>CM018687.1:31480263-32829328 GCA_009363875.1 Mikania micrantha
AATCGTGACCTAAATCGACTATCTCTGTTAGAAATGATAGAGATTGGTGCTCCATGTTGTGACAACTAGTATCTGACCGGCCGGCAAGTCCGTACGGTATGTGTACTTTCAATATATACTATGTGTAAATACATGTGTGTGAACAGTACTTGTTTTAACAGAATTCAAAATACAAGAAACAGTTGTACGTATTTATGTGTAAACTTAAATGCCATAAGTACGACTCTCATTTGAAACAATAGTTGTTAGTATTTAGGCGAAAACCTAAGTACAAATAATACAATAAAACAAGAGAAACAACAGTGTTCAAGTGAATAACAAGAACAAATCGGTTGCGATCTGATATCCAAAGATGACAGGAATCAGATGGCCGACAAATCAATGTGAAAACAATGAAAACAGGATGTTTAGTTGAGTCCGACAATGAGGAAATACAATTTAAAACAATATTGCAGTGTTGTTTCAAAATAACGAACTGACAGTATGTTTGCGTGGGTGACGATTCACACAAACATATCTGTGAGTTTAACGTTCTGAAATGATGACTGTGAAGTAGAAAACAAAAGTAGAAAACAGGATGGTGACGCGATCTGACGAAACGAAAACGAAACACGACACGAACGAAAATAAATTAATAAAATAAAATATTTAATATTTTACAATTTTGAAACTCATCAAATAATTAAAATGACATTTCTTTTAATTAAAATACTTAAAATACGCATTACGTTCCGGAAACGCAACAAAAACGCGACCCGAGCAACCGAAACGAACCCGAATACCCCGGAGTATTTAAACACCAAATGAAACATTTTCTCTCATTTTTCATCAGCCCTTTCTCTCTCTAACCTCACATTCCCGCACCCTCTCTCTAGAATAATCCCTCTTCTAATCGCGATAACTTGCTCGTTTCTTGACGGATTTGGGCGTTTTTGGTGTCCACGCGAAGCTCTCAACCTCCGCTACATGAAAGTACAAACGATCTGAAGTTTTAACCACAGAAAATCAAGGTATGAAGCCATGAATGTTCGAAATATTAGGGTTTTGTTGCACTTTGTTCGACCCAACCCACCCAACCGATCTAGAACTCTTGTAAGTTGATTCTGTATCTTCGAAAACTGTTCTAGGTACACCAACAACACAGAAATAGTCCTGCAACAAAAGGAGGTTCGAGGTGGATGAGGATGAACAAGGTTCGTGAACATGCAGGTGACCGGACCTAAGGGAGACGAACCCTGCTTGCATAAACGAACCTTCGGCTACATCACCAAACCTTTCTTAGCCGAACCATTGCCCTAGGCCACGAACCCTCCCCTAACGAACCTTTACTACACCGAACCTGGGTGAGCCACCGAACCAGCACATGAGCCCGAACCTGTCATGCATGAGACGAACCTTGCAGCCGCGAACCATCCTCATGGCCGAACACTTCATCATCAGCCGAATCAATAGCCACAGCCGAACCTAGGAGCATTCACGAACCCACAAAAGGCGAAGAACAGTGAACCTCCTTCCTTTGGCAAACCTACGAACCCTGAAGCCTTGGGCGAACCTGTAGTCTACAAGTGGTCGAACCTTTACCCCAGCCCAAAGGTTCGCTGCATCTGGAAGTGTTGCATCTGTTCGACCACCATCCAGCCGAGGCATTCATTGTTCAGCCAAATAATGAGGGGAACATCCCGGTCCAGTAGTTAATAAGTGGTCTTTCATTCACAGTTGGCCATCTTCGAATTTCGGCCCAAGTGGAGTGGCTGGGCCCAGATGATTAACCAAGCCCACAACTCCATTCGACCCAAGAAAATCAATCAGCCATGACACTTGGATTAGCCCACCAATTCGACCCAATGGTATCTATTTGGCCCAAACGACAAGTAATTGGCCACCTTGTTTAGTTGGGTTCACATACACACCATTCGGCACAAGAACTAACCAGGGCCCACGTTCCCCTCTACGGCCCATCTCCTGATTACCTGGCCCAATTGTTTCGGCCCACATCCTTAACCATATAATAAACTGGGCCCAAGCTCCACTACTTCGGTCAAGGGATTATGGACTCGGCCCAATCATATTACCTATTCGGCCCCATGGTTAATGAGATAATTTAATACGCTAAACTAGCGATTTAGAATAATATACATGGAATTACAAAACTAATTATCACAAAGGTGGTAAGATCGTGAACTTAAGTTCACAACTTCTAAAAACAATGTAGCTCCAATACGTTAACAAATGATTTCAAGTGCCGAGCTAAACGGATCAATGAACATATAAAATTCATGATGAGTAAAACGGGGCCGAATAAGGACAAGCGAGACTTATGTACGTTAATCGACTTTAGGGCTAACACGTACACGCACACAAATCATTACCACTTATACTTATAAGTAAAACAATATGAAATCAATACAGGACTGTGAAAACAAACTCAAGTTCAATCAAGAGCGCGTGCATTCTTCGTTTAAGCTAAGTCAACGACTTCAATAACAAGGTGAGTTCATATGCCCCTTTTCTTTAGTCTTAACTGATTTTAAACTCTCGGGGATGAGAAACATGCTTACTTTTATTTATTTAAAAGTTTTTCTTAACATATTGTTTATACTTTGATTTAGATGATATTAAATTTCTTATTATCGCTTATCATTGTATGCATGCTTGTGTGATCATGATATGACAGGGAAAAACTAAGATGAATATGATAAGATAATTTCATAATTCATCAACAAATTAGAATAACATAGTTGTAAGATTATATCTCACAACACTTAGTTATTCTTACACGAACAAACATTGGGATAATCACAGGCAACATAAAAATGTTACAAAGATAATATATATCTTTAAATAACGTTCAATACAAGAGTTAAGTAAGTGTAATAGGAAAAGTTCTTATAACATTTAGTTTACAACTCGCACATATTACAAGAGAACATGGAACAAGAATCATCCACCATCTGAGCCGACTAAGTGTAATAAGACTAGTTCTTATCGCAACTTAGTGACAACATGGTGATTACATGGAATAACAAGGAATGATAATCATGATAACATAAATTCATGATAACAACATCATTCACACAATAATTAACATAATGTAATAAGACAGGTTCTTATTCAAGTTGTTAATAACAATGACAACATAAAACATTGAGAAACATTACATTGATGAACACATTACAATTAATTACTATTGAACTATTCTATTATATCATTTCAATCATGTGCCAATGTGAAATTGATCATGTAAGCCCCTTATAATCGTTGACCAGCTAGTTTGACATGACTAAACCGACGATAGCATAGTGGTACCATAGGTTTGACAAACCTCTAGCTTGTAGGGCTAGTATGTTGATCGTATTGATTCATTGGCCGGTAACGTACGACCGGTAACAGGGCGACTTCAAGTCAGGTTCTGGGAAAGCATCACATGGTGATATTAATCTGCAGGAATATTGTAATTAATCCAGCGGAATCCTATTGACTAGTAGGTTGAGAAATTGATCTTTTCTCATATTCCACTGCTGGTAATAGCTTTCGTTGAGGTCTGTGGGAATACAAGGTGGTAGAGGTAAATTGGGGTGCATTGTGATCTAATTATGTGAGGATAACAATGGACTCCCATTTATGCTCTATGCGCTTCAAGTTGAGAACAAATAACAAACGGTTAACTAAAACTCTTAATATTTAAAAGTGAATAACAGTTAACCCCACAAGCAATGGAATAATACCAGGATCAGATTTGATAAATCTAATATCCTTAATACATAAAAGGGTTATCAATACTTCGTTTTGATAATTAAACTCTCATTATTATATTATTCCACACATGATTTGACAGGGGATTAACAGATGAGATGATCAGGTGAAATGGAAATGGATATCGATAGTTGTATTGCAAGTAGTGTGGAGTTCTGGTAGTTATGTGGTGGGATGTTGGCTGGGGCTTGGTTCCCCTACATATGCCCTATATATAAGCATAACTACTAGGACGAGATATTACTTGTAAATAGAACTATCGAGAGGCCATTGGGTGAACGGGTGAATCAAATGACATACAAGTAACAAGAATTACATTGTGATTGTGCATGTGAATGAATCAAGGTTTTCCATTAATATACTTATGAACTCACCAACCTAGTGTTGACTTTGTTTAAATGCATGTTTTCTCAGGTGACGAACAGGTGTAGTCATTTATATGCAAAGACTAAGCTAGTGGACTTTAGAAGACCTAGCTTCATTTTGTGTTGCATACTTTTGATATGACAAAACATTGAATCATATTTTGTATATCTTGTGCAGTTATAAGATAGAAGCCATAGTGATTCTTTTGGTAGAATTACTTAGTTAAATCATGAACATTGTGATGTAATTTAACTTTGTAATTCTGTATTGATGTCATTTTAGCATTTCTCATTTTATATCCCATGTGCTATGTAAACAATCTGATGTTACCGAATAGAGGAAACCATACTCAACTTTTGAAATACAGTGCTCCATCAGTTTTGATTTCTAGTTGTTTGTCTAATCCTTTTAGTTCCTCAGTTGGATAGCTTGTTGCTTGTAAAGCTTGTTGTTGAACCTCTCTAATATGAGGAATTAGACTGGTTTGAATATTCATCCCTAACGCTCTCACACGTAAAGGTTTGACTCGTTCCTTGCGACTCAAGGCATCGGCTATGACATTCGCTTTACCTGGATGATAACGAATTTCACAGTCATAGTCATTTAAAAGTTCTACCCATATCCTTTGTCGCATGTTCAACATCTTTTGATCTAGAATGTGTTGAAGACTCTTGTGATCAGTGTATACAATACACTTGGCTCCATACAAATAATGTCTCCAAATTTTAAGTGCAAACACCAATGCGCCAAGTTTTAGATTATGAGTGGTATAGTTCTTCTCGTGTATTTTCAACTGTTGAGAAGCATAA
Source organism: Mikania micrantha (assembly GCA_009363875.1). NCBI lineage: Eukaryota > Viridiplantae > Streptophyta > Magnoliopsida > Asterales > Asteraceae > Mikania > Mikania micrantha. The sequence continues at coordinate 31,485,192 of CM018687.1, forward strand.
GCAATTACTTTCTCTTTCTGCATTAACACGCACCCGAGACCCTGACGAGAAACATCACAATATATTGTGAAGTATTCTGTACCTTCACGTAATGAAAGTATAGGTTCATTTGTCACACCCCCTGCGCCTCGTGCGGAATCCACGGCGCGGTGACGATCGATGGTTGAATCTTGCACAAGTATTGAATAAGAACAAGCACAATGCATTACTAAGTTTCATAAAGTTTAGACCATTGTTTAGTTACAGACATTCTATCTATCTACCAAAAGAATGACAACTACAGACCGGTTTGCAAGGATGGCAGCCGCATCACCATCGTTCCGGCCACCCAGTGCAGAGAACCTTTCGGGTTCGCAGGTGTAGGTTCGCAAGAGGGTTCGGCTGGGGACTGAAGTACGTGGTTCGGCTAACATGATGAGGTTCGTTGGGGTCCGAAGGTTCGTGAGTCATGAAGGTTCGGTGCAAGGCATCCGCTCATAGGTTCGCGAGTAGTGGGTGGGTTCGGGTGTAGGGTTCGGCTCCCGTGGGTTCGCCCATGTCCCATGGGTTCGGCCGACCTTCTTCCCAAGCAGAAAGGTTCGCCCGATGGTGTGCTCCACGAACCCTGCACTTCGCTATCATCATCGAGTTGTTGCAACAATTTTGTGGCTTCCTAGCACTCCTACTTGTTGTCCTCAATCCAAGGAGTCTTCGACTAGTGTTCTAGGGTTGAATGGGACTCGGTTTTGCAGTGAGTGAACAAATCAAGATAGAAAACCCTAACTTTCAGAATTTTCGTAGCCTCATACCTTGATTTCAGCTGGTGAAAACTTCAGATCCGTGGTACTCCCTTGTAGAAGACGTTGAGGGCTACGTGTGGACACCAAGAACACCCAAATCCGTCCACAAACGGGTGAGATACGAAGCTCGAAAGGTTGGAAATGGTGGTTTCTTTTCTAGTAAGAGAAACGAACGGGAAGAGCAATTTAGAGAGAGATATGAGAAAAATGAAATGGGAAGCTTCATTTACCCTTTAAATACCTCGAGGGTATCCGGGTTCGTTTCGGTTGTTTGGTTCGCGGTTTCGTTGTGTTTCCGGCACGTAACGCGTGAATTACGTGTTTTAAAAATAAAAAGAGTTGATTGTTTTCATTATTATGATGAGTTTCAAAATTGTAAAATAAAATATTTTGCTTATTTTTACTTGTTCGTTCGAAATCCGACCGTTAAACGACTACAATTACGTGTATACCCGAAATCGCGTACGTTTTTCGGTCGTATTATTTATTTATTGACGTTTAGTCGTAATTATAAGTTCAACATTCGTATCTTCATGGATCGTCACCCATAATGACACTCAGTCTCGCTTACGTGTTACGATTTGTTTAATTGATTTGTTTGTCATACTATCCGTCTGAACACTACACACTAACACTATCCCATTACACCGAACGCAGTATATGTATTGGGCATACCCAGAGTCCAACTAACTGCCTTATCTACGCCAGCCCACCACTGTTTCGATATAATACGATACTGTTCTTGCCTAGCGTAATTGACAGTAAATAAATAATACATACTTGTTCCTAATTAAATAAGCTCTTAGAACACACAAACACAAACATGAGCACTTGAATCCCATTGAAAATACTGAATCAAATACACATTGTACTAACACTGTTTATGACTTATATGACTAAATGCACAGATGTTATAGTCTCCCCTAGTTAAGGGAATTTCGTCCCGAAATTAACTAGCCGAAGGTACTGTAAAAAGATGAGGGTACTTAAGCGTCATCTGGTCTTCACGTTCCCAGGTGAACTCAGCACCACGTTTTCCCTCCCATCGTACCTTTACGATCAGGATACGGCTACGTTTGAGTTTCTTGACTCCATGATCCATGATTTCGACCGGACGTTCTATGAATTGCATGTTGTTTTGAACCTGAATGTCTTCAAGTGGAATCTGAACATCATGATCCGCCAAGCATTTCTTAAGATTCGATACATGAAATGTATCGTGAACATTTCTTAGCTCCACCGGAAGTTTGAGTTTGTAGGCTACGGGACCAACCCTTTCCAGGATCTCAAAAGGTCCAACGTACCTTGGTGCAAGTTTCCCTTTCTTCCCAAATCGGACAATGCCTTTCCAGGGAGAAACTTGAGTAGAACTCGGTCACCGACTTGAAACTCAAGCGGTGTTCCGACGTCGATCGGCATAACTCTTTTGTCGATCCCTTGCGGCCTTAAGCCTTGATTGAATGATTTTGATCTTGTCTGTTGTTTCTTGAATGATTTCAGGTCCTACGACCTGTGAGTCACCAACCTCGGTCTAACAGACTGGTGATCAGGACTTCCTACCATATAAATCTTCGAACGGTGCACATTGAATGCTTGTATGGTAGCTGTTGTTGTAAGAAAACTCGATGAGTGGAAGATGAGTATCCCAACTCCCACCGAAGTCGATCACACAAGAACGAAGCATGTCCTCGAGTGTTTGGATAGTCCTTTCACTTTGACCATCGGTTTGGGGATGATACGCTGTGCTAAGATTAACACGGGTTCCCAGAGCCTTTTGCAATGTTTGCCAAAAGCGAGAAGTGAAACGACTATCACAATTAGAAATAATTGATGTTGGAGTACCATGACGAGCGATGATTTCGTTGATGTACAATGTAGCTAACTTTTCCATTTTGTAATCCTCTCGGATGGGGAGAAAATGAGCAGATTTGGTGAGTCGATCGACGATCACCCAAATCGAATCGTAACCTCGCGGAATTCTCGGCAACTTGGTGATGAAATCCATGGAAATTTGCTCCCATTTCCATTGAGGAATTTCAGGTTGCTGCAGAAGTCCCGAAGGTTTCTGATGTTCTGGCTTGACTTTGGAACATGTTAGACATTTTCCCACGTACAATGCTATGTCTTTCTTCATTCCGGGCCACCAGTAAGATGTCTTCAAGTCTTGGTACATCTTATCGGCTCCTGGATGAACTGAGTATCGTGACTTATGAGCCTCATCACAGATGAGTGCGCACAATTCTTCTGAATTTGGAATCCACATGCGACCGTTGAAGTATAAAACCCCATCCTCTCGAGGTTCTAGTTTACCTTCAACTCCGCAGTCTAAGTCTGCCTTCAGTTGATTGTCGATCACTAGTTGTTGTTGTGCAATACGAATCAGATCTTTCAAGTTTGGTTGTGTGTTGATCTCCATGGCTCTTACCTGAATTGGCTTGACTGGTTCCTTACGACTAAGAGCATCCGCCACCACATTGGCTTTACCCGGGTGGTAACGAATCTCACAGTCATAATTAGTTAGAAGCTCAACCCAACGCCATTGTCTCATGTTGAGTTCCTTCTGATTGAGTATGTGTTGCAGGCTCTTATGGTCCGTATAGATGACACATTTAGTACCATAAAGGTAGTGCCTCTAAATCTTCAATGCAAAGACCACAGCCCATAAATCAAGGTCATGAGTAGTATAATTCTTGTCGTGGACCTTAAGTTGTCTTGAAGCATATGCAATTACCTTGTCCCAATGCATAAGTACACAACCGAGTCCAAGGTTCGAAGCATCGCAGTAGATAATGAAATCATCACTGCCCTCTGGAAGACTAAGGATAGGGGAGTTGCATAACTTCTATTTAAGAAGTTGGAATGCATCTTCTTGTTTCTGCCCCCATATGAAAGCTTGACTTTTCTGAGTCAGAGTGATAAGTGGCAAGGCGATCTTTGAAAAGTTCGCGATGAACCTTCTGTAGTAACCTGCCAGACCCAGAAATGAACGAATCTCTGTTGGAGTAGATGGGGTAGTCCAGTTCTTAATTGCATCAATCTTCGTTGGATCCACATGTATCCCATCTCTATTTATAACGTGACCTAAGAAATGAACTTCCTTAAGCCAAAATTCGCATTTAGAGAATTTGGCATACAGCTGTTCAGTTCTTAGCAGTTCTAAGACCTTCCTCAAATGATCCTCATGTTCATGCTCCGTCTTGGAATAAATCAGTATATCATCAATGAAGACGATAACAAACTGATCTAAATATGGCCTGCAGACTCGATTCATCAGGTCCATGAACACTGCCGGTGCATTGGTTAGTCCGAATGGCATAACCACGAACTCGTAGTGTCCATATTGAGTCCTAGAAGCAGTCTTTGGTATATCCTCATCATTTACCCTGAGCTGGTGATACCCGGATCGTAGATCAATTTTAGATAAGCAAGTCGCTCCCTGTAATTGATCAAACAGATCATCGATCCTACGTAAAGGATATCTATTCTTGACTGTCAACTTGTTTAACTCATGGTAATCGATGCACATACGAAATGAACCATCTTTCTTCTTGACAAAGAGAACCGGAGCTCCGCAAGGAGAGAAACTCGGTCTTATGAAACCTTTGTCTAGAAGCTCTTGGAGTTGACTAGACAGTTCTTGCATCTCAGACGGTGCTAATCGATATGGTGACTTCGCAGCTGGGTTTGCTCTAGGGACGAGATCGAGTCTAAACTCCACTTGCCTGATCGATGGTTTTCCAGGCAAGTCTTCTGGGAATACGTCCGGATAATCTCTGATGACCAGAACGTCTCCAACTGCTTTCTTCTTAGGTTTCTTCTCTACCACGTGAGCCAGGAACGCAAAGTATTTCTTCTTCAGATACTTCCTAGCCTTGATACACAACACAATCTTCAATCCGCGGCAGGGTTTCTAGCCGTAAACTTGCATCATTTCGCCGGACGGTAGGGAATTCGAATAAGTTTCTCCGAACATACGATTTCGGTATGGTTTTTGGATAACCAATCCATTCCTACTACGACTTCGAAGCTTCCGAGTGTCATTGGAATGAGATCGATAAGGAAAAGATGATCGTTCAATCTTAATTCACCATCACGGATTATTGAATTTACTAATATGGTCTTACCATCCGCTACTTCTACGGTGTAAGGAACATCAAGTATAGATGGTTGTTTATTAAACAGGGAAGCAGTATTAGTAGAGACAAAACTTTTATCAGCACCAGTGTCAAATATGATAGAAACATAGTGATCATTAATGAGAAATGTACCCGTGATGACTGCCGGGTCCTCGCGTGCTTCGGAAGTTCCGATAACAAAGGCACGAGCAGTAGCAGTTGTGTTGTTGAGACATTGACATTGGTTTCTGAAATGTCCCTCTGGTCCACAGTTATAACAGGCTCTTCCACCAGTAGTAACAGGAATAGCGGTGGTAGTTGTAGCAGCAGCAAGTTGAGTAGCTCGGCACGTAGCTGCCAAGTGTCCGAACCGCCCACACTTGAGACATTTTCTGCATGGAATAGTGGGTAGGTGATGGTATTGGCATTTGGTGCAAAGTGGGAACGGACCAGTATAAGGCTTTCTGGCCGTAGCAGGTTGTGGCATAGCAGTAACATGAGTGGCTTGAACAGGTGTAGCTGCAGTCAAAGCTGCATAGTTCTTGATCAACTTTTGTTTCTGTTTCTTCTTCTTGGGTTGGTTCTGTTCAGGCTTCTTTCCTTCTTCAATCTGCGCTCTCTTATACCCCTTTCGAGTGAGCACACCCGCCTTGACATATTCTTCAGTAAGGGTAGCGCCAAGATGAATTGCCGCCTCCAGAGTAGTGGGATTACTCCCCGTAACAGTTCCCCTGATGACTAGGGGTAATCCTTCAATGTACTTCTCTATCCTGCGGGATAGATGAGTAACTAGATGTGGCACCAGAATGCACAACTCATGGAACCGAGTTGTATATTTAGCGCTCTCGCCACTGTGCTTGACCAAATTCCACATTTCCACCTCGAGTTTCTTCAGTTCATGGCGTGGACAAAACTGTTCCACCAATACCTTTTTGAAATCTTCCCACGGTAAGGCCAAAGCAACTTCTCGTCCCCTAGTGTTCTTCTCATAATTCCACCAGGTGAGTGCGCCTTTATGAAAAGCGCTTGAAGCCATCTTGGCCTTTAGATTTTCCGGACATCCTGTGAAGTCTAGGATATCCTCAATGCTTTCCAACCACTGCAGTAGGCCGGTAGCTCGCTCAGTCCCAGCATACTTAGGAGGCTTAGCATCATTAAACTGCTTGAAAGTGAAAGTAGCAGTTCCGGTGTTGTTGGCAATTTTAGAGAGAGAGATATGAGAAAAATGAAATGGGAAGCTTCATTTACCCTTTAAATACCTCGAGGGTATCCGGGTTCGTTTCGGTTGTTCGGTTCGCGGTTTCGTTGTGTTTCCGGCACGTAACGCGTGAATTACGCGTTTTAAAAATAAAAAGAGTTGATTATTTTCATTATTATGATGAGTTTCAAAATTGTAAAATAAAATATTTTACTTATTCTTACTTGTTCGTTCGAAATCCGACCGTTAAATGACTACAATTACGTGTATACCCGAAATCGCGTAAGTTTTTCGGTCGTATTATTTATTTATTGACGTTTAGTCGTAATTATAAGTTCAACATTCGTATCTTCATGGATCGTCACCCATAATGACACTCAGTCTCGCTTACGCGTTACGATTTGTTTAATTGATTTGTTTGTCATACTCTCCGTCTGAACACTACGCACTAACACTATCCCATTACACTGAACGCAGTATATGTATAGGGCATACACAGAGTCCAACTAACTGCCTTATCTACGCCAGCCCACCACTGTTTCGATATAATACGATACTGTTCTTACCTAGTGTCACAACCCAACCAGGGGGCTTGACTAACGATTGATTCAAAACACAAAGTAGCGGAAGACAAAATAAATATATTACAATTCTACCAAAGGTTTAGTCTAAGTATCTAATTTGTTTACAACAAATCTAAAATATGATTGAACTAGTGGGAGATTTTCTAGAGTTATTGGGTCCATCCAGGCATCAGCACACTTTATAAATCTTTAAGCCAAGTTCTTGTTTTCCATGTAGTGTTCTTGTTTAAGCAACCCTGTATCCGAGTCATACCTGTTTCTATTTACCTGAAAGACATGCTAAAATACGTCAACTATAAAGTTGGTGAGCTCACGAGTTTTAGTATATAGACACAATAATAAATGCATGTGATAATTCAAAAACAATACAACCAACCCTGTGCCATGCCGAGCGTTAGCCTCTTATAATGTTAGCCCGTAACATGACATTTTAATCTACTTCCCATTCCGAGACCCGTTCCTACCCTCGGTGTAAATGTGTCATGATGAATATATGCCACAACGGTTGACATTAACCTCAGTGGGGTTTCAACCTTATTTTTATAAGGCCACCCTTTCGGGCCACTGTGCGTGGGGGATTCCCCAAGTAGTACTACCCATATACCCACCGGCTCTCCTCCGGAGTTAATGGCTGTAAATTATGTTTCGTGTCTAGGGGAAGCAATTATATTTGAAACGGATGTTCATTATCACATAAATAAAATTTTATAAACAGTTTATGGAGCATGCTTTCAGTATCCCAAAACAGTAAAAAGAAAAGGGATCACATGAACTCACCCGGTTGCTTTAACTGGTTCCTTTTGTTCCTGTACAAACATGTCATTGTGCCACTATGCATGATTTGCTATGTTCCCAGAGTTATCATCAAAGCAAGTCCCTATTTGTATCCATCTATACATGTATAAGTTGTAGATTCCATACTTTATGGTTGTTTACTGTGGGTTGAGCTCTTTGGGTTAAGGTGTTCAAAGTTTACTAGTGTAAAGTTTCTTTATATTATCATACTTAACAAAGTCTTACCTTATATTTGCACATCTAAAGGTATGTGCAAATGTTGGTATTATTCGATGTTTAGTATAGTGATTAGTATGCTACTTATGTGACCGGTATGTTTATGGTCTTCTAAGATAATTGAATCTTTATTGTGACTAATGGTCTTATATTTTAAAGTTGGGTCACCTTGATTGTGAGTTTGGGAGGAAATCAATATAAAATCGTTTAAGTGTATTACTAGTCATGGTGCTTTACTAATAATATAAATTGATGTAATGCATAAGGTATAATAAGACAATAAGATATTCATTATAATGTATTCACCTAACTTGTCAGCATTAGAGCTAATTAATAGGTATTTCATACATCACAAAATAGTTGCAATTAACATTAGTATCTAAGGTATTTTACATGTTGTAGTCATTGTATATACTAACTATTGTAAGTATAATAAATATTGAATAAAAGATTGTTTAGAATATTCCTAATTTATTTTCTATGTTTAAAGGTAAGTAAACATTCATAGATGAAACCATCATTAAAGGTAATAATATTCATCATAATCTTAATTATAATAATAATACTAATTTCACTAATAATATTAGTATCGTTATTATTGTCAAATTTTAATTATGACTCAAAATATATGAATGGCATAATGTCATATGTTAAGATAAATAATTATGTTTTTAAATAAGCTTTCTTATATATATATACATTAAAATAAAGTTTTTAATGATGTCGAGTAAGGTTATCCTTAAAAATGTTAACTAAATTATAGTAAAATCTTATATGACCTTAAAAGAGTAGAAGGTGTTAAATGTTTATGTTGATGTAATATTAATTATTCTTATAAAAATAATTAATCTTATTATAAATTCATGGTTACATCGAATTTAGTATAGTAGTGGTAATATATCAAAAATTATTTTAATATTGAATTAAACATTTATATCAAGTTCCTAGTTGTTTAACACTATCACAATGTATATAGTATAGCTATACACATTCATCATATTAATTCCAACCTATGTATATAAAACCAATTGTTAACATGTTGGATATAGACATGTTTATAAACATATAGCCTTACTTAAACTTTCATTGTATAATATCCTATAAACGTGTATGTATAGCTCGTTTAATGATTTAATACCTACTTGAAATCATATATTATACATCTTCATCGAGTTCAAAATATATAAGATTTTATTTAATTAAAGTTTCAAAGTCATTTTATACATAATGTAACAAGTTTCATATAACTTCTAATATGTATCCATATTAGATACCTAGACTTGTAATAACAATTTAACTTGTATTTATCGTATATAAATGTACATATATATATTGCAAGTGTTGCCTAATTTGTACAATTTATTATGTTTGACTAATGATTCTAGCATTCAAAGTCTTATTGTGATTAAACAGTTGGTTGGTTTAAAATTTATGAAACTAATTCAAATTAAAACTCTAAACATATATATCACATATACTATGATTAAACCAAATTATAATCATATTCCTTAGTCAAGTATGGACAAATTTAGTATATGTATAAATATTTATATACATACTTTCATGTAAATATCTTATATTTGTGTAAGTAGATATATTATTTTTATTAATCACTCGTGTATAGTTATATTCATGTACGTATGCATATCCGAATCTCTAACAAAATCACACACGTTATATGGTTTCATTAAACATTTTTATTATTAACCAATTACGACGAACCATATTTTATCTAGTTAACCCAAATGGTCAACCACTTTAACTTTATTGTTTAAACATATAAACCATATAATAAAAGTTATTGGCGCGCGATTATACCTTCCCACTCGTTCCATCCACGTATCTAAACCGATTAAATTATTCGTACGTATGTTTCATAATTCAAACATGTTTCTAAACTCGATTTTACGTAACGAATACAACCGATTGATCGGTTTTTGCTGTTGACCGCGGCTGACTGGGTTTGACCGGTCCTAATCTGGTTTGACTTTTGTTGACTGAGGTTTGAATCATCTCCAAAGCCCTAACTCCCTTCGGCCGCATTTCTGTCCACCGTGGTTAAGCATGGTGGCTGCTCCACCGTAATAGCCACCTCTTTAGGGAATATCACAGCCACTAGAACAATCATCAAACACACTTTTAACTTAAAACCTTCAAGAAAAAAACATGCATGCATAGATCGGGTATTGTGGTGACGATTTTTACCCGATTAGTGTTGTAACCCATAATCTTAACCCTAGCAGCCACCACCATCGTGCTCAATAAGTCCCTAGCAACCGTGAACCATCTTCCAGCCGTTAATAGCCTCTCTATCTCCACATCCGACCACCACCTTCAGGAGGATCGTCCAAAAGCGCTGGTATAACCATGAACACCCTCAAGGAAACGACATGCAAGTGTAAATAGAAAGTTACCAAGTAGATCTTACCCTTTGTTTTCAGCGGGAGTGTTAGAGCCCGCCGGAACCGCCTTGTCCCGGTGCTAGAACCACCGTCATAGGGCTGTAAGCCAAACCCCAGCCGTTCTCGCCTCTGCATGTCACCTCTTTGGCTCTCTTTCGACCATCTGAATCATGCTACCGAACCAAAACACTACCCAATGATCCTCGTCGCCGGTAGTTAGGGTGAAACCCTAGCCATTCTCGCTTTTTCTCCCTCCGTTTTGACCTCTTTCGAGCCAAGATCTCTGTCTGATGTAGAAGGAAAGGTTGGAGAGGGCGAAGAGTAGAGTCCATGGGTGAAAACGGTTAGCTGCGCCGCCGTGGCCCCGCCGTTGCGCCGCCGTGGTCCGCCGTGGGTGGCCAGCTCCGGCCGCTCCCCTTCTCTCTCTCTTTTTGTGTTTACAAAGGGCTGCACACACACAAGTATGTGTGTGTGACGGCTGAACATTATGAGGGGAAATAGGGTTTTCACCCTTTTTATACTTAGGGGGTGTTCTAGGGTTTTAAACGCGTATCGATCCCGTCTCGCGCTCGTGTTTCGTATCTGTTTATTATTCCTAACCGAGACTTCCTGATTATAAATAAAAATACTAAAAATATTATTAGAACGTTTATTTTGATCGTTATAAATAATTTGTTAAATTAATTCCGTCGAAACACGATAATTATAGCGTACACGACATATTTAACAGATTTAATGTTTTAACGCGTTAAATAAGATTCTTGTATCTTTAATATTGTAAATATTTTTAAATAGGTAATTATCAAGGTTATTTACCTCAGCTCGGGAGTCAGAACGTTTAATTAGAAAATGCATGTGTTCGCACATTACGTTTTGTTTTAAAATCCTTAATAGGCATAATTGGGCCTAAGTTTCTTATTGGGCTTTCAATGGGCCTATTTGGGCCTAAGTTTCTTATTGAGCCTTCAATGGGCCTATTTGGGCCTAAGTTTCTTATTGAGCCTTTATATTTTATTGGGCCTTATTATCTAATTACAATTTAATGTTTAAGTTTGTTGGGTTTTCTTACAATTGTTACACCTAGCGTAATCGACAGTAAATAAATAATACATACTTGTTCCTAATTATATAAGCTCCTAGAACACACAAACACAAACATGAACACTTGAATCCCATGGAAAATACTGAATCAAATACACATTGTACTATCACTGTTTATGACTGATATGACTAAATGTGCAGATTTTACTGCATTGCAGAGTTTGATTTTCAACAGTTGGAGTACCTCCTCCTGTTGGGAACGCCATATAAACTGTTGATTTTTCTGTGTTAAATTTGTTAGTGGCAAGGCTACTTTTCAAAAATTCTTAATGAATCACCTGTAATAACCTGCCAGTCCTAAAAATTGACGAATTTTAGTTGGAGTTCGTGGTGTCTCCCATTGTTTCACTGCTCTAATCTTACTAGGATCCACTTTTATGCCATTTTCATTTACTACTTGTCCAAGAATTTGGACTTCCCATTACCAAAATTCACACTTGGGAAAATTTGGCGTATAACTTCTCACGTGCTAAAAAGTTGTAAGATTAGTTTCAAGTGTTGAGCATGTTCCTGTTGGTTTCGGGAGTAAATGAGAATGTCATCAATAAATACAATCACAAACTTATCTAGATAAGGTCTACACACTCGATTCATCAGATCCATGAAAACTGTAGGTGCATTTGTTAACCCAAATGACATTACTAAATACTCATAATGTCCGTAACGAGTTCTGAAAGCTGTTTTAGGAACGTCGTCATCATGAATTCGTAACTGATGATATCCAGAGCTTAAATTAATTTTAGAGAAATAAGTAGCACCTTGCAATTGATCGAGTGGATCATCAATATGAGGTAGTGGATAAGGGTTTTCACAAAAAGAATTGGTGCTCCCTTGGGTGAGAAACTAGGTCTAATAAAGCCTTTGTCTAACATTTACTGCAGTTGACCTGAAAGCTCTTGAATTTCTGAGGGTGCTAACCGATAAGGAGCTTTAGCAATAGGTGCTGCACCTGGAATTAAGTCAATACGAAATTCAACTTGTCTCACCGGGGGTAATCCTGATATCCTCAGGAAAAACTTCAGGAAAATCTTTAACTACAGGAATATCTTCGATTTGTTTTTTTAGAGAACTGTTCTCAGTCACATGTGCTAGGAAAGCATGACATCCTTTCCTTAAACATTTCTAAGTTTGCATACATGATATGATACCAAGTTTTCTACCAGCTTGTTCTTCCTAAACTATGAGTGTATTACCGTCAGGTAATGGAATATGGATCACCTTTTTTTAACACACAACTTCTGCTTGGTTATCAGAAAGCCATTCCATGCTGACAACGACATCGTAGCTTCCAAGTTCAATAGGAAGTAGGTTGTTATTGAAAAAGTGATCATTCAGATGCAAGGAACATCCATGAATAACACTGTTAGTTTTGATCAACTTGCCATTTGCAAGTTCAATGAAATAGGGATGTTCTTGATTTACAATAGGCAATGAATGTAATGATGCAAATTCAGGAGAGATAAAACTCTTATCTGCCCCTGTGTCAAACAAAACTGATGCGTATAAATTATTGAGAAGGAAGGTACAGTGACAATAATTGCATCATGCCTAGCCTCTGTTGCACCAATCTGGAAAGCTCTCCCTAGCTTCGTTCCCGGATTTATGTTGTTGTTGTTGTTTGGACAGTTTCTCATGAAATGGTCAGGCCTTCCACACTTGAAGCATGACCAGTTTGTTTGAATGGTTTTTCGTGGTGCTTGATTTGATTGACGAGTAGGAAAGTTATAGTACCTTGCATAGTGTCCGACTCGATTACAGTTCGTACAAGCAGGAATGGTCCTGTATGATGAAAATGACACTTGCTGCATTTGGGCGCCCACCTAGTATAAGCTTTCCTCTCATGAATAGCCACACCATAGTTCTTCACTGTTGGTTTACTCTGTCTTGTCTCAGCCGGAGCTTTGGTTTTGCTTTTCCCAAACACTTCCTTTTGTTACCCCTCATGTTACTAGGGGCACAGAGATCACTACGGCTCACATTCCGTAGGAAACATATTGGGAAGTAAGCAAGTAAGTTCATGAAACCGATCGGTATAAGCTAAACAATCAACACCGATCATAGAGTGATTCTAGAATTCTTCTTATAATTTCTGGATTTCAGTGATTGGGCAGTACTATGACAAGATCAGAGTTTTAAAATCGTTCCAGCCTATTGCATCAATTGTGGCTGAACCCAACGTTTTTGCCTGGGTATTCCACCAGGTTAAAGCTGAGTCCTTCAAAGAACAAGCAGCATAAGACACCTTATGCTTTGCCAAACATTGGCTGATTTTAAGTTTTGTTTCCATTTCCTCGATCCACTTCAAAAGTCCCGCTGCTCCTTCCTTGCCTGAAAAAGTAGGAGGGTTGCAGGAAGCAAAGTATTATAAGTACATCCCTGCTATGGTGGATCAGGAACAGTTGTTGTACAAGTGGTATGATGTGTTTCTGCTTGTCCACCAGTAGCATTGTGTTCATCATGGTCATGGTCCCTACCAAAACCAAAAGTGATGTGTTGTTGATGTTGTGTTAAGATATCCTGTATTACAGCAGATAGTTGTTCTTTCACTATTCTTGCTATCGTTGCTTCATTCAGTTCTAATCCACTTGCAGCCGTAGGCGGAACTGTGTTCACTTCTGGGTTCACAGGTGGAACCGTATTCGTTTCCGGATTCACAGGTGGAACCATGTTCACTTCCGGATTTATACGTGAGACTGTATACGATTTTGGATTAACAGTTGGAACTTGATTTGTTTCAGGGCTAACAACGTTCTTAGCAGTTTTCTTAGCTTGTCAACCTGTTTTAGAAGCCATTGTTCTGCTCACATGCAGACAAACTCAGGTCAGTTCAAGAACATTCAAATATAACCCTTTCAGTCACATGAATTCAACTATATTCAGCCATAATGAAAAACATATGTTGATATGTGATTATAAGAATATCGTACAACTACATTGATATTATCCAGATATGTTCACAACACAAGTAATCACATAGATATTTGTAGTTATACTCAGTCCTGTTATCTCAAAAACATGTTTAGTATCACCCATCACACTACATTTTGACACTGATACATATATGTTATCATTCAAGCTAGATACGTTATCTCCCATGTTTTGATATATCACCACACATGTTTTTGGTATGTTGCCATACAGGACTTTGATATGTTGCCACACATACAATTGGTACGATACCACACAGAATTTTGTTATGTGCCACACATGACTTTGATTCATTGTCACACAAACAATTGATATGATACCACACAACATTTTGATATGTTGCCACACAGGACTTTGATATGTTGTCACCCAAAGAATTGATATGATATCACACATGATTTTGGTATGTTGCCACATAGGACTTTGATACATTGTCACACAGAAAATCGATATGATACCACACAAAATTTCGATATGTTGCCACACATGACTTTGATACGTTGTCACACAGATAATTGATATGATACCAGACATGATTTTGATATGTTGCCACACATGACTTTTAAACGTTGTCACATAGACAATTGATATGATACCACACATGATTTTGATATGTGCCACACAGGGCTTTGATACGTTGTCACACAGACAATTGGTATGATACCAAACAAGATTTTTATATGTTGCCACACAGGACTTTGATATATTCTCACACAGTATTTTGATGCGTTGCCATATAGGCAATTGTTATGTTCTCACACAGTATTTCGATATGTTGCCACACATGCAATTGATGTGATATCATACAAAGTTTTAACATGTTATCACACAAGATTCTGATATGTTACCCAATTATTGTTCATAAACTAAATGTTTTTGATATCAACACACATGTTCACACAACACACATACTGAAATTAAAAGTTTTATTACCACTATATTGTTTTTACACATCGGTATAGTTTGATACAAGAAAGTGTCAAGATACTAACCACAGTAATAAACAACCTAACCGGATGAGATCTATCCTACATGTCAAAAATATCCCATAACATCGCACACCTAACCTATCCGCCCCTATTCGGTGATATCCACAATGAAATGACCCAAAATTCAGCATCTAATCCTACTTACCATTGAAAGTACGGTAAGAAGACTATCAATATGGCTATAGTAGCCATAACTATCACCATGCCAAGTAGTCTCGCCTCTAAACTCAGACTCCTAACTCTCTCCACACTCTCCCTGATCCTCTCAACATATCTCCTCCATCTGATCACTACAGTCCACTGCACCCTGGACTTAAAAACCTGCCTCCAGGCTCTCGTGCTTGCCTCCAAGGTAATCACCTGCTCCATCAATGTCTGCTGAGATGTGAGCATCTCAAACAAGGTGGCACGAGTCTCATGTAAAGAGGTACATGACTCATTTAACTCCAAAAGAATTCCCTTTAAATCTAAAGTCACCTAACAAAGCTGTGCCCTGAGCTCCGCCTGCTGCGAGAACTCACCCATCTCATGGGTGGAGCCCGGAACATCCCTAGGAGCCAAGTGGTGTCTGGGAGGAAGAGTTGTAGTCTTGCTGGCGTCACCCCGCATGCGTCTACGTCTCTCTAAAACTGGGACCCTCTATTGTGTTGAGCTCCTAGCTCGTCTAATCGCCAAAGTATCCTCATTTGAGACCGGAGGGTGTGGTGGCGGTGTGTGTAGTACAAGTGGTGGTGTTTGTGGTACTATTGGTGGTGTGTGTGAGACCTGAGGTACCACTCTAGACGCTGCCGAAGACGACTCTGAATCTGAGCCCTCTCTAAAACTGGACGTGTCATCCAAAATCACATATGGAATACTTAGATAGATATATCGTTCCCCAGGATTTGCCATTGCTATACAAACACAAATCCCAGGTCAGTACCATGAAATGAATATTCAATAATAATATTCAACGCAACCATGATATTATATCTATTCCTATCATAAAGTAACTATTCACCCTTAGTGTTATTATGGTTATGCTTGTCTTGAAATTTATTAGAACGCTTATGTATTGCAAATTCTAGTTATACTGGCCACTCATAACTGAAATTTGTACCACCTGCTTATTCTGGCTCAAATCAAAACAAGTTTGTTATTTACTTATGTTCGTTTCACACATTGTCACTATACGAGCCTATGATTATAGTCTAGGTCACTAAGTCAACCTAAATCTCTATAACATGTAGCTCTGATACCACCCTATCACACCCACCTTTCGTCACCTGTTGATGATGACACTGATCATTCTAAGAAGCTTGCGGAAGCATAGTGGTGATGTCTCAGAGATGGGGTGAAACTTATTTGATCAAGTATAACAACACACAAGTTTAATTTAAAGATAATACATTACAAGGATAATAACTTCATTACAAGCCACAATGTTAGACCCCGATTCCCGGGCGCCTCGTAGAGGTTGGTTTCGTCATACCACATAGCTCTTAAACTAAAAACTTTCATAATCATGCAGCGGAAATGTAAACATAGTTTGATAAACAGAAATCAATAAAGTGTCTGTATCAAAAACATATCGGATTGCCAAAACCATCGGATTCTCTGTCTTGATGCCCCGAGCTCCATGCATCCTTGTGCCTTAGCCTTAACCTGACATACATGCTAAATCAAGTCAGCTTACGCTGGTGAGTTCTAGTTTTCATAAAACAACATTAAACATACTTAACATAAACATCATTTCATACACATAGTCCATAACCTTAGCTCATAACATCCTTAACCTCATCACGTTCCACTGTCACTATACGAATAGTGGGCTTATGCCGGCACAAGGCTCCATACCCAGTTATAGTCTTGGTTGACTATCATACCCAGTTATAGTCGTGGTTGACTATCATACCCAGTTATAGTCGTGGTTGACTATCATACCCAGTTATAGTCGTGGTTGACTATCATACCCAGTTATAGTCGTGGTTGACTATCATACCCAGTTATAGTCGTGGTTGACTATCATTCGTACATTTTCCTATAACACGTATAGGAACATCATTCGTTCATCATACATGACATTCTAGCATCATCTCATCAGTCATCGTATTCATCGTAACATTATAACATTTCATGCTAGTATCTTACCATCATAGCATCATCACTTTGTCCTAATATCATAGGACTCATCATACTATGTCATGCCAGTATCATTTCATCATATCATCATAACCCACTAGCAATGAATACATATCATGCTATCATCATATCATCAGATCATACATGCTGGCATTCATAAACGTTTCAATCTAGCACCTTATCATCATAGCATTCTGCCCTAACAACAAAGGCACATATCATATCATAACATTTCATCGCATGCCAGCATCATTAACATCATATCATTTACTCATCCTAGCACTCTGAGACATCATCATGGCATCTACTAACTATTGTCATAGTTATCATCATATTGCATGTCATCATACAGTTTTCATCATGTTAAGTCTTCATAACTCATTCATCATATGTTCATCATAAGTTCATCCTTCTTAGCATATTACATGCACAATTCAACACACATAATGCATACCTAATCATGGCATAACATGCATCATCATATCATAAACACATAACATTCTCACATAATCGTAAGCATGTATCCCAGCCCAAAACATTTAGAGTGAAACAGGGCATCTAGAACTCACCTGTTAGTAGCTCCTTATATCCTTGACCGAACTCCTTAGCGAAGACTTACGAACCTACATCAATTACATCGTCTCGTTACATTACATTAAATTCTTAGACTTAGAATTTATTCTAAGTCCTCATAGCCTACTAGTTCCCCCTCATAACTGCAAGTCCTCGAACCTGGATAGTATTCGAAACACTTGTAGTTCACGAAACACTCATGTACACGAAATCCCTGTATTCGAAACAGTGGAGTACACGAAATACCCCAGGTACACGAACATAGGTGTACTCGAAATGTGTATTCGAAATCATTGTATTCGAAACTATTGTACTCGAAAAGAGGGGTTTCGAGTACTCCCTTTGTGCATCATTTTCGTGAACACATCTTTTGGTCATACAACATCTCAGAAATTTATCTAAGACCATGGGGATCTAGTTCTAGGCTCCTTATGTTGTTACCAACATGCTGGACCCTCAAAGTTCCGAACTTTATGCATAAAGGTGCGAGCTTTAAGCATGAGTTCGCTTCTGTTTAACCATCCTAACTTCTGCATAAAAATCCTAACTTTTTGGTTTAGAACACTTACTTGATGCTAGATGATCACTACTGTAGATCCTCGTGCGTTTCCTCTCCTGTTTGATCGATTAAAAGCTCGATCTTTTGATGTTCTCGAAATCTGCTTCGAGCACTTGAGAGCAGATGAGCTTCCAGCCAAAGTCTGTCACGTTTCCCAAGGCACTCCTATTTATAGGCAGTGTCCTTGTACTCGAATCCTAGTACTCGAAATCCTGGATAAATTTCGCGTACACTACACCCAAAATCCAATATCGAGTACACGAACTCAAGGCCATAACTTAGTTATTTTCCGTCTATCTTCCTACAAGTTACTTATTTGTTACACGTACGTAGAATTCAATTAACATGTATTAGAAAAATTGGGGTGTTACAAGTCTCCCCTCCTTACAATAGGTTTCGTCCCAAAACCTGCCTCGTTACACATCGAACAGATGATGATACAACCTCCTCATCTCTCCTTCCGTTTCCCATGTAGTGTCCGAACCCTTTCGGTGCTTCCACTGAACCTTGACTTGACGAACCGTTTTATTCCGTAGCCGCTTTTCCTTCGTATCCACAACGGCGACTGGTTCTTCAATGTAATTCAGTCGGTCATCTACCTCGATGTCATCCAAAGAAACATGGGCTTGCTCGTCTGCCAGACACTTCCTAAGATGTGACACGTGGAAGGTAGGATGAACCCCATTCAGCTCCTATGGTAGGTTCGGTCGATACGCGAGTTTCCCTACCCTTGCCTTTATCTGAAACGGTCCGATGTACCTTGGACTCAACTTGCCTCGTTTTCTGAATCGAATGATTTCTTTCCATGGTGATACTTTCAGCAACACTCAATCGCCAACATCAAACTCGATCGGTCTCCGACGCTTGTCAGCGTAAGACTTTTGGCGATCTTGTGCAGCTTTCATTCGTGGTTTTATCACCCATAGCTTTTCTGCCATATCAATCACGGCAGCCTTGTTTCCCATTTCTTTCTGTCCAACTTCACCCCAGCATACCAGGGTTCTACATCGTCTTCTGTACAACGCCTCGTATGGGGGCATTCCGATGCTAGAGTGGTAGCTGTTGTTGTATGAAAACTCCACCAATGGCAAGTGGTCATCCCAGCTACCTCCAAAATCGATAATGCATGCCCTCAGCATATCCTCCAACGTTTGAATAGTCCTTTCCGACTGTCCATCCGTTTGAGGGTGATAGGCGGTACTGATGTTCAGTCTCGTTCCCATAGCATCGTGAAACTGCTTCCAGAATCTGGAAGTAAACCTCGTATCTCGATCTGACACAATGGAGACAGGAACTCCATGTCGAGTCACAATCTCTTTCACGAACAACTCAGACAACCTTTCGGATGTATACGTTTCCCTGATAGGAAGAAAGTGTGCACTTTTCGTCAGTCGGTCCACAATCACCCGTATAGTATCATGTCGTTTAGCTGTCCTCGGTAGCTTGGTGATGAAATCCATGGTGATTTGTGGGCTTCATCTAAAATCCTTGACCGAATGTCCCCATTTCTGGGTACCCACATTCGATCGCATCGTATCTTTATCCCGTGGTCATTGTCTTCTAAGTTCTTGACTTGTCCGAAGACACGTTCAAAACCCACATTCTCTTTTTTCAATCGCTCTTGTTGCGCCTGCTTGAGCTCGTTCAGAAAGTCTGGCATTATCACCAAACTATACGATTTTACTCGTATGGCAGGATGATCCGTCTTGCGACTCAGGGCATCCGCCACCACATTGGCCTTTCCCGGGTGATATAGAATATCACAATTATAATCCTTTAGCAGCTCGAGCCATCGTCTCTGCCTCATGTTCAAATCCTTTTGCTCAAAGAAGTACTTCAAGCTCTTGTGGTCGGTATAGATGGTACTCCTTACTCCATACAGATAGTGCCTCCATATTTTCAGTGCGAACACCACTGCTGCGAGTTCAAGATCGTGGGTCGGGTAGTTAACCTCATGAATCTTTAGCTGGCGTGAAGCATAAGCTATCACCCTTCCCCTTTGCATCAGTACGCATCCCAACCCTTGTCGTGACGCATCGGCATACACAACAAGATCATCATTTCCATCTGGCAGTGCTAGAACAGGAGCTTGGGTAAGTTTGCCCTTTAGCACTGAAAACGCTTGTTCTTGGTTCAGGCCCCATTCATACTTTACATCTTTCCTCGTGAGCTTCGTCAGTGGCGTCGCTATCTTGGAGAAATCTTGTATAAATCTCCGATAGTAGCCTGCCAAACCAAGAAAACTGCGTACTTCCGTCGGTGACTTAGGAGGGCTCCATTTCATAACCGTTTCAACTTTAGCTGGATCTACCATAATGCCTTCTGGGTTCACCACGTGACCCAGAAACTGTACCTCTCGTAACCAGAAAGCGCATTTGGAGAACTTAGCATAAAGTTTCTCTTTCCTCAGGATCTCCAATACCTCACGTACATGGCAAGCATGGTCTCCCTTATTCTTTGAATAAATCAAAATATCATCTATAAACACTATCACCGATCGGTCCAACATCGGTCGACATACCCTGTTCATCAACTCCATAAATGTTGCGGGAGCATTCGTCAATCCAAATGACATAACGAGAAACTCGTAATGTCCATAACGTGTACGGAAAGCAGTCTTTGGAATATCCTGCTCTCGAACTTTCAACTGATGGTAACGGATCGGAGATCTATCTTCGAGAACCAACTTGCACCTTGCAATTGATCGAACAAGTCATCAATTCTAGGTAAAGGATACCTGTTCTTTACGGTCAACTTATTCAGTTCCCTGTAATCGATACACAAACGCATACTTCCATCTTTCTTCTTAATGAACAGCACCGGTGCTCCCCACGGGGGGACACTTGGTCGTATAAAACCTTTATCGAGGAGTTCTTGTAGCTGGGTCATCATTTCCTTCATCTCATTTGGAGCTAGATGGTAAGGTGTTTTGGCAATGGGTTGTGCCCCTGGCACTAAGTCGATCTGGAACTCAATTTCCCGCTCAGGTGGTAATCCAGGCAATTCCTCGGGGAATACATCGGGGAAGTTACGCACCACAGGAACATCATAAATCGTCCGAGTATCATTACGTTCCTCAATCACATAGGCCAAGTAGGCACCACACCCCTGCCTCATCATATCATCAGCCTTGATCATCGAAATGATTTTTGGCGCATACATCGCTCTATCACCATAAACCGTTACGGAACTCCCATCCATCGCACGTAAACATATCATCTTTCGTCGACATACAATGGTAGCCTCATATTTGGCTAAGCAGTCCATACCCAAAACTACATCGAAGCCTCCTATGGTGTAACATTTGTACATTTAGTCATGATAGTCGTAAACAGTGTTAGAACAGTGTGTGTCCATGTTCAGTTAATCTATGTGATTCATATGTTCATTATGTGCTTGTGTGTTAGAATCCTTATTATTTGAGAACAAGTATGTATTATTATTTACAGTCGATTACACTAGGCAAGAACAATATCGTGTTATATCGAAACAGTGGTGGGCAGCGAGAGTGAGCCCTATATATATACTGCGTTTGGTGTAACAGGATAGTGTTAGTGCGTAGTGTTAAGACGAATATTATGACAATTAATCAAACAAAATCGTAATGCGTAAGCGAGACTGAGTATAGTTATTGGTGACGATCCATAATGATACGAATGTTGAACTTATAATTACGAGTGAACGACTTTAATTATTTAATACGATCGAAAAACGTACGCGATTGCGGGTATACACGTAATTGTATGTGTTTAACGATCTGTCAACGCCCGAAGAGCAAAAAAATAATTAAAATAATTATTTTATATTTTTACAATTTTGAAACTCATCATTTTATTGAGTTTAACAACTCTTTTACTTTAAATCGCGTAAAATACGCGTTACGTTCCGGAAACGCGAACCGAGCGACCGGAACGAACCCGAATACCACACGGGCTATAAAAGCCTTAAAGAAGGTCATTTCCTTCATTTAATTTCAGCCAACCCTTTCTCTCTCTAAAATTCCCGTCAACCCTCTCTCTCTAAAAACCATGCTTCAACCGCGCATAACTCCTTCGTTTCTCCACGGATTTGTGTGTTCTCGGTGTCCACGTGTAGCTCTTGACATCCTCTACACAGAAGTACGAGGGATCTGGAGTTTTATCTACAGAATCTCGAGGTATTGATGCTTGAATAATCACGAATTTAGGGTTTTTGATGTGGGTGTTGTTGAAACTCGACACTTAGCCGGTTCTAGCACCCTATTTCCATTTTCGCACCTATAGCAACCTTTCTTGATGCTAGAGCAGCTTAGATAGAAATCTGGAACTAGAGAATTGATGAGGATGCTGATGAAGATCGACAGGTTCGGTGGTGGGAGGTTGCCGAACCCTCCTTTGGCGAACCTAAGTTGAAAACGAGCACATGGTTCGTTGGTCACCGGCAGCCGAACCCTAATGGGTCTCACGAACCTGCACGAATCTTCCATGCACGCCACGAACCCGACATGCCGAACCTATCAAGGTTTCTCAGCTGAATCTTCATGCAGTAGCGAACCTAGGCGAACCCTTGCACGTAGACGAACCCTACATGATTCGTTGCTCACTTGTCGAACCCTATGCATGTCGCGAACCATGTTTGACTCGCGAACCCTAGTTGGCGAACCTATGGCCAGACCTATGCTTTATCACAAGAACCGAACCTTTGGAATATAACCGAACCTTTGCAGGTCGAATCACCTAACGAACCCATGAAGATGAACCCTTCTGACGAACCTGCATGTGGCCTTCCTGTTCACGAACCCTTGGGCTATGGCGAACCTGCACAAACCTACATGGTTCGTAGCATGCAAGCCGAACCTATTGATAGAACCATGGAAGGTTCGCTGCCCAAGTTGGCAGCCATGACCTCTTTCGTCCCAATTCAAGTTTCTTTGGCCCAACTTCATTAACAATTGGCCCATAGACGTAAACCAAGCCCAACGGAGTTATATCGGCCATTACGATCTTTAAATTTGCCCAATATTGTCTTGGGTATTTTACATGGCCCATAAAAATGTTGGTTGACCCAACCTCACATACAATTGGGCCATGGTTAACCTAAGAGACCTATAGACCTCTATTTAAGTCTATCATGTCTTCATGGGCTCAAGGCCCAATGGTTGGCCCAAATTCGATTACTTGTGGCCCATATGATTCGGTCAAGTCCATTAAAACTCTCTATCCAATAGCAAACCCACATTGAGTCTCGTTTAGAACTTTGGCCTATAATCACATACTTGGCCCAATAACAATTGCTTTTGGCCCATGTTGTGGGCCACAATGCAAAGCAGTTATGAATTGGTTTAGGTTGGGTTAAGTTTAACCTAAACTAATAACAAGATCAATTCATAATCACAAGGGACTTAAAACAATTGGAACATTTCGTCAAAACTTCAAGTTTTACAAGGTTATCAAATTCATTAGAACATGTTATTTTATGCATAATGAGTTGTGCATAAAAGATCATAACATAGTCTTTTCGTGAATCATTGATCAATCAAGTAACTCAATCATGACTTTCAAGTTCATACAACATTTTCAAAAATGAGATCAAGTAATCAAGTGTTAATCAAGTTCAAATCATCACAAGTCAATCAATGAATCAAAGTCTATACAACTATAAATCTTATATCTTATGTATGATTACAATGATATAGGAACCAGTTAGAAGTCCTGTTTGCTATTTGCTACTTGTTATTGTTCAGAGTCTACTGCAGACAGGTGAGAACATTAGCCCCTTTTTACTGTTTTTACAACTGTTTTGGGGTGGAACAGGTGATCAAATGCTCTTACTTCAATCATATTTCATGATACATATTACTGTTACTTGGCAAACATTACAGGTTTGCCTTAGAAATCCAAGGGATTTCTCAATTGTTTTTAAAGGAATTTATAAACTCTTTTACTCTAAACTCGTATTTTCGAAATTAATCTTTTATAAACCTTGTTGTTATACAAGGATGCTATCTTATGTACTCAATCAAAAGATTCACAACATGGTATTCAAACAATGGTTTTCATGGTGTTCAAACAAGGTTTCATTTCATGGTACTCAAACAAGGTTTTCAATCATGTTATCAAATAAGGCATTAACACACTAGTTTAAAGCAATGTTCAAAAGCATGGTGTCCATCGTTGTGAAAAAACTTATAAACACATCAGGTTTCATATTCAATAGCGTTAGTACTGGGTGATCACAACAAGGGAAAGCGGACACATTTGGGCAGACCGATTGCTGCAATTAGATTTTAAATTTGTTTTATAAACTAACTGCAGATTTCGGTTACGTATGGTTATCATTGTTGCTGACTAATTTTCTGACTCCAAACGTAGTTTGGGACTTGATTATATGTTGGTTTTTGTGCAAACAGTCTTTGGACTGTTTACACTCGTTTGACATACCTGATGTTAGTTTGGGTTGCAACCCATCCATGTAATTCCATTATTGCTTTAATATACCTATGCCTTATATTACATATTCATGTTTACAAATGTTAAACCTATGGTTCTCACCAACTACTTATGTAGTTGACAGTTACTTTTCACTTGTTTCAGGTAATCAGGTTTAAGACTTTCTCAGGGACAACTAAGGAGACCATTCTAAGATAGAACAAGATGAAGAAACATGCTATGATGGATTAGAAACACACTTAATCCTAATTGTTTAATTGTCTTGTTTAAAGTCTTATTTTGTAACTATATTTTGGGTCTGTAGTTGTCTTTCCTTTGGTAGATAGATTGTCTGTAACTAAACAATTGTTTAAACATTATGAAACTTAGTAATCCATTGTGGTTGTTCTTATTCAATAGTTGTGCATGATTCAACTGTTCATACGTCACCGCGCCGTGGATTCCGCACGCGGCGCAGGGGTGTGACAGGTTGGTATCAGAGCCAAGTTTGTAGAGAACTAGGAAAAATGCAATGTTTAATGACCTAGACTATAACCTA
This sequence comes from Mikania micrantha, assembly GCA_009363875.1. Lineage (NCBI taxonomy): Eukaryota > Viridiplantae > Streptophyta > Magnoliopsida > Asterales > Asteraceae > Mikania > Mikania micrantha. The sequence continues at coordinate 31,510,518 of CM018687.1, forward strand.
AGCTACCCAATAGGACTAAGTGCTATAGGCTTGAGGATACTTAGGATCTAAGTAACTTAAGTGAGCATTAAGTCTACATTAAACTTGAAAGATCTTAGGGATATTTTTCTAAGATTAGACATCGAGTCAAGGAATTTGAATCGGAATTATATAATTTTAGAAACCGAATTAAATTTCTCACACGTATTCAATTTATGGATTTTAGAGGCAAGGATCTGTATTCTTAGTATCCTTGATCTGAAATTCTCACACAGAGTTTATTATAGGATTCCAGAGGCAAGGATCTGTATTCTTAGTATCCTTGATCTGGAATTCTCCATCAGAGTTCATTATAGGAATTTAGAGGCAAAGATCTGTATTCTTAGTATTTTTGATCTAAAATCCTTGTCATGTTTATCATAGGAATTCAGATGTCAAGATCTATTAATTTAGAATCTTGATTTGAATTCCTTGTCATGTTTATCATAGGAATTCAGAGGTCAAGATCTATTAATTTAGAATCTTGATTTGAAATCCTTATCATATTATCATAGGAATTCAGAGGTCAAGATTTATTAATTTAGAATCTTGATTTGAAATCCTTGTCATGTTATCATTATCAGGTGTTCATTATCATAGGAACTTTATAATTTAGAATCTGTGTAACAGTATTCTTTAGTTGAAGTTCTCACAGGAAATCATATTACTCAATACTGTAAGTATTGGGAACCTAGGTTAAATCAACCTAGGACACATATACAGAAACCTAAGGTTTTAATTTCAAGTAAATTAAGAACCGTGGTTTACACAGTCATAATCATATCCATAGTACAAGAGGCAATCATGAAACCATCATAATCAATCAAGAGTTGGAATCTTAGCTCCAAGTACAAACGGCAGATTAACACTGATGTGCTGAGGTAAGTGGTGGGTCGGTGAGAGCTTACCCTATATATAAGCTTATTTCGGTATGTCAGGGGGAATCCGGCGTTCGTGTTTGAAGTGAAGATTCGGGAACAACTGGATCATTGAACATTAGTCAAAACACATGAGATACAATCATTGGTGAATCAAATCATAGTGCAATTCAAACTTGGATGAACCAAACATTATGGTAAATCAATCAAGTTGTGAACATTCTTTCAATGTAAACCTTAAGTGAAATTCTTAAGTGATTACATGACTAGTACTTACTAACGTAGGTTAACGGGAAAATGTAGAGCATACGTATGATTTAGTTCTACAGGTTAACAACTGTTAGTAGGTGCACACATAACACAGTCATAATTCAATCATGGATTAAATCATAGTTCAAGTTGATCAAAGATCATGGGATTCTTAATCAATGGAACATACATGGAATCAGTACAAAACATGTTGCCAAATGCTAGCAAGGACATGATCGTGGTATATCGAAGCGGTGGTGGGATGGCGTCTGGGCTGGCAGTTTGCTTGACCCTTTCATATGCCCTATATATAAGCTATCTTCGGTATATTGGGAAAGTGTCGATGTGTAGGTTTGGTGGAGTGAGATCATGGAACGTTATACACATTCACGTGAGAAGTATGCTAATGAGCTGATTGCTTATATGTGTACATGCTCATATTACAATTGAATGATAATACTAGTAGTATGGATATATTACTAAATTTTATCATGCAAATTCAATTGTATCCTTTCTCGTTACTTACCCGCTTGTGGCTTCTATTCGTAGAATGCCTCCCCGATGTGATCCTAACGGAGGGGGTTCAACAAGTGGCAACGATGATGAGATCAACAAGATTGCCCGAGCCATAGCTTTACATATGAGAGATGTCATTCCGGGCATGGTCACTGATATCACCCATAATCTTCGGGGGAGTACCAGTGACTCAGCAAACAACTCAAACACCAACAACTCAGGAACTGCTAACTTCACTTTCAAGCAGTTCAACGATGCTAAGCCTCCCAAGTACTCTGGTACTGAAGGAGCTACCGGTCTACTACAATGGCTGGAAAGCATTGAAGATATTCTCGACTTCACTGGATGTCCTGAAAATCTAAAGGTCAAGATGGCCTCAAGCGCTTTTCACAAAGGCGCACTCACCTGGTGGAATTTTGAGAAGAACACCAGAGGACGCGAAGTTGCATTAGCCTTACCGTGGGACGGTTTCAAGAATCTGCTTGTGGAAAAGTTTTGTCCACGACACGAGCTGAAGAAAATGGAGGTGGAGATGTGGAATCTGGCGCAAGACAGTGGTGAAAACGCCAAGTATACAACTCGTTTCAATGAGTTGTGCATTTTGGTGCCACACTTAGTTACTCCTCTATCCCGCAGGATAGAGAAATACATTGAAGGCTTACCTCTAGTTGTTAGGGGAACTGTTATGGGGAACAACCCCACTACTCTGGAGGCAGCAATCCAGCTTGGTGCCACACTCACTGAGGAGTATGTTAAGTCTGGAGTGCTCACCCGAAAGGGATTCAAGAGAGCACAGATTGATGAAGGCAAGAAGCCTGAACAGCACCATCACAAAAAGAAGAAGCAAAAGACAATCAAGAACTTTGCAGCGCTGACTACAGCTGCACCCACTCAAGCCACTCCCATTACAGCCATGCCACAACCTGCTACCTCCAGAAAGTCTTATACTGGCATGTACCCACTGTGCACCAAATGCCAATATCATCATCTACCCCCCACTCCATGCAAAAAGTGTCTTAAGTGTGGGCGAATGGGACACTTAGCAGCTACTTGTCGATCTGCTCATCTTGCTACTGCTACAACTGCTACCACTACTACTACAGGTGGAAGGGCCTGTTATAACTGTGGGGCAGAGGGACACTTCAGAAATCAGTGTCCAAAACTCAACAACACTACTGCTACTGCTCGTGCCTTTGTTATCGGAGCTGCCGAAGCACGCGAGGAGCCAGCAGTTGTCACGGGTACATTTCTCCTTAATGGTCATTACGTTTCTATCATATTTGATACTGGTGCCGATAAAAGTTTTATCTCTGCTCATACTTCTTCTTTGCTCAACATACAACCATCGATACTTACTGCCCCCTATACTGTAGAAGTAGCTGATGGTAATACCATACTCGTAGATTCTATAATACATGGTTGTGAATTAAGATTAAACGACCATTCTTTTCTCATCGATCTTATTCCTATGACACTCGGAAGCTTCGAAATTGTGACAGGAATGGATTGGTTGTCTAAAAACAATGCCGAAATCGTATGCTCGGAGAAACTTATTCGAATTCCTTTACCGACCGGTGAACGATGAGAATCTATGGCGAGAAACCCTGCCGCGGATTGAAGATTGTATCGTGCATCAAGGCAAGGAAGTACTTGAGAAAGAAATACTACGCGTTCCTGGCTCACGTGGTGGAATAGAAACCTGATAAGAAAGCAGTTGGAGACGTTCCAGTCATCAGAGATTATCCGGATGTATTTCTAGAAGACTTGCCTGGACTACCACCAGTCCGACAAGTGGAGTTTAGAATTGATCTCGTCCCTGGGGCCAAACCAGTGGCGAAGTCACCATATCGATTAGCACCATCTGAGATGCAAGAACTGTCTAGTCAGCTTCAAGAACTTTTAGACAAAGGTTTCATTAGACCGAGTTTCTCTCCACGGGGAGCTTCGGTTCTCTTTGTCAAGAAGAAAGACGGTTCATTTCGTATGTGCATTGATTATCGTGAGCTGAACAAATTGACAATCAAGAATAGATATCCTCTGCCGAGGATCGATGATCTGTTTGATCAATTACAGGGAGCAACTTGCTTCTCTAAGATTGACTTACGGTCCGGGTATCATCAGTTACGAGTAAATGATGAGGATATACCAAAGACTGCGTTTAGGACTCGATATGGACACTATGAGTTTGTGGTTATGACATTTGGGCTGACCAATGCACCTGCAGTGTTCATGGACTTGATGAATAGAGTCTGTAGGCCATACTTAGACCAATTTGTTATTGTCTTTATTAATGATATACTGATCTATTCCAAGTCGGAACAAGAACATGAAGATCATTTGAGGAAAGTCTTAGAGTTACTAAGAGCTGAACAACTTTATGCTAAATTCTCAAAATGTGAATTTTGGTTAAAGGAGGTTCACTTCTTAGGACATGTCATAAACAGGGATGGAATACATGTAGATCCAGCAAAGATTGAGGCGATTAAGAACTGGACTACTCCATCTACTCCAACAGAGATTCGTTCATTTCTGGGTCTGGCGGGCTATTACAGGAGATTCATTGAGAATTTCTCTAAGATTGCTTTGCCACTTACCACACTGACTCAGAAAAGTCAAGCCTTTATATGGGGACAGAAACAAGAAGATGCATTCCAACTTCTTAAACAGAAGTTATGCAATTCCCCTATCCTTAGTCTTCCAGAAGGCAGTGACGATTTCATTGTCTACTGTGATGCTTCAAACCTTGGTCTCGGTTGTGTACTTATGCAACAGGACAAGGTCATTGCATACGCTTCAAGACAGCTCAAGGTTCATGAGAAGAATTACACTACTCTTGATCTTGAGTTAGGGGCTGTGGTCTTTGCATTGAAGATTTGGAGACACTACCTTTATGGTACTAAATGTGTCATCTATACAGACCACAAGAGCCTGCAAAACATCCTTAATCAGAAAGAACTCAACATGAGACAACGACGTTGGGTTGAGCTTCTAACTGATTACGACTGTGAGATTCGTTACCATCCGGGTAAAGCCAATGTGGTGGCGGATGCTCTTAGTCGCAAGGAACCAGTCAAACCAATTCGTGTAAGAGCCATGGAGATCAACACACAGCCGAACTTGAAAGATTTGATTCGTATTGCACAGCAACAAGTGGTGACAAACAATCAGCTGAAAACAGACTTAGATTGCGGGATTGAGAAGAAACTGGAACCTCGATCTGACGGGGTGCTATATCTCAATGGCCGTATCAGGATTCCAAAGTCAGAAGAATTGCGCACACTCATCTGTGATGAAGCTCATAAGTCGCGATACTCAGTTCATCCTGGAGCCGATAAGATGTATCAGGAGTTGAGGACATCTTACTGGTGGCCGGGAATGAAGAAAGACATAGCACTGTACGTGGGAAAATGTCTAACATGTTCAAAAGTCAAAGCAGAACATCAAAAGCCTTCGGGACTTCTGCAGCAACCTGAAATTCCTCAATGGAAGTGGGAGCAAATTTCCATGGATTTCATAACAAAGTTGCCAAGAACTCCACGAGGTTTCGATTCGATTTGGGTGATCGTTGATCGACTCACCAAATCTGCTCATTTTCTCCCAATCCGAGAGGATTACAAGATGGAGAAGTTATCCACATTGTGCATCAACGAAATCATTGCACGTCATGGTACACCAACATCAATCATTTTTGATCGTGATAGTCGTTTCACTTCTCGCTTTTGGCAATCATTGCAAAAGGCTTTGGGAACGCGTGTTAAAGTTAGCACGGCGTATCATCCCCAAACCGACGGTCAAAGCGAAAGGACTATCCAAACACTCGAGGACATGCTTCGTTCTTGTGTCATTGACTTCGGTGGAAGTTGGGACACTCATCTTCCACTTATCGAGTTTTCGTACAACAACAGCTACCATACAAGCATTCAATGTGCACCATTCGAAGCTTTATATGGTAGGAAGTGCCGATCACCGGTCTGTTGGACCGAGGTTGGTGACTCACAGGTCATAGGACCAGAACTCATTCAGGAAACATCAGACAAAATCAAAATCATTCAATCAAGGCTTAAGGCCGCACGAGATCGGCAGAAGAGTTATGCTGATCAACGTCGGAAACCGCTTGAGTTTCAAGTCGGTGACCGAGTCTTACTCAAAGTTTCTCCCTGGAAAGACGTTGTTCAATTCGGGAAGAAAAGGAAACTTGCACCAAGGTACGTTGGACCTTTTGAGATCCTGGAACGGATTGGTCTCGTAGCCTACAAACTCAAACTTCCAGTGGAGCTAAGCAATGTTCATGATACTTTTCATTTATCAAATCTTAAGAAATGCTTGGCGGATCATGATGTTCAGATTCCACTGGAAGACATTCAGATTCAGAATAACATGCAATTCATAGAACGTCCGGTTGAAATCATGGATTATGGGGTCAAGAAACTTAAACGCAGCCGTATCCCGATCGTAAAGGTACGATGGGAGGGCAAACGCGGTGCTGAGTTCACCTGGGAACGTGAAGACCAGATGAAGCTTAAGTACCCTCATCTTTTTACAGTACCTTCGGCTAGTTAATTTCGGGACGAAATTCCCTTAACTAGGGGAGACTGTAACATTTGTACATTTAGTCATGATAGTCGTAAACAGTGTTAGAACAGTGTGTGTCCATGTTCAGTTAATCTATGTGATTCATATGTTCATTATGTGCTTGTGTGCTAGAATCCTTATTATTTGAGAACAAGTATGTATTATTATTTACAGTCGATTACACTAGGCAAGAACAGTATCGTGTTATATCGAAACAGTGGTGGGCAGCGAGAGTGAGCCCTATATATATACTGCGTTCGGTGTAACAGGATAGTGTTAGTGCGTAGTGTTAAGACGAATATTATGACAATTAATCAAACAAAATCGTAATGCGTAAGCGAGACTGAGTATAGTTATGGGTGACGATCCATAATGATACGAATGTTGAACTTATAATTACGAGTGAACGGCTTTAATTATTTAATACGATCGAAAAACGTACGCGATTGCGGGTATACACGTAATTGTATGTGTTTAACGATCTGTCAACGCGCGAAGAGCAAAAAAATAATTAAAATAATTATTTTATATTTTTACAATTTTGAAACTCATCATTTTATTGAGTTTAACAACTCTTTTACTTTAAATCGCGTAAAATACGCGTTACGTTCCGGAAACGCGAACCGAGCGACCGGAACGAACCCGAATACCACACGGGCTATAAAAGCCTTAAAGAAGGTCATTTCCTTCATTTAATTTCAGCCAACCCTTTCTCTCTCTAAAATTCCCGTCAACCCTCTCTCTCTAAAAACCGAGCTTCAACCGCGCATAACTCCTTCGTTTCTCCACGGATTTGTGTGTTCTCGGTGTCCACGTGTAGCTCTTGACATCCTCTACACAGAAGTACGAGGGATCTGGAGTTTTATCCACAGAATCTCGAGGTATTGATTCTTGAATAATAATGAATTTAGGGTTTTTGATGTGGGTGTTGTTGAAACTCGACACTTAGCCGGTTCTAGCACCCCATTTCCATTTTCGCACCTATAGCAACCTTTCTTGATGCTAGAGAAGCTTAGATAGAGATCTGGAACTAGAGAATTGATGAGGATGCTGATGAAGATCGACAGGTTCGGTGGTGGGAGGTTGCCGAACCCTCCTTTGGCGAACCTAAGTTGAAAACGAACACATGGTTCGTTGGTCACCGGCAGCCGAACCCTAATGGGTCTCACGAACCTGCACGAATCTTCCATGCATGCCACGAACCTGACATGCCAAACCTATCAAGGTTTCTCAGCCGAATCTTCATGCAGTAGCGAACCTAGGCGAACCCTTGCACGTAGACGAACCCTACATGATTCATTGCTCACTTGCCGAACCCTATGCATGTCGCGAACCATGTTTGACTCGCGAACCCTAGTTGGCGAAGCTATGGCCGGACCTATGCTTTATCACTAGAACCGAACCTTTGGAATATAACTGAACCTTTGCAGGTCGAATCACCTAACGAACCCATGTAGATGAACCCTTCTGACGAACCTGCATGTGGCCATCCTTTTCACGAACCCTTGGGCTATGGCGAACCTGCACAAACCTACATGGTTCGTAGCATGCAAGCCGAACCTATTGATAGAACCATGGAAGGTTCGCTGCCCAAGTTGGCAGCCATGGCCTCTTTCGGCCCAATTCAAGTTTCTTTGGCCCAACTTCATTAACAATTGGCCCATAGACGTAAACCAAGCCCAACGGAGTTATATCGGCCATTACGATCTTTAAATTTGCCCAATATTGTCTTGGGTATTTTACATGGCCCATAAATGTTGGTTGACCCAACCTCACATACAATTGGGCCATGGTTAACCTAAGAGACCTATAGACCTCTATTTAAGTCTAACATGTCTTCATGGGCTCAAGGCCCAATGGTTGGCCCAAATTCGATTACTTGCGGCCCATATGATTCGGTCAAGTCCATTAGAACTCTCTATCCAATAGCAAACCCATATTGAGTCTCGTTTAGAACTTTGGCCTATACTCACATACTTGGCCCAATAACAATTGCTTTTGGCCCATGTTGTGGGCCACAATGAAAGTAGTTATGAATTGGTTTAGGTTGGGTTAAGTTTAACCTAAACTAATAATAAGATCAATTCATAATCACAAGGGACTTTAAACAATTGGAACATTTCGTCAAAACTTCAAGTTTTACAAGGTTATCAAATTCATTAGAACATGTTATTTTATGCATAATGAGTTGTGCATAAAAGATCATAACATAGTCTTTTCGTGAATCATTGATCAATCAAGTAACTCAATCTTGACTTTCAAGTTCATACAACATTTTCAAACATGAGATCAAGTAATCAAGTGTTAATCAAGTTCAAATCATCACAAGTCAATCAATGAATCAAAGTCTATACAACTATAAATCTTATATCTTATGTATGATTACAATGATATAGGAACCAATTAGAAGTCCTGTTTGCTATTTGCTACTTGTTATTGTTCAGAGTCTACTGCAGGCAGGTGAGAACATTAGCCCCTTTTTACTGTTTTTACAACTGTTTTGGGGTGGAACACGTGATCAAATGCTCTTACTTCAATCATATTTCATGATACATATTACTGTTACTTGGCAAACATTACAGGTTTGCCTTAGAAATCCAAGGGATTTCTCAATTGTTTTTAAAGGAATTTATAAACTCTTTTACTCTAAACTCGTATTTTAGAAATTAATCTTTTATAAACCTTGTTGTTATACAAGGATGCTATCTTATGTACTCAATCAAAAGATTCACAACATGGTATTCAAACAATGGTTTTCATGGTGTTCAAACAAGGATTCATTTCATGGTACTCAAACAAGGTTTTCAATCATGTGATCAAATAAGGCATTAACACACTAGTTTAAAGCAATGTTCAAAAGCATGGTGTCCATCGTTGTGAACAAACTTATAAACACATCAGGTTTCATATTCAATAGCGTTAGTACTGGGTGATCACAACAAGGGAAAGCGGACACATTTGGGCAGACCGATTGCTGCAGTTAGATATTAAATTTGTTTTATAAACTAACTGCAGATTTCGGTTACGTATGATTATCGTTGTTGCTGACTAATTTTCTGACTCCAAACGTAGTTTGGGACTTGATTATTTGTTGGTTTTTGTGCAAACAGTCTTTGGACTGTTTACACTCGTTTGACATACCTGATGTTAGTTTGGGTTGCAACCCATCCATGTAATTCCATTATTGCTTTAATATACCTATGCCTTATATTACATATTCATGTTTACAAATGTTAAACCTATTGGTCTCACCAACTACTTCTGTAGTTGACAGTTACTTTTCACGTGTTTCAGGTAATCGGGTTTAAGACTTTCTCAGGGACAACTAAGGAGACCATTCTAAGATAGAACAAGATGAAGAAACATGCTATGATGGATTAGAAACACACTAAATCCTAAGTGTTTAATTTTCTTGTTTGAAGTCTTATTTTGTAACTATATTTTGGGTCTGTAGTTGTCTTTCTTTTGGTAGATAGATTGTCTGTAACTTAACAATTGTTTAAACATTATGAAACTTAGTAATCCATTGTGGTTGTTCTTATTCAATACTTGTGCGTGATTCAACTGTTCATACTTCACCGCGCCGTGGATTCCGCACACGACGCATGGGTGTGACATAAGGTTATCAGAAACAATCGGACATGGAACCTATGACCTTCTATCTCAACATAACAATCTTCAATAGCCTCAGTCACCCTGGTCATCTTACCAATAACCGTCTCTACATCAATTACCCGATCTATCTTCTTAACCTTCCCAGATAACCCATCACAGAAAGTAGAAGATACAAAACTCGTACTAGCACCAGAATCAAACAATACAGAAGCAGGAATATTGTTGATAGAAAAGGTACCTGTGACCACAACGGGGTCCTCGATCACATCATCCTTCGTCATCGTAAAGGCTCGTGCTTTAGCCTTCTGCTTCTCTTTTCCTTTCTCCTCTTTCTTACCCGAACCCGAAGCATCAGTCCGTGGTTGTTTGCAATCCTTGGACAGATGTCCAAACCCGTTGCAGTTGTAGCATCTGGCGGCACTCGGGAAGTTGCTGGAAAAATGACCCATCTTCCCACATCGAAAACATAAGTTAGTGCCCACCAAGCACTGTCCGACGTGAACTTTACCACACTTGTTACATCGGTTCACATCCTCATGCTTCAACTTCTTGCTTGAAAACTTTCGTTGGTCTGTTCGACCCCTCTTAGTCCCGGAAGACTCTTTCACTTTTACTTCTTTTTTGGCTGGTTCAGTAGACATAACATCATCCCAAACTATCCCACTGAGTTCAATAGTGGAGTCGAAGGTCTTGGGAGCATTGGCCTTGACATGAATTCTGACCTTTGGAGGCAAGCCCTCCATGTACAACTTCACCCTCATTTCCTCAGTAGCAACTAGATGAGGCACAAGCCTCGCCATCTCATTAAACCGTGAAGTGTACTGCCTGTGATTCAGGCTTCCAGCTTTCAGCACCAGAAACTCCCTTTCAACTTTATCCAGTTCGTTCTTGGGACAGAACTGTTTAGCGACCTGTTCCCTGAGATCGTCCCAAGTCATCTTCTCCATATCAGCTGCAGACTTGGACTGCTTAATGGTGTTCTACCAGTGTAGTGCCTCCTCGACAAAGGAGTGAGCTGCAAACTTGACAACTTGATCAATTCGGCACTCACTGATGGAGATAACAGCCTCCATCGCAGAAATCCAGTGGCAGGTGGCCACAACATCCTTCTTTCCATCAAAGGTCGGTGGGTTACATCCCTTGAAGGACTTGTAGTCACAGCCCTTCAGTTTCCTAGTCATAGAGTCTTCGCTCTTAGTCTCGATGATCACCACATCATCTTCTTTGGTGCTCTCCTTAGTCCCCTCAGACTTGTCTTTCAGGGCATCCTTCAGTGCCTTAGCAATCAAGGCTGGTAGCTTCTCATCCATGATCTTGCAGACCTCATCAGAAATAGCCTTCACTACGATAGGTTCAAGAGTGAAATCTTCTTCATTCTCTGGTTGCTCGTTGTGCTCGTGGTCGTCCTCATTGACGTGTTCTTCATCCTCGACACGTGGTTCTTAGGTTTATGTGGTTGCTTACGTGGTCTACCCTTTTGTCCAGCCATCTAAAATTTCTACATAATGCAACAATTGATGAGTCAGTATAGGATAAGTTTAGCACGAAATAAGCTTTGTAAATCGTTAATGACGTTGATCATGTGTTATTAACCATTTACCCAAATCATAGGCTCTAAACATTTCCCATCCCATCTCCTCAACGTGCATGACACTAACTACCTTTCTATCCTTACACCTACGTCTTATCTCATACATAAATTTTCAGCTCGTGGCATCCGTTCATCCGTGGTTGGCAATCCGCATCCTTTAATCCCATTCTCAGTTTAAGTCTTAGCATTTGGGATGCTAAGATCTCTCAAACTATGGCTCTGATACCAACTTGTGAGACCCCGATTCCCGGGCGCCTCGCAGAGGTTGGTTTCGTCATACCACATAGCTCTTAAACTAAAAACTTTCATAATCATGTAGCGGAAATGTAAACATAGTTTGATAAACAGAAATCAATAAAGTGTCTGTATCAAAAACATATCGGATTACCAAAACCATCGGATTCTCTGTCTTGATGCCCCGAGCTCTATGCATCCTTGCGCCTTAGCCTTAACCTGACATACATGCTAAATCAAGTCAGCTTACGCTGGTGAGTTCTAGTTTTCATAAAACAACATTAAACATACTTAACATAAACATCATTTCATACACATAGTCCATAACCTTAGCACATAACATCCTTAACCTCATCATCATACGTTCTACTGTCACCATACGAACAGTAGGCTTATGCCGGCACAAGGCTCCATACCCACTTATAGTCTTGGTTGACTATCATACCCAGTTATAGTCGTGGTTGACTATCATACCCAGTTATAGTCGTGGTTGACTATCATACCCAGTTATAGTCGTGGTTGACTATCACACCCAGTTATAGTCGTAGTTGACTATCACACCCAGTTATAGTCGTGGTTGACTATCACACCCAGTTATAGTCGTGGTTGCCTATCATACCCAGTTATAGTCGTGGTTGACTATCATACCCAGTTATAGTCGTGGTTGACTATCATACCCCGTTATAGTCGTGGTTGACTATCATTCGTACATTTTCCTATAACACGTATAGGAACATCATTCGTTCATCATACATGACATGCTAGTATCTTACCATCATAGCATCATCACTTTGTCCTAATATCATAGGACTCATCATACTATGTCATGCTAGTATCATTTCATCATATCATCATAACCCACTAGCAATGAATACATATCATGCTATCATCATATCATCAGATCATACATCCTGGCATTCATAAACGTTTCATACTAGCATATTATTATAGCATTCTGCCCTAACAACAAAGGCACATATCATATCATAACATTTAATCGCATGCCAGCATCATTAACATCGTATCATATACTCATCCTAGCACTCTAGGACATCATCATGGCATCTACTAACTATTGTCATAGTTATCATCATGTTATGTCTTCATAACTCATTCATCATATGTTCATCATAAGTTCATCCTTCTTAGCATATTACATGCACAATTCAACATACATAATGCATACCTAATCATGGCATAACATGCATCATCATATCATAAACACATAACATTTTCACATAATTGTAAGCATGTATGCCAGCCCAAAACATTTAGAGTGAAACAGGGCATCTAGAACTCACCTGTTAGTAGCTCCTTATATCCTTGACCGAACTCCTTAGCCAAGACTTACGAACCTACATCAATTACATCGTCTCGTTACATTACATTAAATTCTTAGACTTAGAATTTATTCTAAGTCCTCATAGCCTACTGGTTCCCCCTCATAACTGCAAGTCCTCGAACCTGGATAGTATTCGAAACACTTGTAGTTCATGAAACACTCATGTACACGAAATCCCTGTATTCGAAACAGTGGAGTACACGAAATACCCCAGGTACATGAACATAGGTGTACTCGAAATGTGTATTTGAAATCATTTTATTCGAAACTATTGTACTTGAAAAGAGGGGTTTCGAGTACTCCCTTTGTGCATCATTTTCTTGTACACATCTTTTGGTCATACAACATCTCAGAAATTTATCTATGTCCGTGGGGATCTATTTCTAGGCTCCTTATGTTGTTACCAACATGCTGGACCCTCAAAGTTCTGAACTTTATGCATAAAGGTGCGAGCTTTAAGAATGAGTTCGCTTCTGTTTTACCATCCTAACTTCTGCATAAAAATCCTAACTTTTTGGTTTAGAACACTTACTTGATGCTAGATGATCACTACTGTAGATCCTCATGCGTTTCCTCTCCCGTTTGATCGATTAAAAGCTCGATCTTTTGATGTTCTCGAAATCTGCTTCGAGCACTTGAGAGCAGATGAGCTTCCAGCCAAAGTCTGTCACGTTTCCCAAGGCACTCCTATTTATAGGCAATGTCCTTGTACTCGAATCCTAGTACTCGAAATCCTGGATAAATTTCGCGTACACTGTACCCGAAATCCAATATCGAGTACACGAACTCGAGGCCATAACTTAGTTATTTTTCGTCTATCTTCTTACAAGTTACTTATTCGTTACACGTACGTAGAATTCAATTAACTTGTATTAGAAAAATTGGGGTGTTACACACAAGTTATTGTTCTCAACTTAAACATTTCTAAACAAACTACGATACTGAAGTACAGGTGCATGATTGTGCATCTCTCATCCGTCATTACTGTCTACTTGCAAAAATGGTTAATTTTGAAAGATCAGCACAAAGCTGGTGAATTCGTTATGATTGATCCGCACAATATGATATGATATACAAGTTATTGATACTCAATTCCAGAGATAACCATGGGACCCATATCTATTTCCTTTCGAACTAAAATGTTCTATTCTGTGAAGATACTACCCGTCGGTAAATATATTAGTGCCTCATTCTTAATGTCTGTCACAAACATTAAGCTGATATTGGAAATATGTAACAAAAATTTACACCAAGGGGAGTTGCAAGCTCCCGACAAATGGGTTGTTAGCCAACAGTACTATCATTGTTTCCTGTTCGGCCCCACATGGGCTCACTAGATACGGTTCAAAAGATGAGGACATTTTGATGTCGTGATAAAGTGTTATAGGCAAAATCCCATGAAATCCCACGAGTTCACCAGAAGTTCACAGGAAATCACACAGATAATAGTGATACATATAATATGTTCAAGAAAAATTCCGCAGTAATACCCCGATGTTTGTAAAATATTTAAAAGAAAAGGGGTTGTACGAAACTCACCTGAGATATTGAAGTCAATAAGTAAAGCGCAGACTTTTGTTTGTGGTTTAGTTCTACATTAATTAATGTTTTATAAGTTATTTGTGTTTTAATTTACTTATTAGATCTTTCTTAATATTCAATGTCAAGGACATTGTATTTCAAGTCATCAAAATGACATTAAATTCTTAATCAGTTATTTTGATTGAATATAATACAATGTATGATAATGTGGAAACCTATAATGATTCACATTACTCACACAAAGTTGATGACACATTGAATTAATCAGACTGTTCTCAGATTAATCAAATATATATTGTTGTTGATTATATCACTAAAACCATTTCCAGATGGATTTCCGATTTAGGAATAGTCAATCCTTGTTATTGATCATTTAGGTACAATGAAACATAAGAATATGACACTAGAATAGGTTTAATAACCATGTTCAATGTACTAATCTAACTGTTATCATAAACATCATTTTGTTATTCCAATGATTATCTTAATGCTTGTCATTAGTTTGAAACACTTGGATTTAACCTACTATTTCAAGAAATGATCAAAACAATCACAATCATTGTTACAATCAAATGGTTAAAAGCATTGTAATCCATGATATAGATTTATGATAACCAGGCATTATAACGGCTTAAAACAAGAATTTAACCGTTAACCTATCAAGTTCTTCGTTTCTAATCATTCCTAGCCATCATCTAGGAAATAATAAACAACAATAACTATTGCATTACGTTCAGAAAACTAGATCTAATCTATACATTATCAAAGTAGTAGGAGAAAACGAAATGTTACCCGATCAGAGGGATTTTCAGTTGTAGAATAACGATCTGGTGATGTAGAATCGTTCCCTAACTCTATCTATATGTTCTGGTGGATTTAGAATAGAGTTTTGAGGTTGAAAGTTTGATTTGAACGTCTGGGAAGGAGAGTGTGTTAGAGAAGATGAAAGAAATTATGCTTACATGAAATCTGATTTTTCAATCAGATCTGCTGAACGACCTAGTCTTCGCGTACCGACAAGAGGGGCTAATGAGGTCTTGGCGTACCGTGAAGAAATCCGGAGTCATTCAGATATTATGGACTCATAGCGTACCGCCAAGGAGATTCAAAATGGCCTTGGCGTACCGCGAAGAGTTCCGGAATGAAATATCTTCGAATTTTTTTCTTGTTTTTACGATTCTGTAGAATTAGGAACTCCGTTTCTCGCACGGTTTTCACTCACGTTCTCGATTTCTCGCGTACTTTCAAATCGTAATGATCATGATTGTTCTTTTAATATGGATTTCAAATACGATGACGTGGACTTGCAACGTAATTGTCACGCTAAGGTCTGATCAACTATGTTGACCAAAAGACAAATATCTATTGTATTAAAGATGGTGAGGCATGCGCAATGTCATCCTGCCTCATTACTTCAGTTATTTAAATACATTTTATAGTATAATGTTTTAAGTGTTTTTGGGTTATTTTAGGTCTAACATATATATAGGATCACTGGCGGACCTAGAAATTTTTTTCCTAAGAGTCGAAAATTTTTTCTCGATAATTATCTGTCGTTAAATATTTTTTTATTGGACCAATTCGAACGAGGTCGGCTCGGATCACACATTAAAATGATAAAGAAAATTAAATCTCAAATATATAATAAAAGTACGTCAAATAATCCTCGTTGATTAGGATGACCGATGATATGACAAAATTAAGTTTCTTTCAGCAAAAGTCGAGTGAATACTATTCAAATCAATAAATTCAAGAATCAACTAAGTTTTATTTTGAAAAATTGTTCCATATTACTTTTATATATTTAAATTATATACAAATCAACTAAGTTTCTAATAATTCTAACTAATTTCAATTATTGAAATTGTATAATAATAATTTAATCTATAAATTTCGGTGTATACAAGTAAGTTACTGTTCCAGTTTATTTTCTAGGAGGATCCAAACATAAATTATGATAGTTAAATTCAATCACTCAATATACAAATTGGGTCTTATTACTTTTTTTTAAGTTGGTCTATGAGTGATTAGGTATTGAGTTAAATATAAATTGCTAATTGTCTTTAATCATAGGTAATGCATATCGCATTATTTGGGTACTATTTTATAAGTTTTGTTTTTAAAATGGTTTTAGATTGAGCTTTATCAAGACCGTCAAATTTTTATGGGGTTCGGGGGGGGGGGGTTTCATAAGGGTCGGTCGAGATTCGGATCCTATATATAACATTAAAATAGAAAGTTCATGGGGTTGGTCGACCCCCATCTCCACATGGTGGGTACGCCCATATATAAGATTAGGATCACATTAAAACCGTTGTATTAAGCAATAACTCATTAACTCAAATCGAAAAGTTAATATATAAGTAAAGTGTATATGATTGTGTCATGTGTCCTAAATCTTATTTTAACACAGAAGGTGTATTTTAGTCATTTGTACCATATAAAAAAGCTAGATTTAATATGGTTGTGTCATGTGTTACCATCTAATATAATTTAACAAAGCTAATTATTTATTTAAAGTTTACACCCCTCTTTATTTATATATCCATAACTTTTTTATACTATAATATTTATTTATAAAAATTGCACAATTTTACTCGTCTTATTTTCTCTTTAATTCTGTTCTAATTTGACTAGGTTTTTTTTTATTTTGTTCGGGTGTTCCTGTTTACATCAGTGTACCAAGTATAAATGTAACACATTTTTTGTAACGAGTTGTAAATATTTTAGTTTACATTGTTGTAAATTAAATATGGGTTACGTTTAGGATGTAAACGAACCAAGCCGATTTCGAGCTCGTTAAGGCTTGAGATCGGCTCGTTTATACAAAATAAATGATATAAAGTGAGCCTAACACTTTTGTTACATCACCGTAATTAAATAATTAATACAATGTAATTCATATTTAATTTATAGGCATGTAAACCAAAGTTCGTTACAAAATAATTTTAAATTTATTATAAACGTAACTTTTAGTTGACTTTGACTAAAAATTTACCATTTACATTAATGTAATGACCATACACATAACGCGCTATTTTGATTTTTCTACAACAGTAAATTACATAAATGTAATTAAATAAATAATATAAAGTGATCCTAAAACCTTTGTTATATTACTGTAAATTTAATATGGATTACATTGTATCAATTATTTAATTAAAGTGATGTAACAAAAGTGTTAGGCTCACTTTATATCATTTATTTTGTCTAAACGAGCCGATCTCAAGCCTTAACGAGCTCAGGATCGGCTCGGCTCGTTTACACCCTAAACGTAACACATATTTAATTTTCAACAATGTAAACTAAAAATCATTACAATTCGTTACAAAAATGTCTTATGTTTATGATTGTTACATTGATATAAATACGAACATCCGGAAAAAAACCTGGTCAAGACTATAACAGAATTAAAGAGAAAAATAAGACGAGTAAAATGGTGCAATTTTATAAAAAAATTAAAGTATAAAAAGTTATGGATGTATAAAAAAAGGAATGGGGTAAACATTAAATAAATAATTAGCTTTATTAAATTATAATAAAGGGTGACACATGGCACCACCATATTAAATCTAGTTTTTTTATATGGTGCAAATGAGTAAATGTCGCACCCCCAAATGACCACTTGTGGCATCAGGCCCGTTGGGTGTGATGCGGCAGGATCATGTACGTTGGTCATATAGAACGACTCCATATGATTTTGAAAATACGTGAATATAATATAAATATCCCAAAACAGTTTAATAAGTTACACTTCATAATTTAAAATAATCATGCGGAAGCTTAATCATAAGAAAAATTGTCTACATATGATAACATAAGTTAATCAAAATAAATAGGTATGCATGCAGGACTCTCTTTTGGTAACTTCTTGTGCATCCTAGCCTTGTGCATTTCAATAACTTGAGAATACATGCTAAAACGTGTAAACATAAAGTTGGTGAGTTCACAGGTTTCAATAGTAATAGTAAAACAGTTCATGAGATATATACTGGGCATGCTAAGTTGTAGACCATAGATCCCGAATGTATTTCTTGAACCACTACCAAAACTAGACTCTTAGATGCCTCGCCATGTCTATCATAAAAACTATGGCAATTGGTCGATATTACGCTCGTCCTAACCGCCGGTCAGAGTTGTCGTCGAGCGGGGTTTGTCAGACCCTATAGTATTATCAAATAACGCCTCGTTCGTGTTTAACTAACGGTAAGGTTTTGTGAGAACTTTGTTACGATATAAGCACACTCAAAAGTTGTTTGCCCAACATACCAGTCATATATCTAAACTATTTTGCAATGTATTTTCCCCCAGTTTAAGTAAAACGGTTAATATAGAAAAAGGGGTCATAAACTTACCTGAGTTTTGTTGTTGTTGTTTCTGTTAATGGGTTGCACTTAATTGTCACCTATATCACAAAGGTATCATAAGTTCATGTTCGCATTCATGTTCGTGTTCAACAACTCCAAGTTGTTGTGTTTGACCATGTTTGACTCGACGACATGTTGGTGACTTGTTCACCACCTTAGCGTTTGTTTAACGCTCGTCATATACCATGTAATGCACGTAATCACATAAAGTACGTTCAATGGTCAACTTACTATTTATAGTAAGTTTCCATTTTTAGCTGGTTTTCATTTCTAGTAAATTTATATATCTATAATGTTTTAATACCCATGATTATGAAAACACTATCAAATCATCATATTATAGCACATGACATCATATTTTACCGTCTAACATGTTCCTATGCTTTAATTTACAAAAATACCCAAATAAAGTTACTATTAATAGCAAGTTTGTTAGTGAGTTCATTTTAATAAAAAACAAACTACTCAAATATGTTCATATGACTCTTAACATCATCAAAATAGTCTAACATAACCAAATTCTTACAGGCAAGTCAAGTTCTCATAACAAAAGTTTCCATATTTAGAAACTTATGAACCAAACCATCTATTTTACTAATCTAGCGAAACTAATACTTTAATAAGCACCACATTAGTCATAAATCAACATTTTGACATACATATAATGTTTAAGACATCATATAACACCATTTCATTGCATAAAAGTTACAATTTTTAAAAATAACCATCTTTATTCACAAAATCAAACCAATAGACTTCATGGATCGTTCCAATAACATAAATCAATCATCAAGACACTCAAATGCAGATTTATAATCACCCATGTTCGTGCATGGATCACCATTAGTGTTGCATGTGGGATTTAGTGATTGCATGTGTAATTTAAAGGTGTTTCAAGTGTAAATAATCATTAAAGACTACCTTTATGGAACTAAGAGATCTAGATGGAGCTGAGATGGTAGGTTAATAATGCTCTGGGGCTGCTGTTGGATTTCTATAGCTGGTGTAAGACTGTGAGAGTGTAGGTGAGCTCCTCCAAGTGTGTCTCTATGGTTCCCAAAGCTCCATGTCTTCACTTTAGCTCAAGAAAAACTCTTGGATAGCTCTTGTGGATTCTCCCACGAGACACGCCGCGTTCCGCCGAGTGGAAGATGATCGGTCATCGCGTACCGTGACGAGTTTTGGCTGAATTCAAAATTGCTGCCCATCCTTCGCGTACCGCGAAGGTTTTCGCCGGTGCCCATCGCATAACGTGTGACACCCGGCAATTTCAGGTAAATTGCAACTCTTATATTCTTTACATTTCACATTCATACTTGTTGCATTTCATCTAATTATGTTTAATTAGATGAGTTGAACATAAACAACTGCGAAACGATAGTTCGAGGAACTATCGAAACACACACGAGTCTCACGAACGTTGGTGATCAAACAAGTTATCAAACATATGTGCTTATGTATGTAAACATGTGTTAGATGTTTAGGATAAGCGTTAGGAATCGATTACGAGTGAAATCGCATCAATGAAATCGAAAAACAAGAAAATGGACCCGTCGCGGTACGCGGAGAATCCCTCGGCGAAAGGCTTTGCGGAACGCGAAGCAAACCGGAGTCGAGACTCCCGAATTTCATCGCGGTACGCGATAAATAAATTTGATCGGCCTCCGCGGTACGCGAAGGCCATGCAGATCGAAAATTCTATAAAAAGCCAACCCAGCTCATTTGTTCGGCTTTCTCTCATCTTCTTCGAACTTCCACTTATCTCCTCGGCCAAATACACTGAAACCAGACCTTCAAGTCTCTGGAATCACCATTGGGAGCTATTATTGGAGTGGGGAAGCCATTGAAGCACAAGGAAGGTGTTGAGGATCGTCAACAAGCTTGGAACAACCATCGAACCAGTAAATCGTCATCATCAGGAGCTGTTCAACATAAATCCTAGCTGCTAAGGTAGTCTTACATGCTTATTAGTTGATAGATCGTACATGCAAGGGCTAAAAACCCACATGCAACTCCATTTGATTATTGTGCACGAGATTGTTGGTGATTTGTTGTGTAGATGTCATAGATTTACTGATTTGATAGTATAAGAATGTTAGATTTGAGCTTGGTTTAGTTATTGGTTGATTTGGCGATGATTTAGGCAAACTTGCCATAAAAGGAAAACTTTTATGCTGCAAGTCTTGGATTTGTGATGATCTAGACATGTTAGACATGTCTAGATGTTGTTAAATGTATATTGGAATGTTTAGAAACACATTGGGATATTTGATTTTGTCAAAAACTTGGTTTTGTATAAACTTGCTATTTATGGAAACTTTTGTAAATCAAAAGAGGCTTTTGATGTTTTAAAGTGATTTGATAAACTTGGGTTATTAAAATGTGTTTAGAAATGTTTTTTTTTACATATTAGGAAACTTGGATTTGTAAAAACGAGCTTCTAAAGAAGTACTTGCTATTTTAGGAAACTTTATTTGGGCAAAACGGCATAAATGGTGATTTATGCGCAAACGACATGTTTTAAGAGTTTAAACATGTTTTATGAACATACTAGAAGTTATTAGAAATGGAATTTCATAACTACACTTTCTTAAAATGGAAACTTTCCCGAATTAGAAACTCTTACGATTTTCATGTGTAACATACATACACCTTGTTTGGTTAGAGTCATAGGATGCATGATGAGGTCCTACGTACGTATTAGGAATAATATGACACATAATCAAACTTAACACAACAAACGTGTCACCAACGATTCGTCGAGTCAACACAGGTCAACACACACGCACACTCGGTTGAGCACACCGACACTTGGAGTTGTATGGACTACAACACAACCACGAAACGCATACTTACACCTATATGATCATAGGTTCCTACTAGCAGGACTGCTAGCTTTCGCAGACGCGAACACACGAAAACCGGAAATTGCACTACCAGGTGAGTTCACGGCCCCTTTTTATCTTTTCTACCTTTGGGGGAGAAAACATTGCTTTACAACTGTTTTTGAACAACAACTCATTTTATTTACGTATGGACATGCTTTATCATTATATGTATATGTGTGGGCCCCTATCACAACTAAAAGTCCTCGTGATACTCCTCGGACCGTTAATAGCATAACGCCTAGCATGGTAATCTTGAATAGTACTATTGGGCCTGACAAGCCCCACTACACCCGACTGGAGGTCGGAACAGTGCAATATTGACCAACACTTTGCCATAGTCTTGTGATGGACATGGCGGGAGGCACCAACTGTCAGCTTCGGTACCATCCATAATATAATATAACTGTATTGACAAGCTATCAATCGATACTGCATTGTAATGATATGTAAATCTGCAAAACTCATACTTTAAACATTTTGATGTTTACTGCTTATGAAAAACCTGTGCTCTCACCAACCATTGTGTTGACCCTTTTACTCGCATGTTTTCTCAGGTAACTAAGACACGCACTCAAGGATAGGATGCTAGGATGGAGTCCATGCATCAGCTTTAGTGTCTTAGGATATTTTGAGAACATCTAAATATTTGACTTGTTTTGTAATAATGATTACTTAAATCGCTTCCGCAAACTTCTAACTTAGGTTGTTTTGAAAACTATTTGATTAACGCCTCCGCAACTTATGAACTTTATCTGTATTGATATTATTAAACTTCCGCAACTCTGATTTTACAAAACTGTTTTATCCAAGTTATTGGATGTACGTGTACAACCAGACATGTAGGTCTCGCAACAGTGTGACCGGAGACTGCGATCCTGCAAGATCAGTCGCGTCGCG
The DNA here is from genome assembly GCA_009363875.1 of Mikania micrantha. Classification (NCBI taxonomy): domain Eukaryota; kingdom Viridiplantae; phylum Streptophyta; class Magnoliopsida; order Asterales; family Asteraceae; genus Mikania; species Mikania micrantha. Next base: position 31,533,227 of record CM018687.1, read on the forward strand.
CCCTAGGAAGGGACTGGATTTCTCGGGGTGCGACATATTGGTATCAGAGACTCCGGTTATTGCGAATTAGGTTTGCATTTAGTGAACTTAGTCTATAACCACTAGTCTCCACACAACACGTAGTGCTTAGTATTAGTTCTACTTGCATACGTTATCGAACAAATACACAAATCACTCATTTAGATGTGGCATTACTGTCATCACCATCTATGCTCGCATTCGACGAGAGGGAACAGATTGTTCCTACACCCTCAGTATCAACACTATCGGCAGCAGTTGAGTTACCGAAACGAATCAACTATCACCCGAAGGCAGCACGTCTGAGCCATCACAGGAGGAGCAGCCGGTACACATATACTACATCACCGGTGCCCGAATCGAAGAGGCGACGACAAAAGCTGATCGGGGATGAAACCACAGCAAGTCAAGGGATGAAATAGGCCATGTGGCTCAACCTCGATTGAAAAAAACATTGATTCTCTTTCCAACTCCTAAGCAACATTCTTGTAACCCTTTGGTACTTCTACACATACTGTTTACAAGGACCATATGAGAAAATTTCAAACTCAACTCCATGTCACTCATAGAATATCACCAAGCGAACATGGTTGCTTGAGTTAGGAAAAACTAAAGTGACCATGACGAAAGATTTCATTACCGGTACATACGAAACTCCCTGACTGTTAGGAGGTCATCTACAAGCAGTCATCCTAACATTCACATGATGGGGGTCTCAACACCAAATGACATAAAGAAAACACACTCAAGCCACGTAACTATCCTTATAAGATCTACGAAAGATCCTATAATACCATACGACTCGCATAACTAGACCAAGAATTAGCTTCGATAGGCTATTCAACCATACCTCATATGATTCATGTTTGAATCTCGATGCCATGGATAAACTTTGAATCCAGTAAAACCTAATAGCTCTAAGCAGGAGGAACTAGAATTCTTATGTAAGGTAAATTGATGATCATGGTGCGCAACATAATCGTGAATTTACAGGTACGCATGAATTCTGGAAAATTCTATTGTGAGCCTATTTTTTTGAAAACACATACATTGACATTCGCTTATCCCTCACCCTGATGGGTGCAACGGAATTCAAGCAACGTATCAAGATTTCAACATAATATTCATCAAATTTCCAACCATAGCTCGGATTGCCATGTATCTATGAGAACCTCATGTTGCGACTTTACACTTCTCATGAAGCAACGTATCAAATTTTCCGATGAGGACCCTGACAAGGATCCTAGGGAGAACCCCATGGAGGAGTCACCCGACAATGCAACACCTATACTAGATACACATGAGCCTGAGAGGCAGTTTCTTGAGTCGGATTGACTCGGTACCTGACCTGGGTAAACGACCGAATTGAGTGTCTTGCAGAAGAACTGAGATACACAAATACCCGACATGCAGAACTTTGTAGCATAGTCAACAAGATGGATCGGGATATGACCCAGTTGATTTCACTATTCCAGGCAGCCGAAGACCGGGCTGCCATCGCTAAAGCCAGAATCGAAGAGCTGGAAAACAAGGTCGCCAATCCAGTTCCAGTAGAACCTGACACTGGGAAAAAGGAACCAGCGGCGGATGCTAATTCTGATTCCACTATCGATAATGCCTCCGATTAACTTAGCATAGACCTGATAGGGATGGGTTGTGGCTCTGTATTCGAGATTTTGGAATCTTAGTGTCTTGGGTATTAAATGAATTGTAACCAGTACAACTTATTATATATCAAGATTTTTGTCTATACCAATCAATATATGTTTTCTTTTCATACCAATCACGCGCTACATTAGTCATTAGACTTACACTAACGCTTATTCTCGCTATGAAGATCATGGCTGGAAGACGCGAAGGATGCATGAACGCGGGAGGGCGTGGAAATATTAACCTCACCTCAACGGACCTGAATGCATTAATCAAAAAACGAGTTGAGGAGTAAATCGCTGCACATGAATCTGCACGTAACCAGAATCAACTGACCCAAGAGACAAACCCTCATCCACCCCACTGCACGTTCAAAACCTTTTTAGACTGCAAACCACCTTCTTTCAATGGTACGGAGGGTGCTGCCGGCCTCCTCTGATGGATTGAGAAATTGGAATCCGCTTTTATCATGAGCAACTGTAGGGTTAATGACCGCGTGAAGTACGCAACAGGAACCTTAGAAGGTGCGGCCCTCACTTGGTGGGACACAAGTGTTCAAAACATACGACGAGAAACATCTAATACTCTACCTTGGGAAGAATTCAAGAGAATAATGAACCATGAATATTTCCCTCACGACAAAGCTCAGAAAATGGAGATGGAATTTCGGAACCACAGGATGATCGGTTCTGAGATCGAGGCATACACCTCTCGATCTTATGAGTTGGGGCACATGTGCCCAGAAATGGTGACCCCAGCCTACAAACATCTCGAAAGATACATTGAGGGATTGACACAAGAGGTTCGGGATATGGTGCTATCCGCTGACCCCACCACCTTGCGACAAGCCATTTACTTAGCTCATGAACTGACCGATACGGCAGTTATTCAAGGATTATTACCTCCACCTGGCTCAGTAATCAAAACCACCGACAACAAACGCAAATGGGATAACTCTCAAAACAAAACCCCCACTCTACAATCACCAAGACGACGTAAGGGTGCCTATGCTGGCAAAAACCCAAAGTGCAACAACTGTGATTTTCATCATCAACGAGGACCGTGTGAAAGATACCGGTGTCAACGGTGTGGAAAGTTAGGTCACGCAGCTGAGAACTGCAGGGGTGAACTAGTGACCAAAATCCCACGGCCACAACAGCAGCAATACAAAGCACCAAAAGAATGCTTCGGATGTGGAGAGCCAGGGCACTTTAAGAGGAACTGCCTCCATGTGAAAAACATTGGGGACGAAGCACCGAAGAGTTGCTTCGAATGTGGAAATCCAGGTCACATCAAAAAGGACTGCCCGCATCTGAAGAACAACAACAATGACGAGAACAACAATGGTCCGATGGGACGAACCCTCGTGATTGGGACTACTGAATCCAGAAATGATCTTAACCTTGCAACGGGTATCTATCTCTTAAACGATCATTACACTTCTGTATTGTTTGATACTGAAACTGAGGAAAGTCTTATATTTAAGCACCTTAGTAAATATTTGTCATAACCCCAATATCTTTAAAGGCTAAATACACCGTGGAATTAGCTGATGTTAAACTGATTGTAACTAAGCACATTCAAAGAGAATGCACTTTAGAGATAGCAAACCATAAATTTAAGATCGACCTCATGCCAGTTACACAAGTCAGTTTGAGGTAGTAGTGGACATGGAACCAAGCTGAAATCACTTGCCACGACAAGGTTGTGCGCATACCTCTCCCTAGTGGAGAAACCTTAGGCATCAACGGTGAAAGGAGCAACACTCCTCTGCCCCCATCTGGAAGTGGGAACAAATCTCCATGGATTTCATTACCAAATTACCCCGTACACCTAGTGGATGTGACACTATTTGGGTAATTGTGGATCGACTGACTAAGTCAGCACATTTCCTTGCGATTAAGGAAAACGACAAGAAGGAGAAACTCACCAGACTTTATGTTAAGGAAGTAGTCTCGCGTCATGGAGTGCCAATCTCCATCATTTCGGATCAAGACGCTAGATGCACTTCTAATTTCTGGAAATCGTTGCCAAAGTCGCTTGGCACTCGGTTGGACATGAGTATAGCATACCACCCACAAACTGGTGGCCAGAGCGAACGCACCATACAAACTCTTGAAGACATGCTACGAGCGTGCGTAGTAGACTTCGACAACAGCTGGGAAACTCACCTACCATTGGTAGAGTTCTCCTACAATAACAGCTACGACACAAGTATCAAGGCAGCGCCTTTTGAGGCCCTCTATGGCAGGAAATGCCGATCACCTATCTGTTGGGCGGAAGTGGGCGACAGTCAGCTCACAGGCCCGGAACTCGTACACGAAACAACGGAGAAAATTGTGCAAATCAGAAACCGCATGGCGGCAGCTCGGGATCGTTAGAAGAACTATGCCGACAAACGCCGAAAGCCACCGGAATTTCAGGAAGGAGACAAAGTCCTTCTGAAAGTTCCACCTTGGAAGAGCGTCATTAATTTCGGTAAACGAGGCAAACTGAACCCACGGTATATTGGACCATTCGAGATCCTGAAGAGGATTGGTCCGGTAGCATACCAACTCAACCTTCCAGCGGAACTCGATGGAGTTCACAACGTATTTCATGTCTCAAACTTAAAGAAGTGTTTATCTGATGAGACACTCGTAATTCCACCAGATGAAATCCAGGTGGACGAACAACTACGGTTCGTGGAAGATCCGTGAGGTCAAGCAGCTTAAGCAGAGTCGGATTCCGATTGTCAGAGTCCGATGGAACTCAAAACGCGGACCTGAATTCACGTGGGAACGTGAAGATCAGATGATGCGCAAACATCCCCATCTTTTCAAACAAACAGCGTCAAACGTCAACAACAACGAATAAATTTCGGGACGAAATTCCTTTCAACAAGGGGATGATGTGACAACCAGAAAATTTTTGTTTCTCAAACACTCTTTCTTCCCAAACACTACCAACAACAACCAAATTTCGGGACGAAATTTCTTTCAACAAGGGGATGATGTGACACCCGGCAATTTCAGGTAAATTGTAACTCTTATATTCTTTACATTTCACATTCATAATTGTTGCATTTCATCTAATTATGTTTAATTAGATGAGTTGAACACAAACAACTGCGAAACGATTATTCGAGGAACTATCGAAACACACACGAGTCTCACGAACGTTGGTGATCAAACAAGTTATCAAACATATGTGCTTATGTGCGTAAACATGTATTAGATGTTTAGGATAAGCGTTAGGAATCGATTACTAGTGAAATCGCATCAACGAAATCGAAAAACAAGAAAATGGACCCGTCGCGGTACGCGGAGAGTCCCTCGGCGAAAGGCTTCGCGGTACGCGAAGCAAACCGAAGTCGAGACTCCCGAATTTCATCGCGGTACGCGGTAAATAAATTTGATCAGCCTCCGCAGTACGCGAAGGCCATGCAGATCGAAAATTCTATAAAAAGCCAACCCAGCTCATTTGTTCGGCTTTCTCTCATCTTCTTCGAACTTCCACTTATCTCCTCGGCCAAATACACTGAAACCAGACCTTCAAGTCTCTGGAATCACCATTGGGAGCTATTATTGGAGTGGGGAAGCTATTGAAGCACAAGGAAGGTGTTGAGGATCATCCACAAGCTTGGAACAGCCATCGAACCAGTAAATCATCATCATCAGGAGCTATTCAACATAAATCCTAGCTGCTAAGGTAGTCTTACATGCTTATTAGTTGATAGATCGTACATGCAAGGGCTAAAAACCCACATGCAACTCCATTTGATTATTGTGCACGAGATTGTTGGTGATTTGTTGTGTAGATGTCATAGATTTACTGATTTGATAGTATAAGAATGTTAGATTTGAGCTTGGTTTAGTTATTGGTTGATTTGGTGATGATTTAGGCAAACTTGCCATAAAAGGAAAACTTTTATGCTGCAAGTCTTGGATTTGTGATGATCTAGACATGTTAGACATGTCTAGATGTTATTAAATGTATATTGGAATGTTTAGAAACACATTGGGATATTTGATTTTGTCAAAAACTTGGTTTTGTAGAAACTTGCTATTTATGGAAACTTTTGTAAATCAAAAGAGGGCTTTCGATGTTTTAAAGTGTTTTGATAAACTTGGGTTATTGAAATGTGTTTAGAAATTTTTTTTACATATTAGGAAACTTGTATTTGTAAAAACGAGCTTTTAAACAAGTACTTACTATTTTAGGAAACTTTATTTGGGCAAAACGGCATAAATGGTGATTTATGCGCAAACGACATTTTTTAAGAGTTTAAACATGTTTTATGAACATACTGGAAGTTATTAGAAATGGAATTTCATAACTACACTTTCTTAAAATGGAAACTTTCCCGAATTAGAAACTCTTACGATTTTCATATGTAACATACATACACCTTGTTTGGTTAGAGTCGTAGGATGCATGATGAGGTCCTACATACGTATTAGGAATAATATGACACATAATCAAACTTAACACAACAAACATGTCACCAACGATTCGTCGAGTCAACACACGTCAACACACACGCACACTCGGTTGAGCACACCGACACTTGGAGTTGTATGGACTACAACACAACCACGAAACACATACTTAGACCTATATGATCATAGGTTCTTACTAGCAGGACTGCTAGCTTTCGCAGACGCGAACACACGAAAACCGGAAATTTCACTACCAGGTGAGTTCACGGCCCCTTTTTATCTTTTCTACCTTTGGGGGAGAAAACATTGCTTTACAACTGTTTTTGAACAACAACTCATTTTATTTACGTATGGACATGCTTTATCATTATATGTATATGTGTGGGCCCCTATCACAACTAAAAGTCCTCGCGATACTCCTCGGACCGTTAATAGCATAACGCCTAGCATGGTAATCTTGAATAGTACTATTGGGCCTGACAAGCCCCACTACACCCGACTGGAGGTCGGAACAGTGCAATATTGACCAACACTTTGCCATAGTCTTGTGATGGACATGGCGGGAGGCACCAACTGTCAGCTTCGGTACCATCCACAATATAATATAACTGTATTGACAAGCTATCAATCGATACTGCATGGTAATGATATGTAAATCTGCAAAACTCTTACTTTAAACATTTTGATGTTTACTGCTTATGAAAAACCTGTGCTTTCACCAACCATTGTGTTGACCCTTTTACTCGCATGTTTTTTCAGGTAACTAAGACACGCACTCGAGGATAGGATGCTAGGATGGAGTCCATGCATCAGCTTTAGTGTCTTAGGATATTTTGAGAACATCTAAATATTTGACTTGTTTTGTAATAATGATTACTTAAATCGCTTCCGCAAACTTCAAACTTAGGTTGTTTTGAAAACTATTTGATTAACGCCTCCGCAACTTATGAACTTTATCTGTATTGATATTATTAAACTTCCGCAACTCTGATTTTACAAAACTGTTTTATCCAAGTTATTGGATGTACGTGTACAACCAGACATGTAGGTCTTGCAACAGTGTGACCGGAGACTGCGATCCTGCAAGATCAGTCGTGTCGCGCCCCAGGAAGGGACTGGATTTCTCGGGGTGCGACATAACGCAATGGGTCCTGGGCAGGCCCAAATGCTTATTTTATTTGTTTAACTTGTTTTTCGTTCGGTTTTTGATTATTGTTACTCGTTTGTCTACATTTGGCTTAATTTACATTGCCAGGTGTTCACATATCATTCCACATTGTTCGTTTGATTTTCTTTGTTTGATAAATCACCAACGTTCGTGATTTTAAGTTACGTGTGTGCGTTTTCGGTAATTCCTCAAATTACGATGCGATGTGTTTGTGTTTGCGCTATCGTGTCACGTGTCACACTAAATTAAACCAATTCTAGTGCCACATATATTCTAATAATATAAACTATTATTAAATTAAAGGAATTGCTGACCTGGATTTTTGCGAGGTGTCACACTAAAATACCCTTCTGTAATAAAATATGAATTGTGACACATGGCAAAATATTATACACTTAATTTTAGATTAACATAATATTTGAGTTAATTGGTTATTGCTTAATACAAGGGTTTTCATTTGAACACCTTCATATATATATATATGTATATATTAAAGCTCATGAAAAGCAATAGCACTACCAGAAAAAAATCTGACGCATTTTCAACGAAAATTTTTGTAGGAAGAAGTCCTGTAGGAAAAAAGTTTGTAACACATTTCCGAAGCAATTTCCAACACGTTTGTGACAAAAAAAGCGTAGAAAATTCCGACGCTTTTTCAACGCAAATTCTTTATACATAATAACAGTAATTAAAAAAACGTATAAAACTATTTTTATTTTACGGCACATTTTCGACAAAGCCGTATGCAGATTTTTAAAAGCATACGATGCATTTCCTGTCACACCGCGACCGACGGGGGATACGTCGGGGCGCGAGCTATGACTGTTATTAGCTCGTGGTGCTATTATAATGTTTGAATATTGTATGCATCAATATTACAAAACAAACCCAATATTCATTGAATCAAATAATCATCACATGAATTGAATATACAACAGTTACATTTGCAATGCTAAAACATTGTTACAATTTAACTAGGTCACTAATTCTTAACCTATGTATTCATCATATTTCCTTATCCTGTTACACATGTAAAATAAGTGTTTGTCAATTATTGGCATAGTAGGTCACACATTTAAGTTGAATAATACATATAAAAAGGATGCAAACTATAGCGTAACTAGAATATGTATCATAATTATAACATGAATACAAGTTTGAATAAATAGAAAGAATAAATGAATAACCATAGTTTGTGTCCAAACAAGTATCCATATAAACTTTAATTCAATTATGGCCATACTATAAATTAACAATTGTATTTCATCAAGTTTGCTAGTTTCAAGTCCTTGATTAATGAATGAGGAAGTAAGGCTATCTGTGACAATTGCATTTCAAAATTTTGTCATCAATGACGAGAGCACATTTGGTCGTGCTTGAAATCCATGTTGATTTAGCTATGATAATTATTACAGGTTGATAGTATGCAAGAAATGGCGAACATAGGCGAAAACCGTGCGCGAAACGGAGTTCCCGAATCGCAAAACGAAGAAGAGTACAAAAATGTCAAAGTCAAAGGGTCTAGGCGGTACGCCTAGCGCCAGCTTCTCTCGCTAGGCGGTACGCGCGGATCACAAAGTATCTTGGAATTTGAGACGTCTCGCGTATTACGCCCCAGACCAAGTGACCACGCGGGGCGGTACGCCTGGCGTGTGTCGGCTTGGCAGATTAGTTCAAAAGATCAGATTGCATGGGAGAAAGAATAACTCTTCTTCTTCTCGAATTTACACCTCCACAGACGAACTAAAACCGAATTTTCAGCATCTAAACTCAAATTTGAAGCCTCTTAATCATCTGGATCGTATCAAGGAACGTATCTGCAAGTTCGGATCGCTGTTCTGCAGGTTAAACTCCGTCTGATTAGGTAATGGTTTGTTTTAACTTTCTAGTTAGGGTTGTTGATTATTGCCTAGATTATGGCTAGGATTGATTATAAATGAAGAACTTGATGTTTTAACGGGTAAATCCTTGTTTTGATCCGTTGTATTGCCCGGTTTTCATGAAATCATAACTATGATTATAATGGTTTAAACCATTTGATTGTGATACTGTAGGTGATTAGTTTGATTAATCTTTGAAATGCAAGGTTAAATCCAAGTGTTTTAAACTAATCACAACCATTAACATACTTAATCGAATGATTATCTGATGTTTATGATAACACTCAGATTAGTATGTTAAAAATGGTTATTAAACCTAGTCTAATGTCACATTGTGATATTTCATGATATTTGGGTACTCACTAATGAGGATTGATCATTCCTAAGCCATAAATTCATATAGAAATTGTTTTAGCATCATAATCAACAACATTAACTATCTGGATAATCTGAGATTATTTTGATTAATCAAACGTGTCATCAACCTTGTATTAGGAACCTGGATCAGTATAGGTTCCTATATTATCATACATTGTATGATATGACACTAAAATAATTAATTAAAAACCTAATGTCAATTTGATGACTTCCAAGGCAATCTCTCTGACATTGAACGTTCAGAAAGATCTAATCAGTAAGTTAAAACATAAATAACTCATTAAACATAAACTAATGCAGAATTTAGCTACCATTATCATTTGCGTGTGATTTCACCACTCTTCTAACATCATGTGAGTTTCGTACAACCCCTTTTATCTTTAATGTTTTATAAACATCGGGGTACTTCTGTAAATCCAATTCTGAACATATGATATGTATCACTGTTATCTTTGTGATTTCATGTGACTCTCATGTGATTTCATGTGACTCTCGTGTGATTTCATGGGATTTTGTTGTTAGTGTCTTTATCACAGTATCAAAAGTCCTCATTCCTCGAAACTGTATCCAGTGAACCCATGTGGGGCCGAACATGCATCAATGATAGTACCATCAGCTGACAACCCATTCACTGGGAGGTTTGCATCTCCCCTGGTGTGAATGGTTGTTACCTGTTTCAAAAACATCTTCTTAATGTTAGTGATATGCATTAAGATAATGAGGCATCAAGATATTTACCGACGGGTTGTGTCTTTATCAAATCACAGATTGTCCAAAAGGAACTAGATACGAGTCCCATGTTTATCTGGAACTAAATATCTTGAGAATTTGTATATCATGTCATATGATATGTTTTAACTTGAACTTTAAGAACTCACCATCTTTGTGCTCATCTTTCAAACTCAAACATTTTTGCAGGGAGACAGTGACCACGTTGAGGTTGCGCTTCAAACACTTGTAATTAAATAAGTTAGTTTGTGTAATAAACTTAGTTTTAAACTGTAATGTTGGTTGTAACGACGATCCTTGTAATGTATCTATTTTAAGTTAATCTGTGTTTTGTGATACCGGATCAAGTAAGTCATTCCTCATCTCTGAGACATCACCACTATGCTTTCGCAACCTTCTCAAAACTATGAATGACATCATCTCAGGTGACGAGAGGTGGGGGTGTGACAGGGTGGTATCAGAGCCACATGTTATAGAATTTAGGTGGACTTAGAGACCTAGACTATAACCATAGGCTAGTATAGTGACATAGAGAGCACCGAACATAACTAATAAACAAAACTTGTTTTGAATTAAGATAGGATAATCAGGTGGTACGAATTCCAGTTATGAGTGGCCAGCATAACTGAAATTCGCAACACGTGTGCACTCTAGTTTAATTTAATCCAAGAAGAACAATAATAACTATAAGGACGAATAGCTGCTTTGAGATAGGAAGAGAAGTCATATCATGTTTATGTAGAATATTATTATTCAATATTTATTTCATGATACTGATCTGAAAATTTTGTGTATATAGCAATGGCCAATCCGGCCGAACGATATATCTGCCAGCGATTCCCTTATGTTATATTATATGATACTCCTAGTTCAAGCTCTGGGTCAGACTCAGACCCATCAGAGGCTTCATCCGCAGCATCCCAGGCGGTACATGTAGTGCCTCAAACACCACCACCACCGGTACCAGTTACACCACCACCACCAGCAGTACCATCAGGATCGAACGGACATTCTCAGCCGCATACTGAGAATGCCTCAGTCGGTAGACGACAGAGTTTGTCACCGTAGAGAGTCCTTGTTTGGGATGGTTTGAGACGAATGCGGGGTCAGGCCCGCAAGACCACTGGATTGCCTCCTTGGCACCAGTTGGCACCGAGGGATGAGCCTCCGGTGATACACGAGGTGGGAGAATCCTCCCACCAGTTCGAGATTAGAGCCCAGTTATTGTAGATGTCTCAGGACCTGCAAGGTGTGCGGGCAAAGAAGTACTTAGCTTCTTGCAACCCTCATACTTTTACGGGCAAAGAAGGAGCAGCTGAACTTCTAAGGTGGATTGAGGAGATGGAAACAAAACTCAAAATCAGCCAATGTTTGGCGGAGCAGAAGGTGTCTTATGCTGCTTGTTCTCTGAAAGAATCAGCTCTAACCTGGTGGAATACACAGGCTAAAACTTTGGGCTCAGCTACAGTTGATTCGATGGGTTGGAAAGATTTCAAAACTCTGATTATGTAAGAGTACTGCCCAATCACAGAAACCCAAAAGCTCCAGGAGGAATTCTGGAATCACTCAATGATCGGTGCTGATTGCTTAGCTTATACTGATCGTTTTCATGAACTTACTTGTCTACTTCCCAATATGTTTCCTACGGAAGCAGCGTTGATTGAGAAGTATATCAAAGGTTTGGTTCTCCAGATCCGGGGAATGGTAACTGCAACTGAACCTACAACTCTCAAACGTACAATCCTGTTGACCACTAAGCTTACCGATGAGGCGGTAGGGAGTTGTTCTTTGTCTACAAAAACTCAGACGGCGATGGGCCATAGTGATGTCGGCACCTCGAATGTATCAAAAGGTACCAAGCGAAAGTGGTTAGGTAAAACCAAAACTAAAGCTCCGGCTGAGACTAACCAAGCACCACGACAAACCACTCAAACAAACCGGTCATGCTTCAAGTGTGGAAGTCCTGACCATTTCATGAGAAACTTTCTGAACAATAACAACATCAATCAAGGGAATGAAGCTAGGGGAGAGCTTTTCAGACTGGTGCAACCGAGGCAAGGCACGATGCGAACATTGTCATTGGAACCTTTCTTCTTAATAAGCTATACGCATCAATTCTGTTTGATATAGGGGCAGATAAGAGTTTAATCTCTCTTGAATTTGCATCATTACTCTCATTGCCTACGGTAGATTTAGAAACTCCTTATGTCATTGAACTTGCTAATGGCAAGTTAATCAAAACTAACAGTGCCATCCAAGGATGTTCCTTGATTCTTAATGATCACTTTTTCAATATAAATTTATTTCCTATTGAGCTTGGGAGCTTTGATGTCGTTATTGGTATGGACTGGCTTTTTGATAACCAAGTGGAAGTTGTATGTCAAAACAAGGTGATCCGTATTCCATTACCTGACGGTAATACACTGATAGTTCAAGGAGAACGAGCTGGTAGAAAACTTGGTATCATATCTTGTATGCAAACTCAGAAATGCTTACGGAAAGGTTTTCAGGCCTTTCTAGCACATGTAATTGAGAACTGTTCTTTACAAAAACGTATCGAAGATATTCCGGCAGTCAAAGATTTTCATGAAGTTTTTCCTGAGGATATATCAGGATTACCACCAGTGAGACAAGTTGAATTTTGAATTGACCTAATTCCAGGTGCAGCACCTGTAACTAAAGCTCCTTATCGTTTAGAACCCTCAGAGATGCAAGAGCTTTCAGGTCAAATGCAGGAACTGTTAGACAAAAGTTTTATTAGACGTTGTTTCTCACCCTGGGGAGCACCAATTCTATTTGTGAAAAAGAAGGATGGTTCATTCAGGATGTGCATTGACTACAGGGAACTCAATAAACTGACAATCAAAAACCATTTTCCATTACCACGTATAGATGATATGTTTGATCAATTACAAGGCGCTACCTATTTTTCGAAAATCTATTTAAGATCCGGATATCATCAGTTACGAATTCATGATGATGATGTTCCTAAAACTGCTTTCACAACTCGATACGGACATTACGAATTTCTAGTAATGCCGTTTGGATTAACAAATGCACCTGTAGTTTTCATGGATTTGATGAATCGAGTAAATAGGAATTATTTGGAAAAGTTTGTGATTGTGTTTACTGATGACATTCTTAATTATTCTCAAAACCAACAGGAACATGCTCAACACTTGAAACTGACATTAGAACTTTTGGCACGTGAGAAACTATATGCCAAATTCTCAAAGTGTGAGTTTTGGTTATGAGAAGTTCAATTTCTTGGGCACATAGTGAATGAAAACGGTATTCAAGTGGATCCCAGTAAGATCGAGGCTGTGAAAAAAATGGGAGACACCAAGAACCCCAACTGAAATACGTCATCTCTTAGGACTGGCATGTTATTATCGCCGATTTATCAAGAACTTTTCAAAGATAGCCTTGCCACTAACCACATTGACACAGAAAAATCAACCGTTTATATGGGGTTCCCAACAGGAGGAGGCATTCCATCTGTTGAAACACAAACTATTCAACGCACCTATCATGGCATTACCGGAAGGTACGGATAATTTCACAATGTACTGTGATGCTTCTTGTCAAGGTCTTGGGTGTGTGTTAATGAAGAAGGATAAGGTCATTGCTTACGCTTCTCGACAACTGAAGGTACACGAGAAAAACTATACCACTCATGATCTAGAACTTGGTGCAGTGGTGTTTGCACTCAAGATTTGGAGACACTATCTATACGGAACTAAGTGTATTGTATACACTGATCATAAAATTCTTCAACACATTCTAGATCATAACATGTTGAACATGCGACAAAGGCGGTGGGTAGAACTTCTAAACGACTATGATTGTGAAATTCGTTATCACCTCGGTAAAGTGAATGTCGTAGCCGATGCCTTTATGTGTGAAAGCGTTTGGGATGACTATTCAAACCAATCTAATTGCTCAGGTTAGAAAAGCTCAGCAACAAGCTTTACAAACAACGAAGTACCCTGCTGAGGAACTAAGAGGATTAGACAAGCAACTCGAAACTAAGACTGACGGAGTGTTGCATTTGAAAAGCCGAATTTGGGTTCCTTTATGTAACAACAGTGCCGAAAACGGTGCCGGAACAGTGATCGCAACAGTAGCACGAACAGTAAACAGACACCAACTATACACATTCTATTCTATTTCATGTTCATATTGATAGTCAAAGTCATTTCACATTATCAAACAACAGAGTCATAAACATTTAGCAGAAACTAAGTACAGAACAATGGTTCTTGAGTCAGATAATTATCTGGCAACACTGAACCATCATGGGCTTATTTGTTAGGATTTATTAGGATAGCACGTATGCGAGGCTAATCAAAACAATACAATAACAGTTGTTGTTACGGAATGTTAAACCGACGGACTGTTCGTATAGGTGACGATCTGTACGAATGGATCTGACAGTTTAATGATCTGAAACGATGATTGTAAATTAGACAACAAAATCAGAAAGTGAAACGTACGATCGTGTTCGTACAGTTAGCGCTCTGTACGAAGACGCGCGTAAGTGACGTTTTCTGACGAAACGAAAGACGACTCGAACGATAATAATTATAAGGAAATAAAATATTTCCTGTTTTACAATTTTGAAACTCATCATAGTTACAATTAAGGCAAAACTATTTTAATTTTAGACGCGTAAACCATGATACGCGAATAAATAATAAAACGCGTAATATTTATGAGTTTCGATAAATAAATTAGGAAAATATCATTTAATGTCATTACTAGAAATAAACACTTCCCAAACACGTAAAATATAACCTTTTATTTAGATTACGTAATTATCCGCGTTACGATCCGGAAACGCGTCGGAGACGAAAACCGTGCAACCGAAACGAGCCCGAATACCCTCGGGGTATATAAACGTTGAAAGAACACATTTCTTTCATTTTTACACATTTTATTCTCTCTCTAGCTCTCATTCCCGTTCTCTCTCTCTCTCTAAAATATCACCTTCAATCTTCAAGATCTCACTCGTTTGGAGACGAAATCGGGTGTTCTTGGTGTCCACGCGTAGCTAGGAACGAGCTCTACAAGGTAGTACAACCGATCGGAAGCTTTGGTCACTGAAATTTAAGGTATGTAGCTCGAAACTTTCGTAAAAATAGGGTTTTCTCATTTAGTTGATACACACACACTCAACCGGTTGTGGGCTTCATTGTTCGAACTAACACCCCTCGAGAGTTAACCCTTTTCATCGGTATAGTCTTAGCTCAGCACTACAACTGGTTTAAGTTTGATGAGGAAGATGAGATAGTAACAGGTTCGCAAGATGGGCGACGGCCGAACCCATCCAAGGGTGGCCGAACCTTTAGGCTTAGGCGAAGCACACTTGAACCACGAACCCTAGCGAACCCTTGGTTGTCAACATACAGTCGAACCCTCGTGCATAAGCCGAACCCTTTGTCCTTGGCGAACCTTGTTTCCATTAACGAACCTGCAACAGCAACCAATTGCCGAACCTTCTAACAGCTACGAACCCATGCACATGCAACGAACCCTCAGCGGTCTAATCATCTTGAAACCAGGGGCCTGCGAACCTGTGAGTGGAAGCCTTAAACCACGAACCTTTAGCCTCACCGAACCATCACTAGTGCGAAGGGGTCGAACCTAAAACATCATCAGCCGAACTATATGTGAACGAACCTTATAAGAAGCAATAAGGTTCGCTGATCAAAGAACTCGATCGCAGCATTTTAATCCAATTCACGTCATAAGCAGCCCATTTACATACGGTTCAATAGTAGCCATACACATTTATCCTTTCGGCCCAAGTCCCTTAGGTAGTAAGTTTCAATCGGCCCAAGTAGATTAATTTGGTCCAACCGTTTGGCCCAAGGCCATGCTCTATTCGGCCCAACTCAAATGCCTAACCCATTTTATTCAATGCGGCCCACCTAACTACAAGGTCTAGGCCCAACAACCTATCTTAGGCCCATATGGATGTGTTAATCGACCCATGGGTTGTAATAGCCCAACAAGTTCAAATTTAGCTCTTTAGGAATGAAACTTGCTCTAGACTTGACTCACGTGTAGCCCGTTTAAATTAAGTTGGCCACATAACTCCTAAGGCCCAATAACCCTATGATTAGGCCCAATACCACTTAATTTGGCCCAATAACTAAGGTTGACCCGTTATACATTTGATTAAGTTTAATATTAATCAATTGGGTCACAAGGACAAACTAGGCCTAACATAAGGCCCATGAGATCTAAACTTCAATAAAAACAATGTTAGGTTAATTACCGATCTAACTTAGGTTATTCTAGCACAATTATCATATGGGATCATTATCAGGGGAATGAGCATTCATTTGGTTAGACACAAGTGAACCTCTTTAAATTAAGATATCAAATGTCATGGAAAGATTACACTAGGGATGGAAAACAAGAACCTAAAGGTTATGGGTTGACTTAAATGTTAACACCTAGACCATTGGAAATTTCAAAGACATATGACTAACATAAATGGTTTATTTAAACCATTAAGGTTAGTTACTCAGTGAACTAACAAGAAACACACCAGAAACAAAAAGGATTATCAATGGGCCCAAGAATGGCCCAATGGGTTTAATATAAGCCCATCATGTTTAAATTACATTTTCTTAAATTAATTATGCTTTTCATAAAAGAAATTAAATTATAAACCTTATCAATATAATTAAATGATTTTCCTAAATAAATGATTTACTTAAAATGTAATAAATTGAAACTGTTTTATTTAAATACTTTACGCTTAATGTGGGAACTGGGTTACTAATGGGTAATATTTTAACTTGGATAGAAGGAATGTTAGAAACACATAAGTGATCTAGGACACATAGTTGCACACCGAGACCAAACCATAGATACGACAATTTCCGTATGTACTTATCGTATACGAATTCTTTAAAATAACTCAGGTGCTAAAGATACTTAGGCAACAATCAAAGAGTGCGCATATCTTTTGTGGTTTATTGCACGGCAACACAGGTGAGTTCATTGCCCCTTTTCTAACATTTTGTTTTAAAACGCGGGGCTGAGAAGCATGCGTAAACTGTTTATTTAAATTGTTTACTTAAATGCTTTTAAATTTACATGTTTTACAGATATATAAATGTTATCCTAGACCATGTCTAGGAAGATTTTATGCAGGTTTACTAACCGATTTACTTATAAATTAAGTGAGTAATCGAGTTAAATTAAACATTTCAACAAATCAAAACATTTCAAAGGAATCAAATCAAACATTTTGACAAATCAAGTGGTTGAATTCAAGGAATCAAATCAAACATTTTGACAAAACAAGGGTGTGAGTTCAAGGAATCAAATCAAACATTTTGACAAATCAAGTGGTTGAATTCAAGGAATCAAATCAAACATTTTGACAAAACAAGTGTGGGACATCAAGACATCAATAAAACAATCTTTGCAAAGACAACATTCAATGTTCTACAAACCAAGTGTTTGTTGAACAATGAATCAAGTGTACAATCGATCAATGAATCTTGTATTCTATGATCAACACATCAAGTACATCTTGTGACAAAATCAGACGAATCATTAAATCATTTTCAAGGAAAGCCTGGGAAATATCAGAGATAGCATACGCCAAAAACATTGACGAAACATAAAATCCTGCATTTCAAGAAGTCCTAGCTAGACCGTTTGACTTGTAGGTCGTATGTTTGAGGATATTTACAGTTTCCCTAACTACTAAGTACCTAGATTGACAGACTAGTCTACTCGAGTATGACCAAAGGCCCCAATCAATAGGACTTAGATTTTATTAAATGTTTATTTATTTGTTTAATTAAGCATTTATAACTGTTTATACAATTGTGTGGTTGATCATATTGTGTGATGAACTTATGAAATCAATAATGGATTTCAAAGGATTGTAATTACAGGGACGACAAACAGAAGAGTCATGGGATTGTGGTAGGGTAAAAATGCCTAATTATCATTAACAACAATGTCCTATGCGGATTAGTATGTGGTGGGATGGCGTCTGGGCGGGGTTGTAGCCTCGACTCAGGGGTATGCCCTATACATAAGCATACCGATCTGGATGATACATGTGGAGTTAATGAGGTTAGGGTCTTTACCAAAGGAGGTTTTCAAATCATTTTCAAATCATTTTCAAGTTATTTTCAAATACTAAATTATATGAACTCACCAACCATGTGTTGACTTTTATTTTGCATGACTTCTCAGGTGACGAACAGGTCAATTGAAGAGTTATTTCTTTGGATTAGGTTATCTGATAGAGGACCTAGCTTTTTGGACCTGCATATTTGAAGCATCATTTTATAGTTGTTTAGTATATCTTGTACAGCTACAAGATTGAAGACTTATGATGTGATAGTGGGTTTACATTGTTAAGTTGTAAACTTAACCGATATAATTTAACTCTGTAATCCTATTTTATTTTAGCAAAGTTTCTCATTTATATATCATGTGCAATGCGAACAATCTGATCAATTCGATTATCATTTCGATATCGCGCCTCGGGAACCTTCCGCCCGTCGGGGAAACCCGATCCTACCCCGCCGGCTCGGGGTGTGACAGATTGGTATCAGAGCCATGGTTATAGAGAAATATAGGTCACTTATTTAAACGGTTTGGCCTAGACTATAACCTAGGGACCCTGCATGTAGAGAACATAGGAATTAGGAATTTACTTGCATTGTGTCTTCTGCATTCAATCATTGCACTAACCAATGTTCTGTTGGTTATGATTAGAATGTCACCAAGAAGGCAACCATCACCGCCTCTACCTCCACAAGAGACGAACCCAGCCGTTGAGGTACTTGCTACACTGATCACTGAACAGTTGGTGGCGATCCTCCCTGGAATCATCACCCGGATCAGGAACAGTGAGGAATTTACCAGGAACTTCCCATTTCTTGCTGCAGAGAAGAAGGAACCGGAAGAAGGAGAAACAAGCAGGAAGCGAAAACGGAGTCGTTCTAAGAAATCAAGAAATCCTGAGATCTGCACCGAGGCCATTCCTCTTCGTCAGATGGCCGTTGCTCCGGAATCAGAGAATCGTAGGTGTTACGCTGGAAAATCAACCCTTTGCACTAACTGTCACCATCACCACCGCGCTGAAATCTCATGCAAGCAATGCTTCTATTGTGGCAAGACGAACCATTTGGATCACCAATGCAGATCATCAATGGAATTAGTATGCAAACCGGAGGCTAGCAAATTTCCTTTATGTGCCACGTGCGGTCTCCACCATGCTAAGAATAAACTGTGCAAACATTGTCTGAACTGCGGAGGAAAGGGACACTGGAGTCGTGATTGTAATAACCCTCCGACTCATAACCAGAATCCTGGAAACACTACATATCCCCTTCCTCGACACAGCAAAGATTGTTATGTGTGCGGATTGTCCGAACACATTGCCCGAGACTGCCCTGTGAGGATATCTCTTACAAATCCTGCACCTTATAAAGGAAAAGCTTCCCTCTATTCGGCTTGTCACTACCATGACCTGGTTGAACATTCGTGCCTACAATGCACGCGTGGTGGAAAGACGGGACACTGGATACAACAGTGTCGGCCACCAATAGCCTCTACTCCTCGTCAATATTTTGGTGCATTTCCTAAATGTGTCAGATGTGGTTTTCATCATGGTGAGGAGAAACCTTGTAAACACTGTCTGAATTGTGGTAAATACGGACACTGGATTCAACGGTGTTGGTTTATTTCTACTAGAAAATGGGAACAAAAAGCGAGCACCTTTACTTCCCCTCAACATAACAACAATTGCTTCATGTGCGGAATGCATGGACATTTCGCAAGGGACTGCTCTAGGGGAATGTCTCCAGCAGACCCAGCAGACATTGAGGAACTACCCGCTTTACCAGCTCCTGGGAAACACTCGGAGTTCGATGACTTCATAGGTATGCAAATTTCAGCTTAATACCTTAAATTATCTGTTGAGGTATTAATTAGAACTGCATAGTCTGTTGTAATTTTAGGAACAATAAATTTAAGCTAGTCAAAAGTAAAGTCAGTGCCGAAAAGATAATCAGAATAATAATTGACGGGACCTTTAGGTTAAATAAGGGTTAGATGATTAAATAGGGATAGAGTAATCATTAATGCTGGCTTAATTACTGTAAATTAGAATAGGACTTTATCTAATTAGAACACTAAAAGCCTTAGAATTTAAAAATGTCAAAAACTAGAATGTAGATTTTCATTTTATACAATAGATATCCTAGAAATTGAGTTACCTAAATTTGAGAACTCTGACACTAGGATGTTAGGAAAAGTAAATATGAGAACTGTGTCAGGTCCTTATGTAGACTAAATAAGTAGATCAAAGGAAGTCAATTGAGAATACAAGATGAGATTATGCTCGAGAAAATATTTCGAATGAATTATGGGCGTTCCAAATTATGGTGATGCTCTTCGAGTAGAAGAATGCATCTATGGTTTCTTGGACCTCATGAATCGAGCGTGCAAACCGTAGCTGTTTAGTTGTCATTACTATTAGAGATGACATACTGATTTATTTAATAGCAAGACAGAACACGAACGACATCTCAGGGATATTATGGAACTGTCAAAGGAAGAACAGCTTTATCTTAAATTCTCCCAATTTGAAATTTGGATGAGAATAAGTAATAGTTGGAACAAAAGTTATAATAGGTTCCATAAGTCTCATGACTTTAGGGTAAGAGTAAGATAGATGTACACCATCACACAGATGGGTATAGGAGGACAGAGAAGGTAAATTATTACCTTTGTCCTAATAATTCTGTCATATTTTAGGTAGACCTCCCCGCTGTATAATGTAAACCTTCAAGAGGTGGATAGATTAAATAAATGGTGAAGGATGTGTACGGTTATGTTAAACAAACAAAGTATTCACCATGCGTGACTTAAGGATCTCGATCTGACAATCAAGACCTAGATGTAGTGAGAGTCGCCTACGAAGATTTTAAAGAGTGTGTCAGATTTTAGAACCGAAAGACAGTTTGAGATAAACCGGATGTAATACTTACTACCAAATTAGTGGGTGGACTCTAGTGATAGGTAAACTGATGGATTATACATCAAATAAATAGTAGTACGTTATGTGGTACTATTGTTTAGCATTATGGATAGGGACGGCCGTTTCATAATGATGTTGTGACCCACATCGCAGAAATCTCTAGGGATGTACTTAAAAATAATTACAGCTCACCGTTCACCAAAGGACGGTCGAAGCGAAAGTACGACACGAATCTTGGGGGATATGTTGAGAATCTGTATGTCAAACTTCAGTGGAAAGTTGGACACCCAAATGCCACCGATTAAATCTTCCTACAACAACCGTCAATATAGTAGCATCGAATGCACACCATTCGAGGCTCCTTAAGGTCGGCAATCTCAGTTGCCGACTGACGGATTAAAGGTGTAGTCCATTCTAGAATGAAAGGACGAACAAGCATCACGACAAGTAAGATAGTTCGAGAGCATCAAATGCATTCGAACTATGACACATAGGTTGAGGTCACCAAATGACTTTAGTTGGATATGTTATGTGTTTCACGTCTCGAACTTGAGTAATGTTGTACTAATGAGTCGTTCATCATATCAATTGAAGGAATTCAATTGGATGAACATTTATACGTTATGTAATGATCTTCAGAGATATGGCTCGTTAGATTAAACAACTAAGAAAAGTTGTATTTCCATTTCTAAGTTTATTGGAAATTCAAGGCGCAAACTCAAGTTTACTTGGGAAATGCAAAGATCACATGATGTTCCGGAAATCCCCAAGTGCTTACGGAGAAAGTTGTAACCGATAACTACTCTTAAATTTCGGGACGAAATTTCTTTAACAAGGGGAGACTGTAACAACAGTGCCGAAAACGGTGCCGGAACAGTGATCGCAACAGTAGCACGAACAGTAAACAGACACCAACTATACACATTCTATTCTATTTCATGTTCATATTGATAGTCAAAGTCATTTCACATTATCAAACAACAGAGTCATAAACATTTAGCAGAAACTAAGTACAGAACAATGGTTCTTGAGTCAGATAATTATCTGGCAACACTGAACCATCATGGGCTTATTTGTTAGGATTTATTAGGATAGCACGTATGCGAGGCTAATCAAAACAATACAATAACAGTTGTTGTTACGGAATGTTAAACCGACGGACTGTTCGTATAGGTGACGATCTGTACGAATGGATCTGACAGTTTAATGATCTGAAACGATGATTGTAAATTAGACAACAAAATCAGAAAGTGAAACGTACGATCGTGTTCGTACAGTTAGCGCTCTGTACGAAGACGCGCGTAAGTGACGTTTTCTGACGAAACGAAAGACGACTCGAACGATAATAATTATAAGGAAATAAAATATTTCCTGTTTTACAATTTTGAAACTCATCATAGTTACAATTAAGGCAAAACTATTTTAATTTTAGACGCGTAAACCATGATACGCGAATAAATAATAAAACGCGTAATATTTATGAGTTTCGATAAATAAATTAGGAAAATATCATTTAATGTCATTACTAGAAATAAACACTTCCCAAACACGTAAAATATAACCTTTTATTTAGATTACGTAATTATCCGCGTTACGATCCGGAAACGCGTCGGAGACGAAAACCGTGCAACCGAAACGAGCCCGAATACCCTCGGGGTATATAAACGTTGAAAGAACACATTTCTTTCATTTTTACACATTTTATTCTCTCTCTAGCTCTCATTCCCGTTCTCTCTCTCTCTCTCTAAAATATCACCTTCAATCTTCAAGATCTCACTCGTTTGGAGACGAAATCGGGTGTTCTTGGTGTCCACGCGTAGCTAGGAACGAGCTCTACAAGGTAGTACAACCGATCGGAAGCTTTGGTCACTGAAATTTAAGGTATGTAGCTCGAAACTTTCGTAAAAATAGGGTTTTCTCATTTAGTTGATACACACACACTCAACCGGTTGTGGGCTTCATTGTTCGAACTAACACCCCTCGAGAGTTAACCCTTTTCATCGGTATAGTCTTAGCTCAGCACTACAACTGGTTTAAGTTTGATGAGGAAAATGAGATAGTAACAGGTTCGCAAGATGGGCGACGGCCGAACCCATCCAAGGGTGGCCGAACCTTTAGGCTTAGGCGAAGCACACTTGAACCACGAACCCTAGCGAACCCTTGGTTGTCAACATACAGTCGAACCCTCGTGCATAAGCCGAACCCTTTGTCCTTGGCGAACCTTGTTTCCATTAACGAACCTGCAACAGCAACCAATTGCCGAACCTTCTAACAGCTACGAACCCATGCACATGCAACGAACCCTCAGCGGTCTAATCATCTTGAAACCAGGGGCCTGCGAACCTGTGAGTGGAAGCCTTAAACCACGAACCTTTAGCCTCACCGAACCATCACTAGTGCGAAGGGGTCGAACCAAAAACATCATCAGCCGAACTATATGTGAACGAACCTTATAAGAAGCAATAAGGTTCGCTGATCAAAGAACTCGATCGCAGCATTTTAATCCAATTCACGTCATAAGCAGCCCATTTACATACGGTTCAATAGTAGCCATACACATTTATCCTTTCGGCCCAAGTCCCTTAGGTAGTAAGTTTCAATCGGCCCAAGTAGATTAATTTGGTCCAACCGTTTGGCCCAAGGCCATGCTCTATTCGGCCCAACTCAAATGCCTAACCCATTTTATTCAATGCGGCCCACCTAACTACAAGGTCTAGGCCCAACAACCTATCTTAGGCCCATATGGATGTGTTAATCGACCCATGGGTTGTAATAGCCCAACAAGTTCAAATTTAGCTCTTTAGGAATGAAACTTGCTCTAGACTTGACTCACGTGTAGCCCGTTTAAATTAAGTTGGCCACATAACTCCTAAGGCCCAAGACCCTATGATTAGGCCCAATACCACTTAATTTGGCCCAATAACTAAGGTTGACCCGTTATACATTTGATTAAGTTTAATATTAATCAATTGGGTCACAAGGACAAACTAGGCCTAACATAAGGCCCATGAGATCTAAACTTCAATAAAAACAATGTTAGGTTAATTACCGATCTAACTTAGGTTATTCTAGCACAATTATCATATGGGATCATTATCAGGGGAATGAGCATTCATTTGGTTAGACACAAGTGAACCTCTTTAAATTAAGATATCAAATGTCATGGAAAGATTACACTAGGGATGGAAAACAAGAACCTAAAGGTTATGGGTTGACTTAAATGTTAACACCTAGACCATTGGAAATTTCAAAGACATATGACTAACATAAATGGTTTATTTAAACCATTAAGGTTAGTTACTCAGTGAACTAACAAGAAACACACCAGAAACAAAAAGGATTATCAATGGGCCCAAGAATGGCCCAATGGGTTTAATATAAGCCCATCATGTTTAAATTACATTTTCTTAAATTAATTATGCTTTTCATAAAAGAAATTAAATTATAAACCTTATCAATATAATTAAATGATTTTCCTAAATAAATGATTTACTTAAAATGTAATAAATTGAAACTGTTTTATTTAAATACTTTACGCTTAATGTGGGAACTGGGTTACTAATGGGTAATATTTTAACTTGGATAGAAGGAATGTTAGAAACACATAAGTGATCTAGGACACATAGTTGCACACCGAGACCAAACCATAGATACGACAATTTCCGTATGTACTTATCGTATACGAATTCTTTAAAATAACTCAGGTGCTAAAGATACTTAGGCAACAATCAAAGAGTGCGCATATCTTTTGTGGTTTATTGCACGGCAACACAGGTGAGTTCATTGCCCCTTTTCTAACATTTTGTTTTAAAACGCGGGGCTGAGAAGCATGCGTAAACTGTTTATTTAAATTGTTTACTTAAATGCTTTTAAATTTACATGTTTTACAGATATATAAATGTTATCCTAGACCATGTCTAGGAAGATTTTATGCAGGTTTACTAACCGATTTACTTATAAATTAAGTGAGTAATCGAGTTAAATTAAACATTTCAACAAATCAAAACATTTCAAAGGAATCAAATCAAACATTTTGACAAAACAAGGGTGTGAGTTCAAGGAATCAAATCAAACATTTTGACAAATCAAGTGGTTGAATTCAAGGAATCAAATCAAACATTTTGACAAAACAAGGGTGTGAGTTCAAGGAATCAAATCAAACATTTTGACAAATCAAGTGGTTGAATTCAAGGAATCAAATCAAACATTTTGACAAAACAAGTGTGGGACATCAAGACATCAATAAAACAATCTTTGCAAAGACAACATTCAATGTTCTACAAACCAAGTGTTTGTTGAACAATGAATCAAGTGTACAATCGATCAATGAATCTTGTATTCTATGATCAACACATCAAGTACATCTTGTGACAAAATCAGACGAATCATTAAATCATTTTCAAGGGAAAGCCTGGGAAATATCAGAGATAGCATACGCCAAAAACATTGACGAAACATAAAATCTTGCATTTCAAGAAGTCCTAGCTAGACCGTTTGACTTGTAGGTCGTATGTTTGAGGATATTTACAGTTTCCCTAACTACTAAGTACCTAGATTGACAGACTAGTCTACTCGAGTATGACCAAAGGCCCCAATCAATAGGACTTAGATTTTATTAAATGTTTATTTATTTGTTTAATTAAGCATTTATAACTGTTTATACAATTGTGTGGTTGATCATATTGTGTGATGAACTTATGAAATCAATAATGGATTTCAAAGGATTGTAATTACAGGGACGACAAACAGAAGAGTCATGGGATTGTGGTAGGGTAAAAATGCCTAATTATCATTAACAACAATGTCCTATGCGGATTAGTATGTGGTGGGATGGCGTCTGGGCGGGGTTGTAGCCTCGACTCAGGGGTATGCCCTATACATAAGCATACCGATCTGGATGATACATGTGGAGTTAATGAGGTTAGGGTCTTTACCAAAGGAGGTTTTCAAATCATTTTCAAGTTATTTTCAAATACTAAATTATATGAACTCACCAACCATGTGTTGACTTTTATTTTGCATGACTTCTCAGGTGACGAACAGGTCAACTGAAGAGTTATTTCTTTGGATTAGGTTATCTGATAGAGGACCTAGCTTTTTGGACCTGCATATTTGAAGCATCATTTTACAGTTGTTTAGTATATCTTGTACAGCTACAAGATTGAAGACTTATGATGTGATAGTGGGTTTACATTGTTAAGTTGTAAACTTAACCGATATAATTTAACTCTGTAATCCTATTTTATTTTAGCAAAGTTTCTCATTTATATATCATGTGCAATGCGAACAATCTGATCAATTCGATTATCATTTCGATATCGCGCCTCGGGAACCTTCCGCCCGTCGGGGAAACCCAATCCTACCCCGCCGGCTCGGGGTGTGACACTTTATTTTGTAACTCTAGAACAATTATCTTGGATGAGGCGCACAAATCCAGGTATTCTATTCATCCAGGTGCTGATAAAATGTATAAAGATCTTAGAGATTTTTACAGGTGGCCTGGAATAAAGAAACACATAGCTGAATACGTGGATCGATGTTTAACGTGCTCAAAGTTAAGGCTGAACATCAACGACCTTCTGGGTTACTGCAGCAGCATGAGTTTCCCATATGGAAATGGGATCAGATTTCTATGGATTTCATCAGTAAACTATCCAGAACATCACGTAATCATGACTCTATATGGGTTATTGTTGATCGCCTTACTAAATCTGCGCATTTCTTACCCATCCGAGAAGATTACTCCATGGATCGACTCGCAAAACTCTATGTTAATGAGATTGTATCTCGACATGGAGTACCCACCTCTATTATTTTTGACAGAGATAGTCAATTTATATCACGATTTTGGCAAACTCTTCAGAATGCTTTGGGCACACAAATCAATATGAGCACAACTTATCATCCGCAAACAGACGGGAAAACTTAACGAACGAATCAAACTCTTGAAGACATGCTCAAAAGCTGTGTGATTGATTTTGGAGGTAGCTGGGATATTCATCTTCCACTTCTTGAATTTTCATACAATAACAGCTACCATACTAGCATTCAATGTGCTCCATTCGAAGTACTTAATGGAAGCAAGTGTAGATCACCTATCTGTTGGTTAGAAGTAGGTGAAAATCATATCATAGGCTCAAAATTCTTTCAAGAAACAACCGATAAGATCCCACTTATTAAAGAACGAATTAAAGCTGCTCGCGATCGTCAAAAGAGTTATGCTGATAATCGTCGTAGACCTCTAGAATTCCAAATAGGTGACCGACTAATGTTGAAAGTATCACCTTGGAAGGGCATTTTCCGATTTGGGAAGAGAGGTAAACTCTCACCAAGATTTGTAGGACCATTAAAAATTCTTGAACGAATTGGATCAGTAGCCTACAGACTTGAGTTACCTCTTGAACTCAGTAATATTCATGACGTTTTTCATGTATCAAATCTGAAGAAATGCTTAACTGATGAATCATTAATTGTACCTTTTGAAGAGATCCAAATTGATGAAAAACTTCAGTTCAGTGAAGAATCAGTAGAGGTAATGGATCGAGAGGTTAAAGTATTAAAACGCGGTCGCATACCAATTGTTAAAGCTCGATGGAACTCACAACGTGTACCTAAGTATACGTGGGAACGTGAAGATCGGATGAAAGCAAAATATCCACACCTGTTCTCATGAACGATTGTCACCAGGTAAGTCTTCACTAAATTTCGGGACGAAATTTCTCTAACAGGAGGAGACTGTGACAATTGCATTTGAAAATTTTGTCATCAATGACGAGAGCAAAACAGGAGTGTCCGGAATCGCAAAACGAAGAAAAGTACAAAAATGTCAAAGTCAAAGGGTCTAGGCGGTACGCCTAGCGCCAATTTTATTAAACTTGAGTTCTTAAATAACTAGCTATATATTAATGTTAATATATTTAAGAACTTTTGAAATATTTTTAAACATATTACATGATTTTTAACTCAGATATTATGTATTGTTTAATGTGTCAAAATTATTTTCAAAAAATAATTTGGTCTAAATTATTCTTAAAATGTATTTAAACTTTGTAAGATTGCAGAAATACATTATTTTGAATTTTCTGATGTCATATTTATAAAAATATGGATTGGAATGGGATTGAAAAGCAAAAAAATCGGCCTGGCAAGAAGACAACCGGATTCGATCCCTAGCACTTTCCCCAACCGGCAGGCGAGCTACCGCTGGGCTGCGGATGGGAACATTAAAAAGTTTTCATTCAATTTGTACATATACTGGTCCTTGAATCCTTTCTAAAACCGTATCAACCCTAGTTCTAATCGGAGCCAAATTAATCTTCCAACATGTGTATCATGAGTGATCAAAAGCTTAGGGCTTTTGATCATCTCATGATAGCGAGTATGCCTGTATATAGACTTACCTGGATCGCTAACGAATTAGAGGATTTCGAGTGAGCCGAATAGGCGAAGAGTTCTTTGATATGAATATATGATTCGTATTCTGGAGCTGTTGTGACTGTGATTCACGTGCACAGACGGGTTCTTGATTGTCACACCCCGAGCCGGCGGGCTGGATCGATTATCCCATCTGGCGGAAGGTTCTTGGGGCGCGATATCGTAATGATAATCGACATGATCAGATTGTTTGAAATGCACATGATATATAAATGAGAAATGCTAATATGACATTGATATAGAACTACAAAGTTAAATTACATTGCCATGTTCACCGGTCATACGTTATCGGCCAATAGTCTTAATGTTATGCATAACGTACCGACCTCACTCGCTGGAGGTTTGTCAAACCTATGGTACCACTACTCTATCGTCGGTTTAGCCTCTACTAAATCAATGTTAAACGCTATAGAAAGGGACTTACGAATGAACTTGAATACATGGAAACATGAATACAGTGATATAATGCAATAAGGCTTAATAGTAATCAAATTGACGTTATGTGTTCTCACTTGAATGAGGTTACTGTTTCTCACTCCCAACTGGGGGTGACAGTCCACTCATTTAATGGATGTAGATTCATTGACCAGTTTATGGTTAACTTTATTTAAACCACTATACTGCCAAATCTACACTCATTCGGTATGTTATCTCAATGTCTTTAGCAATGTGTAATAAGAACTAGTCTTATTACACAATGTTAGGAAATGTGTTGAATGATAACATGAAATTATATTATCATGATGCCATTCTTTTTATCTCTTGTTATTGTCTCAATATTCTCTTTTAGTCATTACCATGATGTAAACATAGTGTTATAAGAACTAGTCTTACTACACTTGTTAATAAAATTGTTTAATGATATCATGAAATCATGTAGTCATGATGATATCATCCTTGATATGTTATGTAATTCTAATCACACTTGATTAATTCCATATGTCATAATTGTCATTCACACACATGCGTATACATAGATATGATAATAAAGATGAAACCTTTATTATCTTACTAGCATTTAATTTGAAATAATGTACTAAAACTTTTAAGTAAAAGAGTTAGCATGTTTCTCAGCCCCGCATTTGAAATCAACAGATTAGAAAAGGGGCATATGAACTCACCTGGTTGTTGTAGTGGTTGACTAAGACTCAAGAAATGCGCGTGCTCACTGTTGCCGTGGTGATGTTGTATTCACAGTCCTGTGTTTGATTTAAAGTTATATAAGCTATGATCCCTTATTTGATTGTTCTTTTTGAAAGCTGAGTTGTTAACCGAGTTCATGTAGTGAAAGCGACCTATTCTTGTGATTTTCGTAAGAATGAGTCACACTAATGGGTGTTCACCCGAATGAGTCAGTCACCCGAATGAGTCATTCACCTGAATGTGTGCTTCACGCGAATGAGTCTCTCACCCGAATGAGTCCTTCGCCCGAATGATTCCTTCGCCCGAATGAGTCATTCGCCCGAATGGCTCATTCTCCCGGCTCATTCTTATGGCCATTCGCCCGAACGGGTTTTCAGCCATGGAAGACGACAATTTCGACTTTTAGTCGAATATATAGTCGTTTTGAGTGGGTTTATGTGAGTAAACTCATTTAGAAGATGTATGGGTCGAAAAAGGATTGTTTAAAACCGGTTAAACTTCGGTTTTTGTCAGGTTTGTAGAAGACCTTAAAAAAACGAACATTCTCACTAAAATTTCAAGAGTTTGAGATGGAAATCGGACTGATCCTTTGTACATTCGTGAAGATAATGTCGAGATCTTTGTTTTGATACCAAATTTGAAGAATTTGGCCAAGGAATGAAGAAGATATGGGTGTTTTTGTGATGGTTTTCTAGAGAGAGAAGAGGGTTCCGGATTTTTTGAGAGAGGTAGGTGGGATCATAAATGAGGGATTAAATGCTTGGGTAGGGTTTTTATACCCCGAGCAAGTTCGGTTTCGTTTGGTTGCTAGGTTTTTACGTTTAAGTCGCGTTTTCGTAACGTAACGTAATGTAACGCGTGATTTACTTTCGTTTAATTAAAATAGTTTTCTTAAAATTTTTTAAGGTAATGATTCCTAATAAATCTTTTAAAATTATTTTCTTAGTTTTATTGTTTCGAAACGTTTATTTTATTCGTTTCGTTAGATCGCTTCCCCTTCGCGCGTATTCATTCGAATCGTCACACGAACGAAAACGACGACGGTTTCACTTTCTGATTTTTTTTTGTTCTCTACTTTTCAGTTATCATTCAGAACGTTAAACTCACAGATATGTTTGTGTGAATCGTCACCCACGCAAACAAACTGTCAGTTTATTATTCATAAGCGATACTAGGCTTCCGTTTTGAATTGTATTTCCTCACTGACGGACTCAACTAAACTTATCTATTTTCACATTTTTATAACTGTTTTCACACTGTTTTCTCATGAAATTATTGGCTATCTGATTCCTGTTATTTGTGGACATCAGATCACGACCGATATGTCTTTGTCATTTGTTTTCCCCGTTGTTATTTCTCGTGTGCTGTATATTTATATTCCAATTTTCATAGAAATACATACAACTGTTAATTGCTTTCATAATCATGTTATCACACAACTGTTTACACATTGTAATTACACACAGTGAACAGTGAAAGTACACATACCGTACGAACTTGCCCGACGATCTGGTACTAGTTGTCACAGTGATGAGCAAGGAAGGTTTTGTTTGCATTTGATTTAGCTTTTATACTAGTTATTTATGAATTTAAATTAAGGGTTATTGGCTTATATTTAGTAATCCCAAACCGTGTTTAGAAGTTATAATCATATTAATTATTGATTTAAACAGTTTAATCGCTCGAAATCCTTTCCCAATGTGCCACGAATGAGCTGTTATGA
This sequence comes from Mikania micrantha, assembly GCA_009363875.1. Lineage (NCBI taxonomy): Eukaryota > Viridiplantae > Streptophyta > Magnoliopsida > Asterales > Asteraceae > Mikania > Mikania micrantha. Next base: position 31,564,800 of record CM018687.1, read on the forward strand.
GTTGGATTTGAGCGAGATGCTAGTATGGGTTGTAACCAGGTTCGTGGGGCGGGGGTTGGCTATACGGGTGTGGGAGATGGAAAAGGTTTTGGGAAATTGCAATCTTAGTCCTTCCACTTCCTTTCAATTTAAATTCTGATTTTTAAAACTTCCCTTCCTCACAATTTAAGTATAGAAAATGTTCCTTTTGACCCTTCTTGTTTGGATTTAATGTTTTATCTCCATAAACTTATAAAACCTTTTATAAAGCTTTTATAATTTATGTTTTATAGTTATTAATAATTTAACCTTTATACTATTTCTATTATTTTATGTTTAAATAACTAAAAGTTTTATAAATATCATTTTACGTTTAATAAACTTTTATTTTTAAATATTTATTGTTTTATGCTCAAAGGTTTGAATGTTTATAAAGTGTTTTAATAAATAATAATTTTTTATTTTGACATATATATATATATATATATATATATATATATATATTATAAATTTGAGCTTGTTTTATAATTAATATTAAAATTAATTGTATTACTATGTTTAAGAATGAGATATTTCAACACATTTTAATTGTTTCTTGTATTATTATATAAATGTTTTATCACATTTATTTTTTTTATAATATTTTATTTACTTATGAGTATTTGTGTAAGCAATATACACACGCGCGCACAAACACATATGAATGAATTGTTTAAGGGATAACTAGAAATTTCTTTTACTATAATTCAAACACGGTTACGTTACTATGAATTTCAACAAAAATCCTCGCGATTACGTATCCGACTAAACCTCATACATTTTTTTTTATTTTATGACGGAAGTTATTTTTCATGTTTTCTAATATTGTGACACATTCGTTTGCGACACATTTTTGAGGGAAGTTATTTTTCCCTTTTTTTCTATTCTAGCGACACATTTGCAAAAAATCGATAAATAGATTAGTGATGTCACACGCCGTCAAGGAAGAACACGAGAGGTAGGACGGTCATGGTTTCACAGTCATTGTCTACTTTGAACGACTTCTACATGCATTAATAATTAGGTTTTACATCAAATCTTAAATTACAGTCATCCAACTGATAACAAAACATAGATTCTAAACCTCAAAATATGATATGTAAGATTTTATAAACATGGCCTAAGTCAATAGGCTATGCGAGAAAAATTTCCAAAATGTATGCATATTAATGTTTTAAGTCTTCATGCATAAAGCTGATGAGTTCACAGGTTTAGAACGTTAAAATACTGTTGTTTCATTTGATCACAAGGTTTTAAAAATGTGACTATTGTTCTCAAAAACAATATCATGAGTTGTGTGTATTTATTATTACCCTGAGCTTCCATAACCGAACTCGACATGATTGAATTGACCCATCCCAATGTTCTATCGCAAAACATTGTATTTAGATGAATATTATGCACCCGATCTGGCCTACAATAAAAGTTAGAGATACTAACCATGGGTGGGGGTTGTCATTCCCGAATAATACTATTCCCAATAATTCATGTTCACCCACAATTAACGGTTACAGAATAGGGGACTTAAAGCGATAAAAGTAACTCATGTAATAATGTGTTGAGCTAAAACCACTTGCGTCAATGAAATGAGTACAAGCATGATTTCTCCCCCTGTGAGTTGTTAAAAACATTGTAAAAATACTAACAGTGAAACTCACTGTTAGTGTAGATCCGAGGTCCTGAGAGTGTGAATACCGTCTAGTGTTTGAACCCCTACTTTGTTCCTAAAATATTATAGATTTAGGTTGAGTTGAGAACTTATAAATTCTATGTTGTTATTGTGTTGTTTAGTGTTGTTATGTTTTCTTGGTGTTTTTATGCTGATGGGTTTGTTGTAGAAATATCATGTCCTATAGTCATAAAACACGTTATAATGCGTTAGAAAATAGTCACTTATTATTATAACAAAGTATTGAAATATATCCATTTTTTTTATCAATACCCAACATTTTAAAATACCATATTTCAACAATAAGCATTTCAAAATACTTTGTATATATATATATATATATATATATATATATATATATATATATATATGTACACTATTATATAATGGAGATTGGAGAGAGACTGTTAAAATATCTTAAAATTAAGAAATATATAACTCTCTATGCGTAATGTACAATCAATCAATATTGCAGGAAATGAAACAAACGAGCGGGTAAACATGTAGATAGTACATCTAATTTCAAAATTCAAACTCACTTTTTCCTCCATCTCTCTTTGATTGACATTCATAGAGAACCATCGAGCTACTCATCGTCATCATCTTCAAAGTTATCGTATCTTCTCCGGCAAACTGCAGTGACGATCGCTTGACTAGAATCAGGCGTCATGTCTGGTGCCATAGACGACCTACACTCCGGCAAAGAATGTTAACGGCACTTCAAAGTAATGAAATTTCGTAATACTTTAATAATTCATTCAATCCCTACTCATCGCACCGTGGTTTGATTGTCACAGGCGGACTCTAAGTTATCTCCGATTTCTCCCTTTCTCCTGCTTTCAAACCCTAATTTTCACAACTTAATCACTCTATCTCAGGTAACATCTTCTTTTAATATAACTCACATCTGTTCTATTTCATGTTTATATATATACTTGAAACATACATGGATCTCGTTGGAGACATATTTCTAATATTTGCTTCCTCAATATTTCAGTCCATTTAAATTCCTGGTAATAGGGATGTCATACATGATTCTGAAGTTTTCGTTTAGAAAATATTACTCATGTTGTAGTTTAAATATATCATCTAAGTTCACTAATGATGTATCTTATGATAATATAAAATGATAGCACTCACTTCTCATGCCAGGCATTGAAGCATTTGTTGTGCCTAATGCATAATGTTGTATAATCATTCAAAGACGAATTTCCTTAGCTCATGTTCATCTATGTTCTCCTGAAGACTAGAAAACAATGTTTGTTGATAACAATGGTGCTATGTATGCTATGCCAAACAATTTGTTGGGTTACAAGTTGAAAGTGACCATCGAATTACATAGTTTTTTAGACAACAGCCCCTTTATGAATTATTCAGAAATAGATTTAGTTTTGGAGCTTTTATAATCAGGCCATTATATATTCTTTGTAAATTCAACAACTAATAATAAATTAGGTGCAAAACATACATCATCTCAAAAATTCTTTTACCGATTTTAGCAACATATCTCACTATACTGACCTTACCAATTAATTGATGACAGGAAAATAATTAGTAAAAATTATAGTTTAGCTGCTAAAATTTATAAAAGTTAACTAGGTGTTAAATTGGTTTTTTGTTTTGTCAAGTTTTCCATATTAGTAATATCTGTTAGTTCATTCTTTTGCAACTTCTTCCATGGTTTTTGACTAAGAAAGGCCTTTGTTGCCTTATAAAGGATGCCAAAATCCATTAAAGTGTCTAGCATGATACTTTGTGAATTTATCTAATCCTTTAGAAACTCTTTAAGTAAATCTTGTTGCAGGTATATTTTGGAGAACAGTGTGTGAACAATCCCACACTTTCTGTTGCAACTTTCTTAATCGAAGGCGTGAAACTTTCTTCTTAACCAAAATCAGTTTCTTATGGCATTTTATTTAAGCTTGTAGTTAAGATTGTGTTATTTTAACTGAAATCAGTTTCTTATGCAAATAGTTCTATGTGTGACAAATGGCATTCGAGCAACCATGAGTCAGAAATCCAAGGGTGTACACAATCACAGTGTAAGGCATAGGGTTATAAGAGTGAAGACAACAATAATAAACGGCAATAAAAACACACGGGTTTTCATAAAGCAGTTAGGAAAATCCACTTAATCACATGAACATGAATCAGAAGAAAAGAAAACAACCTGTGAGGGAAAACAATGAACAAAACCTGAATAGATAACATTTGGAGTGTCGGACCAACGAGATATCGACATGGGTGACGACCCATGTGGATATGTTGTTAGATTTGAATATTCTAAATGGAATCTTTACAGTATCAAACAATGTCAGCAATTTGAATACTCTAAATTGAATACTCTAATGTGACTCACCAACCTAGTGTTGACAGATTTTACATGTTCTTAGGTGAAGAACATGTGAAAGAAGGATGACTTTAGAGAGAGAGAGAAAGATAGGATCCCTTAGAGGAACCTACAAGTCCTGCATGGAATCTTCCTAGCTAGTCCGGATACAAAATTCAAGACTTGCACCTATGCAAGCAACCCTTGTGGGACATCTGGTCCTCATTCCAGATGTCCAAGTCAAGTTGTAATAAAATTAAATTATGAAACAATTGTAATTTAATTTTACTCATTTAATGTATTTAGTATTTCTCACATTATCATGTACAATGTAACAATCTGATCATTCCGATTACCTAGGTTATAGTCTTGTTACATTGCACATGATAGAGAATTAGGTCATTTACTAAAACGGTTTAGCTTAGATTATAACCTAGGGACCTCATGTAGAGAAATCAGGATAGGAACAATTGCATATATTACTTGTGTTTAATCACAGGTACTAATCGTTTCCACTTCGGGGGTAATCAGAATGCCTCCAAAGGAACAACCACGTGCCAACCTGGACACCACCGCCCTAGCTACTCTCATCGCGGAGCAACTCATTGCTTCCATCCCCGACATTGTGGATCAAATCAATCGCGGACCTCGATACCCAGTAGACACCTCCGTCGTGCCGAAGACTGAAGCTGAATTCGCTACAAAAGAATCGACGAGCGAATCCAGCTGCCCTCTCCCTAAGAGACGAAGAACCGACAACCCTGACCAAGCGGGTCCCAGCCATCAAGGTGAACCTCGCAGATCCTACACCGGAGCATTTCCCCTTTGCACCAAATGCAGTATCACCACCCTGACGACAAAAGGTGCAAGCTGTGCTCTAATTGTGGGAGGTCGGGTCAATGGGCCCAACACTGCAACTCCACAGTGGGCCCTATTCGTAAGCGGTATGCTGGCACTTCTCCTAAATGTACCCATTGCAAACACCATCATGCCGTGAGCCAACTGTGTAAACAATGTATGACATGCGGGATGATGGGCCACGAAAGCCAGAACTGCCGGACTCCAACTACACAACGTCCAGGCAGTGTGACAACAACACACCTTCCACCAAGGAACGTCATGTGTTGTTACACATTTGGTGAATAGGGTCATGTAGCAAAGAAGTGTCCCAAGAGAGTGTGAATAACCACAGATGACTACAGCAAGTCGTTGACCGCGCCCTCGCGCCCGAGACACCGTCAACGCAGCACCGACGCATGTACCTTCTTCTACATCCTTCATAGACATAGTGTGCATAATTTAAATATATGCATTACCATGTGTTTACCCTTCCCAAATCCTTTAACAACTCGAAACCCCAAGGGACCGAAGAGCGAGGCACACCTTAGGGTTTTGGTTAGGACTAGAGGAATGAGTGTAAGGACAACCTCAGTCACCACTAGCTAATGAGGGACACAAGGAGAAAGGAGACAGTAACTCATTACAACGAGCAGAGGATCTGCTAAAGCGTTTATCAGAACATCTTGAGTAACGTCGAGCCGATGCGACTCCAAAGCTCGACCCTGATCATCTGGCAACTACAAGGAAACCAATACTCCTGAGAGAGCAGAAGTTATTTCAGGTATCAATAAAACTCATGCGAGCCCGATATCCCTTCAATTGAGCTTTCTAACCATGAAAGCTACAGGTCCTATTCGGGTGAGCCATCGAAGTCAAAATCGACGAATACTGAACACGAAAACACATACGAAGGAAATGACAAGAGGAATGTTCAATAATTGGGATGTCAAACTCGTTAAATGAGAGACTTTTGACCACTTCGGTCTAGTTTTGAATAGTCATTTCCTTCAAATTCAAGGACATTTCGTCGACAGATCGTCTTCGTGCGAATGAGACCTGACCATTAATTTTGGAATTTTGAAGCGTAGTCGAACACAGACCGCCTGCAGCTATGATAATTTCTCCACCAAAATGATCTATGACATACTAATTGGTAATAGATCAAAGGATTTGTGGGGAGGCCTACTTCAAGCGGTTGACATTAGAGGGAAGAGATAGTAATTATCTCACTCCAAAACACAAGGACTTTATGTCACACCCCCAAATTCCCACGTGCGGTGTCAGACCGTGCGGGTGTGACGTGGCCAGGATCATAGATCTTGGTCATATAGAATGACTCTATATGAGTTACACAATGATACAGTTTTGTAAATCAGACAAGTTTCATAAATATGCAGCGGAATAGTTTAATATTGAAAACAACGGAAAAGTAGATTGCATCTAACACTACCTGTTTCATATTGTTTCAAATAACACAAATCAAAATATAAGCCTAGGTGAAGATTCCATATGCATGCAAGACCCTTTGGTGCATCTCCAAGTGCTCCTAGCTTGTGCCATCAATTACCTGAGAATACATGCGAAAACGTGTCAACATAAAATTGGTGAGTTCACAGGTTTAGACAGTAGTAAACAGTAATACAGACATATACTGGGTATGTTAAGTTGTTTGTTGGATCTACGATCTGGAGGGTGTCAGTTCATCCTACCGAAACTCGATTGTTCCTTTGCCTCCTTGGGTCATCGCGGAACCCAGCAATCAGCATCGATATTACACTCGTCGTGACCTCCAGTCACAGTTGTTGTCGAGTGGGGCTAGTCAAACCCAGTAGTACTACGTAATAACGACTCGTTTGTTACAGAACTAATGGTAAGGGTATGTGAGGACTTGCTGCGATAGTAGCTACACTCAAAATAGTTTTACAACATACCAGTCATATATCTAAAACAGTTGCATAGTATTCTCACCCCAAGACTTTAACAAAACAGTTTAGCATATAAAAGTGGGGCTGTAACCTGAGTTTAGGAGTTCGGTTGTTCTCGTGAACGTTTGTAGTAGTGCGCCTTTAGCGGTTACCTATATCACATAGGTGTTGTAAGTTTGTGTTTACATTCATGTTGGTCTCACAAGACCGTGTTCGTGTCCAAACAACTCCAAGTTGTTACGTTAGTCGCGTTGACCGTGTTTGACCGTGTTGATCGTGTTTGACTTAACGACCTGTTGGTGACGTGTTTAGTTCAAGTGATCACTTAACGTGCGATTTGTGTTGTGTGATGTGTGTGAGCATACAATTTACTTTCGTGGGATAACTTACTATTTATAGTAAGTTTCCATTTTAGGAAAGTTTCCATTTATTACAATTTCACATAAAAACCAATTTCCGTTTGTTCTAGCATACATAGTTAACCTATATGAACATGTTATCATATATTACATAGTCACACTTAGTTAATTAATCACGTTTCTCGTTTAAAAGTTACTATTTATAGTAAGTTGTAAAAATAAACGTATTTCACTAAGTCTAACAATCAAACTCATCGAAACTTCAATATTCTAGTCTCAAATAACCGGTTAAGCATGCTTTGTTATGATTAATACATTGTTTTTCACCGGGGTCCTGGAATAAAGTTACTATTTATGTTAATATTCTACTTTAATGATTCTAAAGCATCAATAACACCTATTATTACTCATATCAATCCAAATAATCATGTTATGCATACAAGTAATATCAAGTTCATCATTATTGGACCATTTGTAACTTAAAAGTTACTATATAGAGAAACAATACTATAAGAGATTTGAGTTTTACTAACACATAATTTAGCTACACTTGTACATGTGTAGGTAAATTACCTACACATGAGTGTATATGTGTTGGTAATGGTTAATAATATATTTTCATAATGGCCAACACTTAATATGTGTTAGCAATACATGTTACCTACACATAACATTGGTGGAAAAATTTATACCCACACATTTGACAAATTAAATGTCTAGTTACCCGCACATTTGACAAATTTATACTATGTGTAGGTAAATTATCTAGACACATAAATATGTGTGGTTAATTTATTATGCTTTACCAACACATAATATGTGTAGATAAATTTAGTATGTAAATTTTTATTTTATTTACTAAAATGAGATGTCAAAAAAAATTCCAACACATTTCAAAATGTATAATATGTGAAGATATTGGATACTTATTACATATACAAAATATTTTAATTAAAATGTGAAGAAAAAAATATAATGATATAGAAATAAATATTTACCTACACATGTTTGTATATGTGTGAGTAATGATTGATGATATCTTTCTAAAATGACTAAGTGTTGTTTTACAAACTTTTAGTGATTTTATCAAAAGAATACATTTTAATCAGTCAGTGTTAAATTTTAGTGACTTGATACATGTCTTGATGATTTAGAAAATAAAAAAGTCTGAATGCAACCCGAATAAGAATTCGGGTCGTTTTTCGGGTTTCGATACGATTTGGATTTCGGTATTTGTAAACAGCCCTAGACTTTTGGGTTTTAAAAACAACTCCATATATTTAAACATAAATCTAGACTTTTGGGTTTAAAAAACAACTCCATATATTTAAACATAAATCTAAATATGCTCTCCATGACCCATGCCACTTAAAAAAATAAACTTTTAAATAGCGTGTAAAGAGATTAGAACACAATTTTACGACCAAAACATCATCCAATTGCCACTTAACCAAAGTCAAATATACAAAACTTCAGTCTAATCTAAGACATAATAAATGATTCTACATTTGTTAGACACGTGCCTCCCCATAAGGAATCATCTCAATACCATTTTCCCGCCCAAGAAATTTGGTGGCACGTCTCAAAAATTTGCGGATCCAACCCGCATTACTATATATCTATACATATCAGAGAACCTCTAAATTTCTGTGTTATTCAAATTATTTCTATTCTCTCTATTGTCTATTCTTGCGGCTCTTCTACATTTGTTAATCGGATCATCATCACAAGAATGTCGTTGGGTAAGATTTTTTTCGATCACTTCATAATTTTGTGTATTCTTCATATATACTTTGATTTGTTTAGGATGCATTATTGGATTTTTTTGTGTGAATCTGTTGTACCTCTGTTAGGGTTAGGATTATGTTCGTTTCCCGGTGCTCATGACGTGCTACAGAACCTCCACCGTGCCGAGGGACCAAACAGGGCATAGCTAGCGGCATAGGAGCCGACTCGGCATCAGTGGCTTCGTGCCGCACTGGAGTATTTCAATTTGATTATGTAAATTCCTGCATTTATCGATTCATACTTTCATAGTGATTAAATTTTAACCTTTTTCCTATCAATTTATTGATCAAATTGCCTCAATCATCTTCTTTTTTTAATTTATTAATGGCATCATCATGATTTCTTTTTCCATTTTGTGAGTTTTAACCAAGGTTGTTAGGGATTCCGTCTAAATTTAGTTAGCTCTGATATTTATTTAGATCAATATAGATTTATATTTTTTCTTTACCTTAAATTAACCAAGTTCTTATATGGGATGTTGAAGCTAAGCTTAATAACCCTCCTATTCGTAGAGCAACAAAATGCTGGCATTATATGGTGATTTGAAAAGTGTGTTGATAGAGGGGTGTATCTAAAGGTCAGAGTGGGTCAATTTGAATTTGCCAACCCACAAAACATTATTTCATATATTGCTTTATGAGATACTATAGATAAATTATGTTTTATAAAGAATTAAAAATCTACTAATACCATTTTTTATAATGATAATCTATATTTGAAATAAAATCGAGTTCTTATCTTTTTGATACTATAGGCGTCTCAATCTGGTTCATACATTCAATATGCTTTTGTTTTTTCTAATCTTTTATAGTTCACTCATTTGATCTGTTAGAGAAAGTGTTCTGAGTGACCCATTTACTCATGGAATGCATCAAAAGCATTTGTCTTGCTTTTCAAGTGTCAAGATAGAGAAAAGATATTTTATGTTATTTGCTTGACAGATTTTGACTGGTCATGATGAAAATATAGAACTTTTTATTTCATGTGCTAAGTGAACCCTTTATGCTATTTTGAGGTGATGTATTGCAATGACTTTTTGTGTTTTGTTTTTCTAGTAACAATAATAAGTGTAGTTAATAGTTAATATATTCTATTTTCATTGTTTGTGGCAGGCTTGGGTAAAACAATTGTGTCGTGGTCTAGTGGAGTTTCAATAACTATGCATAATTCTTGTCTATCTGATTTGCTGAAGTACACTGCAAGTCTTCTTCATTGTTCTTTTTATTATTGTTATATAATCTACATATACAAATGTAACATCAGTGCCGGAACCGTCACCGGAACAGTGATCTCTACAGTACGTGAACAGTAATCAGGTACAACTTTTATGCATTTTAGTGTGAATTCATATTCATATCATATACTATTATCATTTCATACATCAAACAGAGAATTCAAAATCATTTCAGAGAAACAAGTTCAGAACAATGGTTCTTGAGTCAGATAAATATCTGGCAACACAGAACCATCATGTGAGTACTTGTTAGGATGTTATTACGTATAAACGTATGTGAGGCTTTACAGAACAAAACAACACGGATATCGTTACGTGAATGCTAAACCGACAGATTATTCGTACAGGTGACGATCTGTACGAATAAATCTGGAAGTTTAACGTTCTGAATGATATCCTATAATTAGAAAACCATATTGAAAAGTGTAGTTATCGTCGTATTTGTTCGGGTGACGATTCGAACAAACACGCGCGATGACCGCGCGATTCGATTTAAACGTAATTAAATATTTTTGAAAAATTTAAATAATTAAAAAAATATTTAGTTAATTTATTAGGAATCACAATCTAAAATAATTTTATTAATTCTATTTTATGATCGAGTCGTTCGTTGCGAAAATGACGAGAAACTGATGTCGTTACGTTAAACCACTCGAAACCGAACGACAATAATTTAAGAAATAAAACATTTTAATGTTTTACAATTTTGAAACTCATCAAAAATAAATAAATAAGCTATCCTTATTTTAAAACTCGCGTTATATTCCGGAATGTAACGGATACGCGAACCGAACAACGGAAACGAACCCGAACACACCCGGGTATTTTAAAGCCATTATTATGACATTTATTTGCCATAATTATCACAACCTACCAGCCACCAACACCACCATCGTTCATATCTCTCTCTCTCTAACCTCTCACTAGAAAACTTCACTTCTCTCTAAGATTTCTCTCTAGTTTCTTCAAGAAATCTTGCTATCTTGGTGTCAAAATCACCACCATCACTTGTAGATCGTGAAAGTACAACCGATCTAAACATTCATCCAACAAATTCGAGGTAATGATCAGGTTTAAGTTCGATTTCTAGGGTTTTGAGACCCTTTGATCGGTCACTGATAGAACCGGTGTTAAACCATTTCAAATCCTAGGAATCACTCCACAACACCTTAGGATGAAGTAGGAACAAGTGTTGGGCTATAGTATGATTTTAAAAAAAATTGATTTTTAAACCATGCATCTGGGTGAACGCCATTGGCCGAATGGGCCTTCATCAGATTCCACGAATGAGCCCAACATCCTCATTCGGCCGAATAAGGCCAACTCCTTTCGCCACCATGCCTTTCGCCAGCACACCCATTCATTCGGCTAATTTTACTTTCGGCAAAGTCTTTCGGCCCACATCCTGTCAGCCCAAGACTTAATTAATCGGCCCACATAAATCCTTTGTTCGACCGAAGTGCACTTGTGGGACCAATCTCATTCGACAGCATTTATTCGGCCCAGGGCAGATTCTTTCGGCCCAACTACTATTTAACCGGCCCAACAGCCCATTTGACCAGCCTGAACATATTCGAGCCCACTAAGAATTCGTTGGAAGTCAATGGTTTAATCTAAGGTTAGGTAACTAACTTAGATGATTCAACCTAATTATCTAGGTCAAATTGTTCAAGAAGCTTAATCCGTAATCAATGGGAAAAATCAAAGTCGAGTTTTGGGCCCGAAGTTGGCCCAATGGGTTTAACTTAAGCCTATCACGTTGAGTTATACTTTTCTTAAATTAATTTACGTTTTTCTTATAAAAGAAGTTATATTCATAAACTTTATTAAGTTATATTAAATGATGTTTTCTAAATAATTAACTTAGAATGAAATAATTTAAACATGATTTAACTAAAGACTTTTAATGTAATTAAAATAAACCCCACTCATCTAGGGTTTATTGATGCATAATCATGGGACATGGGAGACTTACGAGTAATAAGTTAGATTAAGTTAGATGAATCTTAGAAACACACTAGTAACTAGGACACTTAGTTGCACACCGAGACCAAACCCTAGCTACGACGTTTATTATAAATACTTATCGTATGCGAATTCTCTTAAAATAACTCAGGTACTGAAGATACATAGGTTACAAAAAACGAGCGCGCATTTTGTGGTAAAACAATACAGAGCAACACAAGTGAGTTCATTGCCCCTTTTTCTAACATTTTGTTTTAAAACGCGGGGCTGAGAAGCATGCGTAAACTGTTTTTATTTAAAATGTTTATTTAAATGCTTTTATTTATTATATGTTTTACATATATATGTTTGTTGATACCCTAGACTCCTGTCTAGGTAATTATTAAATAGATCAAATATCCAAATTAATTAAAGTACTCTTATGAGTAATACTTTAAATTTAAACTTTAACTCAACCTTTAGTCCATCAAGCTCAAATTCAAGAATCTAAACTCAAAGTGGAAATCAAATGAACAAAAATCAAAAGATCATATTCAAAGGAATCATAACTCAGTGTGGGATCTGAGAATAAAGAATCATAAACAAATCAATTATCATGGTGAATCACGGGAATTCAAAAGATCAAGATCACGAGGCTCAAGGAATCAGAAATCATAAATGTGTGTGAATCACTATAATAATGAAATCATTATGATCTAATGAAATCGTTAGCATTCAAGTTAAGGTGGATGTCAGTTGTATAGGGAATCAAGATCACGTGTAACACACATATAAAGTCCCTTCAGGTATAGAAGACTCTTGTAGTCAGGCTATACGGGCAATAACATGAACTATCAAAGGAAATAATATCAAAGTCAAATCAAGAGAATCAAGAGATCAAGAATCAAAGGATATCCTTAAAGTCCCACTCAGATGCAGAAGACCATTGGGTCAAGCTTTAACGGGAAAAACATTAAAATCCCGCTCAGTTCAGGTGTACTCCTTGTGAGTTATGCCTGACATGGGTCACGTGTGAGAGGTTACAACTTGGACAACCACCAACAACTAAGTCTAATTGATTGAGTTAAATAAGGCCCAATCATCATGTCTTAGTTGCATTTAAATGTTTTATTTAATTATTTAATTAAATATTTAACATTATATTCCTATCACTGACTTTTGGGAAATCATATATCTATGAGGAACTCGAGAGGATCAAAGGTAAATCAAGTTTTGGAAAATCATAATTCAAATCAGAGGTTGTTGGGTAAAAATGCTTAATTATCATTAACAACAGTGTCATATGCATATTAGTATGTGATGGGATGTTGGCTAGGGCTTGTCCCTTACATATGCCCTATATATAAGCATACCGATGTGGATATTACATGTGGAGTTAATGAGGTTAGGGTCTTTACCAAAAGAGGTTTCAAATCATTTTCAATTACTAAACTATATGAACTCACCAACCATGTGTTGACTTTATTTTTGCATGACTTCTCAGGTGACGAACAGGTCAATTAAGAAGTCATTTATTTTGGACTAGGACTTCCGATAGAAGACTTAGTATTTTGGACCTGCATACTTTTGAAGACATCATTATACAAATTATTTTGTATATCTTGTGTAAATACAAGATAGAAATTTATGATGTTAATGGTAGATTTACATTGTTAAATTATCAACAATACTGATGTAATTTAACTTTGTAATTCTATTTTACTTAGCATTTCTCATTTATATATCATGCGCAATGTAAACAATCTGATCATATCGATTATCACTCACGATATCACGCCCCGGGAACCTTCCGCCCGACGGGGACTCCGATCCAACCCCGCCGGCTCGGGGTGTGACAACTAAGCTGCTACACATTGTGTGTTATACTTCCCTATATTATTGGGCCTTTTAGCTAATGTGTTGATTGAAATTCAACGATCACAGCATAATTCCCTTCCAATATATGTCCTCCCATCATAGAATGATTTTGGAATTTTGTCTATGGGAATGCTTTTTTGTATAGATTAGGATTTGGTTTCAATTTGTGTGCTTGTGTGAAACGTGTGAGCTTTCTGCCACTAGATGCAATATACTCTTGTGGCTACTGCTTGAGTAAAGTGTTATGTCTATTTAAATTTATAAATTATAGGAACAGACTGCTACTAAGTATGGATCTATCAGTTTGTTGTGTATCCAACATATCATGTATACAATGTATACCTGGAAGTAACATGGAAACTATTTAGTTGAAGAATAAGCAATATTTTAGTTAGCTTTGAATTTCAACATGAATATAAGTATCAAAGAACTGTCAATCAAAAGTCCCAATTACACTTTCTTACTCTTTCAAATTGAAATTTCTCTACATTCTATCAAAATTCTTGGTAATTTACTGAAATAGTAAGTTCTGAAGTTATAATATGCATTTATGCATTGTATGAGTATCTAATCGACTATTTTTTTGGGTTTATGATGTTTGATTAGGGCTTTATTTTTAAGCTTTGAGGAGAAACAATCCACTAGCAAACGGTGAGTAGGGGGTATTGACTCTTGAGCTCGTAAATAAGGTAACCATTGTGCTGGCAATTTGTAGTTTCCTTTTCTCTTTTAGACATATAGTTTACTCACACGTGTGTGTCTATGTTAAGACATATTTATATGAACATTAGAACAAAATAACCCACAATAAATTCTTGCCAGTAAATGTCAACATTAGTTATCTTATTTTTTAAGTTTTTTACGAATTCGAAAAATCTTTCTCCATTTACAAAGAAAGAACGAAAGAAAAATAGGCTGCAAAAAAAGAATTATGTATCCTTGCTCATCTATAGCTTGTTAATTTTTTATGTTGCTTCCTGTGGTTATAATGTATCATAATAGCTCTTTATTTTGCTAAGAATTCATCATCTTGGTATTAAGTATTATTCTTTGAGATAATTTTGGAGGCTTCTTTGCAAATGGTTTTAAAAGAGCCTTCAAGATCAATGTGCAACATGTATACATGATTTGAGCTTTGTATGCCACTTGTACACATATTCTTATTTTATTTATTTATAATTTTATGTAGGATTTTGGGATGGTGGTTTCGACAAACTGAATGAATTTCAGGTGGCTGTACAAATTCTCTTACATGTATTGTATCTTCTATTAAATACTTACAACCTTTCCTTTAACATCCTTTTTAACAATTTTTTAATTTGTAAAGAAACTATTAAAAACTGTTAGCTTTCAATCTTTATGCAATTTGTTAACTTATTTGTGTAGATCTAATGAATTTCTTTTGGTGTTTAGCTTCTAGCTAGGGTTGAAGCATGATGCAAGCTTGTGTGTTGATTGGTGTGTTCATTGGGAAATATGTAAAAATGTAATTTACAAGTGCAACATGTATCTATTATAGTTTCTAAATTGTTATAAAACACAGGTATGACAAAAGCACATCATGAAGCTTGCAAGGTCTCCAACAAAGTGGTTATAGAAATACTATATAATGATCAAATCATTGATGCAGATGGTGTGCAAGGTCTCCAAACACAACATGACCATCTCAAGGTGATAATCTTCACCTCCCAAATGAGTATTAATTTCAACAACCCAACATCAGAAGGCATCCTCTACATGCGGAATCCAACGCAACCACTGATGAAGGAACCGTAAGTGTTAATCAAAGGAGAAAATTTCTTCATGAGCTCGATGGGATTGGAAGAGAAACAATACAGGATAGTTCCGAGAGAACTATGCTGCCAGATTGTGCAATGCCACAACTGACCTATCTGTACCCGATTACCGGGTAATAGACGCGAGAGGCCAATTGCCAATGGGCAGAATTTCCAAAACCCAATCGAGGATGATCCATAATTTGTCCTACCCGAAAAAATTACAAAACCAAAGCCTCAGAGCAGCCACAATTACAAGGTGAGAGGACATCCATGCAACTCCAAGAGCAAACCGTGAACTTTGGGATATGAAGGGAAGAGACCATACGTATCCATCTCAGGAACAATGCAAGAAAACCGTACGATACAAAGAATATGGTTCAACACATTGCATTGTCAACAGTGAGCAAAATTGAGGAAGTATACATTCTTGGAAACACAAAGTG
This sequence comes from Mikania micrantha, assembly GCA_009363875.1. Taxonomy (NCBI): domain Eukaryota; kingdom Viridiplantae; phylum Streptophyta; class Magnoliopsida; order Asterales; family Asteraceae; genus Mikania; species Mikania micrantha. The sequence continues at coordinate 31,581,005 of CM018687.1, forward strand.
GAAACAATGCTTCAATGAAAAGTCTAAAACAGATTAGACTAATTGACAAAGCAAACCCCAAAATCTATACAAACTAAGTTCGTAAGACTATTCCGATTGAGAAGCATCAGGAATAACCGATCCAAGCTATACATCTTCTTCTACCAAACCGCAGCCATCAACCCGGTCATCAAGGGACACAGAGACATAGATGGTATCGTAACATCATTTGTGCATCTATCGCCTGTGTAAAACCGAGTTGACCACATTACGTTATCGAGAACTGTGGAATACCGTGCATACATTCTACATATCTCGAACCAAACAATCAACCGAAAACTGTCGTCGGCAACTCATAGGACTCGTGCAAAGTACACACAAATGGATATCAGACTGTGACAACATTTTTCCTGTGTACGCCTCAGTACAGCATGGAAACTCCAATTCATAACCGGTCGTCTCCCAGGACATTCAAAAGGAAGATGAGGGCCCGATAACACATTTCAAATTTTGGGACGAAATTCTTTCAACAGGGGGAGACTGTGACAACCGGCATCCGAGCAACCATGAGTCGGAAATCCAAGGGTGTACACAATCACAGTGTAAGACATAGGGTTACGAGAATGAAGACAACAATAATAAACGACAATAAAAATATACGGGTTTTCAACAGTTAGGAAAATCCACTTAATCACATGAACATGAATCAGAAGAAAAGAAAACAACCTGTGAGGGAATACAATGAACAAAACCTGAATAGATAACATTTGGTGTGTCGATCGAACGAGATATCGACATGGGTGACGACCCATTTGGATATGTTGTTAGATTTGAATACTCTAAATTGAATCTTTACAGTATCAAACAATGTCAGCAGTTAAATACAACGCGGCGTTTATATGGGTGATGATTCATACAAATGTCCGCGTGAGTCTTTATCGTTGACGAAAAATAATAACAATTTTATATAAAACCCCGCCAAAACAATTTAATAAACTATCAAAATTTTAAAACACACAACCATTCGTACAAATGGACTCTCATTCATATGAACCGGTCTAATTCGTGAAGCTTTATAGTCACAGTTCGTTCGCACGAATGGGAGCCACTCATACGAACGGCTGATTCGTGTGACAGCATAGCTATAAAAGCAACACTTACGTTTTTCAAACCCATTTTTACACAACTCTCTCAACCAAACCCCATACTCGGCCACTCGATTTTTCAGCCATTTCCACACGAACTCGGACACTCCACCATCCAAATCGTGTGTATTTCCATCCCAACACCTCCATTTCAAGATTTCAACCCTTTTCATCTCATTTCGGTCAAATACGAGCTGCATAGTAAGTATTAACACCGATCCTTTGCAGCAAAGCACTCCAAAACGTTTTTCCATCAATTTCTACCATAAAAACACCAAAAACAACCATCGATTTCAAAAATGGCGTTCTTGGTAAACTTGCAGGTGAGTGAGCCATACGAAGGGCTCATTCGTGCGAACGAGGAGCCTCGTTTGTGAAGAAGGGTCACGCGAACGAGTTGCTAGACGAACGAGCAACCGCACAAACGACATGGGTTCATTCGTGTGGAACAACCGTATGAATGAAGACCCATTCGCACAAACGGATGACAAGAAGGAGGGTATGCATTCGCATCACTCCGTTCTTGGGAATGAGGGCCATTCGCACGAACCATCCGTTCGCACCAAGAACAGCCCAAAATGGCTAAGTGTTGAAAGTTCTATTTTAAATAGTTTGTACCGATAGAACCGAGCGTTAGAACCGATCTTAAATCTAATTAAACTAAAACAAAAAAAAACAATTTTTCCAAAATCACATCAAGAAACATAGCACATAACATCACATCGAGGAGATGTCCATTGACCACAACAGTTCGAGGCTTTGTGCCCAACCAAGAGGTGAACGGACACAATCCGGGGAATTGTGTAGTGCGCAATCGAATACCATCATTTTCATAGGAATCCCCCATCAAACAACATTTTCGTACATTCATTAGGACATGCGTCCACACAACATCACATCGGGAATTCGCTGAGGAATTCTCGAAAAACACACATGAGAGTCATTACAGACAGACAACACGAGAAAAACAAGAGTTTTCAAATCAAATAAATGTTCAAGACCTGGTCTTGAATGGGTTTCATACGAGTACACAGTAAACAATGTTTTTGATTCAATTCTTAAAGCAATCACGTTGGATCAACACAACCATAGAGAAATTGGAGCTTCTTTATAAATAATCAACTGAGTTTTCATCATGAAGAAACCCCAATTTATAATAGATAATCAACCACAACTCAAGGAAATAAAATAGGAACTAAAATAGGAAAAATAATTAACAAACAAACAAAAGTTAACTTAAACAAACCGGAGAAACTTTAAGAACAAACAGCTCCAATTCTTGTTGATCCGAGTCTTCAAAATCAGCCCAAACCCACGGTACTTGGCTGATCCAGATGTGCATCATTCCCCCTTCTTCGAAAGGACTCGTCCCCGAGTCTGAAGGGTCATCATCCTCGGGTAGAAACGGTGACAGATTTGCTACATTGAAAGTAGCAGAAACGTTATAATGGCCTGGTAGTTCAATCTTGTAGACGTTGTCATTGATTCTTTTTAACACTTTAAACGGACCATCAGCGTGAGGCAGTAATTCACTAGCTTTACCATCTGGAAAATGTTCTTTGCTGAGGTCTATCCATACGAGATCTTCTTCTTGGAACACAACTCGCTTGCGGCAAATGTTAGCCCTCCTTTGATAAACGATGTTATTGTTATAATTTGATCCCAAACCTGCTGGTGGATAAGTTTAATCTGAGCTTCTCGATCATCCCCTTCGGCACTAAAGTATTCCATAACGGGGAGAGGACCCAAATCCAGAGGTGTGATGGGGTTTCTACCGTACACAACAAAAAAGGGAGACATGCCCGTGGAGCGGTGGTTGGAACGATTGTAGGTGAACTCGGCTTGAGGTAGGACTAAGTCCCACTTTCATGGATTGCATCCGACTAGGCTGCGTAGTAGATTCCCGAGGCTGCGATTAGTGACATCAGTCTGAGCATCACTCTGAGGGTGGTGAGCACTACTGAAGTTAAGACGAGAGCCCAACCTTTTCCATAATGTACGCCAAAAATTCCCCACAAACATAACATCCCTGTCTGAAGTAATGCTGCGAGGAACTCCATGTAGTCAAACAATCTCAGTGAAGTACAACCAGACAATTTGGGTGGCATCATAGGTTTTTGCACAGGGAATAAAATGAGCCATCTTGGAGAAGCGGTCCATAACTACCATAATTGATTCCTTCTGGCGTTGTGTTCGTGGAAGGCCAACCACAAAGTCGAGGCTAATGTCCTCCCATGGGCCTTCCGAGACAGGCAAAGGCATGTAGAGGTCGTCATTGGAATGGTGGGTTTTTGCTATGTGGCACATGCGACACCTATCCATGATACACGTGACGTCCATGCTCATTTCTGGCCAATAAAATCGCTCCTTAACCAATTTCAACGTCTTATCTAGCCCAAAATGTCCAGCCAAGGCACCTTGATGCCCTTCTAGTATAATCGCATCACGGAGGGAGCATTTGGGAATGCATAGCCGTAGCCCTCTGTATAGGGAACTGTCCTGTAAAGTGTACTCGGGTGTGGGTCCAGCTCGGCAAGTGGTCCATATTTTGGCGAAGTTTGGATCATCCGGGTAAAGGGTGCTGAATAGGTCGAACACCTTGACTTTGACTTATAGTGATGTGAGCAGACCCTGCATCTGCTAAGGGCATCCGCTACTGTGTTCATGGACCCTGATTTATGCTTGATGAAGAAGGAGAAATCTTGTAGGAACTCGACCCATTTGGCATGGCGCGGGTTGAGTTTGTGTTTCCCTAAATGAACTTCAAGCCATGGTGATCGGAAAGTAGGATAAACTCTATGCGCAGCAAGTAGTGTCGCCAAAATTCCAAGCTTCGAATGATCGCGTAAAACTCCTTATCATAGGTGCTGAATCTTTGCTTGGCGTCACTAAGTTTCTCACTGAAGAAAGCAATAGGGCGGCCCACCTGACTAAGGACACCTCTGTTAGTTTGGTTGAATTCCAATCAGGATCGAATACGAAGCTCTACGAACTATCAATGATGTGCGGAATCCATAACTGATATGTATAAAATCAAAAGAAGAAAAACAATTCAATAATCAATCTTGTATATATCAACAAATGATTAAAAGACTTCACTCAGAAATACACAGATCTCACATAGAGAAAATCTCAGAAGGTTTGCTGAATTACGTCAAAAAGTTCTAATGAAAAACAGACAAACCTTCTATATATACAAACAGACCAGCGAACCTTATCTTAGCCGAACCCTTAGGTTCGCCAGCCGAACCCTAAGGTTCGTTGAGCGGACCCTTAGGTTCGCTAGGCGAACCTAGGTTGCCAAACCTAAAGATTCGCCAAACCTTCTCTAGGTTATAGTTTCGTTGAACCTATCAATTCAATAGGTTCGCCGAACCTGCCTAGGTTCGCCGAACCTGCCTAGGTTCGTGGGCCAAACTAACCTATGGCAAACCTATAGCCGAACCTTCTATAAACTCAAAATAAATACAACTTTTGAATAGCAAACAATTACATATATACAGTAACAAACTCCCCCTTAATGTTTGCTATCAAAAATTTTTCATTCTTTGTTTTCAGCTTTGTCATCTTCTTTGTCTTTGACTCCGCTGGATTCTCCAACCTCATCAGCCACTACATTATCCACCGCTCGTATAACAACCGAACGTGGTATCTTTGCAATCCTTTCAGCTTCAATCTTTGCATCTCTTTCATCTCGTTCCTTCTGCACTTGCATCAATTCAGAATAAAGATAATTCACATCATCCGAATTACAACCAGAATGTATACCCAATGTATAACACATCCTTGCAATGGTTTGATATTGAAATGCCATATCTTTAAAACTCACTCCAACATCATAATAACCAACATCTGCATAAATCTCTGCAGAGTCAAGTAAAGCAACATCATCCTTTGAGCAGTTTACAATCCATACAGGATCTAGCATCCGAATTACCCTCCAATTATCATCCTGCTTCAAAAGAATTACACCTTCTGATGTTCTCTCATCATAGAACCAAAACTTAAAGTAAGGATTCGAGTTCTGTTCAATCTTTCAAAGTCTTGGTCTTTAGAAAACTGTAGGCTTCACATAATCATGAAATCTCTCTCTGAATTGTGGAGATATTAAACTCCATCCAGTTCTCGCTTCATTCTTTAACAAACTTTCAAAAATCTCATTTATGTCGAGTCTGAATTGGTTTGATCATCTTCAATCTAGAAAGAGCTTTACACTCGAATGCAGGTAGACTCATCAGATCAGAAGCTTTGCCAAAGTATTGGCATCCATCTATTCGTTTCACAACATAACATCCTTTGTCTGTCAAACTACCCGGAATATTATGAAAATAACCATAACTAACAATCCTTCCAATCATTTTAGATTTAGATCCAATCTTGAACTTTTTAGATTGTCTAGTCAGGTTTTCTGGGTCTTTGTCTTCTAGAACTTCAGTCATTATCTTGAATACATGTAGATTATCAATGATATACTTTTTCTCTCCTTCAAGTTCATTCCAGAAATCCATGTAATTCTTTTATCTAATCTGATCCAATATTGATCTAGAAAAACTTCCAGCTTCAAACATTTTCTTCATAGTATTCAGATTCAACAACTCTTCATCAACGACATCTTTCTCATAATCAGACACATCCATATCTTCATTTTCTTCAAAATCAAAGATCAACTCATCATCATTCCCAAAGAAGTCTTGAAGTTCTAAAGCTGAATATCCTCCTACAATCTCCCCTTCTTCTAACTCTTGATTAACTTGAATCTCAAAAATATTTCTCTGCAAATCAATGTTAGAATGCAATTTGAATAAATCCAGAAAAGTAGGCAGAGAATAATCAATAACGGTCTCAGGATGTTCTATTACATCTAAATCTTCAAATTCAACATAAGTACAATCCCTGATTCTATCAGATGATACAAAACTAACAGGAACAGCATCAGTAGCAATCTTTGAAGGAGAATAAACCACGATAGCACCTGAAAGAGAATCCAAAGCACCAGAAATACCACCTACTCCACCAGCACCATTCTCATCATCATCATCAGGAACAGTCATATCAGGATGTTTATCAACATCAGAATCACCATAATCCAACTTCTCTTCTTCATCCTCCTCCTCTTCCACTATCTTCTCTTCATCTTCATCATCCACATCTACCACCACCTTTTCAACTCCTGATCCTGAAGCCTCAGTAGTTGTCATCTTTTCATCCAAATCCTTCATCTTGAATCTCAAATCAGTGTTCTCATTCTTGAGTTCGATGATGTCTTCAGACTGAAGTTTAATAAAGAATTCCAACTCAGAAATATTTTCTTGCATCTTCTTCTTTCCAAGAAGTTCTTCTTCTCTCCATTTGATCATCAAAGACATCTGAGCCTTTAACTCATTCAACTCAGTAGTGGAAGAAGAAGATTGATCATCAGTAGACTTTTCCTTTTCCTTCTTCAAACTTTAAATATCTTTAGTCAGCAAAGAAAGTCTCCTTTTGATGTCACTATCATCATAATCAGTAAAATTGATGTCTCCCAACTCATCTAAACCTGAAAACAAATCCTCTCTGGGAATAGAATCTTGATGACTTTGAGTTTATGGGAAAGAAGTTGTAACTATAGTAGCATCAGTAAATGAAGGCATGAAAGTAGCTACATTTACAAACTCTGGAGTTTGTAAAGTAGAAGCAAATAGGGAAACGGTAGAAGGAAGAGACATGAAAGAAGAAGAAACTGGAACAGTAGAAGAAATAACAAATGAAGACACAACTGTCTTAGCAATCTTAGACTTCTTCTTCTCATACGGCCCTCCTTTGGCCATCCTTTTGAGCTTCTTTGGCTTAGAAGACTCAGGCTCATCAACAACAAAACTGGGATCATGTTTTTCTTCCCTAGCCTCTTCAGCTATCTTAGCAAACTTCTTTTTGAGCCTCCTAACCATTTGATTCCCTTCCTGAACCAGCACATACTCAGATTCAGTGTCAGGTGAATCTTCATCATCTTCAGCAGCAATCTCTGTTTGTTGTTCAGGCATGTCAATATCAACCGGATCCTGTGAACTCGGTTCCTGAGAAGATTGAGTCTGTGGTGTAGACCTGGAAGATTGACCTTTAGCTTTCCTAACCTGCTGCCTTGGAGGAGGTGGAGGTTGTTGTGCTTGATCATCAGCTTCAAACTCTTCAGTATCTGACCCAGAGTCAGCATGCCTCCATGCATTATCATCAGAAGCAACATAATTTGCCCTGGCACAATGTCCAATCAATTCTTTCTCCAGAATTGCATCACCACTCCTTTGGTACACCCTGACCTGACCCAAACTGGAATCAGTCATGTGTTTCAACTTCAACAAGTTTCCAGCTTCCCTTGGTAGCAACCCTTTAGGCAACCTCTCGTCAATAAACATCTGCACGAATCTAGGATACATACAGAACCGATCCTTAGCCTTCGTGATGTTGTCTGACATATATCGGAATATCATTCCTGAAAAAATGAACGGTTTGTTCAATATGAGAGCCACCATAGCTGATCGCATCAGATCTCGCAACTCATCAAATGTGCCTTTCCTCATGCTCAGGCAGTGTGGCAGCACGTGTGCTAAAAACTTGTATTGAAGAGGAAGCTTGCCCTTCTTCACCAATATGGAGTTGTAAGCTCCAAAATATCTGATACGTAAGAAGCATCCCTTGATACACTTCTCTGGTATAATAGTCATACCCTCTGGTTCTCCACCAAACTGTAACACCCATCTAATATCAGCCTCGGATACATGAAGTGCTTGTCCTAGCACATTCGCATCTATAACATAAGTATCATCAACAGAAATAACTCGAGCTGACTCCCAGAAACTCTGAATATGTGATCGGTAAATCTGAACAGAGTTGGAAATGGCAAAATAAATCCTCGATCGTCGAAGAAACTCGATCATCGGACGAAAATCTTGACCATTCTTCGTCGTAGGATCCAGATACGCACAAACATTATGTTTGTCACCGAAAGTTAAGTTCGCCATTTCTACAATCAGAAATAAAAACAATGAGAAACAAAAATTAATAAAAAATTAACAAAATTAAAAAAAATTCGAAGTATAGAGACCAGCGAACCTAATTCCTGAGACGAACCTAATGCCAGACGAACCTAAGTTAGACGAACCTGTTATCTAGAAAATCCTTTTTGAACGAACCCTTTTATAAACGAACCTTATCCTGAACGAACCTTATGATGAACAAACCTTCTGATGAACGAACTTCAGAATGAACGAACCTCAGAATGAACGAACCTTCAAACAAACGAACCTATTGGTCAAACGAACCTTGACCAAAAGGTTCGGTTCATTTGAAATACATAGGTTCGCTACGAACCTATCAGATTCAGACGAACCTTCAAGGTTCGGCGAACCTTAGTTCATTCAACGAACCTGTTCATCCAGCGAACCCTTTCCAATTTTCAAATCAAATTTTAAAAACTTTGAATTTGATGATAAAAATCATATACCAAGGTTCGAAACACACCGATGAACAACATTAACAAAAGCAGTTTGTCCAGAACTTAGAAATTAACTCGTTTTAGTTCAAATAAACAAGTTCGATCTAGAAATCCTAAAATCTCAGATTTCTCGAATTAGTCGGTCAACTTTAAAAATTTCTACCTAGAAATGATCTGCAAATGATTCTGAGTCTAAAGAGATCAAAGAAAAGTTCTGGGATGCCCTAAATCGAAAATCGAAAAAATAAGATCTTGCAAGTTCGCGAAAGTGAAATCAGATGAAAGTGATGAACCCTTATCGCGAACCCTGTATTTATACTCACGAACCTTTTCAGACGATCCTTTTCAACGAACCTTTTCTGCGAACCATTTTACACTATCCTTTCAAGCGAACCATTTCAGCGAACCATTTCACAAGAGCCTTTCAAACGAACCTAGCCAGCGAACCTAACCAGCGAACCTTCTCAACTAACCTTCACCAGACGAACCTTTTAAAAATTTTGATTTTTCTTTGAATTTCAAAACAAATTCATGTTTAATTGTTCCAAAGTCAAACAAATAATCAAAAATTATTGATTTAACATCAGACAAAAATAAAATCTTTTTGTAATTTTTTAATTTTTAGAACAATTAAACTACAAATTTAACAAAACTAACTACACTAAGAAAAATAAAATCTTTTTGTTTGAGAAAGATCCAGACATGAGATCATATTATTTTACAATTTTCAACTCATCTGTTTGTATTAATTAATAGATTTAATTTCAAATTACAAGTCCAAGATGATTGTCAGTATACTTATCCTTTTAAATTTAATTACTTAGTCAAGAAATCAGTTTAAACAAGATTATCAAAACACTTTATAATAATCCATTTACTTGAATACATCCCCGATTTGTGAATAACTAATCAAACATAAATGTTCTTAAAACTTATTATTTCAATTTTAACCAGTCTGATCATGCAAAAATAAAGAAGAATTTCTTTTTGAAAATAACAAAATAGAAAACAATTTGAATTTGTACAAAATCTTGGAATCAAGGTTGATACTTACGTATGCTCTCAAATGATCCAGAAAATAAACTAAACAATAATTTAAGATTAAGCTTTTAACAATCAGTTCGATATTTTCATATACGCATAGATTGTCCAAATCTTAATCAGAACCAAGAAAACAAATTTGAATCGTTTAAAGCTATAACAATCAGGTCGATACGTAAGTATACGCAAAGAATGTTCCAGCTTTAAACTAAAATAAAAGAAAAAAACAAAATCAGAATTTCTTTTAAAAATTAAACACATGATCAAACTAGTACTTTGACTTTTTGTTCAAGAAACATTTTGTCAGAAAAATTACCACTCTTTCATGACAAAACTAAGTTCTCTATTCTAAGCATTTGTTTCTTATAAAGTATAATCAAAACTTTGTTTAAACTTATCCTAACTAAGTTATAAACCTACTTCCACATCATACTTAGTACTTGTAATTATTTTTAATTTTTCATAATACATACAGATATGTTTCCAATTGCAAATAATGTACTATCATTTCTCACTAGGTCAAATCAATTTCTCAGATTTTTAATTTTTTAATGTTTTTGTCTTTTTGGTTTTTCAAATGTTTTTGTATTTTTCACAAATTTTCTCCCCTATCAATGATGTGCGGAATCCATAATTGATATATATAAAATCAAAAGAAGACAAATAATTCACTAATCAATCTTGTATATATCAACAAATGATTACAAGACTTCACTCAGAAATACACAGATCTAACACAGAGAAAATCTCAGAAGGTTTGCTGAATTATGTCAAAAAGTTCTAATGAAAAACAGACAAACCTTCTATTTATATAAACAGACCAGCGAACCATATCTGGGAGCCGAACCCTTAGGTTCGCCAGCCGAACCCTAAGGTTCGCCAGCCGAACCCTTAGGTTCGCCAGGCGAACCTAGGTTGCCAAACCTAAAGATTCGCCAAACCTTCTCTAGGTTATAGTTTCGCCGAACCTGCCTAGGTTCGTGGGCCAAACGAACCTATGGCAAACCTATAGGCGAACCTTCTATAAACTCAAAATAAATACAACTTTTGAATAGCAAACAATTACGTATATGCACTAACAAACTCCCCCTTAATGTTTGCTATCAAAAATATTCATTCTTTGTTTTCAGCTTTGTCATCTTCTTTGTCTTTGACTCCGCTGGATTCTCCAACCTCATCAGTCACTACATTAACCACTGCTCGTATAACAACCGAACGTGGTATCTTTGCAATCCTTTCAGCTTCAATCTTTGCATCTCTTTCATCTCGTTCCTTCTGCACTTCATCAATTCATAATAAAGATAATTCACATCGTCCGAATTACAACCAGAATGTATACCCAATGTATAACACATCCTTGCAATGGTTTGATATTGAATTGCCATATCTTTAAAACTCACTCCAACATCATGATAACCAACATCAGCATAAATCTCTGCAGAGTCAAGTAAAGCAACATCATCCTTTGAGCAGTTTACAATCCATACAGGATCTAGCATCCGAATTACCCTCCAATTATCATCCTGCTTCAAAAGAATTACACCTTCTGATGTTCTCTCATCATAGAACCAAAACTTAAAGTAAGGATTCGAGTTCTGCTCAATCTTTCGGAGTCTTGGTCTTTTGAAAACTGTAGGCTTCACATAATCATGAAATCTCTCTCTGAATTGTGGAGATAATAAACTCCATCCAGTTCTCGCTTCATTCTTTAACAAACTTTCAAAAATCTCATTTATGTCGAGTCTGAATTGGTTTGATCATCTTCAATCTAGAAAGAGCTTTACACTCGAATGTAGGTAGACTCATCAGATCAGAAGCTTTGCCAAAGTATTGACATCCATCTATTCGTTTCACAACATGACATCCTTTTTCTGTCAAACTACCCGGAATATTATGAAAATAACCATAACTAACAATCCTTCCAATCATTTTAGATTAAGATCCAATCTTGAACTTTTTAGATTGTCTAGTCAGGTTTTCTGGATCTTTGTCTTCTAGAACTTCAGTCATTATCTTGAATACATGTAGATTATCAGTGATATACTTTTTCTCTCCTTCAAGTTCATTCCAGAAATCCATGTAATTCTTTTATCTAATCTGATCCAATGTTGATCTAGAAAAACTTCCAGCTTCAAACATTTTCTTCATAGTATTCAGATTCAACAACTCTTCATCAACGACATCTTTCTCATAATCAGACACATCCATATCTTCATTTTCTTCAAAATCAAAGATCAACTCATCATCATTCCCAAAGAAGTCTTGAAGTTCTAAAGCTAAATATCCTCCTACAATCTCCCCTTCTTCTAACTCTTGATTAACTTGAATCTCAAAAATATTTCTCTGCAAATCAATGTCAGAATGCAATTTGAATAAATCCAGAAAAGTAGGCAGAGAATAATCAATAACGGTCTCAGGATGTTCTATTCCATCTAAATCTTCAAATTCAACATAAGTACAATCCCTGATTCTATCAGATGATACAGAACTAACAGGAACAACATCAGTAGCAATCTTTGAAGGAGAATAAACCACGATAGCACCTGAAAGAGAATCCAAAGCACCAGAAATACCACCTACTCCACCAGCACCATTCTCATCATCATCATCATCATGAACAGTCATATCAGGATGTTTATCAACATCAGAATCACCATAATCCAACTTCTCTTCTTCATCCTCCTCCTCTTCCACTATCTTCTCTTCATCTTCATCATCCACATCTACCACCACCTTTTCAACTCCTGATCCTGAAGCCTCAGTAGTTGTCATCTTTTCTTCCAAATCCTTCATCTTGAATCTCAAATCAGTGTTCTCATTCTTGAGTTCGATGATGTCTTCAGACTGAAGTTTAATAAAGAATTCCAACTCAGAAATATTTTCTTGCATCTTCTTCTTCTCAAGAAGTTCTTCTTCTCTCCATTTGATCATCAAAGACATCTGAGCCTTTAACTCATTCAACTCAGTAGTGGAAGAAGAAGATTGATCATCAGTAGACTTTTCCTTTTCCTTCTTCAAACTTTAAATATCTTTAGTCAGCAAAGAAAGTCTCCTTTTGATGTCACTATCATCATAATCAGTAAAATTGATGTCTCCCAACTCATCTAAACCTGAAAACAAATCCTCTCTGGGAATAGAATCTTGATGACTTTGAGTTTATGGGAAAGAAGTTGTAACTATAGTAGCATCAGTAAATGAAGGCATGAAAGTAGCTACATTTACAAACTCTGGAGTTTGTAAAGTAGAAGCAAATATGGAAACGGTAGAAGGAAGAGACACGAAAGAAGAAGAAACTGGAACAGTAGAAGAAATAACAAATGAAGACACAACTGTCTTAGCAATCTTAGACTTCTTCTTCTCATACGGCCCTCCTTTGGCCATCCTTTTGAGCTTCTTTGGCTTAGAAGACTCAGGCTCATCAACAATAAAACTGGGATCATCTTTTTCTTCCCTAGCCTCTTCAGCTATCTTAGAAAACTTCTTTTTGAGCCTCCTAACCATTTGATTCCCTTTCTGAACCAGCTCATACTCAGATTCAGTGTCAGGTGAATCTTCATCATCTTCAGCAGCAGCCTCTGTTTGTTGTTAAGGCATGTCAATATCAACCGGCTCCTGTGAACTCGGTTCCTGAGAAGATTGAGTCTGTGGTGTAGAACTGGAAGATTGACCTTTAGCTTTCCTAACATGCTGCCTTGGAGGAGGTTAGGAGGTGGTTGTGCTTGATCATCAGCTTCAAAATCTTCAGTATCTGACCCAGAGTCAGCATGCCTCCATGCATTATCATCAGGAGCAACATAATTTGCCCTGGCACAATATCCAATCAATTCTTTCTCCAGAATTGCATCACCACTCCTTTGGTACACCCTGACCTGACCTAAACTGGAATCAGTCATGTGTTTCAACTTCAACAAGTCTCCAGCTTCCCTTGGTAGCAACCCTTCAGGCAACCTCTCGTCAATCAACATCTGCACGAATCTAGGATACATATAGAACCTATCCTTAGCCTTCGTGATGTTGTCTGACATATATCGGAATATCATTCCTGAAAAAATGAACGGTTTGTTCAATATGAGAGCCACCATAGCTGATCGCATCAGATCTCACAACTCATCAAATGTGCCTTTCCTCATGCTCAGGCAGTGTAGCAGCACGTGTGCTAAAAACTTGTATTGAAGAGGAAGCTTGCCCTTCTTCACCAATATGGAGTTGTAAGCTCCAAAATATTTGATACGTAAGAAGCATCCCTTGATACACTTCTCTGGTATAATAGTCATACCCTCTGGTTCTCCACCAAACTGTAACAACCTTCTAATATCAGCCTCGGATATATGAACTGCTTGTCCTAGCACATTCGCATCTATAACATAAGTATCATCAATAGAAATAACTCGAGCTGACACCCAGAAACTCTGAATATGTGATCGGTAAATCTGGACATAGTTGGAAATGGCATAATAAATCCTCGATCGTCGAAGAAACTCGATCATCGGACGAAAATCTTGACCATTCTTCGTCGTAGGATCAAGATACACACAAACATTATGTTTGTCACCGAAAGTTAAGTTTGCCATTTCTACAATCAGAAATAAAAACAATGAGAAACAAAAATTAATAAAAAATTAACAAAATTAAAAAAAATTCTGAGTATAGAGACCAGCGAACCTAATTCCTGAGACGAACCTAATGCCAGATGAACCTAAGATAGACGAAACCTGTTATCTAGACAAACCTTTTTGAACGAACCCTTTTATAAACGAACCTTATCCTGAACAAACCTTATGATGAACAAACCTTCTGATGAACGAACCTCAGAATGAATGAACCTTCAAACAAACGAACCTATTGGTCAAACGAACCTTGACCAAAAGGTTCGGTTCATTTGAAATACTTAGGTTCGCTACGAACCTATCAAATTCAGACGAACCTTCAAGGTTCGGCGAACCTTAGTACATTCAACGAACCTGTTCATCCAGCGAACCTTTTCCAATTTTCAAATCAAATTTTAAAAACTTTGAATTTGATGATAAAAATCATATACCCAGGTTCGAAACACACCGATGAAAAACATTAACAAAAGCAGTCTGTCCAGAACTTAGAAATTAGCTGGTTTTAGTTCAAATAAACAGGTTCGATCTAGAAATCCTAAAATCTCTCAGATCTCTCAAATTAGTCGGTCAACTTTAAAAATTTCTACCTAGAAATGATTAGCAAATGATTCTAAGTCTAAAGAGATCAACGAAAAGTTCTGGGATGCCCTAAATCGAAAATCGAAAAAATCAGATCTTGCAGGTTCGCGAAAGTGAAATCAGATGAAAGTGAAATCATATCATTTTGTTTGAGAAAGATATAGACATGAGATCATATTATTTTACAATTTTCAACTCATCTGTTTGTATTAATTAATAGATTTAATTTCAAAGTACAAGTCCAAGATGATTGTCAGTATACTTATCCTTTTAAATTTAATTACTTAGTCAAGAAATCAGTTTAAACAAGATTATCAAAACACTTTATAATAATCCATTTACTTGAACACATCCCCGATTTGTGAATAACTAATCAAACATAAATGTTCTTAAAACTTATTATTTCAATTTTAACCAGTCTGATCATGCAAAAATAAAGAAGAATTTCTTTTTGAAAATAACAAAATAGAAAACAATTTGAATTTGTACAAAATCTTGGAATCAAGGTTGATACTTACGTATGCTCTCAAATGATCCAGAAAATGAACTAAACAATAATTTAAGATTAAGCTTTTAACAATCAGTTCGATATTTTCATATACGCATAGATTGTCCAAATTTTAATCAGAACCAAGAAAACAAATTTGAATCGTTTAAAGCAATAACAATCAGGTCGATACGTAAGTATACGCAAAGAATGTTCCATCTTTAAACTAAAATAAAAGAAAAAAACAAAATCATAATTTCTTTTAAAAATTAAACACATGATCAAACTAGTACTTTGACTTTTTGTTCAAGAAACATTTTGTCAGAAAAATTACCACTCTTTCAGGACAAAACTAAGTATTGTATTCTAAGCATTTGTTTCTTATAAAGTATAATCAAAACTTTGTTTAAACTTATCCTAACTAAGTTATAAACCTACTTCCACATCATACTTAGTACTTGTAATTATTTTTAATTTTTCATAATACATACAGATATGTTTCCAATTGCAAATAATGTACTATCATTTCTCACTAGGTCAAATCAATTTCTCAGATTTTTATTTTTTTAATGTTTTTGTGTTTTTGGTTTTTCAAATGTTTTTGAATTTTTCACAAATTTTCTCCCTCTAAAAACTAAAACACAAAAGAAGAAAAATTAAAATATCTGATGTTAATTCAATTTTGATTACGAAGGAAATTGATTCTTGATTACCTCACCCATGACCCTGATCCCATTTAATTTGAGTAGATACTCAAAACGTTGTTTGTCAAAGGCCTTGGTGAGAAGGTCTGCCCTTTGCTCGTTTGTGTGTATCTTCACCACATCAATCAGTTTCTTTTCATATCAATCTCGTATGAAATGAAACCTAATATTAATGTGTTTGGGACGTGAATGATACACTAGATTCTTTGTTATAGCAATAGCAGCCTCGTTATCAACATGAATCGGGGTTGTTTGAAAATTCAGTCCATAGTCTCTCATCTGTTCTTGTATCCACAAAACTTAGGAACAACAACTGGCAGCTGCTACATATTCAGCTTCACATGTAGATGTAGCAACAGATGTCTGCTTCTTACACTGCCATGAGACTAACCTTTCCCCCAAAAACTGAGCACCTCCAATTGTAGATTTGGCATCAGTCTTACATCCTCCATAATCAGAATCACTATAAGCATGGAAGGAAAAGTTATCATCCTTAGGATACCACAGACCGGTGTCTGGTGTACCCTTCAGATAACGAAAAATCCTCTTGACTGCAATCAGATGAGAAACTTTAGGCTTAGATTGATAGCGAGCACAGATGCTTGTAGCGAATACAATATCCAGTTGTGAGGCAGTCAAATACATCAAGCTCCCGATCATTACACGGTATAACGTAGCATCAATTAGCTCCCCCTTAATATCAGGCTCAATCTCGTGATTGGGCTGAATGGGCGTGGAAATGGGTTTACAATCAAGCATGCTAAAACGTTTTAACACGTCTTGAATGTATTTTGTCTGATGAATGAAGATTCCTTCATCAGTCTGATCAATTTATAAACAGAAAAAGAACTTAATGTCTGACATGGCACTCATCTCGAACTTCTCAATCATAACCTCTTTAAATTCCAAACACAACTGTTCATCAGTAGACCCAAAGATGATGTCATCTACATAGATCTGAACAATGAGAATGTCCTTGCCCTTTTCCCGATAAAACAGAGTCTTGTCAATCTGACCCCTATTGAACCCGTGTTCAATAAGGTGAGTCGAGAGGGTCTCATACCAAGCTTGAGGAGCCTGATGAAGACCGTACAGTGGTTTGTCAAGGAGGTATACCTGATCCCAGTGGATAGGATCCTCAAAGCCCGGTGGCTGACAAACGTACACTGTCTCCTTCAATGATCCATATAGGAATGCAGACTTAACATCCAATTGAAATACCTTAAACTTCTTGTGGGCAGCAAAAGCCAGAAATAGTCTTATTGCTTCTAACCGCGCCACTGGTGCAAATACTTCGTCATAATCAATCCCTTCAATTTGTTTGAATCCTTGAACAACTAAACGCGCCTTGTTCCGAACAATCACGCCTCTATCATCTCTCTTACACCGTAACACCCATCTGGTGCCTATCTTCTTCTCACCCTTGGGCAAATCCACTAAATGCCATACTCCCAGTTTCTGAAACTGATTTAGCTCCTCTTGCATGGCCTCCACCCAGGCAGGCTCACGTAGTGCCTCAGTTACAGATTTTGGCTCAATCTGAGAAATAAATGCAGAATACATCCATAACTCTTGAGTCCCATGAGTTTTCTCCAACTCAGCATACAAACTATCTGCGTTTGCAACTTGATTTCTGGTCTGTACTCCTACAGACGGATTTCCAATGATCTTCTCCACAGGATGATTCACATGGACTCTAGTCACTGGCACTTGCAGAATTCCAACATCATGATCAAGATTTGTAATATTCGGATCTACATCTTGATCATGAGAAACTGCATCTTCAAAAATATCCTGATCATCCTCCGATGACCAGTCATCATTAACTGCTTCAGAAGTGCCTTCCTCAGTTGGATGATTATCATCAACCTGATGAGAAACTCCTTGATCTTCAGAATTTTGTAAGTCATATAACATCTGCAAAGATATTTCATCATCAGTAACATTAGGAGACAAGTTAAAAGACTCAAAAAGTTTATCATAGTCGAAAAGCCAATTTGGACCTTTACCTTCAGGTATAGGTGTATATCTTTGAACATCCACATTATACCAGAGTTCCACAACACCCGTGCGTTTGTTAAACACACGTTTGTTGGGTAGGCTGTAACCAAGAAAGAAACCTTCTTCAACCTTAGAGTTGAATTTAGCATCTTTCTTAAGCATAGTACAAGGAGCCCCGAAAGGTTCCAAGTGTTCCAAATTCGGTTTTCGATTTTGAAGAAGTTCATAGCAAGTCCTATTATGTCGTTTGACAATCAGCACTCGATTAAGAGTAAAATAGGCGGTCGCTACGGCTTCACTCCAGAAAGTAATGGGCAGCTTCGAATCAGCGATCATAGTTCTAGCAGACTCGATCAATGTACGATTCTTTCTCTCAGCTACACCGTTCATCTGTGGTTCATATGGTGCACTGAATTGCTGCTGAATGCCCTTTGAATCACAAAATGCTCCCATGTTCTGATTCTTGAATTCTGTCCCATTGTCTGATCGAACACGCCTAACCCTCAACTTGTACAAAGTCTCCAATCTGTTTACCAACAAAACAAAATTTTCACAAGTTTCAGATTTAAACATTAAGAACATTACCCATGAAAATCTAGAAAAATCATCGGTCACAACAAAACAATATGATTCACCACCGATACTCTTCACATTAATCGGTCCAAACAGATCCATGTAAAGTAGTTCCAATGGTTTATCAATAAAAAACACTGTTTTGGACTAATGTGACCTCCTCTTCTATTTACCCTTTTTACAGGAAACACACACATCAGGTAATTTAAAATGTTCAACCGGTACACCATCAACCAAGTGACTGTGTACAAGATGATTCATCTTTCTGATGTGTATGTGACCCATTCGTCTGTGCCAAGACCGAGTATCCTGCTCTGTGGCCTTCGACACCAGACACGTCTCAACCTTGTTTACAGTCTCCGCATTAGCCATGTCTAACATATACAAATCTTTACACCTGTCAGCAGTCATTAAATCCAGTCATCTGGAATCTTAATTCCTTGTTTGGGCACATAGCATTTCTTATCATCAAACAACACCTGATAACCTTTATCACTAATCTGTGATACACTCAAAAGATTGTTAGTTAACTCCTTGCAGTAATTCACGTTGTCAAAGGAAACTTTACCATTAGTCAAATTACCACTCCCAGTAATCTGACCACCTTTGTCACCTGCAAAGTTAACATAACATCCTTTTATCTCCCTGAAATCTTTCAGCAATCCTAACTCTCTTGTCATGTGCCGTGAGCATCCACTATCAACAATCCACTATTGATATGGCCCATGAATGCCACCTGCACAATAAATTAAAACAAAATTTTATCAGTACCAAAAGGGATGACTCCCGCCATTCCGGCGTTGAGTCTCCCCGAACAGCCTCCTGCCATTCGATCTCGATGAACTACTTGAAGACCTATCTTCTAAGTATTCATCCTTCCTAACAAAAAATCTATCATCTGACCTGGGTCTGGATTGCCAAAAAGAATTAGAATTAACATTTTGTTTTGAAAATCTTTTAGGAGAAAAATTGTCATAAAATTCATCATCAGATGATGATGTCTTTTTCAAAACTCTTTTAACCTTTTGTTGGTTATTAAAAGATTTTCTTTTATGAAACTTTTCCTCCTTGACCCAGACACAATCAGGATCAAATTTCCTAAGTATTCTCAACTCATCTTCACTAGGCTTTACCCTCCTAGGACTCCCACCAGAATGGATCACATGATTGTCATTAATAGAAGTTTTCTTCTTAATCTTGTGATTTGGACAATTTGCTGATATGTGTCCTTTTCCTCCACATGTGAAACACTGTCGTGTTTCTCGTGGAGAAAAAGTATGAAATCTGTTGCAAGTGTCCAAATCACAGTCAGCAATGACATGACCCACTTTCCCACATCTGTAGCATTTCCTTGATGATACAGTCTTTGGTTTTAATTCATCACACCTCTTAGATGAACCCAAAGATTTGAATGCTACAGATGGAGAGAAAACCTTATTCTTCAAACCCGTGGCTTTTGTCTTGGCATTCTTTTGAGAAATCTTCGATTTACCTTTGTTTCCAGCCCCACTTTGATTAACCTTGTCAACAACTTTGACAAACTTCTTGTCAATCTTTTTAGAAAATTTCTCTTGTTTTTGAAAAACTTTGCTTGACTCTCCTTTTTGTGTAGTTGAAGACTCAACAAACACAATTGGCTTTATAGTAGAATTAGTCTTGACTTTTAGATTTGATTTGGAAACACGCTTTTGTTTGGCCACTGTTTTCTCAGCTGATTTTACTTCAGATTTTTGTTTCTGAAAAACTGGACTCATCTTCTCAACATTATTAGCTTGTTGATGACCAATCATTCTTAGAATATCATCTAGATATTCTAAATCAGTGATGTCCTCGATGATAGGAGCATCATTATCAACAAATTCACTATCATGAGATGATGAACTTTCCATATCCTCAGACACTTAATCAGACACACTTTCCTTAACGAAACCGGATTAACTTCCAATTCTGGATCAAATTGTGGTCTTGATACATAACTTTGAGGATTTGGCACAACATGATAACCAATACCAGAAGTATCACGCGAAGATCTTTGCATAGCCGCAAAGTAATCAATGACATATGCTGAATTCTGGTAGTTTTCAAGCTTGGCTTTGTTCAACTCAGCTTCAGATTTTGCAGCTGATAACTCTACTTTCATCTTCTGAACTGAATCCAGATGCACGGAAACAGCATGATTATTCTGTAAAGCCTTGATTTTCAAATCTTTGTTTTCTTTAGCAAGATCAGTTATCTTTTTGTCAAATGCCTTTTCTTTTGAAATCAACTTTTTATTGGCTTCTGTGCATTCTCTCAGATCAGAAGTTAACTGAGAGTTCATCTCTTTCAGTCTATCAATCATCTCAAGCAGATCATTATGTACCTCATTCACCTCATCAACCTTCTCCTTTCCTTTGCTAGATTCTTCTTCCAATGAAGCCATGAAAGCACCCATAAGATCATCATACTTTGTGCCCCAGTCATAACCTTCATTAGCTTGACTCACAAGTGCTTTAGAAGATGATTCTTCAGATTTCTCTTTCTTTTTCTGATAATCTTCCTTAGGCTTGAATGGATTCAGATTTCCCTGCTTCTTGGGATTCTTGCACTCTCTAGCAAAGTGACCATGTTCACCACAGTTATAACACTGAGTAGATTTTGGATTGAATCCAAATTTGGTGTTTCGATCAAAGATGAATTTCTTCCCGGTCTTCTTCTCATACCGATTAATTCTGCGAATAACACTCGCCAAAGCCCATTGCGTATCTATCAGTTCCATCTCATCCTCATCAATTTGTGCATAATCTTCAAAAGTCAGATTTGCATTTCCAATTCTTCCTCGTATGCACTCACCACACACGATAAAATAGACATATGACCTTTAACCGTTTCAACTGTAACCTTTCCCAAGTTAGTAGTGTTAAGCTGCACAGGAGGTGTTGTAGATTCAGACTTCTTCTCATTGATTGGACAATGTGAACTAGAACTTGTAGATACCGAAGGACTCTGATTACTTTCTGAAGTTCTAGACACAAAAGCAGTCTGTATCTTGGCAGAGGATGCAGGTGGTGTAGCAACAAAACCACCATACAAATAAGGATCTTGTGTGACATTTACAAGTCTCGCTTTTGTTTTGTCTTTCATTTCTTGTTCCTCAAGCTTCTGAATGAACTCTACCAATGTCAACCCAGGTAGATTCTCTCTCAATATGAGCACCAAGGAGTTCCATTTATCTGGTAATGCATCAGCTAAACAATCAATCTTTTCATCTTCTGAGTACTCAATACCATATTTCCTCACTTCAATCAACAAGTGTCTGTATCTGGTGATTAAGGCATCTAAAGTCTCATTTCCAATGATGTTAAAGTTCTCAAACTCTTTTCTGATGTCTGTAGCCTTCATCTTTTTCAGATTTGTGTTGCCTTCAACTCTAGCCTTTAATGCATTCCAAAGACTGTAAGATGTCTTGTGTTCATCAAACTGATGCAGAATTTGATTTGGAATGGCTTGACTCAATAACCAATAAGCGTTTTTCTCCGAGTCATACTTTTTCCTTTCATCTACATCCAGTCTTTCCAATAGTTGAAACAAATCAGTACCAACCACCCTTGGTCTTTCATAAGGAGATAAGATTCTTTCCCATAAGTTTGTATCTGTGCCATTTAGATGAGTCTTAAAACGTCCTTTCCAGTTATCATAATCAGCTAAATCCAATAGCTTTGGTACTATATTAGCACTGCCCACTTCAGTCTCACTAATTAAAATGCTCTGAAGTTTGGAGTTCTGACTGGCCATAGCAGCATACATCTCTGACATGTTTTTCTGATTTTAAGCAGCGAACCTTTTCAAGAAATATACTAGCCGAACCTCTAATGAACCTCAGCCTAACCTCCAGACAAAAATTAATCATTTGACCAGCGAACCTTGTTCTCAGGCGAACCTCCAAACATGCGAACCTTCAGATAACCAACCGAACCTTTTGAGCAGCGAACCTTGATTTTAGGCGAACCTCCAACCAAGCAAAACTTATAAGCAGGCGAATCTTGAAACTCACGAACCCTTAAACAGACGAACCTTGAATCAGGCGAACCTTGAAACGAACCTTCAGTTCAAGCGAACCCTCAGCCGAACTATATCTCACGAACCTTCCAACAAAGACAAACCTTTAACGAATCTTGCACCCGAACCTTAGACGAACTATGAACAGTAACCAGCGAACCTTAGGCGAACTATCACCCAAACCTTGCCGATCGTTGACAGAACCTTTGACGAACCTTGGTCGAACCTTTGCCGAACCTCTTCAGAAACACACGAACCTTCTGAAAAACACCTTCTAACAGCGAACCTTTCTGTTCAGCAAGTCACAGGTTCGTGGGACGAACCTGTAGCGCAAAATTTGAAAATTTTGGGAGGGAAACCTTCCAAAACTTCAGAAAATCCTTCTCAAATTGTATCAAAACACTTCCAAATCTTCAGTTATTGTAATTCAACAACAAATGAAGATAAAATCAGCCTCAAACACCAATCAATCGGTTAAGAAAATAAAAATTTTGGCCATCATGATCTTCAAATCTTCAATTGCTTGAATTCTTTGAAATTTTAGTGTAGAACCTCAACCAAACGCTCTGATACCACTGTTGATTTGGTTGAATTCCAATCAGGATCGAATACGAAGCTCTACGAACTATCAATGATGTGCAGAATCCATAATTGATATGTATAAAATCAAAAGAAGACAAACAATTCAATAATCAATCTTGTGTATATCAACAAATGATTAAAATACTTCACTCAGAAACACACAGATCTCACGCAGAGAAAATCTTAGAAGGTTTGCTGAATTCTGTCAAAAAGTTCTAATGAAAAACAGACAAACCTTCTATTTATACAAACAGACCAGCGAACCTTATCTGGTAGCCGAACCCTTAGGTTCGCCAGCCGAACCCTAAGGTTCGCTGAGCGAACCCTTAGGTTCGCTAGGCGAACCTAGGTTGCCAAACTTAAAGATTCGCCAAACCTTCTCTAGGTTATAGTTTCGGCGAACCTATCAATTCAATAGGTTCGCCGAACCTGCCTAGGTTCGTTGGCCAAACGAAACTATGGCAAACCTATAGCCAAACCTTCTATAAACTCAAAATAAATACAACTTTTGAATAGCAAACAATTACATGTATGCACTAACAACCTCCAATTCACAGACCTGAGGCATCACATTCAACTTGGAAGGCGATCTGAAAGTTAGGCAAGACCAAGACTGGTGCCTGGGTGACACATCTTTTGAGTTCTTCAAAGGCAACCGAGGCTGCCTGTGTCGAGAGGAATTTTTGACCTTTCAAGCAATCGGTAATAGGAGCCACCATGGTGCTGAAATTGTGGATAAACCGCCAGTAAAACGAGGCCAAACCATGGAAACTCCGCACCTCATGGACTGTGATGAGAGTGGGCAAGGTTGTGATCGCCGCAACCTTTGATTCATCCATCCGAATCCCGTGCCCAGATACAATGTAACCCAGGAAAAGGACTTCCACGGCAAAGAAGCTGCACTTGACTTGGTTGGCATACAATTTCTAGTATCTTTGGATGGTAAAGACAAGCTTTAAGTATTGGAGGTGCTGTGGAAGGTCTCGGCTGAAGACAAGAATGTCATCGAATTAAACAACGACACATTGGCCAATGAGGGGCTTGAAAATATGTTTCATCAGTCGCATGAACGTGTTTGGGGTGCTGGAGAGGCCGAATGGCATGACCATCCATTCGTACAAGCCGTCCCGTGTCTTGAAAGCCGTCTTCCACTCGTCTCTCGGCCGCGTATGTATTTGGTGGTAACCACTTCGGATGTCAAGTTTAGAGAAACCTTGTGACCCGTGTAACTGGTCAATAAGATCATCAAACCGGGGGATCGGGATCCGGTATTTAATCATGATCTTGTTCACGGCCCGGCTATCAATGCACTTACAATAAGATCCGTTGGCTTTTGGGACTAATAATGCGGGAACGGCGCAGGGGCTCATGCTTTTGCGGATCAGGCCCTTTTCCAAAAGCTTGGTGGCCTGTTGGTGGAGTTCTTCATACTCGATTGGACTCATGCGATACGCTGGTAGGAAGTCTATGCAAGGTTGGATTTCTCTTACCATCGGTAAGCCTTGTGGAATATCAATGGGGAAGACCTCTTATAAGTCGGTTAGGAGGTTCTGGGTGGGGCTCAACTTTTGATCCTAGTTTTTTAACAATAAACGTAGCTACCATGTTTTCACAGCTACCCCCATCGATAATAATTGTGCACACCTTGCCTTTAACCGTACACTTGGTTCGGGAGATATTGTTGCGGAGCCAGAGGTTGTCATCAGTGGTGGGGGTGAGATTGGTGTTAAGAGCGCGCTGGATCACTAGGGCTTCCCCTTTGTCTGAGTAAATAGTTTCAGGGGCTTCTTCATGGGGGTAGTCGGCCTTTGTGTCATATACCGGGGGTGTGTCTTCCACAAGGGTAACAAGTTGGGTGTTGGGACACTCTTGGGCAAAGTGGCCCATGCCTCGACATTTGAAATACAGGGGAGGGCCTCGAGATGAGGGGCTGGGGTTGGCCCAGTGGTGGTCCCTCTGGCCGGCTGGGGTTTAACCAACTGTTAGGGGCGGGTCCCAGGGCAGGCTTGGAAGTTTCTGATTTGGTGGGGTGTGTTCATGGTGGGGGAAATTTTCCTTTTGTCTTGAGTTGCTTCTCAATCTTGAGGGCTAATGGACAGACTTCATTAAACTTCCAATATTGTTGTAGCTGGACGACATCCGCTATTTCCCGTCGGAGCGCTCCAAGGAAGCGAGCAATGATGTGTTCTTCTTCCTCCTCGGCACCACACCGCATCCGTAACCTGTCAAATTCACAAATTAGTTCTTCAATGGAGGTAGATTGTTGAGAGACATTATGATAATCCAAGAACTCGTCTTGTCGAAAATTAGGGGGAAGAAACTTATCACGAAGGAGCTTCCTCATCTTGGTCCATGTCGTGACTTTGGAACGCCCCTCCTGGGATCGTTTCTTCTTAACATGTTCCCACCACAAGGAGGCATAACTGCGGAGGTTCACTGTGACTAGTTTCACTTTATAAGCATCATGCACATCTCGCTGGTCGAAGACGCGTTCAACAGTCTGCAGCCAATCAATAAACATATCTGGTTCAGCCTTGCCATCGAACTCGGGAATGTCAATCTTGACACCCCAAGCTCTGTAAAGGATCATCCCGGGTTGAAAAAGGGCGGGTTCCTGCCGCACGAAGGGGTTGTAATTCCCCTGATCAAACAGAGGATGGTCACCAGCCCCGTCTTCCCAGACTAGAGGATCGGTCTCGATTTCTTCTTCTAATCGAACGTGTTGCTGCAACTCCAAGTCCCGGACCCTTTGATGCAATCGCACGATCTCTTCAAGGTCACGTGGATCCCTTTGAGGTTCATCGTTGCCTCGTCCGGCGTATCGACGGGGGTCTCGGTTTGCACATTGCCACGGTCGGCCATGGTGGGATAGGATGGCTCTGATACCAACTGATGCAATTCTTAAAGCAATCACGTTGGATCAACGCAACCAAAGAGAAATTGAAGCTTCTTTATTAATAATTAACTTAGTTTTCATCATGAGGAAACCTCCATTTATAATAGATAATCAACCAGAACTCAGTGAAATAAAATAGGAACTAAAATAGACAAAATAATCAACAAACAAATAAAAGATAACTTAAATAAACTGGATAAACTTTAAGAACAAATAGCTCCAAATCTTGTTGATCCAAGTCTTCAAAATCAGCCCAAACCCATGACACTTGGCTGATCCGGATGTGCATCAGTTTTACTAGAAGAAAGGAGCGTCACTTGTGTGATTTTCTCAACAAACAAAACATGTCTCCTATACTAGGAGACAGAGCATACACTTATTTCTCACAATTTCATTTTACAATCATCTGTCGTGTCGAGTAGAGTGGAGACACACAAGTGACAAGGTCCGTTTTCCATTAAGGAAACCCTCGTGGATCATCGAAGGGGTGGTGGGCTGGCGGTAAGCCTGAACCTACGTATGCCCTATACATAAACTACCTTCGGTGATATGGGATGGTGTTAGTAATGATAGTCAGACCGACGCACTTGTGGGATCCATTTGTGTTTTCAACACCATTCACACACAACTTTCAAAATCGATGTGAATGGAAAGATTTTCACCAAACCTTTTACAAGACCAAACGTTTTACATGTTCTCAGGTGAAGAACAGGTGAAAGCAGGATAACTTTAGATAAAGAAAGATAGGATCCCTTAGAGGAACCCACAACTCCTACATGGAATCTTCCCGGCTAGTCCGGATACAAGATTCAAGACTTGCACCTGTGCAAGCAACCCTTGTGGGACATCTGGTCCTCATTCCAGATGTCCAAGTCAAGTTGTAATAGAATTAAATTATGAAAGAGTTGTAATTTAATTTTATTTATTAAATGTATTTAGTATTTCTCGTATTATCATGTGCAATGTACCAATCTGATCACTCCGATTACAATCACGCCTCTGGACTATTCCGCTTGACGAGTCTTCGATCCGGCCCGCCGGCCCGGGGTGTGACACTGTAGATGCATGTAATGTCCCTAATTCCATATTTTGTATGTCTTTGATCATGTAACGTTCATATTATTAGTGGAATAGACTTTTGAGTATTGTTCGTATATGTTTGACTGAGTTTATTATGTTTATCTATGTTTGATTTTGACTATGTTACAGACCCATTCGTGCGAATGATACCTAAGAATAAGTTCATTCGGACGAATGAACGCCTAGAGAATGTCTTAGGTGAACGAATGAGTCACTCGCATGACTCATTCGGTTGACTAAGCTCATTCGGCTGAGCCATTCGCCGAATGAGTGTTTCGCACTACTCATTCGGTCGAATGAGTACAGCTTATATATACAGCTGCAAACCGAATGTTTCATAACATTTCGAGCCTCCTCTCTTCCCTGAGCACTCCTCTGTCATATCCCTAAGGTTTTGAGCCGCTCCTACCTCTCCAACTTCGATTCTGACCCTGTGGTGCTTGATTTTGATCAAAACATTGATTCCTCATCGTCGAATTGCCACGGGGACTGGCGGTTTCGATTGGAAAACCCTTGAATAGGATTCTGCACTATTCAAGGGCCTGTCGAGCAGATCTCTAATGGAACCGAGTTGTTTCCGAGGGTTTCTCAGGTCCTACAAAGTGGTATCAGAGACTTGGCTCTTGATTATGCTCGATTTCTGATCTAAATCATCATATTGCTGAGTGTTAGTTCAAGATTTTTGAAAACCCTAAGATTCTTGGGCTCTAGGTTACCGTTCCATTAGAAATCAGAGGGTTTTTGGGAGTGTTTTGATCCATAGTGCATTCCAAAAGGTTAGGGATAGTGTCCTGAGGTTCCATACCAAATTTGGTGGTCAGGTTCGATCAAAATCCAAAGATATCGAATTTTTGTTGCGGAAAACCCCAGTTTAAGCGAATGAATCGATCATGCGAACAACCAGAGGGCGAATGGTTCATTCGGCCGAATAAGTCTCATTCGGTCCAAGTGTTAGTGCGAAGAACTCTTCATTCGGCCAATTCATATTTATTCGGTTGAGTAGTCATTCGGCTGTCTCCACATTCGCATCAGAAGAGTCTTTCGGCCAAATTACTTCATTCGGACTCATTCATACCCCAACATTTGGCTGAAATTACTTCATTCGGCAATCAGTTTCTGAAAATTTTCTAAGTGTTGGATCAGTTTTCTCTTGACAAGATGGAAGAACTTGCGTTGATGGCTAATCAGAACAACATAATACATAACCTTTGCTTACTAAGACTGAGACGGGGAATTCAAACAAAGCTCCAAAGTTACTTTCTTTAGATGATTATCCGCATTGGAACTATCGATTTGAGATTCATATCAATGGAGTTGACACCAATCTTTGGATGATGATTGAGAGTGGGTACTTAAGACCACTGAGTGAAGATGGATCACTTATGCTTGTCACACGGATGACTGAGCCTCAGAGGAAGTTGTATGATTTTGAGAAGAAAGCTTATGCCATATTGTCCCAGTCTATTGCTACAGACATTTTTCATCAATTCAGGCAGTTTACTTCTTCAAAGTTATTGTGGGATGCTTTATAGGAAAGGAATGAGGGGAATGATGCATTGAAGAGCATCAAGTCTAAATCCTTAAAGAAGGAGTTCAATAGCTCATGTGTGTGGGGAATGAATCTTTAGATGACTTTATTGCTAGATTTTATCATCTCTTGAGTGAGCTCTACAATCATCAAGTTAAGACAACTACACAAGAGAAGATCCAGTGTTTGGCTGATGCTTTACCTCCCAAGCGGGAATCCTTTCTGATGGTTTTGAAACAGAGTGAGATGATTGCTAATATGGACATTAATGATTTCATTCAGAAGCTAAAAGCACAAGAGATTGAGAACAAGTGGAAAGCAAAGAGAGTTGCTCAAGTTCAAGATCCTTCATTATACTATTCTACTCTTACTGTAGAAAGAGCTTCTTCTCATGCTCCATTGAAGACATCTTTTGTCTCACAGACCAGAGAAGCTCCTGTTTCAGGCCAGACATCTTTCGGTCAGTCATCTACAACTTCCTCCTCTCAAAAAGAAGAAAGTCATTCTGTAAAAAGTTTGAAGACCGACAACTTTGATAAAGTAAATATGGAGGTTGCTAAAGAGCATATGGGTTTGTTGTCTACATTTGTGAGTTCTTATGATGGGCTGCTAGCTGGGCAGATTGGTAACCCACATCTGACAAATGAATAGTACTCTCAGATTGACCCTGATGATATGGAAATGATTGATATTATGTGGGCTCTTGCAAGTGCAGTTAGAAGAGCAAAAGATTTTGTCAAAAGAACTCGGAAAGACATCAATCTGAACAAAGACTCCAAGTTTGGATTTGATATGTCATCTGTCACTTGCTACAACCCTGGGGATAAAGGTCATTTTGCTAGACAGTGTAACAAGCCTAAGAAGACGGGTAATCACAATCCTTTTCAGAACCAAAGATCATCAGCTGCCAATCCAGATAGGAGATTAGTACCAATTGACACTCCTGCTCAAGCCAGTTCATCAAATGCAAAAAAAGGCACTCATGGTTCAGAATGATGAGGGAGAAAACTGGGATTTCAGATTCGACTCTGAAAAGGGTGGAGTTGATAAAGCATGTGTTGCA
The DNA here is from genome assembly GCA_009363875.1 of Mikania micrantha. Lineage (NCBI taxonomy): Eukaryota > Viridiplantae > Streptophyta > Magnoliopsida > Asterales > Asteraceae > Mikania > Mikania micrantha. The sequence goes on from CM018687.1 coordinate 31,610,776, forward strand.
GAGATCAAAGAAGCTGCTGGATCCAGTGATGAAGGTAATTCAGAAGAAACAAAGACAAGTCTGGATGAATCATTAGGATCAGAATCAGAAAGCACATCAGATTCAGAAACTCAAGGAGAATCAGATGCTGAATTTGAAGAAAAATTTGCTACACAGTTTGCTTTGATGGTGAATACTTCTGCTTCATCTTAGTCAGATCAGGTATATGATGACTGTTCCTCATCTCATTCTGGTTGTTTTAATTGTTTTGACCTAAAAAGTAAGGTGTTGGCTTATTAGCAACACAATGATGACTTGATTAGTGATCTCAACCAGTGCATTGAAGCAAACAAAATATTAAAATCAAATGAAAAAGATTTTCAAGCTAAAATTGAGCTATTAAACAGGCAATTGCATGAAGCTGAGATCCCTGTGCTGAATAAGCAAGATGGTATTACTTCTTATCTCAATACCATCAATGAGATAAAGAAGAAATTAGCCATAGTCGAGTGTGACTATGAAACTTTGAGTTAGAAGCTCAAGAGCTATGAAAACTCCTCATACATCATTGAGCATATGATCAGTAGAGGGACTGATCATAAGGGTAATGGAAAAGAAACAAAATACAATCATTGCCCCTCACCAGTCTTGAATTGCTTTGTCAATTCTCCAAATGACAAAGAAATTAAAGACTTTCAAGTTAAAACTCCATTAGTAATTGATCCTATTGGGATCATTTCTGATGAGGGTTCCTCATTGTCTGAGGAATCTTTTGTGGAGGGAGTGGTTGAAGATTGGGTCTCTTATTCTGAAGATGAGTTTGATGTTTCTCCTCAAGTGTCTTGTGTTAAGAATCAGACATCTAGTGCCACAAAGGTTGACCCAATCTCATCTAAGACAAACATGTCTTCAAAGTTATCCAAAGCTATATGCTTTGTGAAGTCTTCACAAGATGGTGAAGTAAGTGAGTCCAACATGACTGACAGCCTTGTTTTTAATGGGACAAAGGGTTTGGGTTTTAAGCATGACAAGATAAAAGCAAATGGTTTTCATCAAAACAAAACGTCTTTTCCAAAACCAAAACAGTTTTATCATCAAGATAAAAGAGCTTGTTTTGAGTGTGGTGCACATGGAAATTTTGCTAGATTTTGTCCTCATTTGATTAGACCACAAGCTGTATCACATCGAAAACAAAATCAGAATTTTGTTAAAAAGGTAAATTCTGCTTTTCCATCACCTCAAGTCAAACCCAAACATCTGTCACCCATCAAACCTAAAGATAAGGGTAAACGGGTTATGGTTGATCTTGATACACCAAAAGTTGTTTCTGAGAAACAATCCAAGCCATCATCAGTGTATTTAAAGAAATATTTCAGCAAAAACACTGTTTGGATGGCTAAGTCCTCTGAAACTCCAGTTTCAAAGCCTCCTGATAAATCAAACTCAGATGGACAATGGATTGAAATGAAAATCCTAAAATCTTTGGGTCAACCCAAGACTGTAAAGGCTTGGGTTCCCAAATTCAACTAATGATTTGTGTATGTGCAGGTTGCCCCAAATGTTGTTCTTAACAGCACTTGGATTGTTGATAGTGGGGCATCAAGGCACATGATTGTAGACATATCTCTTCTTTCCAATGTTCATTTTATTAAAATAGGGTATGTGACCTTTGCTGGTGACAATGGCGGGTTTATTACTGGAGAGGGAATTCTTTCAAATGACAAAGTTTCATTTGACAAGGTCAGATATGTGAAGCAGCTAGAGAACAATCTACTTTCAGTCTCACAGATTTGTGACAAGAAATAAAAGTTCTGTTTGACGACTCCAGCTGTTACATTTACAAGCAAGGCATTACAATTCCTGAAGACTGGATTCTGATGTCTGCTCCAAGAAAGCAAGATCTGTATGTTCTCAACATGGCCACAGCTTCAACTACATCTTCTACAGCTTCATGTTTTATGTCCAAGGCTACAGAGAAAGATTCTATTTTTTAGCATAAGAAGATGGGTCGTTTGAGTTTGAGGAAGATGAATCATCTGGTTCACAATAATCTGGTTGAGGGAGTGAGTGTGAAGAATTTAAAATGTCTGGTGTCTGTGTTTCATGCAAGAAGGTAAAGCAAACCAAGCAGTGTCTCAAACCTAAGAAGTATCATTCAATTACTGTTCCACTTGAGCTTCTCCACATGGATGTTTTTGGTCCTGTAAATCGCAAGAGCATTGCTTAGGATCAATATTGCTTAGTTATTACTGATGAGTACTCCAGATACTCTTGGGTATTCTTTATGAAGGAGAAATCTGAAACGTTTGAATGTGTTCAAGTTCTTATCACTAAGCTTGAATCACTGTATAAGCTAAAGGTTCGCATGCTCAGCACAGATAATGGGACTGAATTCAAGAATCACAATATGGAGAGTTTCTGCAATGAACATTGTATTATTCAGCAGTTCAATGATCCGTATGTCCCACAAATGAATGGTGTTACTGAGCGAAAGAACAGAACATTAATTGAGGCTTGGACTATGCTTGCTGATTCCTCCCTACCGGTTCAATTCTGGAACGAAGCTGTTGCTAATGCTTGTTATACTCTGAACCGGGTGCTGATTGTGAAGAGACATGGGAAGACTTGCTTTGAATTGCTCCATAACAGAAAGCCAAATCTTAAGTATCTTGAACCATTTGGTGCTCCATGCACGATGCTTAAGAAACATGAGCAAGGCAAGGTCAATGAAAAGGTGGAAGAAGGCTACTTTCTCGGGTACAGTACTCCAAATAAGCGGGTCTACAACAGATCAACTCAAAATGTGGAGGAGTGGTACCATGTAGATGTTCAGAAATATTCTATGCCACCACCTGGGAAGGGTCCTGACTGGATTTTCAACTATTCTAATTTATTTGACTCCTTCAACGTGCCTCCCATGTATTCTGATGAAGATGTTGCTATTCAGATGATGTATGATGCATAAAATGCACCTGATGAACCAGTGCAACCTTCTTTAGTTCAAACTCCAGTTCAAGCAAATGTTGACAACTCAGACTCTGATGATAATCACTCTCATCCAGATGTTCCAGAACCAGATGTTGATAGTATTGTAACTGCTCTTGAGGATCTCAATATAAATAATCTTAATCTACAGGTTGAGGATCCTGCTCATCCTGTTGGCAGAATTAACAGAATTCATCCTCAAGACAATATTATTGGAAATCCAACTGATGGAATGAAGACCAGAAATCAGTTATTTTCATGCACTCTTGCTGACATTCTTGACCTTGCAAATGTAAGCTTTTGTGCCCATTCATGTTTTATCTCCCAAGTTGAACCAAGAACCATCACTGAAGCTTTGAAAGAAGAATCTTGGGTAGATGCCATGCAAGAGGAGTTGCTGCAGTTTAAGAAACTTGGTGTTTAGCAGCTTGTTGATAGACCCAAGGGTGCAAAATTTATTGGCACTAGATGGGTTCTGCGCTGCCAACGAGATGATCATGGCATTGTGGTTCGCAACAAAGCACGTCTAGTGGTGCAAGGTTTTAGGCAGATTGAAGGGATCGACTACAATGAAGTTTTTGCACCGGTTGCTCGTCTTTAAGAAATCCGAATCTTTCTGGCTTATGCATCCTTCAAAAAGTTCAAGATTTATCAGATGGATGTTAAAAGTGCATTTCTTCATGTTGTGATTAATGAAGTCGTGTATGTCAATCAACCTCCTGGGTTTGAAGATCCATTGCATCATGACCAAGTCTACAAGCTAGATAAGGGCTTGTGTGGATTGCACCAAGCTCCGCGAGCGTGGTACGAGACATTGTCTACTCACCTTCTGAACAACGGGTTTAGAAGAGGTGTCATTGACTGCATTCTATTCATTAGAGAGATGGATGGGGAATTACTCTTGGTACAAGTTTATGTGGATGATATCATCTTTGGATCCACAAATGATGTTTTGTGAAAGGATTTTGAGAAGGTTATGAAAGATAAGTTTGAGATGAGTTCCATGGGAGAGATGAAATTTTTCTTGGGATTGCAGGTGGATCAGTCTGAGGCAGGAATCTTCATTCATCAGACCAAATATGTTGGGGACATTTTGAGCCAGTTCAGTATGTTGGATGCAAAACCTGCTGGTACCCCACTGGCTGTTAATCACGTGATTACACTAGATGAAAAGTGGGAGTTAATCGATGCCACTCTGTACCGAGGAATGATCGGATCTCTTATGTATCTCATAGCTTCTCGTCCAGACATCATGTTTGCTACTTGTCTATGTGCTCGTTATCAGTCAAAGCCAAGAGTTTCTCATCTTATTATTGTGAAGAGGATTTTATGTCATCTGAAGGGTACTCCGGATCTGGGCTTATGGTATCCTAATGATGATAACTTTGACCTAACTGCTTACAGTGATTCAGATTATGGTGGATGCAAAAGAGACTTCAAGTCAACATCTGCGGGGTGGCAGTTCTTTGGGAAACGCCTAGTTACCTGGCAGTGTAAGAATCAGACGTCGGTGTCAACTTCAACATGTGAAGCAAATACATTGCAGCTGCTAGTTATTGTTCTCAAATCATCTGGGTTCAGCAACAACTCGGGGACTATGGATTATAGTTTTCTAACACTCCTATTTTTGTTGATTACACTGCTGCCATAGCTGTCACTAAAAATCCTGTCCAGCACTCTAAAACAAAACACATCGACATTAAATATCACTTCATACGCGATTGTTTTGAAAAGAAATTAATCGATGTTGTTAAGATTCACACCGATAACCAGAAAGCTGATCTTTACACTAAAGCGTTTGACAAACCCAGATTTTTATATCTGTTATCAGCTAATGGTGTTTTTCAAAAAGATGAAGTCATTCCTTCATCTGAATCAAACAAATGATCATTATTTTGTTAGTTAGTTTCTTTTTGTTTGATTTTTATTTTTAGTACTTCTGTTATTTTTCCATCACTTATTCAAAAACTACAAAAGATTTTCAGTTTTAGGTTTTTAGGGGGAGAAAAAGTAGTTTAATTGAAAAACCAAAAACATTTGAAAAATTGTAAAAAATGAGAAAGTCTTATTAGAGAAAGTGATGTGTTAACCTATCATGTCTTAAATGCAAGATTGAATGCATAAACTGATAGCACATGGGAATTATGAACTGATGTACTGAGAGGCCGACTTTACAAAGTTAAAAGATTGTTGGTGACTGCTTAGAAAGTCTGATTTGTGGGATCCATTTTAGAAAACTAGTTAAGGGATAAACATTATTTGACTCAAATCAGGCATACACCTGTTATCATAGGATCTTATGAGGTTTCCAATGATTCATGAATTCAAGTCTGTACACGTGCCATATCGCTTTGTAAAGACCTAGCTGAAGTCGTCCATTCATATGAGAATGATTGAATCACAAGACAAATAAAAGTGAATCTGACTCTATAAATGTTCCATATTGCTGGGTTGCAGCCTAGCTAAAGCCATCCATTCTGATAGGATAAGCTAATAGAAACACAAAAATAAAATAAGTTTGATTCCATACATGTGCCATATTACTAGGTTGCAGCCTAGTTGAAGCCATCCATTTGGATAGAACAAGTTGATCTTCTCAACACAGTTCTGTATACGTGCCATATTGCTTTATAAAGACCTAGCTAAAGCCGTCCATGAGAATGTGTTGAACTTGAGAGACAAAAAGAAAATAAATTGGAACCTTATAGAACTTATGATGCTAGGTACTAAGTTATGCAGAGATGAGTTATAAACTGGTTTTGACCTAGATTGGTTGACTATAATGGGTCACTCAGTCAGAAAACATGGGTGATTATTGATTAGTTTATAAACAAAGTACTCTCACGTTTAAAGTGGACAAGTATATCAGTAATCGCTTCATAATTCAAATGTGTCAGAAGTATAAACATTCTTGAATGTTGATTTGACATGATTCGGTGTATGTGTCATTTTCTTGAAAAACTACTCACAAAAATATGTGCATTTTGTTTATTTCAGTTTCAGTTTGTACAGTTGTTTGATTATCAGAAAATACAAAAAGATGAACTTCATAAGAATAATTTTTTTTTGTGATCAAAATGTCAACATTTTAAAATGAGTTGTGTTTTTGGGGTGCTGATTTGTTTCGCCCGAATGAGTGTGAGTATGGCTCATCTGAGCGAATGAATTCATTCATGCGAATGAGTCAATCGCTTAATCCTTCATGCGAATAGGGTCATTTGGTTCTTGTGGCCGAATGAGTCCTCCTATTTAATGGACGTTCTTCGGCCGAATGAGCTCATTCACCTCGTTTGTTCATCCGAACTCACTGTGTGCTCTCTTTCGCCCAAAACATGCAGTTAATCAATTTCCTTGATTTTCACCACAAAACTACAATTTTTTCATCATCATTGTTATTGTGATCATCTCAGGTACTGCTGGAATCAATATTATCAAAGTTTGACCGCAAATTGAAACGAAACCGTCGATTTCTAGAGTTTTTAGGGCTCTTAACTGTTACACTCAAATAACCTGTCAAATCGAACCTTAAAACACTTAAAATCAGTTGTATAACCATAATCGGACCCCTTTGTGTTGAATGTTACCATTTTTAGGGTCTGATTTGAGTCTATTGAAGATTGGATGTTCGAAGTCCATCGGTCGCCCGAATGAGACTCATTCGCACCACAGGTTCAACCGAATGAGTTGATTCGACCGAATGAGGTCATTGGGATCATGTGGTCATGCAAATGAGTGGGTTCAACCAAATGAATTCATTCGTGTTTCATTCGGATGACACCATTCATTCGGCCATCATTCTCATTCGTTGGATCTCATTCGTGTGACAGTGCTTCATTCGCACAACTTGAACACTTGGTTAAAATTTTGAATTTGATTCAATTGCCTACTGAACTGAACTGACATGTTGTTATTCTTCTGTGTTTCAGTATGGCAGGATACAAGGCTGTTCCCAAGAACAACATCTTTGCTCATCTTGATCTCACCACGGCGAATGCCCGATATTTTACAGAGATTATCACATTCTTGAGACGTTCCAGGATATTTCCAGCTATCTCTACTATTCATGTTCCATATTTATCTCATTAGAGAGATTTCTGGAGCTCTGCTGATATTGACTGTGAGGTAGAGCCTCATGTCATCAGAGGGAAGGTCCGAGGACAAGATGTTGTAGTATCGGCTGAACATCTCAGACGGGTTTGTGGATTTCAGGACACTCCAGATCAGCCTTTTCTTCTTGATAGATATCTTGTTCGAGGATGTTTCATGCGATGCAAGTATGATGGAGACTCAGAGGCTGGAGTGCTGAACAAGGCCTTATTATACCCGCAGTTCAAGTATTTATGCCATGTTCTCATTCACTGCTTGGGCTCAAGGCGTGGTGGTTTTGATGACCTTCGAGAGACACTCCAGGGAGCCTTTGTGGCCTTAGTATTGAACATCCCGTTTAACTTCTCGGAGATGGTATTTACTCATATGAAGGAGAACGTATACCTCAAGGGAGACAAGAAGTTTTTGATGTATCCGAGGTTTCTCCACATGATCTTTGATGCACAAGTGTCGGATCTACCTAAGGCCAATTCAGATATTCTCAGATTGGAACACATGAGCGACACCATTCTTTACAGAGTTCCTTCATACAGAGGAAAGGAGAGGAAGCCTCCCATTCATGGTATGTTCGGCCATCTCCTCAACCCTGATTACGTTGCACCTGTTGGGAGGAGATGGAGACACGAGGATTCGGATTCAAATCAGGAGGATATCATTGTGCCTGGACGTGATCATGGAGTTGATGGAGATGATGATGATGATGTTGGTGGTGATGCAGGTGTGAGTGTTAGCGGTGGTGGATCTGACTGCTGATGATGATGTTGATGTTGGTGCTCTTCTTGACCTAGATTTTATGACGACTTCTGCAGCCACTGTTTCTACTCCATTAGAGATGAGTGGTACTACCTCAGCTGAAGAGAGAGATAATTCTGAGGAATCAGATCAGGCTGGTGGTGAGGATGATGACGAAGAGGCTTCTGATTGCTCAGACTCTGATAAGCCTGATGATGAGTCTGAGAACATTATGGTAGGGACAAGGCTGGTGAAGAAGAGAAAGAGGCCAAGTGAGACAGAGCTTGATAAGGAGGAGATCAGGGATCCATCTTTTGTTCCTGAGTTAGATTTTTCTCCTTCGCCACGTACTTTAACTGTCACATCTACTACTATCACTACTGCTGCTACAGTTTATTAGTCTAACTCATCCCCTCCTGCCAAAAGAAGGACAAGATTTGTCCTACAGAGACGGTCAGAGTTTACTTCTGTTGCAGCAACCACTGCTACATCCGCTGCAACAGTTGCAGCTTCTTCACTGACCAGGTCAAGGGAAACTCCTACACGTGTTACAATTGCAGCTCTGACCTCCTATGTTGCTGCTACAGTTGTCTTCACTGTAGCTTCCTCTGGTCCTTCCACTACACGTGCTGATTCTTATTTACCGACTGTTTCAGTTGCTGAACAGCCTAGCACACTGAACAGTTTGGTCCTTCGGTTGATGGAGAGGAAACACAAGCAAGATCAGACCATTGCTCAGCTCAAGTAGAGGGTCAGTGAGCAGGATGCTCTGCTACTGCAGGCTGCCGATCAGAGGGCGGATCTGAGGGCCAGATCTGTTGATTTAGAGGAGAGATTACTCAAGTCCATGGATGAATATAATCAACTGGCCCTGACAGATGTTACTTTTAATGACAGGATTTCGGCTCTTGAGGCTGAAAACTTGTGTCTATCTTAGCAAGTTGAAAGCCTTAAGGAGTCCACACCTAGGCTTCAGGCCTCTGAGCCTCCCTCCGATGATTCAGACAGGGAAGATAAAGAAGACGAAGAAGAGGAAGAAGAGTCTGATGAGGAGAAGGTGGATTATGATGGTACTGACAAGGATGATGACTCTGGTGACGATGATGACGATGTTGGTAGTGGCTCTGCAAGTTCTTCCCGTGCAGAAAAGCCAACTACACCCACCGAAGTCAGAACCAAGACTAAGTATGAAAAAGCTCCTAAACAAACTGAGAGTCAAGCTGATGAGTCTAAAGCTACTGAAGAGGTTGAAGCGATGCCTGTGAGACGGATCCTGGACGAAAAGTTGACAATGATTTTGGATGCTTAGGGCATCATTAAACACTCTGTCAGCTACGACAAGGAAGAAGGTGAAATCATACATTGCCTCACCAAGGAGCAAATTGCAGAGTTATTCAAGTTAAATCCTGATGAGGTGATTTTGGATGATGCTCCCATTCCTGCCTCTAATCTTCCTACTCTAGAATCATTTGATGACATTGATGAGGCGATTCTTGAAGACATTACAGAGGAAGAGGGCTTAAAGTGTACTTCAGCTGAAAAGGAGTTGCCTACTTTTTCTGACTTATTCGGTCTACATTCTGAGGAAGAACTGAAACGTAAGATAGACGAAAAGGTCAGCGGCAACGAGTCTTCAGCAGAAGACATTTAGAAAAGGAAAGAGGAATAGGAAAGCGTATTGGGAAGTCCTGAAGAAGGACAGTGTTTCACAGATGCCAACTCCGTACACCAAAGTATACAGGACCATGGGATACCAATCCGGTGGTCAAATTCTGAGTTGGGCATACTTTCACAATTTGCACTGCTATGCAGTTAAGAGAGAGCGTGGGATCCAATACTTCAGACATCCTCATGACTTCAAGATGTTGCCAGGATTCGAAGTTAATCAACTTGCACGTCTGAAGATGCTATATAGGGAAGACTCGGGGATGTCGTCTTGGTTTTCAAGACGATTCCAGTACGAGTACCGGAAGATGCTATATAGGGAAGACTCGAGGATGTCGTCTTAGTTTTCAAGACGATTCCAGTACGAGTACCGGAAGAGATGGGTCAATTTCAAGCCACAGCAACCGGAGAGATACTATCAACCGGAGGTTAATGCAGATACCCGCAGACATAAAGTTATCCTGAAGTGGCTGCGTCCTAAGGTCATGAAGAAGATTCCATTACGGAAGATGCCTGAAGACTTTTTGGACAGTTTCCGATGGTGGTACTATGACGGGAGAATTGCTGAGGCGGTGATTGCTCATGCAGGCACTGACTAGAAGGCTATCTCAGAAAAATATTTCAAGAAAGGTGCGGATAAATAGCAACTAGGTCCAAGGGGGAGTTTGTAGATGCGTGTAATGTCTCTAGTTCTGTATTTTGTATGTCCTTGATCATGTAAAGTTCACATTATTAATGTAATAGACTTTTGAGTATTGTTCGTATATGTTTGATTGAGTTTATTATGTTTATCTATGTTTGTTTTTGACTTTGACTATGTTACAGACCCATTCGTGCGAATGATACCTAAGAATGAGTTCACTCGGATGAATAAATGCCTAGCGAATATCTTAGGCGAACGAATGATTCATCCGCATGACTCATTCGGTTGACTAAGCTCATTCGGCTGAGCTATTCGCCGAATGAGTGTTTTGCACTACTCATTCGGCCAAATGAGCACAGCTTATATATATATAGCTGCAAACTGAATGTTTCATAACTTTCTGAGCCTCCTCTCTTCCCTGAGCAGTCCTCTATCATATACCTAAGGTTTTGAGCCGCTCCTACCTCTCCAACTTCGATTCTCACCCTGTGGTGTTCGACTTCGATCAAAACGTTGATTCCTCATCGTCAGATTGCCACGGGGACTGGTGGTTTCGATTGGAAAACCCTTGAATAGGATTCCGCACTATTCAAGGGCCTGTCAAGCAGATCTCTCAAGGAGTCGAGTTGCTTTCGAGGGTTTCTCAGGTCCAACAGACATTATGCTCACAAAATCCTTCTTCTTTTTACTTATGTGTTTTCCAATGACAAAGACCACAACTTCGGTGACCACTGCTAACCATGATGAAGGTTTTGAAGAAGAGGATGGAGGGCTCCTTTGGCGATGGATGTGGTGGTTTAGCGGCATACATGGCTAGCCAACATAGTTTAACAGCTAAATTCATTGAAAAGGTGTTTAATTTTAAGCTGGGGAGAGAATTATTCGGGAAGCGTTATTGTTTTTTCTTAATTATTCTAATTAACCCTTGTGTTTAAATTGCTTATGCTAAGAATCTGATTTTAACTTTTAGGGTGTTAGGATTGATGTAATTTTATTGTTTAGGAGGTCTAGAGGATATTTTTGTGGATGCTTTAGTTACAGCCATGATAATGAAACTTGATGATGTTGATTTTGAAATAAGTTCTTGGATTGAAAAACATACTTTGAAAAGAATTTCTCATAAAGGTCAAGTTAATCTACTTGATTTTTAATTTCTTGATGACAGTAGCACTTTATATAGAACAAGCAAGCTTTAATTTTCGTATATACAATTTATTCTTTCTAAATTAGTAGACAAATTTGTAAGGCTCATGCTATTGATAAATTTATAGATAACAAGTACCGTGTTGTAAATTGAGAACGCTGCCACATCTCTGATTTGGTAACGGTTTGAATATCAATGGTGGTTTGCGGCTTCACTGTTGATGCTTAATGATAGAAGGGGGTGGTAACTGACTAACCGAGTTAAAATCACATACACAAAGTGGAATTTGTTGTAAATGCAACCCAAAACATTGTTATTTCAGCACAAGTAGTTATGATATTCAATTAGATGCCGTTGGTCTGGAAATATGTTCAGTATCTCATGTCTGATGACACAAAAGAGGTTTGATGGATGATATTGTTGCCGAAAGTTCAATTAGTAGTTCTTGGGTCATATTTTACTTTTGATGATGCTTTTCACATTGTCTGAATTTTGACAAGTATCTTTCTGATTTGCTGTCTGAATGCAGCAAACTAAGTCCATTTGTTCATGTGCTTCAACAATGTTATCAAATCCTGAATTAGGGTAAACAAACAAACAAACTTACCAAATATATTCCCACTTTCTAGTAGGGTCTGGGGGGAAGGATGGACACAAATCTTACCCCTATCCCAGTTGGAATAGAGAGGCTGCTCCGAATGAGTCCCCGTCTCAAAGTGATCTTTTGAAGTTAAGCATCCCATCTCTTTTAACGCTATTTACACAATTTAAGTGTCTTAAGTTTGTTTTATAGGTCTTTGTAGCATGTTGTTTGATCTCCTTTTATTTTTGTCATTAGAAAAACGGTATGGTATAACTGAACTGAAATTTTTCTTAGGCACTGTTAGGCTTTAAACTGATGCTTACTATGTTAGTAGAGTAGTAAACTTGAAGCTCAAATGAGGGTGGGTATGATACATGCTAACTATTTGTGTTCCAGAAGGAGTGCAAAGTCTTGTCAAATCAGTTTTTTAGATGAAAAGAGTGTGTACTGTTCTTTGATGATGTCCTTGTTCGTTTATTGATTTGTTGGCGAGACATGACGTACTATGAATGATGTAATTCGTGGAACTAAATGGATAAGTATAAGATTATTCTTTTGTGATCAAGGATAAAGTTCTGAATGATGTAAGTTCCTACATAAACAGATTGACATTGTATCAAGTATTTCTGTACAAGTTTGGTTAAGTCTCATAAGTGTTTATATTAGTAAATTTAGCCCATTAACACAATCTAATGCTAAACAACTTATGATTGGAGAGTTCAGTTATCCAAAACTTGCAGTCATCCATCATCAGCTGTATTTGTCACACCCCGAGCCGGCGGGATAGGATCGATTGTCCCGTCGGGCGGAAGGTTCCCGGAGTGCGATATCGTGAGTGATAATCGGGTTGATCAGATTGTTTACATAGCATCAATGTTAAGAATATCTAAAGCACGATAAAGCATTAAGATGGGATTACAAGGTTAAATTACAATGTTGATGATTGATAATTTCACCAAGTAAACCTATTCAAATGAATCAAATGTTTCTATCTTGTATCCGTACAAGATATCAAAATGGATTCGTAATTAGCTACAAAAGATGTGTTCTTCAAAAGTCTGCTGGGTCCTCTAGTTGGGCTACCTAACATGCAAAATCCTGAGTCTTAGCTTATACCTGTGCGTCACCTGAGAAAGCATATAAGAAAACAAGGTCAACACAATGGTTGGTGAGTTCATGTAGTTTTTGTGTAAAAATAGTTTGTAAAATCCTTTGAATGACAACCTTAACCTCACCATTAACCACCTATACCATCTGATTCAGTATGCTTATATATAGGGCATATGTAGGGGACAAGCCCCAGCCACCGTCCCACCACATACTGAACCACATGGTATATTGTTCCTGATGATAATTAAGCGTCTCATCCTACCCGTATGATTCCCCAAAATGTTTGATTCCCAATGTTTGATTTCAAGTGTTTGATTCTTTGAATTTGATTACCCTGTAATTGTTTACTTTGATTCCCTGAATGACAACCTTAACCTCACTAACAACCACCTATGCTATTCAACCAAGTATGCTTATATATAGGGCATATGTAGAGGACAAGCCCCAGCCACCGTCCCACCACATACCGGGCTGCTTAACATATTGTTGTTAATGAAAATTAAGCATTTCATCCCCACTACTCTGATCTCATGACATATGATTCTTAACGTTCGTTTCCCTGCCAATGTTTACTTTGTTTCCCCCGAAATGACAACCTTAACCTCACTAACAACCACCTATGCTATCCAACCAAGTATGCTTATATATAGGGCATATGTAGGGGACAAGCCCCAGCCACCGTCCCACCACATACCGGGCTGTTTAACATATTGTTATTAATGATAATTAAGCGTTTCACTCCACACTATTGATTCCACAATGAATAAGTCTCAAGTTTAATAGGCACCATTATGGACAGCTGAAAAACCCTAAGGATTTCAGCATCCATCCATAATGATCCTATTTATGACTCGTGACATGATTAGATAGAGTAACCTTCAAGTTAACACAAAGTCAACTAGAAGAACTCAATCATTCTAGTCACTTGTCATCACCATGGATGAATCAATAAGAACACTGAATGACTAGTAGGGGTTGACACACAGGTCAACACGCGGCGGCCAATCAGTCTGTCTTACATGACTCTGACAAAGAAGAACACTGTTGACTAGTAGGGGTTGACACACAGGTCAACACGCGGCGGCCAACAGTCTGTCTTACAATGTCCAAAAGCTTATGCATAAAAGTCTAAAGCATTCACATGGTTTCACTGATGACTAGTAGGGGTTGACACATAGGTCAACACGCGGCGGTCAATCAGTCTGTAGTCTGAGCCTTCCCAAGTATATCAAGCATTCACATTAGTATCCTCAAATAGCATATACCCTTAGCACTTGGTATTAACACATAGCTTTAGTATTAACAAGTAGCTTATGCCTTTAGCACTTGGCATAATCAAATAGTATTGAGTTTGCATGGTGTCTTATGCCTTCAGCACTTGGCATAATTAAATAGCATTTAGTTTCCATAGAGTATTATGCCTTTAGCACTTGGCATAATCTATAGCATTTAGTTTTAGTTGAGTCTTATGCCTTTAGCACTTGGCAATATTAGATAACATTTTGTTAAGTTTAAAACATGTGTTTCAAACATTCCTAGTATAGTAAGTATTAATGAGTATTAAGTCTTCAACTGTTCGAGCCTTCTAGTGTTACAAGCATTTAAGTGTTTAAAGTATTCTAAGCATATGAGTCCTTGTGAGTTAAGTTTCCCAATTTAAGTTTAAGTAATTAAGTATAAATGACAAGCTGAGTTGGCAATTAGTGTAAAAATGTAAGACATTAACCCTTAAAATATTGATGTACAATATTAGGGTTTAGTATATGTGTTTAAAGTATTAGTTTTTCGAAACGAGAGTAACAAGTGTTAGCATTCAGCATGAAGGTTACAAAGCCTTAGCATTGAGTATGTTGTCTAAGTCTCACGTGTTTAGCATAACATCAAGAGTATAGATTAAGAATCCAGCCTCTAGCATATGCATATAGTCTAAAGTTTGAGAATAAAGTGTATAGCATAATCATCAAGCGTATAGTTCAAGCACATAGTCTCTGGCATAGTCAATTAGACTTTAGCCTATAGTTTAAGAATAACGTTTACAGTACACTTATCCAGTGTAATGTTTAAGCCTGAAGTTTCGTAGCACAGTTATCAACCATAGAGTTAAGTATACACAAGAAGACATAAATGTCAAGCGTACAGTATAAGCACCAAGAATAAGTGTGAAAGCATTCATTTAAAACATTTCATTGTTTATTTAAAATGTTTAACATGCTTCTCAGTCCCGAGGTAAAAACAAATATGTTTGAAAAGGGACAATGAACTCACCTTGTAGTTGTTGAGGTTTGACTTAGTCTAAACAAAATGTACGCGCTCTTGATTGTGCTTGAGAGTATTTTCACGATCCTGTATTGATTTCACGATGTTTATAACTCATTAGTATGAATTATAGGGATTATGTGTGTTTGCATGTGTTAGCCATAAGTTTTGGCTAACACTTAAAGTCTTCGGTCTTTATTGGCCCATCTTTATTTGTTATTGGTTCTTGTAAATCCATAGACTATATTTGATTTATTCTTGTCTCATCTAACTTGTGTTTAAAGTCCATTTGTAGTTTCATGAAGTCTTGTGATAAATCACAAGACTTTGTTACAAAAGTTGCCGTTTTGGTAGTAATCCCTTGTTTATCATACTTTTTAGTGTTGAATTAAGAGTTATAATATTTCTTTAGTCATGTGGGCCAACAATTTAAGTTGGGCCAATGATATTAGGTGTTGAATGATAAAGGCCTTGCCAAGAGTTACCAAAACTAGAGTTCGAGGGCCTTTTGGGCCTTGTCTTGGGCCAATAAGTGGGCCCAAGGTGGGCCTAGGCAATATTTGCTAGGCCTAGGGTCATATAGAGCTGTTGGAATCAAGAATGGGTCAAAACATGTTGGTGACCAAGTTAATGACAACATGGCCCCAAAAGTGAAGACAAGGACCTCAAATGGGCCTTGTTGTGGGCCTCGGGTGGATTTTGATGGGCCCCATGGATTTTGTCTCGGGCCTTTGTCAAAATAACTCATGGGCCAAGTTGGGCCTGGGTTAGAATGGCTGAAACAGTGATGGGCCTTGAATTTGGCCTTTTGGCCAAAATGGTGGCCTTGGACCAAAGATAGTAGGCCTTGAGCCAAAAGTGATGGGCCTTGGGCCATTCACTTCATGTTGGGCCTTCCAAGGGTAAATGGATCAATTTTAGGTGTGTTGGGCCTGAAAGGTTGAGGTGGGCCCACTGGATTTCATTTGGGCCTCCTGTTGAGCCTTAACAAAAGGAGATGGCCAATTAGGGATCTTTGGTTAAGTCTTTTTGGGCCAAAGAAGCTCTTTGAATATGTTCCATGTTACCAAGTTAATTAGAACCCAATGTGGCCTGTTTAATGCTATTGGCCTGGATAAGCAAATTGGGCCGAATCTGTCATGAATCAAACAATGGTTATGGGCCGCATTCTTGGGCCAGAACTTAGGGTCTTGTTGGGCCAATTTGGTGAGGTCGTGGCTATGCTAAAAGTGGGTCATAACTGATGTTGGACTGGTTTCTTTGTACCACAGGTAATGGGCCTTTAAGAAGCCATATGGCCCAACTGGTGGCCGTATAGGGTGGTCCAGTGGCCGAATAGGAATTTTGGTCGAATGAAAGGGGTGATTCGGTGAACGGCTGCAACCACCATGAACATGGCTGGAAGATGGGCTGCCGAATGGATCTGACCCAGCAAGCCTTGGTCGAATGGAGGCTGTCGAATGGGGTTAGGGTGACTGTCGAGTGATGCATGGCCGAATGAAAGTTGTGTTTGTCGAATGAAGGCCCTAGGTCGAATGAGGCACTTAGCTTGGCGAATGAAGGATAGCTCGAATAGGTCACAGTCGGCGAAGGAGAGGCTGATTCGGCGAATGGGAGCTGGCACATGAGGCCATTCGGCCGTGGCTTCATTCGGCGGCCTGGTCACGCGGCTTCATTCGACCAAATGGTTCCAACCGAACCCTAATCCACCACAAGATGTTCTAGGACATGTTAGAGTTGAGGTTCGAAGGTGTGGATCAGGAGGGAGGGTGGGGTGAGCCGGTTTTGAAGGAGGTTCGAACAAGGGGGTAAAAACCCTAGTTTTCGAGACTTTCTCAGCCATTTACCTGAATTTCTCGTGAGTTTTGGCTTAGATCTGTTGTACTTTCGTGTAGAGGATGTCAAGGGCTACGCGTGGACACCAAGAACGCCCATTTTCGTTGAGAAATGGCCAAGATATGGAGGAGAGAAGGTGGTTTTTGGTGGTGGTATGGTGGTGGCCGGATTTAGGGTTTTGTGGGAGGAGGAAGATGAGTTAAATGAGTAAAAATGAACTCATGGTGGGTTTTTATACCCCGAGTGAGTTCGGGTTCATTTTTGTTGCTCGGTTCGTAATTCGGTTGCGTATCCGGAGTTTCACGCGTATTTTTACGTAATTAATTAAAAGAATTCATTTTAATTATTTGTTAAGTAATTATTATTAAAAATATGTTAAATATTATTATTCTTAAACGAATTAACGTAATTTATTATTTTTACGCGTTTCTTTAATTTCTCGCGTATTTTGTTTTACGCGCTTGGAATTAAGGTAGTTTTGTTTTAGGTTTATTTATGATGAGTTTCAAAATTGTAAAACAGGAAATACTTTATTTCCTTAACTTTATTATCGTTCGAATCGTTCTTCGTTTTCGTTTCATCAGAAATCGTCACTTACG
The DNA here is from genome assembly GCA_009363875.1 of Mikania micrantha. Lineage (NCBI taxonomy): Eukaryota > Viridiplantae > Streptophyta > Magnoliopsida > Asterales > Asteraceae > Mikania > Mikania micrantha. Next base: position 31,628,415 of record CM018687.1, read on the forward strand.
CGCGTCTTCGTACAGAGCGCTAACTGTACGAACACGATCGTACGTTTCACTTTCTGATCTTGTTACTACTTTACAGTCATCATTTCAGATCATTAAACCTTCAGATTTATTCGTACAGATCGTCACCTATACGAATAATTCGTCTGTTTAATATTCTGTAACATCAACTGTTTATGATTCTGTTCTGTTTGTCCTCGCATACGTTTATACAACCTGACATCAAATTCCACATATGTTTACTTGTTCATTGTTGTCTGATGTGTTTCTGATTATTAAACCCTAAGGTTTTAAATCAGATTCCAGACAATCGCGTATTAGTTTAGTGTTAATCCTTTAGTGTACATAGAATTAACATAGCCTCGCGTAGCGTGTACCTGAGTTACTATGCACTTCACTGTGCCAATTACTGTTCCGGTGACGGTTCCGGCACAGATGTTACAGTCTCCCCTTGTTAAAGAAATTTCGTCCCGAAATTTAAGCTTCATTGTCGGGTACTACTTTTTCTTTGCATAGGTGGAGTTGCTTTGATGTTACGTATGTTTCATGTTCTCATGTTTATGCAGATTTACATTTAGAGTTTTCCCGAGTCTGTTCAATAAGTTACGGATGCGTTTTCAGCCTCTCGACTGTACGATCCGAAATGTTTATGCTCTTGAAAGAATCTTGTCGGTGTGTGACCTAGTCCTCCTTAGGGCCTAGGATTTTGTGTATAGTTATGACATGAGCAGACTTGATTTCATTGTTCTTGTCAATCCAAGAACATCAAGTCTATTGGAAGTGTAGGGTAGCTCGGCATCATGTTCCATAGCTGTTTGTATACACTCCCAAGTCAAATCTGGGTTGTGTTTGGGATCCTTATGTATGACCTCAAAGTTTCGCTAATCTTATTTTGCATCAGTGTCTTACTGTTACGGCTTACTAAGTCTATGTATGATTCCAACATCTTATTGCTCAAACTAGTTGATGCTTTGAGCATCAATTGTTACACAATCTTAGTGTTAGTTATTGTCTCCTTCGTATGTTATGTGTATTCACTAGGCACTCTTTCATTGTTTGTATTACAATAAAAGGATTTCTAAGTTCCATGGAATACTCATGTGTTTATACTACTAAGAATAAGATAAATTTCTTATTCATACTAGTATCAAAATGAAATAAAGTCTTGTGAGTAAGGAGATACTACATACCAGTACCCGTCTCCGGGTCTTGGTGTGCTACAGCGGCTCCAATCATATATGCTATCCCACGAGGCACTTGAGCTCCTTGTTGTGCCTTCTTCGGACAGTCTCTGGAGAAATGACCTAGTTCCCCACAGTTATAGCATCCCCGATTGTTGTTGTTGTAGTTTCCAGGGTTTTGTGGGGGTGGCATTGCCATGGCGGCGTTGTTTACTGCCGGTGCCGTGGTGGTTAGGCAGTGTTGAGCCAGATGACCTTTTCGGCCACAATTTGTACACAGCTTACACTGCATTGTGGCAGCATGATGGTAATGACATTGTGCACATTGAGGGTGTACGCCTGAGTAGGGTTTGCGTGTAGCTTTAGCAGATACTGCAGCAACTTGATTGAGTGGTGTGGGCATCGCGTATTGTTGGATGGCCTTTTGTTTCTTCTTTGGTTGTTTCTCCTTAGTCTTGTCCGAATCATCTTTCAATTCTCCGGACTTCACCATCACATCTGTGAGTTTAGCTGACAAGGAGATAGCAGACTCTAAAGTTGCAGGGTTTGCAGCAAGTACAATGCCCTGAATGCAGGATGGTAATCCTCCTACATATCGGTCAATTCGCTTTTCTAGTGTTGGCACCATCTCAGGCACCAAGGCTACCAATTCATGATAGCGAGTAGTGTATGTCATGTGATCAGCTCCTTTCATCACATGATTTGAGAGTTCAATTTCCAAGTGCTGTAGTTCGTGCTTAGGACAGAACTCATTCCGCAAGAGGGTTCTGAATTCTGCCCAAGGCATGGCTAGTGCTTCATCCCTACCTCGAGCGTTTATCTGTGAGTTCCACCAAGTTAGGGCACGCTTACTGAATGATCCCGCAGCATAGCGAACCTTATGTCTTTCCGGACAACTGCTTAGATCCAATGTATTTTTCATCTTCTCTAGCCATTGGATCAGTCCAACGGCTCCTTCAACACCGCTAAAGCTTGGCGGTTTGCATCCTACGAATGATTTGTATGAACAGTCTGATTTAGCACCGGTGTTTCCACTAGTTTCCCCTGTAGTACGCCCTGAGTTGTTACCGTAGCTTTGAATCTTGTTAATCATCTCTGGGATGATATCCTTCATCTGGTTAGTCAGTTGACTGCTCAGTAATGTTGCCAAAGCAACAGTAGCAGGATCCAGAACTATAGTTGCAGTTGGGTTCGGAGGAGGACTATGTGGAGGAGGAGGAGGCGGTGGTGAATCTGGCGGTGATGGTGTCGAAGAGTGAGGTGCAGATGTCTGTGGTGTAGGTACTGGTGTCGGTTGTTTTCTGGGCGGCATTCTAATCATAACCAGAAGATATTGGTTAGTGCAGTGATCGAACGCAGAAAACACAATGCAAACTTAAGTCTTATGTTCTCTACATGAAGGTCCCTAAGTTATAGTCTAGGTCAAACCGTTTAAGCATGTGACCTATTATTCTCTATAACCTTGAGCTCTGATACCAATCTGTCACACCCCGAGCCGGCGGGATAGGATCGATTGTCCCGTCGGGCGGAAGGTTCCCGGAGTGCGATATCGTGAGTGATAATCGGGTTGATCAGATTGTTTACATAGCATCAATGTTAAGAATATCTAAAGCACGATAAAGCATTAAGATGGGATTACAAGGTTAAATTACAATGTTGATGATTGATAATTTCACCAAGTAAACCTATTCAAATGAATCAAATGTTTCTATCTTGTATCCGTACAAGATATCAAAATGGATTCGTAATTAGCTACAAAAGATGTGTTCTTCAAAAGTCTGCTGGGTCCTCTAGTTGGGCTACCTAACATGCAAAATCCTGAGTCTTAGCTTATACCTGTGCGTCACCTGAGAAAGCATATAAGAAAACAAGGTCAACACAATGGTTGGTGAGTTCATGTAGTTTTTGTGTAAAAATAGTTTGTAAAATCCTTTGAATGACAACCTTAACCTCACCATTAACCACCTATACCATCTGATTCAGTATGCTTATATATAGGGCATATGTAGGGGACAAGCCCCAGCCACCGTCCCACCACATACTGAACCACATGGTATATTGTTCCTGATGATAATTAAGCGTCTCATCCTACCCGTATGATTCCCCAAAATGTTTGATTCCCAATGTTTGATTTCAAGTGTTTGATTCTTTGAATTTGATTACCCTGTAATTGTTTACTTTGATTCCCTGAATGACAACCTTAACCTCACTAACAACCACCTATGCTATTCAACCAAGTATGCTTATATATAGGGCATATGTAGAGGACAAGCCCCAGCCACCGTCCCACCACATACCGGGCTGCTTAACATATTGTTGTTAATGAAAATTAAGCATTTCATCCCCACTACTCTGATCTCATGACATATGATTCTTAACGTTCGTTTCCCTGCCAATGTTTACTTTGTTTCCCCCGAAATGACAACCTTAACCTCACTAACAACCACCTATGCTATCCAACCAAGTATGCTTATATATAGGGCATATGTAGGGGACAAGCCCCAGCCACCGTCCCACCACATACCGGGCTGTTTAACATATTGTTATTAATGATAATTAAGCGTTTCACTCCACACTATTGATTCCACAATGAATAAGTCTCAAGTTTAATAGGCACCATTATGGACAGCTGAAAAACCCTAAGGATTTCAGCATCCATCCATAATGATCCTATTTATGACTCGTGACATGATTAGATAGAGTAACCTTCAAGTTAACACAAAGTCAACTAGAAGAACTCAATCATTCTAGTCACTTGTCATCACCATGGATGAATCAATAAGAACACTGAATGACTAGTAGGGGTTGACACACAGGTCAACACGCGGCGGCCAATCAGTCTGTCTTACATGACTCTGACAAAGAAGAACACTGTTGACTAGTAGGGGTTGACACACAGGTCAACACGCGGCGGCCAACAGTCTGTCTTACAATGTCCAAAAGCTTATGCATAAAAGTCTAAAGCATTCACATGGTTTCACTGATGACTAGTAGGGGTTGACACATAGGTCAACACGCGGCGGTCAATCAGTCTGTAGTCTGAGCCTTCCCAAGTATATCAAGCATTCACATTAGTATCCTCAAATAGCATATACCCTTAGCACTTGGTATTAACACATAGCTTTAGTATTAACAAGTAGCTTATGCCTTTAGCACTTGGCATAATCAAATAGTATTGAGTTTGCATGGTGTCTTATGCCTTCAGCACTTGGCATAATTAAATAGCATTTAGTTTCCATAGAGTATTATGCCTTTAGCACTTGGCATAATCTATAGCATTTAGTTTTAGTTGAGTCTTATGCCTTTAGCACTTGGCAATATTAGATAACATTTTGTTAAGTTTAAAACATGTGTTTCAAACATTCCTAGTATAGTAAGTATTAATGAGTATTAAGTCTTCAACTGTTCGAGCCTTCTAGTGTTACAAGCATTTAAGTGTTTAAAGTATTCTAAGCATATGAGTCCTTGTGAGTTAAGTTTCCCAATTTAAGTTTAAGTAATTAAGTATAAATGACAAGCTGAGTTGGCAATTAGTGTAAAAATGTAAGACATTAACCCTTAAAATATTGATGTACAATATTAGGGTTTAGTATATGTGTTTAAAGTATTAGTTTTTCGAAACGAGAGTAACAAGTGTTAGCATTCAGCATGAAGGTTACAAAGCCTTAGCATTGAGTATGTTGTCTAAGTCTCACGTGTTTAGCATAACATCAAGAGTATAGATTAAGAATCCAGCCTCTAGCATATGCATATAGTCTAAAGTTTGAGAATAAAGTGTATAGCATAATCATCAAGCGTATAGTTCAAGCACATAGTCTCTGGCATAGTCAATTAGACTTTAGCCTATAGTTTAAGAATAACGTTTACAGTACACTTATCCAGTGTAATGTTTAAGCCTGAAGTTTCGTAGCACAGTTATCAACCATAGAGTTAAGTATACACAAGAAGACATAAATGTCAAGCGTACAGTATAAGCACCAAGAATAAGTGTGAAAGCATTCATTTAAAACATTTCATTGTTTATTTAAAATGTTTAACATGCTTCTCAGTCCCGAGGTAAAAACAAATATGTTTGAAAAGGGACAATGAACTCACCTTGTAGTTGTTGAGGTTTGACTTAGTCTAAACAAAATGTACGCGCTCTTGATTGTGCTTGAGAGTATTTTCACGATCCTGTATTGATTTCACGATGTTTATAACTCATTAGTATGAATTATAGGGATTATGTGTGTTTGCATGTGTTAGCCATAAGTTTTGGCTAACACTTAAAGTCTTCGGTCTTTATTGGCCCATCTTTATTTGTTATTGGTTCTTGTAAATCCATAGACTATATTTGATTTATTCTTGTCTCATCTAACTTGTGTTTAAAGTCCATTTGTAGTTTCATGAAGTCTTGTGATAAATCACAAGACTTTGTTACAAAAGTTGCCGTTTTGGTAGTAATCCCTTGTTTATCATACTTTTTAGTGTTGAATTAAGAGTTATAATATTTCTTTAGTCATGTGGGCCAACAATTTAAGTTGGGCCAATGATATTAGGTGTTGAATGATAAAGGCCTTGCCAAGAGTTACCAAAACTAGAGTTCGAGGGCCTTTTGGGCCTTGTCTTGGGCCAATAAGTGGGCCCAAGGTGGGCCTAGGCAATATTTGCTAGGCCTAGGGTCATATAGAGCTGTTGGAATCAAGAATGGGTCAAAACATGTTGGTGACCAAGTTAATGACAACATGGCCCCAAAAGTGAAGACAAGGACCTCAAATGGGCCTTGTTGTGGGCCTCGGGTGGATTTTGATGGGCCCCATGGATTTTGTCTCGGGCCTTTGTCAAAATAACTCATGGGCCAAGTTGGGCCTGGGTTAGAATGGCTGAAACAGTGATGGGCCTTGAATTTGGCCTTTTGGCCAAAATGGTGGCCTTGGACCAAAGATAGTAGGCCTTGAGCCAAAAGTGATGGGCCTTGGGCCATTCACTTCATGTTGGGCCTTCCAAGGGTAAATGGATCAATTTTAGGTGTGTTGGGCCTGAAAGGTTGAGGTGGGCCCACTGGATTTCATTTGGGCCTCCTGTTGAGCCTTAACAAAAGGAGATGGCCAATTAGGGATCTTTGGTTAAGTCTTTTTGGGCCAAAGAAGCTCTTTGAATATGTTCCATGTTACCAAGTTAATTAGAACCCAATGTGGCCTGTTTAATGCTATTGGCCTGGATAAGCAAATTGGGCCGAATCTGTCATGAATCAAACAATGGTTATGGGCCGCATTCTTGGGCCAGAACTTAGGGTCTTGTTGGGCCAATTTGGTGAGGTCGTGGCTATGCTAAAAGTGGGTCATAACTGATGTTGGACTGGTTTCTTTGTACCACAGGTAATGGGCCTTTAAGAAGCCATATGGCCCAACTGGTGGCCGTATAGGGTGGTCCAGTGGCCGAATAGGAATTTTGGTCGAATGAAAGGGGTGATTCGGTGAACGGCTGCAACCACCATGAACATGGCTGGAAGATGGGCTGCCGAATGGATCTGACCCAGCAAGCCTTGGTCGAATGGAGGCTGTCGAATGGGGTTAGGGTGACTGTCGAGTGATGCATGGCCGAATGAAAGTTGTGTTTGTCGAATGAAGGCCCTAGGTCGAATGAGGCACTTAGCTTGGCGAATGAAGGATAGCTCGAATAGGTCACAGTCGGCGAAGGAGAGGCTGATTCGGCGAATGGGAGCTGGCACATGAGGCCATTCGGCCGTGGCTTCATTCGGCGGCCTGGTCACGCGGCTTCATTCGACCAAATGGTTCCAACCGAACCCTAATCCACCACAAGATGTTCTAGGACATGTTAGAGTTGAGGTTCGAAGGTGTGGATCAGGAGGGAGGGTGGGGTGAGCCGGTTTTGAAGGAGGTTCGAACAAGGGGGTAAAAACCCTAGTTTTCGAGACTTTCTCAGCCATTTACCTGAATTTCTCGTGAGTTTTGGCTTAGATCTGTTGTACTTTCGTGTAGAGGATGTCAAGGGCTACGCGTGGACACCAAGAACGCCCATTTTCGTTGAGAAATGGCCAAGATATGGAGGAGAGAAGGTGGTTTTTGGTGGTGGTATGGTGGTGGCCGGATTTAGGGTTTTGTGGGAGGAGGAAGATGAGTTAAATGAGTAAAAATGAACTCATGGTGGGTTTTTATACCCCGAGTGAGTTCGGGTTCATTTTTGTTGCTCGGTTCGTAATTCGGTTGCGTATCCGGAGTTTCACGCGTATTTTTACGTAATTAATTAAAAGAATTCATTTTAATTATTTGTTAAGTAATTATTATTAAAAATATGTTAAATATTATTATTCTTAAACGAATTAACGTAATTTATTATTTTTACGCGTTTCTTTAATTTCTCGCGTATTTTGTTTTACGCGCTTGGAATTAAGGTAGTTTTGTTTTAGGTTTATTTATGATGAGTTTCAAAATTGTAAAACAGGAAATACTTTATTTCCTTAACTTTATTATCGTTCGAATCGTTCTTCGTTTTCGTTTCATCAGAAATCGTCACTTACGCGCGTCTTCGTACAGAGCGCTAACTGTACGAACACGATCGTACGTTTCACTTTCTGATCTTGTTACTACTTTACAGTCATCATTTCAGATCATTAAACCTTCAGATTTATTCGTACAGATCGTCACCTATACGAATAATTCGTCTGTTTAATATTCTGTAACATCAACTGTTTATGATTCTGTTCTGTTTGTCCTCGCATACGTTTATACAACCTGACATCAAATTCCACATATGTTTACTTGTTCATTGTTGTCTGATGTGTTTCTGATTATTAAACCCTAAGGTTTTAAATCAGATTCCAGACAATCGCGTATTAGTTTAGTGTTAATCCTTTAGTGTACATAGAATTAACATAGCCTCGCGTAGCGTGTACCTGAGTTACTATGCACTTCACTGTGCCAATTACTGTTCCGGTGACGGTTCCGGCACAGATGTTACAGTATTTGTATGTGTAAACTAAGCGAAATGAAGAAGGGAGATCGAGGAGGAAAGCTACAAATGCTACAAGTTGGAGGTGAAAAACTAAGGGTTTGACTCAAAAGGGAGGTATTATCATATTATCAAATTTTAAACCTGTTTATCCAATGTTTGTTACTTGTTTATTAAAATCAAATAAAAAAGAAGTTGAAATAACATTATCTTAGGGACTATTCCAAGGTTGATGACATGTTTAACGTACTAATCTGACTTTATGAAACCATCTCTTAACATTAAGAAAGTGTTTCGGAAACAGGTAACAAACATTCAATCAAACTTAAGAAGAGTAGATACAGTTTGAGGGATGAGGACTTTTGATACTGTGATAAAGATAATAATGGAAAAATCCCATGAAATCTTACAAAAGTCACATGAAATCACACAGACAACATTGATACATATCATATACTCAAGAAATGATTTCATAAAGATACCCCGATGTTTATAAAACATTAAAAATTAAAGGGGTTGTATAAAACTCACCTGAAGTCACAAGAGTAGTGAAATCACACGCAAAATGATACTGGTAGTTAAATTATGCATTAGTTTATGTTTAATGAATTATTTATGTTTTAACTTACTGATTAGATCTTTCTGAACGTCCAATGTCAAAGACATTGCTGTGAACGTCATCAAACTGATATTAGGTTTTTAATTAATTATTTTAATGTCATATCATACAATGTATGATAATGTAGGAACCTATACTGATTCAGGTTCCTAATACAAGGTTGATGACACGTTTGATTAATCAGAATAACCTGAAACTAACCAAATATGTATTGTTGTTGATTATAGTACTGAAACATGTTCTAGATGTATTTATGGCTTAGGAATGATCAGTCCTTGTTATTGATTACCCATTCTTATGAAATACCATAATGTGACATTGGAATAGGTTTAATAACCATGTTTAACGTACTAATCTGACTGTTATCATAAACATTAAGATAAGGACTTTATGAAACCATCTCTTTTGAGTCAAACCCTTAGCTTTTCACCTCCAACTTGTAGCATTTGTAGCTTTCCTCCTCGATCTCCCTTCTTCATGTCGCTTAGTTTACACATACAAATAAAGCTGATGATGGAAACAGGTAACAAACATTGGATAATCTGATAATGAAAGGTTTACAAAGCACATCATGTAATGAAAATGAAATCATATTCCCAATAGCACATAACATAATTAGGGGTTTTCTTCCACTTTCCTCTCTAAAGATAGAAGAATCAAATAAAAAAAGAAGTTGACGATTTTTCTTCTTGCGTACCATAGATTTTATACCATGCATATTCATTAATTCATATGTTCTCCTTTCTTGCATACATTGTTATAATGACAAATATTTCATACTCATACCATTTATTGAATATATGATATGTATCAATGTTGTCTGTGTGATTTCATGTGACTTTTATAAGATTTCATGGGATTTTTCCGTTATTATCTTTATCACAGTATCAAAAGTCCTCATCCCTCCAAACTGTATCTAGTAAACCCATGTGGGCCCGAACAGGCAATAGTGATAGTACTATCGCACAACCCATTCACTAGAAGGTTTGCTTCTCTCCTTGTGTGAATGTTTGTTACCTTTTTCCGAAACACTTTCTTAATGTTAAGAGATGGTTCCATACAGTCAGATTACAGAATGCCATTCGGCCGAATGAATGTTTACAGAATGTCTAGGGCGATCGAATGAGTCACCCGCATGACTCATTCACTGGTCCAAGCTCATTCAGCTGAGCCATTCGCCGAATGAGTTGTTCGGCCCCACATGGGTTTACTAGATATAGTTTGGAGGGATGAGGACTTTTGATACTATGAGAAAGCTAATAACGGAAAAATCCCATGAAATCTTACAAAAGTCACATGAAATCACACAGACAACATTGATACATATCATATATTCAAGAAATGGTTTCATAAAGATATCCCGATGTTTGTAAAACATTAAAAATTAAAGGGGTTGTATAAAACTCACCTGAAGTCACAAGAGTAGTGAAATCACATGCAAAATGATACTGGTAGTTAAATTCTGCATTAGCTTATGTTTAATGAATTATTTATGTTTTAACTTACTAATTAGATCTTTCTGAACGTCCAATGTCAAAGACATTGCTGTGAAAGTCATCAAACTGATATTAGGCTTTTAATTAATTAATTTAATGTCATATTATACAATGTGTGAAAATGTAGGAACCTATACTGATTTAGGTTCCTAATACAAGGTTGATGACTCGTTTGATTAATCAGAATAACCTAAGACTAACAAAATATGTACTGTTGTTGATTATAGTATTGAAACAGGTTGTAGATGTATTTATGGCCTAGGAATGATCAGTCCTTGTTATTGATTACCCATTCTTATGAAATACCATAATGTGACATTGGAATAGGTTTAATAACCATGTTTAACGTACTAATCTGACTTTTATCATAAACATCATATAATTATTCCAATGAGTATGTTAATGATTGTGATTAATTTGAAACACTTGGAATTAACCTTGCATTTCAAGGATTAATCAAATTAATCACACACATTGTCACAATCAAATGGTTTAAACCATTATAATCATAGTTATCGTTTCATGAAAACCGAGCATTATAACGGATCAAAACAAGGATTTACCCGTTAACACATCAAGTTCTTCGTTTATAATCATTTCTAGTCATCATATACGTAATAATCAACAACCCTAACTATAACATTACATTTAAAAACAAGATCTAATCAAACCATCATTAAACTAGTAGGTTAAAACGAATCATTCCCGATCTGACAAACTTCTGGTTGCAAAACAACGATGTGAGCTTGTAAAAATATTCCCTGGTGCGATCTGTAGGTTTAGAAAGCCTCAAAACTAAGTTTGGATGATCCAAAATTTGTCTGGTAGAGGGTTTGGAAGCTGGAGTTCGTGAAATATGATTTTTGAGAATTCTACATGAAATCTGATGAAGAAAACAACTTTTTCCACCGCCTCTTTGCTCGCGTACCGCCTAGCGTGGAGCTTTTGCTCCAGGCGTACCGCGACGAGTCACGGGACCCCATTTGCCAAGCGAGGGCGCATTGGTCTAGGCGTACCATGCGGATCACGTGATTCAGATACTTCCATGCTTCTTCGCCTACCGCCTAGCTTGACAAACTGGTGCTAGGCTACCGCGAAGCATTCCTTATTTTGACATTTTTGTTATATTCTTCGTTTTGCGATTCCGGAGAATCCGGAACTCCGTTTCGCGCACGGTTTTCTCCTACGTTCACCATTTCTCGCATACTTTCAACATGTAAGAATCACAGTCGCTAAATGAACGTGGATTTTAAGCATGAAGATATGTTCTTTCATTCAATAATGACGCAATCATCAAACGCGACTGTCACAGATGTCACAAGTGATGCATTTCCGACACATTTAGTGAAATGAAAATATTTGACATATATTGAATTCTATAAGAAAAATGATCGAATAAAACTACATGTCGTCTTGGCAAAGCAAAATTCAAATCATAGTTGCCGATAATACGTTGTAAGATGATAAGTATTATCGACGCTTAGAACTTTTTTACATTTCTCGAGCCTCTAACAATATTTTTTCTATTTTATTTTTTTATAACTTAATGTTAAGTAAAAATAGGGGCGTGAATTTTCTATATGACCCGAGAACATGACACGAAACTAACACAGATTTTTTGGGTTAGGGTTTTAGCTAAACAGGTTCGGGTCCATTTCAGGTTGAACTTGCCAACCCGATTATATAAATAAGTCAGGTTCATGTAATGGTATTCAATGTTTAATTTTAATATATTTATATTCTGATTATAGTATTATCAACAAAAAAATAAATAATATCATTGAAAAAGTTTATTCTTAATATGATAAATATGTTGAATATGAAATGGATTATGAGCAATATTGAAAAAACATATTTTGATTGAAAAATGCTTCTATTTTTATTTTGAAAACTAATGTATTTTATAATATGATGTATTTTGGCTACTTCTTTTTGATTATATTATATATTTTGATTATGATTTATGATTTTAAAGTAAAATAGGAAAAGTAAACATATATTTCAAGTCAAACAGATCAGGTTCGGGTCAACCCATAACAATTCGAGTCGGGTTCGGGTTGGTTGGTCAGACTTGATTGTCAGGTTGGGTCGGGTTTGGGTTGGTGTAAAATTTTTCAGGTTTGGGTTATGGGTCATGTAAATTTCCACCCCTTCTTTCAAACCGTCCAAGCTCCGTTACTGTGTACGTATATATGTAATATTAAAACTCATCACTAAATAACATTTTTATTAATTTAAAAGTGTGCATGTAATGTTACACATATACATACGATACATTGTTTGACTATGCAAATTTTATTATTTTTGTGTCAGAAATGCGTCGCTATTTGCGATGAATTTGTGACCTAAATCAAGTATTTTTTTACTCTGTCGTTGTTTCGTCGCAAAATTTGTAACAAAATTAGGGTTTCATTTTTTGTCAGAATTGTGTCGCAAATTTCCGTCGGAATTTTTTTCTAGTAGTGTAGTGTATATATGAAGTTTTAGAATTTGACCAAATAGAAATGTTTGGATTTTTGAGTTTAGACACAAATGAATTAATCAAATAGGTATGAGTATGAAACATTTGTCATTATAACAATGTATGCAAGAAAGGAGCACATATGAATTAATAAATATGCATGGTATAAAACCTATGGTACGCAAGAAGAAAAATCATTGTCAACTTCTTTTTTTATTTGATTCTTCTAACTTTAGAGAGGAAAGTGGAAGAAAACCCCTAATTATGTTATGTGCTATTGGGAATATGATTTCATTTTCATTACATGATGTGCTTGTAAACCTTTGAAACATCTTTGATGATCACTTGATTATTTCAACTTTTTTTTTAAAATACAAGCTACCAAGGATTTGATTATGAAAGGAAAGGACTTTACAAAAGTTAAGAAGGTTTACAACAAGAATTGTTAAGAGGATCTCAAATGTTTGTAAATTTGTCAACAGATTCGTCGAAAAACTCTTTTCTTAGTACGCTTTTGGACGATAGAACTACTATTTTAATTCCGTATCAAAATAACATTTTTTCCGTATCAAAATAACATTTTTTGTTTCTATTAATTGCTGAATGAAGACCTGCATTAAACTTTATATTATTCCTAAGTTTGTAACATTAATCATATGGTTTATACTAAATCATGAAGTTTTGACAACACATGATTTTTTTTCCAATATATTAATATTTTAATCAGTGAAATTCATTTGCTCATTTCAAGAAGACGTTTTGGGTGATTTTTCTTTTCAAAGCTTTACTTTAACTTACGTTTTCTATAAAAAATTGGTTTGTCATATTTGATTGATAAAGTCCTGTTTTTGAATGAATAAGCTTCTTATAAATTAAAATGTTTTGCTAGTTTTATTTTAACTTGTTTTTAAGTAAGATTTGTGTACCAATTTATGAATGTAGTATTCTATAAATTTAAATTACTATCTTGTTGATTAATTTAGATATCATATGTGCCTGTGAATGTGTAAAAGTTAAGTGTTTAAATACAAAGAATAGTAGAGTTGTGTAGGGATCGATACCTACTTTTGGAGCTGGTACCTACTTTTGGAGCTAATTAGAGAGAGTTAAACAAGGCATTAATTTTTTAACAGAGGTCCACCAGAGGTAAATAAGTAGAAAGTAGAGACCGTTGTTATCGCACTCACACCTCTCGTCACCTGTTTATGATGTCCCTAATCACACTGAGAAGGCTGTAGAAGCATAGTGGTGATGTTTCAGAGATGGGGTGCAACTTACTTGGTCCTGTATCACAACACACAAAGTTAACTTACAGATAATATATTACAAGGGTAATAGCGTTATTACAAGTACCAATTACAGTTCACTACTTAAACATGCTAACGGACTGAATTATTTAGTTACAAGTGCCTGATTGTGCAATCTCACCCGTCGTCAGTGCCTACCTACAAAAAGTTGTAAGTTTGAAAAGTCAACACAAAGTTGGTGAGTTCATAAGGATTGATCTACACAATAGGATATGATATGCAAGTTATTGATACACAGTTCCAGAGATAACTATGGGACCTATATCTAGTTCTTCTGACTACTCCGTCCGGTGAAGATATTACCCGTCGGTAAATATATTTGTGCCTTATTTCTTAATGTCTATAACATACATTAAGATAAGATGTAACCAGGTAACAAACATTCACACAAGGGGAGAAGCAAACCTCCCAATGAATGGGTTGTCATCCGATAGTACTATCATTGTTCACCCGTTCGGCTCCACATGGGTTCACTAGATACTGTTTGATATATGAGGACTTTTAGATATTGTAATAGAGATCTACACATGCTAGAATCCCATGAAATCCCACAAGTTCACTTGAAATCACACAGATAACAGTGATACATATCATACAATGTATGATAATATGGGAACCTATAATGATTTTGGTTCCTTATACAAGGTTGATGACTTATTGGATTAATCAGAATATTTTCATATTAACCAAATAGGTATTGTTGTTGATTATATCACTAAAAAAATTTTCAGATGGATTCCTGGCTTAAGAATAGTCAATCCTTGTTATTCACCAATTAGGTATCTTAAACATAAGAATTTGATCTTAGAAAAGGTTTAATAACCATATTCAACATACTAATCTGGCTGTTAACAATAACATCATATCGTTATTCCAATGATTATCTTAATGCTTGTCATTAGTTTGGAACACTTGGATTTAACCTAGCATTTCAAGGAATGATCAAGATAATCACAATCATTGTTAGAATCAAATGGTTTATAGTTTCATGATAAACGGGCATTATAACGAATCAAAACAAGGATTTAACCGTTAACATATCAAGTTCTTCCTTTCTAACCATTTTTAGCCATCATATAGGCAATAATCGACAACGATAACTATTGTGTTACTATAACAATCGCCAATAACACAGGTAGTTATTTCTTTGATCTTAATTTATTTTGGAACAAGGGTGATCAAAAACAAAACATGAGAATCATACTAAATTAACCCATACAAAACTCTATTAAAACAAATTGAATAAATACAAAACAAAAAATTGTTTTAATATGTATAACACACACTCACGTGCAATACATACACATATATCAATATACATATAAGGAAATAACCATACACACATCATGAATGATTATGACTATGCCCCTTAAAAATTTCTTTTCCACACCTTAGCAAACCAGTCGAGGCTATCCCAAACCAAGCATCGAAAACTACAACAAACTCAACTTAACAAACTATAATCGACTGAACTAGATGGTAACTTGAAAACTAAAACATAGTTGTTACTTTGGAATTTTGGATAAAACCATAAATATTTTACTAACCTAACCGATTAGGAACCCCCCCTCTTCCATTTCTTCTCGACTAAATCACCCAAAGGACTCCCAATCGGTAGTAAAATACTAACTAGGAATCCAAGTTAAACTTATTAAACGAGAGTGGTCATCTCAAATCTTAGAAAAGAAAACGAAATCGGATAACAAAGGATGTGATGGTACAAAATTTGACTCAAAAAGATACAAAAAATCCTACGTATAAGATGCTTCCAACCTACATTTCCTCTTGGGTCATTCCAGCCGAACATACACCCACTCCCTATACTTGGAAACCACTAGAAATTCAATTAAGATCTTCTAATCAACCTTTTATGACCATGACAGCTCCTTTATACTGTTACAAACAAGGACAAATATATCTCCTTTCCTAGGATATGGTAGAATAATGATATCATTACCTAAGACATGGTGCAAATCAAATCTCAACCCCAACCATACTTTTTTTGAAAAATGCAAGCTGGAACTACAGTTTTAACTCAATCCAAAATGACTAAACCACCTATAAGCTCCCCTATAAAAGGATGCCAAACCAAAGGAGAAATGCACACTTTCATCATCCCAATCCTTGACTACTCTATTCACCATTCCATCGGCCAAACTCACCACTTCTACGATGAAGAACAAGAGCAGCAGCACAAGATGAGAGCCAGCACCATAGGAGAAGAAAACCACCATCAGCACCATCACCATAAACGTCAGCGGTCAAGCAGTCCTAACACCCCATACCTTTCTTGCTTAGGTGAATATTCATCTCAATTTAAAAGAACAAAAGCTTTCCTAATCTAAACAATTTATGCTAAACTAGACTGCTAACTAAAAGGGGAAGAGAAGGGAGTAAAAAAATAAACCGAAATCTACTTGTTTTAACTAACAATTATCACGTAACAGTAAACTGCGCCTTTCAAATCACCAACCCACAAGTTCCTTTGTAACAAATTATGTGGGATAATACCTTTACGACCGAACATATGGAATCATCATTCCATACCAAATACATGGTGAAGAATACAAGATGAGTTGAGGGATACGAACGGCATGCACGTATGCATGCATAAGTTGTTATATCATATGCGACCTTTTGAGAAAAATTATGGGGGAGAAGGCAACATGCAGACGTAAGCATGTAGGTCTACTTGTATGAATAAGCCTTGTAAACCACCCTTGGGTAACTACTACATCTATATGAACACAAAAATAAAATGGGTTCTAATTACTCCTATAAAACCTCACGGCAAACAAAAGAATTGGTACAAAAATGTGATACTTGAAATTCTGATAACTCACTTATAAGATATTAATAAGGGTCACTTAAATATATGTACAAAATTCTAATAATCATAGTATAATAACACCGTTATTGAAAACAAGAAGGATTCGGTAACTTCATATGGATGGGTTAAAACCTATGTGGTGTCAACTATACTCATATCCACATAAAGGGGTCTATGATGAAAAGTGTATAAATAGGTCATACTTAAGCTTGGGAGATTGTACCTATAATATCAAACCATAAAAGAAACAATTATATTAACTTATAAATATCTTTTGATATAATAAAAGTGTTCAAAAAACCTAAAACACATGGGATGACTAGAATTCCCAAGAACATGGATGTTGATATGGAACTTTGAAACTTTGTAGGGATTGTGTAGTGAAGTCCTACTGCACCTCTGAATTTCAGTTTATTTACAACTATCACAACTTGACTGTGAGTTTCACAACCCCTTTTTATACTATTTTATTCTTTGGGATGAAAAGCGTGATACTTAAACTTTTTATGACTTTATGCTATGTATGTTATTGTTAAAACATGAGTTGGTTGGATGTAGATTTCAGAAGGTTTTTTATTCTATTGTAAGTCCCATTTTATTTATGCCTAGACACAACCATTAACTCATAGGTTTGAGCCATGGGATATATTGGATAGTACTATTTTGGTTGACAATCCATTCACCTAACTGGTGGTCTTGCTAGCTACAGTCACCTAATGACGTGGTCAATCACGGTGAATGAATATTTCCAATCCATACATACTTTGAACTCGGGATGAGTTTGATGATCATGAGAACATAAACAATGGCAATCAGTCACAAGTTTGGTTGTGGTCTTATGTAAATTGCATCCTGACATACTTATGAATAACATATAAAATGTTTTACAGACGGCATAACACTTGGGGAGACGAACTCAATGTGACAATTCTAAATTTTCAGGTTAGAATCACACCTCTGAACTGGGGATGTTCTCCCCCATAGTTCCTGAGTGCATGATTGACAGGTGCCGCAGGTGCCTGTCTCAAAGGAGTAACGGCCGTATAGTTCTTCACGACCTTTTGCTTTTTCTTCTGATGGTACTCTAGTTTCTTTGATGTTGTTTCCTTAGCCTTTCCCGCATCATCTTTTAGAACTCCAGACTTCACCATCACATTGGTGAGTTTAGCTGAAAGGGAGATAGCAGACTCCAAAGTAGCAGGATATGAAGCCAGCACAATGCTTTGAATACAAGAGGGTAATCCTGCTACATAATGGTCAATCAGCTTTTCCAGTGTTGGCACCATCTCTGGCACCAAAGCTACCAGTTCATGATAGCGAGTGGTAAAGGTCATATGGTCAGCTCCCTTCATTACATGGTTCGAGAGCTCAATCTCCAGCTGTTGCAATTCATGTTTCGGGCAGAACTCGTTCCTCAGAAGAAGTTTAAATTCTGCCCAGGGCATTGCCATTGCTTTATCTCTTCCTTTCGCCCTGATCTGAGCATTCCACCATGTCAACGCGCGCTTGCTAAATGACCCAGCTGCATAGCGAACTTTATGGTGTTATGGACAACTGCTTATGTCCAGAGTGTTCTCCATTTTCTCGAGCCATTGGATCAGTCCAACAGCTCCCTCGAGTCCAGTAAAGCTAGGTGGTTTGCATCCTATAAAGGATTTGTAGGAGCAGTCTGTATTATGACTAGTGTTTCCACTAGCCTCTCCAGTAGTATGGCCAGAATTGTTGCCATGTCCTTGAATCCGATTTATCATCTCTGGGATGACATCTTTCAGTTGCCTTGTCAGTTGATTACTCAGAAGTGTCGCTAAGGCGATAGTAGCAGGATCAATAACTGGACCCGCATTCGGGTTCAGAGGAGGGTTTTGCGAAGGAGGCGGTGGTGAATCTGGTGGTGACGGAGTAGAAGAGTGTGGTGCAGAAGTCTGTGTAGTCCGTACTGGACTAGGTTGTCTTCTAGGCGGCATTCTGATCATAACCAAAAGAATTTGGTTAGTGTAGTGATCGAATGCTGAAGACAAAATGCAAACATAGATCCTAAGTTCTCTACATGAGGGTCCCTAAGTTATAGTTTAGGCCAAACCGTTTAAGTAAATGACCTATTATTCTCTATAACCTTGAGCTCTGATACCAATCTGTCACACCCCGAGCCGGCGGGGTTGGACCGAAGTCCCCGTCGGGCGGAAGGTTCTCGGGGCGCGATATCGTGAGTGATAATCAAATGATCAGATTGTTTTCATAGCATCAATGTTTAAGAATAACTAAAGCACAATCAAACATTAACTAGGATTACAAAGTTAAATTACAATATCAATGTTCTGCAATATAACTAAGTAAACCTAACAAAATAATTCCAATGTTTCTATCTTGTATCTGTACAAGATATCAAAAGTAGTTTGTATTATCAACAGAAGATGCGCTTCCAAAATCAACTAGGTCCTCTATCTAGGCCACCTAGCATGCAATCCAATAACCTTAGCTTAAACCTGCTCTTCACCTGAGAAAACATGTAAGAAAACAAAGTCAACACAATGGTTGGTGAGTTCATAAAGTTTATAAGTTTAAAATAGTTTTAACAAACCTCTTTCGGTAAAACCTTAATCTCATTAACTCCACATGTAATATCCAAATCGGTATGCATATATATAGGGCATACCCCTGGGTCGAGCCTACAACCCGCCCAGACGCCATCCCACCACATACTAATCCGAATATGACACTGTTGTTAATAATAATTAAGCCTTTTACTTACCAATCAACCCATTCCTCATCATAGCTTTTGTTTTCTGTTTCAAAGTTTACAAGTCTGTAGTATTCATAAGTATTAGTTTCATAGTATGTTTAACAAGCATCATAGTTTCACACGCACATAGTTTAGCTGTCCCTAATCTCATGCATGAGTACAAGCTCTGCACTAGCAGAAGTTTAGCAATTACGTAGCTCACGGATAGATACAAGCTCTGCACTAGCAGTCGTTTAGCCATTACGTATCTCATGAATTAGTTAAGCTTACTCTAGCAATTACGTGTCTCCTATACAAGATACAAGCTCTACACTAGTAGAAGTTTAGCAATTACGTATCTCATACATAGACACAAGCCATGCATACACAAATAATCCAGCAATTACATATCTCATATAAGCAGACAAAAGCTCTGCACTAGTTAATCTCTTTCCTGTTACTCAAATTCGATTAGTTAATGTGTTATGTATTGGATTATTATGGGCCGAAAGAAGGAGTTGGGCCAACTAAGTTTAAGTGGGCCTTGGGTGCTACTAGTGGACTAAACCATTAGGTTGGGTGTTGACATGGGCCGCATAATGGGCCAACGTCTTTGGGCCCAATAAATGGTCATGAGCCGAATGTGGCTTTATGGGCCGGTTTAAGTATCATGGGCCAAGTATATGTAGGTGGGCCGATTAATCCTAATGGGCTGATTAAAGATGGGTTGCATTAACTCCCTTGGGCCGAATTACACAATCTGTTGGGCCGATTAGAGTGTTCATTGGGTCATGATGGTCACTGTTGCAATCGGTTGGTCTTACTAGCAGCGAACCTACTGGGTTCAGGACCATGGTTCGGCTTAGTAGAGGCTTCACAAGGGTTCGTTGTACAGGAGATTACAGGGTTCGGCTAGGGTTGATCAAGAAGGTTCGTGTAGAGGCATGAAGGTTCGTGAGACACAATGGTTCGCCACATAGTATGAGGGTTCGCAGGAGGTTCGCTCATACTCTGACATGTTAGGTTCGGTGTTACCGATGGAGATTCGTGGTGGCTCAATGGTTCGTGGAGGGTTCGCTGCTCTGCTGTGCGAACAGTTAGGATTCACCCGATAATGATGAAGGTTCGGTGGCTGATATGACCATGCAAGGTTCGCCGCACGTGCAAGGATCGGCAACACAGGGTTCGTAGCCCTTGCAAGGTTCGCCTATGGTTTGTGGGTTCGGTGGTGGTTTCCAGTGACAAGAAGATTCGTGTAGTTGATGCTCTAGGGTTCGGTCGACCTCTCAACCATTCCCACGAACCTGTAACATATCATCATGCTCAATCATTCGAATACTAAAGCTGTTCATGTGTCGTGTAACCGATATAGTTGTCGAGGCTTGGGGGTCAAGATAGCATGAGAGTTAACCGGTTAGGGTCAATGTAACGAAACAAGAAGTGAAAACCCTCATTTTCAGACTTTTCAAACATCTATACCTCAAGTTTCAGTGGGCTACGCTTCAGATCCGTTGTACTTTCACGTAGAGGGCTTCGAGATGGTCGTTTAGGCTCAAGAATCACTCAAATCCATGAAGAAATGAGCAAGATATGGGAAATTCAAGCTTGAAGATGGTGATGGTATTTTAGAGAGAGAGAGAGAACCGAAATTTAGAGAGAGAGTGTGTGTAGGTGAATGAAATAAATGGAATTAAAGGCTTGTAACCGTGTGTATTCGGGTTCGTTTCGGTTGCTAGGTACGTAATTTCGTCGTGTTTCCGGATCGTTACGCGCATTTTTCGTAATTAAATAAAAAGAGTTTATTTTAACTATTTGGATGTTATTTATTTCTAGTAATTATTTAAATATCATTTTATTAATTTATTTATCGAATTATATATATTTTTACGCGTTTCGTTTATTTGTTCGCGAATTAATAAAATGGTTTCGTTTAAATTCATTTATGATAAGTTTCAAAATTGTAAAATAGTAAATGTTATATTTCCTTAAATTTATGGTCGTTCGTATCGTTATTCGTTTTCGTTTTCGTTTCTTCAGATCGCGTCGCCATCGCGCGTTTTCGTTCGAATCGTCATTCGAACGAACACGACGATGGTTTGGCTTTCTGATTCTTGTTTTCTACTATTAAGTCATTATTTCAGAACGTTAAACTCTCAAAATCATTCGTACAAATCGTTACCTATACGAATAATTCGTCTGTTTAGCATTCTGTAACAACAACCGTTATGGTTTTGTTTTGTTTAACCTCACATACGTTTATACACAATAGTATCATATCAAGTATCTGTGTTTCAACACTGTGTTGTCTGACATGTTTCTGACTGTTAAACCCTAAGATTTCAGTCTGATTCAGACAATCGCATAATAGTTTCGTATCAAGTATAATGTATCAATAGTATAAACATAGTTTCATGTAATGTGTACCTGAGTTACTGTATGAGTTACTGTTGCGATCACTGTTCCGGCACGCGTCCGGCACTGATGTTACGGCTTCCTCTGTAAAGAGTTGGGGATACCTGTTCTTCATGTGATCTTCACGTTCCCAAGTAAACTTGGGTCCGTGCCCTGAGTTCCAACGAACCTTAACGATAGGAATACGGCTTCGCCTCAGTTTCTTAACTTTGCGATCCATAATCTCTAAAGGTTCTTCAACAAAACGTAAGTGTTCATAGAATTGAATTTCTTCAACCGGTATGATAAGAGTCTCATCTGTAAGGCATTTCTTCAAATTTGAGACATGAAACACGTCATGTACACCACTAAGTTCATTCGGTAAGCTTAATCTGTATGCCACAGGACCACTACGTTCAACAATTTCAAACGGTCCTACGTACCGTGGTGCTAGTTTGCCTTTCTTTGCAAAACGAACTACGCCTTTCCATGGGGATACCTTTAGCATAACGCGGTCTCCCACTTGGAATTTCAACGGCTTGCGCCGTTTTTCGGCATAACTCTTTTGTCTGCTTCGTGTTGCCTGTAACCTTTGTTGTATCTGAGCAATCTTGTCTGTAGTTTCTTGAGTAAGTTCTGGCCCTGTTATACGATTGCCTCCCACTTCCGACCAACAGATCGGTGACCGACATTTCCGACCATAAAGAGCCTCGAATGGGGCACAACCAATGCTGCTGTGATAATTGTTGTTGTAGGAGAACTCGATTAGTGGCAAATGAGAGTCCCAATTACCACCAAAGTCTAGAACACATGTTCTCAACATGTCCTCCAGGGTCTGAATAGTACGTTCGCTTTGACCATCCGTTTGTGGATGATAAGCTGTACTCAAGTTTAATTGCGTCCCCAGAGATTTCTGCAATGATTTCCAGAACCTTGATGTGAATATGCTATCACGATATGAGATAATAGACAATGGCACACCATGGCGTACCACTATCTCGTTGATGTAAAGCTTCGCTAGTTTATCCATCGAGTAATTTTCTCGCATCGGCAAAAAGTGCGCAGATTTTGTTAGTCGACCAACGATAACCCATATGGTATCGTGTCCACTGGAAGTGCGGGCTAGCTTAGTAACAAAGTCCATAGCTATTTGTTCCCATTTTCAAAGTGGAATTTCAGGCTGTTCCAGTAAACCTGACGGTTTCTGATGTTCCGCCTTCAGTTTAGCACACGTAAGACATCGACCAACGTACTTGGCTATGTCTTTCTTCATACCCGGCCACCAATAATACGCACGTAAGTCTTGGTACATTTTATCAGCACCGGGATGCACAGAGTACTTGGTCTTGTGTGCTTCATCAAATATAAGTTTCCTTAACTCATCTACTGCAGGAATCCACACACGGTCCTTGTAGTAAACGAGTCCATCAAGTTTTGTTTCCAAATGTTTTTCCACTCCACAATCTAAGTCTTTCTTCAAGTAACCTCGTTCAATCGCCTTCCGTTGTGCTTGCAAAATGTTGTCGTGTAAGTTTGTTTGCACAGTCATTCCCATTGCTCTGACGCGCAAGGGTTTGACTCGTTCCTTCCGGCTCAAGGCATCAGCTACAACGTTTGCCTTGCCCGATGGTACTTGATTACACCGTCATAGTCATTCAGAAGCTCAACCCAACGTCGCTGTTGTCACACCCCGAGCCGGCGGGGTAGGATCGGGTTTCCCCGACGGGCGGAAGGTTCCCGGGGCGCGATATCGTGAGTGATAATCGAAGTGATCAGATTGTTTACATTGCACATGATATAAATGAGAAATGCTAAGATAATAGAATTACAAAGTTAAATTACATCAGTAACGTTTATAATTTAACAATATAAATCTATTGTAAACATCATAAAATAACTATCTTGTATTTACACAAGATATACAAAATAAATTGTATAATGATGTCTTCAAAAGTATGCAGGTCCAAAATACTAAGTCTTCTTTATGAAATCCTAGTCCAAAAGAAATGACTTCTTAATTAACATGTTAGTCACCTGAGAAGTCATGCAAAAAGATCAAGTCAACACGTGGTTGGTGAGTTCATATAGTTTTAGTAATTAAAAATGATTTGAGAACCTCCTTTGGTAAAGACCCTAACCTCATTAACACCACATGTAATATCCGAATCGGTATGCTTATATATAGGGCATATGTAGGGTCGAACTTACCGCCCGTCCAACCACCGTCCCACCACATACTAATCCGTATATGACACTGTTGTTAATGATAATTAAGCATTTTTACCCTTAACACAATTCCATAACATCCCCTGTTTGTTGTCCCTGTATTTACAATCATTTTAAATCCATGTTGATTTCATAAGTTCATCACTCAATATGATCAACCATCATAATTGTATAAACAGTTATAAATGTTTAATTAAATAAATAAATAAACATTTAATAAAATCTAAGTCCTAATGATTGGGGCCTTTGGTCATACTCGAGTAGACTAGTCTGTTAATCTAGGTACTTAGTATTTAGGGAATCTGTAAATATCCTCAAACATATGACCTACAAATCAAACGGTCTAGCAAGGACTTCTTGAAATGTAGGGTTTTTGTTTCGTCTGTTTTGGCATATGTTATCTCTGATATTTCCCAGGTTTTCCCTTGAAAATGATTTATTGATTCGTCTGATTCTTTTACAAGATGTACTTGATTCGTTGATCATAGAATACTAGATTCATTGATCAAATGTACACTTGATTCATAGTTCAACAAACACTTGATTTGTAGAACATTGAATATTGTCTTTGCAAAGATTGTTTTGTTTGATTTGTTGAAGTGCCACACTTGTTTCACCAAAATGTTTCATTTGATTCATTGAATTCACCCATTTGATTTGTCAAAATGTTTAGTTCGATTCCTTGAACTCCCATACTTGTTTTGTCAAAATGTTTGATGTGATTCTTTTGAAATGTTTTGATCTGTTGAAATCTTTTAGTTTAAATCTGATTATTCACTTAATTTATAAGTAAATCAGTTAGTAAACCTGCATAAAATTTTCCTAGACATGGTCTAGGATAACATTCTTATATATATGTAAACATATAAAATTAAAAGCATTTAAGTAAACTACTTATTAAACAGTTTACGCATGCTTCTCAGCCCCGCGTTTTAAAAACAAAATGTTAGAAAAGGGGCAATGAACTCACCTGTGCTGCTATGTAAATGTTATAACACAAATGCGCGCTCTTGTTTGTAGCTTAGGTTTCTTCAGTTCCTGAGTTATTTTATAAGAATTCGAATATAATAAGTACGCGAAATAGTCGTTGTGCCTAGAGTTGGGTCTTGTTGTGTGTGCAACTAAGTGTCTTAGTGCTAAGTGTAACTAAGATCTAATCTATCCTAGTTACCCTTTTTGATCCCAATCCCATGATTAATTATAATAGCTTACTTTTATATTTTAGAAAATTTCGGCAAAGTTTCCTTTGTTTTCTGTTTAAAACCCAGACAATTATATTGTCTATTTTAGCAATTTCCCAACAATTTAATAATAACAACTAACTTTTGTAACTAACAAAACTTAAAGGAAAATAAGTGACATTTATAAATAAATTCCATTTCAAAATAAATCAAGATTTTAGAAAATTATTAGTTTTACATAATTAGATCCACAAACCTTCAATTTTATTAACAACATCAATATTTGAATTTGAATGAGCTTTGAATGTATGATGGTTAATTAAGTCCCATTGGGCCCACTCAAGCCCAATTAAATATCCTTGATTCCAAATCGATCGTTATTCAAGCCCGTGAATGATCCCATGTAGATAGTTACACCCTAAGTTAATGGGCATTGATAACATAAGTTTGTACAACTGCATGTTCCTATTTAATTCCCATGCACACACATAAATTTAATAACCCATACGTGCATTTTAAGTTCAATTCTCATGTGAAACTTAGATTGTTGGCCAATCACCCATTTGCTAAGTCTTTAACCTTAGTCCTGATCATTCTCGAACCAATGTTAGCCTAATTAAACCATATTTAAGTTCGGCAATCATCTAGGGCAGCGAACCTTCTTGAATTTAGGCAAAGCTTCGGCTAAGTTCAGAATTTGTTAAAGGTTCGTGGCTCATGGTTCGTAGGTCAAGGGGTACGGCTGTTGTATTGAGGTTCGTGGAACTTGAATGGGTCAGCTGCATTAATGGTTAAATAGATTCGCAGGGTTCGGTGCTGACTCTCATGTGTTCGTTGCAGGCTTTCATGGGTTCGTTGCAGAAGATACACGTGGGCTCCAGGGTTCGTTGCAGAAGATACACATAGGCTCCAGGGTTCGTTGCAGACCCTTGTAGATTCGGGGCAGGGCTCGCAGGGTTCGGCCCTCAGATGAAGGGTTCGGCCGGTTGTTGAGGAAAAGGTTCGGCCAACGAACCTGAAACTTTCCATGGCTTCTATCCTCCTTCTTGAGATCTTAACCTGTCACAACCCATTTCTAACGATACGTAAACGTGTGTGCACCTACATCTAAGTGTTTCTAGTGTTTAAAATCGATTATCATAGCAAAACTTACATGAGTTCGTGAAACCCTATAAAACCGGGTTTA
This sequence comes from Mikania micrantha, assembly GCA_009363875.1. Classification (NCBI taxonomy): domain Eukaryota; kingdom Viridiplantae; phylum Streptophyta; class Magnoliopsida; order Asterales; family Asteraceae; genus Mikania; species Mikania micrantha. The sequence goes on from CM018687.1 coordinate 31,654,960, forward strand.
AACTTAAACATTACCTCGAAACCGACGGATAAACTCTCGAAATTCTTGTACTTTCGTGATCTACGTGTTGAGATGAACGTCTTGACTCCTTGAAAGCTTGAATCCGCAAGGAATTCTTCACACAATCATAGAGAGAAGGTGGAGAAACTCGTTTTAGAGAGAGAGAGTGAAAAACGAATTATGAGAGAGAGGGTGGGGTTGATGATGGTTGGTGGTGCATTTACTCACCTTATTAATTGTTTCATTTACCCGGTCGTTTGGTCTCGTTCGGTTTCGCGTAAAGTGCCGGTTCGCGTAGTTTTCGCGACGAAACGATATGATTTTAAAATTAGAAATAAATTAATTATTCAAGGTTGTGATTCCTAATAAATTAACTATTATCTTCTATTTATTTTAAATTTTAAAAAAAATATAAGTTGCTGTTTAAATCGAAACGTACGGTCGTCGCGCGTATTCGTTCGGATCGTCACCCGTACGAACACGGCGATAACTATACCTTTCAATCTTGTTTTCTAATTATAGAATATCATTCAGAACGTTAAAATTTCAGATATATTCGTACAGATCGTCACCTATACGAATAACCCGTAAGTTTAGCACTCATATAACAATATTCGTGTGTTTCGTTCTGTAAAGTCTCGCATACGTTTATACATAATAAATCCTAAACAAATAATCACATGGTGGTTCTGTATTGTCAGATAATTATCTAACTCAAGAACCATTGTTCTGAACTGTGTTTCTGTCAAATGTTTCTGAATTTGTTCTATGAACACACAGAATGACAATGATAAAAGATATGAATAATGAAACATACTGAAATGCATATGATTCGTACATGTTTTACTGTTCCTATGCTGTAGAGATCACTGTTCCAGTGGCAGTTTCGGCACTGATGTTACAGTCTCCCCTTGTTAGAGAAATTTCATCCCGAAATTTAAGAGTTGTTATCAGGTACAGCTTCCTCTTCAAACAGTTGGGGATACTTTAACTTCATGTGATCTTCACATTCCCAAGTGAACTCGGGCCCGCGTCTTGAATTCCATCGAACCTTTACAATAGGAATACGGCTTCGCCTCAGTTGTTTAACCTTGCGATCCATAATCTCCAAAGGTTCTTCAATGAAATGTAATTGTTCATCGACTTGAATCTCTTCGATTGGAATGACGAGAGACTCGTCAGCAAGGCATTTCTTTAGGTTTGAGACGTGAAACACGTCATGCACACCACTGAGTTCATCTGGTAATCTCAGTCGATAAGCCACAGGACCAATACGCTCGACGATCTCGAACGGTCCCACGTATCGTGGTGCTAATTTGCCTTTCTTTCCAAAGCGTACAACGCCCTTCCATGGGGATACCTTCAACATTACAAGATCTCCCACTTGGAATTCCAACGGCTTGCGCCGTTTGTCGGCGTAGCTCTTTTGTCTGCTCCTTGTAGCTTGTAGTCTTCTTTGAATCTGAGCTATCTTGTCGGTGGTTTCCTGAATAAGTTCTGATCCAGTTATTCGATTGTCTCCAATTTCAGTCCAGCAGATCGGTGATTGACACTTCCAGCCATAAAGAGCCTCGAATGGTGCACATCCGATGCTGCTGTGGTAACTGTTATTGTAAAAAACTCGATCAGTGGCAAATGGGAGTCCCAGTTTCCACCAATGTCCAATACACAGGTCCTTAACATGTCCTCTAGGGTCTGGATAGTACGTTCGCTTTGACCATCCGTTTGTGGATGATAAGCTGTACTCAGATTTAACTGTGTCCCTAGAGACCTTTGCAGTGACTGCCAGAACCTGGATGTAAATCTGCTATCTCGATCAGAGATAATAGACATTGGCACACCGTGGCGTACCACTATCTCATTTATGTACAATCTTGCCAGTTTATCTATCGTGAAAGTCTCACGCATAGGCAAGAAATGAGCAGATTTGGTTAAACGGTCAACGACCACCCAAATTGTATCGTAACCACTGGAAGTGCGGGGTAACTTGGTAATGAAATCCATAGCTATTTGTTCCCACTTCCAGAGCGGAATTTCAGGCTGTTCCAGTAGACCAGACGGTCTCTGGTGTTCCGCCTTTACCTTCGCACATGTTAGACACTGACCGACATACTCAGCTATGTCTTTCTTCATTCCAGGCCACCAATAAAATCCACGCAAGTCTTGGTACATTTTATCAGCGCCTGGATGAACACAGTATTTAGTCTTGTGTGCTTCATCGAAGATAAGTTTTCTCAATTCATCTACCGCAGGAATCCATACTCGATCCTTATAGTAGATGATTCCATCCGGCTTCGTGTCAAACTGTTTTTCCGCTCCGTAATCAAGTTCCTTCTTCAAATTGCCTCGGTCAAGTGCTTCTTGTTGTGCTTGGATAATCTTGTCACTTAAACTGGTCTGCACGGTTATCCCCATTGCTCTAACACGTAGGGGTTTGACCCGTTCTTTCCGGCTCAAGGCATCAGCTACAACGTTCGCCTTTCCCGAATGATACTTAATTACACAATTATAATCGTTCAGAAGTTCAACCCAACGGCGTTGTCGCATGTTGAGCTCCTTCTGATCAAAGATATGTTGCAGACTCTTGTGATCAGTGAATATGGTACACTTGGTGCCATATAAATAATGTCTCCAAATCTTCAGTGCGAAGATTACAGCTCTCAATTCAAGATCATGAGTAGTGTAGTTCTTCTCATGAACCTTTAACTGTCTTGATGCATAGGCTATAACCTTGTCCCGTTGCATTAACACACAACCGAGTCCCTGATGAGAAGCATCACAGTACACAAAAAAGTCATCGCAGCCCTCTGGGAGAGATAGGATTGGAGCATCACATAGTTTCTGTTTCAATGTCTGAAAAGCATCTTGCTGTTTCTGCTCCCAGACAAACGGTTCACTTTTCTGAGTTAACTTAGTGAGTGGTAGAGCTATCTTAGAAAAATTCGAGATGAACCTTCTATAATAACCTGCCAATCCCAGAATAGACCGTATCTCTGTCGGTATCTTCGGAGTGTCCCAATTCTTTATCGCCTTGATCTTGGCAGGATCTACGTGAATTCCCTCGCTGTTGAATACATGACCCAGAAATTGAACTTCTCTTAGCCAGAATTCACACTTAAAGAATTTAGCATAGAGTTGTTCTTTCTTCAACAGCTCCAAGATCTTTTTAAGGTGTTGCTCATGTTCTGTTTTGGTCTTGGAATAAATCAGTATGTCATCAATAAAGACAATGACAAACTGATCCAAGTACGGCTTGCACACTCGGTTCATGAGGTCCATGAAAACTGCAGGTGCATTTGTCAATCCGAAGGGCATCACCAAGAATTCATAGTGCCCATATCTGGTTCGGAAGGCCGTTTTCGGTATGTCTTCATCTTGAACTCTCAGCTGATGATATCCAGACCGCAAGTCAATCTTTGAGAAATATTGAGCTCCTTGCAGTTGGTCAAACAAATCATCAATCCTTGGCAATGGATACCGATTCTTGATGGTTAGTTTATTTAGTTCTCTGTAATCTATGCACATTCTGAACAATCCGTCTTTCTTCTTCACGAATAAGACCGGAGCTCCCCAAGGTGAGTAGCTCGGCCTGATAAAACCCTTGTCAAGTAGCTCCTGTAACTGATTAGACAATTCCTGCATCTCGGAAGGTGCTAACCTGTATGGAGATTTAGCAACAGGAGTTGCTCCATGAATTAAGTCAATACGAAACTCTACTGGTCGCACAGGTGGCAAACCTGGTAGATCTTCAGGAAACACTTCAGGATATTCTCTCACTACCGGTACATCTTGAATCTTTTTCTTCTCCTTTCCCTTTTCCACCACATGAGCCAAGAACGCCACGCACTGCTTCTGTAGACACTTACGCGCCTTTATGCAAGAGATGATTTTGACACTTCGTTTTTCTTGATCCCCTTTAACTTCCAATACACGATCACTCGGCAATGGAATTCGAAGCAGCTTCTCAGAACAGATGACTTCCACTCGGTTAGAGGAATGCCAATCCATTCCGACAATGATGTCGAAACTACCCAACTCCATCGGTATCAAATCAATGGCGAATGTATGACCATTAAGTGTCAATGGGCAATTTCTATAAATTGTGCTAACTGTAATCTGTTTCCCGTTAGCTACTTCAATAATGTAAGGGGAGTCTAGCTGTTCCTCTATGGAATCTAGTTGACATGCAAAGTCGGTAGAGATAAAACTCTGATCCGCACCAGTATCAAATAGAACAGATGCATAAAAGTCATGTAAAAGAAACGTACCAGTGACCACATTTGGGTCCTGGCGTGCAGCTGGTGCTCCGATGGCAAAGGCTCGTCCACGTGGTGCTTGAACTGCTGCTGGTTGGGCCTTCTTCGGGCAGTTCTTAGCAAAGTGGCCTTGTTCGCCACAGTTATAGCATCCACCGTGGTTCTGATTAGCTGGTGGAGGGAGAGCCAAAGCAGCATTGTTGACTGCTTGATTAGGTGTCATCCGGCAGTACTGGACCCAATGGCCCTTTCTTCCGCATCCCGTGCATTGCTTGCAGGGAGTGTCAGCAGGGTGATGATACTGACACTTGGCACACAAAGGAAACGTACCAGTGTAAGGTTTGCGGTTGGGGTTCTGTGGTGTTGCTGCCACTTGTTGAAGAGGTGTGGCCACTGTGTAGTTCTTGATGGTTTTCTGCTTCTTCTTCTGATGGTGCTGGTGGGGAGGTTTCTTTGAAAACTCTTCCTTGCGCTTACCGGTGTCAGCCTCTTTCTTTAAAACGCCAGAGGCTACCATGAGGTCAGTGAGTTTCCCAGACAATCTCACTGCAGATTCAACAGTAGTAGGGTTGGCTGAAACAACCATGCCCTGAATGCAGGCGGGAAGTCCACCTACATAACGGTCTATTCTTTTCTCCAGAGTTGGTACCATATCAGGTACCAAAGCAACTAACTCGTGGTAACGAGTAGTGTACCCCATGTGATCAGCCCCCTTCATCACATGGTTGGATAGTTCAACCTCCAACTTCTGCAGCTCATTCTTGGGGCAGAATTATGTTCGCAGCAGTGCCTTGAAGTCCTCCCATGGCATTGCCATAGCTTCCTCTCTTCCTCGGGCGTTGATCTGACCATTCCACCAAGTCAGAGCCCTTTTGTTGAATGTTCCAGCTGAGTAACAGACCTTGTGGTGTTCAGGGCAACTGCAAAGATCCAAGGTTGCCTCAATCTTCTCAATCCATTGGATTAACCCAACTGCGCCTTCAGACCCACTAAAACTGGGTGGTTTACATCCTACAAAGGACTTGTAGGAGTAATGAGATGAATCTCCAGTATTTCCACTGGCTTCTCCTGATGTGTTGCCAGTGTTGAGGATTTCATTACGAAGACGAAGGAACATCTCCGGTATTGCTTCTTTCATCTGATTTGTCATCTGGCTACTCAGTAACGTCACCAGAGCGATAGTAGCAGGATCCATGGTCGGTGATGTGCCCGAACCAGATGCTTGGGTAATCAGTGGAGGAGGGGGAGGAGGAGGTGGAGGAGGTGGTGGTGGTGAATCATTTGGTGATGGTGTGGAGGAGTGTGGAGCCAAATCTTGTGGTGGTAGCTGTATCAAAGGAGGCTGTCTTCTCGGCGGCATTCTGATCATAACCAATAAAGTTATAGGTTAGCGCAATGATCGAATACAGAAGACAGTATGCAATTAATTCCTAAGTCTTGTTTTCTCTATATGTAGGGTCCCTAGATTATAGTCTAGGCCAAACCATTTAAATAAGTGACCTATATTTCTCTATAACCATGGCTCTGATACCAATCTGTCACACCCCGAGCCGGCGGGGTAGGATCGGGTTTCCCCGACGGGCGGATGGTTCCCGGGGCGCGATATCGTGAGTGATAATCGAAGTGATCAGATTGTTTACATTGCACATGATATAAATGAGAAATGCTAAGATAATAGAATTACAAAGTTAAATTACATCAGTAACGTTTATAATTTAACAATATAAATCTATTGTAAACATCATAAAATAACTATCTTGTATTTACTCAAGATATACAAAATAAATTGTATAATGATGTCTTCAAAAGTATGCAGGTCCAAAATACTAAGTCTTCTTTATGAAATCCTAGTCCAAAAGAAATGACTTCTTAATTAACCTGTTCGTCACCTGAGAAGTCATGCAAAAAGATCAAGTCAACACGTGGTTGGTGAGTACATATAGTTTTAGTAATTAAAAATGATTTGAGAACCTCCTTTGGTAAAGACCCTAACCTCATTAACACCACATGTAATATCCGAATCGGTATGCTTATATATAGGGCATATGTAGGGTCGAACTTACCGCCCGCCCAGCCACCGTCCCACCACATACTAATCCGTATATGACACTGTTGTTAATGATAATTAAGCATTTTTACCCTTAACACAATTCCATAACATCCCCTGTTTGTTGTCCCTGTATTTACAATCATTTGAAATCCATATTGATTTCATAAGTTCATCACTCAATATGATCAACCATCGTAATTGTATAAACAGTTATAAATGTTTAATTAAATAAATAAATAAACATTTAATAAAATCTAAGTCCTAATGATTAGGGCCTTTGGTCATACTCGAGTAGACTAGTCTATCAATCTAGGTACTTAGTATTTAGGGAATCTGTAAATATCCTCAAACATATGACCTACAAATCAAACAGTCTAGCTAGGACTTCTTGAAATGTAGGGTTTTTGTTTCGTCTGTTTTGGCATATGTTATCTCTGATATTTCTCAGGTTTTCCCTTGAAAATGATTTATTGATTCGTCTGATTCTGTTACAAGATGTACTTGATTCGTTGATCATAGAATACTAGATTCATTGATCAAATGTACACTTGATTCATAGTTCAACAAACACTTGATTTGTAGAACATTGAATATTGTCTTTGCAAAGATTGTTTTGTTTGATTTGTTGAAGTCCCACACTTGTTTCACCAAAATGTTTCATTTGATTCATTGAATTCACCCATTTGATTTGTCAAAATGTTTAGTTCGATTCCTTGAACTCCCATACTTGTTTTGTCAAAATGTTTGATGTGATTCTTTTGAAATGTTTTGATCTGTTGAAATCTTTTAGTTTAAATCTGATTATTCACTTAATTTATAAGTAAATCAGTTAGTAAACCTGCATAAAATTTTCCTAGACATGGTCTAGGATAACATTCTTATATATATATGTAAACATATAAAATTAAAAGCATTTAAGTAAACAATTTATTAAACAGTTTACGCATGCTTCTCAGCCCCGCGTTTTAAAAACAAAATGTTAGAAAAGGGGCAATGAACTCACCTGTGCTGCTATGTAAATGTTATAAAACAAATGCGCGCTCTTGTTTGTAGCTTAGGTTTCTTCAGTTCCTGAGTTATTTTATAAGAATTCGAATATAATAAGTACGCGAAATAGTCGTTGTGCCTAGAGTTGGGTCTTGTTGTGTGTGCAACTAAGTGTCTTAGTGCTAAGTGTAACTAAGATCTAATCTATCCTAGTTACCCTTTTTGATCCCAATCCCATGATTAATTATAATAGCTTACTTTTATATTTTAGAAAATTTCGGCAAAGTTTCCTTTGTTTTCTGTTTAAAACCCAGACAATTATATTGTCTATTTTAACAATTTCCCAACAATTTAATAATAACAACTAACTTTTGTAACTAACAAAACTTAAAGGAAAATAAGTGACATTTATAAATAAATTCCATTTCAAAATAAATCAAGATTTTAGAAAATTATTAGTTTTACATAATTAGATCCACAAACCTTCAATTTTATTAACAACATCAATATTTGAATTTGAATGAGCTTTGAATGTATGATGGTTAATTAAGTCCCATTGGGCCCACTCAAGCCCAATTAAATATCCTTGATTCCAAATCGATCGTTATTCAAGCCCGTGAATGATCCCATGTAGATAGTTACACCCTAAGTTAATGGGCATTCATAACATAAGTTTGTACAACTTGCATGTTCCTTTTTAATTCCCATGCACACACATAAATTTAATAACCCATGCATGCATTTTAAGTTCAATTCTCATGTGAAACTTAGATTGTTGGCCAATCACCCATTTGCTAAGTCTTTAACCTTAGTCCTGATCATTCTCGAACCAATGTTAGCCTAATTAAACCATATCTAAGTTCGGCAATCATCTTGGGCAGCGAACCTTCTTGAATTTAGGCAAAGGTTTGGCTAAGTTCAGAATTTCTTAAAGGTTCGTGGCTCATGGTTCGTAGGTCAAGGGGTTCGGCTGTTGTATGGAGGTTCGTGGAACTTGAATGGGTCGGCTGCATTAATGGTTAAATAGATTCGCAGGGTTCGGTGCTGACTCTCATGTGTTCGTTGCAGGCTTTCATGGGTTCGTTGCAGAAGATACACGTGGGCTCCAGGGTTCGTTGCAGAAGATACACATAGGCTCCAGGGTTCGTTGCAGACCCTTGTAGATTCGGGGCAAGGCTCGCAGGGTTCGGCCCTCAGATGAAGGGTTCGGCCGGTTGTTGAGGAAAAGGTTCGGCCAACGAACCTGAAACTTTCCATGGCTTCTATCCTCCTTCTTGTGATCTTAACCTGTCACAACCCATTTCTAACAATACCTAAACGTGTGTGCACCTACATCTAAGTGTTTCTAGTGTTTAAAATCGATTATCATAGCAAAACTTACATGAGTTCGTGAAACCCTATAAAACCGGGTTTAAACTTAAACATTACCTCGAAACCGACGGATAAACTCTCGAAATTCTTGTACTTTCGTGATCTACATGTTGAGATGAACGTCTTGACTCCTTGAAAGCTTGAATCCGCAAGGAATTCTTCACACAATCATAGAGAGAAAGTGGAGAAACTCGTTTTAGAGAGAGAGTGAAAAACGAATTATGAGAGAGAGGGTGGGGTTGATGATGGTTGGTGGTGCATTTACTCACCTTATTAATTGTTTCATTTACCCGGTCGTTTGGTCTCGTTCGGTTTCGCGTAAAGTGCCGGTTCGCGTAGTTTTCGCGACGAAACGATATGATTTTAAAATTATAAATAAATTAATTATTCAAGGTTGTGATTCGTAATAAATTAACTATTATCTTCTATTTATTTTAAATTTTAAAAAAAATATAAGTTGCTGTTTAAATCGAAACGTACGGTCGTCGCGCGTATTCGTTCAGATCGTCACCCGTACGAACACGGCGATAACTATACCTTTCAATCTTGTTTTCTAATTATAGAATATCATTCAGAACGTTAAACTTTCAGATATATTCGTACAGATCGTCACCTATACGAATAACCCGTAAGTTTAGCACTCATATAACAATATTCGTGTGTTTCGTTCTGTAAAGTCTCGCATACGTTTATACATAATAAATCCTAAACAAATAATCACATGATGGTTCTGTATTGTCAGATAATTATCTAACTCAAGAACCATTGTTCTGAACTGTGTTTCTTTCAAATGTTTCTTAATTTGTTCTATGAACACACAGAATGACAATGATAAATGATATGAATAATGAAACATACTGAAATGTATATGATTCGTACCTGTTTTACTGTTCCTATGCTGTAGAGATCACTGTTCTGGTGGCGGTTCCGGCACTGATGTTACAGCTGTCGCATGTTGAGTTCCTTCTGATCAAATATGTGTTGCAGACTTTTGTGATCAGTAAATATGGTACACTTAGTGCCATATAAGTAATGTCTCCAAATCTTTAAAGCAAATATCACAGCTCCCAGTTCTAGATCATGAGTAGTGTAGTTCTTCTCATGTATCTTTAGTTGTCTCGAAGCATAGGCAATAACTTTGTCTCGCTGCATAACTACACAGCCAAGTCCCTGATGGGATGCATCACAATACACAACAAAGTCATCACAACCATCTGGGAGAGATAAGATCGGAGCATCACATAGCTTTTGCTTCAAGGTCTGAAACGCTTCTTCTTGTTTCTGTTCCCACACGAATGGTTCGCTCTTCTGTGTCAACTTAGTGAGTGGCAGGGCTATCTTAGAAAAGTTTGAGATAAATCTTCTGTAATAGCCTGCTAAGCCTAGAAAAGAACGTATCTCCGTAGGTGTCTTCGGAGTGTCCCAATATTTTATTGCCTCAATCTTGGCAGGATCAACATGTATTCCCTCACTGTTAACTACGTGGCCTAGGAATTGAACCTCCTTTAGCCAAAACTCACACTTAGAGAATTTGGCATAGAGTTTCTCTTCCTTTAATAGTTCCAAGATCGTTCTAAGATGTTGCTCATGCTCTGCTCTGCTCTTAGAATAGATCAATATGTCATCAATAAAAACAATAACAAATTGATCTAAATACGGCTTACACACACGGTTCATGAGATCCATGAAAACCGCGGGTGCATTCGTCAACCCAAAAGGCATCACCATGAACTCGTATGCCCGTATCTGGTACGAAACGCCGTCTTGGGTATGTCTTCGTCTTGCACTCTGAGCTGGTGGTATCCGGAACGTAGATCGATCTTCGAAAAGTGTTGAGCTCCTTGCAATTGATCAAACAAATCATCAATCCTCGGTAATGGATACCGATTCTTGATGGTTAGTTTGTTTAGCTTCCTGTAATCTATGCACATGCGAAAAGATCCTTCCTTCTTTTTCACAAACAAAACCGGAGCTCCCCAAGATGAGTAGCTCGGTCGGATGAAACCCTTGTCCAGTAGCTCCTGTATTTTGTTGGATAAATCCTGCATCTCTGAAGGTGCTAACCTGTAAGGAGATTTAGCAACAGGTGTTGCTCCAGGAATCAGATCAATACGAAACTCTACCGGTCGCACAGGTGGCAAACCAGGTAGATCCTCAGGAAACACTTCAGGGTATTCCTTCACTATCGGGACATCTTGTATTGTTTTCTTGTCTTTTTCTTTCTCCACTACGTGAGCAAAGAAAGCTATGCATTTCTTTTGTAGACACTTTCGCGCTTTTATGCATGATATGATCTTTACGTTTTGCTTTGCTTGATCCCCACGAACTTCCAATACACGATCATTCGTTACTAGAATCTGAAGTGGCTTTTCAGAACAGATGACTTCAACTCTATTGAGTGATAGCCAATCCATCCCCACGATGATGTCGAAACTGCCCAACTCCATCGGCAACAAGTCGATGGTAAATGTGTAATCAGTGAGTGTAAGTGGGCAGTTCCTAAGTATAGTGCTAACTGTAACTTGCTTTCCGTTTGCTACTTCAATAATGTAAGGGGAGTCTAATGTTTCCTCAGTAATACTAAGTTGTCGTGAAAAATCAGAGGAAAAAAAACTCTGGTCTGCACCAGTATCAAATAGTATAGATGCATAAGAGTCATGTAAAAGAAATGTACCAGTGACCACATTAGGGTCTTGGCGTGCAGCATTGGCTCCGATAACAAAAGCTCGTCCGCGAGGTGCTTGTGCTCCTGGTTGCACTCTCTTAGGACAGTCGCGGGAGAAATGACCCAGTTCCCCGCAGGTGTAGCATCCCCTGTTGTTGTTGTTGCCTGGATTCTGTGGTGGTGGTGGAGGTAGTGCTCTTGCTGCAGTGTTGGTAGCCTGATTTACAGCAACACGGCATTTAGTAACCCAGAGGCCAAACCGACCACAATTAGTGCACTTCCTACATTGAGCAGTAGGAGGATCATGATACTTGCAGTGAGTGCACTGGGGATGTTCTCCCCCATAGTTCCTGAGTGCAGGATTGACAGGTGCCGCAGGTGCCTGTCTCAAAGGAGTAACGGCCGCATAGTTCTTCACGACCTTTTGCTTTTTCTTCTGATGGTACTCTGGTTTCTTTGATGTTGTTTCCTTAGCCTTTCCCGCATCATCTTTTAGAACTCCAGACTTCACCATCACATTGGTGAGTTTAGCTGAAAGGGAGATAGCAGACTCCAAAGTAGCATGATATGCAGCCAGCACGATGCTTTGAATACAAGAGGGTAATCCTGCTACATAACGGTCAATCAGCTTTTCCAGTGTTGGCACCATCTCTGGCACCAAAGCTACCAGTTCATGATAGCGAGTGGTAAAGGTCATATGGTCAGCTCCCTTCATTACATGGTTCGAGAGCTCAATCTCCAGCTGTTGCAGTTCATGTTTCGGGCAGAACTCGTTCCTCAGAAGAAGTTTAAATTCTGCCCAGGGCATTGCCATTGCTTCATCTCTTCCTTTCGCCCTGATTAGAGCATTCCACCATGTCAACGCTCGCTTGCTAAATGACCCAGCTACATAGCGAACTTTATAGTGTTCTGGACAACTGCTTATGTCCAGAGTGTTTTCCATTTTCTCGAGCCATTGGATCAGTCCAACAGCTCCCTCGACTCCAGTAAAGCTAGGTGGTTTGCATCCTACAAAGGATTTGTAGGAGTAGTCTGTATTATGACTAGTGTTTCCACTAGCCTCTCCAGTAGTATGACCAGAATTGTTTCCATGTCCTTGGATCCGATTTATCATCTCTTGGATGACATCTTTCAGTTGGCTTGTCAGTTGAGTACTCAGAAGTGTCGCTAAGGCGATAGTCGCAGGATCAATAACTGGACCCGCATTCGGTTCGGCGGAGGGATTTGCGGAGGAGGCGGTGGTGAATCTGGTGGTGACGGAGTAGAAGAGTGTGGTGCAAAAGTCTGTGTAGTCGGTATTGGAGTAGGTTGTCTTCTAGGCGGCATTCTGATCATAACCAAAAGAATTTGGTTAGTGCAGTGATCGAATGCTGAAGACAAAATGCAAATATAGATCCTAAGTTCTCTACATGAGGGTCCCTAAGTTATAGTCTAGCCCAAACCGTTTAACTAAATGACCTATTATTCTCTATAACCTTGAGCTCTGATACCAATCTGTCACACCCCGAGCCGGCGGGGTTGGATCGAAGTCCCCGTCGGGCGGAAGGTTCTCGGGGCGCGATATCGTGAGTGATAATCAAATGATAAGATTGTTTTCATAGCATCAATGTTTAAGAATAACTAAAGCACAATCAAACATTAACTAGGATTACAAAGTTAAATTACAATATCAATGTTCTGCAATATAACTAAGTAAACCAAACAAAATAATTCGAATGTTTCTATCTTGTATCTGTACAAGATATCAAAAGTAGTTTGTATTATCAACAGAAGATTTTCTTCCAAAATCAACTAGGTCCTCTATCTAGGCCACCTAGCATGCAATCCAATAGCCTTAGCTTAAACCTGTTCTTCACCTGAGAAAGCATGTAAGAAAACAAAGTCAACACAATGGTTGGTGAGTTCATAAAGTTTATAAGTTTAAAATAGTTTTAACAAACCTCTTTCGGTAAAACCTTAATCTCATTAACTCCACATGTAATATCCAAATCGGTATGCTTATATATAGGGCATACCCCTGGGTCGAGCCTACAACCCGCCCAGACGCCATCCCACCACATACTAATCCGAATATGACACTATTGTTAATAATAATTAAGCCTTTTACCTACCAATGAACCTAATCATCATCATAGCTTTTGTTTTCTGTTTCAAAGTTTACAAGTCTGTAGTATTCATAAGTATTAGTTCATAGTATGTTTAACAAGCATCATAGTTTCACACGCACATAGTTTAGCTGTCCCTAATTTCATGCGTGAGTACAAGCTCTACACTAGCAGAAGTTTAGCAATTACGTAGCTCACGGATAGATACAAGCTCTGCACTAGCAGTCGTTTAGCCATTACGTATCTCATGAATTAGTTAAGCTTAGTCTAGCAATTACGTGTCTCCTATACAAGATACAAGCTCTGCACTAGCAGAAGTTTAGCAATTACGTATCTGATACATAGACACAAGCCATGCATACACAAATAATCCAACAATTACATATCTCATATAAGCAGACAAAAGCTCTGCACTAGCAGAAGTTTAGTAATTACATGTCTCTTTAGATAATAGCTTAGCGTCGTCATGGTTTAGTTTAATCCAGCAATTACATACCTCATGTAAGCAGACAAAAGCTCTGCACTAGCAGTCGTTTAGCAATTACATGTGTCTTATATAGGTAATAGCTTAGCCTCGTTATGGTTTAGTTTACATGTATCTCAATACATAGGTACAAGCTCTGCACTAGCAGTCGTTTAGCAATTACATAGCCTATGATTAGATACATGCAGAATGTTTCATGTGCAAATAATAGTTTCAAGCATATAGTTTCAAGCGTCCACACATAGTTTCATCATGAATTCCATAGCATAGCATCAAGTCTCATGTTTATTCATATAGTTTCATAAGCATAAAGTCTCACGTTTAAGCATATAGTTTCATAAGCATCCAACATATAGTTTCAAGCTTCAAGTTTAAAGTGTAGGCATCAAGTTTATAGTTTCTCATAGTGTACTAGTTTCCAAGTATAGGCATCAATGTAATCATCATGTTAAGTTTAAAAGCATTAAATAACATTTCAATCGTTTCTTAAAATGTTTAACATGCTTCTCAGTCCTGAAGTAAAACAAATAAGTTTGAAAAGGGACAAATGAACTCACCTTGTGTCCGTAGTGTTTGACTAAGTAAAATAAGAATGCACGCGCTCTTTGTTTGCTCTTGTTAGGATGTTCACGCTCCTGTATTGATTTCATAGTGTTGTAGCTTATAAGTATAAGTTTGTAGAGATTTGTTGTGCGTGTAAGTGTTAGTGTTAGCGCTAAATTTGGCTAACACTGTGAGTCTCGTTCTTCATTCGGCCCAATTTGTTCACTTAGGATTTTATTAACCCTTAGTCTAACCCATGTAGGGAAAATATCCTTGTTAACCTGTTTATATCCTATCGTTTAAATTAGTGACAAAAGATATTAAGTATAAGACTTAGGTTTTAGGTTAAAAGTTAACAATCCTAATCAAGCATTTAAAGACTTAATTCTTAAGGTTTCCCATAATATGATTTATTCAATTTCCTCATCCTTGTAGTAACTTGTTTAATCTCTTGCCTATTACTCAAATTCGATTAGGGTTCGCAGGAAGTTCGCTCATACTCTGACATCTCAGGTTCGGTGTTACCGATGGAGGTTCGTGGTGGCTCAATGGTTCGTGGAGGGTTCGCTGCTCAGCTGTGCAAACCAGTAGGATTCACCCGATAATGATGAAGGTTTGGTGGCTGATGTGACCATGCAAGGTTCGCCGCACGTGCAAGGATCGGCAACACAGGGTTCGTAGCCCTTGCAAGGTTCGCCTATGGTTTGTGGGTTCGGTGGTGGTTTCCAGTGACAAGAAGGTTTGTGTAGTTGATGCTCTAGGGTTCGGTCGACCTCTGAACCATTCCCACGAACATGTAACACATCATCATGCTCAATCATCCGAATACTAAAGCTGTTCATGTGTCATGGTGTAACCGATATAGTTGTTGAGGCTTGGGGGTCAAGATAGCATGAGAGTTAACCGGTTAGGGTTAGTGTAACGAAACAAGAAGTGAAAACCCTCATTTTCAGACTTTTCAAACATCTATACCTCAAGTTTCAGTGGGCTACGCTTTAGATCCGTTGTACTTTCACGTAGAGGGCTTCGAGATGGTCGTTTAGGCTCAAGAATCACTTAAATCCATGAAGAAATGAGCAAGATATGGGAGATTCAAGCTTGAAGATGGTGATTGTATTTTAGAGAGAGAGAGAACCGAAATTTAGAGAGAGAGTTTGTAGGTGAATGAAATAAATAAAATTAAAGGCTTGTAAGGGGTTTTTATACCCCGTGTGTATTCGGGTTCGTTTCGGTTGCTAGGTTCGTAATTTCATCGTGTTTCCGGATCATTACGCACATTTTTCGTAATTAAATAAAAAGAGTTTATTTTAACTATTTGGATGTTATTTATTTCTAGTAATTATTTAAATATCATTTTATTAATTTATTTATCGAATTATATATATTTTTACGCGTTTCGTTTATTTGTTCACGAATTAATAAAATCGTTTCGTTTAAATTCATTTATGATAAGTTTCAACATTGTAAAATAGGAAATGATATATTCCTTAAATTTATGGTCGTTCGTATCATTATTCGTTTTCGTTTTCGTTTCGTCAGATCGCGTCGCCATCGCGCGTATTCGTTGAATCGTCATTCGAACGAACACGACGATGGTTTGGCTTTCTGATTCTTGTGTTCTACTGTTAAGTCATTATTTCAGAACGTTAAACTCTCAAAATCATTCGTACAGATCGTCACCAATACGAATAATTCGTCTGTTTAGCCTTCTGTAACAACAACCGTTATGGTTTTGTTTTGTTTAACATCACATACGTTTATACACAATAGTATCATATCAATTATCTGTGTTTCAACACTGTGTTGTCTGACATGTTTCTGACTGTTAAACCCTAAGATTTCAGTCAGATTCAGACAATCGCATAATAGTTTCGTATCAAGTATAATGTATCAATAGTATAAACATAGTTTCATGTAATGTGTACCTGAGTTACTGTACGAGTTACTGTTGCGATCCGGCACTGATGTTACAATTAACAAGGATTGGCTATTCCTAAGCCATAAATTCATCTAGGAACTGTTTTAGTGAAATAATCAACTACAATATCTATTTGATTAATCCGGAAATGTCGTGATTAATCTAGTTAGTCATAAACTCCTTAATAGGAGCCTAAATCATTATAGGTTCCTTGTTTATTGCAATTCATGCAATATTAACTTAAGGAGGCCGATTAAGGATTAAGATTAGCTTGATGACTTGAACTGTGATTCCTTGTCATCAAAAGTCAAGGAATATTCTGATAATCCAATTCAAATACAAATAACTCATAAAACATTACTGAATTACAGAATTCTGTTCATATTTTGCGTGATACTTCAGTATCAAAACACTTCAATAACACAGGTGAGACTCATAACCCCTTTTCTTTTCTTTTCCTAAAACCGCGGGGTGGAACATGTAAACTTTTGATAACTCAAAAATTTTAAACTATTATGGAAGCAAACTATTCAGACAATGAAAATCATCTACATGTTTTGGTTATACAAATGTTGAATGATGCTATTCTTATGCAATATCATTAACTTGATTCGTCAAGCCCCCGGTAGTACTGGTATGGTCCATATGCGGGAAACCGCGAACACAAAAACATGTGCTCCAACTGCGGGTTGGATACCACACAAACTAGATACACGTGGTGTATCACACAAGGAAAGCTATTGCAATAGGTTTGATATTTGCATGTTCATTGGGTTTGTATTTCAATGCATTTATATGATGAGCTTGTGCCATAATTGCTACTCAAGTTTACATAAAATATGTGAACTCAAAATATATGTTTTTCACTCAACCACATGTGGTTGATCCAATTTTTCTTTACATGTTTCAGGTAATCAGAATCAGGAAATTCAGCTAGGTCAAAATGCTATGAATGTTTAGGGTGACCTAGAAACAAGAAACAAACTAGACGTTTCGTAATATTATCATTATGTGTATACTTTGATGTATAATATTGCGTGTGTTTGCGTAATATTATCACACGCCGTGGATTCCGCACGCGGCGTAGGGTGTGAGTGTGTGACAGTGTGCTATAAAAGACTGGAAAGCACCAAAAAACCCCCATCGGAATTTCGTTCTTTCCTAGGGTTAGCTGGGTACTATCGGCGATTTATTGCCACTTTTTCCAAGATAGCTGTTCCACTTACTACTCTCACTCAGAAGGATCAAGCGTTCGTTTGGAGCGAAGCACAAGAAGATGCATTCCAATTGCTTAAACACAAGCTATGTAATTCTCCTATTCTTAGTTTACTAGAAGGCAATAATGACTTTACAGTTTATTGTGATGCCTCAAACCTCGGTCTTGGTTGCGTATTGATGCAGTGAGACAAAGTCATTTCTTATGCATCAAGACAACTCAAGATACATGAGAAAAACTATACCACACATGATCTTGAGTTAGGTTCTGTAATCTTTGCTTTAAAAATTTGGAGACATTACCTTTATGGTACCAAATGTGTTATTTACACATACCATAAAAGTCTTCAACACATTTTTGATCAAAAGGAACTTAATATGCGACAAAGACGTTGGATAGAATTACTCAATGATTACGACTATGAAATCCGCTATCACCCATGTAAAGCTAACATGGTGGCAGATGCGTTGAGTCGAAAAGACAGAATTAAACCCAGAAGAGTGCGAGCATTGGAGATGACTATTCAGACTAGTCTCATACCTCATATCCGTGAAGCATAAGGAGAGGCACTTACGGAGACTCGTGTCTCTAATGAAGCTTACAAAGTTTAAATCAACAATTTGAAACCAAATCAGATGGAGCATACTATTTCTTAAATCGAATATGGGTACCTTCTTTTGGCAATCTAAGGAAATTAATTATGGACGAAACCCATAAATCTCAATATTCGATTCACACAGGTGCAAACAAGATGTACCAAGACCATCGTGAATTTTATTGGTGGCCTGGGATGAAGAAAGAAATTGCTACATATGTTAGCAAATGCCTCGCATGTTTACGAGTAAAAGCTGAAAATCAAAGACCCTTTGGATTACTACACCCACTGGAGATCCCAGTATGGAAATGGGAGCAAATCTCTATGGACTTCATAACTAAGTTGCCTAAAACGCCTAGGGGTCATGATGCAATTTCGGTAGTCGTTGATCGACTGCCTAAGTCAGCACACTTCTTAGCCATTCGAGAAGACTACAATACTAACAGATTAGCCAAACTATACCTCAATGAGATTGTGAGCCAACATGGAGTGCCAATCTCAATTATCTCTAATAGAGATAGCAGATTTACTTCAAGGGTTGGCAAATGTTTCAAAAGGCTTTAGGTTCACAACTTAATCTTAGCACAGCTTACCATCCTCACACCGATGGCCAAACCGAACGAACCATTCAGACTTTAGAGGATATGTTAAGAAGTTGTGTTATTAATTTTGGTGGTAGCTGGGACACTCACCTTCTTCTTGTCGAATTCTCCTACAACAACAGCTACCACACAAGTATCAAGTGCGCACCATTTGAAGCTTTATATGGACAAAAATGTAGGTCTCCTGTTTGCTGGGCTGAAATAGGTGAAAGCCAATTCACAGGTCCGAAACTTATACAAGAAACAACGGATAAGATTGTTGTTATACGAGATATAATCAAGGCTGTGCAGGATCGTCAAAAGACCTACGTCGATACGCGAAGAAAGCCTTTAGAATTCCAAATTGGCTACAAAGTTATGTTAAAAGTCTCTGCATGGAAAGGCATAGTCAGATTCGGAAAAAAAGGTACACTACCATCAAGGTATGTTGGCCCTTTCATGATCCTTGAAAGAATTGGACCAGTAGGATATCGATTGGAATTACCCTCCGAACTCAGCAATATACGTGATGTAATTCATGTATGCAATCTCAAAAAGTGTCTATCAGATGAATCACAAATCCTTCCTCTTGAAGAAATTCAAGTTGAAGATAAGCTTCAGTTTGTTGAAGAACCTGTTGAGGTTATGGATCGAGAAGTCAAGAAACTAAAACGCAGTCGAATACCTATCGTGAAGATTAGATGGAATTCCAAGCGCGGACCTGAGTTCACTTGGGAACGTGAGGATCATATGAAAGAGAAATATCCTCACTTGTTTTCAAAAACAGACAATTATGGACGAGCACAAATTGAATTTCGGGACGAAATTCCAATAACAGGGGGAGACTGTGACAATTCAAAATTTTCAGGTTAGAATCACATCTCTGAAATAAAGAGAATGAGTGTAGGCGAAATCACAAAACGAGGCTCCGATTTCAAAATACACTAAATCGAAGATAGCGTTAAATAAGAGATCAAATATTTTGAACTCTTTAGGTCTTGAGATTATAACCATTGGAAATAGCTTGAAAAATCGTGAACGTAGGCAAAAACCGTGCGTAAAACGGAGTTCGTATGCTCCAGGAATCGCGAAAACAAAATCGAGTCTGACTAAGGCGGTGGAGGTACGCCAAGAAACCCCTTGCCACTCTTGGCGGTACGCGATGGACCTAGTAGACATAAAAATCTAATTTTCTCAATTAGAACTCATTCCCAATCAAATAAACTCGATTTCCATACTAACCAGATCGAATTTTAACCTCCAAATCTCAGTTTTGAAGCTACCAAATCATCAGGATCAAGCTAGGGATCGATTCTACAGGTCCTGATCATCGTTTTCATCCGAAAGGGTAATGATTCATTTTCTCCTACTAGTTTGATGTTGTATGGATTAGATCTAGATTTTGAGCTTAATGCAATGGTTATTGTTGTTGATTATTGCCTAGATAATGGCTAGGAATTGTTAGAAACGAAGAACATGGTATGTTAACGGTTAAATATTTGTTTTGATCCGTTGTAATGCTTGGTTATCATGAAACTATATCTTAGTTTAAAATGGTTTAAACCATTTGAGTGTAACACGATTTTGATTGTCTTGATCATTTCTTGAAATGATAGGTTAAATCCAAGTGTTTCAAACTAATGACAAGCATAAAGATAATCACCGGAATAACGATCTGATGTTTATGATAACAGTCAGATTAGTACATTGAGCATGATTATTAAACCTTTTCTAATACCACATTCTCATGTTTCATGATACCTAAATGATCATTAACAAGGATTGACTATTCCTAAGCCAGAAATTCATCTAGGAACTGTTTTAGGGAAATAATCAACAACAATATCTATTTGATTAATCCGGAAATGTCGTGATTAATTCAGTTAGTCGTAAACTCCTTAATAGGAGCCTAAATCATTATAGGTTCCTTGTTTATCGCACTTTGTGCAATATTAACTTTAGGTGGCTGATTAAGGATTAAGATCAGCTTGATGACTTGAACTGTGATTCCTTGTCATCAAAATTCAAGGAGTATTCCGATAATCCAATTCAAATACAAATAACTCATAAAAACTTACCGAAATGCAGAATTCTTTTCATATTTTGCGTGATACTTCAATATCAAAACACTTCAATAATACAGGTGAGACTCATAACCGCTTTTCTTTTATTTTGCTAAAACCGCGGGGTGGAACATGTAAACTTTCAACAACTCAAAAATTTTAAACTATTGTGGAAGCAAACTATTGAGACAATGCAAATCATCTACATGTTATGGTGATACAAATGTTGAATGATGCTATTCTTATGCAATATCATTAACTTTATTCATCAAGCCCCCGGTAGTACTGGTATCGTCCATATGCGGGAAACCGCGAACACAAAAATGTGTGCTCCAACTGCGGGTTTCACACCACACAAACTAGATACACGTGGTGTATTACACAAGGAAAGTATTGTAATAGGTTTGATATTTGCATGTTCATTGGGTTTGTATTTCAATGCATTTATATGATGAGCTTGTGCCATAATTTCCACTCAAGTTTACACAAAATATATGAACTCAAAATATATGTTTCTCACTCAATCACGTGTGGTTAATCCAGGTTTTCTTTACATGTTTCAGGTAATCAGGATCAGAAAATTCAGCTATGTCATGATGCTATGAAAGTTTAGGGTGACCTAGAAACGAGAAACAAACTAGACGTTTTGTAATATTATCATTATGTGTATACTTTGATGCATAAAATTGCGTGTGTTTGCGTAAATCCATCTAATAAATCTGAAACATTAGTAAATCTTGGGTTATTTTCTTGAACTATGGCTATGAATTCATTACGTCACATACCTAGGATTCCGCACGCGGCGCAGGGAGTGACACTCAAGGATGATTTATCGAGTCTTTAAAACTTTTGTGACTCACCAACATATTGTTGATTGTTTTTCTCATGCTTTTCAGGTCATTAAGCTAAACTTGAGTTTGGCTGCATATATTTTGGAATATTACACACGGAGATTTGTTATTATAGCCTAGATGAATTAGGCCATAATCTTTTGGAATCTTTAAGTGGTGTAATAGTTAAATTAAGACAATTACTGTTGAATGTATTATTTTGGAATATTGAATTTCTATTTAGTATTGTTATGAACATAATAAACCATTAAACTCTTGATTTCCACATCGTCTCACCGTCCGTGATTCTGCCATCGGCAGGGGTGTGAAAGCTACGTTCAAAAACTAGATCTAATCCATACATTATCAAACTAGTACGAGAAAATGAATCGTTACTCGTTCGAGTGGATTTCTGGATGAAAACGATGATCTAGCAGTGTAGATGAGAAAGTTAGATAATCTTTTGCATGAAATCTAAGTTTTCAATCTGATCTGCTGAACCGAGCTAGTATTCGCGTACACCCAAGAGGGGCTGATGGGGTCTTGAGGTACCGTGATGAAATCCGAAGTCCTTTAGATAGTTTGGACTCATCGCGTACCGCCAAGGGACCTCAGAAAAACCTTGGCGTACCGCAAAGAGTTATGAAGTACAATAACTTCGAATTTTTCTTATTTTTCTGATTCCGGAGAATCAGGAACTCCGTTTCTCACACGGTTTTCACACACGTTCACGATTTCTCGCTTATTATCAAATCGTAATGATAACTATCATTCTATTAACTTTTATTTCAAACAAGGATGACGTGAGCTTCAAACGTAATTGTCACAGTTGTTAGGGATTTTCATTGTTGGGACTGCTAGCGGCCAAATGATAAAAGTTTGTTTATTATTATTTTCATTAATTATTATTTTTGCTAAATAGTTATTAATTATTATTTTTACACAAGTATGAGACATGGAATGTCGGGTGACTCTTTCAAAATTCATCCGGTAACTCAAGTCTATATGCATCCTCACCTACACGGGCTAGAATTTTGAAAGGTCCAATATACCATGGACTTAATTTGCCATATCTCCGACTTGAAATTCAATTGGCCTCAATCTCTTATCTGCATACAAATTCTGTCGGTCTTGTGCCACTTTCATTCTTGATTTGATTTGTTCCAGTCTTTCAGTCGTAGCTCTAACCACTTCCAAGTTTCCCAATTCTCTCAGACCTACTTCACCCCAGCATATGGGTGTATGGCATTTTCTCCCATATAACATTTCAAATGGCGCTATATCAATCAATGAATGGTAACAGTTGTTGTAGGAGAATTTTAAATTCTTATTCCAATTACCATCATAATCTACAGCACATGCTTGAAGCATATCTTCAAGAGTTTGATTGGTTCTTTCACTTTGACCATCTATTTGTGGATGATATGTCGTGCTAATAAATAGCTTGGATCCCATAGAATCATGGAATCTTTTCCAAAATCTAGAGGTGAAACGTGTATCTCTATCTGACACGATCGAGATCGGCACACCTTGTCGTGCCACAATTTCATTCACAAATATTTTTGCCAACCTTTCTGAAGAATACGATTCACAAATTGATAAAAAAATTGGGAACTTTTAGTCAATCTGTCCACCACTACCCAAATGGTATCATAACCTTGAGTTGTTTGTGTAAGCTTTGTTATAAAATCTATAGTAATATCTTCCCATTTCCACTTGGGTATTTCTAGTGGTTGAAGCCTGCCATAATGCTTTTGGTGTTCAACTTTAACTTGAGCATAAGTTAGGCATCTATTCGCATATTGCATAACGTTAAACATCATACCAGGCCACCAATAGTGCTTCTTTAAATCTTAATACATCTTGGTTGCCCTTAGGTGAATAGAGTAACGAGCCTTTTGGGCTTCATCCAAAATTTTCTTCCGTATGTCACCGCCACGCGGTACCCACATTCGACCAAACCTAGTCTTTACCCCTTAACCATTTTCTTCCAAACTTTTCACTTGACCAAAAATTCTCTCACTACATACATTTTCTTCTTTTAACGCCTCAACTTGAGCTTCCTTGAGTTGGTCTACGAAATTTGGAGTTATTACCACTTGACGTGCCCTCACCTGAATAGGAGAATGGTCGTTTTTTCAACTTAAGGCATCAGCCACCACGTTGGCTTTTCCAGGGTGATATAATATCACAGACATAATATTTAATCAACTCTAACCTTCTACGCTACCTCATATTCAAATCCTTATTTTCAAAGAAGTACTTGAGACTCTTATGATCGGTGTTGATGGTACATTTGACACCATACAAATAGTGACGCTATATTTTCAAAGCAAATACAACTGTTGCTAGTTCCAAATCATGAGTTGGATAATTTACTTCATTAGGATTCAGCTGTCAAGAAGCATAAGCGATGACCTTTCCTCATTGCATGAGTTCACAACCCAATCCTTGATATGAAGCATCTGAATAAGTAACCATGAGGTAAGGATAGTACTGGTGCTTTAGTCAATCTTGACTTTAATTCTCCAAATGCTTGTTGTTGCCGAGTACTCCAATCAAACTTAACTTCTTTCGTAGTCAACTTAGTTAATGATGAGGCAATCTTAGCAAAGTCTTAGATAAAACGACGTTAATAACCAGCTAATCTCTATAAGCTTCGAATATCTGTTGGAGTCTTAGGAGGACTCCATTTCATTACTACTTCCACCTTTGTTGGATCAACCATTATACCATCGGTATTGATCACATGGCCCAAGAACTGAACTTCCCATAACCAGAATGCACACCTGGAAAACTTAGCAAACAGTTTCTTTATGCGTAAAGTGTCCAAACCTTTTTTCAAATGCATGCATGGTCTCCTTCATTTTTGGAATAGATTAAGATGTCGTCAATAAATACAATCATGGATCGGTCCAACATAGGTTGGCATACTCGTATTATCAGATCCATGAAAGCTGCTGGCACATGGTTAATCCAAACGACATAACCAATAACTCATAATGATGATAGCGTGTACGAAAAGCCGCCTTTGGAATATCTGCTTCTCGAACTTTCAGCTGATGGTACCCCGATTGTAGATCAATTTTTGAAAACCAGCTCGCCCCTTGTAGTTGATCAAAGAGGTCATCAATTCTTGGGAGAGGATACTTGTTCTTTACCGTAAGCTTGTTTAGCTCACGATAATCGATACACATCCTCATGCTCCCATCTTTCTTTTTAACAAATAATATCGGAACACCCCATAGTGAGATGCTTGATCTTATAAACCCTTTATTAAGGAGGTCTTGTAATTGTGTCATTAGTTCCTTCATTTATGTTGGAGCTAATCGATTTGGTGCTTTAGCCATTAGCTTTGCTCCTGGCACCAAATTAATACGAAACTCAACTTCTCTATCAGAGGAATGTTTGTCAAGTCCTCAGGAAAGACATCTAGGAATTGACATTCTACCGACACATTCTTCAATTCCTTTGTCTTCATTGTAGCATGTACCACATCGGCTAAGTATTCTCTACAACCTTGCACCATATACTACAGAGCTTTGATCATCGAAATTAACTTCGCATTCGAATCTTTGCGATCACCATATACACACATCTGCTTACCATCCGGTGCTTGTATTTGAATTAACTTCTTGTTGCATACAATCTGAGCATTGTTCCTGGTTATCCAATGCATCCCCAAAACGATGTTGAAGCCTCCAAGTGTTAATGGGAACAATTTAACATGAAATTGGTATACGTCTAGATCTATGTAGGAATCTACAAGTATTTCGGAAATGTAAACAATTTTACTTATTGTGGATTCAACTTCATAATTTTTCTCTAAAGTTTTGAGGGTCTTATTAAGTAATTTACTATATCTAATAGAAATAAAACTTTTACTAGCACCCGAATCAAATAAAACATTTGCGGGTATATTATTAAGGAGAAACGTACCCGCAATGACATCTGCCTCTGTTCTGGCTTCCTCTGCAATCATTGTGAAAGCACACGCCTTATCTTTCCCCCATCACCTTGTCACACCCCGGGCCGATGGGCCAGATCGGAGACCCGTCGGGCGGAATAGTCCCAAGGCGTGATTGTAATCGGAGTGATCAGTTTGTTACGTTGCACATGATGATATGAGAAATAATAAAATACATTAAATGAATAAAATTAAATTACAACTGTTTCATAATTTAATTCTATTACAGCTTGACTTGGACATCTGGAAAGAGGACCAGATGTCCCACAAGGTTACTTGCATAGATTAAACTACCATACACGAATGATGTTACGATACCATATGTGTCTCTGTGTCCTTTGTTGATCGAGTTAATGGCTGTGGTCTGATTGACGCAGATGTGTAACTTGGATCGGTTATTCCTGCTGCTTCTCAATTGGGATAGGCCTACGAACTTGGCTCGTATATATTTTGGGGTTTGCTTAGTGAGTTAGTTTAATCTGTTTAGACTTTCCATTGAAGCAGTGTTTCCACTTTACGTTTCCAAGAACGTCTACTTCCTTATTGTACTCACTGTTGACAATGCAATGTGTTGAACCGTATCCTTTGTACGGTTTTCTTGCATTGTTCCAGATGTGCTTACATATGGTTTCTTTCCTTCAATTCCCCAAGTTCACGGTTTGCTTTTGGAATTGTATGGATGTCCCCTCACCTTGAAGTCGTGACTAGTCTGAGACTTTGGTGTTGCAATTTGCTCGGATAGAACAAATTATGGATCGTCCTCGATTGGGTTTTGGAAATTCTGCCCAGTAAAGATTGACATCCCTCACCTTATTACTCAACGGTCGGGTACAGATAGGTCTGCTGTGGCATTGCACAATCTTGTGGCATTGCTCTCTCGGAACTATCCTGGATTGTTTCTCTTCCAATCCCATCGAGTTCATGGAGAAATTTCATCCCTTGATTTGCATGCAAGGCTCCTTCATCGGTGGTTGTGTTGGACGCCACATGTAGAAGACGCTTTCTATTGTTGGGTTGTTGAAAGTGATACTCATTTGGGAGGTGAAGAATATGATTTCTTGACATTCTTATTTGTTCCTTCGACGTCTGTGATCTCTATGTGTTGAACTGAGACAGTCAATGACCGTCTCTTCACATTCATCCTTAGGATCTACTTCTTCACCATCCCGTGCAATTATTGATACTGCATACCTTGAGCGTGGTCCTACTGAAATCTCAGATTTCGGGAAGTGTCTCCATTAGTGGGCACTTTGCCTCCCTTGCTTGGAGGGATATTTTGAGCTGTTCTCACAACATGTAAGCCCTCCCTGTTGAGTTTCAACTCTGTTGTATTCGTGTTGGTTTGGGAGATGTGAGCAGACTGCAGCTACTCTGCCATTTCAGGAATGATGATTCGTAAGAAAATGGCAGAGTATGCCTTGTTTTCGAGTTGTTGATGGGGTACAGCTTCCGCCTCCACCATAACATCACAATACAGGTGTATAAAGGCCTATGCATTTTTCCTTGACGCTCTGTGATGTTAGAACTACCTCCTCAAAAGGACTAAATTCCTTATGTTTTGAAGTGAGGTAATTACTACCTCTTCTCACCATTGTCAATCGTTTGTAGTTGGCCTCCCCATAAATCATTCGATTTATAACCAAGTCGTATGTCATAGAGCATTGTGGTAGAGAAGTGGTCATGGCTGTAGGCGGTTTGTGTTCTACTACGCTTTCAAATCCCAAAATTAATGGTCAGGTCTCATCCCTGCTAAGATGTTTAGTCGACGAAAGATCTTTGAATACGTAGGAAATGACTATTCAAAATCAGGCCGAAGTGATCAAAAGTCTCTCATTTAACTAGTTTGACAGCCCAATTATTGAACATCTCTCTTGTCATTTCCTTTATCTGTGTTGTCGTGTTCAGTATTCGTCGACGTAG
Organism: Mikania micrantha; assembly: GCA_009363875.1. NCBI lineage: Eukaryota > Viridiplantae > Streptophyta > Magnoliopsida > Asterales > Asteraceae > Mikania > Mikania micrantha. Next base: position 31,682,511 of record CM018687.1, read on the forward strand.
ACTTAGAAGGTTCACCCGAACAGGACCTGTAGCCTTCATGATTAGAAAAATCAAATGAAGGGATATCGGGCTCGCATGAATTCTCTTGATTCCTGAAATAACTCCTGCTCTCTCAGGAGTACTGGTTTCCTTGTAGTTGCCAGGTGATCAGGGTCGAGCTTTGAAGTCGCATTGGCTTGACATTACTCAAGATGTCCCGAGGAACACTTTTACAAACTCTCTGCTCGCTGTGGTGAGCTATTGTCTCCTTCCTTCTAGTGTCCCTCCTTAGCTGGTGGTAACTGAGATTGTCCTTGCACCCGTTCCTCCAGTCTTAACCAAAATCATAAGGTGTGCCTCGCTCGACGGTCCCTTCAGGTTTCAGGTTGTTAAAGGATTTGGGATGGGTGAACACATTGTAATGCATACATTTAAATTATGCACACTACGTCTATGAAGGTTATAGAAGAAGGTACATGTGTCGGCGCTGCGTTCACGGTGTCTCGGGCGCGCGGGCGCGGTCAACGACTTGCTGTAGTCATCTGTGGCGATTCACACTCTCTTGGGGAACTTCTTAGCTACGTGTCTAGCTTCAGCACATGTGTAACAACGCTTGACTTTGCTTGGTGGAAGGTGGGTTGTGGTCACACTGCCTAGACGTTGAGTTGCTGGAGTCCGGCAGTTTTGGCTTTCATGACCCATCTTCCCGCATGTTGTGCATTGTTTACACGGTTGGCTCGCGACATGATGGTGTTTGCAGCGGGCACACTTAGGAGAGGTGTCTGTGTACCGCTTACGAAATGGGCCCACTATTGAGTTGCAGTGTTGGGCCCAATGACCCGGCTTCCCACAATTTGGGCACAACTGGCACCTTCTGCTGTCAGGGTGGTGATACTGACATTTGGTGCAAAGGGGGAGTGTTCCAGCGTAGAATCTGTGAGTTTCTCCTTAGAGACTGGGACCCGCTTGGTCAGGGTTGTCGGTTCTTCATCTCTTGGGGAGAAGGCAGCTGGATTCGCCCGTCGATTCCCATGTAGCGGATTTAGCTTCAGTCGTCGGCACGGTCTGCTGGGTTTCGAGGTCCACGATTGATTTGATCCACAATGTCGGGGTTGGAAGCGATGAATTGCTATGTGATGAGAGTAGCTAGGGTGGTGGTGTCCAGGTTGGCAAGTAGTTGTTCCTTTGGAGGCATTCTGATTACCCCCAAAGTGGAAACGATTAGTACATGCGGTTAAACACAAGAAATATATGCACTTATTCCTATCCTGAATTCGCTACATGAGGTCCCTAGGTTATAGTCTAGGCCAAACAGTTTAAGTAAATTACCTAATTCTCTTTAATCGTCCTCTGATACCAATCTGTCACACCTCGGGCTGGCGGGCCGGATCGGAGACCCGTCTGGCAGAATAGTCTCGAGGCGTGATTGTAATCGGAGTGATCAGATTGTTACATTGCACATGATGATATGAGAAATACTAAAATACATTAAATGAATAAAATTAAATTACAACTGTTTCATAATTTAATTCTATTACACTTGACTTGGACATTTGGAAAGAGGACCAGATGTCCCACAAGGTTACTTGCACAGACGCAAGTCTTGAATCTTGTATCCGGGCTAACCGGAGAGATTCCATGCAGGAGTTGTAGGTTACTTTAAGGGATCCTATCTTTCTCTCACTAAAGTCATGCTGCTTTCACCTGCTCTTCACTTGAGAACATGTAAAATCTGTCAACACTAGGTTGGTAAGTCACATTTGTTTTGAAAATATTAGGTTTTGTAAAAGGTTTAGTGAAAGTTTTTTCCATTCACATCGATTTAAAATATGATGTGTTAATGGGCATACGCAAGTGCGTCGGTCTGACCGTCATTCGTGGAACCATCACAAATCACCGAAGGTAATTTATGTATAGGGCATACGTAGGGTCAAGCTTACCGCATGCCCAGCCGCCAGCCCACCATCCACTTGATGATCCATAAGGGTGTCCTTAACGGAAATCAGACCTTGTCACTTGTGTATCTCCACTCTACTCGACACGACAGATGACTAAAATAAGTTGTGAGAAAGAAGCGTATGCTCTGTCTCCTGGTATAGGAGATAGGTTTTGTTTGTTTAGAAAATCACCCAAGTGATGCTCCTTTCTTCTAGTAAAACATTGTAAGTCAGTATCATTTGAAATTTGTTCAAGACCTGGTCTTGAACATTTGTTTGATTTGAAAGCTCTGGTTTGTGTTGTGTGGCCTATATGTCATATCACCCTTGTGATCATTTACCAACCCTAACTGATATGTTTGTGTGATTAGTTCCCATGTAACTAACCTGAGTTGTTGTTGTATATGTGATGTGTGTAACGTACCAGCCTCAACGCTGGAGGTTTGTTAAACCTATGGTACCATCTACGTTACCGTCGGTTGACCTGCGTCAACTAATGGTAAATGACTCTGATGTGTGTTGTTCAAGAATTCCTCAGCGAATTCCCGATGTGTTGTTGTGTGGACGCATGTCCTAGTGAATTTTTATAGACAGATACCATACAAAATATTGTTTGTTTGATTGGAGATTCCCATGAAAATGATGGTATTCGATTGTGCCCTACACAATTCCATGACTTGTGTCTGTTTACCTCTTGGTTGGGCACAAAGCCTCGAACTGTTGTGGTTAATGGACATCTCCTTGATGATTTGTGTTTTGAAAACTCGAAACAGGTTAGTTACTGTTGTTTGATTAAAAGTTAACTGTAGCGATGAAATCCCAGTAAAAGTAATTGAAAAGACACATATACGTATAACATTCGTATAAGTGGTTGAGGGTTGATCCTTTTATTGAAATCATTTGAAAATAACTCTTATTCGTTGATCACTCGAATAAGAGGTTTCATGTTCTTAGCCCCAAATGATTTGGAAGCAAGAAAATTGAAAACAAGGGGTCTGTGAACTCACTCGATATGATCTCTCGGTTTGAATCCAGTGATAAATATTAGTTAGTTAGGTGTTAGGTGATTATGTGCTCTGTTTCTTGATGTGATTTTGGAAAATGTGTTTTCGTTGGTTTTAGTTTGATTAGATTTAAGATCGGGTCTAAGGCTCGATTCTATCAGTACAATTAGTGTAAGATAGAACTTTCAACACTTAGCTGTTTTTGGGCTGTTCTTGGTGCTAACGAATGGTTCGTGTGAATGGCCCTCATTCACACGAACGAAACAAGGCGAATGCACACTCTTCTTCATGTCGTCCATTCGTGCGAATGGATCTTCATTCGTATGATTTTTCCACACAAACGAACCTATGTCGTTCGTGCGATTGTTCATTCGTCTAGCAGTTCGTTCGCATGTCTCTTCCACATGAACGAGGCTTCTTTCTCACACGAATAAACCCTTCTTATGACTCATTCGCCTGCAAGTTTTCCAAGAACGCCATTTTTGAAATCGGTGGTTGTTTTTGGTGTTTTTATGGTCAAAATTGATGGTAAAATGTTTTGGAGTGTTTTGGTGCTAAGGATCGGTGCTAATACTTACTGTGGAGCTCGTATTTGACCGAAATGAGATGACAAGGGTTGAAATCTTGAAATGGAGGTGTTGGGGTTGAAATACACACGATTTGGATGGTGAAATGGTCCGACTTCATGTGGAAATGGTCGAAAATCGAGAGGGGCCAAAGGGGGGGGGGGTTGGGTTGAGAGAGTTGGGTGAAAAATGGGTTTGAAAAACGTAAGTGTTGTTTTTATAGTTGTGTTGTGGCACGAATCAGCCGTTCGTACAAATGGATCCCATTCGTGCGAACGAACTGTGGCTATAAAGCTTCACGAATTAGACAAATTCGTACGAATGAGGGTCCATTCGTGCGAGCGGTTATGTGTTTTAAAATTTTGATTTTTTATTAAATGGTTTTGGTGGGTTTTATTTAAAATGATTATTATTTTACGTTAACGTTAAAGACTCACGCTGGCATCTGTATGAATCGTCACCCATATAAACGCCGCGTTGTATATAACTGCTGACATTGTTTGATTCTATAAGGATTTCATTTAGGGTATCCAGCTTAACAACATATCCAAATGGATCGTCACCCATGTCGACATTTCGTTGGACCGATACTCCAAATGTTATCCATTGAGGTTTTGTTCATTGTTTTCCCTCACAGTTGTTTTCTTTTCTTCTGGTTCATGTTCATGTGATTAAGTGGATTTTCATAACTGTTTTAGGAAGACCCGTGTATTTTTATTGTCGTTTATTATTATCGTCTTCTCTCTCGTAACCCTATGTCTTACAGTGTGATTGTGTACACCCTTGGATTTCCGACTCATGGTTGCTCGGATGCAGGTTGTCACAACCTTTATTCCAATTTATCTGTCTTCCCGATTCTATTTAAATATTGGGCAATCAATCTTCTGATGCCCTAGTTCCCCATAATAAAAATAACCACCATATCTTACCTCCAAACAATTTGGGGAATGTGTCCCGACTTTCCACAACGATAGCATGTGGGAGGGTTTGGATTTCTTGCAGCATTTGAAATGTTCTACAAACATCTTCCATTATATATTTGTAAAATTTAAGACAGCTAATAGTATTGTTACTTTTCAATTTCTTCCTTGAATCTTCGCCTTCTGACTTTCTGTCAAAATCAGACCACTCTCTTTTGCTTTCACTAGGCCTACCGCCAACTCCATACTCATCATCATCTATTGATGTACTAAGTTCCTTGGCTGATTGGTATGTACCCAGTGCAGCCATTCGGACAACTTTCCGAAGCTTAGCTGGAAAACCTTGGATGTTGCGCTTGACTCGTCTTTCCTTGCTGTTAACCAAATCAGGAACGAATCAGGACATTTCGTTAAAGATAGTCATATATTCCCGATGTGTCATTGTTCCTGCTTCTAGCTTTAGAAACTCTATCTCCATTCGATCAACTTCACCCCTTGGGCAAAACCTTTCCAAAACTATTTTATTCATATCGTTCCAACGTAATGCTACAACCACTTGCTCCCTATAAGCTTTTTTGATAGTTCCCCACTAGTATAGTTCTACGGACTAAAATGAATGTGCAGCAAACAATACTGCCTGATCCTCCCTACACTGGCTGATCATGATTACCGCTTCCATTTCCTGTACCCACTCATGAGTACAAATCGCATCCTTTTTGCCGTCAAAAGATGGAGGACTACAACATTTGAAGGCTTTGTAATCACATCCTTTATTACGTTGTTAGCATCCGAACATCGAGCTATGTGATCACACTACCATTTGTTGTATATTTTCGCCACCATTATTACCAGTTTTGGCGTTTCCAGATTCGGCAGTCGGGCCGACACCTGACCCACGTAGCTCTGCAATCAGCATTGGCAGAGCTTCACGTATAGCTTTTCCCACTTTAGTTGTAATTTCTGATTGTCGTCATTCATTCTGAGCAGGCTCAGTATTTCCCACTTGATGAGGAATTTCGTCTCCGTAGATGCAAGGAGCATTGGTATTACTCATATTATTTGGCCTTCGCTCGACATCCATAATACGACCATGACCACAACCATGACTTCTTCCTACCATTCTGTAATCAAGGCCGGACATATCAGTGTTAGTATGATGGATAATTAGATGGCAGTAGGATGATAAATAAATAAGCACATGGACCTTTACAATTATTACTTTATAGTGACATTGGTCTAATTATATTCCATCATGGTCACACGTAGTCCACATCTTAGTTTCAGACCATTATCAGTGGGTCTAACCCTTACTGATCATTTGTTGTTCTATCAGGACATTTAATTGTTGGTGCACGAAATGTCCCTAGTTCAGTTTTGTATGATCTTTTGATGTATAAAGTTTACGTCATTAATGAAATCAGTATTTCTATCTTGTTCTTAACGTTTATTTTAGTTTATATGTGTTTGATTATGTTTAACTTTGATTTAATATGTCTTATAGACCCATTCGGGGGAATGACTCTTAGAATGAAGCCATTCGGCCGAATGAATGCTTACAGAATGTCTAGGGCGATCGAATGAGTGACCCACATGACTCATTCGCTGGTCCAAGCTCATTCAGCTGAGCCATTTGCCGAATGAGTTGTTTCGGCCACTCATTCGGCCGAATGAGTACAGTCTATAAATACTAGTTCAAATAGATTCAAACCTCACTTTTCCTAAGCCCTCATTCTTCCCAGAGCACTCTAGTGTCAAACCCTAGAAGTTTTCAGCGGTTCTTGCCTTTCCAAGTTCGATTCTAATCATGTGGTGTTCTATCTTGCATCAAACGTTCATCCTTCATCTTTGGATCACCATGGGTGTTGTTGGTTTCAATTGGAAATCCCTGGAATAGGATTCCGCACTATTCCAAAGGCTGTCGAGCTGATCTCCATTGGAACCGGGTTGTTTCCGAGCTCCTAGTTGGTCCTACAAAGTGGTATCAAAGCTTTGGCTCTTGATTCTGCTTGATTTCCATTCCAAATCATTGAATCAGATACTGGGTATTCGAGATCTGCAAAAATCCTAAGTTTCTTACCCTCCAAGTCACTGTTTTATTGAAAATCTGTGGGTTTTTGTGGTTGTTTTGTCAAATCGTTCATCCTAATTGGTTGATAATCATGTCTTGATGTTATGTACCAAATATGGTGCTTAGATCTGGTCTAAATCAAAAGTATATCCAGATTTTAGCAGCTGAAAACCCCAGATAGCCCGAATGAGCTACCCGACCGAATAGATCACCCGAATCACCCTCTTTCGGCAGAATCAGCCTCATTCGCCGAATAGCTCTCTTTCGCTTACTCATTCTCCGAATAGCTTCAGTCGGTCGTCCATTCATCCGCCATATTCATTCGTTCGGTCCTAGTTATCATTCTGAGTCTCTCATTCGGTGATAAATCCATTCTGCTCAAGTCCATCGCCAAACACAGTTCATTCGCCAATATCAAATACATTCGGTCCCCGACATTCGGCCTAAGTGTTGACATTCGGCCATCAGATTTCACAATTTTTCTAAGTGTTGGACACTTTTGATCTTGACTTTGTGGAGGACTTAGCTTTGATGGCAAACCAAAAGCATCGTATTCAGACACTGTTGCTAACTGAAACTGAGACAGGGAACTCTAATAATTCTCCCAAGCTGCTTTCATTAGATGATTATCCCCAATGGAAATAGAGATTTGAAATCCACATCAATGGTGTTGATACCAACTTGTGGATGATGATAGAGAGTGGTTATCTGAAACCTCTCAATGAAGATGGAACTCCAATGTTAGTCACATGGATGAATGAACCACAGAGAAAGCTATATGACTATGAGAAGAAAACGTATGCTATTTTGTCCCAGTCCATTGCAACTTATATCTTTCACCAGTTCAGACAGTTCACATGTTCTAAGTTTTTATGGGATGCTTTGCAGTAGAGATACGAGGGAAATGATGCGCTGAAGAACATCAAGTCAAAAGCTTAAGGGAAGGAATTCAACAAATTCATGTATGTGGGAAACGAGTCACTGGATTATCTGATTGCAAGATTTTACCATCTTCTAAGTGAGCTGTTTAATCATCAGGTCAAGACCACAACTTAGGAGAAGATTCAGCGTTTGGCAGATGCACTACCTCCTAAGTGGGAGTCTTTTCTTATGGTTCTAAAGCAGAATGAGATGATGGCATGTGTGGACATCAATGATTTCATCCAGAAGTTGAAAGAGCAGGAAATTGAGACCAAGTGGAAGGCTAAGAGAGTTGCTCAAGTTTAGGACCCTTCACTGTATTATTCTACACCTACTGTAGAGAGAGCCTCGTCTGATGCTCCACTGAAGACTGCTTTTGTCTCTCAGACAACTGAAGTTCCATCTTCCAATCAGATTCATTTTAGTCAATCTTCTTCATCATCCAGTTCTCACAAAGAAGGTAGTCAACCAGTCACCAGTCTGAAGACAGACAACTTTGATAAAGTGACTGTAGAGGTTGAAAAGGAGCATATGGGTCTTCTATCTAATCTTGTTAGCTCCTATGATGGATTAGTAGCAGGACAGATTGGCAATCCTTACTTGACTAATGATGATTATTCTCAGATTGATTTGGATGACATGGAGAGGATTGGTATCATGTGGGCTCTGGCTAGTGCTGTGAGAAGAGCAAAGGATTTTGTGAAAAAGGACTGGCAAAGACATCAACCTGAATAAGGATTCTAAATTTGGTTTTGACATGGCATATGTCACTTGCTACAATTGTGGGGAGAAGGGACACTTTGCAAGACACTGCAAACAACCAAAGAAGTCAGGAAACAAGAATCCTTTTCAGCATCAGAGGTCTTCTGCATCAAATCCAGAGAGAAGACTTGTACCCATTGATTCTCCTGCTTAGGTTGGTTCTTCAAATACAAGCAAAGCATTGATGGTGCAACAGGATGATGGTGAGAATTGGGACTTCAAATTCAATCCTGATCAGGGAGGACAAGATAAAGCTTGTGTTGCTGCAATTCAGAAGACTGATGAGTCAAGTGAAGAAAGCACTTCTGGAGAAACACAGATCAGTCTAGAAGAAACATCTGATTCAAAGTCAGAAAGCATTTCAGACTCAGACCCTCAAGCAGACTATGATGCTGATCTTGAAGAACCAGTTACTCAGTTTGCTTTGATGGTAAACACATCTGCTACATCTGCTGCTACTTCACAGTCAGATCAGGTATTTGATGAATGTTCTTCTTCTCATTCAATATGTTTTAATTGTGTTGATCTTGACAACAAGGTCCTGGCTTATCAAAACATAATGCTGACTTGATCAGCAATCTCAACCAGTGTATTGAGGCAAACAAAGTTTTAAAATCTAATGAAAAAGATTTTCAAGATAAAATCAATTTGTTAAACAGAAAGTTGCATTGTGACAATCAGTACATGATCGTCCGACAATTCCGTACGGTACGTGTACTTTCACTATTTACTGTGTGTAAATACAATGTGTAAACAGTGTGTAACAACAGAGCTCAGAAAACAAACAACAATTGTACGTGTTTAAGTGAAAACTTAAATACTGTAAGTACAACTCATGATAAACAACAGTTGTATGTATTTAAGTGAAAACTTAAGTACAGTTAATATAACAAATCAAGAGAAACAACAGTGTACAAACAAATGACACGAACATATCGGTTGCGATCTGATATCCATAGATGACAGGAATCAGATGGCTGATAATGCAGTATCGATATCGTTTCAGAATAACGAACTGACAGTGTGTTTGCGTGGGTGACGATTCACACAAACATATCTGTGAGTTTAACGTTCTGAAATGATGACTGAAAAAGTAGAAAACAAAAGTCAGAAAGCAAAACCATCGTCGTGTTCGTTCGGGTGATGATTCGAACGAATGCGCGCGAAGGTGACGCGATCTGACGAAACGAAATCGATAAACGATTCGAACGATAATAAAATAAGGAAAATAAATATAAAATATTTATTAGGAATCACAAACTTAAAAATAAAAAATAAATAAATGAATTCTTGTTATTTAAAATACGTAAACACACGCGTACGTGCTGGAAACGCAACGAAGACGAGAACCGAGCAAACGAAACGAACCCGAACACCCTCGGGGTATAAATACCCTAAATGAATCAACTACCACATTTAATTCTCTCATTCTCTCTCTAAAACCATTTTTTTCCGGAACTTTCTCTCTCTAGAAGTTTCAAACTTCAAATCCAAAGATCTCTTCCATTTCTTGATGAAATTTGGTTTTCTTGGTGCCAAATCGAGGCTACAAACCTTCTCTACCTAGAAGTACAACTGATCTGAGGCAAAACCCAACCAAATTCGTGGTATTTAGCTGCAAAGAATGCGAAAATTAGAGTTTTCACCCTCCTTGTTCATACCTTAGCTAAAACCGGTTAACCCCCTCACATCTTCAATCCTATGACCACAAGGACTAGACCTAACATACACCACCTTCGAAAACACCATGGAACCTTGAAATGGGGGCAGTTCTAGGCTTAGCCCTTGCTGTGACCGAAGGAGAAACTCAGCTGGCCAAATGGCCTAGGGCCGAAGGGGCCAAGGTTGAATGGCCACCTTCTCTCAGCATTCAATCGGTCCCTACCTAGCCATTCGATGCTATCCTCATTCGGCTAATCAACATTCACACGAACCACATGCTTCGGCCAGCACCCTCATTCGATCGGCCATGTTTTGTCGGTCAGTGGTGATTCGGCCACCTTCACTCGACACAGCCACCTTTCATCCAGCCAGAGACATTCGGCCTAGGCCATGTCTTCATTCGACCGGACCTTCCTTTGGCTAAGCCATGTATGGGCCATACTCCTTTATGCCTACACCAGTCCCATTCGGTTCAAAACCCAATCATTCGGCCCATAACCTGAGTCGGGCCATGACCTTGGTTCAGCCCACATAACATTCGGCCCACTTAATATTGGAGGCAAACCAGCACACTAAACCAACTATTATGGATAACACGCATGGATTGGTAATCTAATACTACAAGGGTGGTAGAATTTTGGATTAATGACATTCATAAAGCCTAAAACTTTGTCCTTTGAAAATGATAACAGATGATTTCACGAGGGATAAAACAAATCGAACAAGGATCATACGAAACTAAATTTCAAAATACTAAAGGTTTATAAACTTTAAGCTAAAACCTAAGTTGTGTACTTATACACAATAGTAGGTTTCAATATTTCACTACATAATATGGACTCATGTCAAGCTAAACACAAAACCTTACCAACATGACATTTTAAGTAATCAAATTGGGTAAGGGTTAGTATAATCATAACAATAGAACCGAGACCGAATGATGACCGAGACTTACAAGTGTTAGCCAACTCTAGGGCTAACACATACACACACATGCACCTACAACTTATACTTATACATAGTCAACCACAACAACTACAAAGTGAGTTCATACGCCCCTTTTCTAATTTTAACTGATTTTAACATTCGGGGCTGAGAAACATGCTAAATCTTTTATTTACTTAAAAGTTTTAGTACAACATATTGTTTATACTATGATTTGGATAATATGGTATGACTTTATTATCGCTTATCATTGTATGCATGCTTGTATGATCATAACATGACTAAGACAACTAGGATGAAACATGATAATGTAGCTTCATGAATCATCGACACCATAGAATAATGTAGTTGTAAGATTCTTTCTTACAACACTTAGTTATTCTTACAAGAACAACAATGAGATTATCACAGGTGAACATTATGACAATAACAACAACAAACAAGAATGATATGAAGATAATATATCTTCATAATATCATTCACCATCGGAGTTAGCTAAATGTAATAAGACTAACTATTAGAACTATATGCTTACAACACGGTGAAGACTATGAGATAACACGAAACAAACAGCATCCACCACCTGAGCCAACTAAGTGTAGTAAGACTAGCTCTTACGATACTAAAATGGCAACAGGGTGACTCTATGGAACAAAAAGAATGATAATCATGATAATGTAACTTCATGATAACAACATCATTCTCACGATAACACACAACATTGAGAACAAACAACATTGGTGAACACAACAACAATTGATTACCATTAAACTGTCTATATTATATCACAACAATCATGTGTTCATGTATTAAAGATGATCATTGTAAGTCCCTCACAAAGAATCGTTTACCAGTTAGTTTGACGTGACTAAACAGACGATAGCATAATGGTACCATAGGTTTGACAAACCTCCGTCTTGTAGGGCTATTAAGTATTTCATAAAATAAAGCCTCTCATTTCCTTTTTCAAAGTTTTTGGATGTCCATACTTCATTATGTACACAAAGGATTCCCTATCAAAATTTGCAGCAAAAGTGGACTCTGGATACTTTGTGGGATACTCTCAAACTTGAAAACCCTACCGAGCTTTCAATCTTAAAACTAAGATTGTTGAGGAATTCATTGATGTAGAATTCAATGAATTTTCATCTACCTCTTCTTTTCCTTCTACTCCTGATGACTTGTTTGATCTTGACAGCTTCACCTAAACTCCTCCTGTTCCATCTGTTTCTCCTTCTTCAGAATCTTGCCAAACCTCTGAAGATCTATCATCTCTTGAGGAATGTTCTGTATCTCAGTTTTTCTCTTCTATTCCTTCTTTTCCAATCAATCCTCAATACCATAACGAACATGTGTCTTCCTCCACATCTCCAATAATTGATAATACTCCAGTAGGTACTTTTGAGCAAGCTCCTATTGACACATGTGAAAACTCTGCTAACCACACTGAAAATTCCTCCTCTTCTAAGGCCGTTTCTATAGGGTGTGACAACCTGCACCCGAGCAACCATGAGTCAGAAATCTAAGGGTGTACACAATCACGGTGTAAGACATAGTGTCACGAGAGCGAAGACAACCATAATAAACGACAATAAAATACATGGGTTTTTCTAAAACAGTTAGGAAAATCCACTTAATCACATGAACACGAATCAGAAGAAAAGAAAAACAACCTGTGAGGGAAAACAATGAACAAAACCTCAATGGATAACATTTGGAGTATCGATCCACAGAGATGTCGACATGGGTGACGACGATCCATGTGGATGTGTTGTTAGATTTGGATACCCTAAATGAAATCTTTACAGTATCAAACAATGTCAGCAGTTAAATAGAACGCGACGATTGTATGGGTGATGATTCATACAGAAGTCATCGTGAGTCGTTAACGTTGACGTAAAATAATAACAATTTTAAATAAAATCCACCAAAACAATTTAATAAACAATCAAAATTTTAAAACACACAACCGTTCGTACGAATGGGCTCTCATTCGTACGAACCGGTCCAATTCGGGAAGCTTTATAGCCAAAGTTCGTTCGCATGAATGGGAGCCATTCGTACGAACGGCTGATTCATGCGACAGCACAGCTATAAAAGCAACACTTACGTTTCTCAAACCCATTTTTCACCAAACTCTCTCAATCGAACCCCACACTCGGCCACTCGATTTTTTGTCCATTTCCACGCGAAATCAAACCATTCCACTGTCCAAATCGTGTGTATTTCAACCCCAACACCTCCATTTCAAGATTTCAACCCTTTTCATCTCATTTCGGTCAAATACGAGCTCCATAGTAGGCATTAGCACCGATCCTTAGCACCAAAATACTCCAAATCGTTTTACCATCAATTTCGACCATAAAAACACCAAAAAAACCACCGATTTCAAAAATGGCGTTCTTGGTGAACTTGCAGGCGAATGAGCCGTACAAAGGGCTCATTTGTGCGAACGAGAAGCTTCGTTCGTGAAAGAGAGTCACGCGAATGAGCTGCTTAACGAACGAGCTATCACACGAACGACATGGGTTCATTCTTGTGGAACAAACATACGAATGAAGACCTTTCCACACGAACGGATAACACGAAGGAGAGCATGCATTCGCATCACTCCATTCGTGTAAATAAGGGCCATTCGCATGCACCACCCGTTCGCACCAAGAACAGCCCAAAACGGCTAAGTGTGAAAGTTCTGTCTTCACAGTTTGTATCAATAGAACCGAGCCTTAGACCTGATCTTAAATCTAATCAAATTAAAACCAATGAAAACACATTTTCCAAAATCACATCAAGAAACAGATCACATAATCACCAAACACCTAGCTAACTAATATTTAACACATGATTCAAATCTAGAGAACATACCGGGTGAGTGCATCGATGACCCAAGACCTCAGGTGAGTTCACAGACCCCTTGTTTTCAATTTTCTTGCTTCCAAATCATTTGGGGCTTAGAACATGAAACCTCTTATTCGGGTGATCAACGAATAAGAGTTATTTTCAAATAATTTCAATAAAAGGATCAACTGTCAACCTCTTATACGAATGTTATACGTATAAGAGTCTTTTCAATTGCTTTTACTGAGCGTTCATCGCTCCATTTAACTTTTCATTAAACAACAACAACAAACCAGTTTCGAGGGTTCAAAACACAATTCACCGAGGAGATGTCTGTTGACCACAACAGTTCGAGGCTTTGTGCCCAACCAAGAGGTGAACGGACACAAGTCGTGGAATTATGTATTGCACAATCGAATACCATCATTTTCATGGGAATCCCCCATCAAACAAAAAACATTTTTATATGGTATATGTCTAGGGTAATTCACTAGGACATGTGTCCACACAACATCACATCGAGAATTCACTGAGGAATTTTCGAACAGCATACAACAGAGTCATTTACCATTAGTTGACGCGGGTCAACCGACGGTAACGTAGATGGTACCATAGGTTTAACAAACCTCCAGCACTGAGGCTGGTACGTTACATGCATACACACGTGCAATAACAACAATGACAACAACAACTCAGATTAGTTCCAGGGGAACTAGTCACATAATCATATCAGTTAGGGTTGGTAAATGATCACAAGGGTGATATTATGGACAGACCACACAACAAAAACAAGAGTTTTCAAATCAAATGAATGTTCAAGACCTGGTCTTGAACGAGTTTCAAATGAGTACACAGTAGACAATGATTTACTATGAGAAAGAAGTGTCACTAGTGTGATTTTCAAACAACAAAACATGTCTCCTACATCAGGAGACAGAGAATACGCTACTTTCTCACAACTTCTTTTACAATCATCTGTCGTGTCGAGTAGTGTGGAGATACACAAGTGACAAGGTCCAATTTCCATTAAGGAACCCTTGTGGATCATCGAAGGGGTGGTGTGCTGGGAGCTGGGCTGGCAGTAAGCCTGACCCTATATATGCCCTATACATAAACTACCTTCGGTGATTTGGGATAGTGTTAGTAATGATGGTCAGACCGACGCATTTGTGTAGTTCATTTATGTTTCAACACCATTCACACCTCACTTTTAAAATCGATGTGAATGGAAAGACTTTTACTAAACCTTTTACAAAACCTAACAGTTTCAAAACAAATGTGACTCACCAACCTAGTGTTGACAGATTTTATATGTTCTCATGTGAAGAACAGGTGAAAGCAGGATGACTTTAGAGAAATAAAGATAGGATCCCTTAGAGGAACTTACAACTCCTGCATGGAATCTCCCCAGATAGTCCAGGTACAAGATTCAAGACTTGCATTTGGGCAAGCAACCTTTGTGTGGCATCTGGTCCTCATTCCAAATGTCCAAGTCAAGTTGTATTAGAATTAAATTATGAAACAGTTGTAATTTAATTTTATTCATTTAATGTATTTTAGTATTTCCCATATTATAATGTGCAATGTAACAATCTGATCACTCCGATTACAATCACGCTTCGGGACTATTCCGCCCAACGGGTCTCCGATCCTGCTCGCTGGCCCGGGGGTGACACAGGGGCATTGTAATCAAAAATAAAACCAGATTGGCAGTGCAAGGTTACTGCCAAGAGGAAGGCATTGATTGTGATGAAACTTTTCCCCAGTAGCCAGACTTGAAGCCATAAGACTCTTTCTATCATTTGCTATATCCAACATAAAGGTATTCAAAATGGATATAAAAAGTGCATTCTCTTATGGAACCATTAAGGAGGAAGTCTATGTTTGTCAACCACTAGGGTTTGATGATGTTCATCATCCTGACTTGGTGTACAGACTAGATAAAGCCTTATATGGTTTAAAGCAGGCACATAAAGCCTGGTATGACACTCTTTCTCAATTTCTTCTTTCAAATAAATTTTCAAGGGGAACCATTAACAAGACATTGTTCATTAAACGGGTAGATAAGGAACTTTTTTTGGTTCAAATTTATGTTGATGACATCATATTTGGATCAACAAAACCTTCCTTATGCGAACAATTTTCAAAATTAATGTCTTCTAAGTTTGAAATGAGCGCTTTAAATGAACTAAAAACATTTTTTGGACTTCAAGTCAAACAAACCCCAAATTATACTTTATTCGTCCAAATATGTAAAAGATCTTTTAAATAAATTTGAAATGAATGATTGTAAAATAATCTCTATCCCTATGGCAACTGCTCCTGGAATAACACCAGATGAAAATGGTGAACTTGTAGATCAAGCTCTCTAAAGGTGCATAATTGGATCTTTGATGTATCCCACTACATCAAGGCCAGATATCATGTATGCCACATGTGTCTATGCTAGATACCAATCTGCCCCCAAACAAACATATTTATCATTTGTGAAGAGGATGTTCATATACCTAAAAGGTACCCCTGTGCTTAGTATTTGGTATCCTGCTAATCAAACTTGAAAGCTTGTTGCCTTTTCAGATAGTGATTATGCAGTATGCTCTCTCACTAGGAAGTCAACCTCTGGAGGATGTCAGTTCTTTTGCAAAATGCTTAGTTTCATGGAAAAGCAAGAACCAAACCTCAGTGTCAAATTCAACTGTTGAGGCAGAATATATTGCAGTAGCACACTGCACTACCCAAATCATGTGGCTGCAATACCAACTACTGGACTTTGGAATAAATGAACTAAAAACATCTCTTTTAATAGACAGTGAAGCTGCCAAAAACATAATAAAAAATCTTGTCTATCATTCTAAAACAATACACATAGAGATAAGGCATCACTTCATACGAGACTGTCATGAAAAAGGACTAATTTGTCCCGGAACATGTATCTACAAGTGACCAAGTAGCTGACATACTTACCAAGTCCTTAGACACACTTCAACCTTTTCAAAATTTGATTCCAAATTGGGCATGACAAATATGACCTAATCATTTAATAAATACGGTTAAGAATATATTTCTTAAACCTTGAATTTTTATATAAAAGGATGATTCTCTATTTATCCTAACAACAAACAATTGGATAACCACTGATAAAACAACCGCGGTTCTTTTTTCAGTGGTTGTACCTAACCACGGATAGAGTTGATTGGATATACAGCTGTTGTAACACAAAATTTCATATCTTTCCGTGGTTGTATCATATCCGTTGTTACATTCAGTTTCAACCATTCCGTGGTTATACCACATCCGTGCTTATGGTCTCACAGTAATTAATACGCGGTTAAATCTTTTTCGCGGTTAAATCTTTTCACTACGTGGTTATTAATCCTTTGATAATTACGCCCTGAATTGACTCTCACTAATCGCTATGAGGACTTGACACCTTCCAATTAATAGATTTGACACTCATTAATTGTTTTTACGACTAAAATATCTTACTCATTTTACCGTTTTACCCTATTGACCTTATTGACCACTGATTATCTTCCTCTTAGTCGTTACCACAATCAGTGGTTATCTTCTTCCGTTCTTAACCTTAACTCTCTGAAACTCCATGATCATCTTTGTGTTCATGAATTTAATCCCCTCTTCACTCAAATTCAAAATGCTGCTTATGGTGAAGGACAACTGCTTGTCAGGCATGTCTCCTGGCTCGACGCATTTACACTGATCATGTCTGAGCTTGCTGTTCATGATGATCGTGTGTAACGACATCGAATCAGGCTTTGTTCCTAACAAAACACTGTCTGTATTTCAGAGTATGCATGATCGTACTGGTTTGTATTTTGTCTATCTCTCTCTTATGTTTACAGGTTTGTTCATTGGGTAAAAACCCTAAGGTAAACTTTTATTTATGTTATAAGTATTGGCAATTTTCCAAAGAAACTGCACACATTTGCAACGGTTATTTTTCTCCTTATTTGTCTCTCAGAACCTATGGCAAGCTTTGTAAACATGATTTTTATTTTGAAACTGCCCTTTGACTTTTTCTACATATATGGCGTCTAAATCTTTGAAATTCAAGCCAGTGCACAATCTTGTAGCCTACCTAACCAAGTCCTCTGAGTACCCCCATTATGATGAGGTAATCGACACTATGGTAAACTCTTTTCTTCATACGTCTCTTATTCTCAATCCTCTTATTTCTGTTTCAGACCTAAATAAGTTTTGACGAACTCTGTGTTGGTGTCTAAGGACAACGTTGTTGAAAGCATAACCTCAGTTGTTTCTGGTCAACAAGTGTCCATCACCCCCTCCAAACTCAGTCTCACCCTAAATCTGAGTGATACTGATGCACCCATAACTGTTTCTCTCAAACTTCTTCATGATGCTTTCATTCAGTGTGACTATCAGGGAGACTTGAAGAACATAACTTTGTACATAGCTTATCACTATCCAAAGTAAAAGTTCTTCTTTGTTGAACTTAACAATGTTTACCATATTGCCCCTCTTTCTAAGGTCGAGAGCATTGATAAACAGACATTTACTAGGCTAAATACTGATGACAAAATCATGGATGACACTAAGGACACAACTGGCCCAGGTGAGCCCACATCCACCTCCTCTTCCACACACATCAAGGTTCCATCCAAAAGAACGACATCCACCCAAGCCCCTAAGCCCAAAAAGACTGTTCAGGCAAATGAGATCCCTGAACAAGTCTGTGTCCCCACTGAACAAACAAATCCATCCATTCCATCCTCACAGTTGGATCCTACATCTTAAACCCATCCAGCTCCTCATCAATCCTCTCAACAGGATGATGTTGTAACCCAAAAGGATCCCCCACAAACCACTAAAGTGTCACTTGATACTCAGATGAAAGTCCACTCTCCCAGGATACTTCTGCTTCTTTACCCCAACAAGCCTTTGACTCAATTTCACAAATTCTCCAAGAGATTATTCTACTCTTGAGCCAAATGGTTCTCCTCCTACCACTCCAACTGAGGAGCAACCACTTCAAACCAAGGCTCAACATAATCAATCTCCAACCCATGGAGAAGAGGATGAGATCATGATGTCAAGTACATCTAGACATCAAGATCATATATCTGGAGCATCCACTCCACATGGCAGCCCAATGGGTCTTCATCCGGATGGATCAGGCATTAAGGCTCCAGCTATGGCAATAGCCAGTGAAGTTCTTGAAATTGAGGCTGGAAATCCCCAGAACCAAGAAAAAGGGGTACATGGCGTTCCTAAGATGGACTCAGGTCATGCTAAAACTGACCCACCAGTCAGAGATTCGGATGATATCCTTAAACGGTTGGACGAATTGTATCTTAAACTTCAGGAATTGATGGCTAATGTCTCACACATTTAGGCTGATGTGGCAAAACTCACTGAGGTGGTCTCAAAAGTCTTGAATGACCAAGTCCTGCACTATCAATCCATCCCAATGCAGGCACCTTCATTTGAAGGTCTCTCAAACACTCCATCCATTTCCACTGCCCCCACCTTCTCTCCCAGGCTTTTCAAGAAGTGTTAAACCCACTTCTTAATGCCCATCTTACCACCTTCTTTGCAATTCTCACCAAAGACATCTTTCATACCCAGAAAATCCAAATGGATCTACTGAAAGTTTCAGTAGATTCCAAAATCTCCTCCCTACAACATGAAGTAGCCAATCATACCTTGTATCTGGACTCTCTCATAGGCATAGCTCCTCCTCCCCCTTGGTTCAAGGAACAGGCTGATGAATCCAAAAAGAGGGAGAATGAAAGGCTCCTTGCTGAAGCTCAAGCTACCAAAAGAGCTCAAGATAAAATTGAAGAAAGAAGGATGAAGACCATGAGGTTGCAGAATCAAGAGGCTCTTCTCAAAGCTGCATTGGATCAGCAGTGTGAGACAGTGGCTGCAAAGGCTAGTTTTGAACAAAAACAAAAAAGAACTAGAGGCTCAAGTGGAGACTAGAGCATCAGGTGTGACTAGAAAACCGAAACCCAAGCCTACCAAACCTGCTCCCACTGAACCAATAAAAATCACAACCACAACCCCTTTTTCCTTAGCAACATCCACCCAAAACATACCAGTTCAAACTGTGTCTGTCTATCTGAACACAATCCAACCTCTCGCAAACAAACCTCCCCCACCATATATATTCCTTCTTCACCTACAAAAACCAATAGATAGGACTCACCCACTCTCTCCCCCAAGTCTGCTTCTCAAACTCTTCTGGATTTGTCCAGAGAAACCTCACCCAATAACACTATCTTGAATGCATCAAAAATAAGTTAAAAAACTGTACTCATAATCACTCAGTCTTTCACTAGAAGACAAAAGAGTGTGGCTGGAAAATCCAAAACTCCCATAGCCAAACCGAAGAAACCTTTAACTCCCATAGCTGAACAAAGTTCAGGCTGAAGTGATGATCAGCTCATTGCTTCTCTAATGCCAAGAAAAAGAAGGCATACACTGGCTGATGATGTTGAGTCTAAATCCAACCCATCCAACATCTTCAGGTTACCCATTCTAGAGCCAGATTGAAGTGATGGTTCTTTGACGAATACACCAAATCCATAATCATTGAGAGATTCAATGGATCAAGAACTTTCTTCTCAAATAGGGACTCAATCATTAAGCTCCCCAAGGATGATCTGAAAGGACTGGAGCATAAGACTTTGGAAAATGTTGACACAAATTATGAAGTTCTTAAGTTTGTTTACAATCTCAGGAATCAAATTAATTTGATTCTAAGTCAAAAATAAATGGTTTTGGCTTCATCGTTCTAGATAGAGATTGTTGGAAAAATAAGGACTGATGAGCCTCAACCATGATTCTTCTTCTCAACAAAACCACTGAGCTTCAACATCAGAAGCACAACAGCGGATGGTTCGCAAAAGAACAATCGCAAATCTTTCTAACTTCGGCAGATTAGAGCCGAGCCTTCTCTTTTCGGAAGACAACCACTGTTCCAGAAGACAATCGTTGATCAAACAGTAACAACTGTTGATCAGCTTCGAAAGATCGACTTCCAAAGAACATCTATCGAAGAATAACCACTGATCACTCAACAAATACTTCAACCTCGAAAGAACTAAAGACTGAAGAACTTCTAAAGACTTTTGTTTCCGTGGTTGTTGACTTTGTATTAGCTGTACTCTTCTGTTGATTCAGTGTCTGTAATAGTGTCAGCTATTTGTCTTATTGTTTTTGTCTTGTAACATTGAATGCTGGGTATTTATACCCCAACATTCCCTGAAACATTTGAATTCAAATTCCCCGAAGATTCCTTTTTGATAATATGTTGTCTTCTCTTTTTCCAGCAATATTAAACAACCTGAAAATAACTAAGTGTTTAACATAAGAGGGAGTGAAAACGAAGACTTTGACCTTGAGTATAAAGTCTACATTCTAGCTTAATTAACTCCCACAGGTTCAACACAAGCTAACAGTCAAGAATCGGTATCTGCTACCAAGGAATGATGATCAATTTGACCAGCTGCAAGGTTCTAGTTTCTATTCAAAGATCAACCTGCATTCAGGATACCACCAGCTACTGCCTTTAGAACTCAGTATGGCCATTATGAGTTTTTGGTTATGCCGTTTGGATTAACAAAAACCCCGACAGTTTTCATGGACCTTATGAATAGGATCTGTAAGCCGTACTTAGACAAGTTTGTCCTTGTGTTCATCGACGATATACTCATTTATTCAAAGACCAAAGAAGATCATGAGCAACACATGCGACTTATTTTGGAGTTACTAAGAAACGATTTGTATCCCCAGTTTTCAAAATAAGAATTTTGGATGAGAGAAGTACAATTCCTTGGGCATGTAATTAATCAAGAAGACATACATGTTGATCCTGCCAAGATTTAGGCTATCAAGAATTGGAATGCACCCAAGACTCCGACTGAAGTACGCCAATTCCTAGCCTTGGCAGGATATTATAGAAGATTCAATGAAAATTTCTCCAAAATAGCTTTACCAATGACTACATTGACGCAAAAGATAAGAAATTTGAATGGGACAACAAGCAAGAGACAACATTTCAGTTGTTGAAGCAAAAACAATGCAGTGCACCTATTTTATCAATACCTGAAGGAACTAATGATTTCGTAGTGTACTGTGATGCATCAGATCAAGGCTTAGGTTGTGTGCTGATGCAGAAAGACAAAGTCATTGCATATGCGTCCAGACAACTCAAAACACATAAGAACTACACTATGCATGATTTGGAACTAGGAGCTGTAGTGTTCGCACTCAAAATCTGAAGACACTACCTTATGGTACAAAGTGTACCATTTACACCGACCATAAAAGTCTTCAGCATATCTTCGATCAAAAAGACATGAATATGAGACAACAATGATGGGTTGAGTTACTCGATGATTATGATTGAAATATTCGTTATCATCCTGGCAACGCAAATGTTGTCATAGATGCTTTGAGCAGGAAAGAGCAAACCAAGAGATTACAAGTGCGAGCTATGGGAATGACTATTCAAATAAGCCTTACTGCCCAAAATCGAATTGCCCAATTTGACGCCCCTAAGGAAGAGAATTTATAGAATGAATTATTGGAAGGCTTGGATAAGCAATTTGAATTCAAGACCAACAGAACTCGCTTCTTTGCAAATAGAGTATGGTTACCAAACTTTGGGAACCTAAGGAGCTTCGTAGTGGATGAAGCTCACAAGTCTCGATACTCTGTTGTCACACCCCGAGCCAGCGGGGTTGGATCGAAGTCCCAGTCGGGCGGAAGGTTCTCGGGGCGCGATATCGTGTGTGATAATCATGACGATCAGATTGTTTACATAGCATCAATGTTAAGAATAATTAAGCACAATAAAGCACTAAACTAGTATTATAAAGTTAAATTACAATTGTCAATGTTTAGTAATTTAAATGAGTAAACCTATCAAAAGAATAAATTGTTTTCTATCTTGTAACTGTACAAGGCATCAAAAATGATTCGTATTAATAACAAAATATGTGCTTCCAAAATAAGCTAGGTCCTCTATCTAGGCCGCCTAGCGTGCAAACCAAAAGCCTTAGCTTACGCCTGTTCATCACTTGAGAAAGCATGAAATAAAACAAGGTCAACACAATGGTTGGTGAGTTCATGTAGTTTATAAGTTTTAAGAAAATAGCTTTAGCAAACCTCTTTCGGTAAAACCTTAACCTCATTAACTCCACATGTAATATCCAAATCGGTATACTTATATATAGGGCATACCCCTAAGTCGAGGCTACGACCCGCCCAGACGCCATCCCACCATATACTAATTTGCATATGACATTGTTGTTAATAATAATTAAGCATTTTACCTACCATCCATTCCCATTCCCATCATGGCTTTAGCATTTTGTTTGTAAGTTTCAATGCGCATACAATAGCATCTGCAAGTCTAGCTTTAAGTATTACCTTTATGGACAACTGAACATCCTAAGGAATCCAGTATCAATCCATATCGAATTTATTTGTGTTTAGCAACATCGGTGTTTTGATTAAGGATTTCTAAGAGGACACAAAGTCAACTAGAGAAATCTAGAATCATCCTAGTCACAAATCACAAGCATGAGTGGACAATGAGGAATCACTGTATGGCAAGCACTGAGAGACCAACAGTCTGTTCCTCTAGTCCGGACTATGAAGGTCAACCTATGGCAAGCACTGAGAGACCGACGGTCTGTTCCTTCAAGTCCCGACTATGGTAGACAACCTATGGCAAGCACTGAGAGACCAAAACAGTATGTTCTACCACAGCCAATAGTTTTAGCATACAAGTTTATAGCATTCAAATAGCATAGCGTTTACGTATCTTGTGGACAAGTACTAGCTTCACAACTGGTAAGGCAAGCACTGAGAGGCCAAACTGTTGTTTTAGCATGGCAAGCATATAAAGCATACAAAGTTTTAAGCATTCTGAGCAATTTCAAGCATTTAGTATGTATGTATATAGCATTAGCATTAGCATAGAATTATTAGCATTTAGCGTTAGCATTAGCATTAGTCTGTAGCATTAGTATTTAGCATAAACCCGTAGCATTAGCATGTAGCATTAACCCATAGCATTAGCGTTTAGCATTTAGCATTCATCTGTAACATTAGCATTTAGCATAATCCCGTAGCAATAGCATTTAGCATTAACCCATAGCGTTAGCATCTAGCATAATTCCGTAGCATTAGCATTTAGCATTAACCCATAGCGTTTAGCATTCATCTGTAGCATTAGCATTTAGCATAATCCCGTAGCAAAAGTATTTAGCATTAACCCATAGCATTAGTATTTAGCATAATCCCGTAGCATTAGCATTTAGCATTAGTAGTTTGAATAAGTTTAAAAGTATAATTGCAACAGTTAAACATTTGTTTAAAAAGTTTAACATGCTTCTCAGTCCCGTAGTAAAAACTTAAAATAGTTTGAAAAGGGACAATGAACTCACATTGTAGTTGTTGTAGTTGACTTAGCCTAAAACAAGAATGCACGCGCTCTTTGTTGTAATTGTGGTTGTATTCACGATCCTATATTGATTTCACATTGTTTGAAACTTGTAAGTATGAGTTGTATAGTTTCATGTGAGTGTATGTGTACGTGTAGGTGTTAGCCTTAAAGTTGGCTAACACACGTAAGTCTTGGTCATCATTTGGCCCCGGTTCTGTTGTTATAGTTTATTTTTGATATATGTCTTTAGGTTGTGTGCTATTACTTGATTCATTGTCAAATTAATTTATGAGAATTTTAACCCATAAGAATTTCTAAGTGTGATACTTAGAAGTTTAATTTGTTTTAAGCCACCATGTTAGATTAATCATAGGTGTTGTCATTATTTTTAAGGTGTGATGTACTTAACAAATGACCCTTTACATTTTAACACATTTTGAAAGGATTCTAGGTATTAATTGATCCTTACTAAATCTTGTCACAAGTCTTGTAGTATACTTGACTTTTATGTGTTTGTTTACAAAACCACCATGTGGGCCGAAATAATGTGGGCTGAAACAATAGTCCTTGGGCTGATTTGTTGGGTTATTTAACCCTCATGGAATGGGCCAAATGGGGTTGGGCCAAACCAGTGGGCCTTAGATGAATTGCATGTGTGTAGGCCAACCAGATGGGCCGAACAAGTAACTGTGAACCGGCTGATGGGCTGAAATGGTCACATGGGCCAAATCAGTAGTTGGGCCGAAAGTCTTCTGGACCAACACAACTTAGTTGCGCCACAACAATAAGTATGGGCCACATTGGGCCGAGTTGACCCGCATTTGGGTCTTGTTAGTTGCTGTTGGGCCTAAGTAACTTCTTGGTCTTGGGATCTTGGCCGAATGTGTGTACCGAATGGGACATGGGCAAATGAGGTCTGGTCCAGCGAATGGCCACTGGCCGAATAGATGGTACCGAATAGATGTCCCTAGGCCAAATGAGGCCATATGAGCGAATGGTGGTGCCCGACCGAATGGGTGGGGCTGTCGAATAAGGGCCTCACCGAATAGGACCTGGCCACCGAATGAAGAGGCTCATGGGCAGGGCGAATGAGACCAGGTTTCAGCCGACAAGACCATGGCCGATTAAGGCTGGAGTGGCCGCGCGAATAGGGTCCTTCGGCCAAGGCCATTTGGCTTTAGGCCATTCGGCCAGGCCTTGGGTCTGCTTCAGTCGGCCGCCGCCCAGGTGGCTTCCCACAACCAAGTGATGGTCTACGGTGGTGGTGTTATGCAAGGGTAGGTTGTAGGACTCGTAGCATTAGGTGTATAGCCGGTTTAGAGATGGTGGTCGACTACTGCCTAGAAAACCCTAAAAATCACCATCTTACACCACAGATTACCTCGAATCAGATGGATAAATTTTCAGATCGGTTTTACTTTTGTGTATTAGAGGTCAAGAGCTTCAATTTGGTTCAAGAATGAGACGATTTGGTGGAGAAATGACCAAGATATCAAGGTTTTAAGCTTCAAAATGGTGGTGGGGGCTTGAAACCGGGATTAGGGTTTGGTGTGGGGAAGAAGAAGTGAAAAATGAGTAAAAATGAACTCATTCAAGGTATTTATACCACGAGTGAGTTCGGGTTCGTTTTTGTTGCTCGGTTCGCGTTTTCGTTACGTTTCCGAAACGTAACGCGCGTTTTTACGGATTTTAAATAAAAGAATTTATTTTAATTATTTTGATGAGTTTCAAAATTGTAAAAACATTAAAATATATTATTTTCTTAAATTATTGTAGTTCGTGTCGTTTTCCGTTTTCGTTTCAACAGAACGCGTCGCCATCGCGCGTATTCGTTCAAATCGTCATTCGAACGAACACGACAATGGTTTGGCTTTCAGATTCTTGCTTTCTACTTTCCAGTCATCATTTTAGAACGTTAAACTTTCAGATTTATTCGTAGAGATCGTCACCTCTACGAATAATTTGTCGGTTCAACATTCTGCAACAACAACTGTTATAGTTTTGTTTTGTTTAAACCTCGCATACGTTTACACATAATAGCATATCAATAAGCATTTGTGTATCAGTTCAATGTTGTCTGGTAGGTTTCTGACTGTTAAACTGTTAAGTTTAAATCAGATTTCAGAAACGATTGCGTAATAGTTTCGTGTCAAGCATTGAAATGTTATTAGCGTACAAATAGATCGCGTAGTTTGTACCTGAATTACTGTGCATTTACTGTTCAGTTCACTGTTCTGGTGATGTTTCCGGCACAGATGTTACATCTGTACACTTGTGTTTTGAAAAATGTACCACAAACTCAAGGAGCTATATTGGTGGCCTAACATGAAGGCTAACATCGCTCTTTATGTTAGCAAATTTCTAACATGTTCTAATGTTAAAGCCAAGTATCAAAAACCATCAGGCTTGTTGCAACAACCAGATATTCCACAGTGGAAGTGGGATTAGATTACAATGGACTTTGTCATGAAATTACCCAGAACTTCTAGTGGCTATGACACTATCTAGGTAATAGTCGATCGACTCACAAAGTTTGTGCTTTTCTTGCCTATGAAGGAAACTGATAAAATTGCCAAACTCACGCGGCTTTACATCAAGGAAGTAGTTTCTTGACATGGGATTTCAATCTCCATCATCTCATATCGAGACAGCAAATTCACCTCACGAGTATGGCAAACCCTACACGATGCATTGGGTACTTGTTTAGATATGAGTACAGCATATCATCCTAAAACAGATGGTCAGAGCGAAAGGACTATCCAAACTTTCAAAGACATGCTTCGAGCTTGTGTGATTGATTTTGGAAGCAGTTGGGATAGACACCTGCCTTTGATCGAATTATCATACAAAAATAGTTATCACACGAGCATCAAGACAACACCATTTGAAGCGTTGTACGTTCATAAATGTCAGTCATTGAACTCATTCATGAAACGACAGATAAAATATTCAAAATTCGAGACAGACTACGAGCTGCACAAGATCGTCAGAAGAGCTACGCTGACGTGAGACGCAAACCATTTTCTTTCCAAATTGGAGACCCCGTCATGTTAAAATTCTCACATTGAAAAGGTGTTGTAAGATTCTGAAAACGTGGCAAATTGAACCATCGATACATAGGGCCGTTTGAAATCATTGCAAAGGTTGGAACTACTGTGTGCAAACTCAAACTACCACCGGAACTCAGTGGGGTGCATGACACATTCCATGTATCAAATCTCAAGATATGTCTGTCAGACGAAACTCTTGTGATAATAATAAATTCAAATCGATGATCAATTACACTTCATAGAGGAACCGGTGGAAATCATGGATTGGGAAGTCAAACAGTTGAAGCAAAGTCACATTCCAATACTAAAGGTCCGCTGGAACTCAAGGCGAGGAGCATAATTTACATGGGAAAGTGAAGACAAGATGATACTCAAATACCCCACTTGTTTGATGACACATCAATCTTGGGAATCACAAACTGAATTTCGGGGCGAAATTCCATTAACGGGGGGGGGGGAGACTATGACAATTCGAAATTTCCATGTTAGAATCATGTATTAGTTTTAGCTAAGTATTATTAAGATTTGAAATAATTGAAACATAAAATCACGAAAATACTCAAAAATACTCAAAAATCGTAAGTGTCGGTGGAAACGGCGCGAAAAACGGAGTTCGCGTTCTTCTAGAATCGCAAAAACAAGAAAATTTGGATAAACATTAGATCTCCGAAATCCTTCACGGTATGCCAGGCTATTTTGAGTCTCCTTGGTGGTACGCGAAGAGCCCACATTATCTGAAAACTCCGGATTCCTTCGCGGTACGCCAAGCCTCAATCATGCCTCCTTGGCGGTACGCGACAAAGAGGCGGTGCAAATATATCTGTCAGAATAATAAGAATTCATGCAGAAATCTAATATTTCTTCTCTCTCTCGAACTTTCACTAACAAAAACTATCTGATCGACTTTCCAGCTCCAAGATCTTGTTTTCAAGCTGTATAAACTTCAGAATTCAAGCTAGGAATCATTTCTACCACACCAACCGTTGTTTTGCAACCAAAAATCCATTCGAAAGTGTAGTGATTCGATCCTTTCTACTAGTTTGATAATGTATGGATTATATCTAGATTTTAAACGTAATACAATGGTTATTGTTGTTGATTATTATCTAGATGATGGCTAGGAATAGTTAGAAACGGAGAACTCAATATGTTAACTGTGAAATCTTTGTTTTGATCCGTTATAATGTCCGGTTATCATGAAACCACATCATAGATCATAATGGTTTTAACCATTTGATTATAACAATGGTTGTGATTGCCTTGATCATTCTTTGGAATGATGGATCAGATTCAAGTGTTTTAAAGAATAATCAAGACAAGGATTAACTATTCCTAGTCAAGAAATTACCCGAGAAACTGTTCCAGTGATATAATCAACAACAATATCTATTTGGTTAATCTGGGAATGCCTTGATTAATCCAACGAGTCATAAGTTCCTTTATAAAAACCTAAATCATTATAGGTTCCTAGTTATCACACTTTGTGTGATGTTAAGTTAAGGAAAGTAATTAAGTATTTAAGGTTAGATTGATGACTTGAGTTGCAATGTCCTTGACATTGAACGTCAAAGAAAGTTCTGACAATCAAATTAAGCTTAAATAATTCACAGAACTCTAATAAATTACAGGTTCAGAGTTAAAGAAATAGTGATACGAACGTTTTGCATTGTTTATTGATTTGAATAAACACAGGTGAAGTCATGACCCTTTTTTCCTGTATTTTGGCTTTTGAAACTCGGGGGACGAGAAATCATAAATACTTTGTTGGTACATATTGTAATAAGTTGCTTTCAAGTTTGTTTTGGTTAAGTTAGAAAAGGTTTTTGATAGGTTTGTGCTAGGTTCGTCTGGCCCATGAACCTATGCCCTTGTGTTTGTACAAGCGAACCTGTCGTATTTGTTTTGTAAAGGTTCGTCTGGCGAACCTATGGGTTCGTGTAGGTTCGTTAAACCTTGTGTAGGCTCGTATGGTGTATGTATATATTTGCAGGTTTTCTGATAGAGTCTTTAATTCTGAGAATAGTATGTGGGTGACAGAACTGTGTGTTCTTTGCTGTGTGCAAGTTGTAATTGATTTCATTATCAATGAAAAGGATATTTACAAGCATGATTGTGTTGTCTATGATTCTATATAGGTGTTATCTAGATTCCGCATAGATAAAACTGTTAATAGAATTAAAGTTACAGATCTGGAGCTTTCAACAGTCGTATCAGAACTTTTGGAAGAGTTCTACACACGTTTTTGAAGATTATCAATCATACTTGACTATTCTGGAAATGGCTGAAGCGTGATTTTCAGTATCTGAATGTTTTTCTGACATTTCATCGTCATCTGTTGGCGTTTTGCTAGTTATCAGAAACTTTTCGTCAAATAGGTACACTAGAAGGTTTGAAGTTTTAAAGGTTTTCCATCCAAATCTTGAATATTTTCTCGCCGAAAATTTCAAGCCAAAACTATAGGTTCGTGAGACGAACCTAGTTGATTGACAACCTAACCCTAAGGTTCATTAAAATTCGTGTGACGAACCTATTCAAACTGAAGGTTCGTTGGTTAAAAGGTTTTGGAGAAGGTTCGTTGATCTAAAAGGTTTTGGAAAAGGTTCGTTGGTCACAACGGTTTTGGAGAAGGTTCGTTAGTCAAAAGGTTTTCAAGAAGGTTCGTGAGATATAATCATGTTCGTGAGTTTCGAAAAAATTGTAAAAGGTTCGCTGATCATCATCTTTGAAAAATGGCGGATATGCTTGCAGCAGTTGCGAATCAAAATTCAAAGATTCAAAGTATATTGATTCGTGAAACTAAGTTTGGAAGCACAAAAAAAGTACCAAAACTTCTTGATTTATCTGATTATGCGAACTGGAAAGGTCGATTTGAGACACACCTCAATGGTACTGATACAAACCTTTGGGAGAGAATTTTATTACCATATGAACGACCAAAGGTGGCTGGAACGTATCTTGATCAATCTCTTGATCGATTGGATGTTGAACAACGAAAGAAATACGATTCTAAAAAGAAAGAATATTGGATGTTAAGCCAAGCTACTCCTAATAAAATTCTTCATCACTTTGATTAAAACAAGTCATCGTATGGGTTATGCAATGCATTGAAAGCTAGAGTGGAAGGAAATACTAAACTCAAGAAGATGAAGGCAACATATTTGAGAAAAGAATTTGAAAAATTTAACTACATAGGCAATGAGAGTCTTGATGCTTTGATTACTAGATATCGACACTTGTTGACTGAAGTACGTAAATGTGGTATTGATTATTCAGAAGAGGAGAAGATAGATTGTTTTGCAAATGCTATGCCAGATAAGTGGAACTCATTGGTACTGATTTTAAGAGAAAATCTTCCAGGAAAGTCATTTGTAGAGTTTATTCAAAAGTTAGAAGAACAAGAAATGAAGGACAAGAGGAAAGCTAGAACAGTTAATGTAACACAGGATCTTTCACTTTATGGTGCATCAGTTGTCACTCCTCCTGTCCAGTCAGCAAAAATACAGATAGCTTTTGTCTCAAGTACTTCATTACCATCGGCATCTACTAGTTACACCAATCCAAGTTCATTTTATTCTGGGAATGATAAGAAGTCTGATTCTTCATCTGCCACTCCAATTTCATTAAATATTACAAATATGGGAAAAGTGACTATGGAGGCTATCAGAGATCACATGTCAGTACTTTCATGCGTGGTCAGTGCGTATGATAAACAGATATCTGGAAGGATAGGAAATTCTAATCTTACTTTCGAAGATTATGAGCAGATAGATGAGGAAGAAATGGAACTTATTGACACACAGTGGGCTTTGGCTAATGCAATCAGAAGAATTAAAAAGTATGAGAAAAAAACAGGAAAGAAGTTCACTTTTGATCATAACACAAAGTTCGGATTCAATCCAAAAGCCACACAATGCTACATCTATGGTGAACCGGGTCATTTTGCTCGAGAATGCAAAAATCCAAAGAAGCAAGGCAACTTATATCCATTCAAGCCAAAAGAAACTTATCAAAAGCAAAAGGAGAAGCCTGAAGAATCAACCAAAGCTCTAGTCAGTCAGGTAGATGAAGGATACGATTGGGGCAAACTGTATGATGATCTAATGGGTGCTTTTATGGCTTCAATGATGAAAGATTCTAAAGTTGAAGATAATTGTCACCTAAACGCTTCTATGGCTGAAGAAGAAGGCAAGGGAAAGAAAAGGCTAAGAAGGTAAATAATGAACTTTTGGAGGTAATTGTAAAGTTGAAAGAATTGAATGCCCAACTGACTGCTGAACTAATCGAGTGCACTGAAGCTAACAAGAAGTTAGTTTCAAGAGGAAAATATTTTGATAAAAAGATTTTAGATTTGGGTAAAGAAAATGAGGAATTAAAAATTAAAGTTTTGCAAAATAATCATGCAGTTTCTGTGCATTTTGAGTCAGTACAAAAGTTGAAAGTAGAATTGTCAGCAGCTAGAGCAGAGGCAGAAATGCACAAAAGAAACCTCGAGAATTATCAGAATTCTTAGTATGTTATCGATTACTTTGCTGCTGTGCAAAGGTCATAGAATGATACTACTGGCTTGGGATTTCATGTAGTACCACCTCCTCCAAGGTATGTTCCAAGGCCACAAATTGACCCTAATCTAGAAGTGCATCCAGCTTCTTTAACCGAGTCTGAGTCTGAAAATGTTGCAAATGTTAGAGTATTGTCTTCTGATGAAAAGGTATCACTCGACAGTGATGCCCCAATCATCGAAGACATCACTGAGCCAGAATATTCTTCTTAAATTTTTAGACAAAATGGATACAAAGGAAAAGGTGTTGAGAAAAATACTGTTGAGACCAAGCAGTCAAAACTGAAATTAAACAAGTTGAGAATGTGGTTATTAAATCCACACAGATTTCTAAACCAGTGACTATGAGCAAACCAACCACTACTCTTAAACCAATTGTGTATGTTAAATCATCTAATACACATCAAGGAGAGTCTAGTGGAAATTTGCAAAAGAAAAATGTGATGTCTAAGAAAGTGGAAAAGGTGGATTTCTTCTTTGGTAATTTTGGGGCTGGGAACAAGGCTAAATCAAATAATTTTCAAAAGAAACTTGATAATTCAAATAAAAGATCAACTGGTTTAAGAAACAAAAGTTCATCTTCTAAGGTTATCTCAAGACCATTCAGTTCTTCAACTTTTTATGATGAACCCAAACTAAAGAGAGGAAGTGTTACCGATGTGGTAAAACGGGTCATTTGGTTGCTGACTGCAATATAGGATTCAGTTCGAGTGATTGTGGTAGTTTGAGGTCTTTCTCATCAAGAGAAACACGCAAGTGTTTTACTTGTTGTGGTAAAGGGTATATTTCTTCTAATTTCCCTAATAACAAATTCAGAAAGAGTTCTGATGAGGAGATTCGGGTGCATGTTTCAAGTGTGGGTTCTAGGAAAGATAAACCAAGTGAAGATGAAATGAAAGTTCTTAGAAAATTCAACCCTGATTGTTTTTTAATGAAGGAAGAAATTAAGCAAAAGAAAAGAGTTTTTGAAAATAGAAGAAATATTAAAAAGATTATGAAAATTGTGACTTCACCTGATGATGAGTCATGTGAAAATTTTTCTTCAAGATTTTCATTTTCAAAACAACCTACTAAATCTAAATCATTTTGGAAACTCAAGTTTCTTTTAATTTATTGTGCAGGTTACATCCACGGGCCATATTAGCAATCGTTGGATTGTTAATCGTGGATGTTCACGCCATATGACTGGTGAATTGAACTTGTTAAGAGAAGCTTGTGAAGGGAAGTTATGTGAACTTCGTTGGAGACAAAAGAGGTCAAATTACAGGGATTGGTAGTTTGACAAATGGGAAAGTATCTTTTGGCAATGTTAATTTTTGTAAAGAGTTAACTAACAACTTGTTGAGTGTCTCGCAGATTTATGATAAAGATTACAAAGTGGATTCTGATGACAGCTGAGCGGAGAGAATAAATAATGTGGAAATGTGCCTGGTCTCCAAAGCTACTGAACATGATACACGTTTATGGCACAGGCGGATGAGACATATCCACATCCAGAAAATGAACCATCATGTACATAATCATTTAGTTGATGGTGTACCTATAAAACATTTTGAACTTCCGGATGTGTGTGTCTGATGTAAAATGGGAAAACAGAAAAGGTAGTCCCATTAAACAAAGAAATTTTTTTCCATTGACATGCCTCTTGCACTTCTTTACGTGGATCTTTTTGGACCAACCAATGTGAGGAGTATAGGTAGTGATTCTTATTTTTTTGTGATGACTGATGACCTTTCAAGATTTTCATGGGTTATGTTCTTGAAACATAAATCAGAAACTTATGAAAATTTTGTTTTGTTGATTAATAGGTTGGAGACATTATATAAGATGAGTGTGAGGCGTGTAGAATCTGACAATGGGACTGAGTTCAAAAATCATCAAATGAAGGAATTTTGTAATTTCACAAGCATTCAGCAGCAATTCAGTGCACCGTATGAGCCTCAGATGAATGGTGTAGCTGAAAGAAAGAATAGGACTTTGATTGAAACTGCAAGAACGATGCTAGCTGATTCTAAACTTCCCATTACTTTTTGGAGTGAGGCTGTGGCTATTGCTTGTTTTACCCTTAACAAAGTTTTAATTGTCAAAAGACACAATAAAACTTGTTATGAATTGCTTGATATTCGGAAGCCCAATCTGGAACCTTTTGGGGCTCCTTGCACAATGCTGAAAAAGGATTCAAAATTCAATTCTAAAGTTGAAGAGGGTTTCTTTCTCGGTTATAGTCTTCCAAACAAATGTGTGTTTAACAAACGTACGGATGTTGTGGAATTGGGGTATCATGTGGATGTCCAAATACATACACCTTTACCAAATGGGAAGGGTCCAGATTGGCTTTTTGATTACAATAACTTGTTTGAGTCTTTTAATATGTCTTCAACTGTTTCTGATGACGAAATAACCTTACAAATGTTGTATGATTTGGATAATTCAGATGAACAAGGAATTTCTCATCAACCTGGAGATGAAGCTATTACACCACATAGGGAAGGTACTTCAAAGGTTCTTAATGATGTTTGGTCATCGAAGGATGAAAATGAGGTTTTTGAAGATGCTATCTCCCATGATCAAGATCCTGATTAAAACATCAACAATCTTGATCATGATGTGGTTGTACCGCAATTGCATGTCACACGTGTTCATGTCAATCATCCACTTGATCAAATTATAGGAGATCCTAGTGTAGGAGTGTAGACACCTAATCAAGTTACAAATGGGAAAAGTATGTATGTTGAGTTAGAGAAAACTCATGGCAGTCAGGAGCTCTGGATGCAATCAGTATTTATATCTCAAATAGAGCCAAAACTGTGAATGAAGCTTTGTGTGAACTGCCTGGGTGGAGGCCATGCAAGAGGAATTGAATCAATTTCACAAATTAGGGGTTTGGCATTTGGTTGACTTGCCAAAAGGAGAGAAAAAGATTGGCACAAGGTGGGTGCTGAGATGCAAGCGAGATGACAGAGGCGTAATAGTTCGAAACAAAGCTCGCTTAGTGGTTCAGTGTTTTAGACAAATTGAAGGAATTGATTACGATGAAGTTTTTGTACATGTGGCGTGGTTAGCAGCAATTCGGCTTTTTCTTGCTTTGGCAGCCCACAAGAAGTTCAAAGTATTTTAGTTGGATGTTCAATCTACTTTTTTGTATGGCTCTTTGAAGGAAACAGTGTATGTTTGTCAGCCACCGGGCTTTGAGGATCCTATCCATCGAGATCAGGTTTATCTCTTGGACAAAGCACTGTATGGTCTTCATCAGGCTCCGTGTGCCTGGTATGAGACTTTATCGACTGCCCTTATTGAACACGGGTTCAATAGGGGTTAGATTGACAAAACATTGTTCTTTCGGGAAAAGGCAAGGACATTCTTCTTGTTCAGATCTATATGGATGACATCATCTTTGGATCTACCGATGAACAAATGTGCATGGAATTCAAAGAGGTGATGATTGATAAATTCAAGATGAGCGCGATGTCAGATATCAAGTTCTTCCTTGGTTTGCAAGTAGACCAAACCGATAATGGGATTTTCATACATCAAACTAAATATATTCAAGATGTGCTAAAACGGTTTAGTATGCTTGATTCGAAACTAATTTCCACACCCATTCAGGCCAAGCACGGGATTGATCCTGATATTAAGGGGAGTTGGTTGATCCCACACTTTAACGTGCTATTATTGGAAGTTTGATGTATCCGACAGCATCACGACCAGATATCGTTTTTGCTACAAGCATTTGTGCCATATATCAATCTAAACCTAAGGTGTCACATCTGGTAGCAGTCAAACGGATTCTTCGTTATCTTAAGGGTACACCAGACACCGGTTTGTGGTATCCTAAGGATGATAACTTTTCCTTCAATGCCTACAGTGACTCCGATTATGGAGGATGCAAAACATATGCTAAGTCCACAACTGGTGGTGCACAATTCTTGGGGGAAAGACTTGTCTCTTGGTAATGTAAAAAGCAAACTTCTGTAGCTACTTAAACTTGTGAAGCTGAATGCGTAGCTGCTACCAGTTGTTGTTCACAAGTGTTGTGGATACAACAGCTAATGTGAGACTATGGTTTGAATTTTCTTAGTACCCCTATACATGATGATAACAAGGCTGCCATTGATATTACTAAAAACCCAGTGTATCATTCGCGTTCCAAGCACATTGATATCCGGTTTCATTTCATACACGATTGTTATGAAAAGAAACTCATTGATGTGGTGAAGACACACACAAATGAGCAACGTGCAGACCTTCTCACCAAGGCCTTCGACCGAACTCACTTTGAGTATTTACTCAAACTTAATGGAATTCGGGTCATGGGTGAGGTCATATCAAATCAATTTCCTTCATAATCAATTTTTTATTGAAACATCAGATTTTTTTTCTTTATAGTATTTTTTATTTTTTTTTTGTGTTTTAGGTTTTAGGGGGAGAAAAATTAGAAAAATCAAAAAACATTTGAAAAATAAAAAACACAGAAACAATATAATTTTTTTAAAAAAAATACAAAAACATTGAAAGTTTCGCACGTGCTAACAATTCTAAGATTAGTTTTAAGTGTTGAGCAAGTTCATGTTGGTTTCCGGAGTAAATGAGAATATCATCAATAAACACAATCACAAACTTATCCAGATAAGATCTACATACTCGATTCATTAGATCCATAAAAACTGTAGGTGCATTTGTTAATCCAAACGGCATTACTAGAAACTCACAATGTTCGTATCGGGTTCTGAAAGCAGTTTTAGGAACATCATCTTCATGAATTTGTTGCTTATGATATACAGATCTTAAATCGATTATTGAAAAATAAGTAGCACCTTACAATTCATCGAATAAATCATCAATACGTGGTAATGGATAACGATTTTTGATTGTTAATTTATTGTGCTCCCTGTAGTCAATACACATCCTGAATGAACCATCTTTCTTTTTCACAAAAAGAATCGGTGCTCCCCAGGGTGAGAAACTAGGTATGATAAAACCTTTGTCTAATAATTCCTGCAATTGACCTGAAACTCTTGCATTTCTGATGGTGCTAAACGATAAGGAGCTTTTGCAACAGGTGCTGCACCTGGAATCAAATCAATTCGAAATTCAACTTGTCTCACTGGGGGTAATCCTGATATATCCTCAAGAAAAACTTCAGGAAAATCTTTGACTACTGGAATATCTGTAATACGTTTTTTGTGAAGAACAGTTCTCCGTCATATATGCTAGAAAGGCCTGACAGCCTTTCCTTAAGCATTTCTGAGTTTTCATACAGGATAGGATACCAAGTTTTCAACCAGCTCGTTCTCATTGAACTATCAGTGTATTACCATCAGGTAATGGAATACGGATTACCTTGTTTTGACACACAACTTCTTCTTGGTTCTCAAAAAGCCAATCAATGTCGATTACAACATCAAAGCTTCCAAATTCAATGGGAAGTAAATTAATATTGAAAAGGTGATCATTCAGATTCAAGTACCAGTGACAACGTTCGCATCATGCCTTGCCTCTGTTGCACCAATCTGGAAAGCTCTCCCTCTAGCTTTATTCCCTTGATTGGTGTTGTTGTTGGACAGGTTCTCATGAAATGTTCGGGACTTCCACACTTGAAGCACGACCGGTTTGTTTGAGTGGTTTGTCGTGGTGCTTGGTTTGGTTGATGAGCAAGCAAGTTATAGTATCTGGTGTAGTGTATGACTCGATTACAGTTTGCAGAAACAGGACATGGTTCTGTGTGATGATATGGACACTTGTTGCATTTGGGCTCCTGCCCAGTATAAGCTTTCCTCTTATGAATAGCCGCACCATAGTTTTCTGTAACAGCAAGTACCAGATCGTCCGGCAAGTCCGTACGGTACGTGTACTTTCTACAGTAACTATGTGTACTTATACGATTGTAAACAGTACTTGAATTAACAGGATCTTAAATACAAGAAATCGTTGTACGTATTTTCGTATAAACTTAAATACATTAAGTACAACGTACATTTGGAACATTTGTTACATTTATTAGGTGAAAACTTAATTACAGTTAACACAACAAATCACGAGAAACAACGATGCTCAAACAATACTTAGAAACATATCGGTTGCGATCTGATGTCCACAATTGACAGGAATCAGATGACCGACAAGTCAGTACAAGAATAATGTGAAAACAGGATGTTTAGTTTAGTCCGACAGTGAGGAAACACAATCTAAACACAATTACAGTGTTATTTCAGAATAACGAACTGACAGTATGTTTGCGTGGGTGACGATTCACACAAACATATCGGTGAGTTTAGAGTTCTGAAATAATGACTGAAAAGTAGAAAACAAAAGTCAGAAAGCAAAACCATCGTCGTGTTCGTTCGGGTGACGATTCGAACGAATTACGCGCGAAGGTGACGCGATCTGACGAAACGAAAACGAAAACACGACACGAACGAAAATAATTTAATAAAATAAAATAAATAACATTTACAAATTTGAAACTCATCAAAATAATTAATTTAACCTCTTTTATTTAAAACATTTAAATTACGCGTAATTTTCCGGATACGCGACCGAATTACGAACCGAGCAACCGAAACGGACCCGGACACTACACGGGGTATAAAACCCTAAAATGAGAGTGTTTTCTCATTTTAGTCATCCCCAACCTCTCTCTTCTCTCAATTTCCGGCTACAAGAAAACCCACCATTTTCACACCTTCAAACAAGCATAACTTCCTCATTTCTCATCCGATTTGAGTGATTCTTTCGCCCACGCGTAGCCCTCGACTTCCTCTACATGAAAGTACAGTGGATCTAAGCTTATCACCACTGAAAACGAGGTATGATGCTGTGAAGAGTCACGAAAATAGGGTTTTCTCACCCTTGTTCAACCACCACCTTCTAAATCGGTTCTAAGCCTCCCTCTACCACCCCACGACCACCAGAACCACCCCCAGCCTATCCCAACTCCAACCCCACACCAGAAACACAAGATGGAGATGGTGTCATGTGAGGCCTTGTTAGGGCCGAATGACACACTTAGATGGTCGAAGGGCCACCTTCTTCGGCACTGGTTCATTTGGCAAAACCATCTCCTCATTCGATCATATCACATTCGCTGGGTTAGAGCCATGGTTCATTCGACCCTCATACTCCCACAATCTCATTCGGCCAGACAACCCACTCAGTCGCCAACCCTCATTCGCCAAAGCTTATGCGGCCAACCTAGTCGGGCCTAAGCCATTCGCCAACCAGCCATGCACCCCTTTCAGCCATCATCACCTTATTCTGCGAAACCATTCAACCTTTCATCTATCCACGGCTGAAACAAAGCAGTTAGCCAGAAACCCTAAACCAAGAAGTTATTGGGCTGTTAACTTTCAACAGGCCCAATGTGGTTCCTGGGCCCAACAACACCACAGATAGGATCAGCCCAACAGCATGCCTAACACCATATTGATTGTTCATTAGGCCCAAGAGAATTTTTGTGTGGCCCACAATACATTTGGTGCAGCCATATTTTTGTGAGGCCCAACAGTAGGCCCAAGTATGTTTTGGTTGGCCCAGGATGGGCCCAACATCATACCACTTAGGCCCAAGTGTATCTCGGCCCAATTTTGCTGTTCCAGCCCAGTAGCTCTAGTAGGCCCCAATAATTAACCCAAAAACCTTGTTTGGCCCATATTCATTAGGTAACCAAGGACAAAATGGGCCACGATCGATTTCAGCCCAAAGGAACCAGGCCCAGGTTGGCCCATGACCTATTTTACTACAGGCCTTGATGGAATCCAAGGGGCCCAGTAAAATCATCTCCTGGCCCACTGTTTTTGGCCCAAGGCCACAATTCTGGCCAACAGTCCCATTTTTAGGCCCACAGTTCTTTCAGCCCATGTAAGCAAGGCCCAGCTTGGCTTATGAACTATGTTAGTGAAGGCCTGAGACAAAACTCAATGGGCCCAACAAAATCAGCCCGAGGCCCACATAAACTGATTCAAGGCCTATTTTGAGGCCCATGTCCTCATTTTGGAGCCACTTTGCTAATAACTTGGCCAACAGCCCATTCCTGGCCCACTTTTGAATCCTAAAGCCCACTATAACTATAGGCCAACAAATATTGATTGGGCCCACCTTTGGCCCAACAATTTCTCTTATGGCCCAATAGAGGCCCATAAGAACACTTAAAATCTAGGTCTTGTAACATTTGTCCGGGCCTTTGTATTCCATTAGTCCAAATCATTGTCCCACACTTTCAAATAAGCCTCACCATCCCCAAAGTGTTCAAGAACTATTTCAAGGCCCATGGATTTGGGCCCAAGGCCCAACTTGCCACACAAAGGCCCAACAAGTAATTTGGTCACATTGTTCGGTCCATATGCTATGATTAGGCCCACATGGATTCAATACATTTTATAAGATCAAAATAAGATATGTCACAAGAATGTTTGCTTAATTAAGTCATAATTATGCAATAAATGTTCAAAACGTACAAGATCGACAAAGACGAGTTGGAAACTAAGCACTAAGTCTTTCATCAAAGCAAATGGCTTATAACTAATGACAAGATGATAACTTATAATATCATTGACTTGAATCAAACATATGGGACCGAACAGGGATCATGACCAAGTCTTACGCGCGTTAGCCAACTTTAGGGCTAACACGTATATCTACACACACAAATCCTACAAATTTATACTTACAAGTCTTAACAACGTGAAATCAATACAGGGAACGTGAAAAACAAACTAAATTACAATACAGAGCGCGTGCAGTCTTTCGTTTAAGCTAAGTCAACTCAACAGCTACAAGGTGAGTTCATTGCCCCTTTTCTAACATTTTGTTTTAAAACGCGGGGCTGAGAAGCATGCGTAAACTGTTTTATGTAAATTGTTTACTTGAATGCTTTATATGTATTACATGTATAAATGTTATCCTAGACTCATGTTTAGGAAACTGTTACGTACTAAAGAACTATTTCAAAGAACTATTTTCAAAGAACTAAAGATCTCAACAAAGAACTATTTTCCATGGACTATTTCCAAAGGTCTATTTCAACGAACTAACGGTCTATTCTCAAAGAACTAACGATCTATTTTCAAAGAACTATTTCAAGAGTGGATGTCAAAGAACTAACGGTCTATTTCAAAGAACGAAGTACAAAGAACTATTTTGAGGGGAAATCTGGGAAATGCTCAAAGATAACATGTGCCAAAGAACTAAAGAACTATGGACGGTCTAAAGAACTATTAAAGCCTATATATCAAAAGATGTCCTAGCTAGACTGATTGATTATAGGTCACATGTTTGATGAGATTTACAGCTCTCCTTCACTACTAAGTACCTTGATTGACAGACTAGTCTACTCGAGTTGACCAAAGGCCCCAATCATTAGGACTTAGATTTTATTAAATGTTTATTTATTTATTTACTTAAACATTTATAACTGTTTATACAATTACTGTGGTTGATCATCTTGTGTGATGAACTTGTGAAATCAACATAGATTTCAATTGATTGTAAACACAGGGACAATAACAGAAGAACTTATGGAATGGTGTTAAGGATAAAAATGCCTAATTATCATTACCAGCAGTGTCATATGCACATTAGTATGTGGTGGGATGTTGGCTAGGGCTTGTCCCTTACATATGCCCTATATATAAGCATACCGTTGTGGATATTACATGTGGTGTTAATGAGGTTAGGGTCTTTACCAAAGAGGATTTTCAAAACATTTACAAATCATAAAACTATATGAACTCACCAACCATGTGTTGACTTGATCTTTTTGCATGACTTCTCAGGTGACGAACAGGTCAATTAGGAAGTCATTACTTCTGGGCTAGGACTTCAGTTAGAAGACTTAGTGTTTTTGGACCTGCATACTTTTGAAGACATCATACACATACCATTTTGTATATCTTGTGTAAATACAAGATAGAAAACTTATGATGTTAATAGTAGATTTACATTGTTAAATTATAAACAATACTGATGTAATTTAACTTTGTAATTCTATCATATTTAGCATTTCTCATTTATGTATCATGTGCAATATAACAATCTGATCAATCCGATTATCACTCACGATATCGCGCCCGGGAACCTTCCGCCCGACGGGACAACCGATCCTATCCCGCCGGCTCGGAGTGTGACATTTTCATAGTTTTTCACGATTGGTTTGCTCTGGCTGGTCTCAGCTGGAGCTTTCATTTTGGTTTTGCCAAACCACTTTCGTTTAGTACCCCTCATGGTACTAGAGGTATTGACGTCACTACGGCCCACAGCCATCTGAGTTTCCGTGGACAAAGTACCACTTCTTACTGCATCATCAGTAAGCTTCTTGGTCAATAGAATTGTGCATTTGAGAGTGGTAGGTTCAGCTGCAGTTACCATTCCCCGAATCTGGGGAACCAAACCTTTAATGTACTTCTCAATCAAAGTTGCTTTCGTAGGACACATATTGGGAAGTAAACAAGTGAGTTCATGAAAACGATCGGTATAAGCTAGACAATCAGCACCGATCATAAAGTGATTCCAAAATTCCTCTTAAAGTTTCTGGATTTCAGTGATTGAGCAATACTCTAACATAATTAGAGTTTTAAAATCATTCCAGCCCATAGCATCGACTGTGGCTGAACCCAAAGTTTTCGCCTGGGTATTCCACTAGGTTAGAGTTGAGTCTTTCAAAGAACAAGCAGCATAAGGACACCTTATGGTCCGCCAAAGATTGGCTGATTTTGAGTTTAGTTTCCATCTCCTCGATCCACTTCAGAAGTCTAGCAGCTCCTTCTTTACCTGTGAAAGTAGGAGGGTTGCAGGAACCAAAGTACTTATAAGTACATCCCTGCTATGGAGGATCAGGAACCGTTGTTGTATCGGTGGTATGATGTGTTTCTACGTGGTGTCCACCAGTAGCATTGTGGTTAGTATAATATTGTGGACGTTGCGTTAATATACCAGGAAATACTGTACATAGTTGTTCCTTTAAATTCGTGTTATCATTGCTTCGTTCAATTCGGATCCATTTGCAGTCGCAGGTGGAACAGTATTTGCTTCTGGGTTCTCAGGTGGAACTGTATTTATTTCTGGGTTCATAGGTGGAACTGTATTCGTTTCTGGATTTACGGGTGGAACCGTGTTCGTTTATGGATTGATATGTGGATCCGGATTGGATTATGGATTTACAGGTAGGACTTGATTCAGTCCGGGGTTAGTAACGTTCTTAGCAGCGTTCTTGGCTGGTCGACCTCTTTCTGAAGCCATTGTTCTGCTCACATGCAGACAAACTCAGTTCAGTTCAAGAACATTAAAGATATGCCCCTTTCAGTCACATAAATTCAACCATACTCAATCATACTAGAAAATCATGTTGATATGTGCTTATAAGTATATGGTATAACCACATTGAGATTATCTAGATATGTTCTCAGTACAAGTAATCACTCAGATGTTTGTAGTTATACTCAGTCTTGTTGTCTCAAAAACATGTTACAGTATCACACAACACACGACATTGTGACACTAATATGGATATGTTACTGTTCACAATAGATAACATTACTCGTTTTTTTTCCATATGTTATCATATGTTATCACATACGTTTTTGAGATATTATCATACAGGACTTTGATACGTGTTACATAGACAATTGATATGTTACCACGCAAGGTACTTACGATATGATACTACACAAGGTATTTTACGTTGTCACATAGACGATAGATAGGATACTACACAAGGTATTTTACGTTGTCATACAGACGATAGATAGGATACCATACAAGCTATTTTACGTTGTCACACAGACGATAGATAGAATACCACACAAGGTATTTTACGTTCTCACACAGACGACAGCTAGAATACCACACAAGTTATTTACGATACGATACCACACAAGGTATTTTACGTTGTCACACAGACGATAGGTAGGATACCACACAAGGTATTTTACGTTGTCACATAGACGATAGATAGGACACCACACAGGGTATTTTACGTTGCCACACAGGCGATAGATAGAATACCACACAAGGTATTTTACGTTGTCACACACACGATAGATAGGGTACCACACAAGGTATTTTACATTGTCACACAG
Organism: Mikania micrantha; assembly: GCA_009363875.1. Lineage (NCBI taxonomy): Eukaryota > Viridiplantae > Streptophyta > Magnoliopsida > Asterales > Asteraceae > Mikania > Mikania micrantha. The sequence goes on from CM018687.1 coordinate 31,726,230, forward strand.
ACGATAGATAAAATAGCACACAACGTATTTTACGTTGTAACACAGATGATAGATAGGATACCACACAAGGTATTTTACGTTGTCACACAGACGATAGATAGAATACCACACAAGGTATTTTACGTTGTCAAACAGACGATAGCTAGAATACCACACAAGGTATTTACAATACGATACCACACAAGGTATTTTACGTTGTCACACAGAAGATAGATAGGATACCACACAAGGTATTTACATTGTCACACAGATGATAGGTAGGATACCACACAGGGTATTTTACGTTGCCACACTGACGATAGATAGAATACCTGTAACATCAGTGCGAGAAACATAATCGGAATAGTGATCTACACAGTAACATGCATAGTAAATCAGGTACAAATTTCACATACTGTTATCATTTGATGCTTGACACGAAATTAGTACGCTTTCATATCAGAAACATAACTCATAAACCATGGTTCAACAGTCAGAAATTCATCTGACAACACAGAACCATCACGTGATTGTTAGTTAGGACATTATTACGTATAACGTATGTGAGGTTTTACAGAACAAAACAGCAACGGATGTCGTTACGTGAATGATAAACTGACAGATTATTCGTATTGGTGACGATCTGTACGAACACATCTGAAAGTTTAACGTTCTGAATGATGTCCAATAATTAGAACATCATATCGAAAAGTGTAGTTATCGTCGTATTCGTACGGGTGACGATTCGAACGAATATGCGCGACGACTATACGATTCGATTTAAACTGTAAATTTAATATTTTTCAGGAACTTAAAATAAACGGAAGATATTTAATTAATTTACTAGGAATTACCACCTAATGTAATTTAATAAACTCTATTTTTAAAAAACCGTAACGTTTCGTTACGAAAACGGGCGAAAACCGGCGCCTCTACGCGAAATTGAGCGAAACCGAGCGAGACCGAACACACCGAGTATTTTGAAAGCCTTTAATGAGGCATTAAATGCCATTTTCTTCCCCACCAACTAGCTCCACCACCATCAATTCGTCACTCTCTCTCTACTTTCTGTCTCTAAGAACCACAAACCCTATATCTCTCTATACTCAACCAAATCGAGCCATTTTGGTGTCAAAACGACCACAACAACACGTAGAACTTGAAAGTACAAATGATCTGAGCCAAGAACCATCAAAATCCAGGTAGAATCGACTTCAAAAGTGTCACACCCCGAGCATCGAAGTCCCCATCGGGCAGAGGTTCTCGGAGCGCGATATCGTGAATGATAATCGTGATGATCAGATTGTTTACATAGCATCAATGTTAAGAATAATGAAGCACAATAACACATTAACTAGGGTTACAAAGTTAAATTACAAATATCAAGGTTTGGTAATTTAACTAAGTAAACCTATCCAAAAGAATCAAATATATCTATCTTGTATTTGTACTAGATATCAAAAGAGATTCGTATTTATCTCAAAAGATGTGCTTCTTCAAAAGTAAAATAGGATCTATATCTGGGCATCCTAGCATGCACTTATGAATCTTAGCTTAATCCTGTGCGTCACCTGAGAAAGCATGTAAGAAAAACAAAGTCAACACAATGGTTGGTGAGTTCATGTAGTTTTTATGTAAAAATAGTTTGAAAAATCCTTTGAATGACAACCTTAACCTCATCATTAACCACCTATACCATCTGTCTCGGTATGCTTATATATAGGGCATAGGTAGGGGACAAGCCCCAGCCACTGTCCCACCACATACCGAACCACATGATATATTGTTCCTTATGGTAATTAAGCGTCTCATCCTACCTGTTTGATTCCCAAAATGTTTGACTCCAAATGTTTGATTCTTTGAATTTGATTACCCTGTAATTGTTACCATGATTCCCTGAATGACAACCTTAACCTCACTAACAACCACCTATGCTATCCAACCAAGTATGCTTATATACGGCATATGTAGGGGACTAGCCCCAGCCACCGTCCCACCACATACCGGGCTGCTTAACATATTGTTGTTAGTGATAATTAAGCATTTCATTCCACTACTTTGATTCCATGACATATGATTCTTAGCATTTGTTTTTCCTGCCCATGTTTACTTTGGTTCCCCCGAAATGACAACCTTAACCTCACTAACAACCACCTATGCTATCCAACCAAGTATGCTTATATATAGGGCATATGTAGGGGACAAGCCGCAGCCACCGTCCCACCACATACCTGGCTGCTTAACATATTGTTCTTAATGATAATTAAGCGTTTCACTCCACATTATTGATTCCACAATGTATAAGTATTAAGTTTAAGAGGCATCTTTATGGACAGCTGAACACCCTAAGGAATTCAGCATCCATCCATAATGGTCCTAAATATGACTCGTGACATGTTATGATAGAGGAACCTTCAAGTTAACACAAAGTCAACTAGAAGAACCACATCATTCTAGTCACTTGCCATAACGATGGATGAATCAAGAAGAACACTGAAAGACTAGTAGGGGTTGACACACAGGTCCACACGCGGCGGCCAATCAGTCTGTCTTACATGACTCTGACAAAGAAGAACACTGATGACTAGTAGGGGTTGACACACAGGTCAACACGCGGCGGCCAACAGTCTGTCTTACAATGTCCAATAGTTTATGCATACAAGTCTAAAGCATTCACATAGTTTCACTGATGACTAGTAGGGGTTGACACACAGGTCAACACGCGGCGGTCAATCAGTCTTTTGTTTAAGCATCCCAATGTTTCAAGCATTCAAGTGTTCAAGCATCCAAATGTATCAAGCATTCCAAGTGTTCATGTATCCCAAGTATAACAAGTATTCACATGTTTTCAAGTATTTCAAGTGTAACAAGCATCCAAGTGTTTCAAGCATCTCACTCATATAAGTATTTCTAAGCATATAAGTTTACAAGTTATGTTTAAGTAAGTAATTGTAAGTGTAAAACAGTTTAACACTTTACTAAGAGTATAGAAAATTAACTTTCTGAAATCATTATATAAAGTATTAGTGTTTAGTATAAGTATTTCCCAAAGCCTTAACAATGGGTATGTAGTTAAACATAGAGTTTATAAGTTAAACCTCAATTGTATAGTTTCAGAACATAGCTTGTAGCATAAGTATTCAGCTCAAAGTTTAAGTATTAAGTTTAAATCATAAGCGTTTATTTAGCATAAAGATTAGGCTTCAAATCTATATTGTAAGCCTCAAGTATATAGTTTAAACTTCTTGTTTGTAGTATGATTATCAAGTTTATAGTTTCTCAAAGTATGCTAGTTTCTAGTTTGATCGCCAAGTGTCTATATAATGTAAATAAGTGTAAAGTAAATAGCATTTGCTATTTACACTATAGCCTTAGTCTTTGGTTTCCCACCCAAGCATTTCAAATTCAAGCATTAGTATAAGCTTAGTAAACATGTGTAAAAGCATTTAATAAACGTTTCAATAATTGTTTAACATGCTTCTCAGTCCCGAAGTAAAACAAAAGGTTTGAAAAGGGACAAATGAACTCACCTGGTGTTTGAAGTGGTTGACTTAGCTTAAGCTAGAATGCACGCGCTCGTTGTAGTGTTTGTGGTTGTATTCAAGTTCCTGTATTGATTTCACGTGGTTTGTAACTCATAAGTATGAGTCTTTAAATACATGTTCGTGTGTGTTTGTGTTAGCCCTAAAGTTGGCTAACACTGTGAGTCTCGGTCTTTATTCGGCCCTTGTTTTCCATTGTTGATTCTAATGATACTAAATCAATTTAAGTTTTAATTAATATGCTTGTCCTTGCCTTTACTTCAAATGTGTGTAAACTTGTCATGTTCAAGTGTTATTGATGTATGAAATTCAAGGGTCATACCACTTTTGTAGTAATTGGGAGTTATACAAAACACCCAAGTGTTTTAACTTCACTAAGTTTGTTTAGGTATTTGTTTACATATATTTCAAGTGGGCCGAATACTTAGATTAGGCCAAATATGAAGTGGGACAAAAGTAATCTTGGGCCCGTTGTGTTCTAATGGGCCAGAGGCATATATGGGTTCTCAATTGTTGTGTTGGACCGAACAAATGGCCAAAGGCCAAATGGGGTTTCATGGGCCGGTCTAATCCGATAGGCCAACCCAATAATGTTGGGCCTAACTAGTTGTGTCGTGGGCCGAAGACTAGATGGATATGTTCCCTTCAAGCATGGGCCGATGCATAAGCATCCTGGGCTGCCACATGGTTCGAGAGGTGTTGCTGGGTTCTCAGACCAGCAAACCTCTTTGATGTCCAGGGCTAGGTTCGGCCCCTATGGGTTCGGTGACTTCCTGGGTTCGGCCGAAGGTTCGTGGTCACAAGGTTCGGTGAGCATAGTCTCCTTGTAGGCTCGTGGATGAGGAGAGGGTTCGTTTAGGGTAAGTTTCGACCAATTGAGAGCTAAGGTTCGTGGGCTGAAGCAGGTTCGCCCATGCCCTCAAAGGTTCGGCCATGGTGACCAACGAACCAAAGGTTCGTTCCTGATGCATGGTTCGCCGAGGGGGTTCGCCATACATGGGTTCGTTCAGGTGAGAGTTCGCAGTAACCAAGGTTCGCCGGTGCTGCCAGAAAGGTTCTGGCTGGAGTTGATGGCTGTCAAAGGTTCGGCTCCTCATGTAGGTTCGCCAACTTCTCCCCTGACCAGTCTCAAGGTTCGGCTACCACTCAAGTCAACCCAACTAGGGTTCGACTCCCCTCAACATCTCACGAACCTGTCGTTTTGGTTCAACTGCATCATTATCACCCTCGAATTTTAAGACCTTGTGGTTGTTCCTTGGCTGAAACAAGTGTTAGGATGTTGCGAACCATGTGGGTTTAGGGTGTAGAAGTTCTAAGTCGGTCATGTGTGTGTGTGTGTTCTAACAAACTTGAAAACCCTATTTTCCCGAATCTTTGAGGCTTCATACCTGACAAAATGACCAGATGAGAGCTCCGATCTGCTGTACTTTCTCGTAGAGGATGACGAGAGCTTCGCGTGGACGCCAAGAACGCCCGATTTCGTCTCCAAACGAGTGAGTTATGGTGATTTGAAGGTCCAAAAATGGTGATGGAATGTGGGAATCGGGATTTTGGAGTTTCAGAGAGAGATGGTGGTGAAAAATGAAAGAAACTAATTCTTTCAAAGTTTATATACCCCGCGGGTATTCGGGTTCGTTTCGGTTGCTCGGTTTTCGTCTCCGTTGCGTTGCCGGATCGTAACGCGCAAAATATCATAATTTAAATTAAAATGGTTTCAATTTAAATTATTTTAAAGGTTGTAATTTCTAATAAATACTAAATATTAAATTTTCTTGAATTATTTGTCGAAATTCATTATTTTATGTTTTTCGTTAATTCTTTCGCGTATTTTATGTTTGATACGTTTTAATTAAAATAATTTCGTTTTAATTTATTTATGATGAGTTTCAAAATTGTAAAACAGGAAATATTTTATTTCCTTATATTTATTATCGTTCGAATCGTTGTCGTTTTCATCAAAAAAACTTCACTTACGCGCGTTTTCGTACAGAGCGCTAACTGTACGAACACGATCGTACGTTTCACTTTCTGATTTTGTTTTCTACTTTTCAGTCATCGTTTCAGATTGTTAAACTATCAGATCTATTCGTACAGATTGTCACCTATACGAATAACTCGTCGGTTTAGCATTCTGTAACAACCACTGTTAACGTTTTGTTCTGTTTCTCCTCAAATACGTTTAAACCTAATAATATAAAATCAAACATGTTTGCCTATGCTCATGATTGTCTGATTTGTTTCTGACTGTTGAATCCATAAGATTTAAATCAGAATTTCAGAAACATCGTGTAATAGTTTACGTTCATTATCGAATGTTACTAGCTTCTAAGTATTTCTCCTCGATTGTATCTGAGTTACTGTACAAGTTACTGTACAGATTACTGTTCCGGTAACGCTTCCGGCACAGATGTTACAAAAAGTCCGATTTTTAAGGTTTTCTTACCCCTTTGTTCAAACCACACTACAACCGGTTCTAGACACCATAAAACCCTATGAATCACACAAAAACATGCTAGGATGAGCTAGGAACTTGGGGGAAAACTTTGTTTAGGCTTAGAACTTGGAAATGGTAGCAAAGAGAGGGTTGGGTTCGACCGGCCGAAGGGTTGTTCATCAGGTGGGCCGAAAGGCCACAGGCCGCATGAGCCCGCCCCTAAGCCGAATGGCCTCAAGGCCGAATGAGGCCTATTCGCATGGTGTCACTTTCGGTCGAGCCTACCTCTTAGCAAGCCACCACATTCGGTCGACCACCCTTCGCACGGATGCCCAAGTTCGGCCAAGACTCCATTCGCACGACCCACTACATTCGGCCAAGCCCAATCCTTTCGCATGAACCCTAGTCGGCCACATGATTCGGTCGCATGACTAGCCACTTTCGGGTGTAGTTCATTCCCTAGGATGTCATTTGTATGTGGTGTTAAGCAAATGAAACGAATTGGGGGTTGTACTCATGGTTTCTGATTCGTAATACCGTGCATGCATGCATGGGTGGGGACGTAAATTGCATGCATGGGAAATACCCACTAGGGTTTTCAAGACACCTAACCGGCCTTGTGCTGTTTGAGAACAATTGTTTCTAAACCCGAGTTATTTTAGGATGTATTAACAACTAAACATGAGTCTTACTAACCGAGTTGGTAAATCACTTATACTATGAATTCGAACCTCAACTTTCTTCTCAACAAACTTGAACTACCACCATGGAATGTTTGGACATCAAATGAGGTCAAAAAAATTGGATTCTATTTAATAAAATCATGGATAAGTTCATGAGAATTTATTTAGGGATCAAAACAATAGTCTAAGTATATAGGTGTTGATTTCATTGTTAACACCTAACACTTAGAAATTTCATGAAAACATATAACTACTTTAGATTGTTCACTTGAACTATCTAGGATGACTTATACACATGAACGATCAAAGAACCATGGGAAACGAAATCATAGCAAAGGACTTAGAGTTAATCGAATGAGATTAACTCAAGTCTAACAAGTTAACTGATAATTTCTTAAAATGATTTATGTTTTAATAAAGGAAAATGATTTATAATATTCTTATTTAAAATGTTTTAAAATAAATGAAATGAGTTCTAACTTAAAGATTTAACTTAAAAAGGGGTGTTGTTAAAGATTGTAATGAATTAGACCTTATCTGAGTAAGGTTTAGTTGTGATTATCTACAGGATAAGGGTTTATAAACTGGTAATACACTCAGAATAGTTAGAGAAAATCATAGCAACACACTAGTAACATAGGGCACAAAGTTGCACACCGAGCCCAAAACCCTAGATACGTCTATTATAAATACTTAGTATTCGAATCATATTAAAACAACTCAGGTACTGAAGATATTTAATCTACACATAACGAGAGCGCATTTTGTTGTGAATTATTACATAGCAACACAGGTGAGTTCATTGCCCCTTTTCTAAACATTTTGTTTTACAAACGCGGGGCTGGGAAGCATGCGTAAACTATTTTCTTGAAATTTATTTTACGTAAATGCTTTACTTCATATATGTTTTATATGTTTAATTGTACCTTAGACTCCTGTCTAGGTAAACTATCTGCAGGTTTATTAAATGAAATAATTAGAACGATTCTAAATCAAATAACTCTTTTTCAAAGATCTAACACAAGGAATCTAAATTCAGTATTGTGTTTAAAGCAAAGGATCAAATTCTGAGGATCAAATTCAAAGAATCTAAAACAAATGTTGTGTCTAAGAAAACTAAAGATCAAAATCAAAGAATCGAAACTCAGTGTTGTGTCCATGGAAGTCTAAGGATCAAAATCAAGGAAATCATATCCGTGTGTGAATCAAAGAACTAATGAATTCAATAACGATCAATTCAAGGTGGATGTCAGTTGTATCCCGATCAAGACCACGTGACAACACACGGAAAGTCCCGTCATAAATAGTAGACTTTTATAGTCAAGCTATATGGGCATAAATCAATTAATCAAAGGAATTCAAGAGATCAGAGGTGAACATAAATCAAAGGATATCCTAAAGTCCTGACATGTATAGTAGGCCTGAAGGTCAAGCTGATATGGGCACATCATGAAAGTCCCGACAAATATGGGTAGACTTATTTGCGTCAAGCCTGATATGGGTCACGTGTGAGACGATACAAACTGGACACCACCAACAACTAAGACTAATTGACTAAGTCAAATAAGGCCCAATCATCATGTCCTAGTTGTATTTAAATGATTAATTATTCATTTAATTAAGCATTTAATATTATGTTTCTACAAATACTATGGTTGATCATGAATGCGTGATGAACTCAAGAAATCGGTAGAATTTCAATTTGTGGAACTTAAAATCTAATATGACGATGGTGGGGAATGAAACGCTTAATTATCATTAACAACAATATGTTATGCGGTTCGGAATGTGGTGGGACGGTGGCTGGGTGGGCGGTAAGTTCGACCCTACATATGCCCTATATATAAACATACTTAATTGGATAACATAGGTGGTTGTTGATGAGGTTTAGGTTGTCATTTCGGGTGATCAATGTAAACAGATTTTCAGGTTATTCAAACGTTGTGAATCAAAGGTATGGGATGAAACACTTAATTATCACCAGGAACAATATATCATGTGGTTTGGTATGTGGTGGGACGGTGGCTGGGACGGTGGCTGGGCGGGCGGTAAGTTCGACCCTGCATATGCCCTATATATAAGCATACTGAATCAGATGGTATAGGTGGTTAATGGTGAGGTTAAGGTTGTCATTCGAACATGTTTATTCAAATTCATTTTCAAATAAAACTATATGAACTCACCAATCATGTGTTGACTTGATCTTTTTGCATGACTTCTCAGGTGACGAACAGGTCTGAGTTAAAAGTATATGCTTTTGGACTAGGATACCAGATAGAGTACCTAGTATTTTGGACTTGCATATTTTTGAACATCATTGTACAGATTATTTTGTATATTTTGTGCAGACACAAGATAGAATAATTATGATGTTGATAATAGATTTACATTGTTAGATTATGAACAAAACTGATGTAATTTAACTTTGTAATTCTATTTTATTTAGCATTTTCTCATTATATATCATGTGCAATGTAAACAATCTGATCATCAAGATTATCATTCCCGATATCGCGCCCCGAGACCTTTCCGACCGACGGGACACACGATCCAGCCCGCCGGCTCGGGGTGTGACAATACCACACAAGGTATTTTACGTTGTCACACACACGATAAATAGGATACCACAAGGTATTTTACGTTGTCACACAAACGATAGATAGAATAGCACACAAGGTATTTTACGTTGTAACACAGACGATAGATAGGATACCACACAAGGTATTTTACGTTGTCACACAGACGATACATAGAATACCACACAAGGTATTTTACGTTGTCACACAGAAGATAGATAGGATACCACACAAGGTAGTTTACGTTATCCAGTTACTGTTCATAAGGGTTTGATATTAATACACACGTTCACACACAACACACAATAGTTATACTGAAATAAAACATGTTATTACAACAATACCAATTTTGTACAACCATAAAGTTTCGATACAAAGAGAACCATAACACAACTACACTAACAACAGTCTAACCTCCACCTAACTACACCGGATCTATTTCACATCAAAATAATCCCCACAAATCACATACTCTCTACCTATATTTTCGTGTCTGACGGTATGTACTCTGATTATGTCAGAGTACTGCCCAATCACTGAAATCCAAAAGCTGCAGGAGGAATTCTAGAATCACTTGATGATCGGTGCTGATTGTTTAGCCTATACCAATCGTTTTCATGAACTTACTTGCTTACTTCCCAATATGTTTCCTACGGAAGCAACTTTGATTGAGAAGTACATTAAAGGTCTGGTTCCCCAGATTCGGGAAATGGTGACTGCAGTTGAACCCACAACTCTTAAACGTAAAATTCTTTTGACCACTAAGCTTACCGATGAGGCCGTAAGGAGTGGTACTTTGTCCACAAAAACTCAGACGGCGGTGGGTCATAGTGATGTCAGTACCTCAAATGTTTCTACAGTACCAAACGAAAGTGGTTTGGCAAAACCAAAACCAAGGCTCCGGCTGAAACTAGCCAGAGCAAACCAATCGTGAAAAGCTATGGTGCGGTTGTTCCTGAGAGGAAAGCTTATGCTGGGTAGGCGCCCAAATGTAATAATTGTCCATTCCATTACACAGGACCATGTCCTGTTTGTCAGAATTATAATCGAGTAGTACACTATGCTAAATATTGCAAGTTTCCTGCTTAACCACTAAACCAAGCACCACGACAAACCACTCAAACCAACTGGTCATGCTTCAAGTGTGGAAGTCCTGACCAATTCATGAGAAACTGTCCGAACAATAACAACACCAATCCGGGAAATGAAGCTAGGAGAGAGCTTTTCAGATTGGTGCAACCGACGAAAGGCATGATGCTAACATTGTCACTGGTACGTTTCTTCTTAATAATCTATACGCATCAGTTCTATTTGATACATGAGCAGATAAGAGTTTTATCACTCCTGAATTTGCATCATTACTTTCATTGCCTACGGTAGATCTAGAAACTCCTTATGTCATTGAACTTGCTAATGGCAAGTTAATCAAAACTAATAGTGTCATTCAAGGATATTCCTTGAATTTGAATGATTATCTTTTCAATATCAATCTACTTCCCCTTGAACTTGGAAGCTTTGATGTCGTTGTCGGTATGGACTGGCTTTCTTGTAGGATCAGATGTTCTCAATTGATAAATCAGTAGAGTATAGCAGCAGAATTCAACACAGAATTAGCATAAGTAAAGTAAGAACAATTTCAATCAAACAGTAACGCAAGTTTGTTATAGAGAGAGAAAGTTTTCTGTAAAAGGAATATCTCATTCAGATCATTAACTTCATTACATTACAATCATGTCAACTGCCTATATATAGAAGGCAGTGACGTCTGATGATGTCACATGATGTTGACATCTAACAGACAAAACAAAACAACTGAAATAAACTAAACGACTGAGAATGTCTTCAACATCTGAAGACAAACTCTACAACTACTGATTAACAAAACTACTGAAGTACAAAATACTAAAACATCTGATGAGTAAACTACTCATCAGACTTTTACAAACAATAAAAGAAAACTACTGAAGACTAACTACACACTACAACATCTGACGACTTACACTTCAGCTGTTGTACATCTCTTCAGATCTTGTGACTTCAGCACATTTGAATATCAGCCTTTGTGTTCTTCTTCAGTTGTTGTAATGCTGTGAGACTTAGAGATTTTTCTGATCAGGCTCATTGGTTCTTTTAGTCCAACAAACTCCCCCTGAACCAATGCAGCCAAAAACCTCTAACTTATTTAAGGTCTCACTTATTTATTCCCAGGCAGAAAGGTATGTCTTTTTCTTTTGAGATCAGTATCAAAATGACCAGTTAAAGTATAAGCCTGATAACCAACAGCTTCCAAAAACTCTAACTTTCAAAATATGAGAGGGAACTCCATTGGGAAAATGGACTATGAGCATTAACCCCTCTCATTGAAGCTATTGATTGTATACTAACCTGAAAGACTCCCGGACATAAGCTTCAAGTAGTAACATCTTCTCTTCTGGAGTCATTCTTTCAGGTTCACCTTCGAAGAAGGACTCAGGCCCATAAAATTCAGACAAGTATCTGGCCGTAGTCCCATCCTTCAGTTCTACTCTTGTAATTTCCCTGTACACAAACTCATCAGGGTGCTTACCCTCTAAAAACAAAAAGAGTTCTTCTTGCTGAACATGTTCCAGCCTCCTATACACCAGTCCCTTCTTTATCATTTTGTTCTCTAAGAAGTTAGGAGCTTTTGCACCCGAGTTGTAGACACTCTTGAAGTCATTAATGATTTCCCAAGGATCAAGCACTGACCCAAGCATGATTTCAGCACTCAACACCCTTTTGATCCTATTTGCATAAGTTGCTGGGGGCTGTCTCTTGTGAATCCTATGAAGAACCCTTGGGTCAGGCCACATCTTAATCAATTCTTTTGTATATTTGAATGTCCATTTCAGAGCATACAATCTTTGAGCTTCCTTTTTCATTGCAGTGATAGTTGAAGTCTGAGGATAATCTTTATCCACCAACTTGAGGAATTGCTCATCATGTTTCCTTTGGCTCTCTTCTTCTTCCAGTTTTACTTTGACTGCCAACATCCTAGCCTCTGGTGTAATAATTGGCTGTTGACCGAAAACTAATGGCTTTTCAGGAATGTACTTGGCAGGAAGAGTAATTTGCTTCTTTGGAACTGTCAGATCTACCCCAGTTGTTGAAGGTGCAGGCTTTTGAGCTTTTGGCTTGATGACTGTGGAGATAGGCAATCTGTCTTCTGCATCAGAACTTTCTTCTTCTTGAATTCTGAGTTTCCTTCTCTTCTTTGGAGGAGCCCTTACCTCAACAACCTGAGTCTCAACCTGAGTCTGATCCTCTGGACTTTGAACCCCCTCTAGTTCAGTGTCTTGTACATCAGAAGTTGTAGCTTGTACTTGAACTTCAGAGATTGTAGCCTGTGTTTGAACTTCAGAAGTTGTAGCCAATTCTTGTACATCAGATGTTGTGGCTTTCAATTGTTCAGCAACCATTTCTTGCTCAACTTCCACATCATCTCTGTTGATAATCTTAACAGGTTTGTTCTTCTTCTGTCTCTTATAAGTTACTTGAACGACAGGAGACCTTTCAAATGCAACCTCTTCAGACCTTGGCTTTTTGGAAGTTGAAGTTGTGACTGATTCAGTTCCTAACTCCCCCTTTTTGGCTGCAGGGGAAGAAGTAGTATGTAGAGTTGAAAGTTTAGCAGTCACAGCCTCATCAACCATTTGTTGAATTTGAGTTTGGGAAGGTAACCTCTCATCAAGGGCTTGAACAATAATTGATTTCAGTAATGGAGTGATGAGAGGAAGGATTTGTAGAAAAGCAGCAGCTAATGCCTCTGGGGGCTAGAACCCAAAGGATTAGTGCCAAAAACAGTGGCTGGTGGCTTTTCAAATTGGATATGAGTGGTGGAAGTGTTTGGGTGACCTTCAGAATGAGAAGGTGCCATCTGTGGGGTAAGTGGGGAAGATGGTCTTTTGTCCTTGGACATTTTGGTGAGTAGCTCATTGAGTCTACAAACCTCAGCCTCAAGGAGTTGGTTTTGCTTAACAAGCTCAGCAACTGATCTTTGGTCATCAGTAGCATTAGCTACATCATCTGACCTCCTGAGAGTATCAGGATCTACCTGAGTTGAGTGTGGCTCAACATGATCAGGTGCCCCTTTGTCTTGGTACTGGGGACTTCCAACCTCAGGGGTAACCCCTTCATCAGTTGTTGCCTCTGACAAGGTCTTAGCAATGGTACCACTAACAATCACTCCAAATAATGGAGGTGATGAAGTAGCAGCCTTGTCAGATATCAGAATCTCTCTTTCCACACTAGGAGATCTGATGTTGTAGTCATGATCCTGTGGGTTATCAGAGACACTTTGGTCCTCCCCCTCAATGTTGGAGCTTATCCCAGTAGTGATAGGTGTCTGGGAGGGGATAGGAGTGTTCAGCTGATTCAGGATTTGATCAATAACAAATGTTGGGCTATTGGTGGTGGTTTCTATAGAAAGTGGGTTTGAAGGAGAATGCACCCGGGGAGATTGGTGCTTTTCAATAGAAACCATTTCAACTGAAATAGGTTCTAGTGATGTGGTGTCCCCTACAAAGGTTGCACCAGGATCCTGTAGAGAGGAAACCTGAGCGGTTTGAGCCGGTGGAGTCTGATGAACCACTGGTTGACTACTACCAGTGGTCAGTTCATGCCTTGGTGAGGCATGGGCAGACTCAGGGGACTCATTTCCCTGAGCAGCCTTTTTGGGCTTAGTGGATTTTGGTTTAGTGGGGACTTTGGATTTGGATTTTGAGGATGAGGCTGTGGGTTCCCGTTGCTTGGGTTTGAGCTTCCGGGCAGCCTCTTTTAAAGTGAGGTTGGAGTTGTGTCTGGAATATACTTCCAGCAAAACTGCTGGAGCAGGGATCCCCTGACCAACAAGGCCTGTTTGTGGCAGATGTTTCTCTATGATGGCCATAATGAAACGAGGATAGAGTAACCATCTAGATGAAACAGGCTTACCAGCATGTTCAGTTAATTCAGAAAAAAGTATTTGAGAAAAATTTAGCTTTTGAGATTCGAGAATAGAGTACAATACCTGTTGCCAACGAGATGACATTTGATCCCATGAAGAAGACTTCAGAGCTAGGCATATGTTGATCATATGGAATATCAGACGCTCAGGATCATTAAAGTGCTTCTTGAAAAGTGTTGAGTCACTCAAGTCGCCCTGGTATTCATGACTTGTAAAACAGAGGTCAGTGGCGCTTTTAGGGAACTGAGTGACTAGGTTGGCATCGTCAAGTTGAAGAACATCCCTGAGCTCAGCGGGATTGATATGCACGTTGTGACCATTAACTGTTGATCGAAGAGAGATGACTCCAGTTCCAACATTCACCAGTTCAACATTCATCCAAAATTGATGAATGGATTCAACATACAGAGTTGGATTGATGAGAAAAGCAGTTTTGAATTGAGAGGAGTTCATCAAATCCACTGCTTCATCAAACTTGGACCAGAATGAAGATTTGGTCAAGTAGGCAATCGAATTGTGACGCGGTTTCAAAGTAAGAGCAGCCATGGAAGCAGAGATGAAAGAGGGAAAATAGGTTTTGAAAAAGATGAAAAGTTCTGAGAAAGTGATAATGAAACAACTGAAGAAGGTTGAGTTAAATAGAGAAAACAACTGAGGTTTAAACAACTGAAGAGTAAAATTACTCATCAGGTGTTGTCGACAGTTTTGTTCATCAGTTGTTTTCAACAGTTGTTCATCAGACTTTGTGGAAATTTTGTTCATCAGAACTTGTGAACAATGTGTTCATCAGAACTTGTACACAATTTGTTCATCAGAACTTTGTAGAAATTTTGTTCATCAGAACTTGTGAACAATGTGTTCATCAGAACTTGTACACAATTTGTTCATCAGAACTTTGTAGAAATTTTGTTCATCAGAACTTGTGAACAATGTTTGACCTTCAGTACTTAGAACATCAATACTCATCAGTACTTGTAACTTAGAGTATTAGAAAAGGTCATAACTGTTCTTGAATCAGTACTTTTGATATGTATCAGTATGTACTGAAAATATCAAAATGTGTCAAGATAAAGGAAAAAATATTTTTGGAATTTTAAAAGGATATTTAACATTTTATTCATTTAAACACTAACCTATTCAAGTTGCAACATACCAAGCCTTAGAACTAAATTTTGAAAAGTTGATGTGTCTAAAGGCTTAGTAAAAATGTCAGCAAGTTCATCAGCACTAGGAACAAATTTGGGATCAATCAGACCTTTTTCAAAACAATCTCTTATAAAGTGATGTCTGATCTCAATGTGTTTAGTCCTAGAGTGCTGAACTGGATTCTTGACAATACAAAGAGCTGAAGCACTATCCATTAACAATGGTGTCTTCAGTTCTTTGATGCCATAGTCCAGAAGTTGAGACTGAAGCCAGAGAATTTGGGAAGTGCAACTTGCAACAGCAATGTACTCAGCTTCAGCAGTGGAGGTGGCTACAGAAGTTTGCTTCTTACTTTGCCAAGAAACCAAGCAATTTCCTAGAAACTGACACCCACCAGAAGTAGATTTTCTTGAGAGTTTGCATCCTGCATAGTCACTATCTGAAAAAGCAACCAGCTTGCAGGATTGTCCAGTGGAGTACCATATTCCCAGGAATTGAGTACCTTGCAAGTATCTGAAAATTCTTTTCACAGCTATCAAATGAGACTCTTTGGGTGCAGCCTGAAATCTAGCACAAACACATGTGGCAAACATAATGTCTGGCCTGGATGCAGTTAGATACATTAAAGATCCAATCATACATCTATAAAGAGTTTCATCCACTGAAGTACCTTTCAGATCTGCATCAAGTTGTGTGGTGGTGCTCATGGGGTTGGAACATGGCTTACAGTTTTGCAAATCAAATTTCTTTAAAAGCTCTTTTGTGTATTTTGATTGGTGAATGAAAATTCCATCAGGTTTTTGTTTGATTTGAAGACCCAAGAAAAACTGTAACTCCCCCATAGCACTCATTTCAAAATTTGTAGTCATAAGTTTAGTGAAATCATCACACAACTTTGAGTCAGATGAAGCAAATATAATGTCATCAACATAAATTTGAACAAGTAGCTTATGCTGACCTACATTCTTTATGAATAAAGTTTGATCAATGGAGCCTCTAGTGAAATTATTTTTTAGAAGAAAAGTGGATAATGTGTCATACCAGGCTCTAGGTGCTTGTTTCAGCCCATAAAGAGCTTTATCAAGCTTGTACACCCAATCAGGATGTTTATTGTCCTCAAAGCCTGGAGGTTGACACACATACACTTCCTCTTTTATTTTACCATATAAAAAGGCACTTTTGACATCCATTTGAAAAACTTTAAGTTTATGTAAGGCAGCATATGCTAAAAACAGCCTAATTGCTTCTAATCTGGCTACAGGGGCAAAAGTTTCATCATAATCAATACCTTCTTCCTGACAGAACCCCTGTACAACCAGTCTAGCTTTGTTTTTAATGATTTGACCTTTTTCATCTGTTTTATTCCTAAACACCCATTTTGTGCCTATTGCACACTTACCTGGAGGTAAAGAAACCAGCTCCCAAACCTGTTGCTTCTTGAATTGCAACAATTCCAACTGCATTGCCTCCACCCAGCCAATATCTCTAAGTGCTATGTGGTAATTCTTTGGCTCTTGTTGACTGACAAACAAAGCATAAAGACAAAAGTTAGATAATTGACTTCTTGTTGAAACACCTGCAGAAATATCACCAAGAACTTGAGATAATGGATGATCCTTCAGTTCTTGATATGGAATGAGATCAGTGCAAGTGTTTGCTGGAGGAACTGATGCAGCAGTTGAAGATGATTCAGGGAACAAAGCAGCTGGGATTTCAAATGATTGAGAGGATTCCAGAATTTCATCAGCATTTGTATTGAGTGGGATTGCTGAAGCAGGAGGAGCATCAGATTTGGTAGATGTGGACATATTGTCACTGAATCTGAACAAATGAGTACTTGCATCTTCATCATCTGAAATTCCTTGTGATGTTGCATTAGAAGCTGGTGGTGGATCAGCTGGAAGAACTTCATCTTCTGCACCACTATTCTCAACATGAAAATCATGTTGCAAGATATTCAGATCAAACATCTCAGCAGGATTCTGAGGAATGGAATCTTTAGGACATTCATTGAATTTGACATGAAGAGTTTCTTCTACAGTCTTTGCTCTACAATTGAACACTCTATATGCCTTGCATGTTGAAGAATATCCAACAAAGTATCCTGCATCAACTTTGGAATCAAACTTAGTAAGTTGATCTTTGGTGTTGAGAATGTAACAAGGACACCCAAAAGCTCTGAAGAAGGAAATCAAAGGAGTTAAAGAATGAAGGATTTCATATGGAGTCTTCAACCATCTTTGATTCACCAAAACTCTGTTTTGCACATAGCAAGCTGTGTTAACAGCTTCTGCCCAGAATGTGAGAGGTAAACCAGAATCAGCAAGCATTGTTCTGGCAGCTTCAATCAGGGTCCTATTCTTCCTTTCTACCACTCCATTCTGTTCAGGAGATCTAGGAATGCTATACTGTCTCTGAATTCCCTTTGACTGATAAAATTCATCAAGAAGATGATTTCTGAATTCAGTGCCATTGTCACTCCTAACACACTTGATAGAAAGAGAATACTGCTTTTCAGCATACAACACAAAATTGATAATAGCCTTGGCAACCTCACCTTTTGAGTGTAAGAAGAAAGTCCAGACAAACTTTGAATAGTCATCAACAATAACTAGACAATACTTCTTCTTTGCCATAGACATTATCTGCACTGGACCAAACAGATCCATGTGTAACAGTTGTAAACAACCAGTGGATTTGGAATCTCCAATTGAAGGAAAAGAGACTTTGTGTTGCTTTCCTTTCAAGCATGCAGAACAGTTTTCATCACAACTAAAATCCTTTAAAGGAAGACCTCTAACCAAACCATGTTTCACCAATTGATTCATGTTCTTAATGTTCACATGACCTAATCTTCTATGCCACAGATTTGATTCCTTGAAAGAGGCCTTAGAAAATAAACAAGGATGACCATTGACAGAGATTTTCTTAGAAAGATCAAAGGCATAGACCTTTCCCACTCTGTTAGCCTTAAGAAGTGTGTACTCATCTAACACTTTGCTAATCAAAGGCATCACATCAGAAGATAGAATCCTACAATCTTGCTTAGTGAAGAGAGACACATGACCTTTATCACACATTTGACTAACACTCAGCAGATTGTACTTAAGATTCTCAACATGATTAACATCATCAAACCTAATCTCACCATTAGTGACTACACCTTTACCTATGATATACCCCTTAGCATCATTACCAAAGGACACAAATCCTCTCCTTCCAGTGAAATAGTTATGAAGAAGAGATCTGCTCCCAGTCATATGCATGGATCCTCCACTATCAACATACCAGATGCTACTTTGGCATGCTGAAGGACCCTGCATACAACAACACACTCAGTTAGACTTTTGGACCCAAACCATTTTGGTTTTGGGTCTGTTAACATTTAAAAAAACAGAACTAGCATTATCAGTTGAAGCAACACTTGAAGCATTCTTATCAGAAATTTTTGATTTGACTTTTGACTTTGATTTCTTTTTATGAAATGAATCAACAGATGCCTCTGCCATATTGACTTTTCCTATCAGTTGTTGCATCATTAGCATCAGTTGATTATGATTTTGAGTTAAAATTTTGATTTCAGCAGACACATCAGAACTTGATTTTTTATTTTTGTGTTTGATCATTTTAGTGTCTTTAATCAAATGAGATGCTGTCAAGTGTTGTTTCCCTGAATCTGGAACAATCCCTTTTCCTTTCTTGGATTTACTGGAGGTATTTCCTTGTAAGGATTTTCCAGATTTTGAAACAACTGATGATTCAGGTACAAATTTTGAACTAAATTCATTTTTCATTTTGAGTATGTTCTTGTTTTTATTCTTGATTTTGTTGAATTTAGAACCTTTTCTGTACCAGCATTCATCAGTTGAATGATTAAACAGCCTACAAATATCACAAGGCACCCTCTTTTGCTTTCCCTTGTGATTATCTACAAGTACTGATGACTTAGATACTGAGTTCTTGTTCATCAGCACTTTTGGAACATCAGTATTTGTAGACAAATTGATAACAGCTGATGTGCTGAGAACCTCTGAAGAGGTATTCTTCAGCACTTGTCGGTCAATCCTTTTCCACTTATCAGTAGTTGTGGCATCAGCTTTTTCTACAACTACTGATGAGTGATTCTGACTTATCAGAAGCCGTGCATCTTTCTCTCCAGTGCCATGCCCATCTACCTTAACCAGTTTTAAATTTAGTTCATTTGAAACCTTTTCATCAGGGTTAATCTCAATTAAAACACTATCCTGACATGTTTCATCCTGGATAACATTTGTACATCCAAGAGAATAAGAATAAGTTTCAATGTCAATAGTTTCAGACTCAGATTTGCAGGCACTTGAATCACTTTCAAATGATTCTTCAGCATCAGACTTTTCTGAAGATTTGGTGGATTGGTATACACTGTCTCCTTCAGACTCACAGTTAAGATTTTTTGGTGTATAATCAGTTGGAGGAGCAGTGTGATTGTATCCAATACCAAACTTCACATTTGATGCTGTTTGCTTGTTTAATAGCAACTCAAACCCCTTGCAAGATTCAACCCATCTTGCACATTCGACTTGGGTTGCTGCAAGTGTTTGTTTTAAATCATTGTGTTTTACAAGCATGACTTCCACCCTAGCCTTTTCATCAGACAATTGACACTTGAGTTTGTAAATTTCAGATTCTTTTTCATTCAAAGCTTTCTCAAATTCAATTTTATTCTTTGTCATGACCCTTTCTAAAGACAACTTTTCATTAATTAACTCAACATTAATTTCTCTAATGGAAGCAAATGCTGAAACACAAGACTCTGAACACAACTTAGCTTTGGATTCAGAGGATACCTGTGATGTTGAAGAAGATTGACAAGAGTTGTCAGTTGAGTCAATAGCCATCAATGCAAGATTTCCAAAAGGATTGTCTCCACCATGTGGACCATTTTCAGAGTAAGGCTGCATGTTGAAGTCAGATAAATCATCAGGTAGGCTACTCCAATCAACTACTCCAGGAGTAAAGAAACTTTGATGCTGTTGTTGTTGAGGCTGTTGATTGGTTTGTGATTTGCTGGGATCAGGAAGAGCAGGTGATTGTGAAGGAATTAATGCTGGAGGTTGAGGCATGTAGAAACAAGGATATGGATATGGCATAGGATTTTGTTGAACAAAGTGAGCTGGATAGAATTGTTGTTGACTAGTACCAGAGGATTGTGGTCCTTTGCTTGACGGGTTGTTGTTTGGAAAAGTCACAAAGGGTGCAGCAGGGTTAGAACCAGTAGATTTGCACTCCCTAGCAAAGTGACCAAGCCTATGACACTTATGGCACCTCAGCTTCCCTTTGTCAAATCCAACCTTGGTTTTGCCAGATAATCCAGGGAACTTTCTTCCTGTTCTTTTATAAAACTTTTGTGATCTGATATTGATCAGTGCCATTTGACTCAAAATGTCCATCTCCTCTAAATCATCATCCGGGATTCCTTTCAAATCATCCATCACAAAACACAAGTTATCACCATAATTCCCTGCATTACCATCAACTCCCACAAAAGCATGTTCAGAATTGTTAGTAGAAAAATCAATATGTTCATCATAAGAACATTCAGACCCATTAAACTCTGACTCCTGACCTATCAAAGCAGTGTTACCAGGAACAAAATCATCAGCAAGTTTTCCAGATGAAGACAGTTTTCTCTTCTGTTCTACCTCTCTCTCAAAAGTTAAGAGTTTCCCATGTAATTGGGTGAGAGATAGACTTTCTAAATTAGCATTAGAGCGTAGGACAATTGTATAAGTGTCCCATCTCTCAGGCAATGATCTGAGAAATCTGTTATTCATCTGACTATTAGTGTATTCTTGCTTAACCATTTTTAACTCAGAAATTAAACATGAGAATCGCTCAAATTGTTGAGTCAAGGATTCACCCTTTCGGTGAGAAAATGTCTCATACTGCTGAGCCAGAATTTCTCTAGTATTTGCTAAAACCTCATCGGTTCCACCAAATTGTTCTTTCAGTGCAACCCAGAGATCATGAGCAGTATCATGATGCATCAAACCAGAATAGATCTCATTCGGCAGAGCCATGGCCAGAATACCATGAGCTTTAGCATCAATTTCAAACAGTTTAATGTCCTCATCCGAATACATATCAGCAGGTTTCGGAATCATGAGCTTAGTTTCAGGATCAGTGATCGTGGGTTTATATGGTCCATGCACAACAGATTTCCAACATCCTGCGCTGTTAATCGACAGGTGATGTAGCATTCTACGTTGCCATATGTTGTACTCACTCCGCACAAGCATCGGAGGCTTGGTTGCGGAGCCTGTATTGTGCGGATCATTGTTCGGAGTTGACATGATCACAGATTCAAGCAATTTACCACAAACTAAAGCAAATCTCAATCAATTGATGCAAAACAGATTGATATTGAAATACAAATCAACCAAAGTTAACAGAAAACTTCAATCTATAACAAATTCTTACTTAATCAGCTAATTCACTCAATTTGAGAACAAATTTGAGCAGTTTCAGAGATCAATTGTGTAATCGATCAATGATTAACCTGCTCTGATACCAATTGTAGGATCAGATGTTCTCAATTGATAAATCAGTAGAGTATAGCAGCGGAATTCAACACAGAATTAGCATAAGTAAAGTAAGAACAATTTCAATCAAACAGTAACGCAAGTTTGTTATAGAGAGAGAAAGTTTTCTGTAAAAGGAATATCTCATTCAGATCATTAACTTCATTACATTACAATCATGTCAACTGCCTATATATAGAAGGCAGTGACGTCTGATGATGTCACATGATGTTGACATCTAACAGACAAAACAAAACAACTGAAATAAACTAAACGACTGAGAATGTCTTCAACATCTGAAGACAAACTCTACAACTACTGATTAACAAAACTACTGAAGTACAAAATACTAAAACATCTGATGAGTAAACTACTCATCAGACTTTTACAAACAATAAAAGAAAACTACTGAAGACTAACTACACACTACAACATCTGACGACTTACACTTCAGCTGTTGTACATCTCTTCAGATCTTGTGACTTCAGCACATTTGAATATCAGCCTTTGTGTTCTTCTTCAGTTGTTGTAATGCTGTGAGACTTAGAGATTTTTCTGATCAGGCTCATTGGTTCTTTTAGTCCAACATTTCTGATAACCAAGCGGAAGTTATATGTCAAAAACAAGGTGATTCGTATTTCATTACCTGACGGTAATACACTGATAGTTCAAGGAAAACAAGACGGTAGAAAACTTGGTGTCATTTCTTGTATGCAAACTCATAAATGCTTACGGAAAGGTTGTCAGGCCTTTCTGGCACATGTAATTGAGAACGGTTCTTTACAAAGACGTATCGAAGATATTTCGGTAGTCAAGGATTTTCCTGAAGTTTTTCTTGAGGATATATCAGGATTACCCCCAGTGAGACAAGTTGAATTTCGTATTGACTTAATTCTAGGTGCAGCACCTGTAGCTAAAGCTCCTTATCGTTTAGCACCCTCAGAGATGCAAGAGATTTCAGGTCAATTGCAGGAACTTTTAGACAAATGTTTTATCAGACATAGTTTCTCACCTTGGGGAGCACCAATTCTTTTTGTGAAAAAGAAAGATGATTCATTCAGGATGTGCATTGACTACAGAGAACTCAATAAACTGACAATCAAAAATCGTTATCCATTTCCACGTATAGATGATCTATTTGATCAACTACAAGGTGCTACTTACTTTTCAAAAATCGATTTAAGATCTGGATATCATCAGTTAAGAATTCACGATGATGATGTTCCTAAAACTGCTTTCAAAACTCGATACAGACATTACGAATTTTTAGTAATGCCGTTTGGATTAACCAATGCACCTGTAGTTTTCATGGATCTGATGAATCAAGTATGTAGACCTTATTTGGATAAATTTGTGATTGTGTTTATTGATGATATTCTCATTTATTCTCGGAACCAACAAGAACATGCTCAGCACTTGAAATTGATCTTAGAACTTTTGGCACATGAGAAATTATATGCCAAATTTTCAAAGTGTGAGTTTTGGTTACGAGAAGTTCAGTTTCTTGGGCACGTAGTGAATGAAAACAGTATTCAAGTGGATCCTAGTAAAATTGAAGCTGTGAAGCAATGGGAAACACCACGAACCCCAACTGAAATACGACAATTCTTAGGGCTGGCAGGTTATTATCGTCGATTTATCAAGAACTTTTCAAAGATAGCCTTGCCACTGACCACATTGACACAGAAAAATCAACCGTTTATATGGGGTTCCCAACAGGAGGAGGCATTCCAACTGTTGAAACACAAAATATACAATGCACCTATCTTGGCATTACCGGAAGGTACTGAGAATTTCACAGTGTACTGTGATGCTTCTTGTCAAGGGCTTGGGTATGTTTTAATACAGAACGACAAGGTAATTGCTTATGTTTCTCGACAACTGAAAGTACATGAGAAGAACTATACCACTCATGATCTAGAACTTGATGCAATGGTGTTTGCACTCAAGATTTGGAGACACTATCTATATGGAACTAAGTGTATCGTATACACTGATCACAAAAGTCTTCAACACATTCTAGATCAGAAAATGTTGAACATGCGACAAAGGCGGTGGGTAGAACTTTTAAACGATTATGATTCTGAAATTCGTTATCACCAAGGCAAAGCGAATGTCCTAGCCGATGCCTTGAGTCGCAAGGAACGAGTCAAACCTTTACGTGTGAAAGCGTTAGGAATGACTATTCAAACCTCTCTGATTCCTCAGATTAAAGAAGCTCAGCAACAAGCTTTACAAACAACGAATTATCCTGCTGAGGAACTAAGGGGATTAGACAAGCAACTTGAAACCAAGACTGATGGAGTGTTGTATTTCAAAAGCCGAAATTGGGTTCCTTTATTCGGTAACTCTAGAACAATCATCTTGGATTAGGCGCACAAATCCAGGTATTCTATTCATCTAGGTGCTGATAAAATGTATAAAGATCTTAGAGACTTTTACTGGTGGCATGGAATGATGAAACACATAGCAGAATACGTGGATCGATGTTTAACATGTCTCAAAGTTAAGGCTGAACATCAATCACCTTCTGGGTTATTGCAACAACCTGAGATTCCGATGTGGAAATGGGATCAGATCTGTATGGATTTTATCACTAAACTGCCAAAACATCACGTAATCATGACTCTATATGGGTTATCGTTGATCACCTTACTAAATCTGCGCCTTTCTTACCCATCCGAGAAGATTACTCTATGGATCGACTCGCTAAACTCTATGTTAATGAGATTTTATCTCGACATGGAGTACCAATCTCTATCATTTCTGACAGAGATAGTCGATTTATGTCACGATTTTGGCAAACTCTTCAGAATGCGCTGGGCACACAAATCAATATGAGCACAGCCTATCATCCACAGACTGAACGAACGAATCAAACTCTTGAAGATATGCTCAAAAGCTGTGTGATTGATTTTGGAGGTAGCTGGATATTCATCTTCCACTTGTTGAATTCTCATACAATAACAGCTACCATACCAGTATTCAATGCGATTCATTCGAAGCACCTTATGGACGCAAGTGTAGATCACCTATCTGTTGGTCAGAGTTAGGTGAAAGTCAGATCATAGGCCCAGAATTCATTCAAGAAACAACTGATAAGATCGCACTCATTCAAGAACGAATTAAAGCTGCTCGCGATCGTCAAAAGAGTTATGCTGATAATCGTCGTAGACCTTTAGAATTCCAAATAGGTGATAGAGTAATGTTGAAAGTATCACCTTGGAATGGTATTTTAAGATTTGGAAAGCGAGGAAAACTCTCACCAAGAATTTTAGGACCATTCAAAATTCTTGAACGAATCAGATCAGTAGCCTACAGACTTGAGTTAGCTCCTGAACTCAGTAACATTCATAATGTCTTTCATGTATCAAATCTGAAAAGTGCCTAGCTGACGAATCATTGATCGTACATCTCAAAGAGATTCAAATTGATGAAAAACTTCAGTTCAGTGAAGAACCAGTCAAGGTGATAGATCGAGAAATAAAAGTGTTGAAACGTAGTCGCATACCAATTGTCAAAGTGCGATGGAAGTCACAACATGGACCTGAGTATACGTGGGAACGAGAAGATCGGATGAAAACAAAATACCCACATCTATTCTCATAAACGATTGTCATCGAGTAAGTCTTCACTAAATTTCGAGATGAAATTTCTCTAACAGGAGGAGACTGTGGCAATTGCATTCGAGAATTACGTCATTAATGACGTGAGCACATGTGGTCGTGCTTGAAATCCACATTGATTTAGCAATTTATTACAGGTTGATAGTATGCAAGAAATGGTGAACATAGCCGAAAACCGTGCGCGAAACGGAGTTACGTATTATCCGGAATCACGAAACGAAGAAAAATCCAAAATTTGAGAAAAACAATGCTAGGCGGTACGCCTAGCGTGAGATGATGACTCCAGGCGGTACCGCTAGCGTGAGACGATGACTCTAGGTGGTACTCCTGGAGTCCACGAAAAATCTGGAACCTTTCTTTCTCCCGCGCGCTACGCCCAGCCCAACGTCCCACCCGGGGCGGTATGCCTGATGCAGATTAAGTCGGCAGATTAGTTTAAAACGATCAGATTGCATGGGGATGAGAGTAATTCTTCTTCTCTCGAGCTTCCTTCACTTCCAGAAGCACAAACACATAATTTTAGCATATAAACCCCATTTCAAAGGTTCCTAAACAATCCGATCATCCCAGGGATCGTATCTACCAGTCTAGATCGTTGTTCTACACTCAGAAATCCGTCAGATTAGGTAACGGTTCATTTTAACCTTCTAACTTGACAATGGTTGATTAGATCTTGATTTTGAACGTAATAATATAGTTAGCATTGTTGATTATTTCCTAGATGATGGCTAGGATTGATTATAAACGAAGAACAGGATGTTTTAATGGGTAAATCCTTGTTTTGATCCGTTGTAATGCTCGATTTGCATGGTATTATAACAATGGTTATAATTGTTTAAACCATTTGATTGTGACAATGTAGGTGATTAGTTTAGTTAATCTTTGAAATGCAAGGTTAGATCTGTCACACCCCGACCGACGGCAGAATACGTCGGGGCGCGAGCTCGACTGTTCATTAGCTCATGGTCTATTAATATGTTTCAATAGTTAATGCAACAATATTAAAGATTTAACAAACATTAACTCATACTGAATCAAACACTCATTACATTGTTTACAAAACCAAAATACGTAAATTGTATAAGTCTACATTGTTTAAATTTAAAACTAGGTCTACTAGCATAAACCTATCTTATGTCTTCGCCAAAGCATCCTCTTAACCTGTCACATATGCAAAATAAAGATTTTGTCAACTATTTGCATAGTTGGTGAGTAAACCATACAGTTTATATAGTTTACATAAAAAAAACTGATGCAATTCAATTAGACTACAAAGTTTAAATTCTAGCATGCATATTTTTACGAGTTTGCAATTAAGTTTTTAGAATATCTCGTCTCCAAACTCGTATCAATACTTAGCTAAAAAGCTTAGTATATCTACAAGTCTGCAATAGTTTATATCGTCTCCAAACTCGTTACAATACAAAGCACAAAGCTAAGTATTTTCACAAGTCTGCCCATGATTGTACTTTTCGCCCTTTTAGCACATTTGACCTAAGTCAAAGCGAAGGTGGTATCTAACACACCTTAGGCTACTCGGTATCGAATAACATAGAGTAACATAGAGTAACATAGAATAACACAGAATCACAAAGCAAGTAGTATTACATAGCAAAGAATCAAACCAAATAGACTAAAGGCATTGCATATATAGAATTTGAATTTAGGATAACTTGGATTTTGAATACTAGCATATGTAACATCCCAAAAGTACAAAATGTAAAAGAGGGAGTATAGAATTACTCACTTTAATGATGCTCGAGAAAACTAGTATAATTAAGAAGAATCAAGATCAAAACTTTTATCAAACTGGATGCCCTGAAGATTGAACGTGTGTGGCCAGACAACAGCTCAAAGGAACAAGTATGCGATCCGAATGCAAACGTGGTTCAACCTAGTCAAACGAATGAAATGAGGAAGAGTAAACATTATGCTAGACATAACTAAATAAACGGACATCATAGGCCGGACTCGTTGGCATAATGAGCCTCTACAAGCCTACACCAACTCTAAAGGCCTCCTAAATAAGGCAACCTAAACAAGCCTAATGCCGACAACTAATAACCTAAGCTCAACTACCTAGACTAGGAAAAGAAATAATAATAATAAATAAATAAATAAATAAATAAATAAATAAATAAATGAACAATGAAAAGAAGAAAAAGAAAAAAGAAAATTACCTCAAAGAAACTTTACAGTCGAGCCGATCTCAAAGCGTAGTACCTCCTCACCAAGAGCATAAAATAAAACTACTATGTTCAACATCCCAATGGGTGTTGAACTTGTAGATCCACCAAAATTTGGTTATTCTACTTGTTTATACTCAACTAGGAGTTGCAAGCTATAAGGGACCAAGCAAGGATATTTATAGGTGTTTAAAGGGAAGATATATTGGTTTCTTGGGCGATGTGGGATGACTTTTTTTATAAAATTCGCGTCTTGATATCATCAACAAACATCAAACTTGTTTTCGCGATTCCTGCTTCGTTATAACTCCGTTTTACGCACGGTTTTCGCCCACGTTCATCGTTTTCAGAGTACTATCATATGGAAGAGAGTAATCCAGCATTCATGGTGTCGAGAATTGGGTTTAAACTTTGGATATTGGCGTGAGTCAATGGTTACGTTCTCAAACTTTTGTTTGTGATTCTTGCCTCCTTTGGGCTCGGTTTTATGCGCGGTTTGAACGTATTTTCTCATTAGTATACAAGTATATCTAGAATATATGGGTGGTCCAAAATGTTAGTTCGAGGATAGAGAAATATTGGCTAAATAGTCATCCGAAAATTATCTTATGTCAAAACTACGAATACAACTATCCAAAGGATGTTATAAACGCTTTGTTTTTATTATGTACGAGTATAATTATAATAAAATAGAAAATTGAAAACCATAGGGATTACAGTCTCCCCTACTTTAGGGAATTTCGTCCCGAAATTAAGTTGAACTTTTGTTACCAGTGTTTCTCGTTTCTTACTTTACGTCGTTTTATCTTTTTCTGAAATTTGACCATCGACTTAATGTATTAGTTTGGTGTTTATCTTATTAGTTATATAAAGTAGTGTCTCAGTTCATAAATTATTATATAGATTATTAGGGGAGTTTGAGATTATCATTTGTTTTTATGACTTGAAGTATAATGAACTTGGATTGAAATATTTATAGGTAGCGTACTCTTGTTTAGAATTTAGATACACTTGTGAAATTTTTGAGAGGGTTTTAAATTAACGTTAGTTTACCTGACTCATGATAAGAATAATTTATAATATCATTGATTAAACTCAATGTAGGAGTACACTCTTGTTAATGGTATATGAATAAAATCTACTTTTGACTAATATAATTGACAAAAGTATTATTTGCTCAAATTTATTTTATAGGAATCGTTTGCTCGAGTGTTAATTATTTCTCTCAACTTGTTTTGCTTCTTTCTAACCTTTGGTTATTGATTTTTAGGATATTTATAACTTTATGTTATTGATTTAATGTTATTAGAATTGTTATTATTAATGTTATAGGATAATTTAGACCACTAATTGGAAACTGAGGATAGTTAAAGTCGAAATTGGTTTTAGAATTGAAATGAAAATGTACTCGAATTTTCGGATTTGTATTATAACCATTTTAATTGCTATGAGGGTTTTGAATTTAACGAAAATTGACTCAACTAACGGTGAGATTAATTGCAAAAGTATTTGAATAACTTAGTATAAAATATTTGCCAAATATTGTTATTTGTGTAATAATTTATTTGTTGATTTTTCTTGATTGAAATAATAGTTCACTCGAATTGTAAATTAAACTGACTAATCCTATATTTGGTCAAGCTTTCAGTGCTACTATCAATGTATTATTGGTGCTTATATATAGGGTATACCGCAGCCAACCCACCATATCACTAATACCTTGATAGCATTTCGATTACCTACCAAGACTATCCTAAATCTAACTACATTTGAATAGATGCTTGAATAGTTGACTATCTTTAAAAATAGTATGAGTTTAGGAATATTAACAATTTCAATCTTGCAATTGAATCTCATAGTTATATGGATTTCTAAATGATTGATTTTGAATATATGAATGATATAAAATACACTAGTATGTGATATCTTATGGTTATGATAACTACTTATCATCAACCTTAGCTATGATATCACTTAATCTTTGAGTACTTATTTGAATATGAAATGATTCGTTTAAGAATCATTAATATGATTCATGTGATTATCGATATCTTTGATTCGACCTGGTGTAAGAATATACACCAAGTTTTAGTAAATGAATAGCAGTTGGTTTGACTAGCATAGTTTACTCGAATATGTAGATTGAATTGACTATTCTAGCCCTTGATCAAGCTTTTGGTACAACAATCAATGTATTATTAGTGCTTATATATAGGGTATACCGCAGCCAACCCACCACACTGCTAGTACTTTGAGAGCATACCAAATGCCTACCAAGGCTAACATAAACTTGAAACGTGTTTGAATAGGTGTGGGAGACTTTGTCTTGCTTATAGGATTTGTGTGAGTCTAGAGGTTTTCAACATTGAAATTGTGCAATGAAATCTCTTGGTTGCAACGTATGAATTGTATATGATCGAATGATGCAGGATGTACAAGTGTTTGATATTTTATAACCTTCGATAGTTGTGATAACTAATTATCACTAATCTTAGGTGTAACATCTGTGCATGTAATCATGGTAGTCATAAACAGTGATAGTACAATATGTGTTTAAATCAATGTTTTCAATGTGATTCAAGTGTTCATGATTGTGTTTGTGTGTGATAGGATCTTATTTAAATAGGAACAAGTATGTATTATTTATTTACAGTCGATTTCGCTAGGCAAGAATAGTATCGTATTATATCGAAACAGTGGTGGGATGGCGTCAGATAAGGCAGGTAGCTGGACTCTGGGGTATGCCCTATACATATACTGAGTTCGGTTTAATGGGATAGTGTTAGTGCGTAGTGTTTAGACGAATATTATGACAAACAAATTAATTAAACAAGATCGTAACGCGTAAGCGAGACTGAGTATAGTTATGGGTGACGATCCATAAAGATACGAATGTTGAACTTATAATTACGAGTAAACGTCAATAAATAAATAATACGATCGAAAAACGTACGCGATTGCGGGTATACACGTAATTGTGTTAGTTTAACGGTCTGGCAACGAACGAAGAGTAAAAATAAGTGAAATAATTTATTTTACAATTTTACAATTTTGAAACTCATCAAAATGATGAGAATAATAACTATTTTATCTAAAACGCGTAAAACGCGCGTTACGTTCCGAAAACACAAACCGAGCAACCGAAATGAACCCGAATACCACTCGTAGTATAAAAGCCTTGAAGAAGGCTTTTCCCCTCATTTATGGCAGCCAAACCCTCTCTCTCTCTAAGATTTTCGGTTTCCACTTTCTCACACTAGAAAACATCACAAAAATCTTCATATCTTCTTCGTTTCTTGACGAAAATGGATGATTCTTGAACCTACGCGAAGCTCTTGACATTCTCTACACGGAAGGACAAAGGATCTGAAGTTTTAGCCAACCAAAAACGAGGTATAAAGTCATGAATATTCTGAAAAATAGGGTTTTTATATGTGTTTGGCTAAACCAAAGTTCTAGCCGGTTCTAAGCCATTTTAGTCGAACTAACAACACTTCGAGGAGGTGTCTACGTGTACTCATAGCATGGAACGGTTGGATTAAAGGATCAAGGTTGAATGGAAGGGATGATGGCAGGTTCGTGGGATGTTGCTCGATTTCAGCGGCTCAGAGCCGAACCTGTGGTTCATTGCCCAACCTCCATGAGGCCGAACCCTTAGCCATGCACGAACCCTCGTCCAACCTGCCGAGCCTTTGTGCAGAGACACGAACCCACGATCTCACGAACCATTGGGATACGAACCTGTTGCCATGCTAGACGAACCCAGCACCCATGGCCGAACCATTCCCTTGCACGAACCTTCAGCGAACCATGGGGTGCGGCGAACCTAATCATGATGGCCGAACCTCATAATAGGAGTTATTCAGCCGAACCTTTCACTCTCAGCCGAACCCTACCTTGCATGATCTCCGAATCCAGCCGAACCTTATCGATTGTCACCATGATCAACGAACCTTTGTTGACAAAACTGAGTCAGTCGAACGTATGCATGGCCGAACCTGTAAGGTGGTTGCCGAACCTATGCACATGAAATCACCACCGAACCTAAGTGAGTTTCCACGAACCCGATTCCGGCGAACCTAGCCATAAAACCTAAAAGGTTCGCTGGTCTAAATCATTCCACCAACTTCGATCGATGTAATCCTAATATCGTTATGCGCATTCGGCGCAATACATTTATTCAACTCCGTTACAACATATTGCGGCCCAAATGGATTACAATAAGCCCACCATGGCCCAATTGGCCATATACATCATACATATACCCAAGGGCCTAATATCAAATGCCTAGGCCAATAGGAAGAGATTGGCCCATGAGTTTATATCTCGGCCCAATCTTGACCTTTTAATTCGTTAATTATGAAATGATCATGATTGGTTTAAGTGTAACTTAACCCAATTATGGGATCAAGTCATAAACGCAAAGGTCTAAAACATTTTAACACATCTTTAAATTACATGTTAATCAATGGTTATCAAATTCATCAACACTTGTTATTTTATGTGCCCAAGTTGTGCATAAAAGAACATGACATGTAATTTTCATAAATCAAGGGTTAATTCAAACGATTCAATCATGTTATTCAAGTATATACAATATTCTTAAACATTTGAGCGTGTTACAAGAGGAAATCATTAATACGATAACCTAAGTCAACCAAGACAATCAACGTGTACAATATCACAAATCTTATATTCTATGTATGATACAATGATATAGAACCAGTTAGAAGTCTTGTGTGCTACCTGCTACTTGTTATAGTTCAGAGTCTACTGCAGACAGGTGAGAACTTTAGCCCCTCTTTTACTGTTTTCAACTGTTTTGGGGTGGAACACGTGATCAAACTCTCTTTATGCAAATCATATTTCATATACAGGATTTATGCTACTGTTCAACTGTTACAAGTTCACTTCAGAAATCCACGGGATTTCTCAACTATTTTCAAAGAGATTATCAACTGTTTATAATGGTTTTTTATCAACCGTTAAACAAGTTCTACTAAAATGTTTTATAAAAGGTTCACTAACTGTTTTACACCAATTTTACATAAATGGTTTTAGTAACTGATAAATACTTTTAAGGAATAAGTTTTATAGACCCTTTTACTAAAATCTTGTGTTTTCAATAAAATGATATTTTTAAACCTTGTTATTACACAAGGACTCTATTCTCGGTATTCATTCAAAGGATTTCAATTCGTGGTATTCAAGCAAGGTTTTTCATTCATGGTACTCACGCAAGGTTTTCAAATCATGATAATCAAATAGGGCATTTCAATCAATGGTTTCAAGTCATAGTATTTAAAAACATGG
Source organism: Mikania micrantha (assembly GCA_009363875.1). Lineage (NCBI taxonomy): Eukaryota > Viridiplantae > Streptophyta > Magnoliopsida > Asterales > Asteraceae > Mikania > Mikania micrantha. The sequence continues at coordinate 31,759,238 of CM018687.1, forward strand.
TGTTCATCGTTGTGAACAAACTTATACACACATCAAGTTACATATTCATTTAGCGTTAGTACTGGGTGATCACAACAAGGGAAAGCGGACACATTTGGACAGACCAAAGATGGAGTTAGCTTTTAAATTTGTTTTAAAAGCTAACTGCAGAGTTGGTTACATTATGGTTATATCAAAGTTGCTGATACATTTTCTGACTCCAAACGTAGTTTGGGACTTGATTATATGTTGGCTTTTCTAGTAAACAGTCTGTTGACTGTTTGCACACGTTTTACAGACTTGATGTTAGTTTGGGTTGCAACCATCCATGTATTTTCATTCATTGTTTTATACATATGCCTTACAATGCTGATTCATTATTTACAAAGGTTAAACCTATTGTTCTCACCAACTACTTTTGTAGTTGACAGTTACTTTTCACATGTTTCAGGTAATCAGGTTTAGATCATTCTCAAGGAAAACTAAGGGGACCATTTTAAGATAGAATAAGATGAAGAAACATGCTAGGATGGATTTAGAAACACATTAAAATCCTGATTGTTTAATTGTCTTGTTTGAAGTCTTATTTTGTAAACTATATTTTGGGTCTGTAGTTGTCATTCTTTTGATAGATAGATAGAATGTCTGTAACTAACAATGGTCTAAACTTTATGAAACTTAGTAATGCATTGTGGTTGTTCTTATTCAATACTTGTGCATGATTCAACCATTGATCGTCACCGCGCCGTGGATTCCTCACGCGGAGCAGGGGGTGTGACAGGTTGGTATCAGAGCCAAGGTTGTAGAGAACTAGGAAAAAAACCCAATGATTAATGACCTAGGCTATAACCTAAGCTACCCCATAGGACTAAGTGCTATAGGCTTGAGGATACTTAGGATTTAAGTAAACTTAAGTGAGCATTAAGTCTACATCAAGCTTGAAAGATATTAGGGATACACTTCTAAGATTAAGTATCGAGTCAAGAAATTTGGATTGGAATTCTATAATTTTAGAAACCGAATTAAATTTCTCAACACATAGTCATTAAAGGATTTCAGAGGCAAGGATCTGTATTCTTAGTATCCTTGATCTGAAATTCTCAATCAGAGTTCATTAAAGAATTTCAGAGGCAAGGATCTGTATTCTTAGTATCCTTGATCTGAAATTCTCAATAGAGTTCATCACAGAATTTTAGAGGCAAAGATCTGTATTCTTAGAATCTTTGATCTGAAATCCTTATCATGTTATCATGTCCAGGTGTTCATTATCATTAGGACTTCATAACCTAGAATCTGTGTAACAACATTCTTTAGTTGAAATTCACACAAGGAGATTATTATACTCAATACTGTAAGTATTTAGAACCTAGGTTAATTAACCTAGGACACATATATTAAAACCTAAGGTCTTGATTTTTAGTAAATCAAGAACCTCGGTTTAGACAATCATAATCACATTCATAGTTCAAGAGACAATCATGAATCAATCATAAACAATCAAGAGTTGGGATCCTAGCTTCAAATACAAATGGTGGCCAAGCTCTGGCATACTGAAGTGGTGGTGGGATGTCGGCTGGGCAGGCAGTTTGCTTGACCCTACGTAAGCCCTATATATAAGCTATCTTCAGTATGACAGGGGGAATTCGGCATTTGTATTTGAAGTGAAGATTCGGGAGCAACTAGAATCATTGAACATTAGTCAACATATGAGATACAATCATCTGAGATAGCTGAGACAATCATTGTGCTAATCAACCATAGCTGAGACAACCATTGTGTGTGAATCAATCAAGTTGTGAACATTCTTTAAATGTAAACCTTAAGTGAAATTCTTAAGTGATTACATGTTTAATATTTACTAACATAGGTTAACAAGAAAAATGTAGAGCACACTGATGATTTAGTTCTACAAGTTAACAACTGTTAGTAAGTGCACACATAATTCAACCATAACTCACTCACAGACTCAATCACAGTTCAACTGAACAAGATCATGGGATTCTTAATCAATGGAACATACTTGTAAATCAATAAAATCATATTGCCAAATGCTAGCAAGGGCATGATCGTGGTATATCGAAGCGGTGGTGGGCTGGCGGCTGGGCTGGCAGTTTGCTTGACCCTTTTGTATGCCCTATATATAAGCTATCTTCGGTATATTGGGAAAGTGTCAGTGTGTAGGTTTGGTGGAGTGAAATCATGAGACATCGTACATATTCACATGAGAAGTATGCTAATAAGGTAATTGCTTATACGTGTATTTGCTCATATTACAATTGAATGATAATATTAGTAGTATGGAGATAGTACTAACTTTATCATGTAAATTCAATTGTATTCTATCTCATTACTGAACCACTTGTGGCTTCTATTCGTAGAATGCCTCCTCGACGTGATCCCAACGGAGGGGGTTCAACAAGTGGCAACGATGATGAGACTAACAAAATTGCTCGGGCCATCGCTGTATACATGAGGGATGTCATTCCGGGTATGGTCACTGATATCACCCAGAATCTTCGGGGAAGTACCAGTGATTCCGCACACAACTCAAATGCCACTAACGTCGGAACTGCTACCTTCACTTATAAGCAGTTCAATGATGCTAAGCCTCCTAAGTACTCTGGTACTGAGGGAGCTACCAATCCACTGCAATGGCTGGAAAGCATTGAGGATATCCTAGACTTCACTGGATGTCCGGAAAATCTGAAGGTCAAGATGGCTTCAAGAGCTTTTCACAAAGGCGTACTCACCTGGTGGAATTCTGAGAAGAACACTAGGGGACGAGAAGTTGCTTTGGCCCTACCATGGGAAGATTTCAAGAAAGTATTGGTGGAACAGTTTTGTCCACGCCATGAACTGAAGAAACTTGAGGTGGAAATGTGGAACTTAGTCCAAGACAGTGGCGAAAGCGCCAAATATACAACTTGTTTCCATGAGTTGTGCATTCTAGTGCCACATCTGGTTACTCCTCTATCCCGCAGGATAGAGAAGTACATTGAAGGATTACCCCTAGTCATCAGGGGAACTGTTATGGGGAGTAGCCCCACTACACTGGAAGCGACAATTCATCTTGGTGCCACTCTTACTGAAGAATATGTTAAGGCTGGTGTGCTCACTCGAAAGGGGTATAAGAGAGCACAGGTTGAAGAAGGCAAGAAGCCTGAACAGCACCAACCCAAAAGAAAAAGCAGAAACAAAAGACAATCAAGAATTTTGCAGCCATAACTGTAGCTGCACCTACTCAAGCCACTCCCATTACTGCTATTCCACAACCTGCAACGGCCAGAAAGCCTTATACTGGTCTGTTCCCACTTTGCACCAAATGTCAATACCATCACCTACCCACTATTCCATGCAGAAAATGTCTCAAGTGTGGAAGATTTGGACACTTGGCTGCAACATGTCGATCTGCTCATCTAGCTGCTGCTACAACTACCACCGCTAATCCTGCTACTAATGGTGGAAGGGTTTGTTATAACTGTGGAGCAGAAGGACACTTCAGAAACCAGTGCCCAAAACTCAACACAGCCGCTACAACTGCTACTGCTCGTGCCTTTGTTATCGGAACTTCCAAAGCACGCGAGGACCCAACAGTCATCACGGGTACATTTTTCATTAATGATCACTACGTTTCTATCATATTTGACACTGGTGCTGATAAAAGTTTTGTCTCTGCTACTACTGCTCCCCTGTTTAATAAACAACCATCTATACTTGATGCTCCTTACAACGTAGAAGTAGCGAATGGTAAGACCATATTAGTGAATTCAATAATTCGTGATTGTGAATTGAGATTGAACAATCATCTTTTCCTTATCTTTCTCATTCCTATGACACTCAGAAGCTTTGAAGTTGTAGTAGGAATGGATTGGTTATCCAAAAACCACGCCGAGATGGTATGCTCGGAGAAACTTATTCGAATTCCCCTACCGTCCGGCGAAATGATGCAAGTTTACGGCGAGAAACCCTGCAGCGGATTGAAGATTGTGTCGTGCATCAAGGCTAGGAAGTACCTGAAGAAGAGCTACTGTGCATTCCTGGCTCACGTGGTAGAGAAGAAACTTGAGAAGAAAGCAGTTGGAGACGTTCCGGTCATCAGAGATTTTCCAGACGTATTCCCGGAAGACTTGCCTGGACTACCACCGAACAGGCAAGTAGAGTTTAGAATCGATCTCGTCCCTGGAGCAAACCCAGTGGCGAAGTCACCGTATCGATTAGCACCATCTGAGATGCAAGAACTGTCTAGTCAACTTCAGGAGCTTTTAGACAAAGGTTTCATTAGACCGAGTTTCTCACCTTGGGGAGCTCCGGTTCTCTTTGTCAAGAAGAAAGACGGTTCGTTTCGTATGTGCATCGACTATCGTGAGTTAAAAAAGTTGACAATCAAGAACAGATATCCTCTACCTAGGATCGATGATCTGTTTGATCAATTACAGGGAGCGACTTGCGTTTCTAAAATTGATCTACGATCCGGGTATCATCAGTTATGAGTAAATGATGAGGATATACCAAAGACTGCATTTAGGACTCGATATGGGCACTACGAGTTCATGGTTATGCCGTTTGGACTGACCAATTCACCGGCAGTGTTCATGGATTTGATGAATCGAGTCTGCAGGCCGTACTTAGATCAGTTCGTTATCGTCTTCATTGATGATATACTGATTTATTCAAAGACTGAGCAAGAACATGAGGATCATTTGAGGAAAGTCTTAGAGCTACTAAGAGCTGAACAGCTTTATGCTAAATTCTCAAAGTGTGAATTTTGGCTAAAAGAGGTTCCCTTCTTAGGGCATGTCATAAACAAGGATGGGATTCATGTAGATCCAGCAAAGATTGAGGCAATTAAGAACTGGACTACCCCATCTACTCCAACAGAGATTCGATCATTTCTGGGTCTGGCAGGTTATTACAGAAGGTTCGTCGCGAACTTTTCAAAGATTGCCTTGCCACTTACCACTCTGACTCCGAAAAGTCAAGCTTTCATATGGGGGCAGAAACAAGAAGATGCATTCCAACTTCTAAAACAGAAGTTATGCAACTCCCCTATCCTTAGTCTCCCAGAAGGCAGTGATGATTTCATTGTCTACTGTGATGCCTCAAACCTTGGACTCGGTTGTGTACTTATGCAACGGGACAAGGTAATTGCATATGCTTCAAGACAACTTAAGGTTCACGAGAAGGATTATACTACTCATGACCTTGAGTTAGGGGCTGTGGTCTTTCAATTGAAGATTTGGAGGCACTACCTTTATGGTACTATACGGACCATAAGAGCCTGCAACATATACTCAATCAGAAGGAACTCAACATGAGACAACGGCGTTGGGTTGAGCTTCTAACTGATTATGACTGTGAGATTCGTTATCACCCGGGTAAAGCCAATGTGGTGGCGGATGCTCTTAGTCGTAAGGAACCGGTCAAACCAATTCATGTAAGAGCCATGGAGATCAACACACAACCAAACTTGAAAGATCTGATTCGTATTGCACAACAACAAGTAGTGATCGACAATCAACTGTAGACAGATTTAGACTGCGGAGTTGAGGGTAAACTAGAACCTCGAGCTGATGGGGTTTTATACTTCAACGGTCGCATGTGGATTCCAAAGTCAGAAGAATTGCTCACACTCATTTGTGATGAGGCTCATAAGTCGCGATACTCATTTCATCCAGGAGCCGATAAGATGTATCAAGACTTGAAAACAACTTACTGGTGGCTAGGAATGAAGAAAGACATAGCACTGTATGTGGGGAAATGTCTAACATGTTCCAAAGTCAAAGCAGAACATCAAAAGCCATCCGGACTTCTGCAGCAACCTGAAATTCCCCAATGGAAATGGGAACAAATTTCCATGGATATTATAACTAAGTTGCCAAGAACTCCGCGAGGTTACGATTCAATTTTGGTGATCGTTGATTGACTCACCAAATCTGCTCACTTTCTCCCAATCCGAGAGGATTACAAAATGGAGAAGTTAGCCACCTTGTACATCAACCAAATCATCGCTCGTCATGGTACTCCAACATCAATCATTTCTGATTGTGATAGTTGTTTCACTTCTCGCTTTTGGCAAACATTGCAAAAGGCTTTGGGAACCCGTGTTAATCTTAGCACGGCGTATCATCCCCAAACCGATGGTCAAAGCGAAAGGACTATCCAAACACTTGAGGACATGCTTCATTCTTGTGTGATCGACTTCGGTGGGAGTTGGGACACTCATCTTCCACTCATCGAGTTTTCGTACAACAACAGCTACCATACAAGCATTCAATGTGCACCGTTCGAAGCTTTTGTCACACCCCCTGCGCCGCGTGCGGAATCCACGGCGTGGTGACGTATGATTAGTTGAATCATGCACAAGTATTGAATAAGAACAACCACAATGGATTACTAAGTTTCATAATGTTTAGACAGTTGTTTAGTTACAGACAGTCTATCTACCAAAAGAATGACAACTACAGACCCAAAATATAGTTTACAAAATAAGACTTCAAACAAGGCAATTAAACATTCAGGATTTTAGTGTGTTTCTAAATCCATCCTAGCATGTTTCTTCATCTTGTTCTATCTTAAGCGGTCTCCTTAGTTGTCCTTTAGTGTGTCTTAAACCTGATTACCTAAAACACGTGAAAAGTAACTGTCAACTACAGAGGTAGTTGGTGAGAACAATAGGTTTAACAATTGTAAACATGAATTTTCAGTGTAAGGCATATGTTTAAAACAATAAATCAATTACATGGATGAGCTGCAACCCAAACTAACATCAAGTATGTAAAACGTGTCCAAACAGTCAACAGACCATTTGCTAATGAAGCCAACATATTATCAAGTCCCAATCTACGTTTGGAGTTAGATAATGTATCAGCAGTTTTGATAAAACCATAATGAAACCAAACCTGCAGTTAGCTTATAAAAGAAATTTAAAAGCTAACTCCATTTTGGTATGAACCAGTGTGTCCACTTTCCCTTGTTGTGATCACCCAGTACTAACGCTAATGAATATGAAATTTGATGTGTTTATAAGTTTGTTCACAACAGTGGACACCATGCTTTTGAACTTTGCTTTAAAAACCAATGATTTAATGCCTTATTTGATACCATGATTTGAAACCTTGTTTGAATACCATGATTTGAATCCTTTGTTTGAAAACCATGAAATGAATCCTTTGTTTGAACATCACCATGAAAACCGTTGTTTGAATACCTTGTTTTGAAACCCTTGATTGAGTACCTAAGTTAGTGTCCTTGTATAATAACAAGGTTTATAAAAGATTATTTTCGAAAACACGAGCTTATAGTAAAAGAGTTTATAAGTCACATTATTTATAAGTGTTTGTCATTTATAAAACTATTCGAGTAAAACTGATATAAAATAATTCAAGAAAACTTTATAAAACCTCTTTAACAGAAAATGTATAACAGTTGATAAAGTCCTTTGAAATAGTTGAATAATCTGTTGAATTTGTACCATGAACCTGTAATGTTTGTAGAATAACATACATTTTTGTATAATGAATTACCAATGTAGGTAATATACTTGATCACGTGTTCCACCCCAAAACAGTTGGAAAACAGTAAAAGAGGGGCTAATGTTCTCACATGTCTGCAGTAGACTCTGAACTATAACAAATAGCAAGTAGCAAACAGGACTTCTAACTGGTTCCTATATCATTGCAATCATACATAAGATATAAGATTTATAATTGTATAGACTTTGATTCATTGATTGACTTGTGTTAACTTGAACTTGATTAACTCTTGATTACTTGATCTCATGATTAAGAATGTTGTGTGAACTTGAAAGCCATGATTTAGTTACTTTATTGAGAGTTGTTTCATGTAAAAGAGGGGTCATGTTCTTTTATGCACAACTTGTTTGCATAAAATAACAAGTGTTGATGATGTTTGATGACCATTAATTAATATGAAAATGTGTAGATATGATCAAGTGTTTTAGACCATTGTGATTATGAATTGATCTCGTTGTTAGATTGGATTAAACTTAAACCAAACAAAATAAATTCATAATCACTTTAATTTGTGGGCTAACCAATGGGCCTTAAGCCCATGAAATCATGATGGTTCAAATCAAAGACCATGGGCCAATTAAAATGTAATGGATTTTGGTAGTGTGTTGGGCCAAAGGTAACAGGCTGTTGGGCCTGTTCTATTGATGTTGGCCCATATGAAACTCTACATTACCGTTCATGGAACAAAGAAACCGAATAGTCTCAGCCGAAGGGTCACCTGGTCAGCGAACCTATTAACATGGTTCGGCCAAAGATTGGTTTTAAGAAGGCTCGTGGCTCAAGGTTCGGCTGGGTTTCGATCGTGGGTTCGGGGCATTCAAAGGCTCGGCAATGCATGTATGGTTCAGCTGCATGGGAATTAGGTTCGTGGTTGATTGTAACTAGCCAATGGTTCGCCAATAGTTCGCCGAAGTTCATTGGGTTCGCTGCATGCATGAGGGTTCGTGACACACGCCTAGGGTTCGTCCAAGTCATCATGGGTTCGCCATGAGCTAGGGTTCGTTTCATGCATGAGGGTTCGTGACACACGCCTAGGGTTCGTCCAAGTCATCATGGGTTCGCCATGAGCTAGGGTTCGTTGCATGCAAAGAAAGGTTCGCTGGGTATCCAATGGTTCGGTTGATCAAGCTGGGTGTCTAAGGGTTCGGTGAAGGCTCATGGGGACCCCTAGGGTTCGGCTGGTACCTCAACGAACCATGCAGGGTTCATGGAGTTCCATAAGGTTCGGCATCCAGCAGGTGAGGGTTCGGCACCCACACACCCACCGAACCTGTCGAGCTGCATCATCACCATGAAGCATTTCTGATTTTTCGAAGCCTGTGCCGTGTCACCCTTGTTTCAGTATCATTCTCGAAGGTATAAGATCGTTATTACTAGGGTTCTAGACCGGTTTCTTGAGTTGGATGCTAAGAACACACAAAAACCCTTATTTTCAAATATTTCGAGCATCAATACCTTGTTTTTGGCCGGATAAAACTTCAGATCTGTTGTACTTCTGCGTAGGGAATGTCGAGAGCTTCGCGTGGACACCAAGAACACCCAATTCCGTGGAGAAACGAGCGAGTTACGAGCGTTTGAAGTTCGGTTTTCTAGAGAGAGAGGGTTGACGAATTTCTAGAGAGAGGAAGGGTTGGCTGGAATTAAATGAGGGAAATGGCCTTCTTTAAGGCTTTTATAGTCCGCGTGGTATTCGGGTTCGTTTCGGTCGCTCGGTTCGTGTTTTAGTCGTGTAACGCGTATTTTACGCGATTTAAATAAAGGACTATTATTCTCATCATTTTGATGAGTTTCAAAATTGTAAAAATGTAAAATAATATATTTCCATTATATTTATTCTTCGTGTGTTGACAGATCGTTAAACAGATACAATTACGTGTATACCCGTAATCGCGTACGTTTTTTGATCGTATTATTTATTTAAAGCCGTTTAATCATAATTATAAGTTCAACATTCGTATTATTATGGATCGTCACCCATAACTATACTCAGTCTCGCTTACATATTACGATTTTTGTTTAATTAATTGTCATAATATTTGTCTCAACTCTACGCACTAACACTATCCCATTACACCGAACGCAGTATATGTATAGGGCATACCCCAGATTCCAGCTACCTGCCGTACCTGACGCCGTCCCACCACTGTTTCGATATAATACGATACTGTTCTTGCCTAGCGAACTCGACTGTAAATAAATAATACATACTTGTTCCTAAATAATAAAGATCCTAACACACAAGCACATTATGAACACATGAATCACATTGACTGATTTGATATGAAAACACATTTGTTCTAACACTGTTTACAACTACCATGACTAAATGTACAAATGTTACAGCTTTATATGGTACGAAGTGCCGATCACCTGTCTGTTGGACCAAGGTTGGTGACTCACAGGTCGTAGGACCTGAACTCATTCAAGAAACAACAGACAAGATCAAAATCATTCAATCAAGGCTTAAGGCCGCACAAGATCGGCAAAAGAGTTATGCCGATCGACGTCGGAAACCACTTGAGTTTCAAGTTGGTGACCGAGTCTTACTTAAGGTTTCTCCCTGGAAAGGCGTCGTCCGATTTGGGAAGAAAGGGAAACTTGCACCAAGGTACGTTGGACCTTTTGAGATCCTGGAAAGGATTGGTCCCGTAGCCTACAAACTCAAACTTCCAGTGGAGCTAAGAAATGTTCACGATACGTTTCATGTATCAAATCTTAAGAAATGCTTGGCGGATCATGATGTTCAGATTCCACTGCAAGACATTCAAATTCAAAACAACATGCAGTTCATAGAACGTCCAGTAGAAATCATGGATCATGGAGTCAAGAAACTTAAACGTAGCCGTATTCCGATTGTAAAGGTACGATGGGAGGGCAAACGTGGTGCTGTGTTCACCTGGGAACGTGAAGACCAAATGAAGCTTAAGTACCCTCATCTTTTTACAGTATCTTCGGCTAGTTAATTTCGGGACGAAATTCCCTTAACCAGGGGAGACTGTAACATCTCTGCATGTAATCATGGTAGTCATAAACAGTGATAGTACAATATGTGTTTAAATCAGTGTTTTCAATGTGATTCAAGTGTTCATGATTGTGTTTGTGTGTGATAGGATCTTATTTAAATAGGAACAAGTATGTATTATTTATTTACAGTCGATTTCGCTAGGCAAGAACAGTATCGTATTATATCGAAACAGTGGTGGGATGGCGTCAGATAAGGCAGGTAGCTGGACTCTGGGGTATGCCCTATACATATACTGCGTTCGGTGTAGTGGGATAGTGTTAGTGCGTAGTGTTTAGACGAATATTATGACAAACGAATTAATTAAACAAGATCGTAATGCGTAAGCGAGACTGAGTATAGTTATGGGTGACGATCCATAAAGATACGAATGTTGAACTTATAATTACGAGTAAACGTCAATAAATAAATAATACGATCTAAAAACATACGCGATTGCGGGTATACACGTAATTGTGTTAGTTTAACGGTCTGGCAACGAACGAAGAGTAAAAATAAGTGAAATAATTTATTTTACATTTTTACAATTTTGAAACTCATCAAAATGATGAGAATAATAACTATTTTATCTAAAACGCGTAAAATGCGCGTTACGTTCCGAAAACGCAAACCGAGCAACCGAAACGAACCCGAATACCACTCGTAGTATAAAAGCCTTGAAGAAGGCTTTTCCCCTCATTTATGGCAGCCAAACCCTCTCTCTCTAAGATTTTCGGTTTCCACTTTCTCACACTAGAAAACATCACAAAAATCTTCATATCTTCTTCGTTTCTTGACGAAAATGGATGATTCTTGAACCTACGCGAAGCTCTTGACATTCTCTACACGGAAGGACAAAGGATCTAAAGTTTTAGCCAACCAAAAACGAGGTATAAAGTCATGAATATTCTGAAAAATAGGGTTTTTATATGTGTTTGTCTAAACCAAAGTTCTAGCCGGTTCTAAGCCATTTTAGTCGAACTAACAACACTTCGAGGAGGTGTCTACGTGTACTCATAGCATGGGAACGGTTGGATTAAAGGATCAAGGTTGAATGGAAGGGATGATGACAGGTTCGTGGGATGATGCTCGATTTCTGCAACTCAGAGCCGAACCTGTGGTTCATGGCCGAACCTGTGGTTCATGGCCGAACCTCCATGAGGCCGAACCCTTAGCCATGCACGAACCCTCGTCCAACCTGTCGAGCCTTGTTGGACCAAAAGAACCAATGAGCCTGATCAGAAAATCCTCTAAGTCCCACAAGCACACAACAACTGAAGAAGAGCGCAACAGCTGAAGACAAACGACTGTTGAAGAGAAGATCTGAAGAGTTACAAGCTCTGAAGAACAAGTCTTCAGATGTTGTTCACAACAGCTGAAGTGTTAGTCTTCAGATGTTGTGATGTTAATTTTTGTCTTCAGTAGTTTTAGTTTAATTTCAGTAGTTTTAGTTCTTCAGTAGTTGTAAGAGGATGTCTTCAGTAGTTGTAAACATCCTCAATAGTTTTGGTTATTTCAGTAGTTATCTTTTGTCTGTTAGGTGTCAACATCATGTGACATCATCAGACGTCACTGCTTCTATATAAGGGCAGTTGACCTATTGTATCTTTAACGAAGTTAGTGCGAATTGAATGAGATTATTCCTTTTGCAGAATTCTCTTTCTATGACAACTTGTGCTTTACTGTTCTATTAGATTAACTTTGTTCTTGCTAATTTTGAGCTAATTCATTGTTGAATTCCGCTGCTATAACCTAAGATTGATCAAATGAGAACATCTGATCCTACAATTGGTATCAGAGCAGGTTAATCATTGATCGATTAAACAATTGATCTCTGAAACTGCTCAATTCAGTTCTCTGGTTGATCAAATTAGTCGATTAGTAAGAATTTGTTATAGATTGAAGTTTTCTGATAACTTCTGTTGATTTGTTTTTCAATATCAATTTGTTTTGAATCAATTGGTTGAAGTTTGTGTTAATTCAATTGAATTTTGTTGATATTGATTGAATCTGAGATCATGACAACTCCAAACAATGATCCGCACAACACAGGCTCCGCAACCAAGCCTCCGATGCTGGTTCGGAGTGAGTACAACATTTGGCAACGTAGAATGCTACATCACCTGTCAATTAACAGTGCAGGATGTTGGAAAACTGTAGTGCATGGTCCGTATAAACCCATGATCACTGATCCTGAAACTAAAATCATGATTCCGAAACCATCGGATATGTATTCATATGAGGATATCAAATTGTTTGAAATTGATGCGAAAGCTCATGGTATTCTAGCCATGGCTTTGCCGAATGAAATTTATTCAGGCTTGATGCATCATGATACTGCTCATGATCTCTGGGTTGCACTGAAAGAACAATTCGGTGGAACCGATGAGGTTTTAGCAAACACAAGAGAAATCCTCGCCCAACAGTATGAGACATTCTCTCATAGGAAGGGTGAGTCATTGACTCAACAGTTTGAGCGGTTCTCCTGTCTGATTTCTGAGTTGAAAATGGTTAAACAGGAATATACCAATAGTCAGATGAACAACAGGTTTCTTAGATCATTGCCTGAGAGATGGGATACTTATACTATTGTCCTACGCTCCAGTGCAAATCTAGAACATCTATCCCTCACACAACTCCATAGGAAACTCTTAACATTTGAGAGAGAGGTAGAACAGAAAAGAAAGCTGTCTTCATCTGGCAAGCTCACTGATGACTTTATTCCCGGCAATACTGCTTTGATTGGTTAAGAGTCCGAGTTTAATGGGTCTGAATGTTCTTATGATGAACATATTGATTTCTCTACTAACAAGGTTGAACATGCTTTTGTGGGAGTTGATGGAAATGCAGGAAATTATGGTGATAATCTGTGTTTTGTGATGGATGATTTGAAAGGAATTCCAGATGATGATCTGGAGGAGATGGATATATTAAGTCAGATGGCATTAATCAACATTAGATCTCAAAAATTCTACAAAAGAACTGGAAGAAAATTTCCCGGATTATCCGGCAAAACCAAAGTTGGTTTTGACAAAGGGAAGTTGAGGTGCCACAAGTGTCACAGGCTTGGTCATTTTGCTAGAGAGTGCAAATCTACTGGACCTAGTTCCTCTGCACCCTTTGTGACCTTTCCTAGCAATAACTCACAAAACAAAGGACAACAATCCTCTGGGTCTGGTCAACAACAATTTTATCCAGCTCATTTTGTACCACAAAGTCCCATGCCTTATCCATATCCTTGCTTCTATATGCCACAATCCACTCACACTCCAGCACTAATACCTTCTCAATCATCTGCTCTTCCTGACCCCAGCAAATCTCAAACAAATCAACAGCCTCAACAACAACATCAGAGCTTTTTCACCCCTGGAGTAGCTGATTGGAGTAGTTTACCTGATGACTTATCTAATTTTAATATGCAGCTGTACTCTGAAGCTGGTCCACATGGTGGTGACAATCCATTTGGAAATCTTGCTTTGATGGCTATTGATTCAACTGACAATTCTTGTCAAACTTCTTCAACATCACAGGTATCATCTGAATCAAAAGCCAAGTTGTGTTCAGAATCATGTATTTCAGCATTTGCTTCCATTAGAGAAATAAATGTTGAATTAATCAATGAGAAGTTGGATTTAGAAAAGGTTGTGACTAAGAATAAAACTGAATTTGAGAAAGTTTTGAATGAAAAAGAGTCTGAAATTTATAAACTCAAGTGTCAATTGTCTGATGAAAAGGCTAGGGTGGAAGTCATGCTTGTAAAACACAATGATCTGAAACAAACACTTGCAACAACCCAAATAGAGTGTGAAAAATGGGTTGAGTCTTGCAAGGGGTTTGAGATGTTATTAAACAAACAAACAGCATCAAATGTGAAGTTTGGTATTGGATACAATCACACTGCCCCCCCCCAGCTGATTATACACCAAAAATTCTTGATTGTGAGTCTAACGGGGACAGTGTATCCCAATATACCAAATCTTCAGAAAAGTCTGATGCTGAAGAATCCTCTGAAAGTGAGTTAAGTGCATGCAAATCTGAGTCTGAAACTGTGGCTATTGAGACATATTCTTATTCTATTGGATGTACAAATGTCATTCAGGGTGACACATGTCAAGATAGTGTTTTAATTGAAATTAATCCTGATGAAAAAGTTTCCAATGAATTAAATTTAAAACTGATTGAGTCAGATGGGCATGGCACTGGAGAGAAAGATGCACGGCTTCTGATAAGTCAGAGTCACTCATCAGCAGTTGTAGAAAAAGCTGATAATGCTACAACTGATAATGTGAAATGTGTTGATAGACAAGTGCTGAAGAATAACTCTTCAGAGGTTGTCAACACATCAGCTGTTGTTAACATGTCTACAAATACTGATGTTCCAAAGGTTCTGAAGAACAAAAATCCAGTATCTAAGTCATCAGTACTTGTAGATACTCACAAGGGAAAGCAAAAGAGGGTGCCTTGTGAAATTTGTAGGTTGTTTAATCATTCCTCTGATGAATGCTGGTACAGAAAAGGTTCTAAATTCAATAAAATTAAGCACCAAAACAAGAACATCCTCAAAATGAAAAATGAATTTAGTTCCAAGTTTGTACCAGAATCATCAGTAATTTCAAAATCTGGAAAAACCTCACAAGGAAATGAATCAAATAAATCCAAGAAAGGTAAAGGGGTTGTTCCAGATTCAATGAAACAACACTTGAAAGATTTATCTTCAATTAAAGAAACTAAGTTGACAAAACACAAAAATCATAAGTCAAGTTCTGATGTGTCTAATGAAATCAAAATTTTGACTCAAAACCATAATCAACTGATGTTAATGATGCAACAACTGCTAGGAAGAGTTAATCTAGCAGAGGTATCTGTTGCTTCATTTCAAAAGAAGAAACCAAAATCAAAAGTAAAGGCTCAATTTTCTGATAAGAATGCTTCAAGTGTTGCTTCAACTGACAATACTAATTTTGTTTCTTCATGTGTTAACAGACCCAAAACCAAAATGGTTTGGGTCCAAAAGTCTAACTAAGTGTGTTGATGTATGCAGGGTCCTTCAGCATGCCAAAATAGCATCTGGTATGTTGACAGTGGAGGATCCATGCATATGACTGGGAGCAGATCTCTTCTTAATGACTATTTTATAGGAAGGAAGGGATTTGTGTCTTTTGGAAATGATGCTAAGGGTTATATTATAGGGAAAGGTTATGTGACAAATGGTGAGATAAGGTTTGATGATGTGAATCATGTAGAGAATCTTAAGTATAATCTTCTGAGTGTTAATCAGATGTGTGATAAGGGGCACATTTCTCTTTTCACCAAGCAAGACTGCAGAATACTGTCTTCTGAAGTGTTGCCTCTGATTGGCAAAGTCTTAGATGAGTATACTCTCCTTAAGGCTAACAGAGTGGGAAAGGTCTATGCCTTTGATTTGTCAAAGAAAATCTCTGTTAAAGGTCATCCTTGTTTATTCTCTAAGGCTTCTTTCAAGGAATCAAATCTGTGGCATAGAAGATTAGGTCATGTAAATCTCAAAAACATGAATCAACTGGTGAAACATGGGTTGGTTAGAGGTCTTCCAATGAAGGATTTCAGTTGTGATGAGAATTGCACTGCTTGCTTGAAAGGGAAGCAACATAAAGTTTCTTTTCCTCCAATTGGTGATCCCAAATCCACTGGTTGTTTGCAAATGTTGCACATGGATTTGTTTGGACCAGTGAAGATCATGAGTATGGCAAAGAAGAAGTATTGCTTAGTAATTGTTGATGATTACTCAAGGTTTGTCTGGACCTTCTTCTTGCTCTCAAAAGATGAGGTTACCAAGTCCATTATAAACTTTGTGTTGTATGTTGAGAAGCAATATTCTCTTCCTGTCATGTGTGTAAGGAGTGATAATGGAACAGAGTTCAGAAATCATATTCTGGATGAGTTTTATCTGTCAAAGGGAATCAAGAGGCAGTACAGCATCCCTAGAACTCCTGAACAAAATGGAGTAGTTGAAAGGAAAAATAGAACCTTGATTGAAGCTGCCAGAACAATGCTGGCTGATTCTGGCTTGCCATTGACCTTCTGGGCAGAAGCTGTCAATACTGCTTGTTATGTGCACAACAGGGTTTTAGTGAATCACAGATGGTTGAAAACTCCTTATGAACTGCTTCATAATTTGACTCCTTTGATTTCCTTCTTCAGAGCTTTTGGGTGTCCTTGCTATATCCTCAATACCAAAGATCAACTTAAGAAGTTTGACTCCAAAGTTGATGCAGGATATTTTGTTGGCTATTCTTCAACTTGCAAGGCTTACAGAGTGTTCAACTGCAGAACAAAGATGGTTGAAGAAACTCTTCATGTCAAATTCAATGAATGTCCAAAAGACTCTATTCCACAAAATCCTGTTGAGCTGTTTAATCTAGACATCTTGCAACATGAATCCTATCCATCCCAAGTTGAGTCTATTGATGTGGAAGATGATGCACCTAAAGCAGTTCCACCAACAGTTTCTACAACAACCACACAAGGATGTCATGATGATGAAGATGAAAGTACTCATTTGTTAAGATTTAGTGACAATCTGCCTATGTCTGCTAAATATGATGCTCCTCCTGCTCCAGTTGTTCCTCCTAATACAAATGCTGATGAAATTCTGGAATCTTCTACATCATTTGAAATTCCTGCTGAACTGTTTCCTGGATCTTCATCAACATCTGCAGCAATTGGACCCCCAGCAAACACTTGCACTGATCTTATTCCATATCAAGAACTGAAGGATCATCCATTATCTCAAGTTCTTGGTGACATTTCTGCTGGTGTTTCAACAAGAAGTCAATTGTCAAACTTTTGTCTCTATGCCTTATTTGTTAGTCAGCAAGAGCCAAAGAACTATCACACAGCACTCAGAGACAATGGCTGGGTGGAGGCTATGCAGTTGGAGTTGTTGCAGTTCAAGAAACAACAAGTCTGGGAGCTGGTTCATGGAGTTCCATAAGGTTCGGCATCCAGCAGGTGAGGGTTCGGCACCCACACACCCACCGAACCTGTCGAGCTGCATCATCACCATGAAACATTTCTGATTTTTCGAAGCCTGTGCCGTGTCACCCTTGTTTCAGTATCATTCTCGAAGGTATAAGATCGTTATTACTAGGGTTCTAGACCGGTTTCTTGAGTTGGATGGTAAGAACACACAAAAACCCTTATTTTCAAATATTTCGAGCATCAATACCTTGTTTTTGGCCAGATAAAACTTCAGATCTGTTGTACTTCTGCGTAGGGAATGTCGAGAGCTTCGCGTGGACACCAAGAACACCCAATTCCGTGGAGAAACGAGCGAGTTACGAGCGTTTGAAGTTCGGTTTTCTAGAGAGAGAGGGTTGACGAATTTCTAGAGAGAGGAAGGGTTGGCTGGAATTAAATGAGGGAAATGGCCTTCTTTAAGGCTTTTATAGTCCGCGTGGTATTCGGGTTCGTTTCGGTCGCTCGGTTCGTGTTTTAGTCGTGTAACGCGTATTTTACGCGATTTAAATAAAGGACTATTATTCTCATCATTTTGATGAGTTTCAAAATTGTAAAAATGTAAAATAATATATTTCCATTATATTTATTCTTCGTGTGTTGACAGATCGTTAAACAGATACAATTACGTGTATACCCGTAATCGCGTACGTTTTTTGATCGTATTATTTATTTAAAGCCGTTTAATCATAATTATAAGTTCAACATTCGTATTATTATGGATCGTCACCCATAACTCTACTCAGTCTCGCTTACGTATTACGATTCTTGTTAAATTAATTGTCATAATATTCGTCTCGACACTACGCACTAACACTATCCCATTACACCGAACGCAGTATATGTATAGGGCATACCCCAGATTCCAGCTACCTGCCGTACCTGACGCCGTCCCACCACTGTTTCGATATAATACGATACTGTTCTTGCCTAGCGAACTCGACTGTAAATAGATAATATGTACTTGTTCCTAAATAATAAAGATCCTAACACACAAGCACATAATGAACACATGAATCACATTGACTGATTTGATATGAAAGCACATTTGTTCTAACACTGTTCACAACTACCATGACTAAATGTACAAATGTTACAAAAACCAAAATACATAAGTTGTATAAGTCTACATTGTTTAAATTTAAAACTAGGTCTACTAGCATAAACCTATCTTATGTCTTCGCCAAAGCATCTTCTAAACCTGTCACATATGCAAAATAAAGATTTTGTCAACTATTTGCATAGTTGGTGAGTAACCCATACAGTTTATATAGTTTACATAAAAAAACTGATGCAATTCAATTAGACTACAAAGTTTAAATTCTAGCATGCATATCCTACTAGTTTGCAATTAAGTTTTTAGAATATCTCGTCTCCAAACTCGTATCAATACTTAGCTAAAAAGCTTAGTATATCTACAAGTCTGCAATAGTTTATATCGTCTCCAAACTCGTTCCAATACAAAGCACAAAGCTAAGTATTTTCACAAGTCTGCCCATGATTGTACTTTTCGCCCTTTTAGCACATTTGACCTAAATCAAAGCGAAGGTGGTATCACACACACCTTAGGCTACTCGGTATCGAATAACATAGAGTAACATAGAGTAACATAGAATAACACAGAATCACAAAGCAAGTAGTATTACATAGCAAAGAATCAAACCAAATAGACTAAAGGCATTGCATCTATAGAATTTGAATTTAGAATAACTTGGATTTTGAATACTGGCATATGTAACATCCCAAAAGTACAAAATGTAAAAGAGGGAGTATAGAATTACTCACTTTAATGATGCTCGAGAAAACTAGTATAATTAAGAAGAATCAAGATCAACAGTTTTATCAAACTGGATGCCCTGAAGATTGAACGTGTGTGGCTAGACAACAGCTCAAAGGAACAAGTATGCGATCCGAATGCAAACGTGGTTCAACCTAGTCAAACGAATGAAACGAGGAAGAGTAAACATTATGCTAGACATAACTAAATAAACGGACGTCATAGGCCGGACTCGTTGGCATAACGAGCCTCTACAAGCCTACACCAACTCTAAAGGCCGCCTAAATAAGGCAACCTAAACGAGCCTAATGCCGACAACTAATAACCTAAGCTCAACTACTTAGACTAGGAAAAAAAATAATAATAAATAAATAAATAAATAAATGAACAATGAAAAGAAGAAAAAGAAAAAAGAAAATTACCTCAAAGAAACCTTACAGTCGAGCCGATCTCAAGGCGCAGCACCTCCTCGCCAAGAGCATAAAATAAAACTACTATGTTCAACATCCCAATGGGTGTTGAACTTGTAGAACCACCAAAATTTGGTTATTCTACTTGTTTATACTCAACTAGGAGTTGAATGCTATAAGGGACCAAGCAAGGATATTTATAGGTGTTTAAAGGGAAGATATATTGGTTTCTTGGGCGATGTGGGATGACTTTTTTTATAAAATTCGCGTCTTGATATCGTCAACAAACATCAAACTTGTTTTCGCGATTCCCGCTTCATTATAACTCCATTTTGCGCACGGTTTTCGTCCACGTTCATCGTTTTCAGAGTACTATAATATGGAAGAGATAATCCAGCATTCTTGGTGTCGAGAATTGGGTTTAAACTTTGGATATTGGCGTGAGTCAATGGTTACGTTCTCAAACTTTTGTTTGTGATTCTTGCCTCCTTTGGGCTCGGTTTTATGCGCGGTTTGAACGTGGTTTCTCATTAGTATACAAGTATATCTAGAATATATGGGTGGTCCAAAATGTTAGTTCGTGGATAGAGAAATATTGGCTAAATAGTCATCTGAAAGTTATCTTATGTCAAAACTACGAATACAACTATCCAAAGGATGTTATAAACGCATTGTTTTTATTATGTACGAGTATAATTATAATAAAATTGAAAATTGAAAACCATAGGGATTACAAGATCCAAGTGTTTCAAACTAATCACAATCATTAACATACTTATTGGAACGATTATTTGATGTTTATGATAACAGTCAGATTAGTATGTTAAACATGTTTGTTAAACATATTCTAATGCTACATTGTGATATTTCATGATATTTGGGTAACCAATAACAAGGATTGATCATTTCCTAAGCCATTAATCTTTCAGAAAATGTTTTAGCATTATAATCAACAACATTAACTATTTGGTTAATCCGAGAGTATTCTGATTAATCAAGTGTGTCATCAACCTTGTATTAAAAACCTAATTCAATGTAGGTTCCTACATTATCATACATTGTATGATATAACATTAAATTAGCTAATTAAAAACTTAGCGTCAGTTTGATGACTGTTAAGACAATTGTCACACCCCGAGCCGGCGAGGTTGGATCGAAGTCCCCGTCGGGCGGAAGGGTCTCGGGGCGCGATATCGTGAGTGATAATCATAATGATCAGATTGTTTACATAGCATCAATGTTAAGAATAACTAAAGCACAGTCAAACATTAAACCAGGATTACAAAGTTAAATTACAATATCAATGTTTAGTAATTTAACTAAGTAAACCTAACAAAAGAATCAAATGTTTATATCTTGTATCTGTACAAGATATCAAAAGTGATGCGTATTATCAGCAAAAGATGTGCTTCCAAAATCAACTAGGTCCTCTATCTAGGCCACCTAGCATGCAATCCAATAGCCTTAGCTTAAACCTGTTCTTCACCTGAGAAAGCATGTAAGAAAACAGAGTCAACACAATGGTTGGTGAGTTCATAAAGTTTATAAGTTTAAAATAGTTTTAACAAACCTCCTTCGGTAAAACCTTAACCTCATTAATTCCACATGTAATATCCAAATCGGTATGCTTATATATAGGGCATACCCCTGAGTCGAGCCTACAACCTGCCCAGACGCCATCCCACCACATACTAATCCGGATATGACACTGTTATTAATAATAATCAAGCATTTTACCTACCAATTAACCCATTCCTCATCAAAGCTTTTGTTTTCTGTTTCAAAGTTTACAAGTCTATAATGTTCACAAGTATTAGTTTCAAAGTATGTTTATCAAGCATCATAGTTTCACAAGCACATAGTTTAGCTGTCCCTAATCTCATGCGTGAGTACAAGCTCTGCACTAGCAGTCGTTTAGCAATTACGTATCTCATGAATTAGTTAAGCTTAGTCTAGCAATTACGTGTCTCCTATACAAGACACAAGCTCTGCACTAGCAGTCGTTTAGCAATTACGTATCTCATACATAGACACAACCCATGCATACACAAGAAATCCAGCAATTACATATCTCATATAAGCAGACAAAAGCTCTGCACTAGCAGTCGTTTAGCAATTACATATCTCTTATATAGATAATAGCTTAGCATCGTTATGTTTAAGTTTAGCAATTACATACCTCATATAAGCAGACAAAAGCTCTGCACTACCAGTCGTTTAGCAATTACATGTCTCTTATATAGGTAATAGCTTAGCCTCGTCACGATTAAGTTTTACATGTATCTCAATCCAGAGGTACAAGCTCTGCACTAGCAGTCGTTTAGCAATTACGTAGCCTATGATTAGATACATGCATAATGTTTCATGCGCAAGTAGTAGCTTCAAGCATATAGTTTCAAGTGTCCACACAATGTCTCATCTTGAATTCCATAGGTTTGCATCGAGTCTCATGTTTAAGCATATAGTTTTCACAAGCATAAAGTCTCACGTTTAAGCATATGGTTTCGTAAGCATCAAGTATCATAAGTATCCAACATATGGTTTCAAGCCTCAAGTTTAAAGTATAAATTTCAAGTCCATTGCTTTTCAAAGTATACTAAGTTCCAAGCATAAGTTTCAACATATGTATCATGTTTATGTTTAAAGCATTAAATAACATTTCAATAGTTTATGAAAATGTTTAACATGCTTCTCAGTCCCGAAGTAAAACAAATAAGTTTGAAAAGGGACAAATGAACTCGCCTTATGTCCGTAGCGATTGACTAAGTAGGAGAAGAATATGCGCGCTCTTTGTTTGCACTTGATATTATGTTCACGTTCCTGTATTGATTTCATAATGTTGTAGTTTGTAAGTATAAGTTTGTATAGGTTTGTTGTGTGTATAAGTGTTAGTCCTGAAGTTGACTAACACATACTAGTTTTGTTCGTTATCCGGCCCAAATTCATATCTTTGTGTCATGGAGTATCGGATTCCCGTCATTGTTCAGGTTTTCATACTTGCTTGATAATTTCAAATTATCAATTGCACATCAGGCTTCTAAACCTTTATGTAATTCGTTTAAAACTTGTTATCACGTTCATAAAAGTGTTTGTCCTTTATTTTTTTCATCGTTTACGTTGTTCATTCACATGTTTTTCATTGATTCATAATCAATAGGGCCGGATAACCCATTGGACTATTTATGATAACATTAGGCCAACAAATGATGGGTGTGGGTCAATTATGTGTATTGGGCCGAAAGCATAATGGTTGGGCCGATCAATGGCCTTGTGTGCTACTAGTGGACTAAACCATTAGGTTGAGTGTTGACATGGGTCGTGTATTGGGCCAACGTCTTTGGGCCAAATGGAGCCCAATGGATCAATGGATTGCAGTTGGGCCTTGGTTATTTGCATGGGTCGTAGGGGTTAGTTGTTTTGCGGGCCTAGCATAAGGGGGGCCGGTTGATCCAGGTGGGCCTTGGGCCGATTGGGCCTGTGTGTGTAACTGGGCCAAAGTGGTGGGCTAATTCAATAACTAGGTAGGCCGTAGCAAGAGGACTAGCCGCCTGTGGTTAGTCAAATATTTCCATGACCCAGAAGGTTCGATCATCAGACATGCAAGGACCGGCCTTGGTTTGTGGGATCTAAAGGGTTCGTCGTTTATGCAAGGATTCGCAGAGTTAAGGGTTCGGCTAAGTCTAAACAGCAAGGGTTCGTTGAATGTCCACTGATTCGGCTGTCCTCTACCGCACCAGGGTTCGTCGAGTGTGTAGTAGAGTTCGTGGACTGGAGATGGTTCGGGAATCAACAGGGTTCGGCTGGGCAGTACTGGGTTCGTCACTTGGTTAGGTTCGCGAGTCTTTAGTTTCCAATATGGTTCGCCGGTTGATGAGGGGGTTCGGCTGCTGCTCATGGTTCGTTCCTTATAAGTGCTCGGCTAGGGTTCGGGCATCCCGTGGGTTCGCAGCCTCCATGAGGGTTCGTTGACCACTAGAGGTTCGGCAGGTGAGTGGTATAGTCACCAGGGTTCGCGAGCTTGAATACTTAGGTTCGTTGGGCCTGCAACAAGGTTCGGCCAAGTAAAGCTCGGCACAATAGGTTCGGTTGGAGCAGCTCATGCACGAACCTGTGGTGTACTCCTCATCCTTGTCGAAACTGATGCGTCTGCCGATGGTTTTCATGCTAGGGTTACACTAGGAGTTGTATTCAAGGTCGAAGGTGGCGTGGGGTTAGCTGTAGAACCGGTTAGCATGTGTGTGTCGATGAACCATAAGATAACCCTATTTTTCAGACTTTTCATGACATTATACCTCGATTTTCAGTAATGATAAGCTTAGATCCGTTGTACTTCCTCGTAGGGGAGATCAAGAGCTTCACGTAGGTTCAAGAATCACTCAAATCGGCCAAGAAACGAAGGAGTTATGAGGCTTGAAAGATCAAACATGGTGATTTTTGTTTTAGAGAGAAAAATGGACGGATTTCTGATTTTTAGAGAGAGAAAGTGCAGCAAAATTATGAGAGAACACTCTCATTGGTGGTTTATATACTCCGGGGTGTTCGGGTTCGTTTCGGTTGCTCGGCTCGCGTTTTCGTCGCGTATCCGGTTCTTTACGCGCGTTTCTCGTAAATTAAATAAAAAGAGTTTATTTTAACGATTTGAATGTTATTTATTTCTAAATGTTATTTTAAATGCCGTTTAGTTAATCTATTTATCGAAATTTAGTATTTTACGTGTTTCGTTTAATTTGTTCGCGTTTTAATAAAATAGTTTAGTTAAATTTTATTTATGATGACTTTCAAAATTGTAAAGTAGGAAATACTTTATTTCCTTAAATTTATGGTCGTTCGTATCGTTTTCGTTTTCGTTTCGTCAGAACGCGTTGCCATCGCGCGTATTCGTTCGAATCGTCATTCGAACGAACACGTCAATGGTTTGGCTTTCTGATTCTTGTTTTCTACTGTTAAGTCATTATTTCAGAACGTTAAACTCTCAAAATCATTCGTACAGATCGTCACCTATACGAATAATTCGTCGATTTAGCATTCCGTAATAATTACCGTTATAGTTTCGTTCTGTTTAACCTCACATACGTTTACATACAATAGTATCAAATTAAGTATTCTATGTTTCATCACTGTGTTGTCTGACCTATTTTCTGACTGTTAAACCCTAAGGTTTCAGTCAGGTTCAGACAATCGTATAATAGTTTCATGTTAGGTACAATGTATCAATAGAATAAACATAGTTTCACACAATGTGTACCTGAGTTACTGTATAAGTTTACTGTTGCGATCACTGTTACGGCACGCGTCCGGCACTGATGTTACAGTCTCCCCTTAGAGAAATTTCGTCCCGAAATTTAAGACTCGTTATTCGGTACGACTTCCTCGGCAAAGAGTTGGGCATACTTGTTCTTCATGTGATCTTCACGTTCCCAAGTAAACTCGGGTCCGCGCCTTGAGTTCCAACGAACCTTAACGATCGGAATACGACTTCGCCTCAGTTTCTTAACTTTGCGATCCATAATCTCTAAAGGTTCTTCAACAAAACGTAAGTTTTCATCCAATTGAATTTCCTCAACCGGTATGCTAAGAGTTTCATCAGCAAGGCATTTCTTAAAGTTTGAGACGAGAAACACGTCATGTACATCACTAAGTTCATCCGGTAAGCTCAATCTGTACGCTACAGGACCAATACGTTCGATGATCTCGAACGGTCCCACGTATCGTGGTGTTAGTTTGCCTTTCTTTGCAAAACGAACTACGCCCTTCCATGGGGAAACCTTTAACATGACACGGTCTCCCACTTGGAATTCCAACGGCTTGCGCCATTTATCGGCATAGCTCTTTTGTCTGCTTCGTGTTGCTTGTAACCTTTGTTGTATCTGAGCAATCTTGTCTGTGGTTTCTTGAATAAGTTCTGGCCCTGTTATTCGATTATCTCCCACTTCCGACCAACAAATCGGTGACCGACATTTTCGACCATAAAGAGCCTCGAATGGGGCACAACCGATGCTGCTGTGATAACTGTTGCTGTAGGAGAACTCGATTAGTGGCAAATGAGAATCCCAATTACCACCGAAGTCTAAAACACAAGTTCTTAACATGTCCACTAGGGTTTGTATCGTACGTTCGCTTTGACCATCCGTTTGTGGATGATAAGATGTACTCAAGTTCAATTGCGTCCCCAGAGATTTCTGCAATGACTGCCAGAACCTTGACGTGAATCTGCTCTCACGATCTGAGATGATAGACAATGGCACACCATGGCGTACCACTATCTCATTGATGTAAAGCTTCGCTAGTTTATCCATCGTGTAAGTTTCTTGTATCGGCAAGAAATGAGCAGATTTGGTTAATCGGTCAACGATAACCCAAATAGTGTCATACCCACTGGAAGTACGGGGTAGCTTAGTAACAAAGTCCATAGCTATCTGTTCCCACTTCCAAAGTGGAATTTCAGGCTGTTCCAGTAAACTTGACGGTCTCTGGTGTTCTGCCTTCACTTTGGCACACGTAAGGCCACCAACATACTCAGCTATGTTTTTCTTCATACCCGGCCACCAATAATACGCACGTAAGTCTTGGTACATTTTATCAGTACCGGGATGCACAGAGTACTTGGTCTTGTGTGCTTTATCGAATATAAGTTTCCTTAACTCATCTACTGCAGGAATCCATACACGATCCTTGTAGTAAACGAGTCCATCAGGTTTTGTTTCCAATTGTTTTTCCACACCGCAATCAAGTTCTTTCTTCAAGTTTTCACGTTCAATAATCTCTTGTTGTGCTTGTATGATGTTGTCGTGTAAGCTTGTCTGCACAGTCATTCCCATTGCTCTGACTCGCAAGGGTTTGACTCGTTCCTTCCGACTCAAGGCATCAGCTATAACGTTTGCCTTGCCCGGATGGTACTTGATTACACAGTCGTAATCATTCAGAAGCTCAACCCAACGTCGCTGTCGCATGTTGAGTTCCTTCTGGTCAAATATGTGTTGCAGACTTTTGTGATCTGTAAATATGGTACACTTGGTTCCATATAAGTAATGCCTCCAGATCTTTAAGGCAAATATCACAGCTCCCAATTCTAGATCATGAGTAGTGTAGTTCTTCTCATGAATCTTCAGTTGTCCTGAAGCATACGCAATAACTTTGTCCCGTTGCATAAGTACACAGCCAAGTTCCTGGTGGGATGCATCACAATACACAACAAAGTCATCACAACCATCTGGGAGAGATAAGATCGGAGCATCACATAACTTTTGCTTCAAAGTCTGAAAGGCTTCTTCTTGCTTTTGTTCCCAAATAAACGGCTCGCTTTTCTGTGTCAACTTTGTAAGTGGCTGAGCTATTTTAGAAAAGTTTGAGATAAACCTTCTGTAATAGCCTGCTAAGCCTAGAAAAGAACGTATTTAACAGTTCCAAGATCGTTCTAAGATGTTGCTCGTGTTCTGCTTTGCTTTTAGAATAGAACAAGATGTCATCAATGAAAACAATAACAAATTGATCTAAGTACGGCTTACACACACGGTTCATGAGATCCATGAAAACCGCGGGCGCATTCGTCAACCCAAAAGGCATCACCATAAACTCATAATGCCCGTATCTGGTGCGAAACGCCGTCTTGGGTATGTCTTCATCTTATACTCTAAGCTGATGGTATCCGGAACGCAGATCGATCTTCAAAAAGTATTGAGCTCCTTCCAATTGATCAAACAAATCATCAATCCTCGGTATTGGATACCGATTCTTGATTATTAGTTTGTTTAGCTCCCTGTAATCTATGCACATTCGAAAAGATCCATCCTTCTTTTTCACAAACAAAACCGGAGCTCCCCAAGGTGAGTAGCTCGGTCGGATGAAACCTTTATCAAATAGTTCCTGTAGTTGGTTGGATAATTCCTGCATCTCCGACGGTGCTAACCTGTAAGGAGATTTAGCAACAGGTGTTGCTCCAGGAATCAAATCAATACGAAACTCTACCGGTCGTACAGGTGGCAAACCAGGTAGATCTTCAGGAAACAATTCGGGGTATTCTTTCACTACCGGCACATCTTGTATCGTTTTCTTGTCTTTCTCTTTCTCCACCACGTGAGCCAAGAAGGCTATGCATTTCTTTTGTAAACACTTACGCGCTTTTATGCATGATATGATCTTTACGTTTCGCTTTGCTTGATCCCCACGAACTTCCAATACACGATCATTCGTCACTGGAATCCGAAGTAGCTTTTCAGAACAGATGACTTCAACTCTATTGAGTGATAGCCAATCCATCCCCACGATGATGTCAAAACTGCCCAACTCCATCGGCAACAAGTCGATGGTAAATGTGTGATCTACGAGTGTAAGTGGGCAGTTATTAAGTATAGTGCTAACTGTAACTTGTTTCCCATTCGCTACTTCGATAATATAAGGGGAATCTAAAGTTTCCTCAGTAAGACTAAGTTGTTGTGCAAAATCAGATGAAATAAAACTCTGGTCAGTACCAGTATCAAATAGTATAAAGGCATAAGAGTCATGTAAAAGAAATGTACCAGTGACCACATTAGGGTCTTGGCGTGCAGCATTGGCTCCGATAACAAAAGCATGTCCTCGAGGTGCTTGTGCTCCTGGTTGCACTCTCTTTGGACAGTCACGGGAGAAATGACCCATTTCTCCGCAGTTGTAACAGCCTTTGTTGTTGTTGTTGCCTGGATTCTGGGTGGTGGTGGAGGTAGTGCTCTTGCTGCAGTGTTGGTAGCCTGATTTACAGCAACACAGCATTTAGTAACCCAGTGGCCAAACCGACCATAATTAGTGCACTTCCTGCATTGAGCAGCAGGATGATGATGATACTTGCAATGAGTGCACTGGGGATGTTCTCCCCCATAGCCCCTAGTAGCAGGATTGACAGGTGCTGCAGGTGCCTGTCGCAGAGGAGTAACGGCCGCATAGTTTTTGACGACCTTTTGTTTCTTTTTCTGGTGGTACTCTGGTTTCTTTGAGGTTGTTTCCTTAGCTTTTCCCGAATCATCTTTTAAAACTCCAGACTTTACCATTACCTTGGTAAGCTTAGCCGAGAGGGAGATGGCTGACTCCAGAGTAGCAGGATATGAAGCCAGTACAATGCTTTGTATACAAGAAGGTAATCCTGCTACATAGCGATCAATTAGCTTTTCCAGGGTTGGCACCATCTCTGGCACCAGGGCTACCAGTTCATGATAGCGGTTGGTGAAAGTCATATGATCAGCTCCCTTCATCTCATGGTTCGAGAGCTCAATCTCCAGCTGTTGCAGTTCATGTTTCGGGCAAAACTCATTTCTCAAAAGAAGTTGAAATTCTGCCAAAGGCATCGCCATCGCCTCATCTCTTCCTTTAGCCCTGATCTGTGCGTTCCACCATGTTAAAGCTCGTTTGCTGAATGAACCGGCTGCATAGCGAACTTTATGGTGTTCTGGGAAACTGCTAATGTCCAGAGTGTTCTCCATCTTTTCTAGCCATTGGATTAATCCAACAGCGCCTTCGACTCCAGTAAAGCTTGGGGGTTTGCATCCTACAAAAGATTTGTAGGAGCAGTCATAAGTATAACCAGTGTTTCCACTAGCCTCCCCGGTGGTATGGCCAGAGGTGTTGCCATGTCTTTGAATACGGTGTATCATCTCTGAGATGACATCCTTCAGTTGACTTGTCAGTTGGGTGCTCAGGAGTGTCGCCAGAGCAATAGTGGTAGGATCAATAACTGGACCCGCATTCAGGTTCGGAGGAGGACTATGTGGAGGAGGAGGAGGTGGCGGTGGTGAATCAGGCGGAGATGGAGTAGAAGAGTGTGGTGCAGAAGTCTGAGTAGTAGTTACAGGCGTAGGCTGTCTTCTTGGCGGCATTCTGATCATAACCAAAAGATATTGGTTAGTGCAGTGATCAAACGCAGAAGACACAATGCAAACTTAAGTCTTATGTTCTCTACATGAGGGTCCCTAAGTTATAGTCTAGGCCAAACCATTTAAATAAATGACCTATTATTCTCTATAACCTTGAGCTCTGATACCAATCCGTCACACCCCGAGCCGGCGGGGTTGGATCGAAGTCCCCGTCGGGCGGAAGGGTCTCGGGGCGCGATATCGTTAGTGATAATCATAATGATCAGATTGTTTACATTGCATCAATGTTAAGAATAACTAAAGCACAGTCAAACATTAAACCAGGATTACAAAGTTAAATTACAATATCAATGTTTAGTAATTTAACTAAGTAAACCTAACAAAAGAATCAAATGTTTATATCTTGTATCTGTACAAGATATCAAAAGTGATGCGTATTATCAGCAAAAGATGTGCTTCCAAAATCAACTAGGTCCTCTATCTAGGCCACCTAGCATGCAATCCAATAGCCTTAGCTTAAACATGTTCTTCACCTGAGAAAGCATGTAAGAAAACAGAGTCAACACAATGGTTGGTGAGTTCATAAAGTTTATAAGTTTAAAATAGTTTTAACAAACCTCCTTCGGTAAAACCTTAACCTCATTAATTCCACATGTAATATCCAAATCGGTATGCTTATATATAGGGCATACCCCTGAGTCGAGCATACAACCCGCCCAGACGCCATCCCACCACATACTAATCCGGATATGACACTGTTATTAATAATAATCAAGCATTTTACCTACCAATCAACCCATTCCTCATCAAAGCTTTTGTTTTCTGTTTCAAAGTTTACAAGTCTATAATGTTCACAAGTATTAGTTTCAAAGTATGTTTATCAAGCATCATAGTTTCACACGCACATAGTTTAGCTGTCCCTAATCTCATGCGTGAGTACAAGCTCTGCACTAGCAGTCGTTTAGCAATTACGTAGCTCACGGATAGATACAAGCTCTGCACTAGCAGTCGTTTAGCATTTACGTATCTCATGAATTAGTTAAGCTTAGTCTAGCAATTACGTGTCTCCTATACAAGATACAAGCTCTGCACTAGCAGTCGTTTAGCAATTACGTATCTCATACATAGACACAAGCCATGCATACACAAGAAATCCAGCAATTACATATCTCATATAAGCAGACAAAAGCTCTGCACTAGCAGTCGTTTAGCAATTACATGTCTCTTATATAGATAATAGCTTAGCATCGTTATGTTTAAGTTCAGCAATTACATACCTCATATAAGCAGACAAAAGCTCTGCCATATCATTCGTTTAGCAATTACATGTCTCTTATATAGGTAATAGCTTAGCCTCGTTATGATTAAGTTTTACATGTATCTCAATCCAGAGGTATAAGCTCTGCACTAGCAGTCGTTTAGCAATTACGTAGCCTATGATTAGATACATGCACAATGTTTCATGCGCAAGTAGTAGTTTCAAGCATATAGTTTCAAGTGTCCACACAATGTCTCATCTTGAATTCCATAGGTTTGCATCGAGTCTCATGTTTAAGCATATAGTTTTCACAAGCATAAAGTCTCACGTTTAAGCAAATGGTTTCATAAGCATCAAGTATCATAAGTATCCAACATATGGTTTCAAGCCTCAAGTTTAAAGTATAAGTTTTAAGTCCATTGCTTTTCAAAGTATACTAAGTTCCAAGCATAAATTTCAACATATGTATCATGTTTATGTTTAAAGCATTAAATAACATTTCAATAGTTTATGAAAATGTTTAACATGCTTCTCAGTCCCGAAGTAAAACAAATAAGTTTGAAAAGGGACAAATGAACTCGCCTTATGTCCGTAGTGATTGACTAAGTAGAACAAGAATATGCGCGCTCTTTGTTTGCACTTGATATTATGTTCACGCTCCTGTATTGATTTCATAATGTTGTAGTTTGTAAGTATAAGTTTGTATAGGTTTGTTGTGTGTATAAGTGTTAGTCCTGAAGTTGACTAACACTTACTAGTTTTGTTCGTTATCCGGCCCAAATTCATATCTTTGTGTCATGGAGTATCGGATTTCCGTCATTGTTCAGGTTTTCATACTTGCTTGATAATTTCAAATTATCAATTGCACATCAGGCTTCTAAACCTTTATGTAATTCGTTTAAAACTTGTTATCACGTTCATAAAAGTGTTTGTCCTTTATTTTTTTCATCGTTTACATTGTTCATTCACATATTTTTCATTGATTCATAATCAATTGGGCCGGATAACCCATTGGACTATTTATGATAACACTGGGCCTACAAATGATGGGTGTGGGTCAATTATGTGTATTGGGCCGAAAGCATAATGCTACTAGTGGACTAAACCATTAGGTTGAGTGTTGACATGGGTCGTGTATTGGGCCAACGTCTTTGGGCCAAATGGAGCCCAATGGGTCAATGGATTGCAGTTGGGCCTTGGTTATTTGCATGGGCCGTAGGGGTTAGTTGTTCAGCGGGCCTAGCATACGGGGGGGCCGGTTGATCCAGGTGGGCCTTGGGCCGATTGGGCCTGTGTGTGTAACTGGGCCAAAGTGGTGGGCTAATTCAATAACTAGGTAGCCCGTAGCAAGAGGACTAGCCGCCTGTGGTTAGTCAAATATTTCCATGACCCAGAAGGTTCGATCATCAGACATGCAAGGACCGGCCTTGGTTCGTGGGATCTAAAGGGTTCGTCGTTTATGCAAGGATCCGCAGAGTTAAGGATTCGGCTAAGTCTAAACAGCAAGGGTTCGGTGAATGTCCAGTGATTCGGCTGTCCTCTACCGCACCAGGGTTCGTCGAGTGTGTAGTAGAGTTCGTGGACTGGAGATGGTTCAGAAATCAACAGGGTTCGGCTGGGCAGTACTGGGTTCGTCACTTGGTTAGTTTCGCGAGTCTTTAGTTTCCAATATGGTTCGCCGGTTGATGAGGGGGTTCGGCTGCTGCTCATGGTTCGTTCCTTATAAGGGCTCGGATAGCGTTCGGGCATCCCGTGGGTTCGCAGCCTCCATGACGGTTCGTTGACCACTAGAGGTTCGGCAGGTGAGTGGTTTAGTCACCAGGGTTCGCGAGCTTGAATACTTAGGTTCGTTGGGCCTGCAACAAGGTTCGACCAAGTAAAGCTCGGCCCAATAGGTTCGGTTGGAGCAGCTCATGCACGAACCTGTGCTGTACTTCCTCATCCTCGTCGAAACTGATGCGTCTGCCGATGGTTTTCATGCTAGGGTTACACTAGGAGTTGTATTCAAGGTCGAAGGTGGCGTGGGGTTAGCTGTAGAACCGGTTAGCATGTGTGTGTCGATGAACCATAAGAAAACCCTATTTTTCGGACTTTTCATGACATTATACCTCGATTTTCAGTAATGATAAGCTTAGATCCGTTGTACTTCCTTGTAGGGGAGATCAAGAGCTTCACGTAGGTTCAAGAATCACTCAAATCGGCCAAGAAACGAAGGAGTTATGAGGCTTGAAATATCAAACATGGTGATTTTTGTTTTAGAGAGAAAAATGGACAGATTTCTGATTTTCAGAGAGAGAAAGTGCAGCAAAATTATGAGAGAACACTCTCATTGGTGGTTTATATACTCCGGGGTGTTCGGGTTCGTTTCGGTTGCTCGGCTCGCGTTTTCGTCGCGTATCCGGTTCTTTACGCGCGTTTCTCGTAAATTAAATAAAAAGAGTTTATTTTAACGATTTGAATGTTATTTATTTCTAAATGTTATTTTAAATGCCGTTTAGTTAATCTATTTATCGAAATTTAGTATTTTACGTGTTTCGTTTAATTTGTTCGCGTTTTAATAAAATAGTTTAGTTAAATTTTATTTATGATGACTTTCAAAATTGTAAAGTAGGAAATACTTTATTTCCTTAAATTTATGGTCGTTCGTATCGTTTTCGTTTTCGTTTCGTCAGAACGTGTTGCCATCGCGCGTATTCGTTCGAATCGTCATTCGAACGAACACGTCAATGGTTTGGCTTTCTGATTCTTGTTTTCTACTGTTAAGTCATTATTTCAGAACGTTAAACTCTCAAAATCATTCGTACAGATCGTCACCTATACGAATAATTCGTCGATTTAGCATTCCGTAATAATAACCGTTATAGTTTCGTTCTGTTTAACCTCACATACGTTTACATACAATAGTATCAAATTAAGTATTCTATGTTTCATCACTGTGTTGTCTGACCTGTTTTCTGACTGTTAAACCCTAAGGTTTCAGTCAGGTTCAGACAATCGTATAATAGTTTCATGTTAGGTACAATGTATCAATAGAATAAACATAGTTTCACACAATGTGTACCTGAGTTACTGTATAAGTTTACTGTTGCGATCACTGTTCCGGCACGCGTCCGGCACTGATGTTACAACAGTGTCTTTGACATTGGACGTTCAGAAAGATCTAATCAGTAAGTTAAAACATAAATAACTCATTAAACATAAATAAATGCATAATCACTCTATTACTATCAGTTGTGTGACATTCTGCTACTTGTAAGTTATCAGGTGGGTTTCGTACAACCCCTTTTCCTTTTAATGTTTTATAAACATCGAGGCTTTTCTGTGGAATTTTTCTGGAACATATGATATGTGTCACTGTTATCTATGTGATTTCATGTGATTTGTTGAGAACTTGTGGATTTCATGGGATTTTTCCTGTAGAACATAACCCTATCACAGAACTTAAAAGTCCTCATTTCCGAACTGTATCTAGTGAACCCGTGTGGGGCCGAACAGAAAACAATGATAGTACTATCAGCTGACAACCCATTTGCCGTGAGCTTGCAACTCCCCTTGGTGTAAATATTTGTTATCTGTTTGCAGAACTTCTTAATGTAGTGATAGACATTAAGACAATGAGGCACTAAGATATGTACCGACGGGTAATATCTTTATAGAACATAATAGAACAGTCCGAAAGAAACTAGATACGGGTCCCATGGTTATCTAGAACTGAACATTTTAAGAACTTGCATAACATATCATATTGTTGAACTTGAACGATACAAACTCACTAGCTTTGTGCTGACGTTTTAAACTTAAAACTTTTGCATGAAGACAGTGACCACCGGGTGAGGATGCACTTCATACATGTGTAATTAAATAAATCAGATTGTGTAATAAACTTAGCTGTAATGTTGGTTGTAATTATGAAACCTTGTAATATATTTTCTTTAAGTTAATCTGTGTGCCATGATATCGGATCAAGTAAGTCACACCTCATCTATAAAATATCACCACTATGCTTCCACAATTTTCTCAGTGACATCATCAACAGGTGACGAGAGGTGAGGGTGTGACATCATATAAACCAAAAATTTGGAATGTTTGCTAAACGTTCAAATTCTTATGAGCTATTAGAATTAGTTGGTACCTCTGCTTTCTCGTCTGTAGCTTCCTTTTGTTCTGAGTCCCGTGTATGTCGTAAAATAAAACTAGGCAAATAAAAAAAAGATCTTCTCTTCATATATAATGAAAATCTAGTTAGATGATTTGGCAATCGTTTTATTCTTTAACAAGCTAGGTAGACACTAATTTATAAAACTATATCATAATTTATGGACTTGATAAACATAAATAAATATAATTTAAAATTAAAACTAGTTCAAATTTGACAATCTGTTTTAAATGAATAAAACATGGATCTTTGCAATGGTTATTCATACGAAAATTATCACGGATTGAACCGTAAATAGCCTCGAGAAGATTATTTGGTGGAAAACAACCCGGTGTTTTTAAAATCATAGTCGATTGTTCAAACTGCTTGTGAGCAATTATTCTTTAGACAATTTTGTGTTTGTTAAAGATTAATGTTTCTAAATGAAATGAATAACATGTTATAATTAGTGCATGCGTTTTATGGAGGGAGGACCTTAAAACGCCACGTGACAAGGTCATTTGTGATCATTTCGGCAGATGTTGAAAGTTTTGAAGAAATAACACTTTAAGATTTGATGTTTAGCTATCATTCTTGCACTCATTTAAAATATGTTGTGTATTATATTTTATTATAAATGTTCAACTACTGCTTAAGTTTATTTATTTTTAAATAAACAAGTTGATCTAAAGAGAATAAAACGATAAATGATAAATAATATGTAAATTTTGGAGAATTTAAAATTTTCTAGTCTAATAAAGATACATATTTAAACGGAAATTACAATTGGTGACTTGCACGAAAACAATGAGCGAGTTGTGATCTTGACTTATGTTGCATGTCTCATATCAAACATCAATGTAATATGATGAGTGTATTAAAACGAAATACACGAGAACAAATGATGTTGTCTAATATATGTTGAGAGCATCAACATGGAAATTCATAAGTGTGTTTTGATTAATATAACATATGAATGAAATATATATGTTATTATTGTAAATAATCTTAATAAATTTTGCATATTTATTAAAGATACTTACAATAGTGATGGTCTTGTAGATTATGCTACAACCATTAACGCTATTGAAACTATGTGGAGGATTTATCATTCAATTTGGGAGAGTATCCTAATATATGGTTTCATTGTAACAATAGAAATTTGTAAATCACTTGAGGCAAATGTGAGTGCCATGTTGTTGAGTGTCAATCTAGTTGATTATATCTCAAGACTTCGGTGATTTTATACAAATATCATTCATCCTATTGTTGATAAATGTGTTCACCAAAGTGACTCGATCTAGAACTTTTGTTTAAGTTTTTATGAGTAAATGGTGAAGCATTAGAGATTAAAGGCAAATGAATTATGATCCTATATAATGGATGAAGTTAAATATGGTTATGAGTTTTGCTTAAACCAAGGGTTTAAAAATCTCATTATTCTTGTCTAAACTAAGATATGAATGTTTGTAGAGATAATGTGTTATCTCTTGGAGCTGTGAATGATCAGAATGATGCATCTTGTGTTCACATGTTAATATTTTAGTTTATAGCATGCTAGACTAATACATGTTAATTTAGATGCTCTGCAGAGATTAAATTAACTTTAAACATTCAATATATGTGATGACATGAAAATGAGTTGTAAGTTTATAGTTTATGAATATAACTTCATTTACTTCAAAAAGGATAACTTTAGATGGCCACCGAAATAGATGTACTTTTATTCGGTTTATATGAGAACTCATGGAGTAATATGTCCGAATGAAATCAATGACATAATGATATATATGTTTGATATCTTATCACATGTGTCAAAGTCATCAAAAGATAAATTGCTCAAACTTAATCAAAATGCAAGCAATGTTGGGGAATGTGCCAATTACGAAACAACCCTCTAGAGTTTGTAAGAGATATTATTTGAGAAGTTTCTCAACCTTTTGTGAAAAAGGAAACTTTTCACAACACCATCTTGATAATTGGAAAATGGTTATCCAATAAGACTCAAATGTGGGAGTTGCTCGCACTTAATACAAGTGAAAGATTTTGTAATAAGGATTTTAGTAATCCAAATAAATATTGCAAATTCGTGACCAAGTGGGGTACACGATGGTTATATGGAGTCAATCAAGTTGATTGAACTCAAATGTCAATTGGTTAATTCAAATTCTAGTTATATATTTGAAAAAGTTTACCAAAGGCATGGTGAAAACGTGTTTAGCCTTGAAATGAGTTTCAAATCATTCTAAAGACATGGTTATATAACTAGATCCAAGTTGAGATCACTGGTTAGAACAACTTATCTCACTTGCAAATTATCGTTGTTGACTTGGTGAAGTCAAAGATAATGTTTTGGGTCCAATAACATGAGAGATTAAGTTGAGGAATGTGACTAAAACCCATGTAAAAAGATATTTGAATGAAACCTAACCTTGTTGATTGGAGATCCCAAGATCTAGGTTCAATAGGACAACTAATTCATCTATCTAGAGTGGTCACTATGAGGGGCATAGTCGTACAATGGATGTATAAGCTAATATATATATATATATATATGTTGATATATATCCTCCTAAATTGTAGAAGGGTGTTTAAATACGTCCTAGTTCACAATCATGGACATTGTTGTGTGAGGCTAAGCATAATATATGGTTAATGATCTGTGTAAATCATAACCAAAATTCTTTTAATGATTTGTGGACAAATCAGCTATGTTAGAGAGAAGTGGGGTCGCTTCGAATGGAATTGTGGGGCATAATTCCTAGAGCTCTCCCAGAACCAGGATAGTGTTCCATGATCATAACGGACACAACAATGAGGGGTTAACCAGACCAAGAAGAGTATTGTGTGAGGTGTAATAACGTCTACGTAAAAAGGGGTTTAGTTCAAGAACATCACGTCTACTAACCGCTAGGAGACCAAGTATACTTCACAAAGGAAAGTTCAAAGGTGACACCTTCTCATGCAATACTCAACTGCTGAAATTGTGTTTTAACACTTGAGTGTATGAGTTGATTTTTATTCATGTGGGGGATTGTTAGAAATTTGAGTAGTTTCAAATTTAATATGAATTAAAATAAGACTTTTCATATTACTCAATTAAATCAAGACTCTTTAAGTTACATATATTGATTATATGTATTATGTCAAGACTCTTGGAATCATCATCTTGTAGTATAAATACAAGACAATTGGTGTCTTTTTTTGGTTGAAAAAGAATACTACATACCATCTAATTTCCAACTTTCTCAACTCTTCAAGCTCTTGTTTAAGATATATTTTTCAGGTGCTAAGTTAATCCCAACAGTACACAAACTATTTCGGTTGTTGTACCCTGGGAGACAGACGCATTCGTCTTGAGAAGAGGCGCGAAATCTGTTTTAAGAGAAACGTATTGAATACGTGCCTCAACCACAATCATCAACACATTTAATCCATCTTTTTCAGTGAAAAATAAGTGGAAGACACACTGGATTGAAAACATCATCAAATGGCTTGGTTGAAGACTCAACATGAAACATGTTCTAGTCAAACAAGATACTTTGAGCACCCAACGAATAGATGGATCAAAACAAGTTTGGTAACGAATTCGTCACTTATATTTTATTATTTTAGTCTTGTAACCGATTTTGTACTAGATTATTTTCTATGAATAACGAGAGTCTCGTTATTATTTATATTTTATTATTATGTTATAATAAAACGGTAAACCAATTTCCTACAACATTTTAAATGACGCCCGCAAATCAGAACCATATCTATCATATTTGCTGGGTTACATGACAAAGATATGCTCAGGTTAGCACACAAGTCATGGGTGACCAAATAAATGAACAAAAGTTGAAGATTGAATACCAAATGTATTGAACCGCGAAAATTGTGTATTGTTTTCAACACATCAAAAGAAGAGCTTCTCGGGTTCGACCAAGCAGGTTAAGTGCAGTTGCAGCAATGTGATGTCCGGTTAGCCCGGCTAGAGCAAGTTGTTCCATTGGTGATGCCTGCTCCACATAGTTGTCTGGTAACACAATCGGCCTCCACTGGAAACATGGTTATGCAAGATTAAGGTCTATCCATTTAACATAAGGTGATGATTTCAATGCAGTAAATTATTGTAATGCTAAATGAGCTAATTCGGGTTAATTTAGTGGCATAAATTTCTAATACGACACAAACTTAACAAGAAATGTGCAGATTTGAGTTTAGTATAAACGGGTTCGTCCAAGTTTCGGGTCAATCCATGAAACCACTTAACTAAACGAGTTGTCCTCGTGTTAAGCCGACGGGTTTATGGGTTTACCTTTTTAACCCATTTATTTTTTTTCAAATGTGTTTTATATCATACATTAAATTGGTTGGATCTTTTGTCAAAATTAGAATTTAAAAAAAGAAATTGTAATAAGATTTTATAATCAAAATTTAATCCTTTTACAACTCATATGCAACTTTTGTTGTCCATTTGTGATTTTAAAGTATCAATATATAAAAAAAATAATAATAAATTTAGGTTAAATGGGTCATGTTCGTTAGCGTGCCCCTTTTCTTTCCACTTTCTCTTTCGACCTGCAAATATTTTATCGTGTTATGTTTAATATGTTTGACATGGTTTTTGGGTTTGGGTTATCTTTGAGTTTGTATAAAATTTGGGGTTCATGTCAGGTTGGACTTGGCAACCCACAAGCATGACCCGTCTAGCACCCCTAGGGTTATATATTATATCAAATAGGTCAGATGAGCAAGAATAAAAGATTTAGCTAAAATGAAATGCATCGGATGGAACAAACGTCAGCCAATGCAGATTCAAATTGCCCAAACCACCCTAAATAGAATTATTTAGAAATTATCCGCTTTTATCATCACCCAAGGTACCCGACCCTTTAATACCTTGATTGATCCATCAAGTTTCCCATCAAGAGTTAAAAATTGAGCAACATGTGATCCAAACCCTCCAATGGAGCCTTCCTCTACTGTAATCAAGAAAGAGTGGTTTTCACACAATTGTCTAACAAGCTTAATATCAAGGGGTTTGCAAAATCTTGCATCAGCAACTGTTACTTGGATCCCAAGTTCTGAAAGAAGGGATTGAGCTCTAAGGCAATTCTGGACCATAGATCCATATCCCAGCAAAGCAATGTCTTTACCCTCAACAATAACTCTTCCTTTACCAATCTGTAAAAAATCAACTTTAGGGACAAATTGTGCTTAAGAGAATAAAATATCAAGTAATTATTTGCCTTTAAAATGTCATATATAATAAAAACATAATGAAACAGTTGCAACATCTTCAGACTCAGCACCCATGGATTTGGTATTTTTGTTGTTCAGAAGGTTAGTGATAGAAACATTAGTATCAACGGTAATGTAGGGGGGAGCATTTATGTACGAGTGTACATTAATTACTCAAATATTTTAGGCAGAGGAGGCAATTTCGAGCCACTTAATTCTTAAATGAGCTGAATTCTATCTCAAACGGGTCAAAATAAGAATGAAAATTGATTTTAGCATGTTGAAAGCTACCCAAAGTCTATTTTTAGTCAAACCCCCAAAATCCTATTGAAAGAATTAGATTAATGTTAGCAACAATATTGTTTTGCAAACACAAAACTTGGCTAAAACATGAGAAAAATTGTTTATGTGACTTTTGACCCAGATCCATCACCCAATCCTTCTTTCAGCAGCATCTACCTTCAGGTAAACGTGTTCTTTATTTGAGAAGAAATTCATTAGAGAGTCACAAAGGAATAAATAGGGGAGGGTTTATGTTATATATATATATAGGGGAGGGTTTATAGATATATATATATATATAGTATATATATATATATAGGGGAGGGTTTCTAAGAAAACCTTCAGTTTGGAGAAAACTAAGAAAATAAACCACAATCATTACCAATTAAACTTTTTTTCATTTTTTATTTTTATTTCTTTTTATTATAAGATAAGAAAAGTAAAAAAAAGGAAAAAAAAATATATAAAAAAATATATGTATTTCATATTATTACACATATATGTAACTTGATGGAGTTACATATATGTAACTTTATGAGTTGCATGCGAAACCTTTTGAGTTACATATAAGTAGCTTCATCATATACATATTTTTATTAAAATTATTTTTTACCTTATAACATTTCTAACCTTTTAATAAAAAAATTATGAGAATTTTTTTAAAAAATTTATTGGTTAGTATGAGTTTTTTTGGTTTTCTCCAAAATAAGGAGTTTTCTTATAAACCCTCCTCTATCTATATATATATATATATGTTATTACATATATGTAACTTGTACGCTACACATACGAATTATGTATATGTAACTTTATGAGTTACATGTAAAACTTTTTGAGTTACATAGATGTAACTTCGTGATCTACATATCTTTATTTTTTTTTCTTATAACATTTCTAACCTTATATTTAAATATTATGATTTTGTTTTAAATTTATCGAT
Source organism: Mikania micrantha (assembly GCA_009363875.1). Lineage (NCBI taxonomy): Eukaryota > Viridiplantae > Streptophyta > Magnoliopsida > Asterales > Asteraceae > Mikania > Mikania micrantha. The sequence goes on from CM018687.1 coordinate 31,800,613, forward strand.
AACTATGAGTTTTCTTAGTTTTCTCCAAAATGAGAAGTTTTCTTTTGAATTCTCCTCACAATAGATAATAAACCTAAACTACAAAAATCATATACTCTAATTTGGGCTAACAAAATAATTTACAGAAACTGACAATAGAATTGCATATTATGTTGACTGCAGTTGTCACGTAATCTCAAGCAACTTTTAATCATCAGTTAATATCTTTGAAAGTAAAGAGAACACTCAGTAATTCACTTAATGACACAATCCATGTATGGCTCAGGAAGGTCAACAAGCCTAAATTAGGCGAGCATTGATAGGGTTAGAGTACAAGAAGCACAAGAAGTAGAAGGAAAACCGATTTACCGGATAAAATCCCATGATCGACAGCTAGGTTTATATTAAACACATCAAATGTTCAAGTTTCACAAAACACCACAAACAATATAAAAGAAACCCATAATGGTCCTTGACTCGTGCAGACTCAATAATTAATAAAAGATATAAAATAAAGAACCCAACCCAATCCCTTGTTCGTAACAAGCATCAACCACTTCTCATAGCTTATATATTTTGTAGTCAAATTTACTTTTCATGGAGAGCTTTAAATAGCAACTTCTATTTGAATACTTCAACTTTAATTACACTTAGATCTTCTTAAGTAAAGCATATGCATTTTTCACAAATATCATTGCAAATATGCATGTTCTACCAACAAAAAAAAAATGCTATTTCTAGAATTAGCTTCATCATGCCTCTATTTTCGTCAGGACAGAGGATGGTGATCCTTATTTTGGATTGAATTCAGAACAAGATTATGTTCATTAATACATAACAATACATTTGAAAATACGAGAAGTAGAATTTTGTTTTTGGAAAGAAATTGTTTTAAGGTAAAGGTGGCAATTTGGACTCATAAACCTACTAATCAAATAAAATAGGTGATGTTTTATCCCTAACGGGTCAAATAGGTTTCAGCAAAACATTAACTAATAGATTACAAGTTAAATGAATCAAACAGGTCAAAAGTTGCTAGAAGTGTATTCAAAACACATTGGTCTTGCAAAATTGAGTTATTATAAGAAGGTAAGATTGTTATTGTAATAGTATAGGTTTTCATAATCATATTTTACACATTAAGTATCTCTGTTTACTTTAAAAAATGGACAAAAAAGTGTGGTGGGGTAGGCCAGCTAATTTCAACCCACAGTTAAAGGTTGCAATTATTGTCCAGACCTACTAACCAACCCACCCAAACGCAGTCTCTGCAAAGAAAATGTGAAAAGAAACACTACACTTGGCAAGAAAAAAGATTTTAGACAAAAAGCTCAGCTTGTCTAGAATGCTTATTCTTGTAATATGTAGCATAATATTTCCTTTTTAGCATTTTTCAGCAACAATGGTTTGTTTGATACAAGGGGCTAAATGTAATTAATGATGATAAATCTTAAAAGTTAACAGTATGTAAGTAAGAGATGGAGATGCGACCTCAATTGGAACTCCATGGCCTACAGTGGCATTTGACTTGACAATGGCACCTCTAGGATATCTGAAGCAAACAGGCCTATCATCAATGCAGGATGCAGTCGCCACCATGTTCACAAGTTCAACTTCATCAGAAGGGGCCATAACTATCATGTTTGGTAAACATGACATAAAGGTTACATCAAAAGCCCCAGCATTTGTGGGGCCATCAGACCCTACCAAACCAGCACCTGGAATCACAAAACGTACCGGTATCTTTTGCCTATCTACATCATGAACCACCTGAACAAATGTAATGAAAATGGGGTCAGTTAACAGCGACTATGCTTGTAGCAAAAAGTTGTATCAAAATCATAGTTGTCGAAGGCACAAGGTGCTCTCAAGGTGCAAAAGTGAGCCTTGGGCCTGGACGCAAGATGATTAAAATGCGAGGGCTTTCTTAATAGAGGAGCACGTTATTAAAATATTATCTTTAGAGGTTTTAGACATGTTGACTGCTTGTTTTGGGCTATGTAGTCAATAGCCCTCCAAGTGTGCACCTAGGCTCTCTAGCGAGGCGAGGCGAGGCACAGGGAAAATGCCTTGCAACATCCAAGCCCTCAGGCCAGGTTCCGACAAGGTTTCGACAGATTTTGGTCAGCTCTATCAATATTCTAGCCAAATCGTGTAATTTTCAACCTAACTTCCTTGAAACTTTAAATAAATTTCCTAGAACCTGCATCTACTATCCTAAATGAGCCCAAAACAAGCCTAATACTTGTTTAAAAACTCTAACAATGGTATGTTTTTAGCAGCGGATTCAGAAATTTTTTACGAGGGGCAAAAAATGGATATGGGTAAAAAACATGTTGGGTTAGTTGAAAGTTAAAACCACAAAACACCTATTGGTTTGGGTAAAAAGCAATTTGGGTTAGTTGAAAGCACAAAAAAAAGCTATCAAAATTATTAGAAAACCAATTACTTAAATAATCAATTTCAAAGTTATATCATAGCTAATATTTATATTCGTATAAAAATCTATGAAAAGAACACAACTTTTATTATTCATTTCCAATTGTGTCATTTTATAATCAAGTTTGTGCCCCTTGTAATCAGATTTGTGCTCCCATTTTGTTTCAAAATTAAGCAAAATTAAATAAAAACAATGTGTTTTAACATTCGATCGTGGGGTCCTGTGGGGGCCTACCCTCCCCCCCCCCCACCCCCCAAAATGCTTTGTATATGCTACTATATGTTTCTATGCTCCTAATTTAATTCAACCACTCTCTTTTTAAGAGCCTTGTGCCGAGACCCAAGGCTCGCCCTTTGCATCTTGCATAAGTAGTTTTGGGCTAGTTTAGGCCTATGCTGCCTAAGGCGCACGCCCAGGCACTCGGGCACAACCCAGCACTAGAAAAGCAACTCGTAGTAGTCCCGGCATGATTCGGTCAAAACCTATAACTTCAGTTAAGTTTGGTAAATGTGTATTCTGTATATTATTCAATAAAAGAGATTACACTATATATAGACTAGATGACCCTAATTAGGGCCGGCTAATACAATACATAAACATATAATTATCTACTCTAATATTCCCCCCGCAAGCTAAGGCCGAGGTTCGACCTGTAGCTTGGACCGTAATAACATAAATCGCTGTGAAGGAAGCGCCTTTGTGAACACATCAGCAATCTGGTCGTGTGTAGAGATAAACTGAAAATTAAGCTTCCCTTGAGCTACTTTCTCTCGAACAAAGTGGAAATCGACTTCAACATGTTTGGTTCGTGCATGAAATACAGGGTTTGCTGACAAGTATGTGGCTCCTAGATTGTCACACCATAGTGTGGGAGTAGTAGTCACCGGAACCGACAATTCTCTTAGAAGTGTCTCAAGCCAAGTTAGTTCTGCAACCGTGTCTGCTAGTGCTTTGTACTCAGATTCTGTAGATGACCGAGATACAGTCTTCTGTTTACAGGCAGCCCAAGAAATGAGATTTTGGCCTAGATATATTGCAAATCCCCCAGTGGATCGACGGTCATCCGAACACCCAGCCCAATCAGCATCAGAGAAGGCAGTGAGACAGGAATCAGTATAGGCATGAAGGAGACAGCTAGAGTCATGTTTGAGCAGCAAACCAAAATGAGAAGTACCCTGTAGGTATCTGAGGATGCATTTAACGGCAGCCCAATGATTTTGAGATGGTGAGTGCATGAATTGACAAACTTTATTCACTGCAAAGGTGATGTCGGGTCTAGACAGGGTGACATATTGAAGGGCCCCAACAACTTGCCGATATTTAACTGGATTGTCAAAGGGAGCACTATCAGTCAAGGTGAGATTTGTTGTGGTGGTAATGGGAGTTGTAGTTGGCTTGGATTCGGATAGACCTGCTTTGTGAAGAAGATCAACAATATATTTTTGTTGGGATAAGATAATGTCCTTTCCGCTTGGAACAATTTCAATCCCCAAAAAATATGATAACTTCCCAATGTCTTGGACTGCAAAGGTGGTACGAAGACTGGCAACAACCCTTTCAATAGCAGCGGGATCATTTCCTGTAAGAATTATGTCATCGACATACACAAGCATATATAACAATGTTTGGCCAGCAGCATAAATGAACAAAGATGGATCAGTTTGGGATCCTTTAAAGCCGAGGGCAGCAAGAGCAGTGGATAATCGTTGAAACCAAGCTCGCGGGGCTTGTTTGAGTCCATACAGGGACTTATGAAGAAGGCAAACATGATGTGGTTTGTGTGGATCAATGAAGCCGGGTGGCTGTGACAAGTACACGACTTCATTAAGGTCACCATGTAAAAAGGCGTTTTGCACATCAAGTTGTCGAAGAGGCCAGCCATGCGTGACAGCTATGGATAAGACAAATCGTATGGTTGTAGACTTAACAAACGGGCTGAAAGTGTCATGGTAATCAATGCCGGGTTGTTGATGGAATCCCTTGGCCACAAGACGCGCCTTGTAACGTGTGACCGCCCCGTGTTGATCTCGTTTGATCTTGTATACCCATTTGCAGTCAACAATGTTGGTGTTAGGAGCACGAGGAACTAAAGACCATGTGTTGTTTCTTAGAAGAGCTGAGTATTCATCTGCCATAGCTTTCTTCTAGTGAGGATCTTTGTTGGCACTGACAAAGGATAATGGTTCAGTTTCAGATGCAGTAGAGAGATAAGAGGAAGGTTTGTATCGGTTTGGGGGTTTGGGATTTTGGCGCAGATGGGATGGTCTGGGGCGTGTGGGAGGTGGTGGTGGAGGTGGAATAGGAATAGTGGATGAGGAGGGTTGAGGTGAGGAACCAGCAACTGAAAATGATGGGTGAGGGGCAGGTGATTGGGATGAGGTAGAATGAATTGTGATCAGAATGTGGTGTTGAGCTGGATGGAGATGATGGAGTGGTAGGTGATTGTGGTGAATCAGAATGTGAAGGAGGTGGAACTGATGGAGTGGGTTGGGTGGTAGGGTAGGATGAGTAATATGGAGGGTGTGTAACAGGTGGAGATGTGAGTGGTGAGTTAGAAGAGGGTGTGAAAGGAAAGACATGTTTGAGAAAGCGAACATGTCTAGCTACATAGAGACGTTCAGATTGTAAGTCAAGGCATCGATAGCCATGGTGGTAGGTGCTGTACCCAAGAAAGACACAAGAGAGGGAACGAAAGTCCATTTTGTGGGAATTATAAGCTCGAAGATGAGGATAACATTGACAACCGAATACCCGAAGAAAGGAGAAATTGGGTTTGTGATGAAAAATGTGTTCGAAAGGGGAGATGCTGGAATTGGCACGGGAGGGCATACGATTAATGAGGTAAACTGCTGTGTCAAAAGCAAAGTGCCAGTATTTTTGTGGGACATGAGATTGGGCCAGTAGTGTAAGACCGGTTTCAACAACATGTCTGTGGCGACGTTCTACTGTGCCATTTTGTTCACTTGTATGTGGACAAGAGAGTCGATGTATGATGCCGTGGTCTAAAAAGAATGGTGATAATTTTCTAAATTCGCCCCCCCAGTCAGTTTGAAAGGATTTAAGTTTTGTGTTGAATTGTCGTTCAACCATAACCACAAATTGTGTGAAGGTGGTAAAAACATCAGATTTTAGTTTTAATGGAAAAAACCACATGAACTTAGAATAATGATCGACACATAGCAGGAAATATTTATGACCATCACATGAAGAAACGGGTGCAGGACCCCATACATCACAAAAAATCAAATCCAAAAAATTAGAACCTTTATAATCTGATGTTGACAAAGTAAGTTTGGATGATTTGCCAACATAACAAGAATCACAAAAAGAAGGAGAATGTTTATTGGAAACTGGTAAACAATACTTAGATAACATAGAATTTAAAAGTTGTGGGTGTGGGTGTCCAAGTCTTTGATGCCAAATATGTGAAGAGGCACGAACTGTTGAAAAAGCAACTTTTGGAGTAGCATGCATCCTTGAGGGAGGAAACAGGTAAAGACCATCACTGCTTGGACCCGTGAGGAGGGTAGTGCGGGAAAGGTTGTCCTTCACACAAAAGAAAGAAGCGTGAAATTCAAAGAAGACTTTATTATCACGACAAAATTGTTGAACAGAAAGAAGATTTCGATTAATAGTAGGAACATGCAGGATGTTTTTAAGAGAAAAAGTTTTGTTAGGTGAAGAGAGACTGGTTGAACCAATATGAAGAATGGGTAGGGATTTACCATTTCCAACATGAAGATTGTCCTCACCTAGATAAGGTTCTGAATACTCAAAACTTGAAAGATCAGAAGCCACATGATTAGTTGAGCCAGTGTCGGGTAGCCAAGATGTTGAGGCTTGGGATCTGTTGTCAGCATAGTAAGCAGATGGTGGACGTGCCCGTAAGGTTGCAGGATCTCGATTGGGGCATTGAGAAGGAAGATGTCCAATTCCACATCGATTGCAGGTTCCAAAAACAGTGTTCTGAGTGGAAGCCCAAGAGAATTGATTTCGGTTGAGTCCAGAGGGGTTGCGATTGTTGGAGCTATGAAAGGAACCTCGTCCACGTCTGTTGTTATGACCACGACCACGGGTAGACCTTGATCGATTTGTATAGAAGGCTTGTGGCTGGGATGAGATAGTTGTTTGTGGCTGAACCAGTAAACTGAGTTGGGTAATAAGATGTTGTAGGGTTTGAATGGTGTTTGATGGAATAGGTGAGGAAGGGTTATTGGTTGGTTGAGATGAAGCCGTGAAAGCTTGGGCAGGTGGAAGTGTTGGGAGGGATTTTCGGATCATGAAGTCATGGTCCAAAAGTAAAGCATGAGGCTCAGTAAAAGCAGTAGGGAATTGGCGGGTGAGCAGGTTGGTTTTGAGTCCATTGTACTCATCACGAAGACCAGAGACAACCAGCATGACAAGATCTTGTTCTTTCATAGGATCACCAATATTAGCAAGGGCGTCAGCATATTCTTGTGCCCTGGTTAGATAAGCTGCTGAGGTTTCATCGGATTTCATCTCGAGTTTCAGAAGTTGTGTCTTGAGAGTATACTGGCGGGATGAAGTATTGGGTGCATAGGCGCGTTCAAGAGCAAGCCAAAGATCTCGCGCTGTATTGCTGGTCTGAACATGAGCAAAAGATGATTCAGAAATAGTGGAGACAATGAGCATGCGAACATGAGCATCGTTCGCTATCCAGGTCGTATGGTTAGGGTTAGGTTGCGGTTGAGGAGCAGATTCTTTGTCGGAGGGAGGAGGCAATTGAATGGTGGGTGGCGGACACGGGATGGTGTTGTCGACGTATCCAAAGAGGTTGTTTGTGATCAAGAAGGGTTGAACCATTGCTTTCCAGTATCCGTAGTTTGTGGGTGAGAGTTTGAAGCCAAACTTGTGAGAGTTGTGTGTCGTTTTTGCTGCATCAGAAAAGGGTTGAAGGAGAGCCATGTGTGCGGCAGTAAATGAGATCGGCGACAGAAGATGAGATCGGTGGAGATTGGTGGTTGTCTCACCGGGAAAAAAAAAAAAAAAGAGGATGACGGCAGAATAGGGTAAACCTGGCTGTGATACCAAGTTAAGTTTGGTAAATGTGTATTCTGTATATTATTCAATAAAAGAGATTACACTATATATAGACTAGATGACCCTAATTAGGGCCGGCTAATACAATACATAAACATATAATTATCTAGTCTAATAACTTCTAACTTCAAAGGTCTTAATTTAAAGGTGTGAATTTAAAAGGAGAGAGGAAAGGAGATATCAAGATTTACATGTTCATAAAAGAGGAGATATGTAGTGAAAGGGTGATGTGTTACAGTGATGTAGTAACTTTCTCTGTAACTTGTTGCCAGTAACTTCGGTAAAAAAGGTTCTTACGAGGGGCAAAAAATGGGTATGGGTAAAAAACAGGTTGGGTTAGTTAAAAGTTGAAACCACAAAACACCTATCGTTTTGGGTAAAAAGCAATTTGGGTTAGTTGAAAGCACAAAAAAAAGCTATCAAAATTATTAGAAAACCAATTACTTAAATAATCAATTTCAAAGTTATATCATAGCTAATATTTATATTCGTATAAAAATCTATGAAAAGAACACAACTTTTATTATTCATTTCCAATTGTGTCATTTTATAAAAGTTGGCAATATAAACGGGTTGGACGGGTTGATACCGTTCACAATACACAAGTACACATACAAAAAGGTATCAACGTAAGGTGGCAATATGAACGGGTTGACTAACACGCTAAAATGGGGTTCATGTTGAAATTGGAGTTTTAGTAATGTTAATATGAGATGGGTTTATTGCAATGATGTTTTTAATTCGTTATAAGTAGTTTACATATTTTTGTTACATTTATAATAAAAATAGATAAATAAAAATGATTCAAGGTTGTAACTTGTAAGGGTTAAAGAAAAAACTTCGGCAACTTTAGACCTATTGAACCCAATTGACCAGCTCCCTTTTTAAGTAATTTTCCTTTTTGCTAGTTAACTTAAAGTGTGTCACTTAATTGCTTGGTTTAGAAAGCACACCTCACAGAGAGCTAAGGCACGATGTGACATAAAGCAAGGGCTTTTAGATTTCAAACTACATAAGGGGAGAACTGTACCAAAGCACAGGTGAGGCGTCTTTTTAGGCAATAAATCAGCATAGGGTGCAAGTCTAAGGCAAGCTTTTTGTACAAGTTTGAATTTGTGCTTCATGATGCTGTACTATAGGCTTTATAATAGGTTGTACATATAAGTTATTAAGACATTAAACCATATATAGAGGTTATTAATGTCTTAAAACGAAGCCTATATGTTTGACATAAAAAACTGAAGGAAAACCAATCGAGAATATTTAGGGGAGCAAGGAGGAAGAGGAGAGGGGGGATAGAGAGGATGACCTGATCATACGCTCTTTGAAGAAAGGTAGATGGTATTATGCAAAATGGCTTCAATCCACCACATGATAAACCAGCCGAGAATGTAACAGCATGCTGTTCTGCCATTCCTACATCAAATAACCTGTCCGGAAACTTGTCATTGTATAATTTAAGTGCTGGTTCCATTCCCATTCCAGATCCTGCAAGAACTACCATGATATCTTTGTCTAGTTGTGCTTCCATGGTCAACGCCTCCCCAAACCAATCACTATAAGTTTGGCAGCAGTTACTTGGTTGCGGGTCTGAGTCATAAGGATCTGTTTCATACAAGAGTACAAAAATCTTGATGTATTTTGGCCTTAGTATCAACATGTTATACCAACAATCCAATCACTTCAATTAACGTTTATCACAAGTATTCAAGCTAATAGTTTTCACACTACACATGAAATTTAATATTTAACATATCAAGTATAGAAATTGCAGCATGTCAATGTGCAGTTTGATGGATACGTTATACTGTTGGTCAATTTTTTTTAGACACTGGAAAAACATGTGTATGTGTTTACAAATAATTATTATGAATTCAAGTCAGTAACTTATGATTATAATTTTCTTAGTTTTAGTGTCTAAATAATCAAATCTAGAGAAGCAGTTGTACCATAGCTACAAAAGAATGTTTATACAGACAAAAGAAAACTCTTACAATATGGGGAAATAGGGAATTGTTTGAAGAGCAACAAGGTTTTATGGAGGCCGAATTGGCCAGTTAGTTGTGTTGGTAACATCAAAATGGGTAATTTTTGTAGATCTGGCAATCTTGACCTAATGCAAGATAAACGGGTTGGTTTGGGTGAGCAATTATTGTATTTTGGGTTGAATAGATAGCATCATAACATAGAACGAGTTGAGATGGATAAAAACTTAACACAATGCGGGTCAAGATGGGTAACTTAAACTATGAGACTAGAATAGATTCAAACGGGTGAAAACTATCAATATAATATATTTGATGATATAATTACTAAAGATTATGCAAATAAACTATTTGTTTACTTACAACCCATTTTAACTTGAACCAAATTGATGTTTTTTAAAAATGACTTGTTTAGACCCAAACTGATTTTACTTAAAACTCATCCTAACCCAAACCCGTTCTGACTTGTTACCCAACCCGACCCAATCAGCCTGTTTTGCCAGGCTTAATTTTTAGGCAGCTTAGAGTGGGTTGGGTTGGTTGGTTGACTTGTCAACAATTTAGTCTTGTATTATGAATTTATTAATATTCATGTGCTTAAAAAGTTACAAAAAAAATATACTGTTAAATATAGCACCTACATAAAAGTGCCTATCGTCATCGTTACAAAAAAAATTAGTTGTACTAAGCTCAAAAACTTTCTTTTTATGTGTATTTATTGGGAAAGCATATTATAAATACTATTATAAAAAACAAATAATAAATACAACGAATTTAAATTGCAAATCAAGTAGAGATCGCATAAAAGCACATACCGTGGTTGTATTTCTTAGATATCCCAATCTGCTTCTCCTCTCGTGTTTCTTTATCTTGTGTTGTTACAACATGAACCAAAACAGGACCAGTTGAATCCAAGGATGCCACTTGATTAAGAACACAACAAAGATCTTCAATATTGTGGCCATCCACAGGACCAATGTAATACAAACCAAGCTCTTCATATAGAGTTGCCCCTGGTGGACCAATCATGCCGCGTGCATATTCATCAACTTTAGCCGCCCATTCATACATACCCTTACCAATTTTCTTTGTTAAACCCTACATCATGAGAGCATAGATTGTACAATTATCTTGAATCCTCAAAAATACTATTTCATGTTTATTAAACATTATCACATATGCACAATATGACAAGACCTAAATGATATACTTCTTGTTGAAACCATATAATTTATTAACGGCATGCGTTTGAGAGGAACCATATCTCCAAAATGGCATATTTTTTAGAGGTAGATTGTCTCCATGAGTTCAATAATTCTCAGCTTAAAAATCAAGCATTAATTTTATTTCCTTATACCTATATATAGAGTTGCTTCATTATGAAAAACATGATAACTAAGTTTTTAGTAATATAAATACTAACAATGTGTTGAGTGATTTTAAAAATACCATTGTACTACTTAACCCTCAGTCATACTCAATATTGACAGTGTTCAAAATTGAGCCTACATTCGCCTCCATTTCTAGGATTCTGATTAAATCTTGCATATATTCTGAACATTTAAATATAAGGAACCCTTTCTAAGAAGAAATAATAGTAGGAAATTAGGCGTTCTAATTGTACCAAGAGCCATCCCTATATGACTGTTGGTGTGAAAGGAGTATTAGTTCACTTGATTTGAAGAAATAATACCTTAGCAGCTTCTCTAAACTTCCGGAACAATTTGCTAGACTGTAGCTTGCTAAAAGCACTTGAGAGCATGTTAATTGGTGTTTTGGGGGTATTTTCTAGTTTAGAGTGTAACGATTGACAGCTATCATTTAAAATCACAACCATATCAGAATCCAGATATCCTGCATTGCTCATAGCCTCGTAAAGTTGGCCAGACATAATGCTTTCATTGCTTATGACTGCAACTACGCGTTCTCTCTTCCCTTTAATATCACGTGCAATCGCCATTCCTGTGTACCACCACCATCTTTATTTCAACTTTACATATAATTTATAAAAAAAATTCACTTGCACCAACAACTTATGAACTCATTATCTGGCTAAATGATTATGAATGTGCACACCCTGAAAATATTTCCTGTGGTGTGAATAAATAAAATAAAAAGTTAAAATAATTGATATTTAATGATCCAGTGGTAAATAGGTAACTTGTTATCGTATATAGCTTATTCTCGTCGGAAATCCAATATCTACTACTGTTATGGGTGTTTTTACAAAGTCAAATTCCCAATATATTTAATTGTATGGATGAAGTGTATTAAAGTGAATAAAGATGGGACAAAGATATACCAAGCCCAGCAGAAATACTATTGCATCCATGACCTGCGCCAAAGGGATCAAACACACTCTCGAAACGAGAAGTGTAACCGGAAACTCCATTCTTTTGTCTAAGAGTATTCATAACAGACCTCCTTCCAGTCAGAATCTTATGTGCATAAGTCTGTTAACATTTTAAAACAATCAATTACTATAAAGTGTATGGTATTCTATCCCCATTGCATAAGGCTTTTAGCATTTTTTTTTTTTTTTTTTTTTATGTTTATTGCAACTTTTGTTTTCTCTCCGTACAAAAGCGAAAAAAAAGCGAAAAAAAAAAAAAAAGAGAACGGTCACTGAACCCGCCGGCGCTACTCCACCGCCGGAGCTCCACCGCCGCACCGCCGCACCACCACACCCACCGGCCGGTCACCGCCGCCCTAAACGGTAACGTCACCTTCTTCTTCTTCTTCTTCTTCTTCTTCTACGTCTTCTATCTCTACTTCTTCTTCTTCGTTGTACCTCTTTTCCCCCTTTCTCTTCTCCCCCCTGTTCGACTTCACACGTCTGTCGATCACCACCGTGACCACCACCCTTGACCGGCCGGTCGGAAACCAACCAACCCTGGTAATCGCTCTTTTCTGTAAACAACCAGACCGCCGGTCAAGCAACCTCAACCCTAACCTACGCTCTGCACACTAATCTCCCTAAACACAGGTCGTCACCACCCCCCTTCCATCTTACCAGTCGGTGTTCGCCCTATCTCTCGCCCTCCCTATATCTCTTGCTACCTCCCTACCTCCTTACCATCTCTCTCTCTCTCTCTCTCTCTCTCTCTCTCTCTCTCTCTCGTCCTAAACACTGGTCGGACACCAGGAACGTTTTTTTTTTGGTTGTTTTGTCGATTTTAGTTGCAGGTTGCGTTAACCACCTGGTCACAAGGGCTTTGCCGGTGCTGAAACAGAAAGCGGTAACAAGAACACAGGTGAAGTGCTGAGGAAACTAAGAACATCCTAACCTGGGTGTCCCGCGGTGAGATTGTTCTATTATCCTCTTGAGTTTTGCTCGTATACTTGTGTGAATTGTCTTGTGTGTTTGTTCATTACAAATTGCGCAACTGAGATCACTTTTGCTCAATAGCCAGCTATAGTAAAATCAGTGTGATTGTTGTTGGATCTCGAATATTTGCTTGTGTTGGATCTGGAATATTTGCTTGTGTTGGGATTAGATTGTTTACTAGAGAGTGTTGGGGGCTTACACTAACTCTCTGTGCCTTCTGCTTTATCTGTATTTTCCGTCTGTCCACAGTGTAGGCTAGGGTATATTTGGTCTTATTTATTGGCTGGTTTTAGTCCATTATTGATTGTTGGGTGTTGGGTTTAGCCTTACTATCTGTTGCAGTATAGACCAAGTTGATTCACACCTATTTGATTACTCTGCTCTGTTGTGCACTGTATATGTGACTGATTGCATTGTGTATTTTGTGTATTTTTGCTTGTATTTTGCGTATACTTGTGCCTTTGCTCTGTTTGTTCACTGTATGTGTGCCTGATTGCATTGTGTATTTTGTGTGTACTTGTATCTTTGCTGCTTTCTGTGGGTTGTTTGGAGACTGACTATACAGTATAGACGGGAGGGTACATTATGCTGCCTTGAGATCATGTCCAGTGAGGGGAGGTGCTGGTAGGCGAGGAAAAAAGGGGTGTATTTTACGCATAGCGACGTGGAACATTGGGACGTTGACTGGAAAACTGTTGGAGTTAGTGGACGCACTCAGAAGGCGAAGAATACAAATAGCATGCCTTCAAGAGACAAGGTGGAAGGGGAAAAGAGGCGCAGAGTATAACGGATACAAGTTATGGCACTAAGGGTCCGACGGGGCAAAAAATGGAGTAGGTTTTCTGGTCGCAAGAGAATTTCAAGACAAGGTGGTGGAGATAAAAAGGTGCAATGATCGGATAATGCTGCTGAGGATGGTGTTAGGGGAGGAACCAGTAGCGATCATTACTGCATACGCACCACATGCTGGTTTAGGAGAGGACGAGAAGCAAGAGTTTTGGGATGGTATGGATGAAGTCCTAAGAGACATTCCAGGAGATGAGAGGATATGTATAGGCGGAGATTTCAATGGTCACATCGGGAAGGAGAATGTGGAGTATCCAACGATACACGGAGGCCGAGGTTTCGGGGAAAGAAACGAAAGTGGCAAAAACCTACTGGAGTTTGCGATGGCTCATGACTTAGGGATCGTGAACTCCTTCTTTAAGAAGAGGGACTCGCACTTAATCACGTTCAGTAGTGGAGGACATGACACACAGATTGACTATGTATTGATGCGACGAGGAGAGCGTAGCAGATGGTTGGACTGCAAGGTTATACCTGGGGAGGCAGTCGGGTCGCAACATAGACTTTTGGTGACTGATATTGCAATGCGCATGAAGTTGGTGGCGGAGAGGAAGCATACACCAAGGATTAGATGGGGTTGTCTAAAGGGAGAAAAGTTAACGGAATTCAGAGATAAGGTACTTCAAGCCAAGGATAACGATTGGTATGGGGACACAAACAGCATGTGGGAAGCGATGGCAGACAATGTGACAAGAGTCGCACGGGAAACATTAGGGATGACAACAGGAAGGATAAGCGGGCAGAGAGAAGCGTGGTGGTGGAATGACGAGGTGCGACAAAAGGTCCTAACAAAGCAGGAGAGGTTTAGGGAGTTGGTTGAGTGTAAGGAGGAAGCAGAGAGAGGAAGATTGAAGAATAGCTATAAAGAAGCAAAACGAGAGGCAAAGAAGAAAGTAGCAGAGGCTAAAGACAAGGCATACAGAGAGATGTATAAACGCCTCGAAACCAAGGAAGGGGAGCACGAAATGTTCAAGATCGCCAAGGCCAGGGAGAGAAAGAGACAGGATATAGGAGTAGTGAGATTCATAAAGGGGGAGGATGGAAGAGTCCTAGTAAAGGAGCAGGACATTAAAGAGAGGTGGAAAACATACTTCAATGATTTATTCAACAACAGGGGCAACGTCGAGAGTAATGACGACTACACCAACCGAGAGACTCAACGGAACAACTGCTATTATAGACGCGTTACCAAAGAGGAGGTACAGAGAGCACTTAGGAAGATGGGGAAGGGGAAAGCGGTGGGACCAGACAATATCCCTATCGAAGCATGGATATGTTTACAAGATGAAGGAGTTAGCTGGTTGACAACTTTGTTCAACAACATAATCCGGACAGGCAGGATGCCAGATCAATGGAGAAGTAGTGTCTTAGTCCCCTTGTATAAGAACAAGGGAGACGCACAGTGTTGTGCTAACTACAGGGGAATTAAACTACTGAGCCATACGATGAAACTCTGGGAAAGAGTGCTGGAGACAAGATTGAGGAGAGAAACCCAGGTGACTGAGAATCAATTCGGTTTTATGCCAGGGAGGTCGACCACAGAGGCGATACACATCCTAAGGAGGCTGATGGAGAGGTATAGGGAGAAGAAGAGAGATTTACACATGGTGTTCATTGACCTGGAGAAGGCATATGATAGTATACCACGCCAGGTGATTTGGGATAGCCTGAAGAGAAGAAGTATCCCTTGGAGATATATAGAGCTGATAAGAGATACGTATACAGGTGCCAAGACTAGTGTTAGAGCACCAGTGGGAGAGACGGAGTATTTCCCTGTGGAGGTGGGATTACACCAAGGGTCGGCACTTAGTCCATTCCTTTTTGCAGTTATTCTAGATGAGCTCTCTAAGTCTATCCAGCAAGATATTCCATGGTGCATGCTTTTTGCGGATGACATAGTGCTAGTGGCAGAAAATGAAGAGGACTTAAACGCGAGGCTAGAGGAGTGGCGACTCGCCTTAGAGAGCAAAGGCTTGCGCATCAGCAAGTCAAAGACCGAGTACCTACGATGTAACTTTAGCGGTAGCATCGACGAGGAAAACCATGTGACTATTGGTGGTCAGGTGGTACCAAAGACAACGAAGTTCAAGTATCTGGGATCGTTCGTCCAGAGTGACGGAGACATTGATACTGACGTAGCCCACCGGGTCCAAGTAGGTTGGAAGAAGTGGAGAGCAGCTACAACCATCCTATGCGACAAGAGGTTCCCAGAAAAACTAAAAGGCAAGTTCTATAGGGTCGCGGTTAGACCTGCCATGATGTATGGGAGTGATTGTTGGCCAATCAAGAAGACGCAGGCGAGAAAGCTAGAGACAGCAGAGATGAGGATGTTAAGATGGATGTGTGGACACACGAGGCTCGACCGAATAAGGAACGAAGTCATCAGGGAAAGATTGGAAGTAGCGTGCATCTCAGACAAAGTAAGGGAAGGAAGATTGAGATGGTTTGGCCATGTGAGGAGAAGAAACCTGTTGGCACCTGTTCGAAGAGTAGAGAGTCTCATTGTGGAGGGAAAGAGGGGTAGAGGACGACCGAAGTTGACATGGGAGGAGCAGATACGCCATGATTTGTCGGAGTTGCATCTCTCGGAGGACATGATCAGTGATAGGACTTCATGGAGGCGTAGGATAAAGGCGAGAGATTTCTAGTTGGGGCAGGTCATAAGTGGGCAGGAGCTTAGTTTCATAGAATACTTGTGTTATAGGTAATTGTGGTTGTGGTCTGCATGCTAACTGGGGGTTTTAGTTTGGTGGATGGTTTGGTGTGCTTGCTTTAGCTGGATGGTCTCTTGCTTTGCCTGTTGTTTTGTCTGCCTTATCGACGCTGCTTATTATGGGTATGATTTATATGCATGTCTGACTGTTTCTCTATGCTTGTTTATGCGTGTGGGCAATGGGCTTTATCTGTTCTTCTATGGCTTCGAAAAAAAAAAAAAAATAAAAAAAAAAAAAAAAAAAAAAAAAACAAAATTATATATATATAATAATAATAATAATAATAATAATGATAATAATAATAGTATTAATAGTAATTATAGTAATAAACTTTACATATCTATATATATAAAATTAAGAATAATAAAGGATGGCAACAACTTTTTTTTTGAGCCGGGGGTCTCGTTAGAAGCAGCCTCTCTACCACATCTGGGGTAGGGGTAAGGTTTGTTTTCATCTCACCCTCCCCAGACCCCACGCAGTGGGAACATACTGGGTTTGTTTGTTTGTTTGTTTTTTATGTTTATTGCATGTAAAAAGGATTTTAATGAGACACTAAACTTTTAAAAATGAGATGCAATAAATGATAACCTACTTTTACTTGATTTATATTTTAGTAATCGACTCTAAAGCTTCATTTTTTAAACGGCTAGTAATTTCAATATTAATTGAATGGTAATTTTGGCAGGCATTACGCTTGTGGCTATATGATTTATAATAAGTTACAGAAAATTGATTCGCATAAAGCTTTCTGAAAGTTGGATGGTTCTATTAGCAGAAATTTTAGAACCATGATCATATTAGGAATGAACTGAAAAGGTGTTCAATTTATTGTAACTTGTCCATTTATAAATCTAAAAAAGCAGAGGTGGCTGGATTGTTGGGTTGGCATACCGGATCACTGTTTAGCATGCGTAATAAGTACAGGGTAGAGTCGTATGACACTATGGCATACATATTTTTGTCTAATATCTTAAAAGATGAAAATAATAAGTATTTTACTTATGATTACAAGATCTTGTCATAACAGTCTAAATATTTGAATGTAGAAGCCTGTATGCAATTAAATATAGGATTTGAGCAGCTTCTAATAAATTTTACCCCGTCCCCTTTTTTGTTAATTTTATCGGTGTGGTTGAGCTAAAATACAACCAAAGCAACACATTGATGACTAAAGGGATCAAATTTGACACTTGTAACGATAAGCATAAGATACAGGCTTACTTGCTCTCCAGCATCCCACAATATCTTGTCCATAGGAGCAGAAAAGACACGATGTATGGCAATTGTCAACTCCACCACTGACATGCTACCTTTGACTGACTTTTGAGTTTCATTTCTTATAAAAGACAATTCTGAACGAATGTCATCAGCCAGTTGTTTCAATTCCTACAGAGGTCCATCAGTGAATGGTGGCCATAGTTGAAAAAAAAAATTAATAAGCAGATACAATACCTTATGGGATAGGTTCTTTAAGTGCAAAGGGCTTTCAATTGTATCAAGAATAGGTGTCGGGGGCTTCTCTGGAAATATATCACCTATGTCAGGTAGAACACGTAATCTACTTGCACATCCCTGCATCCATCAAAAGGATATATGAGTAAAAATGGCAAGTTGTATGTTTTATAAAATGAAATCAGCAATATGTATGTTTTTACAAAATCATTATTTGTGTGTGTAACTGTGTATTTAGGAAAAGAATACAATAAAAAAGGAATAATGAATAATAATGGAAAACTGTATATAATTCTTACCCAAAATTACTTTTTAGTCTATGCACAGTCTAATAAATATATATTTAATGAAAATTCTTCTAAAAACACATTTTTACACAAAATCTCAAAGTTTGCCAACGTCTTCCAACAAAAAATGCTCTTCATTACAGTTTCAAACATCAAAACTTAACCTTTTTCCACTTTATAGACTGAGTAACAGGCCACTGGACTTTCTAGCATAAGAGGGTTCCTGTGGCCCAACTACACTAAAAATTTAAATAAAGTAGAACTGTATAGAGTGATAACTTATACAGTAGAACTGTATAGAGTGATAACTTGAGAACTAGCCAATTTTATATTGTCAAGACTTTTGCTCTCCGTACAAAAAAGGCGAAAAAAGAAGAAACGTGAATTCAGACCGTAACGGTCAATTGCAGCACCGCAGGTCCGCCGGAGAACCACCGCAGCACCTCAACACCACCGGCCGGCCGGCACCAAAACCGGGGACCCTCCTTTCTACGTCTTCTTGTACGTCTCTGTCTCTCTCTCTATCTCTCTCTCTCTCTCTCTCCATCTCTATCTCCCCGTCTCCCTCTTCTTCCCTACTGCCTTAGCCAAACGGCCGGCCAGTCGGAAACCCACCAAATCACCAAACGAACTCGCAAAACAGCCACCAAATCACTAAACCACCTCACGATCGGCCGACAACAAACTAACCACGTAACCGGAAACCCTAAAGCGCTCTCTGTCTTTCCCCCACCACTATAGCGCTACCTATCCTCCTTCTCGCTTTCTGTCTACCTCTATCTCGCTCGCTCTCCACCTATCTTACTCGTCGGCCAGAAACAAACAACAGGTACAGGTACAACAGGTTTGGTTTTTTTGGGTTTTCTTGGCTGTTTCTCGTTTTCGCAGCAGGTAAGGAGGAACAACGTAACTCCGGTAAACACAAGAGCAACGCCCGCGGTGAGATTGCTCCTTTACTTGCTGGATTTTCATTACAATAACCGTGGATTATCTTACTTTTGTTGGGTTTTTGTCATTGGGTGCATTACTTTCCTGGGAAATTTGTTGCGTTGGTAGATTGTGTGTGACGTGGTATTACTACCTGCTGATCATTGTGTGAACTTATACTCGTATATGTTTTCTTTTTGTCCATAAATCGCGTGCCTTTGATTCTGGTGTGTCTGATCTTACATTATAGATAGTAGACTACAGTATGCTTCCTTGAGATCGTGTCCAGGGAGGGGAGGTGTGGGTAGGGGGTAAATGGAGGCTATATTTTACGGGTAGGGTCATGGAACATAGGAACGCTGACCGGCAAGTTGTTGGAGTTGATGGATGCATTACGAAGACGCAGAGTACAAGTAGCTTGCCTTCAGGAGACACGGTGGAAAGGGAAACGAGGAGGAGAGTACAATGGGTACAAGCTATGGCACTCAGGTGCAGATGGGGCAAAGAATGGAGTGGGGTTTTCGGTTGCTAAAGAACTTCAACACACGGTGGTGGAGGTGAAAAGGTACAATGATAGAATCATGCTGATGAGAATGGTGTTAGGTGAGGAAGTGGTAGTAGTGGTGAGTGCCTACGCACCACACGTCGGGCTTGGGGAGAATGAGAAGAGAGAGTTCAGGGATTGTATGGACAAAGTCATGAGAAACATACCAAATGAGGAGAAAGTATGTATTGGAGGCGACTTCAATAGTTCAATGGGCATATTGGAAAGGAGAATGAAGGCTTTTCATCGATACATGGAGGTTTCGGTTTTGGGTCTAGAAACGACAGTGGTGGCAGCCTACTGGACTTTGCAATGGCTCATGATCTTGGAATCGTAAACTCCTTCTTCAAGAAAAAGGATTCACAACTGATCATGTTCAGCAGTGGAGGACGGGATACACAGATTGATTACCTCTTGATGCGACGACGAGAGCGTACTATGTGGTTGGATTGCAAAGTTTTCCCGGGGGAGACAACGGCATCGCAACACAAGCTTTTAGCCACAGATATCGCCATGAGAAAGAAGCTGACGGGGCAGGAGTAACATCAGCGCCGGACGCGTGCCGGAACAGTGATCGCAACAGTAACTTGTACAGTAACTCAGGTACACATTGCGTGAAACCATGTTTATACTATTGATACATTATGATTAACATGAAACTATTATGCGATTGTCTGAATCTGACTAAAACCTTAGGGTTTAACATGTCAGAAATATATCAGACAACACAGTGTTGAAACATAAATTTTTGATTTGATACTATTTTGTATAAACGTATGTGAGGTTAAACAAAACAAAACTATAACGGTTGTTGTTACGGAATGCTAAACCGACGAGATATTCGTATATGTGACGATCTGTACGAATGATTCTGAGAGTTTAACGTTCTGAAATAATGACTGAACAGTAGAAAACAAGAATCAGAAAGCTAAACCATCGACGTGTTCGTTCGAATGACGATTCGAACGAATACGCGCGATGGCGACGCGATCTGACGAAACGAAAACGAAAACGAAGAACGATCATACATTTAAGGAAATAAAATATTTCCTATTTTACAATTTTGAAACTCATCATAAATAAATTAAACTAAACTATTTTATTATATCGCGAATGAATTAACGAAACGCGTAAAATATTATAATTCGATAAATAATTAAATTAAACGAAATTTTAAAATAATTTTTAGAAATAAATACTATCCAAGTAGTTTAAAATAATCCTTTTATTTAAATTTACGAAAAATACGCGTAAAGTGCCGGAAACGCGACGAAAATACGAACCGAGCAACCGAAACCAACCCGGACACCCACGGGGTATTTAAACCCTAAATGAAGCATTAAATTTCATTTTTCATCATCTCTCTTCTTCCAAAACCCTCTCAAACCCGTCACCACCATTTCCACTCAAGTTTCCAACTTCTAACCTCAAGATCTCCCTCATTTGTGGATGAAATCGAGCAAATTCGGTGTCTAAACGAAGGTCTTGAAGTCCTCTACGCAGAAGTACAGCAGATCTACGAATTTGTCTAACCATTTTCGAGGTAAATGAGCTTGAAGGATGCAAAAACTAGGGTTTCTTAACCCATATTCGGTCCACACACACACAGGCTAGAACCTTAAACCCCACGCATCCTACACCCCGAGTGACTCACCTACACGATGCCGCATCATGGGAGTGACCCAAAACCTGATTCGGTATGATGATGATGAACAGGTTCGTGATATTGGAGCTGGTCGAGGTTCCCCAGCCGAACCTTCCTACAGCTAGAAGCAGCCGAACCCTTCTCATGCTAACCAGGTGTAGCCGAACCATCCATATAGAAGCGAACCTATCACCCACGAACCAAGAGCCATGCGACCGAACCCTCATCATGCTGCGAACCCTACAAGCCAGTCTGGACCGCGAACCTTTGAACACATGACCGAACCCTCATGCACTCAGCCGAGCCTTGTTCCATGCAACGATACCCTGATTCTGCCGAACCCCTCCTCAACCAGCGAACCTTGTGAGACAACCGAACCTTTGTGTGGCCAGCACCTAACATCCCCGAACCTTATGACACGTAAACATGACCGAACCTTTGGTAATAAACGAACCCTGCTATACCTTGCACGAGCCCTGCGAACCCACCACATGGACGAACCTATATGCCACCTGGGCGAACCTTCATGGCAAGCTTCAGCCGAACCTTCGGCCAAATCTATAGGTTCGCTGCCATGAGGATTGCTTTCTTCGATTACCCGATCAAACCAAACAGCCGGCCCAGTTCTTGTACCCTCGGCCCAATTCCTTTTAACCGGCCCACACACGTGTTACTGTCCAGTTGATTAGGCCCAATGTCGATTGAATGGATCCACATAACCCCTAAGGCCCAACTTGTTCTCTTGGCCCATTAGGATTGTTCGGCCCAAATCAATTGCTAGGCCCATTTCTTATATTGGTCCAAGCCCAAAGGATGGATACACGACCCATCTACATTCGGCCCATTCGATTTTGAGTATAACCTAAAATAACATGACACTTAAATCGTTAGGCTTTACAAGAATAATTTCATAGTTATTTATTAACTATGAAATTAATTATTCAAAATGTTATAAATTGTAAGAATGATAATCTTTAAACGAAAGTTTAAGTTATATATAATTATGAACTTTGGAAGTTCAAGGTTATACTCATAAGAAGTAGATCAAGTTAATGAGAACATATGATGGGAAATGTGAAACTCAACTTGAATGGACAATGTATTAATATAAATCACATATAGCAAATAGGGCCGAATGAAGACCGTGACTCACGAGTGTTAGCCAACTTAGGGGCTAACACTAGTACGTATACGCACACAAGCCACTACAATGAATACTTATAAGTTACAAACTATATGAAATCAATACAGGATCGTGAACATTACAACAAGTGCAATCAAAGAGCGCGTGTATTCTTATTCTACTTAGTCAATCACTTCGGACATAAGGTGAGTTCATTTGTCCCTTTTCAAATTTATTTGTTTTACTTCGGGACTGAAAAGCATGTTAAACATTTTCATAAACTATTGAAATGTTATTTAATGCTTTTAAACATAAACATGATGCTTATATCGATACTTATGCTTGGAACCTAGTATACTTTGAAAAGCAATAGACTTGGAACTTATACTTTAAACTTGAGGCTTGAAATCATATGTTGGATGCTTATGAGACTTGATGCTTAAACATGAGATTAGATGCTTGTGAAACAATATGCTTAAACATGATACTTTATGCTTGGGAAAAACTATATGCTTAAACATGGAACTTGATGCTTATGAAACTTTATGCTTGAACGTGAGACTTTATGCTTGTGACAACTATATGCTTAAACATGAGACTTGATGTTAACCTATGGAATTCATGATGAAACTATGTGTGGACACTTGAAACTATATGCTTGAAACTACTACTTGCGCGTGAAACATTGTGCATGTATCTAATCATAGACTACGTAATTGCTAAACGACTGCTAGTGCAGAGCTTGTACCTATGTATTGAGATACATGTAAACTAAACCATAACGAGACTAAGCTATTACCTATATAAGAGACATGTAATTGCTAAACGACTGCTAGTGCAGAGCTTTTGTCTGCTTATATGAGGTATGTAATTGCTAAAACTTAACCATAATGAGGCTAAGCTATTATCCATATAAGAGACATGTAATTGCTAAACGACTACTAGTGCAGAGCTTTTGTCTGCTTATATGAGATATGTAATTGCTGGATTACTTGTGTATGCATGGCTTGTGTCTATGTATGAGATACGTAATTGCTAAACGACTGCTAGTGCAGAGCTTGTATCTTGTATAGGAGACACGTAATTACTAGAATAAGCTTAACTAATTCATGAGATACGTAATTGCTAAACGACTGCTATTGCAGAGCTTGTATCTATCCGTGAGCTACGTAATTGCTAAACGACTGCTAGTGCAGAGCTTGTACTCGCGCATGAGATTAGGGACAGCTAAACTATGTGCGTGTGAAACTATGATGTTTGATAAACATACTATGAAGCTAACACTTGTGAACATTATAGACTTGTAAACTTTGAAACAGAAAACAAAAGCTTTGATGAGGAATGGGTTGATTGGTAGGTAAAATGCTTAATTATTATTAACAACAGTGTCATATCCGGATTAGTATGTGGTGGAATGTTGGCTGGGCGGGCGGTAAGTTCGACCCTACATATGCCCTATATATAAGCATACCGATTTGGATATTACATGTGGAGTTAATGAGATTAAGGTTTTACCGAAAGAGGTTTGTTAAAACTATTTTAAACTTATAAACTTTATGAACTCACCAACCATTGTGTTGACTTTGTTTTCCTACATGCATTCTCAGGTGAAGAACAGGTATAAGCTAAGGCTTCAGGATTTGCATACTAGGCTGCCCAGATAGAGGACCTAGTAGACTTTTGGGAAGCACATCTTTTGTTGATGATACACATTACTTTTGATATCTTGTACATATACAAGATATAAACATTTGATTCTTTTGTTAGGTTTACTTAGTTAAATTACTAAACATTGCTATTGTAATTTAACTTTGTAATCCTAGTTAATGTTGATTGTGCTTTAGTTATTCTTAAACATTGATGCTATGAAAACAATCTGATCATTTGATTATCATTCACGATATCACGCCTCGGGAACCTTCCGCCTGACGGGGACTTCGATCCAACCCCGCCGGCTCGGGGTGTGACAGCAGGACAAAGGTAAAACCCCGGATTAGATGGGGCAGTCTAAAAGAAGATAGCATACAGGTCTTTAGGGGCAAGGTTATAGCTGGAAGGGACAGTGTACAGTACGAAGACGCAAACGCATGCGGGAGGCAATGGCTGACAATGTGAAAAGAGTGGCAAGAGAGACGTTGGGGATGACAACAAGAAGTTTAGGCAGCCAGAGGGAGTCATGGTGGTGGAACGATGAAGTGCAACAAAAGGTTAGAGCAAAACAGGAGAGATTTAGGGAGCTGGTCACTTGCACGGAGGACGCGCAAAAAGAAAGCTTAAGGACAAAATACAAGGAGGCTAAACGAGAGGCAAGGAAGGCAGTGCCTGAAGCCAAAAACAAAGCGTACAAGGAGATGTATAAACGCCTAGAAACTAAAGAAGGAGAGCATCACATGTTTAAGATTGCCAAAGCAAGGGAGAGAAGGAGGCAAGACATGGGAGTACTGAAATTCATAAAGAGTGACGACGGTCGAGTCATGGTGAAGGAGAATGACATAAGGAAAAGGTGGGAAACCTATTTTAGTGAATTATTCAACAACAACAATTACACGGAAGAAATCGACAACTATACGATCAGAGGAGAATTAAGAAACAATTGCTATTGTAGACACATTACCCGGGATGAGGTGCAGAGAGCCCTTAAGAGGATGGGAAGGGCGAAAGCGGTGGGACCGGATGACATCCCTATAGAAGCATGGAAGTGTCTAGAAGACGAAGGGGTTACTTGGTTGACATCGTTGTTCAACAAGATACTCAAAACCGGTAAGATGCCGGACCAGTGGAGAAGCAGCGTTTTAGTTCCTCTATATAAGAAGAAGGGAGATGCTCAGAGTTGTGAAAATTATAGGGGAATTAAACTTTTGAGTCATGCCATGAAACTTTGGGAAAAAGTGATCGAAACAAGAGTGAGAAGAGAAACCCAAGTAACTGAGAACCAATTTGGATTCATGCCAGGGAGATCGACCACAGAAGCAATACATGTTTTGAGGAGGCTCATGGAAAAATATAGAGAGAAAACGAGATTTACATATGGTGTTCATCGACCTGGAGAAGGCGTACGATAGCGTACCGCGTTAGCTAATCTGGGACACCCTACAACGTAGAGATATCCCTTGGAGATATATAGAGATGATAAGGGATATATATGAAGGATCTAAAACGAGAGCTAGAACTCCAGTGGGTGATACAGACTTCTTCCATGTAGTGGTGGGACTACACCAAGGCTCGGCACTGAGCCCATTCCTTTTTGCAGTCATCTTAGATGAGCTGTCAAAGTCTATTCAGGAAGACATTCCATGGTGCATGTTATTTGCGAATGATATTGTGCTGGTGGCAGAGACAAAGGAGGACCTAAATACGAGGTTAGAAGAATGGCAATTGGCCTTGGAGAGTAAAGGACTACGCATCAGTAGGTCCAAAACGAAGTATCTTTGTTGTAACTTCAGTGGGACCAACGAGGAGGAAGAAGAGGAGCATCGCGTGAATATTGGAGGGCAAGAGGTGCCACTGACAACAAAGTTTAAATATCTAGGATCTTTATCCAGAGTGATGGAGACATTGATTGCGACATCGCTCATCGTGTGCAGGCAGGCTGGAACAAGTGGAGAGCAGCTACAAGCATATTATGTGACAAGAGGTTCCCAGACAAACTAAAGGGTAAATTCTATAGAGTAGCAGTTAGACCGGCCATGACGTATGGAAGTGATTGTTGGCTGATCAAAAAGATTAAGAGAGGAAGCTAGAAACAGCAGAGATGAGGATGCTAAGATGGATGTGTGGGCACACAAGACTTGACCGAATAAGAAACGAAACCTTCAGGGGAAGACTGGGGGTGGCGTGCATCTCAAACAAAGTAAGGGAAGGAAGATTGATATGGTTCGGCCATGTGAGGAGAAGAGGCGTGTTGGCTCCTGTTCGAAGCGTAGAGCACTTAATTGTGGACGGGAGGAGGTGCAGGGGCCGACCTAGGTTGACATGGGATGAGCAGATTCGTCAGGATTTATTAGCATTACACCTCTTGGAGGACATGATCAGTGATAGGATTTCCTGGGGACGTAGAATTAGGGTTAGGGATTATTAGGTACTTAGGATACATGTTAGAAGCCATAGTTTTTTTAGGAAAGCCTGTTTGTCATGTTGGTATGTGTGATTTATGTCTTTTATGCATGTTGCAGGGGTGAATGTGGTAGTTTGTACGTGCCTATGGTTTGTTGCTTTTTTAGGTGCTTTCGTTAGTATGCCATGTTGATTTATTGCTTTACTGCCTTTAGTGCTTCACTACTTATACATGTGCCTATGTGTATTCGTTTTGTTTTTGTTCTTGTCGTGTGTTTGATGGAAAAAATGGGAATAATAATAATAGTAATAAATATATATATATATATTACTATATCTAAAAAAAAAAGGTTTTCATGAGCCGGGGGTCTCGTCTAAAGCAGCATCTATACCCTTCTGGGGGTAGGGGTAAGGTTTGTGTTCATCTCTCCCTCTCCAGACCCTACTTTTAAGTGGGATTTCACTGTGTATGTTTGTTTGTTTGTTTGTTGTATAAAGTGATAACTGTTGGACAAACGTTGTTCATCCAGGCGACGTTTAAAGGTCTCATCCCAGGCGAAATTGAAGGTCAATTCCAGGTAACGACGTGGTCTAGGTCGGAATTGAAAGGCCGTCTCAAGCAACTGGGTTTCAATTGACGAAATTGAAAGCTTGTTCCAGGTATTCGAGAACCCAATTTCGTTTGCGGTTGAAATTGACACCCCGATTTCAGTAAATCGAACAAGGGTGTGAGAAGAAAAAAAAAACTCGAATAGTTCTGTGTGTGATAAAAGGAGAAGAAGATTACCTGAGTGGGATTTCTGAAGTGGTTCAAGACCTGTGTGGGAGAAGAGCAACCTGTTTGGAAGAATAAAACTACCTGTGTGGGATTTCTAAGCAGCTCAAGACCTGTGTGGGATTTCTAAGCAGCTCAAGACCTGTGTGGGAGTAATCAAACCTGTGTGGGAAAAGAAAAGACCTGTGTGGGAAAGAATAGAACCTGTGTGGGCTGGTTTGGTGTGAGAAATATAGAAAAAGTGTGAACCAAAGAAGACAATGGCAGGAGGGGCAATTGTGCAAGCTAAAGAACAGTCAAGTCTCTCTCTTCAGTGTCCAAAATTGACATCTACAAACTACACAACATGGGCAATTTTGGTTGAATCGATTTTGCAAGCGAATGGACTACATGAAGCTATTGATCCTATAACCGGAGTAACCGTAGATCAAAAGAAAAAGTTTACTGCCCGAGCGTTTATTCTTCAAACCTTACCTGAAGATATCTTGCTACAAGTAGCAAAGCATACCGAGGCTAGAGATGTGTGGGAGTCAATTCGGGTTCGTTTTCTAGGAGCGGATCGGGTACAAAAGGCAAGGCTCCAAACTCTTAGAACCGAATTGGAGAAGCTTCACATGGGAGAAAGTGAGACAATAGATGAGTTTTCGGGTAAGATCTTGGCGGTGGTAGCAAAGTTTAAAGAGCTTGGTTCATCAATCGAAGACGAGGTGGTGGTGAGAAAGCTACTTAGTGCGGTTCCAACAAAGTTCATGCCTATTGTGGCTGCTATTGAACAATTTGCTGATTTGGATGATATGCTCTTTGAGGAAGCCGTGGGTCGATTGAAAGCTTATGAGGAGAGAGTTAAAGTGACAAGTGTTCATGATCAAGAAAAACTATTACTTGCTAAAACCGATGAACAAGAGAAGAAAGAAGAGACTTGTTGTGAAAGTTGTGGACGAGGATGCTCAAGTCAAAGTAACAATGGAAGAGGTAGAGATCGTGGTCGAGGATGAGGTCGGTTTAGACCTAATGAAGACCGAGGTGAACGAGGTGCAAATAGGGACAAGAGCTACATTCGATGCTACAATTGTCAAGAATATGGACACTATGCGTATGAGTGTCCAAAGTCAAAGCCAAAGGAAGAAGAAGCCAATCTAGTTCAAGATGATAAGTTTGGGCCAGCATTACTTTGAATAAGGAATGAGCATTACAAGATTAGAGGGGTGATTGTTGGACTAATCTTGTAATGTTAAAAGTTTAAAGGGTTTAAGTTAGAAGTTTTTGTTTAAATTAGTTTTGGATTTGTTTGAGTATTTTAAGGTTTGGATTATATTGTTTTGTTAGCAGATTTTTAGGGATAATAGTTTGACTTTTTATATGTTGGTTTTCTTATAAATAGGGGTTCAGAGTTTAGGGTTAATTGTACCTCAATCTTATTCAATAAAGTTTGTGTTTTTCTTGAGTTTATCTTCTGCGTATTGAGGATACCAGCCATCAATAACTTCTACAATAATCTTGCATGGTTTTTTTATTGTTGCACAGAAACCATATTTCTTGTGAAATTACACAATCAAAAGAAAATAACTAACATAGGATGAAGTGATTTGAATCTTTGGACTGCAACCACTAACTAACATAGGATGAAGTGATTTAAATATTGGACTACGACCACTAACTAACAAAGGATGAAGTGATTTGAACCTTTGGACTACAACCAGTAACTAACATAGGATGAAGTGATTTGAATCTTTGGACTCTAACCACATATTTTAATTTCAAAACTGATACAGCTAAATAATTATTTTAGAAGAATAAAAATACGTATGTTGTAAATGTAGAATATTTCACATAATCACATTAACTAATGTTTTCATTCAGTTAGACGTATGCGTGTAATCAGAGTGATTGTATCAATTTCAAATATCAGATTTATAGAACAACGTTATCAACCGTTTAGAACCAGCCATATGCAAGTAACTGTACATTTATCTCGATAATTAGTCTCTTGTAAAAGCAAATTACTGATTTCTGCTCTAAATCTAACTGTTTCAATCCTGAGTTATCTTAAAATTGAGATCATAATTAGAATCAAAGCAGTTTACCTTGAAGCAAATTGATGCACCAGAGCTGGAATTCAAGCTGATTCCGAGCGATTCCCCGCTAGAACGAAAGATAGCGCATGAGGATTCCAGTTTAGAAGGAAGATTTCTTGAAGATTCATGAAATTGAGCAGTGACACCCAATGAAGAATGTGCAGAAGCAGTCGTCATCATCAGAAATCAACGAGAAGCCAGCACGACAAACAGCTATCTGAATTGATATGATTGGCAAAAGATGTACAAGAATTAGGAACGGTGGAGGATATATTGAAGAATCCAGAAAAACAAAATTCGTAGAGAGATGATATGTTCGCCAGAAATTAGGGTTTGTTGCGTGTTTGAATGCGAATCAGCACTAGATTTCATGTCCAAGGAGGTGTGCTTGAACATGGTTGGTGGTGACGAGGATATGAAATATATAACAGTTTTTGTATAGAAAGCCGGCCCTTGTCGGCTGTCGCTATAGGATTTTTAACCATCCAATCATGTGGTCTCTTCAACGATGTATTGATGTAAGTGGTTGCTAACCCAATTTAATGGTGTAAATCCAAATCCTAAAATCCATTGCCACATGTTATCTATCATATTTAATAAATCAAAATAAAAGATAATACATATCATCATAATAATTTTTCCGTTTCTCTCTCTTATTTAATGCATCATACATTAAATAATAATATTGAATATTGAATACATATTTATATATTTATAAATTGAAAATATTTTTTAAGACATTAAAAATATATAAATATAAAAAATATATTTTTTCAAAAGCAAAATTATTCTAAAATAATAAATATTGAAAACGGTTTTCTAAAATAATTTTTTTATAAAAACAAACATTGAAAACGTAATATTTAAAAAAATAATATTATTATTTTATTACTTAAAGTATTAAGTTTTTCAAAATTTTTAATCATATTTTATTTTAAAAAATCGACTTATATTATAAAGATTTTCATTAATGACTATATATTATTTTTGTATTTAACCCATGTAAAACACGGGATACTAACCTAGTATTAAATAAATCAAGAGTACTAGACCAGTGGTTTGGCAATTTCAGACACAAACATGTTATAATTCTTTGTGTATAGTTAGACCTAGGCTAGCAAATCACTCTTTAAACTCGAGTTTGACACTTCTATTATTAATTAATTATTTAAGTTGTTATATCTCACATCGGTTGGGATAAAGAACAAAACGTTCTTTATAAGCAGGTGGGTACATTCCCTACAATATGTGTTTTGTCTGGGTGTCACACCCCCACCTCTCGTCACCTGTTGATGATGTCACTGAGAAGGTTGCGGAAGCATAGTGGTGATGTCTCTGAGCTGAGGGGTGACTTACTTGAACCAATATCATAGCACACAAATTAACTTAAAGTAAATATATTACATGGTTCGTCAATACAATCCACATTACAGTTTACAACCAAGTTTATTTAATTACAGAACTAAATTATTCAAGTACAAGTATTCCAAAAGTGTATCCTCACTGACGATCACTGTTTCCCTGCAAAAAGGTTTAAGTTTGAAACGTCAGCACAAAGCTGGTGAGTTCGTAAAGTTCATGTTCCACAATATGATATGTTATACAAGTTCTCAAATGTTCTGTTCAAGATAACCATGGGACCCGTATCTAGTTCCTTTCAGACGTTCTGTTCTTGTTCTATAAAGATACTACCCGTTGGTACATATCTTAGTGCCTCATTGTCTTAATGTCTATCACTACATTAAGAAGTTCTGGAAACAGATAACAAACATTTACACCAAGGGGAGTTGCAAGCTCCCAGCAAATGGGTTGTCAGCCGATAGTACTATCATTGTTTTCTGTTCGGCCCCACATAGGTTCACTAGATACAGTTCGGGAATGAGGACTTATAAGTTCTGTGATAGTGTTATGTTCTACAGGCAAAATCCCATGAAATCCACAAGTTCTCAACAAATCACATGAAATCACGCAGATAACAGTGATACATATCATATAGTTCTGAAAAGTTTCACAATGCTACCCCGATGTTTATAAAAGATTAAAAAGAAAAGGGGTTGTACGAAACTCACCTGATAATTTAGTAGTAGCAGAATCTCACAAGAATGCTAGTAATAGAGTGATTCTGCATTTATTTATGTTTAATAAGTTATTTATGTTTTAACTTACTGATTAGATCTTTCTGAACGTCCAATGTCAAAGACATTGCTTTGAAAGTCATCAAACTAATGTTAAGTATGTAATTAGTTAATTTAATGTTATATCATACAATGTATGATAATGTAGGAACCTACACTGAATTAGGTTCCTAATACAAGGTTGATGACACCCTTGATTAATTAGAATAATCTCAGATTAACCAAATAGTTAATGTTGTTGATTATAATGCTATAACAGTTTCTAGATAGTTTATTGGCTTAGGAATGATCAATCCTTGTTATTTATTACCCAAATGTCATGAAATATCACAATGTAGCATTAGAATAGGTTTAACAATCATGTTTCACATACTAATCTGACTGTTATCGTAAACATCAGATAATCGTTCCAATGAGTATGTTAATGATTATGATTAGTTTGAAACACCTGGTTTTAACCTTGCATTCCAAATATTAACCAAACTAATCACCTACATTGTCATAATCAAATGGTTTAAACCATTATAATCATGGGTATGATTTTATGCAAATCGGGCATTACAACGGATCAAAACAAGGATTTACCCATTAACACATCGTGTTCTTCGTTTATAATCAATCCTAGCCATCATCTAGGCAATAATCAACAACCCTAACTATCTCATTACGTTCAAAAACAAGATCTAATCAATCAAAATCAAGCTAGAAGGTTAAAATGAACTGTTACCTAATCTGACGGATTTCTGCGGGTAGAACAACGATCTAAACGTGTATATACGAGCCCTAGCGCAATCGGGATGTTTAGACACCTTTGAAATGGAGTTTAAGGGCTTAAAATCACGTTTTGGTCGCCTGGAGTTGAAGAACAGTCGAGATAAGAAGAAAAATTAAGTTTCTAGATGCAATCTGATCGTTTTAAGCAACTTTTGCTGACATAGCACCCCAGGCGCATCGCCCCATCTCGGAGGTTGGCCCGGGGCGTAACGCGCGGAGTGGGGATCTCAGATATTTTGGATTTTCTTGTTTTCGCGATAACTTGAGCATACGAACTCCGTTTTACGTGCGGTTTTCGCCCACGTTCACGATTTTTCGAGCTCTTTCCAATGGTTATAATTTCAAGACCTGAAGAGTTCAAAATATCTGATCTCTTATTTAACGTTATATTCGACTCAGTGTATCTTGAAATCGGAGTCTCGTTTCATGATTTCGCTTACACTCATTCTCTTTATTTTTGAGTTATGATTCTATACATGAAATCGGTTGGTCGCCTATTTGAATAAGCATTAGGTGATGGATGTTTCTTTGCGATCTACTAACATCATTTCTCGCATCCTATCAACCTGTAATAATTACAATCATCAAATCAACGTGGATTTCTAGAACGACCACATGTGCTCATGTCATCGATGACGTAATTCTCAACTGCAATTGTCACATTGGGCGAGCAACTCGTTGGTTGAAAACAAAACCATGAGTTGCTAGATGCTCAACCCATCGGGGGCAAAGCGGACAATATATTGGTACGGTTGGCTTGGCTAATACAAATGATATCAGAGTCTGGGGCGGTCTGATGTGTCAGTGAGAACATTGAACTTCGTAAGGGGGTGGATTGTAATATCTCACATTGGTTGAAGAGGGAGAATGAAACATTCTTTACAAGGAAGTGGATACATTTTCTACCAATACGCGTTTTGTATGGTCTAGCAACTCGTCGGGTGAAAAAAAAACGTGAGTTGCTGGATGGACAACCCATCGGGTTAAAGCGAACAATATCATGGTAGGGTTGGCTTGGGCTGTTACATAACTATTATTAAATATTTTTTTAATCTAATATAAAATTTATATTTATTTTATGCAAATATTTTTTATTGTAATGTTTGTTGTGTTTATATGTAAAGATTACTTAATTATTCCTTCACTCTATTAATCTCCCTCCCCCTCTCTCTCTCCCCCTCTCTCTCAGTCTATATATATATAGAGAGGATGGTTTAAAAGAAAACTTCTCACTTTGAAGAAAACTAAGAAAACTTCCACTAACCAATCAGTTTTTAAAAAAAAATCATGATGTTTTATTATTAGCTTAAAAATGTTATAAACGAAAAAAAAAATTTTATAAAAATATGTAAAATCACGAAGTTACGTATATCTAACCTATAAAGTTACATATATGTAACTCATATACGTAGTTTACAAGTTACGTATATGTAATCAATGAGTTACATATATGTAATAACATGAGTTATATATTTTTTTTCTTTTTTTCTTTTTGTTAATAAATCTAACCTTATAACAAAACAAAATGTAAAGAAGTTGAATGATAATTGTGATTAGTTTTTTAAGTTTTTTCAAAAATGAAGGTTTTCAATGGAACATTTTCCTATATATATATATAGGGTGTGGTTCCTTTGTTAACTGATCTTCTTACTTTGGGCTCACATTAAAGTAAATCTAAAAGTGTAGGTTTTTTCTTCTTCTTTTTTTATTAATGTAAGTGGGCCCTACATTAATTACATTAATTAAAAAAAAGGAAAAGCATACGCCTTTATATTTACTTTAATGTGGACCCTAAAGCAATAAGATGTAATTATTCGGTTAACGCAATAAAGAAGGATTAATTTTTGATTATTTCCTATATATATATATATATACATACGCCTTTATATTTACTTTAATGTGGACCCTAAAGTAATAAGATGTAATTATTCGGTTAACGCAATAAAGGAGGGTTAATTTTTGATTATTTCCTATATATATATATATATATATATATATCTTTACTATTATATAATGAGTTTTGGTGAGATAAAAGTTAGGTGTCTTAAATTTAAGAAAAACACAACTTCACAAGCTTATGGTACAACCCAAGATCTTAACATCAGCCTTTATTCGAGCTTCCAGAACGTGTTCTACCACGAATTTAAGCTTTTAAGGTAGTTTATCTTGTTTATCTATGGTTAGATCGCACATGCAATGGGTAAAAACCCACATGCAACTCCATGTGACCATCGAGCACGAATTTGTTGATGATTTGATGTGTAGTTGTTATGTTATAGTTTAGTGATGTTAGATTTGAGTTTTGGTTAAGTTATGTTTGATTTGGTGATGATTTAGGGAAACTTGCCATAAAAGGAAACTTTTATGTGCAAGTCTTGGATTTGTTATGATCTAGACATGTTAGACATGTCTAGATGTTGTCAAATGCATATTGGAGTGTTTAGAAACACATTTGGATGTTTGATTTTGTCAAAAACATGGTTTTGTATAAACTTACTATTTATGGAAATTTTTGGTAAATCAAAAGAGGGCTTTTGATGTTTTTGAATGATTTGATGATTTGTGATCATTGAAATATGTTTAAAAATGATTTCTAAGCATGTTGGAAACTTGGATTTGTGAAAACAAACTTTTAAACGAATACTTACTATTTTAGGAAACTTTGTTTGGACAAAATGGCATAAATGGTATTTTATGCACAAACGACTTATTTTAAGTGTTTACATATGTTTTTACAAACATACTAAAGTTATTAGTTTTATGAAATAGGATTTCATAACCATACTTTCCAAAAATAGAAACTTTCTAAATATAGAAAGTTTCCCGAAACAAGCACATTATGATTTTCAAAATTTGATTTCGTGAAAGCAACGTGAGTTGAGTGATAGGGTGCATTTTGGTGTCTTACTTGCATTAAGACAACTTAACACAACAAACGTGTCACCAATGATTCGTAGAGTCAACACAAGTCAACACACACACACTCGGTTGAGCACACCGACACCTGAAGTTGTATGAACTACAACACACCACAGAACACATACTTATACCTATATGATTATAGGTGCTTACTAGCAGGACTGCTAGCTTTCGCAGTCGCGAACACCACATAAACCGGAACTGCTCTATCAGGTGAGTTCACGGCCCCTTTTTATCTTTTCTACCTTTGGGGGAGAAAACATTGCATTACAACCGTTTTTGAATAACAACTCATTTTATTTGCGTATGGACATGCTTTATCATTATATGTATATGTGTGGGCCCCTATCACAACTAAAAGTCCTCGCGATACTCCTCGGACCGTTAATAGCATAACGCCTAGCGTGGTAATCTTGAATAGTACTGTTTGGGCCTGACAAGCCCCACTACACCCGACTGGAGGTCAGAACAGTGCAATATTGACCAACACTTTGCCATAGTCTTGTGATGGACATGGCAGGAGGCACCAACTGTCAGCTTCGGTACCATCCACAATATAATATAGCTGTATTGACTAGCTATCAATCGATACTGCATTGTAATGATATGTAAATCTGCAAAAACTCTTACTTTAAACATTTTGATGTTTACTGCTTATGAAAAACCTGTGCTCTCACCAACCATTGTGTTGACCCTTTTTACTCGCATGTTTTCTCAGGTATCTAAGGCACGCACTTGAGGATAGGATGCTAGGATGGAGTCCATGCATCAACTTTAGTGTCTTAGGACATTTTGAGAACATCTAAAGATTTGACTTGTTTTGTAATAATGATTACTTAAATCGCTTCCGCAAACTTTAAACTTATGTTGTTCTGATAACTACTTTATTAACGCTTCCGCAACTTGTTAAATTAAACTGTTTTAATAACTTACATAACTTCCGCAACCCAGATTTTTCAAAACTGTTTTATCCAAGTTATTGGATGTATGTATGCAACCAGACATGTAGGTCTCGCAACACTATGTGACCAGAGACTGCGATCCTGCTAGATCAGCCAGTTCGTCGCGCCCCCGTCCGGGACGAGAGGGCCGGGGTGCGACAAAAAACTACACATGTGTAATTTTATACAAATAACATATATGATATAAAAAATGCACATTTGTCTAAGTTCAAACATTCCGTATACAAAAAACATATATGATCTAAAAAACTATATGAAACACTACACATGTATATTTTTACTTATGAAACAAACATTACACATGTGTAGTTTTTATACAAGAACATCAAATTAACCAAAAACAAAAACTACACATCTGTAATTTTATACAAATAACATATATGATATAAAAAATGCACATTTGTCTAAGTTCAAACATTCCATATACAAAAAACATATATGATCTAAAAAAGTACATGACTTGAAAAAAAATACACATGTATATAACTAAAAACGTACAACTTTTAATACACGTAGTACACCTAGTTCAAATGGGTCTTTTGACCCCGTATGACCACCACCTCCTGTAACCACCACCACTATCGCCTGAAATTTCACAAAAACTACACACGTGTATAAATTAAAAAACTATACATTTATAAACAAAACAGGAATATATGTACAATCATAGGAAAAACTAGTATACAAAAAACATATATGAGCTAAAATAAACTAAATGGTTTGAAAAAACTACACATGTGTAGAATAAAAATGTACAAGTTTTAATGCACGAATTACAATAACACATGTGTTTTAATACATAAAGTACACCTGGTCAAGCGGGGATTTTGCACCTCCATCACTTTCACAACCTGAACACCCACCACGACCACCACCTCTTGAAGCCGCCACCACCTTCACCACCTGGAAGGACCACAATCACCATCGGACCACCACCCCACAACCACCAACACCGAATGAGAGAGACTAAAGATACCACAACCAGTCAAGAACCACAACTCCACCACACCCGAACCATAATCATTGTTGTTATCGTTGTCGTCTCCGGCACCACCTAAACCCACTACTCATCGACGACACCACCTAAACCCATCGTCACCACCGCCACCTAATCCCACAACCACCACCACTGTCTTCATGGCTAAACCCACTGCTCATTGCCGAAACCACCTAAGCCCACCGTCACCTAATCCCACCACCTCCACCGTCTTCATGGTTGCTGCTTGAATATCGAATGAGAGAGAGAGAGAGATCAGGGAAATGAGAAGAAGATGGTTGAATAAATAAGATGATAGGAAAGTTGTGGTGTTAAAGTCTGATGGAATCATGATGAAAAAGTAGTTCATAAGAAAATGACCAACATACTCTCCTAATAAAATAAAGAGATTATCTAATAAGAGTTTGATCAACGATCAACGTAGGGTTTAAGGGTTTTCTCTTTAAGATCGTGTTTTTTTACAGGATTCAAACCCTATATATATAGGAGCCATATTAAATACAAAGGCTTCTTAACGTGAGAAGCGTAGGTAGCCATAAGATTCAGACGCGTGTCATTCTTATAATTTAAATTGAGAAATAATTTCGGTATTTTGACAAAACATGTTTAAGGTAAGGCTTAAGTTAATTATGTATAATCCAAATAAAACGCATTCAGTTTTTTTTGTTCATTTTATTGTTTATTGATTCA
Organism: Mikania micrantha; assembly: GCA_009363875.1. Lineage (NCBI taxonomy): Eukaryota > Viridiplantae > Streptophyta > Magnoliopsida > Asterales > Asteraceae > Mikania > Mikania micrantha. The sequence goes on from CM018687.1 coordinate 31,838,327, forward strand.
TAATCGATCAAACAACGAATTTTAATTCATAATAGATTGAAATCCAAATTAGTGCAAAATTTTGAACGTAAATATTACGTTAAATTTAGTATAGACCAATTCGTAAAATATATTTTATATTCTTTCAATGTGCGATGTTAGAGATCGAAAATATAAGTTTTTCGTTTTCATATCTAGTTTTTTTTATAATATTAGATGATTTCTTATAGCCAATTACGATTTTTCATGATAGTATATTAGTAAACAATTGTTATGTAATAAACAAGTGTTTGATATTTATCATAAGTGATTAAGTATTGATTTGGATTGTTTATTCTATTGTTTTTTTATAAAACTTTTTATAAAGCTAATTGTATAAAACTTTTACTAAAGTTTATTTATATATCCAAATATACACAGACACCGATACAATCAGACTAGTACAACCACAAAGTCAACAATAACGACACCGATACAATCAGACCGACATTTCCTACCATAGAGTGCTTCAAACGGAGCACATCCAATACTGCTGTGGTAGCTATTGTTATAGGAGAACTCAATAAGCGGTAAATGTGTGTCCCAACTTCCACCGAAATCTAGGATGCATGTTCTCAACATATCCTCTAGGGTTTGAATGGTGCGCTCGCTTTGTCCATCCGTTTGAGGATGATAAGCAGTGCTCAAGTTAATACTTGTCCCTAAGGATTGTTGCAATGATTGCCAGAACCGCGAAGTAAATCGACTGTCCCGGTCGGAAATAATAGACAATGGCACCCCGTGCCTCACTACTATTTCATCAATGTATAGTCTTGCAAGTTTCTCCATCTTGTACGTCTCTCTGATCGGCAAGAAGTGTGCGGACTTGGTCAATCGATCAATGATGACCCAAATAGAATCGTATCCGCTGGAAGTGCGGGGTAGCTTGGTAATGAAATCCATAGCTATTTGTTCCCACTTCCATTGTGGTATCTCCGGTTGTTCCAGCAAACCCGAAGGTTTCTGGTGTTCTGCTTTGACCTTGGCACATGTGATGCATTTGCCAACATAAGTGGCAACATCTTTCCTCATACCCGGCCACCAATAAAATGACCTAAGATCTTGATACATTTTATCGGCACCAGGATGAACTGAGTAACGTGTCTTGTGTGCCTCGTCAAGTATGAGTGTCCGAAGTTCATCTACTGCTGGAATCCAAACACGATCCAGATAATAGATAACTCCATCTTGTTTTGTCTTGAAATGTTTCTCGGCTCCACAATCGAGCTCGCGTTTCAGATTGTCTCTTGCCACGGCCTCTTGTTGTGCTTGTAAAATATGATCTCTCAAACTTGTTTGCACAGTCATTCCCATGGCGCGAACGCGTAAGGGTTTGACTCTTTCCTTCCGGCTCAAAGCATCTGCAACAACATTTGCTTTGCCCGGATGGTATTTGATCACACAATCGTAATCGTTCAGGAGCTCAACCCAACGTCTCTGTCTCATGTTAAGCTCCTTCTGATCAAATATGTGCTGTAAACTCTTGTGATCTGTGAAGATAGTGCACTTAGTACCATAAAGGTAGTGTCTCCAAATCTTTAATGCAAATACAACAGCTCCCAGTTCAAGATTGTGTGTCGTGTAATTCTTCTCGTGTATCTTCAGCTGTCGTGAGGCATAAGCAATGACTTTGTCTCGTTGCATTAAAACACATCCGAGTCCCTGATGGGAAGCATCACAATAAACTACAAAGTCATCATTGCCTTCTGGGAGTGTTAAGATTGGAGCATTGCACAATCTTTGTTTCAATGTCTGGAATGCCTCTTCTTGTTTCTGAGTCCACACAAAAGGTTCAGACTTCTGTGTGAGCTTGGTGAGAGATAAAGCTATCTTAGAGAAATTCGAAATGAATCTCCTGTAATAACCTGCCAATCCCAAGAATGATCGAATCTCTGTTGGTGTTGTAGGCACATCCCAGTTCTTGATTGCTTCAATCTTGGCAGGGTCCACGTGAATACCATTACTGTTAATCACGTGACCCAAGAACTGAACTTCACTTAGCCAAAATTCGCACTTGGAGAATTTGGCGTAGAGTCGTTCTTCTTTCAGAAGCTCCAAAACTGTCTTGAGGTGTTGCTCATGTTCCTTCTTGTTCTTTGAATAAATCAGTATATCATCAATAAAGACGATCACAAACTGATCTAGATACGGCTTGCACACCCGGTTCATTAAGTCCATGAACACAGCCGGTGCGTTCGTCAATCCGAATGGCATCACCATAAATTCGTAATGACCATATCGAGTACGAAAAGCCGTCTTGGGTATGTCTTCCTCTTGAATCCGGAGCTGATGATAGCCTGATCTCAGGTCTATCTTTGAAAAGCACTGTGCTCCCTGTAACTGATCAAACAAATCATCAATCCTCGGTAACGGGTACCGATTCTTGATGGTGAGTTTGTTGAGTTCTCGATAGTCAATACACATTCTGAAGGTTCCATCTTTCTTTTTAACAAAAAGAACCGGAGCTCCCCATGGGGAAAAGCTCGGTCGGATGAATCCTTTATCGAGTAGTTCTTGCAACTGGTTAGACAACTCTTGCATCTCCGATGGTGCGAGTCTGTAGGGAGACTTAGCTACAGGAGTTGCTCCCGGAATCAAATCGATTCGAAACTGTACTGATCTCTCAGGTGGCAGTCCCGGTAAATCATCCGGAAACACTTCTGCAAAATCTCTCACAATTGGCACATCTTGAATCTTGATCGCCTTCTTGTCTTTCTGAATCACGTGAGCTAGAAATGCAACGCATTGTTTTCGTAAGTACTTGCGAGCCTTCATGCACGATATTATCTTGACACTGCGTTTCGCTTGGTCTCCACGAATCTCCAAGACTTCATTGTTCTCCACAGGAATACGTAATAGTTTATCGGAACAGATGAACTCAACTCGGTTAAGAGATAGCCAATCCATTCCGATGATAACGTCGAAACTGCCCAGCTCCATCGGTATCAAGTCGATGGAAAATGTATGATCACCAAGTGTTAATGGGCAATTCCTAAGTACTGTGTCAACCGTAATCTGTTTGCCATTAGCTATCTCAATAGTATAAGGGGAGTCTAATGATTCCACAACATGATTAAGATGGCTAGCAAAATCGGATGAGATAAAACTCTGATCCGCACCAGTATCAAATAATATAGAGGCATAGAAATCAGATAGGAGAAATGTACCCGTGACCACATTCGGGTCTTGACGGGCAGCAGCAGTTCCTATCTGAAAGGCTCTTCCTCTTGGTGCTTGAGCCCTTTGTTGGTTTCTCCTGGGACAATCCCGAGAGAAATGTCCTGGTTCGCCACAGTTGTAGCAAGACCTAGGATCTGCAGCGGCAGCAGTAGTAGCTGCGTTGTTATTTCTGTTCTGAGTCTTCGAACTCCTGCAGTGAGTCACCATGTGACCAAACCTCCCACGGTTAGTACAGTGTCTGCATGGGACGTTCGGTAGGTGGTGGTACTGGCATGAGTTGCACAAAGGTGTAGTGCCAGTATATGGCTTTCTTATCTGCAATGGTGGTGGTTGTAAAGCTGGTGGTCTTCTCGGCGGCATTCCGATCATAACCGAAAAGAAATCGGTTAGTGCAGTGATCAGAAGCAGAAGACATTATGCAAATAGAATCCTATATCATAAGAACTCTACATGAGGGTCCCTAGGTTATAGTCTAGGCCAAACCGTTTAAGTAATATGACCTATATTTCTCTATAACCATGGCTCTGATACCAATCTGTCACACCCCGGGCCGGCGGGAACGGATCGGGTTTTCCCGTCGGGCGGAAGGTTCCCGGGGCGCGATATCTTTGAGTGATAATCGAATGATCAGATTGTTTACATAGCACATGAGATATAAATGAGAATGCTAATCATGACATGAAATAGAATTACAAAGTTAAATTACATTGTACATCATAATTTAACTAAGTAAATCTAATCAAAAGAATCAATGAGTTTATATCTTGAACTGTACAAGATATACAAAAGTGATTCACTGTTTTGTCATATCAAAAGTATGCAGTCAAAAGTAAACTAGGTCTTCTAAGAGTCCACTAGCTTAACACTTGTACAATTGTATCTACACCTATCCGTCACCTGAGAAAACATGCATTTAAACAAAGTCAACACTAGGTTGGTGAGTTCATAAGTAAGTAAATTGAAAACCATTGAACTGATCATGCACACATTCACGATGTTATACTTGTTGCTTGTATACTTGTTCACCTGTTCCACCCAATGGCCTCTCTTTAGTTACATGTACAAGTAGTATATCACCTGACTAAGTATGCTTATATATAGGGAATCATGAAAGGGTCAAGCCCAGACGCTATCCCACCACATACTCAACCAAGTTTCCACACCACTTGCGATACAACTAAAGATATCCATTTCCCAAATATCCGAATCGTCCGCTGTGTAATCATATGTAGAATAATAATATAGTAAGAGAGGTTTAGTTATCAAACCGAAGTATTGATAGGCCCTCGATGAGTTAAGGAATTTAGATTATTTAAATCTGATCCTTGTATTATTCTATACTTGAGGTGGGTTAACTGATGATACTCTATTAAATATAAAGAGTGTGAGTTAACCCCTTGCATCTTGTCCTTGAATCATAGTGCATAGAGCCTAAAAGGAATCCATTGAAATCCTCACGTAATCAGATTTCAATGCATCCGATTTATCTCTACCACTATGTATGCCTATTGTCCTCAACGAAATCTATTACTAGTAGTGTAACATGAGAGCAGATCACCTTCTCAACCTACTAGTCAATAGGGTTTTCGCTGGATTAATTACTTATCACTGTAGATTAATATCACCATGTGTCGCTTACCAGAACCTGACTTGAGGTCGCCCTGTCACCGGTCATACGTTACCGGCCAATGAATCAATACGATCAACATACTAGCCCTACAAGCTAGAGGTTTGTCAAACCTATGGTACCACTATGCTATCGTCGGTTTAGTCACGTCAAACTAACTGGTCAGCGAATTTAAGGGACTTACATGATCACTTGAACAAATTGGCACATGATTGAAGTGATATAATGCAAACAGGTCAAATGTAATTAATTGTAATTGTATTCACTTGTACTCTTGTTCTCATTGAAATATGTTCTCCGTGATATTAACAAAGTTAAATAAGAACTAGTCTTATTAAGTTATGTTAATTAATTGAGTGAATGATGTTGTTATCATGAAATTATGTTATCATGATTATCATTCCATGTTACTTGTTATTCTTGTAATATGTGTTGAATTATAAAGTTAAGTGTTATAAGAACTAGTCTTATTACACTCACTTAATTCTTGTATCGAATGATGTAATAAAGATATATTATCTTTATATCATTCTTGTGTTTTGCTCTTGTAATCATATCATCATGTTTCCTTGTAATTGTTACAATATCATTTCTTGTAAGAATAATTAAATGTTGTAAGAGTTAACTTACTACTAAATTATTCTATTGTATCGATGAGTTATGATATTAAAAATATCATCATCATCTTATCTTTCCTGTATTCTTGAATTCAAACAAGCATGCATACAATGATTTATGATAATAAGCAATTTAATATCAAATAATCAAAGTATTAACAATATGTAAGCAAAACTTTTAAATAAATAAAAGTAAAGCATGTTTCTCAGCCCCGAGAGTTTAAAATCAGTAAAGATTAAAGAAAAGGGGCATATGAACTCACCTTGTTGTGATTGGGACTAAGTCTAAACTAGAAATATCCGCGCTCTTGATTGTATTTGTTGTTGTGTTCACGATCCTGTATTGATTACACGTAGTTTGTAACTCGTAAGTCTAAGTTTTGTAAGATTCTGTGTGTGTATGTGTGGATGTTAGCCCTAAAGTGGGCTTTCATGCGTAAGACTTGGTCATGATCACTGTTCGGTCCCTTATATTGGTTTTAAGTTAATAACATTATAAGTTATTATTTTGCAACTTTGAACTTGATTCATTCTTGAACTTGTACACTTTGATCTTATGAAATGTGTTAAACCAGGTGGTTTGAAATGATATGTAGACCGAACTATGTGACCAAGTCCTATGTTGGGCCTCTAGGTAACTGGTTGGGCCCTAGGCCCAAATCTATAGGCCTTAGATTGTTCTTGAACAACTGAGAGTGTTAGACCATGTTAAAACATGTGGATCAATGATATACGTTGCGGAAATACGAAGGCCCGGTCAATTGATACAAGGCCTAGTGAATAGGTGGCCTTGTGGACCTCCATTGGGCCACGAAGGGAAACCATTGGGCCCAAGGTGGGCCTTGGCAATATTTGTTGGGCCTAGAGTCATAAAAGGCTGTTGGAATTGAAATTGGGCCAGAAATGGGTTGTTGACTAAGTAAATGACAAAGTGGCTCCAAAAGGGAGGACAAAGGCCTCAAAATGGGCCTTGAAGCAGTTTTCTGTGGGCCTCGGGTATATTTTGATGGGCCCCATGGGTTTTGTCTCGGGCCTTTGCCAAAAGAGTTCATGGGCCAAGTTGGGCCTGGATTAGAATGGCTGAAAACATTGTGGGCCTTGAATTTGGGTTTTTGGCCAAAATGGTGGCCTTGGGCCAAAGGCAGTGGGCCTTGAGCCCTAAACCGTGGGCCTTGGGCTGTTCACTCCTTGTTGGACCTTCCTAGAGTTAATGGATCAATTTTTGAGGTATTGGGCCTGGGGGATGATGTGGGCCTAATGGTGGCCAAGTATAGAACTGTTGGGCCAGGAAAGTTCCATGGTCTTATAAACCATGTAGGTCAACTGGTAGGTGGTTGTCTTGGGCCAGCAATGGCTACACAAACTGGGCCTCAATCAAAAGTACTCGGGCCGCATAAAAGAATTGCTGGGCCTAAATAAAAGCAGTTGGGCCTGAAGAAGAAAAACAGTTGGGCCCAGGATGGTCATGTGTACTAGGCTAAAGATGCTTAGGGACCAGCTAGGTTATTTGACTAACTTCTTTGGCCGACTGGATGTGAGCCTTGTAGATCTGAACGGTTCCAAGGAAAAAGAAGGTTAGAAGTCTATGGCCGAATGAAATATTCTTGGTCGAATGAGGACACCATGTTCGGCCGAATTGAGTGTCTATGGTCGAATAGCATGTTCCCACGACTGAGTCTAAGCGAATGAGTGAAGCTCAAATGAATAAGTGGCGAATGTCAACTGGTCGAATGAGAGGCTGGTTGGCGAAAGAGAGATGGTCGAATGAGGGGTGGCTGGCCATTCGGCCATAGCCATTCGGCCATAGCCATTCGATGGTCTGGAAACCCTCATTCGGCCTCAATGGAAACCGAGCTAGAACCATTCCAACTCAAGTTTCGGTGGTGGTTCAAGGTAGGTGAGTACTGGCACTGGTTTTTCGAAGGTTAAGGATGATGTTTCACAACTTGTTCTCGGGTCAAGTTCAAGCTCAACCAAAAAGGGTAAAAACCCTAGTTTTTCGAACTAAAATCAGCCTTGTACCTCAAATTTTAGTGGTTTTCTTCTCAGATCGGTTGTACTTTCGTGTAGCAGAGGTCGAGAGCTTCAAGTAGGTTCAAGAATGGATGAATTTGGTGAAGAGATGAGAAAGTTATGGAGGAAAGAAGGTGAAAATGGAGGTGGGGGCTTGAAAACCGGGATTAGGGTTTTTAGGAGAGAAGATGAAGTGTAAAAATGAGAAAATAAACTCATTTAAGGGTATTTATACCCCGAGGGTGTTCGGGTTCGTTTTCGTTGCTCGGTTCGTTAATTCGTCGCGTAACCGGAAAATTACGCGTAATTTAAATGAAATTAAATAAAACGATCTAATTTAATTATTTTGATAAGTTTCAAAATTGTAAAATGTTATTTATTTTATTTTATTAAATTATTTTCGTTCGTGACGTGTTTTCGTTTCGTCAGATCGCGTAACCTTCGCGCGTAATTCGTTCGAATCGTCACCCGAACAAATACGATGATGGTTTTGCTTTCTGACTTTTGTTTTCTACTTTTCAGTCATTATTTTAGAATTCTAAACTCACAGATATGTTTGTGGGAGTCGTCACTCACGCAAACACACTGTCAGTTCGTCATTCTGAAATAATACTGCATTATGTTTTAATTGTGTTTCCTCACTGTCGGACTCAACTATACATCGTAATTTCACATTGTTTTTGTACTGACTTGTCGGTCATCTGATTCCTGTCATCTGTGGACATCAGATCGCAACCGATATGTTTCTGAATATTGTTTGAATACCGTTGTTTCTCATGATTTGTTGTGTTAACTGTAATTAAGTTTTCACTTAATAAACACAACTAATGTTTCAAATGTACGTTGTACTTAATGTATTTAAGTTTATACGAAAATACGTACAACGATTTCTTGTATTTAGGATTCTGTTAATACAAGTACTGTTTAAGCTTACGTACGTACACATAGTATAAGGTGAAAGTACACATACCGTACGGACTTGCCGGACGATCTGGCACTTGCTGTTACAGTCTCCCCTTGTTAAAGAAATTTCGTCCCGAAATTTAGGCATCAAAGTCGGGCTTCAATTCTCAAACAGATGGGGATACTTTGCTTTCAAGTTGTCCTCACGTTCCCAGGTAAATTCTGGTCCACGCTTGGAGTTCCATCGAACCCTTACAATAGGAATACGGCTTCGTTTCAGTCTCTTGACTTCACGTTCCATAATCTCTACAGGTTCTTCAATGAAATGTAGTTGTTCATCAATTTGTATCTCTTCCAATGGTATGATCAATGTTTCATCTGCTAGACACCTCTTGAGATTTGATACGTGAAACACATCATGTACTCCGCTGAGTTCATCAGGGAGTCTGAGTCTGTATGCCACAGGACCTATGCGTTGAGTAATCTCAAACGGTCCGACATACCGAGGTGCTAGTTTGCCTTTAGCCCCAAAACGAACTACGCCTTTCCATGGGGACACTTTCAGCATGACTCGGTCACCCACATCGAATTCCAAAGGCTTGCGCCGTTTGTCTGCGTAACTCTTTTGGCGGCTACGTGTTGCTTGTAATCGTCGTTGTATCTGGGCTATCTTATCAGTAGTTTCCTGAATAAGTTCAGGCCCAGTGATTCTGTTGTCTCCCACTTCGGTCCAACAAATTGGAGACCGACATTTCCTACCATAGAGTGCTTCAAACGGAGCACATCCAATACTGCTGTGGTAGCTATTGTTATAGGAGAACTCAATAAGCGGTAAATGTGTGTCCCAACTTCCACCGAAATCTAGGATGCATGTTCTCAACATATCCTCTAGGGTTTGAATGGTGCGCTCGCTTTGTCCATCCGTTTGAGGATGATAAGCAGTGCTCAAGTTAATACTTGTCCCTAAGGATTGTTGCAATGATTGCCAGAACCGCGAAGTAAATCGACTGTCCCGGTCGGAAATAATAGACAATGGCACCCCGTGCCTCACTACTATTTCATCAATGTATAGTCTTGCAAGTTTCTCCATCTTGTACGTCTCTCTGATCGGCAAGAAGTGTGCGGACTTGGTCAATCGATCAATGATGACCCAAATAGAATCGTATCCGCTGGAAGTGCGGGGTAGCTTGGTAATGAAATCCATAGCTATTTGTTCCCACTTCCATTGTGGTATCTCCGGTTGTTCCAGCAAACCCGAAGGTTTCTGGTGTTCTGCTTTGACCTTGGCACATGTGATGCATTTGCCAACATAAGTGGCAACATCTTTCCTCATACCCGGCCACCAATAAAATGACCTAAGATCTTGATACATTTTATCGGCACCAGGATGAACTGAGTAACGTGTCTTGTGTGCCTCGTCAAGTATGAGTGTCCGAAGTTCATCTACTGCTGGAATCCAAACACGATCCAGATAATAGATAACTCCATCTTGTTTTGTCTTGAAATGTTTCTCGGCTCCACAATCGAGCTAGCGTTTCAGATTGTCTCTTGCCGCGGCCTCTTGTTGTGCTTGTAAAATATGATCTCTCAAACTTGTTTGCACAGTCATTCCCATGGCGCGAACGCGTAAGGGTTTGACTCTTTCCTTCCGGCTCAAAGCATCTGCAACAACATTTGCTTTGCCCGGATGGTATTTGATCACACAATCGTAATCGTTCAGGAGCTCAACCCAACGTCTCTGTCTCATGTTAAGCTCCTTCTGATCAAATATGTGCTGTAAACTCTTGTGATCTGTGAAGATAGTGCACTTAGTACCATAAAGGTAGTGTCTCCAAATCTTTAATGCAAATACAACAGCTCCCAGTTCAAGATCGTGTGTCGTGTAATTCTTCTCGTGTATCTTCAGCTGTCGTGAGGCATAAGCAATGACTTTGTCTCGTTGCATTAAAACACATCCGAGTCCCTGATGGGAAGCATCACAATAAACTACAAAGTCATCATTGCCTTCTGGGAGTGTTAAGATTGGAGCATTGCACAATCTTTGTTTCAATGTCTGGAATGCCTCTTCTTGTTTCTGAGTCCACACAAAAGGTTCAGACTTCTGTGTGAGCTTGGTGAGAGATAAAGCTATCTTAGAGAAATTCGAAATGAATCTCCTGTAATAACCTACCAATCCCAAGAATGATCGAATCTCTGTTGGTGTTGTAGGCACATCCCAGTTCTTGATTGCTTCAATCTTGGCAGGGTCCACGTGAATACCATTACTGTTAATCACGTGACCCAAGAACTGAACTTCACTTAGCCAAAATTCGCACTTGGAGAATTTGGCGTAGAGTCGTTCTTCTTTCAGAAGCTCCAAAACTGTCTTGAGGTGTTGCTCATGTTCCTTCTTGTTCTTTGAATAAATCAGTATATCATCAATAAAGACGATCACAAACTGATCTAGATACGGCTTGCACACCCGGTTCATTAAGTCCATGAACACAGCCGGTGCGTTCGTCAATCCGAATGGCATCACCATAAATTCGTAATGACCATATCGAGTACGAAAAGCCGTCTTGGGTATGTCTTCCTCTTGAATCCGGAGCTGATGATAGCCTGATCTCAGGTCTATCTTTGAAAAGCACTGTGCTCCCTGTAACTGATCAAACAAATCATCAATCCTCGGTAACGGGTACCGATTCTTGATGGTGAGTTTGTTGAGTTCTCGATAGTCAATACACATTCTGAAGGTTCCATCTTTCTTTTTAACAAAAAGAACCGGAGCTCCCCATGGGGAAAAGCTCGGTCGGATGAATCCTTTATCGAGTAGTTCTTGCAACTGGTTAGACAACTCTTGCATCTCCGATGGTGCGAGTCTGTAGGGAGACTTAGCTACAGGAGTTGCTCCCGGAATCAAATCGATTCGAAACTGTACTGATCTCTCAGGTGGCAGTCCCGGTAAATCATCCGGAAACACTTCTGCAAAATCTCTCACAATTGGCACATCTTGAATCTTGATCGCCTTCTTGTCTTTCTGAATCACGTGAGCTAGAAATGCAACGCATTGTTTTCGTAAGTACTTGCGAGCCTTCATGCACGATATTATCTTGACACTGCGTTTCGCTTGGTCTCCACGAATCTCCAAGACTTCATTGTTCTCCACAGGAATACGTAATAGTTTATCGGAACAGATGAACTCAACTCGGTTAAGAGATAGCCAATCCATTCCGATGATAACGTCGAAACTGCCCAGCTCCATCGGTATCAAGTCGATGGAAAATGTATGATCACCAAGTGTTAATGGGCAATTCCTAAGTACTGTGTCAACCGTAATCTGTTTGCCATTAGCTATCTCAATAGTATAAGGGGAGTCTAATGATTCCACAACATGATTAAGATGGCTAGCAAAATCGGATGAGATAAAACTCTGATCCGCACCAGTATCAAATAATATAGAGGCATAGAAATCAGATAGGAGAAATGTACCCGTGACCACATTCGGGTCTTGACGGGCAGCAGCAGTTCCTATCTGAAAGGCTCTTCCTCTTGGTGCTTGAGCCCTTTGTTGGTTTCTCCTGGGACAATCCCGAGAGAAATGTCCTGGTTCGCCACAGTTGTAGCAAGACCTAGGATCTGCAGCGGCAGCAGTAGTAGCTGCGTTGTTATTTCTGTTCTGAGTCTTCGAACTCCTGCAGTGAGTCACCATGTGACCAAACCTCCCACGGTTAGTACAGTGTCTGCATGGGACGTTCGGTAGGTGGTGGTACTGGCATGAGTTGCACAAAGGTGTAGTGCCAGTATATGGCTTTCTTATCTGCAATGGTGGTGGTTGTAAAGCTGGTGGTCTTCTCGGCGGCATTCCGATCATAACCGAAAAGAAATCGGTTAGTGCAGTGATCAGAAGCAGAAGACATTATGCAAATAGAATCCTATATCATAAGAACTCTACATGAGGGTCCCTAGGTTATAGTCTAGGCCAAACCGTTTAAGTAATATGACCTATATTTCTCTATAACCATGGCTCTGATACCAATCTGTCACACCCCGGGCCGGCGGGAACGGATCGGGTTTTCCCGTCGGGCGGAAGGTTCCCGGGGCGCGATATCTTTGAGTGATAATCGAATGATCAGATTGTTTACATAGCACATGAGATATAAATGAGAATGCTAATCATGACATGAAATAGAATTACAAAGTTAAATTACATTGTACATCATAATTTAACTAAGTAAATCTAATCAAAAAGAATCAATGAGTTTATATCTTGAACTGTACAAGATATACAAAAGTGATTCACTGTTTTGTCATATCAAAAGTATGCAGTCAAAAGTAAACTAGGTCTTCTAAGAGTCCACTAGCTTAACACTTGTACAATTGTATCTACACCTATCCGTCACCTGAGAAAACATGCATTTAAACAAAGTCAACACTAGGTTGGTGAGTTCATAAGTAAGTAAATTGAAAACCATTGAACTGATCATGCACACATTCACGATGTTATACTTGTTGCTTGTATACTTGTTCACCTGTTCCACCCAATGGCCTCTCTTTAGTTACATGTACAAGTAGTATATCACCTGACTAAGTATGCTTATATATAGGGAATCATGAAAGGGTCAAGCCCAGACGCTATCCCACCACATACTCAACCAAGTTTCCACACCACTTGCGATACAACTAAAGATATCCATTTCCCAAATATCCGAATCGTCCGCTGTGTAATCATATGTAGAATAATAATATAGTAAGAGAGGTTTAGTTATCAAACCGAAGTATTGATAGGCCCTCGATGAGTTAAGGAATTTAGATTATTTAAATCTGATCCTTGTATTATTCTATACTTGAGGTGGGTTAACTGATGATACTCTATTAAATATAAAGAGTGTTAGTTAACCCCTTGCATCTTGTCCTTGAATCATAGTGCATAGAGCCTAAAAGGAATCCATTGAAATCCTCACGTAATCAGATTTCAATGCATCCGATTTATCTCTACCACTATGTATGCCTATTGTCCTCAACGAAATCTATTACTAGTAGTGTAACATGAGAGCAGATCACCTTCTCAACCTACTAGTCAATAGGGTTTTCGCTGGATTAATTACTTATCACTGTAGATTAATATCACCATGTGTCGCTTACCAGAACCTGACTTGAGGTCGCCCTGTCACCGGTCATACGTTACCGGCCAATGAATCAATACGATCAACATACTAGCCCTACAAGCTAGAGGTTTGTCAAACCTATGGTACCACTATGCTATCGTCGGTTTAGTCACGTCAAACTAACTGGTCAGCGAATTTAAGGGACTTACATGATCACTTGAACAAATTGGCACATGATTGAAGTGATATAATGCAAACAGGTCAAATGTAATTAATTGTAATTGTATTCACTTGTACTCTTGTTCTCATTGAAATATGTTCTCCGTGATATTAACAAAGTTAAATAAGAACTAGTCTTATTAAGTTATGTTAATTAATTGAGTGAATGATGTTGTTATCATGAAATTATGTTATCATGATTATCATTCCATGTTACTTGTTATTCTTGTAATATGTGTTGAATTATAAAGTTAAGTGTTATAAGAACTAGTCTTATTACACTCACTTAATTCTTGTATCGAATGATGTAATAAAGATATATTATCTTTATATCATTCTTGTGTTTTGCTCTTGTAATCATATCATCATGTTTCCTTGTAATTGTTACAATATCATTTCTTGTAAGAATAATTAAATGTTGTAAGAGTTAACTTACTACTAAATTATTCTATTGTATCGATGAGTTATGATATTAAAAATATCATCATCATCTTATCTTTCCTGTATTCTTGAATTCAAACAAGCATGCATACAATGATTTATGATAATAAGCAATTTAATATCAAATAATCAAAGTATTAACAATATGTAAGCAAAACTTTTAAATAAATAAAAGTAAAGCATGTTTCTCAGCCCCGAGAGTTTAAAATCAGTAAAGATTAAAGAAAAGGGGCATATGAACTCACCTTGTTGTGATTGGGACTAAGTCTAAACTAGAAATATCCGCGCTCTTGATTGTATTTGTTGTTGTGTTCACGATCCTGTATTGATTACACGTAGTTTGTAACTCGTAAGTCTAAGTTTTGTAAGATTCTGTGTGTGTATGTGTGGATGTTAGCCCTAAAGTGGGCTTTCATGCGTAAGACTTGGTCATGATCACTGTTCGGTCCCTTATATTGGTTTTAAGTTAATAACATTATAAGTTATTATTTTGCAACTTTGAACTTGATTCATTCTTGAACTTGTACACTTTGATCTTATGAAATGTGTTAAACCAGGTGGTTTGAAATGATATGTAGACCGAACTATGTGACCAAGTCCTATGTTGGGCCTCTAGGTAACTGGTTGGGCCCTAGGCCCAAATCTATAGGCCTTAGATTGTTCTTGAACAACTGAGAGTGTTAGACCATGTTAAAACATGTGGATCAATGATATACGTTGTGGAAATACGAAGGCCCGGTCAATTGATACAAGGCCTAGTGAATAGGTGGCCTTGTGGACCTCCATTGGGCCACGAAGGGAAACCATTGGGCCCAAGGTGGGCCTTGGCAATATTTGTTGGGCCTAGAGTCATAAAAGGCTGTTGGAATTGAAATTGGGCCAGAAATGGGTTGTTGACTAAGTAAATGACAAAGTGGCTCCAAAAGGGAGGACAAAGGCCTCAAAATGGGCCTTGAAGCAGTTTTCTGTGGGCCTCGGGTATATTTTGATGGGCCCCATGGGTTTTGTCTCGGGCCTTTGCCAAAAGAGTTCATGGGCCAAGTTGGGCCTGGATTAGAATGGCTGAAAACATTGTGGGCCTTGAATTTGGGTTTTTGGCCAAAATGGTGGCCTTGGGCCAAAGGCAGTGGGCCTTGAGCCCTAAACCGTGGGCCTTGGGCTGTTCACTCCTTGTTGGACCTTCCTAGAGTTAATGGATCAATTTTTGAGGTATTGGTCCTGGGGGATGATGTGGGCCTAATGGTGGCCAAGTATAGAACTGTTGGGCCAGGAAAGTTCCATGGTCTTATAAACCATGTAGGTCAACTGGTAGGTGGTTGTCTTGGGCCAGCAATGGCTACACAAACTGGGCCTCAATCAAAAGTACTCGGGCCGCATAAAAGAATTGCTGGGCCTAAATAAAAGCAGTTGGGCCTGAAGAAGAAAAACAGTTGGGCCCAGGATGGTCATGTGTACTGGGCTAAAGATGCTTAGGGACCAGCTAGGTTATTTGACTAACTTCTTTGGCCGACTGGATGTGAGCCTTGTAGATCTGAACGGTTCCAAGGAAAAAGAAGGTTAGAAGTCTATGGCCGAATGAAATATTCTTGGTCGAATGAGGACACCATGTTCGGCCGAATTGAGTGTCTATGGTCGAATAGCATGTTCCCACGACTGAGTCTAAGCGAATGAGTGAAGCTCAAATGAATAAGTGGCGAATGTCAACTGGTCGAATGAGAGGCTGGTTGGCGAAAGAGAGATGGTCGAATGAGGGGTGGCTGGCCATTCGGCCATAGCCATTCGGCCATAGCCATTCGATGGTCTGGAAACCCTCATTCGGCCTCAATGGAAACCGAGCTAGAACCATTCCAACTCAAGTTTCGGTGGTGGTTCAAGGTAGGTGAGTACTGGCACTGGTTTTTCGAAGGTTAAGGATGATGTTTCACAACTTGTTCTCGGGTCAAGTTCAAGCTCAACCAAAAAGGGTAAAAACCCTAGTTTTTCGAACTAAAATCAGCCTTGTACCTCAAATTTTAGTGGTTTTCTTCTCAGATCGGTTGTACTTTCGTGTAGCAGAGGTCGAGAGCTTCAAGTAGGTTCAAGAATGGATGAATTTGGTGAAGAGATGAGAAAGTTATGGAGGAAAGAAGGTGAAAATGGAGGTGGGGGCTTGAAAACCGGGATTAGGGTTTTTAGGAGAGAAGATGAAGTGTAAAAATGAGAAAATAAACTCATTTAAGGGTATTTATACCCCGAGGGTGTTCGGGTTCGTTTTCGTTGCTCGGTTCGTTAATTCGTCGTGTAACCGGAAAATTACGCGTAATTTAAATGAAATTAAATAAAACGATCTAATTTAATTATTTTGATAAGTTTCAAAATTGTAAAATGTTATTTATTTTATTTTATTAAATTATTTTCGTTCGTGACGTGTTTTCGTTTCGTCAGATCGCGTAACCTTCGCGCGTAATTCGTTCGAATCGTCACCCGAACAAATACGATGATGGTTTTGCTTTCTGACTTTTGTTTTCTACTTTTCAGTCATTATTTTAGAATTCTAAACTCACAGATATGTTTGTGGGAGTCGTCACTCACGCAAACACACTGTCAGTTCGTCATTCTGAAATAATACTGCATTATGTTTTAATTGTGTTTCCTCACTGTCGGACTCAACTATACATCGTAATTTCACATTGTTTTTGTACTGACTTGTCGGTCATCTGATTCCTGTCATCTGTGGACATCAGATCGCAACCGATATGTTTCTGAATATTGTTTGAATACCGTTGTTTCTCATGATTTGTTGTGTTAACTGTAATTAAGTTTTCACTTAATAAACACAACTAATGTTTCAAATGTACGTTGTACTTAATGTATTTAAGTTTATACGAAAATACGTACAACGATTTCTTGTATTTAGGATTCTGTTAATACAAGTACTGTTTAAGCTTACGTACGTACACATAGTATAAGGTGAAAGTACACATACCGTACGGACTTGCCGGACGATCTGGCACTTGCTGTTACATTTATTCCTTCGGAAGTTCGTTCATCGGAAGCTTATTAAACAATTAGTTAATTGGGAAGAGAAGATTGTATTCCGAGTCATTTGACTTCTTTCGATGTAGAGGTTGTCTTCTGATGATCAGCCTTTGTCTTCTGAGGGAAACAGGTTCAGCGGAACTTCTTTTTGGCGAAGTTTCCGCTGAGAGTCTTCCGATGTTGAATCAGTTCTTCAATCGGAAGAGGAGCATCTACGGCTTGTCTTTCCGCGGTTTTATTCAGGTGTCTGGCTTCAGTGGTTTTGCTCATCAGTCCTTATATTCCAACAATCTCCCTCTGGATTGATGAAGCCAAAACCTACTTATTTTGTTTTAAAGCCAGACCAATTTTATTTTTTGAGAGTTCAAACATAGTTCAGAACCTCATACTCTGTATCAGCATTATCCAGAGTTTTGTGCTGCAGTTCCTTCAGATCATCAGTGGTAGGGAGAGGATCTCATCATAATTGGAGAAGGAGGTTCTTGAGCCATTGAATCTTTCTATGGCTAAACTCTTGGAAACAAAGTCATAGAACCATCTCTTTATGTTTATTCTTGAGTTTATGATCTGAGGAGGCTGAGACTTGGCAGATGGAGGTTTGACAGACCCAACACATGGAGTTCCCAAAGGTGCATTTAGCAAGTGATCAAACACTGTGCTTGGGTGTGCTTCCTTGAGCTGAGTCACTGTGGAAGGATAAGGGATGGCATCTTTCCAAAGCTCAGGGTGGTCTTTGTATTCTCTTTTGAACTTAGACCATTCCTCGAACATAACTTCATCTTTCCATCTTGTTATTTTATTCTTTGGTCCCCAATGATTTTGGATGAGGATGTGCTTTATTCTTTTCCTTTGCTCAAGGATCTTCTTCTTTCTTACTTCAGCTTTTATTCTTTCGGATAGAACTTTGGCTTCATTTATGAGGCTAGTGATATCCCAGTTGCTGAAGTTTTCAACCTTGTATTTTCCTTCATCCAGCAGGTACTTGATCAGCTGCTCCCTCTCAGTCTAATAGGCTTTATCTAGCCAGAATCAAATTTTCTTTCTCCGTTTCTTTATTCTTTATCTTTCGAAGGTCTTCATCAGAAGCAAAGGTCCTAACAGGTGAGTAGGATTCCTTTTCTGGAGAGGTTTGTTGTTTCTCAGCATCTGCTGATCTTACCGGTGAGGGAACTTTGATGGTTTCAGACTCATCAATATCAGCCAATAGCAGCCTTCTCTTTCTTGAGACACGAGAGGCAATGGGCTGATCATCATTTGAGTCTGAGGAAGGTTTTTGAGGTGAGTTATTGAGGGTTTTGGTTTTTCTAACCATACTCTTTTGTCTTCTTGAGAAAGACTGAGTGATTATTGGGATTGGTTTTTGGCCAATGTTGGAGGCATTGAGGGTGACAGGAAGAGAAGAAAGTTCAAGAAGTGTTTGAGAAGCAGAGTTTGGGGAGAGTGTGGGTGAACTTTCTTTATTTTGCTGTGTGGAGGAAGACGGGGCAGTGGTTATTGGCTTGGAGTGCTCAGTTGGAGCAGATTTGGAAGGTCTGGGTTTTCTGGATACTCCAGATGTCCCAGTGTTTATTTGAGCTTCTGCTTCCTTTTGTTTCTGTTCTAAGCTAGCTTTGGCAGCTTAAGTTTGGAATTGTTGATCCAATGCTACTTTGAGAAGTGCCTCTTGGTTCTGCAGCCTTATTTGTTTCATCCTCCTTTGCTCAGTCCTGTCTTCTGCCCTTTTAGCAGCTTGGGCAACAGCCAAGAGTCGTTCATTCTCCCTCTTTTTGGCTTCATCAGCTTGTTCTTTGAATCTGGGAGAAGGAGGAGCAATCCTAGTGAGGGACTCAAGAAATCTGGTGTGGTTAGAGATTTCATGTTGTAAGGAAGAGACTTTTGTATCTACTGAAATTTTCAGCAGATCCAATTGAATCTTTTGGGTGGTCAGAAATTGGGTGGTGAAGGATTGAAGCAGGGAAGTAAGTTGGGTAATAAGAAGTGGGTTTAACACTTCTTGAAAAATCTGAGGTGAGAAGGTGGTGGCAGTGGAAGTAGATGGTGTGGTGGAAGAACCTTCAAGTGAAGGTTCCTGCATGGGGATGTTTTAGGGTTGCAGGGCTTGATTGCTCAAGACTGTTGAAACAAGCTCAGTGAGCTTAGTTATATCAGCTTGAATGTGAGGCACAAAATCCGTCAATTCCTTTATTTTAGAATTTGATTCATCCAACCGTTTAAGGATATCATTCGAATCCCTGACTAAAGAGTCAATTTTATCATGACCTGAGTCCATCTCAGGAATGTCATGGACCCCTGTTTCTTAGTTCCGGGGATTTCCAGCCTCAGTTTCAAGAACTTCATGGGTTGTTGCCATATCAGAAGTCTTATTGCATGATCCATTCAAATGAAAGTCTAGTGGATTCTCATGTGAAGTGGATGCTCCAAATATATGATCAAGATGTCTAGATGGACTGGTCATCCTGATCTCATCCTCTTCTCAATGGGTAGAAGATTGATTTGTTTGAGCAAAGGTTTGATGGGGCAGCTCCTCTGTTGGAGAAGGGGGAGGATAACCAAGTTGCTCACATCAATCTCATGGAGTACATGGGTAGGAGAGTTAAGGGCCGCATGTAGGGAAGAAACAGAAATGTTCTTTGTAGAGTGGACTACCGACTGAGTGTCAAGTGACACTGCAGTGGCTATAGAGGGTTCCCTTTGAAGTACAACATCATCCTGTTGAGAGGATTGATGAGGAGCAAGGTTGGATGGAGATCCTTGATGCATTTGTGTGGATGGAACAGATGTATCCAACTAGCCAGTGTGGAAAGAGACATGTTCAGGGATATCATCTTCCTGATAAACTTTTTTGGGCTTCTTAGGCTTAGTGGCTTTGGTAGAAGCTTTTCTTTTGGTCGGCACCTTTACAGGTGTGGAAAAGGAGGTGGATGTGGGTTTACCAAGTATGGGTGTGTCCTCAATGTCATCCGTTTGTTTTGGATCAGTGTTCAACCAAGTGAACACTTGTTTGTCAATGCTCTTGATAGTGGAAGAGGAGCAATTTGACAAACATTATTAAGGTCAGCAAAAAGGCAGTCCATTACAAACCTAGGATAGAGCAGAAATTTGGGACTTTTCTGGTGATTTACCAGATGATCAAAGATTATCTTAGAGAGATTAACCTTTTCATTGGAAAGAACTGCGTACATGACATATTGCATGTCATATGGCATTTCTCCCCAACTTGTCGACTTTTGCGACAAACACTGAAGAATAGGTGATACAGGAACTTGTATTAGTATAGAAGAAGGCCTTGTACAAAGTCCTGTTTTTCAAGTCACCCTGATAATCACACTGGATGAAAGTATTATGAAGAAGTTTGAGAGAGACAGTGGAAGGAGCGTCAGTGTCGCTCAAGTTTAGGGCAACACTTATTTTTGTGGAAGTGATGGTGACTTGTTGACCAGCGACCGTCGAGACAATGCTTTCAAAAGAGTCATCCTTCATTACCAAGGATGAGTTTGCCCAAAACTGGTTTAGAGCGACTTCAGAAATAGGAGGGTTTAGAACAAGAGCAGTGTGAATGAAAGAGTTTACCAGAGTGTCGATAACTTTTTTGTAGTGAGGATACTCAGAAGATTTGAGAAGGTAAGCTCCGAGGTTATGGATCGGTTTGATTTTCAAGGCCATTGTTAGTTCAGGACGATGAACACCGAGTTATGATGGCAAAGTGTGAGTACAAACTTTGCTTTAAAGAAAAGGAGATGAGGAAGACTAACCGTTCACACACAAGAGCAGTTTCAAAAATGAAAAAACCGCCCCTACTTATATTATACCAAAAGCTTTACCTTAGGGTTTTTACCCATCGGACAAACCTGTGAACATGAGAGAGAAAAAGCAAACGACAACAAAGTACGTTTATGCACACCCTGAAGTACAGACAAAGCTTTGTCGGGAATGAAGTCTGGTCCGATGCCGTTACACCACCATCATGAGCATAAAGCTCAGCTGGAAGCAGTGGAAATGCATCGTGCCAGGCGACATGCCTGACAAGCAATAGTCCTTCGCCATGAATAGCAACCGGAAGCATCAAGGTTGAAGGAGAAGTGTTCTTGATCAAGAATGATCAAGAGGTGTTATGAAAGAACTGATGGATTAAAGAAGACAACGACTGATATAAATAAGGAAAGAAGATCAGTGGTCATTTAGAGTAAGAGGGATAAAAATGGAAAGAATATAGCATCGAGCCGTGAGAACAATTAATGAGTGTAACTTCTATTAACTGTGAGAGGTCTAATCTTACAGAGAGATTAGTGACGGCTGAATCTAGCGTAATTATCAAGAGATTTGATAACCACTTGGGCAAGGAAGATTTAAATATGAAAGATAATTTAATCTTCGGAAGAGTTTTATTTTCGGAAGGGATTTAACCAGGGATGAATGACCTGGTTAAAGGTCTCGGAAGGAGAGACAACAAAAGAGGTGACGTCGGAAGAAGAGACGTCGGAAGAGAGGTAAACCATGAAAGGTTTGAATTTGTAACAACAGAAGTAGTAACCGCGAATAGATATAAAATAGTGGTTATAATAGCCACTGAGAGAGACCAAGGTCTTTGTTAGTGGTTTATCAAATATCCGTTGTTAGGATAATCAATAAAGATTATCCTTTTATGTATTTATTTAAAGGTTTAAGAAACAGATTCTTAACCACATTTATTAGCTCATATTTATCATACCCAATTTAGCTACAAACTTAGAAAAGGTTGAAGAATCCAAGGGTTTGGTAAATATGTCTGCTATTTGGTCACTTGTAGAGACATGTTCTGGGACAATTAGTCCCTTTTCAAAACAGTCTCTAATGAAGCGATGCCTTATTTCTATATGTTTGGTTTTTGAATGGTAGACAGGATTTTTTATTATATTTTTGGCTGCTTCACTATCTATTAGGAGAGGTGTTTTTAGTTCAGTTATTCCAAAATCCAATAGTTGATATTGCAACCAAAGGATTTGGGCAGTGTAATATGCTGCTGCAATGTACTCAGCTTCAGCAGTTGAATTTGACACCGATGTTTGCTTCTTACTTTGCCATGACACTAAGCAATTTGCAAAGAACTGACATCCTTCCGAAGTAGACTTCCTTGTGAGCGAGCATCCTGCATAATCACTGTCTGAAAAACCAACAAGCTTACAAGTTTGGTTAGCAGGATACCACATACCTAGCACAGGAGTGCCTTTCAGATATCTTAGTATCCTCTTCACAAATGATAAATGTGATTGTTTGGGGGCCGATTGGTATCTTGCACAGGCACATGTTGCATACATGATGTCTGGCCTTGATGCAGTAAGATACATCAAAGATCCAATCATGCACCTGTAGAGTGTTTGATCTACAGGTTCACCATTTTCATCAGGACTTATTCCAGGACTTGTAGCCATGGGGGTAGAAATTATTTTGCAGTCATTCATATCAAATTTATTTAGAAGATCTTTTACATATTTTGATTGATGAATGAAAGTCCCATTAGGGGTTTGTTTTACTTGGAGTCCTAAAAATGTTTTTAGTTCACTTAAAGCACTCATTTCAAACTTTAAAGACATTAATTTAGAAAATTGTTCATACAAGGAAGGTTTTTTTGATCCAAAAATGATGTCATCAACATAAATTTGGACCAGCAAAAGTTCCTTGTCTACCCTCTTGATGAACAAAGTCTTATCAATGGTTCCCCAAGAAAATTTATTAGAAAGAAGAAATTGAGAGAGAGTATCATACGATGCTCTGGGTGCCTGTTTCAGACCATAAAGTGCTTTGTCTAGTCTGTACACCCAATCAGGATGATGAACATCATCGAATCCTGGAGGTTGACACACATAGACTTCCTCCTTTATTGTCCCATACAGGAATGCACTTTTGATATCTATTTGGTATACCTTTATGTTATGGGAGATAGCAAATGCTAGGAAGAGTCTAATGGCTTCCAGTCTGGCCACAGGAGCAAAGGTCTCATCATAATCAATGCCTTCCTCATGGCAATAACCTTGTACTACCAATCGGGCTTTATTTTTGATTACAACACCTCTGTCATCTATTTTATTTCTGAATACCCATCTAGTTCCGATAGGGTATTTTCCCGCCAGCAAGGGGCAAAGAGTCCAAACATTTTGTCTTTTGAACTGTAACAGTTCATATTGCATAGCCTCTACCCAATTATTATCTTTGAGAGCTTCCTGATATTTGGAAGGTTCAACTTGGGATAGAATGGTTGCATGAAGACAAAAGTTCGAAATCTGGCTCCTAGTTTGAACACCTTTATGTAGATCACCTAAGATTTGTTCTAAAGGATGATTTCTACTCAAGGGAATGATGTCCAAACAATTATTGGACTCTCAAGAGATTAAACTTGAGATTTTCAACTAAACTAACATCCTTAAAGTGCAGTTTTCCACCCTGGATAGAACCAGACCCTACTATCCAACCTTTTGCATTATCCCGAAAGGAAACAGATCCTCCATTCTTTGGAATGAAGTTATTCAAAATGGATGTGCGTCCTGTCATGTGCCTAGAGCCTCCACTGTCCACATACCATAGATGACTTTGGTTTGATGAAGGTCTCTGCACATGACAATTTATTTGCAATAGGTTAGATATGGGTCTTATTTTATTTTAGAAGATAAAGAAGATGCTTATTTATTTTGCTGAGAGTTATTCATCAATTTCTGCATCATCAATATCAGTTGTTGCTGATTTTGATGCAAGATATTGATTTGTGAATCCACGGAAGGAGGGTTCACTTCAGCAGAAGAATGGGCAGCAGGAATCACCATGGGGTAAGAAGGTGGTGTTCCAAGGATAGAAGGCCCGGTTGAAGCAAGTGAAGAAGAAGAGTGAGGTGATGAATTATAAGATGCTGAAAATCTATTAGCCTTCTTTGATTTCTTCATTTTATTAGGAGATTTTCCTTTATTTGAAAAACCCTGTTCGGCTTTCAATTTTTCTGCATTTAGTTTTACTCTTGCTTTCTCCAAAGGAGTTTTTGTCCAACAATTTTCTGTAGTATGATTATACTTAAAAAATTTTAGACAAAGAGACAAAGCAGAGTAGTTTGGGTTGAAAGGCTTATTTGCCTTCATTATTGGATAGGGGGATGAGGATGAGAAGGAGGAAATCTGATGTCAAACATTGGCCTCTTTCCTTTGTCAAGTCAGGCTGCATGACTATCAGAAGTCTTATGAAGACTTGTATCTTCTAATCTTTGAGTAGAGCTCATGGTAGGAGCAGTCTTAGTTTGTTCAGAAGCACTTTTATTTCTATCACTTTCCAAGGGTGTATCCTCCTGTATCTCAACGTTAGTTTCAGTGGGATAAACAAACGTGGGAAACTATAGAGGTTGATACACTCTTGGAGGTGTGATTGTGATGGATGGAATTTCATCCAGAAGAAAGGTGGGGGAAATGGGATCTGAATTAGTCTCAATTATTTTATTGTCAATCGGGGTGTAGTCCTCAGGGGGACTAGTATGATTAAACCCGATTCCAATCTTGGCTTTGCTGTGAACTTGCTTACTTAAAAGCATTTTGAACCCTTTGCGGGATTCGACCCACTTGTCACAGCTAACCTTGGTCTGAGACAGTTCATCTCTACAAGTTGCATATTTTTCATTTTGCAAGTCAAATAGAGCTTGTAGGTTGGACTTTTCAGTCATTAGGACTGATATTTGACTGTCTTTATTCTTTATTAGTTTTTCCATTTGAGAAGTTTTATTGTCAAGCAGTTGCTCCAACTCCTGATTTTGTTATTGAAGCAACACATTGGCTTTCTTTATTTTTGCAAAAGCCTCTATGCACGCATCGGTACATAGTTTTTCTAAAGTGGAGGAAGATACCTGTGCATCAGGAGTGTCTGCAGCAGGTTGTTCAGAAGGAGAAGAGTCTTCACCAACAGCCATAAGAGCGAAATATGTTGGTTCAGAGGCGATGAGGGCATAGCCTACATCTTCTTCAAAAATGCTCCAGTCGACATACTCTTGGGTAAAGAGAGCTTGTTGACCGGAAGAAGAAGATTGAGCAGCAGGGCCTGGTATGTTTATTTGAGAAGAAGATGGTGCAACAATCTGAAGAGGTGCAGGATTCCTGGGGATTGTTGTGCCTTCTTAAGGAAGAAGAAGAAGAAGAAGAGAAAGGTGCAGAAGAAGTATGTGATTGGGAGTTGGGAAAGGTCACATACGGAGAAGAATTTGAGTCGGGAGCATTTTTGCATTCCTTGGCGAAGTGTCCAGTGCCATGGCATCTGTATCATTGGACCTTAGCCTTATTTAGGCTGAACCTGGTTTTCCCTTGAATACTAGGGAATTTCCTACCAGTCGTCTTATAGAACTTGTTCGTTCTAATGCTCAAAAGGGCCAGTTGGTGCAGAATATCCATCTCTTCCAAGTCATCGCTTGGAACTTGATGTAGATCATCGATGATAAAACACAGATGATCAGAGATGGGAGACTGGTCATCATAGGAAGAAGAAGAAGTGATGCGAGTGGTTATGTCAATATATTCATCATTACCCTGATCATTGGATTCAGAGTTATGACTCAGAAGAGCTGTGTTCCCTTGCACATACTCTTCTGTTGATTTACCAGACTTAATGAGTTTTCTCTTCTGGTCAATCTCTGGCTCAAATGTGAGCAACTTACCATGAAGTTGAGTGAGCGAGAGCTTGCCAAAGTCTGGAGAGGATCTTATGACAATGGAATAGGTCTCCCATTTTTCAGGTAGAGATCTCAGGAATCGGTTCAAGACCGAGATAGGGGAGTACTCTTGACCAGCGAGTTTTAATTCACTTAAGAGGGAAGTGAACCGTTCAAACTGCTGAGTCAGAGACTCATTATTTAGTTGGGAGAATGTCTCGTATTGTTGAGCTACGTCTTCGGTACCATCGAATTGCTCTTTTAGAGCATCCCACAAGTCTTTAGCAGACTCATGGTGAAGAAGACCAGAGTATATTTCGTTGGGAAGAGCCATCGCCAACTGAGCATGTGCCTTTGCATCAAGCTCTAACTTCTGGTAATCCTCTTCGGTGTAGTTCCGAGGATTTTTCGGGACATTATTTCCAGTCTCCGTGTCCAGGACCGTTGGTTTGTGCGGTCCGAACATGACAGACTTCCAACATCCTGTATGATTATTAGACAGGAAGTGTAACATCCACCTCTGCCAAATGTTATACTGATGCCTGACCAAGATTGGCGGCTTCGTGGCAGAACCGGGGTTATGGGGATCGATAGAGAATTTCTCTGCCATTGGTTCACAAATAATTATGAGCAAATCAACTAGTGATGAGAACTCAAGGTAATTTGTTAGAATGACTTTTGAACGCAGATTAGTTCAAAAATCAAACTCCTACAGATTAAAGAAAACAAGAAAGACAGAAGAGATAGAGTGCAGAAATCTAAAACAACAAGATATCAATTAGAGCTTTGAGTTTTAGTCTTGATGGTTAAACCAAGACTAAGGACAAGGCTCTGATACCAACTGTTGAATTACAAGAACCTCGAGTAGTAGTTGTTTCAACTAGGAACAATGCTTTAGGCACTTAGTCAAAGCTTGGGTTTTAGCTCCCTCTAAAGTTTTGGACAAGTTATTTTCGTTGTTTTAGTTTTCTTGCCTAGAGAAGAGAGAAGATGAGAGATAGAAAGCACAAGAAATATGGGGGAAGTAATCCTTAATTATTCAGAGAATGTTGGGACTTAAATACCCAAACATTCTGCAATACAAGACAAGAAATAATAAGACAAACAACTGACATTATTACAGGCATTGATACAATCAGACTAGTACAAACACAAAGTCAACAATAATGAAAACAAGAATCTTCAGGTCTTCTGATGTTGATGTAGATGTGCTGAAGTTCAGTGTTTATTCCTTCGGAAGTTTGTTCATCGGAAGCTGATTAAATAATCAGTTAATTGGGAAGAGAAGATTGTATTCCGAGTCATTTGAGTTCTTCCGATGTAGAGGTTGTCTTCCGATGATCAGCCTTTGTCTTCTGAGGGAAACAGGTTCAGCGTCACTTCTTTTTGGCAAAGCTTCCGCTGAGAATCTTCCGATGTTGAATCAGTTCTTCAATCGGAAGAGGAGTATCCGTGGCTTGTCTTTCCGCTGTTTTATTCAGATATCTGGCTTCAGTGGTTTTGCTCATTAGTCCTTATATTCCAACAACATTGTATTTAACTAATGACATTGTTTGATAGTGTAAAGATTTCATTTAGGGTATCCAAATCTAACAACATATCCACATGGATCGTCACCCATGTTGACATCTCGTTGGATCGATACTCCAATTGTTATCCATTTAGGTATGGTTCATTGGTTTCCCTCACAGGTTATTTTTCTTTTCTTCTGATTAATGTGTTCATTGGTTTCCCTCACAGGTTATTTTTCTTTTCTTCTGATTAATGTTCATGTGATTAATTGGGTTTTCCTAACTGTTTTAGGAAAAACCCGTGTATTTTTATTGTCGTTTATTATTGTTGTCTTCACTCTCGTAATACTATGTCTTACACTGTGAGTGTGTACACCCTTGGATTTCCGACTCATGGTTGCTCGGGTGCCGGTCTTCACAGTCTCCCCATGTTGAAGGAATTTTGTCCCGAAATTGGAAATGTCTTATCCGGCCCTCATTTTCCTTTTGAACGTTCTGAGAGACGACCGGTCATTAATCTGAGTTTCCATGTTCTCCATGTTTTACTGAGGTGTACATGGGAAAAATGTTGTCACAGTTTGATATCCATTTGTGTGTACTTCGCTCGAGTCCTATGAGTTGCCGACGACAGTTGTCGGTTGGTTGTTTGGTTTGAAATGTGTAGAATGTATTTTCTGTATCCCACGGTTCTCGATGACGTAATGTGGTCAACTCGGTTTTACACAGGCGATAGGTGCCCAAATGATGTTATGATACCATCTGTGTCTCTGTTTCCTTTACTGACCAAGTTGATGGCTGTGGTTTGATAGAAGCAGATGTATAACTTGGATCGGTTATTCTTGATGCTTCTCGATTGGGATATGCTTACGAACTTGATTCGTATAGATTTTGGGGGTTTGCTTAGTGAGTTAGTCTAATCTGCTTAGACTTTTCATTGAAGCCGTGTTTCCACTTTGCATTTCCAAGAACGTCTACTTCCTCAATTTACTCATTGTTGACAATGCAATGTGTTGAACCATATCCTTTGCATCGTACGGTTTTCTTGCATTGTTCCTGATATGGATACGTATGGTTTCTTTCCTTCAAATCCCAGGTTCACGGTTTACCTGAGGAGTTGTATGGATGTCCTCTCACCCAGTTGTGACTACTCTGAGGGTTGGTCCGTAATTGGCTTGGGTAGAACAAATTAGGGATAGTCTTCGATTGGGTTTTGGAAATTCTTCATATTGGCAATCGACTTCTCTCGTCTACTGCCTGGCGATCGGGTACAGATAGGTTAGTTGTAGCATTGCACAATCTGACAGCATAGTTCCCTCGGAACTATTCTGAATTGTTTCTCTTCCAATCCCATCGAGCTCATGGAGCAATTTCTCTTTTGATTCGCTCGCGATGTCCCTTCACCAGTGCTCAAGTTGGACGCCGCATGTGGAGGATGATTCCATCTCACCATGTGGAATTTAGGTTGTTCTCTTACTGCAAGTTTCGGTTAGAAGGGGTTTCGTGCTCTCAGATGCTGAGCTGCTGAGGGTGATACTCATTTGGGAGGTGAAGATTATCATTTCTTGACATCTTTGTTTGTTCCTTCACTGTCTGCGATCTTAATGTGTTGAACTGAGACAGTCAATGACCGTCTCTTCACATTCATCCTTAAGATAGACTTATTAATAGTCATTTGCAGTCATTGATGTTGCATACATTGAGTGTATTTCCTCTGAATTTTCAGGTTTTGAGAAATGTCTTCGTCGGTGAGGACCTCGCCTCCCTTACTTGGAAGGATGTTTTGAGTTGTCTTCTCAACTTGTAAGCCCTCCCTGTTGAGTTTCAGCTCCTGTTGTTGCTTTTGGCCTTTCCAACGAGGGGTGTTGTTTTCGCTTCTCGTTCCGGTTCCATTGCAGTAAATCTACTCATAAGAATCAATGAGTTTCTATCTTGTAACTGTACAAGATCTACAAAAGATGATTCATTGTTTTGTCATTCCAAAAGTATGCACAACACAAAATGTAGCTAGGTCTTCTAAAAGTCCACTAGCTATGTCCCTGATGTTTGGTGACTAAACCTGTTCTTCACCTGAGAAAACATGCATTTAAACAAAGTCAGCACTAGGTTGGTGAGTTCATAAGTTTGATAATTGAAAACATTGATTTGTTCACATACACAGTCACAATGTCATACATGATTCTTGTTAGTGTTTGATTCATCTGTTCACACAATGGCCTCTCCATAGTTATATTTACAAGTAGTATCTCATCCTATTAGCTATGCTTATATATAGGGCATATGTAGGGGAACAAGCCCCAGCCAACATCCCACCACATACCTAATAGAACTCAACACCACTTGCAATACAACTATAGATACCCATTTTCATCTCACATGTTCATCCCGTTTGATATCCACCCATCTGTTTATGTTCATCACCCAGTGCTATATGTAGAATAATATGGTAAGAGGTGTTTAGTTATCAAACCGAAGTATTGATAAACCCTCAATGAGTTAAGGAAAATAGATTAATCTAATCTGATCCTTGTTATTATTCTCTCGCTTGTGGGGTTAACTGTTAATCACTTTTAATAATAAGAGTGTTACTTAACCAATTGATATCTGTTCTCAACTTGAAGTGTATAGAGCCTAAAAGGAATCCATTGCAATCCTCACGTAATCAGGTTACAATGCATCCGATTTACCTCTACTACTTTGTGTTCCCATAGGCCTCATCGCAACTATTACCAGTAATGTGACATGAGAGAAATCAATTCCTCAGTCTACTAGTCAACAGGATCGATGGATTAATTACAATTATCACTGTATATTGATATCACCATGTGTCGCTTACCAGACCCTGACTGATTGTCGCCTTGTCACCGGTCATACGTTACCGGCCAAATGTTCAATACGATCAACATACCAGTCCTACAAGCCGGAGGTTTGTGAAACCTATGGTACCACTATGCTATCGTCGGGTTAGTCACGACAAACTAACTGGTAAACGATTTCTGTAATGGACTTACGATGATAAACTTGAATACATGGCACATGATTGTCGTGATATAATACAGACAGTTCAATAGTAATCAATTGTTGTTGTGTTCACCAATGTTGTTTTTTTCTCAGTGTTGTTATTCTCATGATTGTATGTTCCTGTTGTTTCTAACAAAGTTATATAAGTACTTGTCTTATTATACAATGTTAACTTTTGTGAGAATGATGTTGTTATCATGAAGTTACGTTATCATGATTATCATTCTTGTTATTCCATATGGTCACCCTGTTGCCACTACAGTGTTGTAAGAGCTAGTCTTACTACACTTAGTCGACTCAGGTGGTGGATGATATTTGTTTCGTGTTATATCATAATCCTCACCGAGTTGTATGCATAGTGTTATAAGAACTTGTCCTATTACACTTAGCTAACTCCGGTGGTGAATGATATTATGAAGATATATTATCTTCATATCATTCATGTTTGTTCTTGTTGTTGTCATCATGTTCACCTGTGATAATCTCATTGTTTGTTCTTGTAAGAATAATTAAATTTTATAAGATAGAATCTTATAACTACATTATTCTATTGTGTTGATGATTCATGAAGCTACATTATCATGTTTCATCCTAGTTGTCTCAGTCATGTTATGATCATAGAAGCATGCATACAATGATAAACGATAATAAGTCAAGCAATATTATCTAAATCAGAGTATAAATGATATGTTGTACTAAAACTTTTAAGTAAATAAAATATTTAGCATGTTTCTTAGCCCCGAGAGTTTAAAATCAATCAAGATTAGAAAAGGGGAGCATGAACTCACCTTGTAGTTGTTGTAGTTGACTTAGTTCTAGCAAGAAATGCACGCGCTCTTTGTTGTACCTGATGTTGTTTTCACAATCCTGTATTGATTTCATGATGTTTGTAACTTATAAGTATAAGTTATAGGGATTCATGTGTGTATGTGTTAGCCCTAAAGTTGGCTAACACTAGTAAGTCTCGGTCATCATTCGGCCTCGGTTCTCTTGCTATAGTTTATGTTAACACCTAGCCCACTTGATTACTGAACTTGTCATGTTGTTAAAGTTTTGTGTTTAGCTTGACATGAACTCATATCATGTATTGAAATATTGAAACCTTTTATTGTTGTAAGTATACAACTTAGGTTTTAGATTAAAAGTTATAAACCTTTAATATATTGTGTGTGAATTTTGTATAATCCTTGTTCCATTTGTTTTATCCCCACGAAATCATGTATTATTGTTTTCAAGGACAAGGTTCTAAGCTTTATGAATATCATTAAACAATTCCCTTGCCACCTTTGTAGTATTTACATGATTATTAACCAATTCCTATGCATGAGCCTTTATTGTTAATTTCAAGTGTCTGGTTTCAATATGGGTGATGTGGGCCGAATGTTATGTATGTGGGCCAAATGATTGGGCCGAACCCAATGGCTTGGCCGAATCAGCGGGCCGAATGGGTTGGGGTGGTTCGCTCGAATGAAGGAGGTCGAATGGGATGTTGCCTGGACCGAACTAGGATGGGCGAATGAATATGCTTGGCCGAATGAAGCTTAGTTGCCGAATGGATAGGGGCGAATGGGTGTGGCAGAAGGTGTATTGGTTCGGTCGGCCGGCCCTTGGCCATGCGGCCCAACCATTCGGTCGGCTGTGGGATGGCCATTCGGCCGGTGGCATCCAGTCGGCCCCAGCCCCTCCTTGTCGAGCTTCATGACCAAGAAATCAACTATCTCCCATTCCCACGTCCCTTGAAGTGTTTTCGAGTAGGTAGGGTTCGATGTGTGAGGGTTTTAACCGGTTGGCTCATGGGTTCACACAAAAGGATTGAAAACCCTAGTTTTCGGAATGTTCAAGCTCAAATACCCCGATTTCGGTTGGATTTTGACTCAGATCAGTTGTACTTTCAGGTAGACGGTAGCTGTAGCTTCGATTTGGCACCAAGAACACAAGATTTCGTTAAGAAACGAAGGAGAACTATGGATTTGAAGTTTGAATTTTTATAGAGAGAGAGAGAGAGAGAGAGAATCCGGGTTTTGTATTTAGAGAGAGATGATGAGAGAAATAAATGAGAAAAATGCCTCATTTAGGGTTTATATACCACGGGCGTGTTCGTGTTCGTTTCTTTTGCTCGGTTCTCGTCTTCGTTGCGTTTCTGGAACGTTACACGCATATTTACGGATTTCAAATAAAAAGGATTTGTTTTTAACATTTGAAAAGTGGTTATTCCTAGTAAATAATTTAAATTCGTTCTTCTTAATTTTATTATCGTTCGAATCGTTTATCGATTTCGTTTCGTCAAATCGCGTCACCTTCGCGCGTATTCGTTCGAATCGTCACCCGAACGAACACGATGATGGTTTCATTTTCTGATTTTTGTTTTCTACTTTTCAGTCATCATTTTAGAACTTTAAACTCACAGATATGTTTGTGTGAATCGTCACTCACGCAAACACACTGTCAGTTCGTTATTCAGAAACAACACTGCACTTAGGTTTTGAATTGTTTTTCCTCACTGGCGGACTCAACTAAACTTCCTGTTTTCATATTGATAACCTTGAATTCACATTGCTTTCATACCGAGTTATCGGCCATCTGATTCCTGTCGTCTATGGATATTAGATCGCAACCGATATGTTTTTGTCATTTGTTTGTACACTGTTGTTTCTCTTGAGTTATTGTATTAACTGTACTTAAGTTTTCACCTAAATACAAACAACATGTTGTTTATCGTGAGTTGTTGTACTTACGTATTTAAGTTTTCACTTAAACACGTACAACTGTTACTCGTTATCTAAGTTTTGTTATCATGCACACTGTTTACACATTGTATTTACACACAGTAAATAGTGAAAGTACACATACCGTATGGAGTTGCCAGACGATCAGGTACTGGATGTCACAGTCTGGGAGGTGTAAGCAGACTTTAACTACAATGCTATTCTAGGAATGATTATTCGCAAGAAAATGGCAGGGGATGCCTTTTTTTCAATCTGCCGATGAGGTGCAGTACCGCCTCCACCATAACACCACGATTTAGGCGTGTAAAGGCCTATGCCTTTTTTCTTTATGCATTGTAATGTTGGGACTACCTCCTCAAAAGGGACTAAAGTCCTGGTGGTTTGGAGTGAGATAATTGCTATCTCTTCTCTCTAGTGTCAAATCGCTTGGAGTCGGCCTCCCCACAAATCCTCCGATCTATAACCAAGTCGTAAGTCATAGAGCATTGTGGTAGAGAATTGGTCATAGTAGTATGGAGTTGACCGAAGTGGTCAAAAGTCTCTCATTTAACCAGTTTGACAGCCCAATTATTGAACATCCCTCTTGTCATATCCTTCGTCTGTGTTGTCGTGTTCAACATTCGTCGACTTAGGCTTCGATGGCTCACCTGAATAGGACCTGTAGATTTCAGGGTTAGAAAACTCTATTGAAGGGATATCGGGCTCGCATGAGTTCTCTTGATTCTTGAAATAACTCCTGCTCTCTCAGGTGTACTGGCTTCCTTGTAGTTGTTAGGTGATCAGGGTCGAGCTTTGGAGTCGCATTGGCTCGACATTACTCAAGATGTCCTGGGAAATGCTTTTACGGACTCTCTGCTCGTTGTAGTGAGCTACCGCCTTCTTTCTCCTTGTGTCCCTCATTTGCTAGTAGTGACTAAGGTTATCCTTCCTCTCGCTCCTCTTGTCCTAACGAAAACCCTAAGGTGTGTCTCGCTCGCTGGCCTACTGTAGTCTCGTGTTGTTAAAAGACTGGGTATGGTGGACACATGGTAATGCATACATTTAAATCATACACCCTCCGTCCATGAAGGGGGGGATTAAGAGAATGTACCTGTGTCGATGCCTCATTGACGGTGTCT
The DNA here is from genome assembly GCA_009363875.1 of Mikania micrantha. Lineage (NCBI taxonomy): Eukaryota > Viridiplantae > Streptophyta > Magnoliopsida > Asterales > Asteraceae > Mikania > Mikania micrantha. The sequence continues at coordinate 31,872,467 of CM018687.1, forward strand.
TGTGCGCGTGGGCGTGGTCAGCGCTTTGCTGTAGTCATCTGTGGTGATTCACACTCTCTTGGGGCACTTTATAGCTACGTGACCCGGTTCATCACATGTGTAGCAGCGCTTGACATTGCTGGGTGGAAGGTAGGTTGGTTCCGCACTGTTTGGACGTTGAGTGGTCGGAGTCCGGCAGTTCTGGCTTTCGTGGCCCATCATCCCACATATCGTGCATTGTTTACACAATTGTCTCACGACATGATGGTTTTTGCAGCAGGCACACTTAGGAGAGGTGCCAGCGTACTGCCTATGAACTGGGCCTACTGTTGAGTTGTAGTGTTGAGCCCAATGACCCAGCTTGCCACAATTAGTGCACCGCTTGCACCCTCTGTCGTCAGGGTGGTGATATTGGTATTTGGTGAAAAGGGGAAATGTTCCAGCGTAGGACCTGGGAGGTTCGTCTTGGTGGCTGGGACCCGCTTGGTCAGTGCCGTCGGTTCTTCGCCTCTTTGGGAGAGGGCAGCTGGATTCACCCGTCGATTTCCTTTGACTCAAGATATCACGAATGGCAGCGATGAGTTGTTCTGCGATGAGTGTGGCTAGGGCTGCGGTCTCTGATTTGACGCGTGGCTATTCCTTTGGAGGCATTCTGATTACCCCCAAAGTGGAAACGCTTAGTACCTGTGATTAAACAAAAGTAGTATATGCAATTGTTCCTATCCTAATATCTCTATATGAGGTCCCTAGGTTATAGTCCAGGCCAAATCATTTACGTAAATGACCTAATTCTCTATAACCATGGCTCTGATACCAATCTATTACACCCCGGGCCGGCGAGCCGGATCGTAGACCCGTCGGGCGGAATAGTCCCGAGGCGTGATTGTAATTGGAGTGATCAGATTGTTACATTGCACATGATAATATGAGAAATACTAAATACATTAATTAAATAAAATTAAATTACAACTGTTTCATAATTTAATTCTATTATAGATTGACTTGGACATCTGGAATGAGGACCAGATGTCCCACGAAGGTTGCTTGCACGGGTGCAAGTCTTGAACTTGTATCCTGGCTAGCCGGAGAGATTCCACGCAGGAGTTGTAGGCTCCTCTAAGGGATCCTATCTTTCTCTCTCTGAAGTCATCCTGCTTTCACCTGTTCTTCACCTGAGAACATGTAAATCTGTCAACACTAGGTTGGTGAGTCACATTAGTTTTGGAAACATTTGGTTTTGTAAAAGGTTTAGTGAAAATCTTTCTATGCACATCGATTTGAAATATGATGTGTGAATGGTGTTGAAAACACGAATGAACTTCACAAGTGCTTCGGTCTCATTATCATTACTGACACTATCCCAAATCACCGACGGTAGTTTATGTATAGGGCATACGTAGGGTCAGGCTTACCGCCAGCCCAGCCGCCAGCCCACCACCCCTTCGATGATCCACGAGGGTGTCCTTAACGGAAATCGGACCTTGTTACTTGTGTATCTCCACTCTACTCGACACGATTGATTATTGTAAAATGAAATTGTGAGAAAGAAGCGTATGCTCTGTCTCCTGATATAGGAGACATGTTTTGTTTGTTTAGAAAATCACACAAGTGACGCTCCTTTCTCCTAGTAAAACGTTGTTTACTGTGTACTCGTTTGAAACTCGTTCAAGACAAGGTCTTGAACATTTATTTGATTTGAAAACTCTTATTTTTGTTTTGTGGTATGTCTGTAATGTCACCCTTGTGATCATTTACCAACCCTAACTGATGCCAGGGTGTGATTAGTTTCCCTGGAACTAATCTGAATTGTTGTTGCACGTGTGTATGCGTGTAACGTACCAGCCTTAGCGCTGGAGGTTTGTTAGACCTATGGTACCATCTACGTTAGCGTCGGTTGACCCGCGTCAACTAATGGTAAATGACTCTGATGTGAGTTGTTCGAGAATCCTCAGTGAATTCCCAATGTGATGTTGTGTGGACACATGTCCTAATGAATTACTCTAGACATATACCATGCAAAAATGTTGTTTGTTTGATGGGGGATTCCCATGAAAATGATGGTATTCGATTGTGCACTACACAATTCCACGAATTGTGTCCGTTCACCTCTTGGTTGGGCACAAAGCCTCGAACTGTTGTGGTCAACGGACATCTCCTCGATGTTTTGTGTTTTGAACTCTAGAAACTGTTTTGTTGTTGTTGTTTGATGAAAAGTTGAATGGGGGATGAACACTCAGTAAAAGTAATTGAAAAGACACTTATTCATATAACATTCGAATAAGAGGTTGAGAGTTGATCCTTTTAATGAAGTCATTTGAAAATAACTCTTATTCGTTGATCACTCGAATAAAAGGTTTCAAGTTCTCAGCCCCAAATGATTTGGAAGCCAGAAAATTGAAAAAAACAAGGGGTCTGTGAACTCACCTGAGGTCTGGGGTCGTCGATGAACTCACTCGGCATGTTCCCTTGATTCGAACCCTGTGTTAAATATTAGTTAGTTAGGTGTTTGGTGATTATTTGCTTTGTTTCTTGATTTGATTTTGGTAAATATGTTTTCATTGATTTTAGTTTGATTAGATTTAAAATCGGGTCCAAGGTTCGGTTCTATCGATACAAATGGAGTAAGATAGAACTTTCAACCCTTAGCCATTTTGGGCTGTTCTTGGTGCGAACAGGTTGTAGGACCAATTTGGAGCTCAGAAACAATCCAATTCCAAGGAATATCTACTCAACAGCCTCTGGAATATTGCGAAATCCTATTCCAGGGTTTTCCAATCGAAACCAACAGCAACCGTGGTGTTCCAAAGGTGCAGAATGAACGTTTGAATGAGAATCGAACACCACGGGTTGAGAATCGAACTTGGACGATCAATGGCCGCTCAGATCTTCTAGGGTTTAACACTAGGTGCTCTAGGAAGTAGGAGGGCTCTGGAAAGTTAGGTTTGAAATGATTTAAACTTGTATTTATAGACTGTAGTCATTTGACCGAATGAGTGGTCGAAGCAGCTCATTCGGCGAATGACTATGTCGAATGGACAAGTCAGTCGAATGCTTGCCTATGTCATTTGCTAGGGCGTTCATTCGGCGAATGACTTCATTCGTAGAGTCATTCGCCCGAATGGTCAGATTTCATACTCAAATATTAATTAATCAAATCAAACAATCATATAATCAATATTAAACATTAAGAACAATATATAAAGACAACTTCCATTAATATAACTTGAACTTTACAAGATGGATAGTACAAAATTGAACTAGGGACATATAGTGCATCTACAAACTCCCCCTTGGACCTAGTTCAATCTTTGGAAGTGTCTTTCTTGAAATACTTTTCTGAAATGGCTTTCCAGTCTGCTCCAGCATGAATCTTGAAAATACTGCAGAGACGGATCACCCTCATGAACTGTAGTGCCTGTACCATGTCTTGTACATCAAAAAATATCTGGTGTCGAAAGAGAGCTTTGACGTCGTTGTGTGACAAGTTAGTCAACCACATCGGGTCAGATATACGTTCCGTTTCCCATTTCTTCTCCTTGCACATAACTATCACAGCTTCTCCACTTCGCCCGTCGTAGTACCACCATCGGAAGCCCTCTATAAAGTCTTGTCGCATCTTCCTTAACAGAATCTTCTTCAAAACTTTAGGAGGGCACCCTTCAGGACAACTTTATGTTTCCGGGTATCTCCATCTATCTCCGGCAAGTAATATCTTTCAGGCTGTTGGGGTTGGAAGTTTACTCATCTCTTCCTGTACTCATACTGAATTTGTCAAGAAAACCAGGCTGACATTCCATAATCTTCACTATAAAGCATCCTCAGACGTGCTAATTGATTGACTTCGAAACCGGGTAACGTCTTAAAATCATGAGGATGCTTAAAGTAGTCAATGCCTCTTTCCCTCTTCACTGCGTAGCACCCAAGATCATGAAAGTATGCCCAGCTCAAGATTTGACCTCCATCCTTGTAGCCTTTGGTTCTGTAGACTTTCTTGTGCATAGCTGGCATCTTTACAGTGCTTTCTTTCTTCAAGACCTCCCAGTAGGCCTTCCAATCTTCTTTTCTTCTTTTCTGATCATCGGCTTTAGACTTACTGACCTCTACCTGTTCTTCTAATTATCTGACCAGTAGATCTTCAGTAGCTTGATCAAAATGATCAGTGAATGTAGGTAGTTCGTCCTCAGCCGATGTATACTTTGGATATTCTTCATCAGTGATATCCTCCAGGATGACTTCATCTACATCATCAAAGGCCTCTGGAGTTGGCTCATCACACACTGGAATAGAGGTATCATCAGTGATAACCTCATCAGGATTTAGCCTGAACAGTTCGGCTATCTGCTCCTTTGACAAGCAGTGAATAATCTCCCCCTCCTCTTTGTCGTAGCTTACTCAGTGCTGTATAATGCCTTGAGTGTCCAAAATCATCGTGAGTGTCTCATCCAGTTGACGTCTCACAGGCACAGCTTCGACTTCCTCAGTAGCTGCTGGTTCTTCTGTTTGTGTAGGGGAGGTTGAAAAGGAGTCTGTTTCTTCTTGTCCTGCATAGACTTGGACCGGATCTCAGAAGTAGAAGGGGCTTGATCATCATCATTTTCATCTGAACTTGATGAACCAGAAGACCCGCTTCCTGATCTGTCCTGATCTGAGTCATAATCTTTATCAGTATCCTCATAATCTACTTTCTCCTCGTCAGATTCATCCTCTTCTTCATCATCATCCTCTTCTTTATTCTTTTCTGAATCTGAGTCATCAGAGTGGACTGTTGTGCCCTCAAGCCTGGGAGTGTTGTCTTTAAGATCTTCAATTTGTTCAGCAAGACGAGCATTCTCTGCCTCTAATGCCAAAATCCGTTCATTGAAACTAGTGGCTGTTAATGCCAGCTGGTTGTGCTCATCTATGTACTTTAGCAACTGTTCTTCCTGCTGAGTAGATCTAGCTCTGAGATCTGCTCGCTGATCTGCAGCTTGAAGCAACAATGCATCCTGATCAGTTATCCTCTTAGAGAGTTGAACAATAACCAGATCCTGCTCGCTGCTCTTCCTTTCTTGTTCCAGGTTCCTCTCCATCAGTCTCAGTACCATACTGTTCAGAGTGTTAAGCTGATCCACAACTGAGACAGTAGGCACAGATGTGTCAGCTCGTGAAATGGAGGGACCAGAAGAGGCAGTAGTAAATATGAGAGCCTGAGCAATAGAAGTGGTCAGAGGGGCCATAGTAGTGCGAATCGGAATAGCCCTTGACCTGGTCAGTGACGAAACTGAGACAGCAGCTACTGATGTAACAGTAGTTGTAGCAGCTGTCTCCAGTTCTGACCTCCTCTGTAATAGGAATCTTGCTCTCTTCCTCCTGCCAGCTTGAGAAGATGTAGACTGTACAGCAGCAACAGAGACAGCTGCAGTTGCTGGAGCATAGAAACGAGGAGGAGGTGAAATATCAAACTCAGGAACAAATAAAGGATCAGTGATCTCCTCCATCTCAGCTTCACTCATCTTCCTCTTTCTCTTCATCAATCTTCCACCTATCCATACACTCTCAAACTCATCATCTGGAGTGTCTTCTAAATCAGGACTTTCAGCTTCATCAGCACCTGCTTCACCACCTTCATCACTTGAGTCACCTGACTCAATTATGTCTTCAGCTGATAAGGTGCCAGTCATATTAACTGGAGTAGAGGTAGTGGCTGTAGAAGTAGTCATGAAATCCAACTCTTATAAGGAATCAATATCCACATTCTCCTCTTCTGCTGTAGACATACTAACTCCACCACCTGCACTCACATCACCAGCATCTACCCCACTAACATCAATCATGCTAACATCAGCAACAGAGATGACATCAACAGCAACAGTACTAGAGCTAACAACAGCTGGACTCACACCAACACTGGCACTTGCACCACCACCACCTGCACCACTAGCACCAGCACCACTAGCACCAGCACCGCTATCATGATCAATGTCATCATCAGGAACAATAATGTCCTCTACTTCAGAATCAGAATCCTCATGTCTTCATCTTCTACCAATCAAAGCTATGTAATCAGGCCTAGAGAGATGTCCAAACAATGATCGTAAGGCAGGCTTCCTATCTTTTCCTCTGTATGACAGTACTCTGTTTAGAGTAGTGTCATTCATGTGCTCCAAGCGTAAGATATCAGCATTGATCTTCGGCAGATTAGGCAACTGTGCGTCAATCAACTGCTGCAAGAACCTAGGGTACATTAAGAACTTCTTGTCCCCTTTCAGTGTCACATTCTCTTTCAAATGTGAGAAGACCATTTCTGAGAAGTTGAATGGCAGGTTCAGTACAAGTGCAACAAAGGCACACTATATGGTCTCTCTCATGTTATCAAATCCTCCTCTCCTTGACCCAAGGCAATGAATAAGTACATGTGCTAAGTACTTGAACTGTGGAGACATGAATGCCTTGTTCAGTATCCCAGCTCCAAGGTCACCTTCATACTTGCACCTCATGAAGCAGCCTCGAACTAAATAACGATCTAGAAGATACGGCTGATCAGGTGCATCTTGGAAACCACAAACTCTTCTGATGTGTTCAGCAGAAATGACCACATATTGTCCACGATCTTTTCCCCGAATGACTGTAGGCTCAGCTTCACAGTCGATATTAGCAGATGCCCAGAAGTCTTGCTGATGTGAAATATATGGCACATGTAAAGTTGAGATGGCGGTGAATATCCTCGAACGCCTCAAAAATGTGATGATCTCGGTGAAATGTCGTGCATTAGGTGTGTTGAGGTCCAAGTGAGCACATATGTTGTTCTTCGTCACCGATTTGTATCCAGCCATTCTGAAATTTAGATAAAGACATGTTAGAACAAATCAGTTGCACAAGATACAGAAATCAGAACAAAAACAAAAAGAATTTGAACATTCTAATGAAGTTAATTTGGGCGAATGAGCTCTTTGTCGAATGAGACATTCACCGAATGAGCTATTCGCCAAATGAGTCATTGACAACAGAGGTTCATTCGCCGAATGATCATAGTCGAATGAGTCATTCGTCTAATGGGTTTCCTTCGCCGAATAGCGTCATTCGCCGAATGAGTTTCAATTTCCGAATGAGCCTCATTCGCCGAATGAGTCTCATTCGCCGAATGAGCCATTCGCCGAATGGCGTCATTCGGCAGACTGTTGAGATTCAAACTCCAGTTTTCAAAAATTCAAATCAGCTTCTAAAAATGTTATACCCACACTCAGAAACCACCGATTAACAACATTAAAACATGTCGTATGTGATTTTAAGTCCATTTAGACCATTTATTGAAAGGGCGATTATAAATCCCTAAAACCCTAGATTCAGTTTTGTTTTTGATGTTTTCATGGTCAAAATTCGACGATTCTTGATCCCCGTGTACCTGAGATGATAAGAAACAAGATTATCAGAAGTTGGGACGAAAGAAATCACGAGAAAATGAACAACTGAATAAAGAGGGTATTCGGGCGAATGTCATGCACACAGTTAGGTGAACGAGAGTTTTTGGAGAATGAGGTAGTTCGGCCGATTGAATGCCTATATAGGTTGAGTCATTCGCCGAATGAAACCGGCGAATGAACTCTTTCTGCCCCAAAGTCATTCGCCGAATGCCCTTCACTCACAGACTTCATTCGCCGAATGAGATAAGTGACTGACTTCTTTCGGCTTATGTTGATTCGGTCGAATGATTCATACTCAACATTCATTCGTGCGAATGAGATAAAGCACTTCACAAAAACACAAGTTGAATTCAAAATTTCAACATTTTGATCTGTTAAAAATGATTCCAATAATGAAGGTATGTTTGGTTGGTTCAGAATTCAGATGAGACAGACATCTGAACCTACAAATGATCACCTAAACTGAAATTGAAAATAGAAAATCTTTTTGTAATTTTCTGAAACAAATTACAACTGTACAACTAGCATCTATAAGCAAAGAAACGCATCTTTTTGTGAGAGGTCTATTGAAAAACTAGTAGAAACATCTAATCAAATCAAATCAGCATTACTGAATGATTCATTTCATACATTTTTGACTTGTGATCTGATTACTAATATATCTGTCCACTTTAAGCTTTTCAATACAAAATTATCAAACTCATTTGATGATCACTTACGTTTTCTGACTGAGTTACCTGTTTTATCTATCCAGCAAAGATTTGAGCTCAGATTGTAATTCATCTCCGCACATCTTAATACCCAGCATCATAAATTCCATAAGGTTCCAATTTATTTTATTTTTGTATTTTTCTTTCTGATTTGTCTCACATGACCAACACATTCTCATGGACGGCTTCAACTAGGTTCGTCCCAGTAATATGGCACGTATACAGACCTGTGTTGATATGCTTGACTTATTCTATCCAAATGGACGGCTTCAACTAGGTTCGTCCCAGTAATATGGCACGTGTATGGAATCGAACTTATTTTATTTTTGTATTTTTCACAAGCTTAATACCAGCTTGATTTTCTTTTTCTTTTGTTTTGATTCAATCATATCTCATCTGAATGGACGGCTTTAGCTAGGTTCGTCCCAGCAATATGGTACGTTTACAGACTTTGAATTCATGAATCATTGGAAACCTTATTGGATCTCATGATAACAGGTGTATGCCTGATTTGAGTCATAAACTATTTCTCACTTAACTGTCTTTCAAAAACAGATCCCACAAATCAGATTTTGTAAGTATTCACAAATTTGTTTATTCATTTTGTAAAGTTAGCCTATCAGTATATCAACTCACACTTCTCATATGTCTTCCATTTGTGCATTCACTAACACTTTAGGACATGAAAGATTAATGTATTAATTTCTCAAAGAAGACCTTCTCATTTTTTATACTTTTTCTACTGTTTTTGTATGTTTTAATTTTTCAGATGTTTTTGGTTTCTCAATTTAGCTACTATCTCCCCCTAAAAACCTAAAATAGAAAATCTTTTTGAGTTTTTGATGATAAGGAAATAAACAAGAGAACTAAATGAAATAAAGAAATAAATCAAAACAAAACTATCTAAAAAGTCGATGATCATTTGTTAGATTCGGATGAAGGTAGGACTTCATCCTTTTGGAAAACACCATTAGCCGATAACAGATATAAGAATCTGGATTTATCAAAAGATTTTGTGAAAAGATCGGCTTTCTGGTGATAGGTGTGAATTTTGACAACATCGATTAGTTTCATTTCAAAGCAATCACGTATGAAGTGATATTTAATGTCGATGTGTTTTGTTTTTGAATGCTGGACCGGATTCTTAGTGACAGCTATGGCAGCAGTATTATCAACATATATAGGAGTGTTAGAAAAATGTAACCCATAGTCCCTGAGTTGCTGTTGGATCCAGATGATCTGAGAATAACAACTAGCAGCAGCAATATATTCAGCTTCACAGGTTGAAGTAGACACCAACGTCTGCTTCTTGCACTGCCAGGTAACTAAGCGAGTTCCAAAGAACTGACATCCCGCAGACGTTGACTTGTAATCTGTCTTGCATCCACCATAATTTGAATCACTGTATGCAGTAAGATCAAAATTATCATCATTAGGGTACCATAAGCCAAGATCCGGTGTACCCTTCAGATAACGCATAATCCGTTTCACAGCAATCAGATGTGACACTCTTGGTTTTGATTGATAATGAGCACACAAGCATGTGGCGAACATGATGTCTGGCCGAGAGGCAGTTAGATACATCAGAGATCCAATCATTCCCCGGTACAGAGTGGCATCTATTAACTCCCCCTTTTCATCTGGCGTAATCCCGTGATTAACAGCCAGTGGGGTACCAGCAGGTTTCGCATCTGACATACTGAACCGGCTCAGTATGTCACCAACATATTTGGTTTGATGAATGAAAATGCCTTCCTCAGTCTGATCCACCTGTAATCCCAGAAAGAATTTCATCTCTCCCATTGAGCTCATCTCGAACTTCTCCTTCATAACCTTCTCAAACTCCTTGCAAAGACTATCATTTGAGGAACCAAAGATGATATCGTCCACATAAAATTGTACCCAGAGTAGATCACCATCTTTTTCTCGAATGAACAGTGTACAGTCAATGACACCTCTTCTGAACCTGTTGTTCAGAAGGTGAGTGGAGAGTGTCTCATACCATGCACGCGGTGCTTGATGTAATCCATATAAGGCCTTGTCTAGCTTGTAGACTTGGTCACGATGTAATGGATCCTCAAACCCGGGAGGTTGACTGACATACACTGTTTCACTGATCACACCATGAAGGAATGCACTCTTGACATCCATTTGATAGACTTTAAACTTTTTAAATGATGCATATGCCAAGAAGATACAAATTGCTTCAAGTCAAGCAACTGGTGCAAACACTTCATTATAATCCAACTCTTCAATCTATCGGAACCCTTGAACCACCAGACGTGCTTTGTTTCTAACAATGATCCCGTGATCATCCTTTTTGCACCGAAGAACCCATCTAGTGCCTATCACCTTTAAACCGTTTGGTCTGTCAACAAGTTGCTAGACTCCTAATTTCTTGAATTGCAGGAGTTCTTCTTGCATGGCATCAACCCACGATTCTTCCTTTAAAGCTTCAGTGACAGTGCGCGGTTCAACCTGGGAGATAAAACAGGAATGGGCACAAAAGCTTACATCTGCAAAATCAAGAATTTCGGCAAGTCCCCCTGAAGAAAGTTGATTTCTGGTCTTAACCCCATCTAATGGACTACCAATAATGTTCTCTTGAGGATGAATACGATTAATTCTTCCAACTAGATGAGGAGGAACTTCAACCTTTGGATCTAGATTGTTCAGATTCAAATCCTCAAGATTAGGTACAAGATTATCAACATCTGGTTTGGGAGCAGCTGGATGAATGGGATTGTCATCTGTGTCTGAACTGTCATCATTTGTCTGTACTGTATGAATTGAAGTGGATGAAGGTTTCACTGGGTCATCAGGTGCATTTTGTGCAGCATATAACATTTGAACCGCAACATCTTCATCTGAGTACATGGGAGGCATGTTGAAAGAATCAAAGAGACCCGAATAATCAAACATCCAATCTGGGCCTTTTCCAGGTGGGGGCATAGAATATCTCTGAACATCAACATGGTACCACTCCTCTACATTCTGATTTGATCTGTTATAGACCCTTTTATTCGGAGTGCAATACCCAAGAAAGTACCCTTCTTCCACCTTCTCATTGAACTTTCCTTGCTCATGTTTCTTAAGCATCGTGCACTGTGCACCAAAAGGTTCAAGATACTTAAGATTTGGCTTTCTGTTATGAAGCAGTTCAAAGCAAGTCTTCCCAAGCCTATTCACTATCAAAACCCTGTTCAAAGTATAACAGGCATTTGCTACAGCCTCATTCCAGAACTGAACTGGAAGAGAAGAATAAGCAAGCATCGTCCTAGCAGCCTCAAGCAAAGTCATGTTCTTTCGCTCAGCAACTCCATTCATTTGTGGGACATAAGGGCACTAAATTGTTGAACAATTCCCCGTAAATTGCAGAAATTCTCCATGTTGTGATTTTTGAACTCTTTCCCATTGTCGGTTCTGATTATACGAATCTTGAGCTTATAAAGAGATTCAAGTTTTGTAACCAGCACTTGAATGCAGTCAAATGTTTTAGATTTCTCCTTCGGAAAGAAAACCCAAGAGTTTCTGGAATATTCATCGGTGATGACAAGACAATATTGATCCCCAGCTATACTCTTGCGATTAACAGGACCAAATAGATCCATATAGAGAAGCTCAAGTGGAACAGTGATTGAGTGATATTTCTTTGGCTTGTGAGACTGCTTAACTTGCTTTCCCTTTTTGCAGGATACACAGACATCAGACAGCTTGAAATTCTTCAGACTAACCCCTTCAACCAAATAGTTGTGTACCAGGTGATTCATCTTGCGCAGACTCAAATGACCCATCCTCTTATGCCAAAGAATTGAATCTTTCTCAGTTGCCTTTGACATAAAACATGAAGCTGTGGAGGATGTAGTTGAAGCTGTGGCCATATTGAGTACATAGAAGTCTTGCTTCCTAGGGGCTGACATCAAGATCCAATCTTTTGGGATAGTAACACCTTGCTTTAGAATGTAACATTTGGAGTCATCAAAGAGAACTTTGTACTGTTTATCACAAATCTGTGATACTGATAGAAGATTATTCTCCAACTGTTTGACATATCTGACTTTGTCAAAAGAAACTTGGCCATTTGATAAAATTCCCTCTCCCGTAATAAAACCACCTTTGTCACCAGCAAACGCGACATATCCACCATGAACTGAATGAACATGTGAGAGCAACGATATATCACCAGTCATGTGTCTGGAAGCCCCACTATCAACAATCCAAGAGCTGTTAGGAGCAGCTTTTGGGGCAACCTACACAAAAATGAAACAATTAGTTCATTTTGGGAACCTAAGCCTTTACATTCTTGGGTTGACCCAATGAGTCTCTGATCCATACATCAATCCATTTACCATCAGAAGTAGCCTTATCAGGACCAGGTAAAACTTTAGTCTCAGAAGACTTCAGATAAATGGATGATGGCTTTTATTGGTGAACATTAATCACTTTGGGAACATCCAATCCCATCAGTTTCCCTTTACCCTTGTATAAAGGTTTAATATGTCTTGGCAGTTCGGGTTTTGTCTGAGCTGATTTAAGTTCAGATTTAACAGTTTTGATAAAAACCTGATTTTGTTTTTTGAGTGGTGCAACCTTTGGTGTAATCAACTGTGGACAAAATCTGACTATGTGTCCAGGTGCACCACACTCAAAACAAACTCTGTCAGCCTTTTTATGAAAATGTTTTAATTCAGAAAAAGACTGCCTTTTTGGTTTGAAAACATTAGTTTTAGGCTTGTCCTGATTAAAACCCAAACCCTTTTTCCCATTAGGAACAAGATTGTCAATCTTGTTTGACACACAAGCTTCATTCTCTTGTGAAGCTTTCACAAAACTTAAGGCTTGATAAATTTTGGAAGATGAGATTGGGTCACCTTTCATGACTGCAGGTGTGTGATTCTGAGCAACATCACAGTTAGATGAATAATCGGATTCATCCTCAGAATCTGAGACCCAATCTTCAACAATCCCCTCCACAAAATATTCCTCTGACAATGAGGAACGCTCATCAGTAATCATTCCAATTGGATCAATTACTAATGGAGTCTTAACATGGAAATCTTTAACATCTTTGTCATCTGGTGAATTGACAAAGCTGTTTAAGATTGGTGGAGGACAATATTGATAACTCACTTTTCCCTTACCCTTCTGATCAGTACCCCTACTGATCATATGCTCAATGATATACGAAGAGCTTTCATAGCTCTTGAGCTTTTGTCCTAGGGTTTCATAGTCACACTCAACTATTGCTAACTTATTCTTTATCTCATTGATGGTATTGAGATAACAGTTAATAGCATCCTGCTTGTTCAGAACAGCAATCTCAGCCTCATGAAGTTGTCTATTTAAAAGTTCAATTTTAGCTTGAAAATCTTTTTCATTAGATTTTAAAACTTTGTTAGCCTCAATACACAGGTTGAGATCACTGATTAAAGCAGCATTGTGAGTCTGATAAGCAAGAACCTTGCTATCAAGATCAACACACTTAAAACAAGTAGAGTGAGAAGAAAAACAATCATCAGATACCTGATCAGACTGTGAAGATGCAGCAGGAGTAGCAGATGAATTCACTATCAAAGCAAATTGAGTTACTGGATCTCCAATATCAGCATCAGAATCAGATTGAGTATCTGAATCAGACAAGCTTTCAAACTCTGAACCAGATGTTTTGATCTGTGCTTTTTCAGAAGTGCTCTCTCCATTTAAATCATCCATCTTCTGAATTTCAGCAACACATGCTTTATCTTGTCCTCCCTGCTCAGAATTGAATCTGAAATCCCAATTTTCACCTTCATCCTGCTGTACCATTAAAGCTTTCCCTGCATTTGAGGAACTTGTTTGAGCAGGAGAATCAATAGGAACAAGTCTTCTCTATGGATTTGCTGCAGAAGACTTCTGATGATGAAACGGATTCTTGTTTCCAGCTTTTCTTGGATGTTTGCATTGTCTGGCAAAGTGACCCTTCTCCCCACAATTATAACAAGTGACAGAAGCCATGTCAAATCCAAACTTAGATTCCTTGTTCAAGTTAATGTCTTTACTAGTCCTTTTCACAAACTCCTTAGCTCTCCTGACAGCACTTGCTAAAGCCCACATGATGTCAATCCTTTCCATGTCATCTGGATCTATCTGTGAGTAGTCATCATTTTTCAGATAAGGATTTCCAATCTGTCCTGCTACCAGTTCATCATAAGAACTAACCAAAGTGGACAAAAGACCCATATGCTCTTTAGCAATATCAACAGTAACTTTATCAAAATTCTCTGTCTTCAGACTTGTGACAGGTTGATGATGTTCCTTTTGAGAGCTGGATGATGATGATGCTGATTAAAATGAATCTGATTAGAAGATGGAGCTTCAGTCGTCTAAGAAACAAAGGTTGTTTTCAAAGGAGCATGAGAAGATGATTTCTCAACAGTCGGAGTAGAATAATACAGTGAGGGGTCCTGGACTTGAGCTACTCTTTTTGCCTTCCACTTGTTTTCTATTTCTTGCTCTTTCAGCTTCTGGATGAAATCATTTATGTCCATATGTGCCATCATCTCATTCTTCTTAAGAACCATCAAAAATGACTCCCACTTTGAAGGTAGAGCATCTGCCAAACACTGAATCTTTTCCTGAGTAGTAGTCTTGACTTCATGATTGAACAATTCACTCAAAAGATGGTAGAATCTGGCAATCAAATCATCCAAGGATTCATTTCCTACATACATGAAGCTGTTGAATTCCTTCCTCAAAGCCTTTGACTTGATGTTCTTCAAAGCATCATTGCCCTCATATCGTTTCTGTCAAGCATCCCACAAATACTTAGATGATGTAAACTGTCTGAACTGATGGAAGATATCAGTAGCAATGGATTGAGACAAAATAGCATAAGCTTTCTTCTCATAATCATATAGCTTCCTCTGTGGCTCAGTCATCCGTGTGACTAGCATAGGAGTTCCATCTTCATTGAGAAGCCTCAGATAACCTCCTTCAATCATCATCCATAAATTGGTATCCACTCCATTGATGTGAATCTCAAATCTGTACTTCCAGTGTGGATAATCATCTACGGTTAGCAACTTGGGAGCTTTGTTGGAGTTTCCCATCCTAGTCTCAGTCAACAGTAAAGTCTGAATGCGATGATTCTGATTAGCCTTCAATGCTAAATCCTCCATTTAACCAAGAACAAAAAGATTCAACACTTAGAAAAATTTTCAAGCTAAAGGCCGAATGAAGATGCTTGGGGCGAAAGTCGGGGCCCAAATGAACTTGTTCTGGCGAATGAGAAGATGAGTATGACTATTGGGCGAAAGAACTCATTCGGCGAATGAAGGATCGAATGAGGCTATTCACCGAATGAGAATTGAGAATGAAGCTATTCGCCGAATGACTAGGACGAATGGAGCTATTCGGCGAATGAGTCTTATTCTGCCAAACTTATTCGGCCGCCATGCTCATTCGGCTGATATGATGTTTTCAGCAACAAAAATCTTGATAATTTTTGATTTTGGCCAAATCTATGCACCAAAATTGGTACATAACACCATGACAATATTACCAACCAAATGGAATAAAGGTTTGGACAAAAACACCACAAAAACCAACTGATTTTGAATGAAACAGTAGCTTGGAGGGCAAGAAACTTAGGGTTTTGACATATCTCGAACAAACAATCTGAGATTTGATGATTTAGACTGGAAATAGAGTAGAATCAAGAGCCAAGGCTCTGATACCACTTTGTAGGACCAATTTGGAGCTCAGAAACAATCCGATTTCAAGGGATATCTAGTCAACAGCCTCTGGAATAGTGCGGAATCCTATTCCAGAGTTTTTCAATCGAAACCAACAGCAATCGTGGTGTTCCGAAGGTGTAGAATGAACGTTTGAATGAGAATCAAACACCACGGGTTGAGAATCGAACTTGGACAATCAATGGTCGCTAAGATCTTCTAGGGTTTGACACTAGGTGCTATGGGTAGAAGGAGGGCTCTGGAAAGTTAGGTTTGAAATGATTTAAACTTGTATTTATAGACTGTAGTCATTCGGCCGAATGAGTGGCCGAAGCAGCTCATTCGTGAATGACTAGGTCAAATGGACAAGTCAATCGAATGTGTCATTCGGCGAATGACTCATTCGCTTGCCTATGTCATTCGCTAGGGCGTTCATTCGGCGAATGACTTCATTCGTAGAGTCAGTCGCCCGAATGGTCAGATTTCATACTCAAATATTAATTAATCAAATCAAACAATCATATAATCAATATTAAACATTAAGAACAATATATAAAGACAACTTCCATTAATATAACTTGAACTTTACAAGATGGATAGTACAAAATTGAACTAGGGACATATAGTGCATCTACATAGGTGGTTCGTGCGAATGGCCCTCATTCACACGAATGGAGTGATGTGAATGCATGCTCTCCTTCTTGTTATCCGTTCGTGCGAATGGGTTTTCATTCGTATGGTTGTTCCACACGAATGAACCCATATCGTTCTTACGGTTGCTCGTTCGTCTAGCAGCTCGTTTGTGTGACTCTTTTTCATGAACGAGGCTTCTCGTTCTTACGAATGAGCCCTTCGTACGGATCATTCTCCTGCAAGTTCACCAAGAATTTTATTTTTGAAATCGGTGGTTGTTTTTGGTGTTTTTATGGTCGAAATTGATGGTAAAACGTTTTGGAGTTTTTTGGTGCTAAGGATCGGTGCTAATACTTACTGTGGAGCTCGTATTTGACCGAAATGAGATGAAAAGGTTTGAAATCTTGAAATGGAGGTGTTAGGGTTGAAATACACACTATTTGGAAGGTGGAATGGTCCAATTTCGCGTGGAAATGGTCGAAAAATCGAGTGGCCGAGTGTGGGGTTCGGTTGAGAGAGTTGGGTGAAAAATGGGTTTGAAAAACGCAAGTGTTGCTTTTCTAGCTGCGCTTTCACACGAATTAGTCGGTCGTACGAATGGCTCCAATTCGTACGAGCGAATTGTGGCTATAAAGATTCATGAATTAGACCAGTTTGTACGAATTAGAGCCCATTCGTACGAATGGTTGTGTGTTTTTAAATTTTTATTTTTTATTAAATTGTTTTGGTGAGTTTTTACTTAAAATTGTTATTATTTTTCATCAACGTTAAGGAATCACACTGACATCTGTGTTTCGTCACCCATATAAACGCCGCGTTGCATTTAACTGCTGACATTGTTTGATACTGTAAAGATTTCATTTAGGGTATCAAAATCTAACAATATATCCACATGGATCTTAACCCATGTCGACATCTCGTTGGATCGATACTCCAAATGTTATCCATTTAGGTTTGGTTCATTGTTTTCCCTCACAGGTTGTTTTTCTTTTCTTCTGATTCATGTTCATGTGGTTAAGTGGATTTTCCTAACTATTTTAGGAAAAACCCATGTATTTTTACTGTCGTTTATTATTGTTGTCTTCACTCTCGTAATACTATGTCTTACACTGTGAGTGTGTACACCCTTGGATTTCCGACTCATGGTTGCTCAGGTGCCGGTCGTCACACATTGTGTTTGTCTCATTTGATATCCAACCTGTTAATCCCATACGATGTGTTCTCATCCCACAGTGTTATATGTATAGAATAATAGTGTTTTGAAGGGAATAAATTACCATGACCTAAGTTATGGTAATTCCTTGTTGATTTAAGGTAAATAGATTAATTTAATCTTATCCTTATTAGTGTTCTCTCAATTTAGAGTTAATTGTAATTCACTTCTAATAATAGAATTGATGGTTAACTCATTGATATTGTTTACAATCTTGAATGTATAGAGCCTAAATAGGATCCATTGTGTTCCTCACGTAATCAGACCACAATGCATCCAATTTACCTCTGTCCAATTTTGTATTCTCAAAAGAATCAGTGCCTTCAACGAATCTATTACAAGTAATACGACATGAGAGAAAATAAATTCCTCAGTCTACCAGTTAATAGAAACGAAGGATTTAATTACAATCAGTTTCTGAAGATTAATATCACTGTGTGTCGTTTACCAAACCTGACTGATGCAGCCCTGTTACCGGTCATACGATACCGGCCAATGATAGTGTTATGATTAATATACCGACCTCACTCACCGGCGATTTGTCAAACCTATGGTACCACTATGCTATTGTCGGTTTAGCCGCACTAAATGAATGGTGACCGATTTACTTGTAGGGACTTACGACTGGACATGAACTCATGAACACATGATTGTTGTGATACAATACAAACAGTCTTAATAGTAATTACTTATTGTGTTCTCCCAATGTTATTGTCTCAATGTTATATGTTCTCAATGTTATGTGTACTCAATGTCTTTAACAAAGTGTTATAAGAGCTAGTCTTATTGCACAATGTTAACAAATGTGGTGAATGATATCGTCATCATGAAATTACGTTATCATGATCATCATTCGTGATGTCACTTGTATTTGTCTCAATGTTATCTCCTGTTCATCTTTGTGATAATAAAAAAGTGCTATAAGACTTAATCTTAAATACTTATGTTATTCTATTGTGTTGATGAAAGCATGAAACTATGTTATCATGACTCATCCTTGATATCTCATACATGTCATTTGCACACAAACATACATATAAAAGAATTTTGATAATAAAGATAAAATCTGTATTATCTAAATTACATGATAAATGAAATAATGTACTACAACTTTTAAGTATTTAAAGGAATTAGCATGTTTCTCAGCCCCACATTTAAAATCAAAATATTAGAAAAGGGGCATATGAACTCACCTTGTAGTTGATGTGGATGACTACATAATCAAGAATATCACGTGCTCACTTGTTGTACTGATGTTGTATTCACGACCCTGTGTTCGATTCAAAGTTGTTTGTAACTTAGAAGTATAAGTCATTTATTTGTGAGTTAACCCTTAAGTTGGTTAACTAGTGTCTTGTATATCTTGTTATTCAACTAACTTTAGTTTGCTTAGTATTATAATATACTAATACCTAACCAACTTAGATTAAGCTTACTATACTATAATACTCTTTGTTTATATGTTTGAAACTTGACATCCACTCAACATGTGGTATAGATTTGAAAACAATTGTTTTTCCTAAGTTATACTTAGGTTCATTAAGTTAAAACTTAATCAATCAGGTTAAGACTCCATCAATTATTCTTGTTAGATACCATAATGTTCCCATCGACCTTATATGCTCATTTGTGAATCAAATTGATTAGTTTTTATTTTAAATTACTTGGATTCCCTTAACTTTTCGGATCATGCGAATGGGCCTCAATCGCTCAATCTAGCTGTGCGAATGAACATTGTAACCGAATGAGGTTGCTGTGCGAATGTGATATCATTCGTGTGTGCCTGCCATACGAATGAGTGGTTCATTTGTGAGGCACGTCCATTCATCCCTATGCTCATTCGTACCAGGTTCCAAACAAATAAAAGGCTCCTTCGTCCCAGGAGGTTCATGCGAATAAGGTGGTTCATTCGCACGAACTACTTGTTCATCTAGGCCCTTCGCCTGAAACAGTCTCAACTCTGAAAAATGGCGATTTCGAGATTTAATCGAAATAAATGATGGTTTTGGGTGGGTATATGTGCGAAAACTCGTTTAGAATATGTATGGATCGAAATGGGTTGTTTAAAACCGGTTAAGCCGTGGTTTTGGTCGGGGTTGTAGAAAACCCTAAAAACACGAATGTTTGAGCTCGATTTACCTCCGATTCAGTGGATTTCAAGGCCGATCCTTTCTACTTTTGTGTGAGGAATGTTTCTAGCTTCTATTTGATACCAAGATCTTACAATTTGGTGAATAAATGAGGATTTTAGAGGTGTTTTTGGTGAAGAAAATCGAGAGAGAGATAAACCGGGATTTCTAGATAGAGAGGGAGTAGATGGAGATTAAATGAGTGAAATAAATGTGGTTTCAGGTTTTTATACCCCGTGTATGTTCGGGTGTGTTTCGATCGCTCTGCTTTCATTTTCATTATGTTTACGGTGCGTAACGCGAGATTTACATCCGTTATATAAGATAGTTTTCTTTAAATTTTTCAAAAACCTTTTTAAGGTTGTAATTCCTAATAAATATTTTCTATCTATTTTTTATTTTATTATTTTGAAATCGTTTATTAATTACCATTTCGTCGGATCGTATTACCATCGCGCGTATTCGTCCGAATCATCACCCGAACGGACACGACCATGGCTTTACTTTCCGATTTTGTTTTCTACTTTTCAGTTTTTATTCAGAACGTTAAACCCACAGATATGTATGTGTGAATCGCCACCCACGCAACACACTGTCGATTTATTATTCCAAAACGATACTGAACTTCTGTTTTGAATTGGATTTCCTCACTGACGAACTCAACTAAACTATCCTATTTTTATCTTATCATAACTGTTTTCACATTGTTCACTCATAGAATTATCGGCCATTTGATTTCTGTTATTTGTGGAAATCAGACCGCAACTGATATGTTTTTGTTCCTTGTTTTCACACTGTTGTTTCACATGCATTGTTATATTTCGGTATTTAAATTTTCATTCAAACACATACAACTGTTGATTATTTACATAGTCCTATTGTCACACAACTATAAAACATATCGTATTTACACATAGAAATGTTGATAGTACACATACCGTACGGATTGCCGGATGACCTGGTAGTAAAGAGATCAGCAGTATTGTTTGATGAATCAATTTGATCTAAATGGATTAGGTTTCTATCAAAACAATCTCAAATGAAATGCACTTTGATATCTATGTGTTTGGGTTTTGGGAATCCTAGACTGGATTTTTACAAATCTGTATATCAGCATCATTATCAAAAAAGATAGGGAGTTAAGTAATTACAAACCGTAATCCAGCAATTGATTTTGTATCCAGACCTGAGAACAACAAGCTGAGGCATCAACATACTCTGATTCAGTAGTTGAGGTTGAGACGATGTGTTGTTTCTTACGTTGCCATGATATGAGTCTATCTCCCAGGAATTGACATCCACCTGATGTAGATTTTCTATCAATATCACACCCTCCATAATCAGTCAGAAAAAGCAGAGATGTTAAATTCAGAATTTTTGGGATACCAAAGACCAAGCCTAGGCCTGCCCTTCAGGTATCGAAAAATTCGTTTGACAGCATGTAAGTGAAAGAGTTTAGGATTAGCCTGATAACGAGCACACTGACACACAACAAATATGATGTCTGGTCTGCTTGCAGTTAAGTATATCAGGGAACAATCATGGAACGGTATAAAGTATGATCAACAGAGGTTCCATTTTCATCAATAGTCATGACCGAGTGGGTTGCCATTGGAGTATTTGCAGCTTTGCGATCATCAAATTTGAATTTAGCCAGCATGTTATTAACATACTTGCCTTGATGAATCAATATACCAGAAGAATCTTGACGAAATTGCAGAGCAAGAAAGAAGATCATTTCTCCAAGAGAGCTCATTTCAAACTTTTTGCACATATTTTTATCAAATTCTTTGCACAGCTAATCATTAGTTGACCCAAAGATGATGTCATCTACATAGATTTGCACCAAAATTAAGTCATCATCCACTTGTTTCCTGAATAATGTTTGATCAATGGCTCCACGAAGATATCCATGCAATAACAGATGTTCTGTCAGAGTAGCATACCATGCATGGGGAGCTTGATGTAGACCATAAAATGCTTTATCAAGCTTGAACACCTTTTGAGGATGATTTGAATCGATGAATCTAGGTGGCTGGAGACATAAATTTCTTCTTTAACATCACCATATAGAAAAGCCGTCTTCACATCCATTAGATAGACAGTAAAATTCATGTATGATACATAGGCTATAAAACGATTCGAATTGCTTCAAGAGGGGCCACAGGGGCATATACTTGATCATAGTCAATCCCTTCTTCTTGTATGTATCCTTGAGCCACCAATGTAGCTTTGTTACTAAGGATCACACCCGAGTCATCCTTTTTGTTCTTAAATACCAAACGAGTACCAAGGGCTTTCTTTCCAGCAGGTAGCTCAACTAAGTTCCACACCTTGAGCTTAGCAAATTGATTTAATTCCTCTTGCATAGATTCGATCCAGTTGGATTCTTGCAATGCCAATGAAATATTCTTGGATTCAATTTGGGACACAAAACATGAGAGCATACATTCATTAAGATTTTCTGTTGTACATCGAGTGATAATGTCTGAATCAATTGGTCCAATTACTTTGTCTAGTGGATGATATTTATGAGTAGAGAATGGAACTGGAGTATTTGGAACAGATGAGGTAGGCAGGTTTGTTGCAGCATCAGGGGTGGTAGGATCCACTAGATATTCTTCAGGCACTGAATCTAGAAAGTCAAAGGAAATAAGATCTAGTGAGCCCAGATCAGTGGACTCCAACATTGGTGATGGATCTTTCTTGTCATCAACTAAATCTAATGAAGAAGGTGGAGGCGGTTATGGTTTTGAATACATGTTGGGTGGATCAATGCTAAGTTCACGGGGCTTATTTGACTGTAAAACTTCTTCCTCTATGCAATTCTCAAAGAAATCAGAAATAGAACCTCTTCAGACAGGGAATGAAATGATTTAAACAATGTAGCATAATCAAAAATCCATGCAGGACCAGAGTCAGCATCTGCAGTATTTTCTTCAAGCCAGTTAACATTGTAAGACTCCACAACTTGCTTTGTCAACTTATTATAAACTCTGTAAGCTGTCTTTCAAGAGTATCCAACAAAATAACACTCAGCACCCCGAGCATCAAACTTAGGAAGAGATTCTTGGTGAAGCAAAGTGCATGGACATCCAAAGACTCGAAAATGACCAACAGTAGGCTTATATCCGTGTAAAATTTCATATGGAGTTTTCATATGACGCTTGTTAATCAGGGTGCGATTTTGCACATAACAAGCAGTATTAACTGCTTCAGCCAAGAAAAATTTTGGCAATTTTGAGTCACAAAGAAGAGTACGAGCAACTTCAATAAGAGTATGATTTCTTGTTTCAGCCACTCCAGTTTGTTGAGGAGTACGAGCAGCACTGTATTGCCGAGCAATTCCCTTTTGAGCACAGAAATGATTGAGAACAACATTTATGAATTCTGTGCCATTATCACAACGAATTCCTTTTACTCTTGAGTTCAACTGTTTTTTGATCAATGTGATGAACTATTTTATCAATTTCGAAGTCTCTCCTTTGTTGGATAAGAAAAATACCCAGGTAAACCTTGAATAGTCATCAATGATAACTAAACAATATGAGTTACGAGATAGACTGAGTACGCTTATTGGACCAAACAAATCCATATGAAGCAATTGCAAGACAGAGTCAATCGAATTCAATAATTTGATTTTGTGAGGCTTCCGATGTTGTTTCCCTTTTGCGCAATCCACACATTTTTCAACTTAGAAGAAATCATTGACTGGTAGATCTCTGACCAAATGACCTTTGGCCAAACGATTAAGATTCTTCATGTTTGCATGACAGAGCTCCATGAGTGTAACATCTGTGCCGGAATCATTACCGGAACAGTAAACTGTACAGTAAAATGTACAGTAACTCAGGGGCAAACTAGGAGAAACACATAGAAGCTACTGACATTCGATGTTAGACATAAACTATTACAAGATGTTTCTGAAATCCTGAATTAGACCTTATGGTTTAAACAGTCAGAAACACATCAGACAATCATGAGCAGATGAAAAACATGTTTGATTTTGTATTGTTAGATTTAAACGTATGCGAGGTTGAACAAAACAGAATTATAACAGTTGTTGTTGCGGAATGCTGAACCGATGAGTAATTCGTATAGGTGACGATCTGTACGAATGATTCTGATAGTTTAACGTTCTGAAATAATAACTTAACGGTAGAAAACAAGAATCAGAAAGCAAAACCATCGTCGTGTTCGTTCGAATGACGATTCGAACGAATACGCGCGATGGTGACGTGTTCTGACGAAACGAAAACGAAAACGATAAAAGATACGAACGATCATAAATTCAAGGAAATTAAATATTTCCTATTTTACAATTTTGAAACTCATCATTAAATAAATTTAATTAAACTATTTTAAGAAATCGCGAACAAATTTATTAAACGCGTAAAAATAATAAAATCCGAGAAATAAATGGATACAACGATATTTAAAATAAATCCTAACAATAACTGTATTCTAAATAACCTAAAACAATTATTTTATTTAAAATCTACGAAAAAACACGCGTTACGTTCCGGAAACGTAACGAAAACGCGAACCGAGCAAGAAAAACGAACCCGAACCCACACGGGGTATAAATACCCTTAATGAGTCCAAATAACTCATTTCTTTCTCCTTCTTCCCCACTTGAAAACCCTAATCCCGGTTTTTGATCCTCCTCACCATTTTTGAACTTCAAACACCTATAACTTGTTCATTTCTTAACCAAATCGACCCATTTTCGAACCTACATGAAGCTCTCATCATCCTCTACCTGAAAGTACAACCGATCTGAGAAGAAACCCACTAGAACTAAAGGTATGAAGCTGTGAAAGGCACAAAAGTTAGGGTTTTCTACCCTTCTTGTTCCTACTTTGTCCTAAACCGGTTCCACATCTTCTTCTTCGAAACTCACACTCTCGAGACTAGTTCTAACACACACCTCCACTGACAACCTTGCTAAACTCGATTTGTGACTCATTCGGGGCCACAAGGGTGCAACCAGGCCGCAGCTAGGCGAAAGAACTGATTCGGCCGAAGTGGCCGGCCGTATGACCATGGGTCTGTCGAATGAACCCACAGCCGAACCACTGCCGACTGAGCCTACTCGGCCTACCCATTCGACCACTTCTCCTTCGCCTCTACCTCATTCTCCAGCCAACCTTACGCCTGAACCACCTCACCATTCGGCCACCTAACTCAGAATGAGCCTCACTCGCCTGCTACACATTCGCCATGCCTCATTCGACACAAGTAGCCCACATTCGGCCAAGTGATTAATCGCCAAGCTCCTCATACGGCCAAGACCTCATAATTCGGCCATTATCCCTGCAGCCCAGGCCCACTTCATTGGTCAAGGTGGTTAAGCCGCATTCAGACCCATAGCATGTGACCAGGCCCAAACAAAGCGAGGCTATGAAGGTTGGCCCATGTGGACTGCCTAGGCCCAATTAATCCTTCGACCCACAATACACAAAGCAGGCCCAATGTGGCCCAGGAGCTGATTTGACTCAGTCACGTGGCCCAACTCGTTCCCAATGCCTTTTATTCGGCTAAGGCCCACTGACACAGTCCACCATTAGGCCCAACAGCACCATTTGACTTAACCCAACAAATCTGGCCCACGTTTACACTTGTAACCATGACAACTGATTTAAGCCATATCATGAAATCAGCCTACATCATTCGGCCCAGATGATTGTTTTAGGCCCATGGTTGACTGGTCTAGCCCACTGTGGCTCCAGTGGCCCAATGGATTCTTGGTTATGCCCAACATGAGACCCATAAGGTTTAGTAGCAATAAACACAAAGAATTGTGTGGTTAAAGATAAACATACATAAAACCTTCTGAAATACTACAAGGTTGATAAATTATGGGCTAATGAGATTTTTAAATCATAAAAACCATACATTTTACAAGTATTAATGAATGAATGGAAGAAGGATAAGATGGACGTAACAAACACTTTTTAAGTTAAATTATAAAATGCTATGGACTAATAACCTGTAACCTAAAGACTAATGGTAGTAGGGCCCATAACAAGTAAACAAGGCCGAATGATGACCAAGGTTTACGCGTGTTAGTTAACACTACAATTAACACTTACACACACTTAAGTACATACAACTTCTACTTACAACTTACAAACCACGTGAAATCAATACAGGATCGTAAACACAACAACAAATACAACAAAGAGCGCGTGCATTCTTGTTTGAGACTAAGTCAACTACCACTACTGCAAGGTGAGTTCATTTGTCCCTTTTCAAACCTTTTGTTTTTACTTCGGGACTGAGAAGCATGTTAAACAAGTACTGAAATGTTTATTAAATGCTTTTACACATATTTACAATACTTATAGAAATGCATGAAACATAGATACTTGGATGGGAAAACAAAGACTAAAGTTATATAGTACAGATAGTTAATACTATTTATCTTATACTTGATTACATCGTACTTATACTTTGTGATCAAACTGGAAACTAGTATACTTTGAGAAACTATGAATTTGAAACTTATACTATAAACGATAATTTTAAACTATATACTTGAGGTTTACAATATAAATGTGAAGCTTAAATCTTAAGCTAAACGCTTGTGATATCAACTTAATACTAAAACTTTGAGCTACATACTTATGTTATAAGTCATGTGCTTAAACAATACGATGGTGGTTTAATTATAAACCTTATGTTTATTATGAATAGAATTCTAAAGATTTGAGACTACTTACATCAAACACTAGGGTTTTATACAACTATTTCAGAAAGTTAATGTTTTACATCTTCAGTAAAGTATTAAATTACTTTACACTTACAATGATTGCTTAAACTTAACTTGAAAACACGTGAATACTTGTTATACTTTGAGATACTTGAAACCACGTGAATGCTTGATACATTTGAGATACTTGAATACTCGAATGCACAATATACTTGGAATACATGAACACTTGGATGCTTGAACACTCGAATGCTTGAAACGTTGAATGCTTAAACCAAGGACTGATTGACCGACGCGTGTTGACCATGTGTTAACCCCTACTAGTCATCAGTGAAACTATGTAAAGGCTTGAGACTTGTATGCATAAACTTTTGGACATTGTAAGACAGACTGTTGACCGCCGCGTGTTGACCTATGTGTCAACCCCTACTAGTCCTCAGTGTTCTTCATTGTCAGAGTCATGTAAGACAGACTGATTGGCCGCCGCGTGTTGACCTATGTGTCAACCCCTACTAGTCAATCAGTGTTCTTCTTGATTCATCCATGGGTATGACAAGTGACTAGAATGATTTGGTTATTCAAGGTGACTTTGTGTTATCTTGAAGGTTCCTCTATCAAAACATGTCACAAGTCATATTTAGGATCATTATGGATGGATGTTGAATTCCTTAGGGTTTTCAACTGTCCATAATGATGTCTCTTAAACTTAATACTTATACGTTGTGGAATCAAGGGTGCGGAGTGAAACGCTTAATTATCATTAATAACAATATGTTAAACAGCCCGGTATGTGGTGGGACGGTGGCTGGGGCTTGTCCCCTACATATGCCCTATATATAAGGATACTTGGTTGGATAACATAGGTGGTTGTTAGTGAGGTTAAGGTTGTCATTTCGAGGGAAACTAAGTAAACATGGGCAGGGAAAACAAATGCTAGGAATCATATGTCATGGAATCAAAGTAGTGGAATGAAATGCTTAATTATCATTAATAACAATATGTTAAGCAGCCCGGTATGTGGTGGGACGGTGGCTGGGGCTTGTCCCCTACATATGCCCTATATATAAGCATACTTGGTTGAATAGCATAGGTGGTTGTTAGTGAGGTTAAGGTTGTCATTCAGGGAATCAAGGTAAACAATTACGGGGTAATCTAATTCAAGAATCGAACACTTGGAATCAAACATTGGAAATCAAACATTTTGGGAATCATACGGGTAGGATGAGACGCTTAGTTATCATCAGGAACAATATATCATGTGGTTCAGTATGTGGTGGGACGGTGGCTGGGGCTTGTCCCCTACATATGCCCTATATATAAGCATACTGAATCAGATGGTATAGGTGGTTAATGGTGAGGTTAAGGTTGTCATTCAAAGAATTTTACAAACTATTTTTTTTTTACACAAAAACTACATGAACTCACCAACCTTTGTGTTGACTTTATTTTCTTACATGCTTTCTCAGGTGATGCACAGGTTTAAGCTTAAGCTATTGGATTGCATGCTAGGCGGCCTAAATAGAGGACCTAGTGATTTTGGGAAGCACATATTTTGTTAATCATACGAATCATTCTTGGATGTCTTGTACAGATTACAAGATAGATATGTTTGATGCTTTTGGATAGGTTTACTTAGTTAAATTATCAAACCTTGACATTTGTAATTTAACTTTGTAATCCTATTTATATGCTTAATTGTGCTTTAGTGATTATTAACATTGATGCTATGTAACAATCTGATCAACCCGATTATCACACCCGATATCGTGCCCCGGGAACCTTCCGCCCGATGGGGACTCCGATCCAACCCCGCCGGCCCGGGGTGTGACAGATTGGTATCAGAGCTCAAGGTTATAGAGAATAATAGGTCATTTACTTAAACGGTTTGGCCTAGACTATAACTTAGGGACCCTCATGTAGAGAACGTAAGACTTAAGTTGCATTGTGTTTTCTGCATTCGATCCCTGCACTAACCAATATCTTTTGGTTATGATCAGAATGCCGCCCCGAAAACAACCGACACTGGTACCTACACCACAGACTTCTGCACCTCACTCTTCAACACCATCACCACCAGATTCACCACCGCCGCCTCCTCCTCCTCCACATAGTCCTCCTTCGGACCCGACTGCAACTCTAGTTCTGGATCCTGCTACTGTTGCCTTGGCAACACTACTGAGTAGCCAGTTGACTAACCAGATGAAGGATATTATTCCGGAAATGATTAACAGGATTCGAGACCACGGTAACAACTCCGGGCGTACTACGGGGGAAACAAGTGGAAACACCGGCGCTAAATCAGACTGTTCGTACAAATCATTCGTAGGATGCAAACCGCCAAGCTTTAGCGGTGTTGAAGGAGCCGTTGGATTGATCCAATGGTTAGAAAAGATGGAGACTACATTAGACCTAAGCAGTTGTCCGGAGAGACATAAGGTCCGCTATGCTGCCGGATCTTTCAGTAAGCGTGCCCTAACTTGGTGGAACTCACAGATAAACGCTCGAGGAAGGGATGAAGCATTAGCCATGCCTTGGGCAGAATTCAAAACCCTCCTCCGGAATGAATTCTGTCCTAAGCACGAACTACAGAACTTGGAAGTTGAACTCTCAAATCATGTGATGAAAGGAGCTGATCACATGGCATACACTACTCGCTATCATGAATTGGTAGCCTTGGTGCCTGAGATGGTGCCAACACTGGAAAAGCGAATTGATCGATATGTGGGAGGATTACCGTCCTG
Source organism: Mikania micrantha (assembly GCA_009363875.1). NCBI lineage: Eukaryota > Viridiplantae > Streptophyta > Magnoliopsida > Asterales > Asteraceae > Mikania > Mikania micrantha. The sequence continues at coordinate 31,901,699 of CM018687.1, forward strand.
CATTCAGGGCATTGTACTTGCTGCAAACCCTGCAACTTTAGAATCTGCTATCTCCTTGTCAGCTAAACTCACTGATGTGATGGTGAAGTCCGGAGAATTGAAAGATGATACGGACAAGACTAAGGAGAAACAACCAAAGAAGAAACAAAAGGCCATCCAACAATACGCGATGCCCACACCACTCAATCAAGTTGCTGCAGTATCTACTAACGCTGCACGCAAACCTTACACTGGTGTACATCCTCAATGTGCACAATGTCAGTTTCATCATGCTGCCAATATGCCGTGTAGGCAGTGTACCAGCTGTGGCCGAAAAGGCCATCTGGCTCAACACTGTCGAACTTCACCGGCACCGGCTGGGAACAATGCGACTATTGCAAAACAACCACCACAAAACCTTGGCAACTACAACAACAACAATCGTGGATGCTACAACTGTGGAGAACTAGGTCATTACTCCAGGAACTGTCCAAAGAAGGCACAATCGGGAGACCAAGTACCAAGGGGAAGAGCTTTCATGATTGGAACTCCTGCTGCACGCCAAGACCCGGAGACGGGTACTGGTATGTAGTATCTACTTACACATAAGACCTTATTTTATTTGATACTAGTATGAATGAGAAAGTTATCTCATTCCTATTAGTATGATCACACGAGTAAACTATGGAACTTAGGAATTCTTTTATTGCAATCGAAATAATGAAGGAATCCTTGGTTAAAACATATAACATATGTGGAAAACCACAACTAATACTAAGATTGTGTAACAATTGATGCTCACAACATCGGTTGGTTATGAGCAATAAGGTATTAGGAACATACGGAGACTTAGCAAGCCATAACAATAAGACAACCATGAGCATTGAGACTAGTGAAAGCTAGGAGGTCATACATAAGAGTTCCAAGTGCGACCCAGAGTTTATTTGGGAGCATAAGGACATCATATAACACAAAGTCTTCCGCTTGTTACAAAAGAAATAGTTACCGATGATAACATTTAAATTTCGGGACGAAATTTCTTTAACAAGGGGAGACTGTAACATCTGTGCCGGAATCATTACCGGAACAGTAAACTGTACAGTAAAATGTACAGTAACTCAGGGGCAAACTAGGAGAAACACATAGAAGCTACTGACATTCGATGTTAGACATAAACTATTACAAGATGTTTCTGAAATCCTGAATTAGACCTTATGGTTTAAACAGTCAGAAACACATCAGACAATCATGAGCAGATGAAAAACATGTTTGATTTTGTATTGTTAGATTTAAACGTATGCGAGGTTGAACAAAACAAAATTATAACAGTTGTTGTTGCGGAATGCTGAACCGATGAGTAATTCGTATAGGTGACGATCTGTACGAATGATTCTGATAGTTTAACGTTCTGAAATAATAACTTAACGGTAGAAAACAAGAATCAGAAAGCAAAACCATCGTCGTGTTCGTTCGAATGACGATTCGAACGAATACGCGCGATGGTGACGTGTTCTAACGAAACGAAAACGAAAACGATAAAAGATACGAACGATCATAAATTCAAGGAAATTAAATGTTTCCTATTTTACAATTTTGAAACTCATCATTAAATAAATTTATTTAAACTATTTTAAGAAATCGCGAACAAATTTATTAAACGCGTAAAAATAATAAAATCCGAGAAATAAATGGATACAACGATATTTAAAATAAATCCTAACAATAACTGTATTCTAAATAACCTAAAACAATTATTTTATTTAAAATCTACGAAAAAACACGCGTTACGTTCCGGAAACGTAACGAAAACGCGAACCGAGCAAGAAAAACAAACCCGAACCCACACGGGGTATAAATACCCTTAATGAGTCCAAATAACTCATTTCTTTCTCCTTCTTCCCCACTTGAAAACCCTAATCCCGGTTTTTGATCCTCCTCACCATTTTTGAACTTCAAACACCTATAACTTGTTCATTTCTCAACCAAATCGACCCATTTTCGAACCTACATGAAGCTCTCATCATCCTCTACCTGAAAGTACAACCGATCTGAGAAGAAACCCACTAGAACTAAAGGTATGAAGCTGTGAAAGGCACAAAAGTTAGGGTTTTCTACCCTTCTTGTTCCTACTTTGTCCTAAACCGGTTCCACATCTTCTTCTTCGAAACTCACACTCTCGAGACTAGTTCTAACTGTAATCCCCAGAGTTTTCGCATTTGGAATTAAAATATTTTATTCGTGTTTGGTGATAATAAAACAAAGTCCTTTGTATCCTTTAAAAACTTTTGTATTCATAAAACAATAATAGTAATAATAATTTATGAAGATCCTATAAAATGATTAATAAACATATAATAAGTCTAAAATAATAATAATAATAATAATAATAATAATAATAATAATAATAATAATAATAATAAAGTCAATGATAAATTAGGGGGACTGATTTAGGAATTTCTAAACCTATTTGTGTTTGTAAAGTTTTAAAACAAAAGTTTGAATTACAATAAAACACAAGGACTAAACTTGACAAATCTCTATTCTTCTTTCTTCCTCATTTCGATCACAGATCCAAATCCCACCATCATCGGGCACCTTCCAAATCTCACACTCATGCATTCGAAAATTCAAAACCAAAGTAGCATCATGTCGCTCCTTTAATCACGGTTCTAAACACGTAAATAATTCCAAAAATGGTTCGATTTTACGCGTGATCTACAAGCTGTAAATCATTTGCTATAAACAGCTCTTAATCGAGCAAAATATAAACATAATAACAAAAATTAACATCACAAAAACATTCACGCTCCTGTTCCGAGTCAAACAAACATGAAAAGAAACTTTGAAGAAGTTTAAATCAAAGAATCAAGTTCAACTTGAAGCCGCGACGGTTCTTCATTCAAATCCTATCAAATCGAAACGATATCGAGGTAAATCTTAGACTATATCCCTCTTCTGATCATGCATAACAAAATCCCTATCAAATCTAGAACTCACAATCACTCAGATGATCGAATTGGATCGACGAACTGATTAGGGTTCATCATTTAAAACTGAAATGGGAAAGGTTTTTTTTAGAGGTTATGTATTTTAGTTTCGAATCCTTTTCGTTCTCAGGGTTTCTACCCGAGTGGTAGGGGCTTGTGATTTGGTTTTAAAGGTCTCGGGTTCAAACCCGGGGTTTGCACCTTTAATTGGTTTTTTTTTTATTTCAGCTCCATTTTCATCCATTTTTCTTGTATTATTAATTCCAAATTATTTTCTAAACAGTCTAAAATCTTTATTCAGAAAAAAAAAATAAAGAAAATCTAGAAATTCATTTACGTATTATTATTCATGAGTTAAAAACCATATTTTAACTTAAAACCATATTCTTTAAATATTTAGTCATATTAGTATTTAAATTCGTATATGTTAAAATAAATAAATAAACTGAACTATATATATACTACTAGGTTGGTATTTTAAATAATAAAATATGTTTTAAGTGATTAAATTATTTAATAAAAATCTAAGAAGTTGTTTGTAATTCCTAAAGTTTATTAAACTAATAAAGTTTTATAAAAGTATTCATAATATTTAAACACTGTTTTAAATACGTCATTTGAGTAAAATACTATTATTAACAAGGCATAAAATAAGTTTTAAAATAATTATATTAAACAAGTTATTTAAATCTTTATAAGTATCAAAAAGTTTACAAACATAAATTATTATTCTAAATAAGTCATAATTACACCAAATTATAGATTCTCAGAATAATTAGTTTGACACATAAACATTTATGTATTTTAAACCAATAATGTATATTCAAATGGATGGAAATAGGATGTTAGTATTATTCAAATTCAAACATAAATATTCGTTTAAACAAATAAATATTCAAATGAGTCTATTCAAACTTAGACATATTATATTAGGACTTCCATTAAATATGCCATAGATTCTAAGCCATCAAGACTAGAACTCTAAACGAGAAACTAAGAACTATTATGTCTTGAACTCTAGGGTGAAGCAACATCTTTTACTTCAATTCTCTATCAAGCATTGTTGGATTAGCTAAGATAACAAGTGAGTTTCACTCATACTCCCTCTTTTACATTTTGTACTTTGGGATGTTACATATGTCATTATTCAATCAAACTTTATTCTAGAGTCAAAATCAATTAGATGCAAACTATTAGTCTAAGTTGTTTGACTTATGTGCTTAGTATGCCTACTTGTTTATATTCAAAGTATTATCAGGTTTTTCTATGTGTGGTCAGTGTTACTAGTAGCCCTTGCAATATAACTTAGGATATTATATATTGCAAAGGTGAAAGCGCCTAAAATCTATGTGACTAGTAGTCTTTGCACAATAAATTGGTTATTGAAAAATGCAAAGATGAAAGAGCCTGAATTCAATTGTTGTAACTAGTAGCCTTTATTTAATGACTTATGTTATTAAGATAGTAAAGGTGAAAGAGCCAAAGAATCATATTGAACTTGTAGCTATACTTGCTTTAGGTCTTATCAATTTGGACTTTGTTTGCATTTAAACTTTTAAACATATTCTTATATATATATTAAACTGTATGGGAAACTCACCAACTATTCATATAGTTGACCCAAATTTATTTTACATATGTAACAGGTTAAAGTGAAGACTTGGTGAAGACATAGGATAGGTATTAGTAGACCTAGTAAATGATAAACAATGTACTAGTATTTCAAATGTAATTTAAATGTTGTAACGTTTGATTTGAATGTTGTAATTAATTGATTGATTGAATTGTTAATAATGATGCTTTAAATATCGAAATGTTATAATAGCACCATGAGCCAATGAACAGTCAAGCTCGCGCCCCGACGTATTCCGCCGTCGGTCGGGGTGTGACAGATTGGTATCAGAGCCATGGTTATAGGGATTTAGGTTATTAGAAATGGTGGCCTAGACTATAACTAAGCTAACCCAAATATGAGTTATCTCATATTATCATTGATTGTTTATTACTTGCTTATGTGCTATATGATATATAATACTTATCGTGTTATGTTATATATGCATATTACCATAGAGGAATACCATAGTTGATAACTTGCTTTTTCTTACACTTAATTAGGAATGCCTTAGATTAAGTTAACTTGTTATCATGGGATTTACTTAGATAAGCAATTGATTTAGAACTTGCTTTAAGTAAACACTATTTCAAACTCACACACATACAAAAAAAATCATTAGATATTAGGAATTTGAACTCATTAGGCTTAATGCCTAATATTAATCCCTAGACAACATAGGAATTCCAATATTGATTTTAAGATCTCGTTAGAATTAAGTTTGTGAAGTGGATATGTAGTAACTGGAAGAGTGTAGTACCGGTAGTTAGAATTCCTGTCTAGGAAAGCTATTCGTATAAATCCCCGATGTACTGTGGGACCTGTCTAGCTTTCCTGGGGACTTCTGATGAGAGTATGATCACTTATAGGCCAAAACATATCACACCAAACACTTTACAAACTAAACGATTCTAATATGTCACCGGTATTCAATCTTGAATATCATTCCTTATGTTTTCAAACAAGTTCAAATGATTTGATTTTAATCACATTAGAATTAAGTTGTTAAGAAGGACATGTACTAACTGGAAGGGTGAATACCAGTAGTTGAGACTCCTGTCTAGGAAAGCAATTCATAATCCCTGACGAGGGACCAGTCTGGCTTACCTGGGGACTCTCAATAAAAATATTTTACCTATAGGCCAAAGCATGTTAACTTCTTACTAACAATATTAATTCTAAATTTTTAATCAAATTCAAATGATTTCAACATATCTCTCCTATAGATCCAACTTCTATGATATCATTATTTAAGATTAGTGATGGTGATTCATCACTACATCTATAAGAAAATGATGTCATTATCTTTAGTTTTGTTTTATAATACACATGTTCTGACTCAAAGGAGACAATATATTGCATTAAGTCTAAGGATAGTGTTGGTGATACATCACTACATCTAAAAGATTTTAATGTTCTTCTTCTTCGATCTAAACAATGTATATTTTACGATCCAAGAAAATCAGTAACATCATACTTATGATTTATAATGGTGATTCATCACTAAATCTTAACAGGTATGATGTCACAATCCATGATGTCCATACTTTAACTCCATTAACTTAAATGAATACTATGCCTAAATTCAAAGATCAAAATCCTAACATGTCAATAAGCATTCAATCTTGAATACCATACTTTAAGTTTCACATCAAACCAACAAAGTTAACTAGGTGTTACTTCAATAATGACATTTTATCTATGATTAGTAGTAATCCATTATTACTACACATAAGATATTTTAAATGTCACAATTCAAATATATCCTATAGCATTCTATTCATTCATATTAAACTCATAACAGATTTCCCATTTCATGATTATCTAGAATGGCAAGACGAGAATGTGCTGCTGAACGTCGCATGGCTACTGTGATTGCTCGACAAATGGAAATAGTGATACCCAATTTGGTCATACAACTGCAACAACGACTCAATCTTAACCCAACAAACCCAAACCCTGAACCTATCAACCAACCCAAGTGCTCATTCAAGCACTTCAATTCCTGTAACCCACCCACGTACAATGGGTCAGATGGAGCGACTGGGTTGCTCCAATGGTTCGAAGGTATGGAGAGTACCTTTCTGAATAGTGACTGCCCAACCAACTTAAAGGTTCGTTATGCTACTGGGTGTCTTCAAAAACGAGCCCTTACTTGGTGGAATAATGAGAAGAGGACTTTAGGTGATAACACTGCTACTGAAATGACTTGGGACAAACTCAAGGAACTCATGACTCAAGAGTTTTGCCCTCGTAATGAGGTCAAGAAGCTCGAGTTTGAGTTTTGGGATCTTAAGCAAGATAGTGGTGAAAATCTGATTTACAATAATCATTTCCATGAACTAAGTCTGTTATGCCCTCACATGGTGACCCCTTTGGAAAGGGCGATTGAGAAGTATATTGGTGGATTGCCAATGCAGATTCGAGATTCAGTTCTGAGTAGCCAGCCAAAGACCTTAGCTAATGCCATTCAATTGGCTGCAACTTTGACTGACAACCATGTCAAAGATGGAACCCTATTTAGGAAAGGGTTCAAGAAAGATAAGGATCAACCAAAAGGTCCAAATGAACCAACCAAAACAGAAATCAAAGCTGATTCATCTGCTCCATTCAAGAACAACAAAAGAAAAGCCGATCATCTGAACTTTGTTACTCATACAATCCCTTCCCATCAAGTTGCCCCTACTGTTGCAACTAACCAGGCCTACAAAAAGGCCTACACCGGTCCACACCCATTATGCTCTACTTGTAACTTCCATCACATGCCTACAAAACCGTGCCGATTGTGCACAAACTGCAACCGCTTGGGTCATTTCGCTATTCATTGCAGATTGCCTAAAGCACAAGCCAACCAAGCCAATGTACCGCTCCTCATAGCTCCAAGACAACAAGTGGCTAGAGCTTGCTTTCAATGTGGGGATCCAAATCATTTCATCAACGTTTGTCCATTTAGGGCCAACAATAACAACATAGTGGTGGCCCCAAACAATCAAGCCAATCAAGGAGCTAGGGGTCGTGTTTTCAATGTTAACGCGAACCTGGATCAAGATAACAATGGAGGGGTGAACGATGCGATTTGATGAGCCGATTATGATATTCCATTTTATTCAAGGAGTGCTATTTGAACTTTCACTTGTTACTGATTCAACTATTTCAATCTTGAATGTTATGTTTTATCATTATTCGCATTTCGTTTAGATTCCAATATGATTGACTTGAACTAATGAAATTTTGGTATGGGTGATTCCATATAAAATTTTCACAACGAGTTCGTATTATTGATTTCTAAGTAAATCGATCTATATTCTTATATTTAAACAAAGATTCAAATGATTCGATGATATTATAATAAGGTTAATGATAATTAGTTATCACAACCATATAATATCACATACTTGTGTATTCTATATCAATTGTATATTCAAAATCGTGTATATATCAAGCTATACAAACATGAGATCCTATTGCAAGATTGCAATTATTGGAATCTCTATACTTATGCTATTTCTAAAGCAAAGCCAAGTATTCAAGCATCTATTCAAATACGTTCAAAGTTTGTGTTAGTCTTGGTAGGTAATTGGAATGTTATCAATGTTTTAGTGATGTGGTGGGTTGGCTGCGGTATACCCTATATATAAGCACCACTAGGACATTGATAGTAGTACCGAAAGCTTGACCAAGGATAGAATTTGTCGAGTCAACCTACAATTCAAGTGACTTATTCTACATCAAGTCTATAACACTTAGATATACATTAGAGTTTAGGATAGTCTTGGTAGGCGTTTGGTATGCTATCAAAGTATTAGTGATGTGGTGGGTTGGCTGCGGTATACCCTATATATAAGCACCAATAATGCATTGATAGCAGCACCAAAAGCTTGATCAAGAGCTAGAATTAGTCAATTATCCTATATAGTCAAACAAACCATGTTTCAGTCAAGCACATTAGTCAATTTCAATGTTAGTCATGTATCAACATCTGGTGTGTATTCTTACATCAGGTCAAATCAAAGAGATCGGTCATTATGCTTATCTTGAGCTAACCTTAACTCCAAATCCTCTTAGCAAGTAAACTAGTTGTATCCAAACTTTAAAAACAAGTATGTTAATCATATAAATTCTGATTGAGATTCATTGTGTTTTTCAAATTCTAAAACGAAAGATAATCTCTAAAGTATCGAGAGACTGCTTCATAAATTAAATAATTACAATCATAATACATTAAACCAATAAGCAAGTTTACAAGAGAACACAACATACTGAAAAAAAAAAAAAAAAAAAACTACGAAACACTAAACGCTCATGACAATAGTTCGATTAAATAAAATTTCGGGACGAAATTCTCTAAAGTAGGGGAGACTGTAATCCCCAGAGTTTTCGCATTTGGAATTAAAATATTTTATTCGTGTTTGGTGATAATAAAACAAAGTCCTTTGTATCCTTTAAAAACTTTTGTATTCATAAAACAATAATAGTAATAATAATTTATGAAGATCCTATAAAATGATTAATAAACATATAATAAGTCTAAAATAATAATAATAATAATAATAATAATAATAATAATAATAATAATAATAATAATAATAATAATAATAATAATAAAGTCAATGATAAATTAGGGGGACTGATTTAGGAATTTCTAAACCTATTTGTGTTTGTAAAGTTTTAAAACAAAAGTTTGAATTACAATAAAACACAAGGACTAAACTTGACAAATCTCTATTCTTCTTTCTTCCTCATTTCGATCACAGATCCAAATCCCACCATCATCGGGCACCTTCCAAATCTCACACTCATGCATTCGAAAATTCAAAACCAAAGTAGCATCATGTCGCTCCTTTAATCACGGTTCTAAACACGTAAATAATTCCAAAAATGGTTCGATTTTACGCGTGATCTACAAGCTGTAAATCATTTGCTATAAACAGCTCTTAATCGAGCAAAATATAAACATAATAACAAAAATTAACATCACAAAAACATTCACGCTCCTGTTCCGAGTCAAACAAACATGAAAAGAAACTTTGAAGAAGTTTAAATCAAAGAATCAAGTTCAACTTGAAGCCGCGACGGTTCTTCATTCAAATCCTATCAAATCGAAACGATATCGAGGTAAATCTTAGACTATATCCCTCTTCTGATCATGCATAACAAAATCCCTATCAAATCTAGAACTCACAATCACTCAGATGATCGAATTGGATCGACGAACTGATTAGGGTTCATCATTTAAAACTGAAATGGGAAAGGTTTTTTTTAGAGGTTATGTATTTTAGTTTCGAATCCTTTTCGTTCTCAGGGTTTCTACCCGAGTGGTAGGGGCTTGTGATTTGGTTTTAAAGGTCTCGGGTTCAAACCCGGGGTTTGCACCTTTAATTGGTTTTTTTTTTATTTCAGCTCCATTTTCATCCATTTTTCTTGTATTATTAATTCCAAATTATTTTCTAAACAGTCTAAAATCTTTATTCAGAAAAAAAAAATAAAGAAAATCTAGAAATTCATTTACGTATTATTATTCATGAGTTAAAAACCATATTTTAACTTAAAACCATATTCTTTAAATATTTAGTCATATTAGTATTTAAATTCGTATATGTTAAAATAAATAAATAAACTGAACTATATATATACTACTAGGTTGGTATTTTAAATAATAAAATATGTTTTAAGTGATTAAATTATTTAATAAAAATCTAAGAAGTTGTTTGTAATTCCTAAAGTTTATTAAACTAATAAAGTTTTATAAAAGTATTCATAATATTTAAACACTGTTTTAAATACGTCATTTGAGTAAAATACTATTATTAACAAGGCATAAAATAAGTTTTAAAATAATTATATTAAACAAGTTATTTAAATCTTTATAAGTATCAAAAAGTTTACAAACATAAATTATTATTCTAAATAAGTCATAATTACACCAAATTATAGATTCTCAGAATAATTAGTTTGACACATAAACATTTATGTATTTTAAACCAATAATGTATATTCAAATGGATGGAAATAGGATGTTAGTATTATTCAAATTCAAACATAAATATTCGTTTAAACAAATAAATATTCAAATGAGTCTATTCAAACTTAGACATATTATATTAGGACTTCCATTAAATATGCCATAGATTCTAAGCCATCAAGACTAGAACTCTAAACGAGAAACTAAGAACTATTATGTCTTGAACTCTAGGGTGAAGCAACATCTTTTACTTCAATTCTCTATCAAGCATTGTTGGATTAGCTAAGATAACAAGTGAGTTTCACTCATACTCCCTCTTTTACATTTTGTACTTTGGGATGTTACATATGTCATTATTCAATCAAACTTTATTCTAGAGTCAAAATCAATTAGATGCAAACTATTAGTCTAAGTTGTTTGACTTATGTGCTTAGTATGCCTACTTGTTTATATTCAAAGTATTATCAGGTTTTTCTATGTGTGGTCAGTGTTACTAGTAGCCCTTGCAATATAACTTAGGATATTATATATTGCAAAGGTGAAAGCGCCTAAAATCTATGTGACTAGTAGTCTTTGCACAATAAATTGGTTATTGAAAAATGCAAAGATGAAAGAGCCTGAATTCAATTGTTGTAACTAGTAGCCTTTATTTAATGACTTATGTTATTAAGATAGTAAAGGTGAAAGAGCCAAAGAATCATATTGAACTTGTAGCTATACTTGCTTTAGGTCTTATCAATTTGGACTTTGTTTGCATTTAAACTTTTAAACATATTCTTATATATATATTAAACTGTATGGGAAACTCACCAACTATTCATATAGTTGACCCAAATTTATTTTACATATGTAACAGGTTAAAGTGAAGACTTGGTGAAGACATAGGATAGGTATTAGTAGACCTAGTAAATGATAAACAATGTACTAGTATTTCAAATGTAATTTAAATGTTGTAACGTTTGATTTGAATGTTGTAATTAATTGATTGATTGAATTGTTAATAATGATGCTTTAAATATCGAAATGTTATAATAGCACCATGAGCCAATGAACAGTCAAGCTCGCGCCCCGACGTATTCCGCCGTCGGTCGGGGTGTGACACTAACACACACCTCCACTGACAACCTTGCTAAAATCGATTTGTGACTCATTCGGGGCCACAAGGGTGCAACCAGGCCGCAGCTAGGCGAAAGAACTGCTTCGGCCGAAGTGGCCGGCCGTATGACCAAGGGTCTGTCGAATGAACCCACAGCCGAACCACTGCCGACTGAGCCTACTCGGCCTACCCATTCGACCACTTCTCCTTCGCCTCTACCTCATTCGCCAGCCAACCTTACGCCTGAACCACCTCACCATTCGGCCACCTAACTCAGAATGAGCCTCACTCGCCTGCTACACATTCTCCATGCCTCATTCGACACAAGTAGCCCACATTCGGCCAAGTGATTAATTGCCAAGCTCCTCATACGGCCAAGACCTCATAATTCGGCCATTATCCCTGCAGCCCAGGCCCACTTCATTGGTCAAGGTGGTTAAGCCGCATTCAGACCCATAGCATGTGACCAGGCCCAAACAAAGCGAGGCTATGAAGGTTGGCCCATGTGGACTGCCTAGGCCCAATTAATCCTTCGACCCACAATACACAAAGCAGGCCCAATGTGGCCCAGGAGCTGATTTGACTCAGTCACATGGCCCAACTCGTTCCCAATGCCTTTTATTCGGCTAAGGCCCACTGACACAGTCCACCATTAGGCCCAACAGCACCATTTGACTTAACCCAACAAATCTGGCCCACGTTTACACTTGTAACCATGACAACTGATTTAAGCCATATCTTGAAATCAGCCTACATCATTCGGCCCAGATGATTGTTTTAGGCCCATGGTTGACTGGTCTAGCCCACTGTGGCTCCAGTGGCCCAATGGATTCTTGGTTATGCCCAACATGAGACCCATAAGGTTTAGTAGCAATAAACACAAAGAATTGTGTGGTTAAAGATAAACATACATAAAACCTTCTGAAATACTACAAGGTTGATAAATTATGGGCTAATGAGATTTTTAAATCATAAAAACCATACATTTTACAAGTATTAATGAATGAATGGAAGAAGGATAAGATGGACGTAACAAACACTTTTCAAGTTAAATTATAAAATGCTATGGACTCATAACCTGTAACCTAAAGACTAATGGTAGTAGGGCCCATAACAAGTAAACAAGGCCGAATGATGACCAAGGTTTACGCGTGTTAGTTAACACTACAATTAACACTTACACACACTTAAGTACATACAACTTCTACTTACAACTTACAAACCACGTGAAATCAATACAGGATCGTAAACACAACAACAAATACAACAAAGAGCGCGTGCATTCTTGTTTGAGACTAAGTCAACTACCACTACTGCAAGGTGAGTTCATTTGTCCCTTTTCAAACCTTTTGTTTTTACTTCGGGACTGAGAAGCATGTTAAACAAGTACTGAAATGTTTATTAAATGCTTTTACACATATTTACAATACTTATAGAAATGCATGAAACATAGATACTTGGATGGGAAAACAAAGACTAAAGTTATATAGTACAGATAGTTAATACTATTTATCTTATACTTGATTACATCGTACTTATACTTTGTGATCAAACTGGAAACTAGTATACTTTGAGAAACTATGAATTTGAAACTTATACTATAAACGATAATTTTAAACTATATACTTGAGGTTTACAATATAAATGTGAAGCTTAAATCTTAAGCTAAACGCTTGTGATATCAACTTAATACTAAAACTTTGAGCTACATACTTATGTTATAAGTCATGTGCTTAAACAATACGATGGTGGTTTAATTATAAACCTTATGTTTATTATGAATAGAATTCTAAAGATTTGAGACTACTTACATCAAACACTAGGGTTTTATACAACTATTTCAGAAAGTTAATGTTTTACATCTTCAGTAAAGTATTAAATTACTTTACACTTACAATGATTGCTTAAACTTAACTTGAAAACACGTGAATACTTGTTATACTTTGAGATACTTGAAACCACGTGAATGCTTGATACATTTGAGATACTTGAATACTCGAATGCACAATATACTTGGAATACATGAACACTTGGATGCTTGAACACTCGAATGCTTGAAACGTTGAATGCTTAAACCAAGGACTGATTGATCGACGCGTGTTGACCATGTGTTAACCCCTAGTAGTCATCAGTGAAACTATGTAAAGGCTTGAGACTTGTATGCATAAACTTTTGGACATTGTAAGACAGACTGTTGACCGCCGCGTGTTGACCTATGTGTCAACCCCTACTAGTCCTCAGTGTTCTTCATTGTCAGAGTCATGTAAGACAGACTGATTGGCCACCGCGTGTTGACCTATGTGTCAACCCCTACTAGTCAATCAGTGTTCTTCTTGATTCATCCATGGGTATGACAAGTGACTAGAATGATTTGGTTATTCAAGGTGACTTTGTGTTATCTTGAAGGTTCCTCTATCAAAACATGTCACAAGTCATATTTAGGATCATTATGGATGGATGTTGAATTCCTTAGGGTTTTCAACTGTCCATAATGATGTCTCTTAAACTTAATACTTATACGTTGTGGAATCAAGGGTGGGGAGTGAAACGCTTAATTATCATTAATAACAATATGTTAAACAGCCTGGTATGTGGTGGGACGGTGGCTGGGGCTTGTCCCCTACATATGCCCTATATATAAGCATACTTGGTTGGATAACATAGGTGGTTGTTAGTGAGGTTAAGGTTGTCATTCAGGGAATCAAGGTAAACAATTACAGGGTAATCTAATTCAAGAATCGAACACTTGGAATCAAACATTGGAAATCAAACATTTTGGGAATCATACGGGTAGGATGAGACGCTTAATTATCATCAGGAACAATATATCATGTGGTTCAGTATGTGGTGGGACGGTGGCTGGGGCTTGTCCCCTACATATGCCCTATATATAAGCATACTGAATCAGATGGTATAGGTGGTTAATGGTGAGGTTAAGGTTGTCATTCAAAGAATTTTACAAACTATTTTTTTTACACAAAAACTACATGAACTCACCAACCTTTGTGTTGACTTTATTTTCTTACATGCTTTCTCAGGTGATGCACAGGTTTAAGCTTAAGCTATTGGATTGCATGCTAGGCGGCCTAAATAGAGGACCTAGTGATTTTGGGAAGCACATATTTTGTTAATCATACGAATCATTCTTGGATGTCTTGTACAGATTACAAGATAGATATGTTTGATGCTTTTGGATAGGTTTACTTAGTTAAATTATCAAACCTTGACATTTGTAATTTAACTTTGTAATCCTATTTATATGCTTAATTGTGCTTTAGTGATTATTAACATTGATGCTATGTAACAATCTGATCAACCCGATTATCACACCCGATATCGCGCCCCGGGAACCTTCCGCCCGATGTGGACTCCGATCCAACCCCGCCGGCCCGGGGTGTGACAATGAGTTACCATTCCCCGTTTTGAAATAGTTCCTTTCTTTCCTCCTGCAAAGAAGAAATTTCCACCATTTATGTCTTACACATCAGATAGTTGAGAAATGTCTCCTGTCATGTGCCTGGAACAACCGTTGTCTACATACCATCTCTTGTAGCTAGACTTACTCGATTGTCCCTACACATGATAGTAGATTAATGAGTTTTGGGAACCCAGGCGAATTTTGGCCTGAGTTTTGTACAAATTGCATTTAGAGCAGATTTACTTAAAACTGATGATTTGTAAGCTTTGATTATACAAAATTGTTTAGAGTTACCCACAGTGATTCCAAACCTTTTGCTCTGTTTATTTAAGCAACCATCTTTCATTTGTGTTTTGATTTTATTACTGTAAAGAAGATGAATTTGTTTCTTGTTTTTGTTCCAGTCACCATTAGAGGGTTTAGAATTGAAAGAGAAAGACTTCCTTGTCTCAGGTTTAGTGATCTTGTTTGACTTAGATTCATTTCTTTTTCTAGTCATAAACAATTGATTAACTACAAATGTACCAGAATGTTTTTGTTTTTTGCAATTTCTAGCAATATGACTAGGGGTGCCACAACTGAAACAAGTCTGTCTCTTTTCATAACCAAAATTATTCACGTTGGATTTGATGTTTTTGGTTGGTTTATGATTGATCATAGAGGGTTTGCTGTAACAAAATTTACGCATTGACTCATCACATTTAACTTTAACAGTTAGCTGTGCTGATGTGTTCAATGCTAATTCATCTTTGACATCATTTGCACTTTTTGTAATTTGACCATTTGGAACAAAAGGAACTGCATTCAAATTTAAACTTGAGTTCAAACAAAGTTTTTCAGAAACTAAACAATCTTCCTTTTGAAAAGACTCAACACAAACTTTAAATCATTTTGAACCAAAAAATTAACATCACTATCCGAATCATAATAAGAATCAACATCTTCTATCACCACAATGTTATAAAGATCTATCTTGTCTGCACATGAAGTAGAATCATTAGCAAATTTCACACGGTCAGTGACACTATTATCACAAATTTTTGATTGTGAAACAAAAACGCCATGATTAATATGTTTTTCTTTCTCAACCTCTTCTTCAGTGTAAGGCAAGCTAGTGTAATTGTCATTAAATGGTGGAGGCATTTTGTTATAACCCAAACACTTGTTCTTATTTCCATGCAACTGGTAGTTTAGTAGATCAGTTACTAACTTACTATATACCTAAAACTTCTTAAAAGAATAATCTTAGTCATTCAATCTTTCTTTTAACTTTTCAATTTCAGCAATGACTTCTTTATTTTTCTGTTTTGCATCCCTAAGATGACAACCCTTTTCGCTTAACTCTGATTTTAGTCGAGAAATGTCTTTTATTTTTGCTTCAACTTTTTCTTTAAATATTTTTTCATTTTTAGTTAAAGCACTTTTAGATCTTTTAAGATCATGGATGTCCTCGATTAATACAGAGTTATAGATGCGATATTGTTCAACTTTATCTATGCAAGATTGAGAACAAAGATTAGAATGTACCTGAGATGTAGTTGGCCCCACAATATCAGCCATGAATACATGAGGTTCTTCCAAGTTCAGTGCTTGAAGTTGATCACTCCAACTGTATCCTCCAGATTCTTGAGCCACCAAAGCTTTGCCATTATCTGATGCAGATGATGATGCAACATTTAAATCTCTGATTTTCTCTATCTTTGGTTTCTTATATTCTCTGGCAAAATGGCCCTTTTCATGACAATTGAAGCATCTAAGATCATCTTTGTTGAATATGATTTTCTTGTTTCTGTCTGCCCACTTATTCTTTCCTGTTTTTCTGATGAAATTTTTAGCCCGAAACATAGGCATAGCGATCTGCCAACTAACATCCATTTCCTCAACACCTTCGGGATGAATTTGATCTAATTTAGTTGAAACAATGCTTGTCTGATTCAAATCTTATGCCACAAAAGCATTATAGCTGCTCATAAATGCAGTAAATAAAGCTAGATTCTCTTCCACAACCGGTAATGCTGGAGATTTGCTATAATTTTACTCCCTATGATGGAACATTTAACGAACTAGCAGGAGTGTATGATTTGGATAAATTAGCTCCAGTCGAGCTTTGAGACAGAAAGACACTATTTGAATTTCCCACCCCACCAACACTTACGCTACTATTATGATTCAAGGTACGCTGCTTATCATCCATGTCATAGGACTTGCTAAATTAAATCAATTCAGTCAAACTGATTCTATACCGATCCTTGGTTTTCTAGGTAGAGAATTCAACAATTTCTTGTTGATTTCCACATTAGACAGAAAGATTTCAGCTCCTCTCATTTAAGTAATTAAGCAGACGGATCTCTGAAGCTGTGTCTCTAGACTTTCTCCAAGAACATGATTAAACATGTTAAATCTTTGATTCAGCATATCTCTTCGACTTTCTTTCATATCGTTGTTTCCTTCATACATCTGAATTAAAGCTTCCCATAACTCTTTAGTCGATGTGCATTCCTTGAATCCCTGAGCTATGTCAGGTCCTAAAGCCATAGTTAATGATGCAAGTAATTGTCTCTTGTTCCACCGTATCGAAATCTTCATCTATGTATTCCTCAATTACCTTAGCAACCCTGGTAGTACACCCTTCAAGGACATACATAGGTACCCTTTTTCCCCTCTGAATGGATCTGTAGATCTTAGCATCAGAGAACTTTGCATGATTTTTGAATCTCCAATTCCATTCAGTGTATCCATCAGCATATAATAATATCGGTATTCTTGTAGCCTACCCATTTGAGAATCAAGCTGCAAATACATGGTTTTCTAACTTTGATTTTGTGACTCCATTGTAATATACGATTGAATGTATAACAAACAACTTCGGAAACCAATAGAAGTAACAACCGAGAAAATAGATATTATCTGATAATACCAACTTCCTCCGAGAACACCCCAAGTCACCGAAAACCTTAAAACACAAACAGTGACTGCCGCCGAGAACCTCAACTTCAGCTGAAAACTATTGTTTTCCAACAAGAACAACTTCGATCTGAGAACAACTTTAATCAAAAACAAACTCCCACCGAGAACACATTCAAAGCGAAAATTGTTCTGTGTTGAATAAATCTTAGCTGTTTATTCCGATAATTTCTCCAATCAGGTCAAATAATCCCACGATTTAAGGAAATTCAAAATAAACTGAATCTCCAGGATTATCTTCTTTCCCTTTTAACCTTCCTGAATTTTCAAAGAACTCGAAGAACACCATGAATGCTGCCCAGATTTTCTTTCAAAAAATCACCGAAAGCTGATGATTTTTCTTGATTTTATGATATCGAATGAGCCTCGAATTTATTCGAATGGCTCTGATACCAATGGTAAGTCCCAAATACTTGGATATAAATGGTTTGATATCAATAAAAAATAACTAATGAGCGGAAACCAATAGTTAATCAATCAAGAAACAAATGAACATTCATAAACTTGCATACGAGTGTGTATTAATCTTGAAATAACTCATCTGATACAAGAGCAAGAAGAATCATAAAGAAAACAAAGTTTCTCTAAAAGAAAATAATGAATGTCTGCTAAACTGAATAAACCAAAACTATTTACACTAAAACAAGGAAACTTTTGAGACCAGCCGAGAACCTATACTCCATCCGAGAACCAAAATGTACCTAGAACCGTCAAAATCACCAAGAACCATCATATTGATATCAAAATCCTTAAACATATCCTTTACAACTACGACTTGTAAAATCACCTCTTAGTGTTAAACCTTCTAAAGTTAAGATTTATACTTAAGGCATATTAATCATGAAAGTGTTTGAAACCATTTTAATCTCTAATATATTGTCACACATTTGTGCCGCGTGCGAAATCGACGGCGCGGTGACGATCAATGGTTGAATCATGCATAAGTATTGAAAGAAGAACAACCACAATGCATTACTAAGTTTCATAATGTTAGACAATTGTTTAGTTACAGGCATTCTAACTATCTACCAAAAGAATGACAACTACAGACCCAAAAATATTGTTTACGCAAAAGACATAGACAAGACAATTAAAAAATTAGGATTAAGTGAGTTTCTAATCCATCCTAGCTTGTTTCTTCATCTTGTTCTATCTTAGAATGGTCTCCTTAGTTGTCCTTGAGAATGTTCTAAACCTGATTACCTGAAACACGTGAAAAGTAACTGTCAGCTACAAAAGTAGTTGGTGAGAACAATAGGTTTAACATTTGAAATATGAATCTGCAATTGTAAACATATGGATAAAACAGTTGTATAAACATGTCATGGATAATTGCAACACAAACTATCATCAAGTAAGAATAACGTGTGCAAACAGTCGAATGACTGTCTACTAGAATAGCCAACATATAATCAAGTCCCAAATTGCATTTGGAGTTAGACAAATTAGTCAGCAAATGCATTCAACATGAGAAGTACTAATGAGTTTACTCGGAAGACAACTCCGTGTTGACGTACCCGGTCAATATGATATATGCTGGTAAAGTTAATTAGCAGCAAATCCATATTTCCGTAACGCATCCAATATGCAGTTAGGGTTTAAAACATTTTTAAACACTAACCATAGCCTTGGCGTACCAAAACGTTTCCCGCGTTCCCTTGTTGTGATCACCCAGTACTAACGTTATAAGAATAAGAATAAGATTGAATGAACAAGTGTCTTGATGTGTATAAGTTTGTTTACAATGATGAACACCATGCTTTTGAATACTTTGATTGAAAACCTTTGGTTGAATACCTTGATTGATTACCATGATTTGAAAACCTTGTTTGAATACCATGATTTGAAATCCTTTGATTGAATACCACCATGAAAACTATTGATTGAATACCTTGGTTTGAAACCCTTGATTGAACACTGAGAATAGTGTCCTTGTATAATAACAAGGTTTATAAAATATTATTTTATGGAAAGCACAAGTTTATAGTAAAAGAGTTTATAAAACTTATTTTTTAAAAGTGTTTAACATTAATAAAATCATTTTGTGTAAAACAGTTGTAAAACAGTTTAGAGATCCTTTTATAAAACCTTTTAGTAGAAAATGTTTAACAGTTGATAAAACCTTTAAAACAGTTGATAAATCCTTTTGAATACATGATAACTCATTTAAAAATAGTTGAGAAATCCCTTGAATTTGTAAAGTGAACCTGTAATGGTTGAAAAGTAGCATGAATCCTGTATATGAAATATGATTGTATAAAGAGTGTTTGGTCACGTGTTCCACCCCAAAACAGTTGTAAAACAGTAAAAGAGGGGCTAATGTTCTCACATGACAACAGTACACTCTGAACCTGAACAAGTAGCAAGTAGCAAGCAACCGGACTTCTAACTGATTCCTATGTTACTGTAATCATACATATAATATAAGATTTTATAGTGTTATGGACTTTGATTGATTGATCGACTTATGTTAACTGGTTGACTTGTGTTACTTGTAATTGAATCCTTTCTTGAATAACTTGTTCTCATGTTTAAGAATGTTGTATGAACTTGAAAGTCATGATTGAATCATTTGAATTAACACTTGATTTATGAAAAATGTGTGTCATGTTCTTTTATGCACAACTTGTCTGCATATAAGTAACATGTGTTTCTAATTTGGTTATCTCTTGTTCACATGATTAACATGAAATATTTATGAGTTCTGTACTATGGTAATTTTCTCCATATGTTTAGAAAAATGTTCAAGGTTATCATTCAAGGAATAAGACTTAACCGATTTTAACATCCACTCATCGATATTATCAATATCGATGAAGGATTTTTGTGTATGTGATCGGTTCTTTATGTCTATCATCCATGTTTCTTCATTTTAACTCCTTAGATTAACCCAATATGAATTAGGTTGTTGATTTAAAATGTGTTCGAATACTTGCGGGGCTGATTAAATCTAATGAAGACTTGGTTACCCAAAAATGGTGCCCATCGATATTAGCTATATCAATGGGTCTTAAGATCGTTTCCCTAGCCTTCATGCTACTAATTCCGACAATCTCCTTGCATGTGATTTCCTTGGGCTGATATTAATTAGAATCGTGGGTTGGTGGTGTCATGTGAAACTCAGAAAAGGATAAGATCAACCATGGCTTTTAAGATTGCATGAGGGCCCACCAATATTATCATTATCGGTGCCCTCATGTTTATGTCAATCTTATCTTCTCAACTCAACAAAATCGATCAGAACGTTGACCACTTCACTTGGAGAACATGGAAGTACTAATCTCGATGGTACTGAACTAATATCGACAGGCCTAGTGTCGACCCACACTTAGATTTTTCAGAGCGAGGGCTGTCGACTTTATCAATATTGGCAGCCTCACAATCACGACAATGTGAAGCCCATAATGACTAATATCGACAGCTTCCAATCCCACCATCCTTGGACTTGTCGATTCTATAATGTCGATGAGTTTTCCATCCATTTTGGGCTATCGAGCCTGCTAATATCAACACCTAAGGTCGATGCTGGTTGCAGGTTTTTGACATTATGCTCCTTGCTGGTTCATCCATCACCACTAGCCTCTCATATGTCGATACTAATTTCAGACAATCCAGATCCCTAGTCCAGATGTTTCCCGGTGTTATAGACCCATTTTCATTAGTTCATAAAGTGGTTTAGTGGCTGTAAATCAATTTTAAAAGGAAGAAGATGATGAATAGTGCAAGACCCTATAGTACCGTACCTTCTCACTAAGATTCCGGCCAAAATGCTTCGAACTAGCTATGATACCTTGTACTACAAGCTTTCTCTCGTCGAGACGATCGTTTTCATATATTATATGCGCGATTTGACGAAGAAACGAAGGAGTTATGGTCGATTTAGTGAGGCTTTGTAGAGAGAGAGAGGTTAGACGGGAGTTTAGAGAGAGAGAGAGAGAGCTCTTTGTGGCTGGAAAATAAATGAAGAAGACGGGGAATATAGGGTTTTTATACCCCGAGTGGTTCCCCGCGTATTCGGTCTCGCTCGGTGTAGGTTTCGCGTATTTTTACGTACGCGTTATTACAGTTACGTAATTAAATATTTTGAATTGTAATTTAGTTTTCTTGAATTGTTTTTGATGAGTTTCAAAATTGTAAAATGTAAAATAAAATATTTTACTTATTTTTATTCTTCATTCGTAATCAGACCGTTAAACAAATATAGTTACGTGTATTACCCGTAATCATATAAGTTTTTGATCGTTTTTGTGTATTTATTGATGTTTACTCGTAATTATAAGTTCAACATTTATAACATTACGAATCGTTACCCATAATGATACTCAGTCTCGCTTATGCATTACGATTTGTTTAAATTGATTTGTTTGTCATAATACTCGTCATAACACTACGCACTAACTAACACTGTCCTATTACACCGAACACAATATACGTATTAGGCATACGTAGAGTCCAGCTACCTGCCTTATCAGCCGCCAGCCCACCACTATTTCGATATAATACAATAATGTTCTTGCCTAACATAATCGACTATAAATATATATATATATATAGACACACACACACACACACACTTGTTCCTAATTAAACAAAGCCCTGTAACACACAACATGAATATGAACACATGAATCACATTGGAACATTGACATATTGAACACCAAACACCTTGACATAAAGAATAACATGTACACAATGTTCTATCCTGATCTATGACTACCATATTTACAGTACAAATGTTACATATATCATTAACTTATGTGATAAAAATATTTGTTTTCCAAGAGTCTTTATGCTTTGGTTCAGGATAACTAACAAGTTTAGTAAATGTTACAATTCTAGTTTCTTGGTATCATTAACATACTTTACCAAGTATTAGGTTTAAGTTATAAAATTTTACACCTTAGTTATTTTGAGTTGTGCCTATATCACCCAACCTAACCCGACTTCCTTCCTTTAGAACTTACTTTTTTTTCATATTTATTATGTCCATAACACACATTGAATTATTGATTAGAGATAGTATCCATGGCCTAAGATAGTCTCGATGATTATAGCTTCGGCCAACACTTGAAACCCTAATAGTTCCTTTGTCCATACTATCACCATTAACCCAACCCCCAACTTCATATGAGATTGTTATTGTGACATCCAGTACCTGATCGTCCGGCAAGTTCGTACGGTATGTGTACTTTCAATATTTACTGTGTGTAAATAGATTATATGAACAATGTTTGATATAACATAATTCAAGATACAAGAAACATTTGTACGTATTTATGTGAAAACTTAAATACCATAAGTACAACTCATGA
This sequence comes from Mikania micrantha, assembly GCA_009363875.1. Lineage (NCBI taxonomy): Eukaryota > Viridiplantae > Streptophyta > Magnoliopsida > Asterales > Asteraceae > Mikania > Mikania micrantha. Next base: position 31,925,029 of record CM018687.1, read on the forward strand.
TATACAATAGTTGTTTGTGTTTAGGTGAAAACCTAAGTACAGTGAATACAACGAATCAAGATATACAACAGTGTACAAGTAAATAACAAGAACAAGTCGGTTGAGATCTGATATCCATAGATGACAGGAATCAGATGGCTGACAAATCAGTACAAAAACAGTGTGAAAACAAGACGTTTAGTTGAGTCCGACAGTGAGGAAACACAATTCAAACATAATTGCAGTGTTATTTCAGAATAATAAACTAACAGTGTGTTTGCCTGGGTGACGATTCACACAAACATATCTGTGAGTTTAACGTTCTGAAATAATGACTGAAAAGTAGAAAACAAGCATCAGAAAGCAAAACCATCATCGTGTTAGTTCAGGTGACGATTCGAACGAATACGCGTGAAGGTGACGTTCTGACGAAACAAAAACGAAAACGACACGAACGATAATAAATTTAAGAAAATATAATATTTTACGTTTTACAATTTTGAAACTCATCAAAAAAATAAATCAAAGAAACTCTTTTTATTTAAATGCGTAAAAATACGCGTTACGTTCCGGAAACACAACGAAAACACGAACCGAGCAACAAAAACGAACCCGAACTCACTCGGGGTATAAATAACCTAAATGAGTTCAACCTACTCATTTCTCTCTTCTCCTTCTCTCTCTAAAAACCCATTTCCGGCCATCACTCTCTCTAAGATCTTGAACTTCAAAACCTCATAACTCACTCATTTCTCTTCGAAATTGAGTAGTTCTTGAGCCTAAACGAAGGTATTGATCTCCTCTACAAGGAAGTACAACCGATCTGAGATTTTGTCCAGCCAAAATCAAGGTATTTAAGCAAAATCTGGAAAATAGGGTTTTGTCACCACTAGCTCGACACACTCACTAAACCGGTTAACCACTATCTATTTCGAACCACACGTCCACGAGAAGCCTTATTCTCATAGCCATTAACATGGGAACGACCTGGAGCAGCCTAGATTCGATGAAGATGATGTTGTTGAAGTGCAGATTCGTGTGGAAGTTAAGCTCACAGAACCTAGATTGAACAAGACGAAGGGGAAACGAACCTTTGATCTTGGCCGAACCTTACCAAGGGTTCGCCAAGCCTTGTCACCGAACCTGCATGATCAGACAACCCTCATCACAAACCTAGCTGCCGCGAACCTCCCATGGCCGAACCCCTGCATTCACCGAACCATCCATGCTCATGAATCATCACCCTGAACCCTGCATGCAGATCACGAACCTATCTACTCGGCCGAACCTATGCTGCACCAGCCAAACCTATCACCATCAACAACCGAACACCAGCGAACCTTCGATAGCAGCCGAACCAAACAGTGGACCACGAACCTATGCGCCATAAACTGATGAGGGATGAACGTAAGCTGAACAAAACATTGGCCGAACCTTGTTCCTCACCCACGAACCTTGGAGCTATGCACCTTACCCTCTGGCCGACCCACATGGCCATGAGGCCTTATCATCTCATGCAGTCTACCTAGCTTATACAACCATAATTCCCTTCATCTGGCCTACATAGCTCATGAACGGCCCATTTGGGTTACCTTCGGCACAAGTGAACTGGCCCAATTGATTTAGTTGGCCCATGGTGCTGTGATTTGGCCCAACACACTGTTTTGACTCATGAAATTATTGTAGCCCAATAGTATGGCCTACACCTATGTACGGCCTATATATCAATCAGCCCACTTGGGTAAGTTGAAACAAACACTTGAAACAAATCTAATTAATAACATGTAGGATATTACTTTGAATATATTAGAAAGTTGACGAAAGATTCATAAAACAACAAAGACACAAGTAATTTAAATAACCATATGAAAAGTGTTAAAGAGTTATACTTAGGGATTTGTCGAAACTAAATCTCCACTATGTGACATGGTTCTTTGTGTCGATGTAACAAATTAATGTAAATCATAATTTGTAAACCACAATCACACATTAAAACCAATCTAATGTGATTAGATGTTAGTAAATCCATAAATAAGGAAACCCAGGGCCGACAGAAGACCGAGACCCACAAGTGTTAGCCGACTTTAGGGCTAACACATACACGCGCACAAATCAATACGACTTATACTTATGAATTACAACAACATAAAATCAATACAGGATCGTGAATACAACAACAAGTACAATCAAGAGCGCGTGCATTTCTTGTTTAAGCTAAGTCAACCACTTCAGCCGCAAGGTGAGTTCATACGCCCCTTTTCTAATCTTAACTGATTTTAAACTTTCGGGGCTGAGAAACATGCTTAACTTTTATTTACTTAAAAGTTTTATTTTTAACATATTGCTTATTCTTTGATTTAGATAATATTGCTTGACTTATTATCGTTTATCATTGTATGCATGCTTGTATGATCATGATATGATAGAAACAACTAAGATGAATATGATAATATAACTTCATAAATCATCAACACAATAGAATAATATAGTTATAAGATTCTATCTTATAACATTAAATTATTCTTACTAGAACAAACATTGAGATTATCACAGGTGAACATGATGACAAGAACAACAACAAACAGTATCCACCACCTGAGTCAACTAAGTGTTGTAAGAGTGGTTCCTACAACACTGTAGTGGCAACATGGTGACTATATGGAACAACTAGAATGATAGACATGATAACATACCTTCATGATAACAACATCATTCGCACAACAACTAATACTGTATAATAAGCCTAGATCTTATATAACTTTATTAGCAACAATGGGAACACACAACATTGAGAACAAACAACATTGGTGAGCACAATACAATTGATTGCCATTAAACTGTCTGTATTATATCATTTCAATCATGTGCTATATATTCAAGTTTCATTGTAAGTCCCTTATCAGAATCGTTTACCAGTTAATTTAGTGGGATCTAAACCGACGATAGCATAGTGGTACCATAGGTTTGACAAACCTTCGGCGAGTAGGTCAGTATGTTAAGCGTAACATTAATTGGCCGGTAACGTATGACCGGTAACAGGGCGACGATCAGTCAGGTTTGGAAAACGAAACATTTTGATATCATTCGACAGTGAAATTGTAATTAATCCATCGTTTCTTGTTGACTAGTAGACTGGGGAATTTATTTCTCGCATGTCATATTACTAGTAACGGTTCGATGAGGGCTATGGTAATACAAAGTGGTAGAGGTAAATCGGATGCATTATAATCTGATTACATGAGGATTGCAATGGATTCCTTTTAGGCTCTATGCACTTCAAGTTGAGAACGAATATCAATCGGTTAACTAACATTCTTAATATTTAAAAGTGATTAACAGTTAACCCACAAGAACTAGAATAATAACAAGGATCAGATTAAATTAATCTAATCTCCTTATTACACAAAGGGTTTATCAACACTTGGGTTTGATAACTAAACCCTTTTGATTATATTATTCTACATATGATTCAACAGGTGATTAACAAACGGGATGAACGGGTGAAATGGAAATGAATATCTATAGTTGTATTGCAAGTAGTGTGGAGTTCTTATAGTTATTTGGTGGGATGTTGGCTGGGGCTTGGTTCCCCTACATATGCCCTATATATAAGCATAACTGCTAGGATGATATATTACTTGTAAATATAACTATGGAGATGCCATTGTGCGAACAGGTGAATCAAAAAACTACAAGTAACATGTATGCTATTGTGATTGTGTATGCGAACAATTCAAGGTTTTCAATTATGAAACTTATGAACTCACCAACCTAGTGTTGACTTTGTTTAAATGCATGTTTTCTCAGGTGACGAACAAGTGTAGTTGCCTACATTCAAGAACATAGCTAGTGGACTTTTAGAAGACATAGCTATATTTTGTGTGATCATACTTTTGGGATGACAAAACAATGAATCATCTTTTGTATATCTTGTACTGATACAAGATATAAACTCATTGATTCTTTTGATTAGATTTACTTAGTTAAATTATGAGGAAACAATGTAATTTAACTTTGAAATTCTATTTCGTTATCGTGTTAGCATTTCTCATTTATTTATCACGTGCAATGTAAACAATCTGATCATTTCGATTATCACAATGATATCGCTCCCCGGGAACCTTCCGCCCGGCTGGAAAGTCGATCCAGCCCGCCGGCTCAGGGTGTGACAGTTATGTAGGTCCGTGGTTAGGATCTAAATGATCTGGTATAACATGGCATAATGTGCAGAATCCAAACATCATGTTTGAACAAATGTAGAAATAGATCAAGTTGAATAGAATCGAATAAACAAATATGAACACAATTCACTCTTCTTGTATTAATCAGTAGATTTCAGCAAGTACAATTGGAGAGAATAAAAGTCTAAAGTAAATCAGAATTATGTCCTAATTTAAACTAATTGTATCGAACATAGCCTATTTATAGGTATTCTGTCGATACTGTCAGTTGTGACACCCAACAATTTCAGGTAAATTGCAACTCTTACAAATTAGCATTTCACATTCATACTTGTTGCATTTCATTTAATTTTGTATAATTAGATGGGTTAAACACAAACAACTGCGAAATGATAGTTCGAGGAACTATCAAATCATACATTACACATTGGTTGTGGAAACCAAGTGTGGCAAACACAAACACAAACGCAGAACAATAATTCGGGGAATTATTGGATTGTGCATTACATGTTGATTATGAATAATCAAACAAGCGATCACTTCGTAAAACACAAACACAAACGAATAAAGATAATTCGAGGAATTATCGAAACACACACTAGTCTCACGAACGTTGGTGAACAAGTAATTGAATAATAATTAAAGTCCAAACGATGATAATTGATGAGTTATAAAAGTAAATAGTCGAAAAACGAGCATAAACACCAAAATTGGGCCAATTGGGCTCATTCTGCAAGCTAGGCGGTACGCCTAGGACCAATGTTTGGACCTAGGCGATACGCCAAGCACCAGGGGGTACACCCGGAGTGCTACTTCCACTCGGAGCGATGCACGCGGATCAACCAGATGCCATTTGGATTATTTTAATCAAGGCACTATGCCTGGCCTCACGTGGGCACGCTAGGCGATACACCTGGAAGCCGCAGATGTCAAAACCACCTTAACACTCAACCTTCCTCATTTTTCGTCATTGCAATCCTATTTCTTTGGCCAGAGCACCTCTATTTCGAGCTTCTACCCCCATTTCTTCATCATTTTACCAGAAAACCTCAATTGTTGAGCTTGGAAGCCATTGGATCTTGGAAGAGAAGCTTGGAACTTATCATCATCAACATACCACCACTTGAAGCCACTAAGAGCTCATTCCCAGCCACTTTTAGAGCTGCCAAGCCCCTGTTCCAGCTTCATCTCAGTGCTCTATAGCTTTTTGAGGTAGTTTATGAGTTTATCTATAGTTAGATCATACATGCAAGGGGTGAAAACCCACATGCATGAACATCCACCCACATGCAACTCCATGTGGCTCTTGTGCACGAAATTTGTTGGTTTTCTTGTGTATTTTTGATATAGATATACTGATTTTAGAACATAGGATTGATGGGATTGAGTTTTGATAGGTTATTGTGTTGATTTTGTAGAACTTGCCATAAAAGGAAACTTTTATGTTGCAAGTTGTATATTTTTTATGATCTAGACATGTCTAGATGTTGTCAAATGCATATTGAAGTTTTTAGAAACACATTTGGGTATTTGATTTTTTGAAAAACATGATTTTCTAAAAACCTACTATATATGGAAACTTTTGTAAATCTAAAGAGGGGTTTTGATGCTTGAACATGTTTCGGTGATTTGTGATTATTGAAATATGTTTAAAAATGATTTTTAACATATTTGGAAACTTTGATTTGAGAAAACGGACTCTTAAACGAATACTTACTATATTAGGAAACTTTATTTGGACAAAATGGCATAAATGGCAATTTATGCGCAAACAATGTATTTTAAGTATTTACACAAGTTTTTACAAACATACTAGATGTATTAGAATTATGAAACGGGATTTCATAACCAAACTTTCCTAAAAGGGAAACTTTCTAACAATGGTAACCTTTACGATTTCGAAAAACGATATTTGTGAAAGTGTTACGATTAGAGTCATAGGATGTATGATGATGTCCTATGTGCGTGTTAAGATTCAATTAGCACATAAGCAAACTAAACACAACAAATGTGTCACCAACGATTTGTAGAGTCAACACAAGTCAACACCCACTCGGTTGAGCACACCGACACTTGGAGTTGTATGGGATACAACACACCACAGAAACATACTCACAACCTATATGATTATAAGCGCTCACTAGAATGTTGCTAGCATTCACGAGTTGCGAACACCACTTAAACCGAAACATCTCTATCATGTGAGTTCATGACCCCTTTTCTGTTTTCTACCTTTGGGGGGGAACATTGCATTCAAACTATTTTTGAACAACATACATACTTTTTGGTTACATTTGTACGTGCTAATATCACATATATGCATATGCATATGTGTGGCACTCATCCACAAAACTGATAAGTCCTCATTAAACATGTCTCTAACCGTTAATAGCGAGTGGCGCTTAGCGTGGTAATTCTGAATAGTATTGTTTGGGCCTGACAAGCCCAACTGTTGCGCGCCGTATGGCCACCCTGACTGGAGGTCTAAACAGTGCAAAATTGACCAAACAACATTACCATTGTCTAGTTGGATGGAAATGGTGGGAGGTAGAATGATAGCTTCGGTTGCGAACCCACATATGATATAACCCATATTGACTAGCTATCAATGGATATTGCATTGTAATGAAATGTAGACCTTGCAAACTCTTACTTTGAACATTGACGCTAGTTACTGATATAAAACATGTGCTCTCACCAACCATTGTGCTGACCCTTTTTACTTGCTTGTTTTCTCAGGTAACTAAGGCAAGTGCACGAGGAATCTAGGATGCTAGGATGGAGTCCATGCATCTACATTAGTGTCTTAGACTATTGATCATTCAATATCTTATGTCATGTTATGTATTGCTAAGAACTTAAACTGCTTCCGCAAACTATTACTTTATGTTATTTTGAAAATTATTTTATTAACGCTTCCGCAACTTATGAATTCAAACTATTTCTTAAGATCTTATACATTAACTTCCGTAACTCTGATTTTATAAAGCTGTTTTGTCCAAGTGTTTGGATGTATGTATGCAACCCAGACATGTAGGTCTCGCAATTGTATGACCAGAGACTGCGATCCTGACAGTCGCGTCGCGCCCTCGGACAGGCCTGGAAGGCCGGGTTGCGAGATATTGGTATCAAGGAATTCAGTTCTTGCGAATTAGGTTTGCATGTAGTGAACTTAGTCTATAACCACTAGTCTCCACACAAATAGTGTTAGTTGTAACGGTACTAGCATATCTGATCATTTAATAATTTCATACGTAATTTTAAGCCTAGTTATTACGTGCGTTCTAGATATCGCGTCACCATCATCACCGCATGTGTTTGCACACAACGAGGAGGAGCCGATAGCTCCAACATTACCTGCATCACCTCTACCAATGACGGTAGAGACGCCTGACCAGCATCCCCTATCATCAGACGATCCCGTGTAGGATTCCGACAATGCATCACCTATACTAGAACCACCCGAGCCCAAGAGGCAGTGCATTGAGTCGGATGTCATTGCCAGAATGACTCGGGACCTGGCCTGGGCAGACGACCGAATCGAGTGTCTTGTAGAGGAACTGAGATACACCAACACCCAACATGCAGAACTCTGTAGTGTTGTCAACAAGATGGATCGAGATATGACCCGGTTTATTGCAGTATTCCAGGCGGCCGAAGACAGAGCTGCCATCAATGAAGATAGAATCGAAGAGCTAGAGAACAGGGCTGTCATTCCAGACCCGGAAGAGTCTGACACTGAGGAGGGGGGAACCAGGTGAGGATGCTGATTCTGATTCCACTATCGATAATGCCTTCGAGAGCAATAGACCTAGTAGAGAGGGTTGTGTCTCTGTATTGGATATTGTAGAATCTAAATGTTTTGGTATTAAATGAATTGTAACTAGTACAACTTATTATGTTTTAAGACTATTATCTATTATTGAAAATCTTGTTTATGCAAACTTATACATGCTTCCTTTACGTACCAACCACACATAGAATCTTAACTCTTGAAAATACTCTAACGTTTATTCTCACTATGAAGATCATGGCTGGAAGACGCGAAGGGCGAAGAAATGCGGGAGGAGGTGGGAACATCAGTCTGACACCTGTTGAACTAAACACACTCATCAATGAGCGAGTTGAAGAGGCACTTGCTGCACGGGAGACTGTCCGTATTCAACACCAACTGAACCAAGGTGACGAACTTCATTTCACATTCACCTTGCTCCATAATCATTCTCTTCCACCTCAACGCATGGGAGAATGCCTGTAATCAACACCAAATGGACTTTTCCTAGGTAACGTGTCAGTGAATCTACATATAGTGAGTTCGTATGCTTCTTCAATCTCCCTTGTAGCCAAATTAAGAACTCTTTTGTTCAAGGAGTTAGTTGAATATCCCAAAAATATTCCTTCAACCGCCTTACTCTCAAATTTTGGAGAAGTCATCTTCAAATAAGTACATGTAGCTCCAAAAGGTTCCAAATGATCTAGATTGGGCTTTCTGCCTTTAAGCAATTGATACGATGTCTTGCCATGCTTCTTTACAGTTAGCACGTGGTTTAATGTATAACAAGCCATATTAACTGCTTCAGCCCAAAAAGTGATCGGAAGATGAGAATCTGCAAGCAGAGTTCTTGCAGTTTCTATCAAAGTACGATTCTTCCGCCCTGAAACACCATTTTGTTGAGGGGTATAAGGAGCACTAAACTGATGAGAAATACCCTTTTGAATGCAGAACAACTCCAGATTATGATTTTTGAATTTTGTGCTATTATCACTCCTAAAAAACTTCACGTGTAGAAAATTCATTCTCAATCTTGATAATCAGATCCTTCAAAATTTCCGGAGTCTCCGATTTAGCAGCTAAAAAAAACCCAAGAGAATCTGGAAAAATCATCAATAAGAACTAAAGAAAAAGATCTTCCACCAACACTCTTAATTGAAACTGGACCAAAACGATCCATATTTAACATGGTTAGAAGAGTTGGATGGAATTTTTAACTTTAGGCTTGTGAAACACTCAACAAATTATGTTTGAGTTGTTCCACAAAGCTGGCATGTTCAAAACTTATTCTGTCATTCGATAACACTCCCTCGTTTGTGATATATCCACCGGTGTTTCCAACTAATTTAACAAATTCACCATTAGTGCGCTTGATATTTGTCAAAAGATCCAAATTTCCAGTCATGTGCGGAGAACAACCACTATCAAAGTACCATATATTCTTTGAAGCACTTGATAATGAGTCCTACACATATAAGAATAAATCAATGAGAGACTGAAATCCATGTCTTAGTCATATGACTTTTGACATGGATGGAAGAAACAGATTGAGTTTCATCAATATAAACTTTTGCCTTAACAGTCCATATTCTATTAGGAAAAGGCTTTTAAGGAATAGTCTCATTTTGATGATGTACTACTGGTTTAGCAGATTTAATCATTTTCTTTGAACAAATTTTGAATGATGTTTCGGTGCTAAGCTGTGTGCAGTGAATGTTGTGGTAAATTAATTGGCTTAGTAGGCATTTTCTTCCTACTCCTCTTGGATTGAACAACTTGTGACTCACTATCATTCTTTGGTATACTTAGTTTATTAACCTTAGACTTTGAACTAGACCCATGTGAAAATGAAGATACAGGTCCATTGCTACCAGACTGCTTAGACTCAACAAAATTACCACTATGCACATCCTGATTCACACATGGTAAAACTTGTGAAGAAGAAGTTTGTGATGAAGACAATGCATTCTTATATTTGAAGAAAGCAGCATTGGATTGACATAATAATTTGTCAAGATCTTTTTGATCAGTTTGTCTTTAAACAAAATTATGTTTGCCTTTGCTTACCCAATCCTTTTCACAAACCATATTTGGTTTTTGGAAAATCTTTGCATTAGGTTTCCTAAAAACTTTGCCAATCAGTGTTGGTTTAATTATGTTTAAAGGATGAACATTATCACAAAAGATTTCATCTTTTCCTTTTAAGAGTATAATAGATTATGTTGTCTGGTTCAACAAAAAGACATCTGTCTCTAGGAATATCAGGTTCTTTTTTGACAGTTTCATCAATAATGTCAACATATTCAATCAAGAAAAACTCAGAAACATTGTTATTATCAATCAAATTTGTTACATCAATTTTCTGTTTAACATCAAATTTTAAACTAGACACATCTCTATTGTCTTCTTCATTATCATCACAAACTTCTTTCTTGATTCCTTGATCATCTATCTTTGTTCCTGCATGTTTAATACTAACAGAACTAGACAAGTTAGTTAAATCATTTGAAAAGAAGTCTAAATTCTTAGAGGATTTAGCAACATATGGAATAACATTTGGCTCTTCAGGAAGAGACCCATAAAGATGGTTAATAGGAGGAAGAACTGCCTTATAACCTAACCCTTTGATACCTGGATTACTTACATGATTAGCCACAATGTTATTGAAAATCATTTGAGCATTAGACAAACACTCAATCTATTTACATTTCTTTGTTTGATCTTTCAATTCATCAATCATGTGATTGATAATGTCCGGTTTTTCAGCCAATTGCAAAGTCAAAGTTTTAATATCAACACTATATTCTTCAAGTTTATTTTTATACTTTAATTCATTGGCTAGATATTGTTTAACGTTGTCTTCTAAGCATTGGACATCATCAATCAATGTTTGATTGTGCTTAGCAACCATATCACTTGTAGTTCCGTGGTTGGGATCTAAATGATCTGGTATAACATGACATAATGTGCGGAATCCAAAACATCATGTTTGAGCAAATGTAGAAATAGATCAAGATGAATAGAATCAAATAAACAAATATGAACACAATTCACTCTTCTTGTATTAATCAGTAGAATTTAGGAAGTACAATTAGAGAGAATAAAAGTCTAAAGTAAATCAGAATTATGTCCTAATTTAAACTAATTGTATCGAACATAGCCTATTTATAGGCATTCTGTCGATACTGACAGTATCGAAGCTAACACCCCTGTTGATACTAATAGTATCGATGGTAGTACTATCGATACTATTACTATCGATGGTCAAACACTTAGCCGATATTACAAACATACAAAACAAAAACAAACAAAACAAAATAACATTAAACTCAAACAGGTACAAATACAATAAGAGTAAAGATCTTCTAATCAACTCAGCTGTAATCTCCAGTCTTCAATTCAACAACTGAAGCTGATGCTAACAGGTACTAACATGTTATCCTCAGGTTTTTAATCTTGAACATTTGGATTACATAAGCAAGCTGATATCTAGGGTCTTAGTAGCTGGGAAGGAGCATCGAACTTGTAGTATCGACCCAAAGGCTGGAATCCCTTATCAATACTAATAGTATCGACCCCAACTTAGATTCGGTGGGATGCCTTCCGATCTAGTTAGTATCGATGGAGACTATGCTTATTATCCTTGGACCTGTCGATAGTATCAATATCGATGAGAATGGGGGGTGGGGTACCCATCGAACTTAACAAGTTCGACAGAAACATTTTAGCCCTTGAACTTTTCGTCGATACTATTGCTGCTTTTTGATCATCCATCGATACTAATGTTCCCAGCTCACCAAGCGTGTGATCAGCCCTCCAACTCTCAATCCAACTTAGTCCAAGCGATCCAAACTCGGTTTTGTGAAAATTCTATGTGTTTGATGGTCCTAAACCGGTTACAAATACATTCAGCCGGGTTTGCATGAAAACCCTGAAAACCCGAATTTCAACCTCATTTAACCTCAGTTTTTGATGATTCCAAGCCCAATCTGTTGTACTTTCGTGCTCTAGATGTTTCAAGGATCGTTTTGAGACCAAAATCACTTGATTTGGTTGAGCTTTGAATAGTTTGAGTGTTATGGTTTAGAGAGAGTAAGTAGAGAGAGAGGGCAGGTTCAACAAATTAAATGGGGAAGAAGCAGAGAATAAGGGTTTTTATAGTCCAGGTTGTTCCGTGTGATTTCGAGCGCGTTTGGTTTCGTTTTAACACGTCGTTTTCGATACGACTTTGAAAATACGTGTTTTGTAACAATAGTTTTATTTAAATCTTTTAGATGGTAATTCCTAATAAATATTTTAATTTCCTTTTTATCATTTTTATGATTTCAAAAACGTTTATTTAAGTGTTTTTGTCAGATCGTATCTCTTTTGTGCGTATTCGTACGGATCGTCAACCGGACGAACATGACGACGGCTTTACTTTCTGATTTTGGTTTTCTAAATAGTATATGTCATTTAGCACGTTAAACCCACAAGTATATTCATGGGAATTGTCACCCACACAAATATATTGTCAGTTTAATATTCACGAATGTTATCAAATTTTGTTTCGGATTTGATATTCTCACAGACGATCACTGTTTGTCTTACTTGTACTTTCTCTTATTGATTTTACAATGTGTTGTCGGTTTTCTGATCCTCGTTATCGAAGGATCCGTATCACAGCCACACTGTTTTGTCTTTTGTACACAAAGTTATTTGTGCATATCATGCACGTTCCTATTTGTGATAACCAGTAGTTCTTTTGTTTTCACAGATAGTTATCACAAAATTAGTTATTCACAAAGGTAATCACAGAATTTAGTGATATAAGTGCACATATCGTACAGTTGTCGGACGGTCAGGCACTCGCAGTCACAACCCTTCCAAAAACCAAATGTGAAGGTTATTCATTATACCCGAGTAACTTTAATAAAGGGATCATTTTTAAAGATTTAACCGATTTGAATTCTTACCGAACCTACTATTTTCTAGTAATCCAATGTAAATTTCCCATCATTGGAATCTTTTTCAACTTTTGGGGCTTTATTAATTCAAAAGTCGTAGTTCTGACTTCTTTTCGAATTATTCTCTCGATCATCCCAACCATATAATCCATAGCAGGATTTATTAATCTGAGTTTTGCCAAGACCCTTAATTCACACATAGGGAATTGTTTAAAACTCTTTATTGTCTTTTTCTGGTACTAGACTCCATCCAACCTTTTTATTACAAATAATTTATTTTCTATCCCAAATTTCCATGTTAAAATCTTTCCAGTACACTCAGACTTATTTTTATACTTTGTCTTCAAAGTTGAACTTTTGGAAATAGAATTTAGAAGATCTTTAGTTGTTTGTATTACTTCTACAGTTGCCAAAAATTGATGTTGATCTTCATTGGATGTCTATGCAAACTGCTTTTTTTACAACTCATTATTAAATGAATCTTGAACATAGTTAATAACAATATTCTGAATTTCTTCTTTCAAAGCAACATCTTCCCGATCCAAGTCTGCAAATAAATTTCTGATTTCTTTAGCAAGAAACCATTCCCCCTCTTCTAATTCATTGTTATTATTATAAATTAGCACTTCAGATTAATCTTCAAAAACCAGTGCTATTTGAAATTCTTCAGCTTGTAAACTCTTATCAACATCCATAAAAAGATCACTGTCATCTTGATCTTCAAAATCAAATTGTAATTCAGCATCATCTAAATCAATAAGTGCTTCAATCATCATATTTTCTTCATGACAAATCATCAAATCTTCTTCTTGAACTTTATTTTTTCCTTTTTCATTTGTAGTTCCTGATAGCTCCCCTTGTGTTACAGCTTGAACTATAGTAGATACATCTTTATTCACAGTCTCGGGATCATTGCCAAAAGGACCACTTGCAGGATCATCATTGTTGTCATCATCTCTATGCTCCTCAAACGGTCTAGCTGCTTCAGCTCTACAAGTAATCTCCCCCTAAGCTGAAGAACTTCCTAGTTGATCTCTTAAAAGCTTTATTTGAGCATAATGATCCCTAAAAACTTTAATGGTATGATCATGAAGAGATTTGATAATCTTGTTCATAGCATTCATCCTTCCATAAAAAGTATGAAAAGTAGCCAAATCCCTTTTATTAATATCAGTTTGAGTTTGCTGACTAGATTCAACTTTAGCTTGTAATAAGCGAAGTTGATCTTGTAGAGGGATGATGAAAGATGTTTGCTTATTCAACTTCTCAACTTGAACTTCCAACTCATTAACATGAGTTTTTAGTTGGAACATTTTTAGATTGTAATTCAAAAACCCGAGATTGCAAACTTAGTAATTGAGCAGACTGAGTTGCAAAATTGTCTGTAAAGATGTTATCAAAATCAGGAGTTGATGATGATGGTACAACAACTGAAACGGATGGAGTTGAAAATTTAGAAACATAAATAATGGGAATATAAGTAGATGGAGAAGAGAGTAATGAAGATGATGATGGAGAAGGTGAAGTAGAAGTAGTGACAAGAGAATCAAAATGAAAATCAGTTTCAGATGTAACATAATCAGAATCATTATCATTAGCTGATTTCTTTTGTCTTTTTTTGTGACACCCCGTAAATTCTAGGTCAACACTTTAATTTATTAAATGTTTATTTAATTGATATTTGTATACGTGGCACTAGAATTGGTTTAATTTAGTGTGACACGTGGCACGACAGTATGAACACTGACACACAACAGGATAATCCAAGGGATTATCGGAAACCGCACACACGTGTCAAAAATAACGAACGTTGGTGAACATCAAAACATTTGGTCACAAAGACCCTTCACGGGTCAATTATGGTTAATAATTGACAATTAGGGTCCAAACGATGCTCAAATGATGCATTTCAGACAAGAAACGGGCGAAAACGGACTCAAACAAGGAAATTGGGCCTATTGGACTCATTCGGAGGCCCAGGCGGTACGCCTGACCCCAAGCCTTGACCTTAGGCGATACTGTAGGATTCGATCTGCCCAAGATACATATTAAATTGATGTGGCTAGTGTGATATGATCCAAGTCGGGTCATACCCAATAACAAGCTAGACAAACACCTTGCAAAATTTATTTATTGATTTGATCAATTAAATAAATTACAACACTTAATACATTTAGAAAGTGGTTTTCTAAATAGATGCACTTGAGAAATTAATAAATAACATGGGTTTATTTATTTTGAGAGATTACTAAATATTGTTATTTAAGAGGTTATATAACATTATTTAGGTTCATGTAATGTGACATATATTTGTTACATGTCACAAATTAATTAAATGGTTTGATTAATTAAGATTAAACAAAATAGGTGGGATATTTTAAAAGCAAACCCTTCCATTGGGGGCAGATTTTTCAGCTTTTTTTTGGCTGCAAAAGCCTTACCCACTTGATTTAAGTTGATCTTTTACATGTGCAAGCAACTTACATGCAAGATACACTCTCTCTCTCACTAGAAAAGTTGAAAGCCTTTTCTCTCTTTTCTTGCTCACGAAAATAACAGCAGCTTAGGGGCTGTTCTTTTCAGTTTTAAAAGGGTATTTGAGCTGAAATATTGGTGTTGAGATCCTAGTATTCAAAGGTGTTCTTGTTGGAAGCTTGGGGTATACAAGCTTGAGGTCTTCTACATTGAAGATTAGCTTTCAAACATCATCTTCTACACTTCCAAATCTGAGTTTCAAGAGGTAGTTCATGATGTTGTTATGAGTTTTTGATAGCATGTTCTTCCATATAAAGATCCTTTGTATTTGGGTTTTGTTTTAACAAGTGTATATGATACATAAACTAACTAATCTCAAAATGGTTTTTGATTATAACTCCGCTGCGTTTTTACATATTAATGGTTAATATGACTTTGATAAACATCTACAAAACCCAACAGATACGCCTGGGAGCCCAGAGTCGCAAGACACCTTTTTAAACTCCCAAAACACATCATTATCCCTAAACACTCATTTTATCTAAACCCACACGCCATAGCTCAGTGATTACCCTTCCCAAACAGCTAATACCCACTGATTTGACCCTTTGGAAGCCATTGAGGACCTCCATTGAAGCTTTGAAGCTTGAGAACTACCAAGAACTTGAAGAAGAGGAGTGTTGTAGCTTGAACACAACTACCATCCTATTTTTTCTGTCGAACCCAGCAATCCAAAAGGTTTTAAGAGCTGTTGAGCCATCATCTTAGTGTTCTTGAAGCTTTAGAAGGCAACTTTACATCCCTTGTAGCTTAAAAACACCATTACACACACATGCAAGCTTCAAAACACACATGCAAGCTCTCTAGATTTGCATGCACGAATTTTGTGATGAATGAATCTGGGTTTGATGATATTTATGTGATTATTGATGATCTATGATGTTTAGATGAAGTTTCATAACGATCCATGATGATGTGTGTTGTTATAATGCATGATTTGAACATAAAGTGATGAAATCCTTACATGCATATATGATCCATGACTTGTGGGGTGATTTTGGATATTCAAATGTGTTTATTGATGATGTTAGAAGAGTATTACATGATTTGTTATCTTTAAAATGGTTAAAATATGGATATTTGAGATTCTTTTTAAATATGGTAACTTTTTAGTAACAACTTGATGATATGTATAGAAATATGAGCACGCATGTGTATGGATTTGCTATTAGAATGATATTAGGATGATCATGATGCTTAGAATGTGATTTGGGTCTTGATTATGGTCATATTTGGCCAAGTTACTATTTTTAGTAATTTTGGTGAACCAACTTTTGGTAGATGATAATCTTGACTAAATAAACATGTTTAAAAGATGTTAAATGGTATTACATGATGTTGTGTGATATAAAAATGGCTTAGATATGTTTAGGATAATCATTTGAGTGGTAAACTTCATAGTTACTATTTTTAGTAACTTTGTTTTACGAAATATCAATTTAGAAATACTTTGTATGTTTTGAGCATGCTAAATGACTTAAAATGACTTGATATGGTTATTGCATGCTAAGTTAGATGGTTTCCGATGATGAGCATGCTAAATTTATAAACTTTCCTTTTTAGGAAACTTTAATGTGAAAAAACTACCTATGTGCTTATTTGACTACGTATGACAACGTGCTATGTGTTAACATGATCACATAGGACTAATGAGCATGCTAGAACTTTAAAAACGATATGTGTTATGAAACTTGCCATAAATGGAAACTTACTAAATAGAGTAAGTTGTCCATGGACGCGACTTGCGTGTTTTGCACACAAGGAGCATGATCACGAATGTTAAACGATTCACAACCGACACACGTTTCACCAACGGGTCGTTGACTTGAGACGGTCAAACATGGTCAAACATGGTCAAACACGGTCAAACACGTTCAAACACGAGCAATCATGGTCAATGTGGACCAGCATAGACAAACATAACAACCGAAGGTTGTTGAGCACAAACACAAGCACGTACACAAACACAATCACTTACACGAACTCACGTATGATATACGATATATGTAGCCAGTGACTGACTACCCGACGACACAGGAGCTTATGCTTGCACTAGTTCTTTATCACTAAGGTGAGTTTACGGCCCCTCTTTACTCTTTTACAAGCTTTTCAAATAGGGGGAGAATACTTGTTGAATCGAGTCAAACATCATTATTGTACAAACATTATTTGTGTATGCTGGTTTATTAGACAAACATTAAGTGTTGTAATCGTAATAAGCCCTCACAAAGTCTTACCGTTAATGTACGAACAACGAGGTGAGTTTGAACGGATCCATTTGGGTGTGGCAAACCCCGCGTGGCACAATACTGACTGGAGGCCAGGGCACGTGAAATTTCGACCTAACTTGCTATGTTATTACGAGACATAGCGGAGGCAAGGACTGATGTCGCACCCCGAGAAATCCCGTCCCTTCCGGGGCGCGAGCGGCGGCAGATTGTCAGGATCGCAGTCTCCGGTCACACAACATGCGAGACCTATATGTCTGATTTCTTACGTACATCCAATAATTTGGATAAAACAGTTTAGTAATATCAGAGTTGCGGGAGTGAAGTATAAATTAACAAAACAGTTTAATCATTCATAGTTGCGGAAGCGTTAAATCAAAATGGTTTTCAAAGCGATACGTGACAATAGTTGCGGAAGCGATTTAAGCTGATTAACATTACATAACAACCAAATGGTAATAAATGTTTGATAAACTAAGACACTTAAATAGATGCATGCGACTCCGGCCTAGCATCCTATTCCTGGTGCGCGTGCCTTAGTTACCTGAGAAAACATGCGAGTAAAAGGTCAACACAATGGTTGGTGAGAGCACAGGTTTGTAATCAGCAGTAAACATCAAAATGTTTAAAGTAAATGTATGCAGGTCTATTTTTCAATACAATGCAATATCAATTGATAGCTAGTCAATATGTGTTATATCATATGCGGGTTCGCAACCGAAGCTAACATGCTGCCTCCCGCCCTATCCATCCAAGATATGGCAAATGTTGTTTGGTCAATTATGCACTGTTCCGACCTCCAGTCGGGGTGGCCATACGGCTCGCAACAGTGGGGCTTGTCAGGCCCAAATAGTACTATTCAGAATTACCACGCTGAGCGCAACGCGCTATTAACGGTTCGAGGTGTGTTTAATGAGGACTTATCAGTTTGTGGATGAATGCCACACATATGTATATACGATATTAGCATGTACAAAAATAACCAAAAGTGTGTAAGTTGTTCAAAAACAGTTGTATGCAATGTTTTCTCCCCCAAAGGTAGAAAATGTAAAAAGGGGCCGTGAACTCACCTTAGCGAGGTGAACAAATGTAAGCGTAAGCTCCTGTGTCGTCGGGTGGTCAGTCACCGGCTACCTTAGATGCTCTAGATCGCTGGAATGAAGTTGAATCAAGGATTTGGTAGCTCCAAGAGTGGCTGGAAATAAACTCTTAGTGGCTTCAAGTGGTGGTGTGTTGATGGTGATGAGTTCCAAGCTTCCTTCTATGCTCCAATGGCTTCCTAGGAGCTTCAAAGCTTCATCAATGGAGTTTTCTGGTGAAATGATGAAGAAACAGAGGTAGGAACTCGAGATAGAGGTGTTATGACCGAGAGAATAGGATTAGAATGATTAAAGTGAGATAGGTTGAGTGTAAATCTAATTTTGCGATCTGTGCATGTCAGGCGTAACGCCTGACGTGGGCTAAAGATCTTAGGCGTTACGCGCGGATGGAATTTGTGTCCGGCTGATTTCTTTGTTCCGCGCGCATCGCCCAGTACCAGGGCTCCGGGTCAGGCGTAGCGCCTGGCCCATATGTTAGGCCCACTAAGCCTGTTTTGTTGTTCTAGGCCCGTTCTTGCCCGTTTCTCGACTGTAGAACATCGTTTGAGCGTCGTTTGGACTCTAATAGTCAATTACTAGCCATAATTGACTTGTGAAGTGTTTCGGTGTTTAAGTGTTGTGACGTTCACCAACGTTCGTGAGACTCGTGTGTGTTTCGGTAATTCCTCGAATTATCGATGATTGTTTGTGTTCGTGTCTAACGAAGTGTTTGCACGCTTGATTAATCCTAATCAACGTGTGATGCACAATTCAATAATTCCCCGAACTATTGTTTTGCGTAAGTGTTGTGTTTGCCACACTTGGTTTCCAAAACCAATGTGCAATGTACGATTCGATAGCTCCACGAACTATCGTTTCGCAGTAGTTTGTGTTCAACTCATCTAATCAATCATAATTAAATGAAATGCAACAAGTATGAATGTGAAATGTAAAGAATGTAAGAATCGCAATTCACCTGAAATTGTCGGGTGTCACATCATCCCCTTGTTGAAAGAAATTTCGTCCCGAAATTTGGTTGTTGTTGGTAGTGTTCGAGAAACAAGAGTGTTTGAGAAAATAAAAATTTTCTAGTTGTCACATCATCCCCTTGTTGAAAGGAATTTCGTCCCGAAATTTATTCGTTGTTGTCGACGTTCGACGTTGTCTGTTTGAAGAGATGGGGATATTTGCGCATCATCTGATCTTCACGTTCCCACGTGAATTCAGGTCCGCGTTTCGAGTTCCATCGAACTTTGACAATGGGTATCTTGCTCTGTTTGAGTTGTTTGACCTCGCGGTCCATGATTTCTACTGGCTCTTCCACGAACCGTAGCTGTTCATCCACCTGGATCTCATCCAGTGGAACTATAAGTGTTTCATCCGATAAGCACTTTTTCAGGTTCGAGACATGAAATACGTTGTGCACTCCGTCGAGTTCGGTTGGCAAGTTGAGTTGGTATGCCACTGGACCAATCCTTTTTAGGATCTCGAAAGGTCCAATGTACCGTGGGTTCAGTTTTCCTCGTTTACCAAAACGAATGACGCCTTTCCATGGCGAAACTTTCAGAAGAACTTTATCTCCTACCTGAAATTCCAGAGGTTTTCGGCGTTTGTCGGCATAGCTCTTTTGACGATCACGAGCTGCTGCCATGCGGTTTCTGATTTGCACAATTTTCTCCGTCGTTTCGTGTACAAGTTCCGGGCCAGTGAGCTGACTGTCGCCCACTTCCGCCCAACAGATAGGTGACCGGCATTTCCTGCCATAGAGTGCCTCAAAAGGCGCTGCTTTGATGCTTGTGTGGTAGCTGTTGTTATAGGAAAATTCTACCAACGGCAGGTGAGTTTCCCAATTATTTCCAAAGTCCACTACGTACGCTCGTAGCATATCTTCAAGAGTTTGTATCGTACGTTCACTCTGGCCATCAGTTTGTGGGTGGTATGCTGTACTCATATCCAACCGCGTGCCAAGTGACTTTTGCAATGATTTCCAGAAGTTAGAAGTGAATCTGGCGTCTCGATCTGAAATGATGGAGATTGGCACTCCATGTCGTGAGACCACTTCTTTGACATAGATTCTGGCTAGTTTTTCCATCTTGTCGTTCTCCTTGATCGCGAGGAAATGTGCTGACTTAGTTAGTCGGTCCACAATCACCCATATTGTGTCACACCCACTTGGGGTACGGGGTAATTTGGTGATGAAATCCATGGATATTTGTTCCCATTTCCACATGGGGATCTCAGGTTGTGTGAGTAATCCAGATGGTTTCTGGTACTCGATCTTGACTTTCGCACACGTCAAGCATTTGCCCACGTAGGTGGCAATGTCGGCTTTCATATGTGGCCACCAGTAAAGTATCTTCAGATCATGATACATTTTATCAGATCCAGGGTGAATGGAATATCGGGATTTGTGAGCCTCGTCCATCACAAGGTCTCGTAGGTTCCCATGATGCGGAACCCAGATGCGTTCCATGAAATACTGTAAGCCATCGGCTTTTTCCGTAAGTTGTTGCTCCATTCCCCTCAGTGATTCAGCCGCTAAGTTTTCAGGTCTAAGTGCCTCCACCTGGGCATTACGTATCTGTTCAGGGAGGTTGGGAAGAATGGTGAGTTGTAAAGCTCTTACCCTCTTGGGTTTCGGTGTATTCTTCCGACTTAGGGCATCGGCCACTACATTGGCCTTCCCTGGGTGATACTTGATGGCGCACTCATAGTCGTTTAGGAGTTCGAGCCAGCGACGCTGTCGCATGTTCAGTTCCTTCTGCTCGAATATGTGTTGGAGACTCTTGTGATCAGTGTATATCGTACACTTGGTACCATACAGGTAGTGTCTCCAGACCTTAAGTGCAAATACCACGGCTCCAAGTTCTAAGTCGTGGGTGGTGTAGTTCTTCTCGTGTACTTTCAGTTGTCGAGAAGCATATGCGATCACCTTCTCTCGCTGCATCAGCACGCATCCGAGCCCTTGTATCGAGGCATCGCAATATACTACAAAGTCTTCCGTCCCATCGGGAAGGGATAGGATAGGTGCACTACAGAGCTTCTGCTTGAGAAGTTGGAATGCAGCTTCTTGTCTTTCAGTCCAGAGGTATTTCTTGTCCTTGTGGGTTAAGGCTGTGAGTGGTTGGGCTATCTTTGAAAATCCTTCGATAAATCGCCGATAATAGCCTGCCAAGCCTAGGAATTGTCGCACCTCAGTTGGGGTCTTTGGTGCTTCCCAGTTCTTGATTGCCTCTATCTTAGACTTATCCACATAAATCCCTTGTTCATTAACAACATGTCCCAAGAATTGGACTTCTCGGATCCAGAAGTCGCATTTTGAGAGTTTAGCGTACAACTTCTCTTTTCGTAGCAGTTCAAGAGTCAATTGAAGATGCTCTTTGTGTTCCTCCTGGGTTTTGGAATAAATGAGAATATCATCTATGAAGACAATGACGAACTTGTCGAGGTATGGTTTGCACACTCTATTCATGAGGTCCATGAATACTGCAGGTGCGTTTGTCAGCCCAAACGGCATGACCAGAAACTCATAATGACCATACCGAGTGCGAAAAGCAGTCTTAGGGATATCCTCTTCCTGAATCCTTAGCTGATGATACCCAGATCGCAGATCGATCTTGGAGTAGTAACTCGATCCTTGTAGTTGATCGAACAGATCGTCGATCCGAGGTAAGGGGTATCGGTTCTTGATTGTTACTTTGTTTAACTCCCGGTAGTCGATGCACATACGAAACGTGCCATCCTTTTTCTTCACGAATAAGACCGGAGCTCCCCAAGGTGAGAAGCTTGGTCTAATGAAACCCTTGTCCAACAGCTCTTGCAGTTGATTGGACAGTTCCTGCATCTCCGAAGGTGCAAGTCGATATGGTGCTCGTGCGATAGGTGCTGCTCCTGGCACAAGGTCTATGCGGAACTCCACTTGTCGAGGTGGTGGAAGTCCTGGTAGATCCTCCGGGAAAATGTCGGGATATTCGCATACGACTGGGATGTCTTCTATCCTTTTCTCCTCTTCAGTCTTGTCGGTGATAAGCGCCAATATGGCAGTGTATCCTTTTCGTAAGCATTTGTGAGCTTTCATGCACGAGATGATGTTCAGAGGAGTGTCACTCCTTTCGCCCTTGATGTCTAGAGTTTCTCCGCTAGGGAGAGGTATGCGCACAACCTTGTCGTGGCAAATGATTTCAGCCTGGTTTTTAGACAACCAATCCATGCCCACTACGACATCAAAACTGCCTAGTGTAACCGGCATGAGGTCAATCTTAAATTTATGGCCTGCTAGCTCTAAAGTGCATTCTCTCAGAATGTGCTTAGTTACAATCAATTTACCATCAGCTAGCTCTACTGTATATTCAACCTCTAAGGGTGTTGGGGTTATGGCAAGTATCTCACTAAAGTCCTTAGATATAAAGCTTTTCTCAGCTCCAGTATCAAACAATACAGTAGCATAATTATCGTTTAAGAGATACGTACCGGTTGCAAGGTTGGGATCCCTCCTGGCCTCCTTGGCCCCAATCACGAAGGCTCGTCCCCTCGCTCCATTGTTCCCGTTGTTGTTCGATTGGTTGTTGTTCTTTTTCAGGTGCGGGCAATCCTTCTTGAAGTGCCCTGGTTTCCCACATTCGAAGCAACCCTTCGGTGCTTCAAGTTGTTGCTGTTGTTGTGGCTGCTGCGGGGTTTTTGTCATTAGTTCACCCCTGCAGTCTTTGGCTGCACGTCCCCCTTTTCCGCAGCGCTGACATTGGAAGCGGCCACATTGACCCGGTGCATGATGGAAGTTGCACTTGTGGCATTTGGGGTGTTTTCCAGCATAACCTCCTTGATTCTGGGTGGTTGGAATGGGTGGGGCATAAGCTTGGGTTGATCCAAACTTACGTTGCTGTGGTGGTGGTTGGAGAGTGGTTGGTTTGTTCTGGGTGTCATCCCATTTCCGTTTGCCCTTGTCGTTGGTTGTGGTCACAGCACCACGGGGTGGCAAGAGTCCTTGTGCAACTGCCGAATCAGTGAGCTTGTGAGTCAGTCGCACAGCTTGTTGCATGGTGATGGGGTCAGCAGAGAGCACCATGCCCTGAATTTGAGGTGGTAGTCCATCAATGTACTTCTCTATATGTTTGAAGGGTGGGGTTGCCATTTCCGGGCACAGATTTGCTAACTCATAAGATCGAGCGGTGTAAGCCTCGACCTCGGAACCAATCATCTTATGGTTCCAGAATTCCGTTTCCAGTTTCTGCACTTCACCGCGAGGACAGTACTCACGGTTCAACATTTGTTTAAAGTTATCCCAAGGCAGAGCGTTGGCTGCATCAAGCCCTAGGTTCTGGATGTTGGCATTCCACCAAGTGAGGGCAGCTCCCTCGAACGTCCCTGCAGCGAACTTGACCCTGTCCTCGTTCCTGCAGTTGCTCATGGCGAAGGCTGATTCCGCCTTCTCAATCCAGCGTAATAGCCCAACGGCTCCCTCAGTGCCGCTGAATGAATGGGGTTTGCAATCCAGGAACATCTTGAACGTGCAGAGAGGTGGGTTAGGGTTTGCTCCTGAGATACACAAGGAACAAGGTTGAGTTAGGTATAGAATAAACGTGTTGAATTGGAAACAAGTGTTTGTAGTGCAAGGTGAATATGAACAGGTTCATCACCTTGGTTCAGTAGATCTTGGTTACGGGCAGCTTCCCGTGCAGCAAGTACCTCCTCAACTCGTTCGTTGATGAGGGCGTTCAACTCAGCTTGAGTCAGGTTGATGTTCCCACGTCCGCCTGCATTCCTGCGTCCTCCACGTCTTCCAGCCATGATCTTCATAGCGAGAATAAGTGTTAGTGTTTGTCTAATGACTAATGTAGTGTGTGCAGTAGGTACTGTAAAGTACATGTAGAGCTATCGGCTCTCCCCATCACGGGTAGTCACGTGCTGTGATGAACGTAATGCATAAAAGATGTGGCATGTGTGCAAGCATCATAATACTAAGCACTAAGTGTTGTGTGGAGACTAGTGGTTATAGACTAAGTTCACTAAATGCAAACCTAATTCGCAATAACCGGAGGCTCTGATACCAATCTGTCGCACCCCGAGAAATCCCGTCCCTTCCGGGGCGCGAGCGGCGGCAGATTGTCAGGATCGCAGTCTCCGGTCACACAACATGCGAGACCTATATGTCTGATTTCTTACGTACATCCAATAATTTGGATAAAACAGTTTAGTAATATCAGAGTTGCGGGAGTGAAGTATAAATTAACAAAACAGTTTAATCATTCATAGTTGCGGAAGCGTTAAATCAAAATGGTTTTCAAAGCGATACGTGACAATAGTTGCGGAAGCGATTTAAGCTGATTAACATTACATAACAACCAAATGGTAATAAATGTTTGATAAACTAAGACACTTAAATAGATGCATGCGACTCCGGCCTAGCATCCTATTCCTGGTGCGCGTGCCTTAGTTACCTGAGAAAACATGCGAGTAAAAGGTCAACACAATGGTTGGTGAGAGCACAGGTTTGTAATCAGCAGTAAACATCAAAATGTTTAAAGTAAATGTATGCAGGTCTATTTTTCAATACAATGCAATATCAATTGATAGCTAGTCAATATGTGTTATATCATATGCGGGTTCGCAACTGAAGCTAACATGCTGCCTCCCGCCCTATCCATCCAAGATATGGCAAATGTTGTTTGGTCAATTATGCACTGTTCCGACCTCCAGTCAGGGTGGCCATACGGCTCGCAACAGTGGGGCTTGTCAGGCCCAAATAGTACTATTCAGAATTACCACGCTGAGCGCAACGCGCTATTAACGGTTCGAGGTGTGTTTAATGAGGACTTATCAGTTTGTGGATGAATGCCACACATATGTATATACGATATTAGCATGTACAAAAATAACCAAAAGTGTGTAAGTTGTTCAAAAACAGTTGTATGCAATGTTTTCTCCCCCAAAGGTAGAAAATGTAAAAAGGGGCCGTGAACTCACCTTAGCGAGGTGAACAAATGTAAGCGTAAGCTCCTGTGTCGTCGGGTGGTCAGTCACCGGCTACCTTAGATGCTCTAGATCGCTGGAATGAAGTTGAATCAAGGATTTGGCAGCTCCAAGAGTGGCTGGAAATAAACTCTTAGTGGCTTCAAGTGGTGGTGTGTTGATGGTGATGAGTTCCAAGCTTCCTTCTATGCTCCAATGGCTTCCTAGGAGCTTCAAAGCTTCATCAATGGAGTTTTCTGGTGAAATGATGAAGAAACAGAGGTAGGAACTCGAGATAGAGGTGTTATGACCGAGAGAATAGGATTAGAATGATTAAAGTGAGATAGGTTGAGTGTAAATCTAATTTTGCGATCTGTGCATGTCAGGCGTAACGCCTGACGTGGGCTAAAGATCTTAGGCGTTACGCGCGGATGGAATTTGTGTCCGGCTGATTTCTTTGTTCCGCGCGCATCGCCCAGTACCAGGGCTCCGGGTCAGGCGTAGCGCCTGGCCCATATGTTAGGCCCACTAAGCCTGTTTTGTTGTTCTAGGCCCGTTCTTGCCCGTTTCTCGACTGTAGAACATCGTTCGAGCGTCGTTTGGACTCTAATAGTCAATTACTAGCCATAATTGACTTGTGAAGTGTTTCGGTGTTTAAGTGTTGTGACGTTCACCAACGTTCGTGAGACTCGTGTGTGTTTCGGTAATTCCTCGAATTATCGATGATTGTTTGTGTTCGTGTCTAACGAAGTGTTTGCACGCTTGATTAATCCTAATTAACGTGTGATGCACAATTCAATAATTCCCCAAACTATTGTTTTGCGTAAGTGTTGTGTTTGCCACACTTGGTTTCCAAAACCAATGTGCAATGTACGATTCGATAGCTCCACGAACTATCGTTTCGCAGTAGTTTGTGTTCAACTCATCTAATCAATCATAATTAAATGAAATGCAACAAGTATGAATGTGAAATGTAAAGAATGTAAGAATCATAATTCACCTGAAATTGCCGGGTGTCACAACTGACAAGTCTAGTTCGATAGTGACGCACTGACACTTGGAGCCTAGGACTCGGGACTAACATTATAATAAACAGCATGACACATGTTTTATTACTATCTATATATATCAAAACCTGTGAACTCACCAACCATTGTGTTGACGCTTTTTCTTAAACTTGTATTCTCAGGTAACTGACATGAGTATGGACTCAGGAATCACACTTAAGGGCACGAGCATAGGACTTGCATACATTTTGTCGTGTCCTTTGACAAACAATTAAAATTTATGTTTTGTATTTTGAAACAATGTTGTATCTGACAATTACATTTCCGCTGCATGTATTAAACTTAATATTTTCCGCTGCTATGATGTACGTATTTTCCGCTGCAACTATTTTCTTAACTTTTATGACAAGCATTGTGTTTGAAAACGCATATAAAGTTGTTCTATATGACTATGAGCTGCGAGTCTGGCCATGTCACACCCATGTGGACTCATACCACACGTGGGAATTTGGGGGTGTGACACTTTTCAATTAGACTTGCAACATTTATGATATCATCAACTTTTCTTTTTCCTGAGATAATTTTGCTTGTAGATTAAGTATCATTAATAGAATCATCATCATCATCATCATCATCATCATCATCAGAATCTCAGTAAGAAGTATCAACAACTTGACTTTCAAAAGGAGTAATTGTATCATCAGGTACAATTGGAACAGCATCAACATCAACTTGTACTGACACATGAGCAACAATAGTAAATTGAGGAACAAAAGTTGTAACTTTAGCCTGCATTGCACCTGGATCTGATTGAACCTCTTGATTATCTTGAGAATCTGAACTTTGTGCAACATCTACAACTGGTGGCTCTGGATGAAACCAGGCATCATTCTCAGGTTCTATGTAATGTTCATCAATAATGTGTAACAACCGACACTAAACACAGGTACTCAACTTCCCAACACTTAAACTATTAAACAAAATATTATAATCTCAACACCTAAAAACAAGCTATTACCCTATAACGCTTCACCGCACATAAAATCAGAAAAATAACAATAGGACACATGTAAGAATTTATAAACCAACTTATAATAATTCTAGCCCAATGTAAACCCCACTTTTGGAACTTTAAACCTCTTGGAACGGATGGTTTTCCAACCCAACTCGTTCCCCCCCCCCCCAAACCGCCACTAAGAACAAACAACACAACCTAAGCTATAAAACCTTCAAATGGGGCATCCTTAGCATCACCCTTTCCATCAGCCTCATTTTGATGAGTTCCAAGGGTACAAGAGGACGCCTAGGCCATCGTTCCAGCTAGTTTTATATTTTTTTAACCAAGAGTATAAAGAATAGTCACTCCATATACTAGATTACTCCATCACCTTGCCCCACTTCAGCTGATTCAACCAGCCTCTTTCTTATCTAATTTCAGCCAAGCACACTTCCCCATGGAAACACCAAACTAGGAGAAGTAGAAGCAAGCAAATCTAACTATAAATCTTTATGCCTAAGTACCATGACACCTGTTACACCCCGAGCCGGCGGGTTGGATCGACTTTCCTGTCGGGCGGAAAGGTCTCGGGGCGCGATATGGGGAATGATAATCGTGATAATCAGATTTTTTACATTGCACATGATATATAATGAGAAAATGCTAAATAAAATAGAATTACAAAGTTAAATTACATCAGTTTAGTTAATAATTTAACAATGTAAATCTACTATCAACATCATAATCTTCTATCTTGTATCTGTACAAGATATACAAAATTAATCTGTAAAATGATGTTTCAAAAATATGCAAGTCCAAAAGCACTGAGTGTACGAACTGTAATCGAGTTGGACACTATACCAAATACTCTAACTTTCCTCCTCGTCAACCACATCAAGCACCACGACAAACCACTCAAACCAAACGGTCATGCTTCAAGTGTGGAAGTCCTGACCATCTTATGGGAAACTGTCCGAACAACAACACCAATCAAGGGAATGAAGCTAGGGGAGAGATTTTTCAAATTGGTGCAACCGAGGCTAGGTATGATGTTAACATTATCACTGGTACGTTTCCTCTTAATAATCTATACGCATCAGTTCTATTTGATACAGGGGCAGATAAGAGTTTTATCTCTCCTGAAATCAGTTCTATTTGATACAGGGGCAGATAAGAGTTTTATCTCTCCTGAATTTGCATCATTACTTTCAATGCCTACAGTAGATCTAGAAACTCCTTATATTATTGAATTGCTAATGGCAAGTTAAATAAAACTAACAGTGTTATTCAAGGATGTTCCTTGAATTTGAATGATCATCTTTTCAATATCAATTTACGTCCTATTGAGCTTGGGAGTTTTGATGTTGTGGTCGGTATGGACTGGCTTTCTGATAACCAAGAGGAAGTTGTATGTCAAAACAAGATGATCCATATTCCATTACCTAACGGTAATACACTGATAGTTCAAGGAGAACGAGCCGGTATAAAACTTGGTATCATTTCTTGTATGCAAACTCAGAAACTCTTACGAAAAGGTTGTCAGGCCTTTTTGGCATATGTGATCGAAAGTTGTTCTGTACAGAAACGTATCACAAATATTCCAGTTGTCAAAGATTTTCCTGAAGTTTTTCCTGAGGATATATCAGGATTACCTCCAGTGAGACAAGTCGAATTTCGTATTGACTTGATTCCAGGTGCAGCACCTGTAGCTAAAGCTCCTTATCGTTTAGCATCCTCAGAGATGCAGGAGCTTTCATGTTAACTGCAAGAACTGTTAGACAAAGGTTTTATCAGACCTAGTGTCTCACCCTGGGGAGCACAAATTCTTTTTGTGAAAAAGAAGGATGGTTCATTCAGGATGTGCATTGACTACAGGGAACTCAATAAGCTGACAATCAAAAATCGTTATCCTTTACCACGAGTCGATGATCTATTTGATCAGTTACAAGGTGCTACTTACTTTTCAAAAATCGATTTAAGATCTTGATATCATCAGTTACGAATTCATGATGATGATGTTCCTAAAACTGCTTTTAGAACTCGATACGGGCATTATGAATTTTTAGTAATGTCGTTTGGATTAACAAATGCACCTGCAGTTTTCATGGATCTGATGAATCGAGTATGTAGACCTATCTGGATAAATTTGTGATTGTGTTTATTGATGATATTCTCATTTATTCTCGGAACCAACAAGAACATGCTCAACACTTGAAACTAATCTTAGAACTTTTGGCACATGAGAAATTATATGCCAAATTCTCCAAGTGTGAGTTTTGGTTACGAGAAGTTCAATTTCCTGGGCATGTAGTAAACGAAAACGGTATTCAAGTAGATCCCAGTAAGATCGAAGCTGTGAAACAATGGGAAACACCACGAACTCCAACTGAAATACATCAATTCTTAGGGCTGGCAGGTTATTATCGCCGATTTATTAAGAACTTTTCAAAGATAGCATTGCCACTGACTACATTGACACAGAAAAATCAACCGTTTATATGGGGTTCCCAACAGGAGGAGGCATTCCAACTATTGAAACACAAACTCTGCAATGCACCTATCTTGGCATTACCAGAAGGTACTGATAATTTCCCAGTGTACAGTGATGCTTCTCGTCATGGTCTTGGTGTGTTTTAATGCAGAACGACAAGGTAATTGCTTATGCTTCTCGACAACTGAAAATATATGAGAAGAACTATATCACTCATGATCTAGAACTTGGTGCAGTGGTGTTTGCACTCAAGATTTGGAGACACTATCTATACGGAACCAAGTGTATTGTATACACTGATCATAAAAGTCTTCAACACATTCTAGATCAGAAAATGTTGAACATGCGACAGAGTGTGGTTAGAACTCTTAAATGACTATGATTGTGAAATTCGTTATCACCCAGGTAAAGTGAATGTCGTAGCCAATGCCTTGAGTCGCAAGGAACGAGTCAAACCTTTACGTGTGAAAGCGTTAGGGATGACTATTCAAACTAGTCTAATTTCTCAGATTAAAGAAGCTCAGCAACAAGCTTTACAAGCAACGAACTATCCTGCTGAGGAACTGAGGGGATTGGACAAGAAACTCGAAACGAAAACTGACGGAGTGTTGTATTTCAAAAGCCTAATTTGGGTTCCTTTATTCGGTAACTCTAGAACAATTATCTTGGATGAGGCGCACAAATCCAGGTATTCTATTCATCGAGGTGCTGATAAAATGTATAAAGATCTTAGAGATTTTTACTGGTGGCCTGGAATGAAGAAACACATAGCTGAATACGTGGATCGATGCTTAACATGTCTCAAAGTTAAGGCTGAACGTCAACGACCTTCTGGGTTATTACAACAACCTAAGATTCCCGTGTGGAAATGGGATCAGATCTCTATGGATTTTATTACTAAATTACCCAGAACATCACGTAATCATAACTCTATATGGGTTATCGTTGATCGCCTTACTAAATCTGCGCATTTCTTACCCATCCGAGAAGATTACTCTATGGATCGACTCACTAAACTCTACGTTAATGAGATTGTATCTCGACATGGGGTACCAAGCTCTCTCATTTCTGACAGAGATAGTCGATTTATGTCACAATTTTGGAAAACTCTTCAGAATGCACTGGGCACATAAATCAATATGAGCACAGCTTATCATCCACAAACGGACATACATACTGAACGAACGAATCAAACTCTTGAAGACATGCTCCGAAGCTGTGTGATTGATTTCAGAGGTAGCTGGGATATTCATCTTCCACTTGTTGAATTCTCAAACAAAAACAGCTACCATACCAGTATTCAATGCGCTCCATTCGAAGCACTTTATGGACGCAAATGTAGATCACCTATATGTTGGTCAGAAGTAGGTGAAAATCAAATAATAGTCCCGGAATTCATTCAAGAAACAACTGATAAGATCACACTTATTCAAGAACGAATTAAAGCTGCTCGCGATCGTCAAAAGAGTTATGCTGATAATCGTCGTAGACCTCTAGAATTTCAAATAGGTGATCGAGTAATGTTGAAAGTTTCACCTTGGAAGGGCATTTTCAGATTTGGGAAAAGAGGTAAGCTTTCACCAAGATTTGTATGACCATTCAAAATTCTTGAACGGATTGGATCAGTAGCCTACAGACTTGACTTACCTCTTGAACTTAGTAACATTCATGATGTTTTTCACGTATCGAATCTGAAAAAGTGCCTAGCCGACGAATCATTGATCGTACCTCTCGAAGAGATTCAGATTGATGAAAAACTTCAGTTCAGTGAAGAACCAGTAGAGGTAATGGATCGAGAAGTGAAAGTGTTGAAGCGTAGTCGCATACCAATCGTTAAAGTTCGATGGAATTCACAACGTGGACCTGAGTACACGTGGGAACGAGAAGATCGAATGAAAGCAAAATACCCACATCTATTCTCATAAACGATTGTCATCAAGTAAGTTTTCACTAAATTTCGGGACGAAATTTCTTTAACAGGAGAAGACTGTGACAATTGCAATTGAGAATTACGTCATCGATGACATGAGCACATGTGGTCGTTCTAGAAATCCACGTTGATTTGATGATTGTAATTATTACAGGTTCATAGGATGCTAGAAATGATGTTAGTAGATCACAAAGAAACATCCATCACCTAATGCTTATTCAAATAGGCGACCAACCGATTTCATGTATAGAATCATAACTCATAAATAAAGAGAATAAGTGTAAGCGAAATCATGAAACGAGACTCCGATTTCAAGATACACTGAGTCGAATATAACGTTAAATAAGAGATCAAATATTTTGAACTCTTCAGGTCTTGAAATTATAACCATTGGAAAGAGCTCAAAAAATCGTGAACGTGGGCGAAAACCGCACGTAAAACGGAGTTCGTATGCTCAAGTTATCGCAAAAACAAGAAAAATCAAAAATTGAACAAAATTCCCTGGGGAGGTACGCCCAGGGCCAAACGCCGAGCCGGGGCGGTGCGCCCGGGACCTTATGCGGCAAACAGTTGGTTATAGGATCAGATTGCTTGGGAAACTTAAATTTTTCTTCTTCTACTCGCTTCTGTTCGACCTCCCAACGAAAATTCTTCAATTTTTGGCCTCCAAACTCAAGATTGAAGGTGTCTAAACATCCCCAACTCACTAAGGATCGTATCTACAAGCCCTGATCGTTGTTTTAACCGTAGAAATCCGTCAGATCAGGTAACGGTTCGTTTTAACCTTCTAGTTTGTTATTGATTGATTAGATCTTAATTTTGAACGTAATGACATAGTTAGGATTATTTGATTATTGCCTAGATGATGGCTAGGATTGATTATAAATGAAGAACACGATGTTTTAATGGTTAAATCCTTGTTTTGATCCGTTGTAATGCCCGGTTTGCATGAAATCATATCCATAATTATAATGGTTTAAACCATTTTATTATGACAATGTAGGTGATTAGTTTGATTAATCTTTGAAATGCAAGGTCAAATCCAAGTGTTTCAAACTAATCACAATCATTAACATACTCATTGGAACGATTATCTGATGTTTATGATAACAGTCAGATTAGTATTTTAAGCATGATTGATAAACCTACTCTAATGCTACATTGTGATATTTCATAATATTTGTGTCACACCCCGAGCCGGCGGGGTTGGATCGGATTCCCCGTCGGGCGGAAGGTTCTCAGGGCGCGATATCATGAATGATAATCGTGATGATCAGATTGTTTACATTGCATATGATATAAATGAGAAAATGCTAAATAGAATAGAATTACAAAGTTAAATTACATCAGTATCGTTTATAATTTAACAATGTAAATCTACCATAAACATCATAAAGTTTCTATCTTGTAACTATACAAGATATACAAAATAATTGTATAATGATGTTTCAAAAGTATGCAGGTCCAAAAATACTAAGTCTTCTATCTGAAGTCCTAGTCCAAAAGCATAAGCTTCTTAATTGACATGTTCGTCACCTGAGAAGTCATGCAAAAAGACCAAGTCAACACATGGTTGGTGAGTTCATATAGTTTAATACTTGAAAATAAATTGTAAACCTCTCTCGGTAAAGACCCTAACCTCATTAACATCACATGTAATGTCCACATCAGTATGCTTATATATAGGGCATACCCCTGAGTCGAGCCTACGACCCGCCCAGACGCCGTCCCACCACATACTAATGTGCATATGACACTGATGTTAATGATAGTTAAGCATTTTTACCTATCATACACTCAAAACATTTGTTAAACCCCCGAGTAAGAACCTTAATCTCATTAACATCACATGTATCATCCAGATCGGTATGCTTATATATAGGGCATACCCCTGAGTCGAGCCTACGACTCGCCCAGACGCCGTCCCACCACATACTAATCCGCATAGGACATTGGTGTTAATGATAATTAAGCGTTTTACCACTACCATTACCTCATTTGTTCTACAGTTCTTTGTTCCTATATATATAACAATTTGAAATCCCTTTTGATTCCTTAAGTTCATCACACAAGTATGGTCAACCACAACAATTGTACAATAGTGAAATAAATGCTTAATTAAATGAATAAATAAACATTTAATAAAATCTAAGTCCTAATGATTGGGCCTTGGTCATACTCGAGTAGACTAGTATAGCAATCAGGTACTTAGTAGTAAAGGAGATCTGTAAATATCATTAAGCATGCGACCTATACTCAATCAGTCTAGCTAGGACATCTTTTGAGTAATAGGATTTTATTGACCGTTCTTGACCGTTCTTGACCGTTATTGACTGTTCTTGACCGTTCACATGCTATCTTTGAATATTTCCCAGATTTTCCACAAAATAGTTCTTTGTAAATAGTTCGTTAAATCGTTAGTTCTTTGACAACACCCTCTTGAGATAGTTTTTTTGAAAATAGATCGTTA
Source organism: Mikania micrantha (assembly GCA_009363875.1). Taxonomy (NCBI): domain Eukaryota; kingdom Viridiplantae; phylum Streptophyta; class Magnoliopsida; order Asterales; family Asteraceae; genus Mikania; species Mikania micrantha. The sequence goes on from CM018687.1 coordinate 31,959,589, forward strand.
GTTCTTTGAAATAGATCGTTAGTTCTTTGAAATAGATCTTTGAAAATAGTACTTTGTTTTAGATCTTTAGTTCTTTGAAAATAGTTCTTTGAAAATAGTTCTTTGAAATTAGTTTATTGATTCGCAAAGTTATTTACTCATGATGAGTAGATAACTTGTTTTAAATCCAATAAACAATTTACCTAGACAAAGTCTAAAATAAACAGTTATTGTCACACCCCGACCCGAGGGGATTAGGGCATGACGATTGATTTCAAATCATTTAACTAACTTTGCGGAAGCATAGTTTAAATAATTCATAGCCCAAAGCAAACTAAAGCAAATAAAGTCTCAAACACACAACAATTGTCTAAACTGCCACGCAGGGCCCAATAAAACATAATTCAATAACATAAATTGTTTTCAATTAGCTCCATTCTAAAGCCACACTACGCCTCTAGAAGCTCATCCATTTCTCCTACTCTTACCAATTCAACCTGAAAGACATGCTAAAATACGTCAACTAAATAGTTGGTGAGAACATGAGTTTAATAATATGACACAATAATAACAATAAGTATAACATGTGATAATTCAATAACAATACAACCAACCCTGTTCCATGCTCGGGCGTTTGCCTCATACACTGTTAGCCCACAACATGGTCAATTCCAATTTACTTCCCAATTCCGAGACCCGTTCCTGCTCTCGGTCATTCATGTATCATAAAGAATATATGCCACAACGGTTGACATTAACCTCAGTGGGGTTTCAACCTTACTTATACAAGGCCACCCTTTCGGGCCACTATGCGTGGGGATTCCCCAAGTAGTACTACCCATATACTCACCGGCTCTACTTATGAGTTAATGGTTGTAAATTATGTTTAATGTCTAGGGGAAGCAATTTCATTTGAAACGGACGTTCATTATCACATAAATAAAATTTATAAACAGTTTATGGAGCATGCTTTCAGTATCCCAAAACAGTAAAAAGAAAAGGGATCACATGAACTCACCTGCTACTGATGTTTGGTTATCTGTCGATTGAAGGGATTGATGGTAAATCTTGATTGGTTCACTTGCCTAGTGTATGTTTAGATTTCAGTAAATATCCATGCCATAAACATTGATGTGATATTGTTTCTCATTTAACTTTATTTTCAAGTATTCAAAATTACATGAGAATATAAGTTTACATATTTATAAGTTTTTCCCCATTACTTTTTATTAGTAAAGGGTCTGGGTAAATTTTTATTTACTCATTCCCTATTATTTTTATATTAACCACTTATATTACAAATTGTTTTTATATGCTTAAAATCCTCAAAAATTCCCAGATAATGATTCTGATCACTAAAAATTCCGAAAGTATTTATATAGTCTCATACTGATTTTATTTAACTCCTGTAAAATTTTCAGAATTTTTAAAGCTCGTTTACTATTTTAAACAGTTTTAAACATTTTAAATCCCATTAATATTATAATAAATATTTCCCGATATGTAAAAATTACCAAACTTTTTATACAGTAAATAAATCACGTTCTAAGGTTACTGTAGGAATTTCAGAATTTTAGGAGGTCATTTACTATATAAAATGTTTTTTTGCACTATTTATTATATTAAATAACACATAAATACTTAACAGTCACTAAAAATTACCATATTTTAACTGAGACCTCCCAGTATTATTAGAATACTAGGAAAAATAATTACTTCATATTTTGGACAGTAACAAATTTAATTCGTATTTTTAGCCTTTACAAATATTTTAAATGGCAAATAATTAGTTTAAACTATAAATTTTTAGTTTCAATATTTTTCCCAGGTCTTCTAACTATATTCATACCGAAATAAATTATACTTAGGATTTTTATCACTCAGGAGCTATTTTTGATGATTTTATCAAGATTTATAGGGATTTTAATAAATCCATAACTTATTCTAGACATAACAATAAATACTCAAACTTTTTGAGTGTTATCACAACATTATTATGAGTCCATTTTAGTTATACATTCTGTCCAGAAAACTGTTAACATAATTTTTGATATTTTAAATACTTATAAGCCTTAGAAATTGGGTTTTTGGGGCAAAATTAACAATATAACATTCCTATCATCAAAACCCAATCTTTTATAAAATATTTCCAACAATAAAATCATATCTAGACCTGATCAAAATTTCGAGACATACATATAAGCATTTTAAAGTTGTAGTTTTCATTTTTACATACATGCATGCATATATATATATATTAATCCTTAGAGAGGTATGGTCATACCCTTGTGTTGTGAACTTGTGAACCACGATTCGAGATGATTCTTAGGATGGTTAGAACCTATCAAATGTGTAGAAAAGTTTTAGAGTTAGCTAGAAATATGAAAATGGGAGTTATGAGTTTGCAACTCATGGATTAACACATGCAAGTCTTACATGTGTTTGCATGGTTTTAAGTACTTGTCCCCCATGGATTTGGGTGTTTTAGAAAGGTATTAAAATCGATTTCTTAGAAGATGAAATGGTCCTTGTAGCGAAAATCATGATTTTTGTTTAGAAAGGACGAATTTTCACACACGCATGTACATGCATGTGTGTTTTTCGTAACTTAGATGTTCTTGGTCATCATTTTAACGATTTAAAGTATCAAAGAAAAGAGTTTTAGGGTTGATTACGAGTTGTAGGGGAAAGGGAGTAGATAGAACGAGATTTTCGAGCCTTAGAGATCCACTATCTAACCTTTGTGTCGAATGTAACTCTTGTTGTTGATCCAACTCCTTGAACTCGTGATGTTCCCTTTGCTTGGCCTTCTAATCGTCGAGTCTTTGTGGAAAGGGGCTGGAACCGAGTAGAACTTTAGAGAGGAGAGTAGAGAGAATGTTTTCTTGTGTTTGTGATTTTCAAATGAGAAGTGTGTAGATGTGTGTGGGCTTGGCCGAATAAAGGGGAGAGGAGAGAGGGGGTTTGGGCGGTGATGGTGTAAGAAAAGAAGGAGAGAGGAGTGGGTAAGAGGTGTGGGAAAGAGGGAGATTGTGGATTGGTGAGTTTAGGGTGGTGGTGTAAGAGAGGTTTGTTGTTTAGTGTTGGGTTTATACATGAGTGTATATATGCCGTGTGTATATATGTGTATATGTCGAGAATAGAGAGAGAGATATAAAAGTGTATGTGTATCATACGTATATATATGCATACATATTGATATGTATATATATGTATCGTGTATATGTGTATTTATGTATGTGTGTCAAGATGTAAAAGTATAAAGATAGTATATATATATATATATATATATATATATATATATATATATATGTTTTGATTTGATGTTAATGCATGGGGGAGGGATTGGGTAATTTAAAGGTGGTGTAAGGTTTTTGTTGTTTGTGGTTATATAAATATATGTGTAACCGTGTATATATATATATACCGAATATATGTAGGTGTGTGAGTCGTGATATACCCATGCATGTAAAGACAATAATATATATATATATATATATATATATATGTATCATGTTGTTATATGTAGATAATATAAAGAGTTGTGTTTAATTTATCAAACAATCTATGCGAGTATGTATATATATATATATGGGTATGTCGCACGTATGCATGCATGTGTGTTTTTATTTGTTGAGCCTTAAAATTAATACCCCTATGCATGTATGTATGTATAAACGAAATGTGAACATATATTTTTATATTACAATGTGTGTGTATGTCGTGACATACATATAACTTTTTAATATGATAATTATTTATTAGAATTAATTTAGCATTAGATATTATAATTATCATATTTTCAAACATGCTTATATATATACATATATGAATATGTGAAATCATTGTTCCACTTTATTTTCACTCACTGTGTCACAAGAATATATTATGTTTCATAGAAGAATTCTTGTTTCTAAATTTTTATGGCATGGGTGTTCTATTGTTCTCAATTAATGACATAATTTCTCTACTTAATGTTTCTAAGAGGTGTGTTTATCTAAACATACTAACAAAATGCATCGTAATTAAAGTTTTAATATAAACCTGGTTAGTGTGTTGTCACAGTTATACATGTTTGTCACACCCCCAATTTTCAACAAACGGGATTTTACCGTTTGGGAACATGACAAACCAGGATCTCAGATCATTAGACATAACGAAGACCTCTATATGAATTTTAAAACATATGTTGGTCTAAAACTGTAACATCAAAGTTTCAATGATTGCGGAAGCGTTTTAAAACCAATAACAAAACGTAACGGTTTGCAAATGTAAATTACAAATCCAATAACATTCAATGTCCTAATTGATCAAAACTAAAACACTTGAACAGAAATGCATGCATGAGACTCAACATCCTAGTCCCTGCTTGTCCTTGCTTGTGTCTTAGTGTCCTGAGAAAACATGTAAATCAAGTCAACACAATGGTTGGTGCATACACAGGTTTAAGTATTCACAATGTTTAAAACAGCAGATTGAATATCAAGTTTGTAGATAACATAATCACACATGCACAGTCATGATAGCTAGTCATATAAACTATTTACACAAGTGGTCGACACCGAAGCTGACGAGTTGCCATGCTATAGCATGTTTTTGCCTTAACACTATTGTCTAGCACGAACAATAGCAATGTGTGTGTTTGGTCAGTCAAACACCTGCGTAGATCCCATCTACCAAGTGAGGTTTGTCAAACCCAATAGATCTATCTTCAACTACCACGCTTTGCACTCCGGCAAATTAAACGGTTCGAAAGAGAAGGCTTTGTAATGCTATGTTTGCACTTAATGTAAACAGCTAACTCATGCAAGTGATATGTATCTAAAAAGAGTTTGTTGCACATGTTTTCTCCCCCAAAACAGTTAAAATAAGAAAGGGGCCGTGTACGCACCTTTATTTGTTGCAGAATGATCAAGCACACTAAAATTCGTGTAGAAAATCCTCCTACGAAGAACCTGTGTTTTAACAGTAACCTAGTGTTATTCGGAATGTCGTGTTGTGCTTAAAATCACATACGTGTCAATACACGTAAGTAAGAATGTTAGAAATGTGCATACGAAAGAACGCGTGCCTTTGAACTCGTTTAAATAAAATCATATAGTCGTTATGATTTTATTTAACTAACCGTAATTATACGCGATTTCGTTTTCGATCCAAAATATAAATTTTTATTATTCTAATGTGTTTGTAATTCCCTTACGATTCCAACGCAACTGAAACGGATTGAATCGGAGTTAAATTGAGTAATTTAAGATTAAAATACTAAAATGGCTTAAAAACCCAAAAACAAATGGAGCCGGGTTCGAACCCGCGACCCCCATTCCATACCACACACTCACTTACCATCTCACCCAACTAAACAATTCTAACATAGCTTCTACTTTAATTGTTTTAATCTCTAATCAGTCGGTTCCCCCATGTTCCTAAACCGAACCACCAAGCCAAATTGATCCATAAACCGAACCCGATAGACCCTTAGACAATGGGGCTTTGCTTGTGAAGGTTCAACCGAGTATAATTGTATAATCATATGACCTATTTCAGCAAAATTATAGGGTTATTATGCTCTAACCCGTCTCGAACTAAGACCCATTCCCCATTGATTCGAATTGGCTGAATTCGATAATACTAATCTGTAATTATATGGGGTTTTTACTGAGACATGATTTTCGAAGCTATCCTAAGTGTCTAATTTGATTTTGATGATCATTAAAAACAAAAACCATAAAACGCTTTATGTTTAAAACCCTATTAATCGAATTCATAAAATTCATTGTTATTAGATGTAAGTAACTTAGGGATTTCGTTTAGTGGAATCATGCGAAGCTTCTGGTATGTTTTAATTTGAGTTTAAAACACGTTTGTGTAAAAACCCCCAAATCATAATATGCTATGAACCCTAGAATTCAAAATCCTAGTATTTGTTGTTGTTTAATGAAATTAACAGGGGTTTCTCATCAAATAGATGATTTCGAAACCTTCTGTGTAGTTTGATTTGATTATCAAATCCGTATGCATCGAAACCCCCAATTCATCCCATGATATGAACCCTAGATTTCGAATTCGTATGATTCGATGTTAAAGAGCAAAATTATGTTAGGGGTATTCTTAGTCGCATGTTTTAGAAGGTGTAGAAGTGAAAACTTACTTGTTTGATTGCCGAATTGATGAAGGTCGATTATTAAATTGTTCTTCGGCCAACTCAAAATCACGATCTTCTATTTCGACCTTCTTGGATGGAATTATGGTAAACACAGAATCCTAAAAGTGCCGATCAGTGGTTCTAGAGCTTCAATTGTGAAGAATTCGATTGATTATTATGATATTGATGTGTAGTGAGACGGTTTCAACTCCTTAGAATCGTTTTTAGGTTTAATTCGCATATTAATGTTACAATAACGCATATTGGTAGTTAATGATCATTAAAGTAATGATTATGACTGATTTAATTCGGTCAAAACTAACTTTTAATATGAAATTCGAATTTTTGTAATAAAGTCACACCAATTTTGACTTGTAAAGTCAAAATTGTTGATTTCTTGATGCTACAAGTTTAATCCTTGCAATGTAAGTGTTTTTAGACTGATTTCGTTTAATTCTAGACCCCCAGGTTTGATTGTGCCCAATTTTGCCTCATTACCGTTAGTTTCTGGTTAAACGGATTAAATCGAAATTGCCGGATTTTCACCAATTGGGCCACTTAGAACATTATTCGCCTAGATTAATCCTTTTGGGCCTCATAAATACTATTGGGCCTACCTTGGACTCATTGGGCCCACTTTAGCCTTATTGGGCCTACTAGGGCCTAACTTGGCCTTATTGGGCCTTCCTTGGCCTTACTGGGCCTTCCTTGGCCTTACTGGGCCTTACATGTCTTGTTGGGCCTGTGATCTCACCATTTTCAGTTACCAAGGTTAATCCGAAAAGTCGGATTGTCACATCATCCCCTTGTTGAAGGAATTTTCGTCCCGAAAATTAGTAAATGTTAGGAGTAGTTAGGAAACTACTTACGAGTTTAAATCGTACGTGTTAGTGTGATTTGGTCATTCTGTGTGCTTGTGTGTACTCACACACAAAGTCTAATGCTTGCAACATCACAATTCAATGTAATCTTTCAATGTGACTGTTTGCGTGTACACTAGTTAGTTCACCTAACTGTGACTGTTTGTGTTTGATCATACTGTGTTGTGTAACCTCACACATAGTGAGTGTCCGTAACTGTTTGTACTATGCAACCCCGCACATAGTAAAATGTGTGTAACCAATCATGCATGTACTACCATAACATGTAACATATGAAATGTAGCACATAAAATGTATAGAATGTAATGTAGCACAAATGTTTGTGACAAAACCAATTGAATAAAGTGTTTATATACTGTACTATGTAATCTTACACATAGCAAATGTTTGAATGTAGTCGACAAAATAGAAACTTCCAAAATTCATGCGTACCTGTAAATTCACGAGTACATGGGCCCCTGTATTCGTCAATTTACCTTACTCAATTATTCTGGTTCCTTCTATATGTAACTCCACCATTGTTTAACCGTTCATGATTGTACCACCATGAAATGTAGTACATCAAATATAATGGTTTGAAATGTAACACATTGTTTGAAATCAATCATGTATGTACTACTATGAAATGTTTGTGTTTTGTGTTTGCCTTCTGCAAGGCCTTCACTTGTGTTCAGCACAATTGTTCCTACTAATTTCAATAGTGTAATGTGTTTGTGCTTACAGTCTGAAATCTGAAAATGTTGGAGTGTGAAATATCACATCATCCCCTTGTTGAAGGAAATTTCGTCCCGAAATTTAACATGCATTCTTAATGTTTGTTGTTGTTTTGAATAAGTGGGGATACTTTTTCATCATTTGATTTTCCCTTTCCTATGTGAATTCAGGACCACGTCTTGAATTCCACCGAACTTTGACTATCGAAATCTTGCTTTGTTTAAGTCGTTTGACCTCTCGATCCATGATTATAATTGGTTCCTCAATGATTCGTAACTGTTCGTCCACTTGCATTTCGTCCAGAGGTACAATCAATGTCTCATCAGAAAGACATTTCTTTAAGTTAGATACGTGAAAGACATCATGCATTCCACTGAGTTCATCCAGTAACTTGAGTTGATACACTACCGGACCAATCCTTTTTAGGATCTCAAAAGGCCCTACATACCGTGGACTAAGCTTCCCGCGCTTGTCAAATCGTATCACACCTTTCGAAGGTGATACTTTTAGAAGAACTCGGTCTCCTACTTGAAATTCCAACGGTTTGTGGCGTTTGTCAGCGTAACTTCTTTTGTCGATCCCGAGCCGCTGCCATACGGTTCCGGATTTGTAAGAGAATCCCACCAACGGTAAGTGGTTTTCCCAACATATCTTCGAGTGTCCGAATCGTACGTCCATTCTGACCGTCTGGTTGTGGGTGATATGTTTAAACGAATTCCCAAGAACTTATGGGGTGATTTCCAAAAGTTGGAAATAAATCGAGCGTCCCGACCTGATATGATAGAAAGTGGCACGCCATGTCGTGCTACCACTTCCTTGATGTAAACACGAGTCAGTTTCTCCATCTCGTCAGTTTCCTTGATTACTAAGAAATGTGCAGATTTCGTTAATCGATTGACAATTACCCCTATCATATGACAACCACTCGATATACGGGTAACTTAGTAATGAAGTCCATCGAAATCTGTTCCCATTTCCACTTTGGTATTTCTGGTTGTTGCAGTAAACCAGATGGCTTCTGGTATTCAACTTTGACTTTCGAACAAGTCAAACATTTGCTAACGTACTTAACAATATCAGCTTTCATGTGAGGCCACCAGTACAGTGCCTTCAAATCATGATACCTCTTGTCTGATTCCGGATGGACTGAATATCTAGACTTGTGTTCTTCATCCATCACGAGTTCCCTTAAACCACCATGCGAAGGTATCCATAGTCGATTAATGAAATAACGAATTCCATCAGGCTTTTCATCCAGTTGTTCTTCCATTCCTCATAAGGATTCCTGTACCAAGTTATCCTTTTCTAAGGCTTTAAGCTTAGTACTGCGTACCTTGTCAGGTAAGTCGGTATGTATTGTCATCATAAGTGCGCGAACCCGTCTTGTGGAAGTATCCTTTCTGCTTAAAGCATCAGCTACCACATTAGCCTTTCCCGGGTGATACTTAATCGCACACTCATAATCGTTCAACAACTCAACCCATCGTCTTTGCCTCATATTAAGCTCTTTCTGATCAAAGATATGTTGCAAACTCTTATGATCAGTATAAATAGTACACTTAGTTCCATACAAGTAATGCCTCTAAATCTTCAGAGCAAAAACCACTGCTCCTAACTCCAATTCATGAGTAGTGTAATTCTTTTCGTGTGTTCGTAGTTGTCTGGAAGTATAAGCGATCACTTTATCACGTTGCATCAACACACATCCCAAACCTTGTGTAGATGCATCACAATACACCACAAAGTCTTCCGTCCCTTCCGGTAAGGACAGAATCGGTGCGCTGCAAAGTTTCTGTTTCAATATCTGGAACGCAGTTTCCTGTTTATCCGTCCAGTTATAATTTGTTCCTTTGTGCGTAAGAGCTGTAAGTGATTGAGCGATCTTTGAGAAACCTTTAATGAATCGTCGATAATAACCCGTCAAACCAAGAAACTATCGTACCTCGGTAGGGGTCTTTGGTGCTTCCCAATTCTTAATCGCTTCAATCTTCGCTAGCTCAACATGTATACCCTTTTCATTAACTATATGCCTCAAGAACTGTACTTCTCGCCTCCAGAAATCACATTTCGAAAACTTAGCGTACAGTTGTTCCTGTTTCAATAATTCCAATAATAGTCGAAGATGTTCAGCGTGTTCCTCCTCAGACTGTGAATAGATGAGAATGTCATCGATGTAAACAATGACAAACTTATTCAGATAAGGTTTACAAACACGATTCATGAGATCCATGAATACAGTTGGAGCGTTTGTCAACCCAAATGGCATGACCAAAAACTCATAATGGCCATATCGTATCCTGAATGCTGTCTTCGGAATCTCCTCCTCCTGAACTCTTAGTTGATGATAACCCGACCTGAGATCAATCTTCGAGTAATAACTCGAACCTTGCAATTGATCAAACAGATCGTCGATCCTGGGTAACGGATACCGGTTCTTGATAGTAACCTTGTTCAATTCCCGGTAATCGATACACCTACGAAAGGTCCCGTCCTCCTTCTTTACAAACAATACTGGAGCTCCCCATGGTGAAAAACTAGGTCGTATGAAACCCTTATCCAACAACTCTTGCAATTGTGTAGATAACTCTTGCATCTCTGATGGTGCAAGTCGATAAGGCGCCCTAGCTATCGGTGCTGCATCTGGTGCAAGGTCGATTCGGAATTCCACCTGTCTGATAGGCGGTAATCCCGGCAAGTCTTCTGGAAATACCTCCGGAAATTCACAACTACTGGTACATCTTCAATCTTCTTCTCAGCTACCGGCTTTTCAGTTATAAGTGCTATAACTGCCGTATGACATTTCCGCAGACATTTGTGTGCTTTCATACAAGATATGAGACGCAGTGGCGTACTGCTCTGCTCGCCTTGTACATACCGTGTCTCTCCATGCGAAAGAGGTATTCGTACTATCTTTTGATGGCATACTATTTTAACCTGGTGTTTGGAAAATCAGTCCATGCCAATGCCTACATCAAAACTGCCTAAAGAGGTAGGCATAAAGTCAATGTCATGTGTTTGACCCATCAAGTCAAGAACACATCCTTTAGAAATATGGTTTACAACAACTAACTTATCATTAGCTAGTTCTATAGTGTATGGGTTCCTAAAGCAGTAGGACTAATACTTAACAATTCTCAAGATTTGCTAGATACAAAACCCCGATCTGCACCGGTGTCAAATATCATAGAGGCAGAGTGATAATTCAAGAGAAACGTACCCGTAACGGCGTTGGGATCTTCCCGTGTCTGACGTCCTCCAATCACAAAGGCCCTGTCCTAGCAATATTGGTGTTGTTGTTGTTGTTTCCTTTTGTAATCATGTCATTAGCCCTTCTTTTCTTGAGTTGTGGGCACTCCTTCTTGAAATGTCCTGATAAGCCACACTCAAAACATCCTTTCTGTGTGTTGTTCTGGTTGAGTGAGCTTGCCTGCAGCTTCCCTCGACAGTCTTTTGCTACGTGCCCTATCTTTCTGCATCGCTGACATCTATATTTGTCACATTGTTTCCCAAAGTGATGGAATCCACATTTGTTGCACTTTGGGTATTTACCATTATACCCTCCTGATGACTGTTGGTTATTGTTTGGATTGTGATGAGTCTTGTTGGATTCCTGCTTGCGATTCTCCTGAAATGACTGCTGAGTAAAATTCTTGGAATCAATGTTATCCCATTTTCTTTTGTGGTCTCCTGCCTTAGCTGTTACTGTTCGTTTGGGTAATGTTCCCCGTTGCATCGTTTGATCAGTAAATTGATGTGCCAGTCGAACAGCTTGCTGTATGGTAGTAGGATTTGCAGATATGATCAATTTTCGAACCTGAGATACTAGCCCTCCAATGTATTTCTTGATCCACTTGCTAGATGAGGTTGCCCTGTGCGGTAAAAGTCTTGCTAATTGCTGGAATCGAGTAGTGTATTCCTCAATATTAGAACCTTTCATCTTGAGTTGCCTGTATTCCTCCTCAAGTTCTTGCATTTCATTATAGTGACAATACTCCTCTTGCAACAGGATTTTGAATCCGTTCCAAGTAAGTGCATTGGCTATATTCAAACCGAGTGTCTGTACGATAGAGTTCCACCATGTCAAGGCTGAACCCTCCAAAGTACCAATTGCGTATCTGACCTTGTTTTCTTCCGGACAATTGCACCTCTCAAACACCAGTTCTAATTGTTCAATCCATCGAAGAAGTCCAATGGCTCCTTCCGATCCTTTGAAATTACGTGGTTTATAGTTCAAGAATGTCTTGAACGTGCACATTTGTGGGTTTACCAGTTCCCCCGTTGGATCATGTGGTCCTGTTTGGTATGTTTGCGTATAGTTTGCGATTGCCTTGGTAATTCGAGTGTTAATAAGTTCCTCAACTTCCGTTGCGGTCATGTTAATGTTTCCCCCAACCATGATCCTCCTATTTACAAATATACATAATGAGACTACACCCATCGCATAATCATCACTCATGCACAAAGTAAATGTAACACACTACCATAGTTATTAAGGTAACAAGTCTTAATCATTTATGATAAACTAGTGCTTACAATTGTGTGTCAAAGAAATGCAAAACAACTAAACACTAAATCTACTTTTATGAGTACAACCCACTCATATAAGTTTGTTAAATAGAAAGTAAATGAAATAACTAGATTCCATCGTTTGGTTGATCAACGGTTGATGATGAATCTTCCAGTTCTGCTGGACCAGTCACTGCACCATGCTGGTAACGCATATGCCCAGTGATGAGGGTCATGGCCTCCCCAGCTAGATCTCTCACTATATTGGCTTCAATCGCCGCTGCACCAGCCCGTGCATTGGCTTCCTCAGCCCTTGCCTCGGCTACAGTTACACGTAACGCTGTAGTTTCTAGTCGTGCAGTGAGTTCAAGGATCGTCCCTCGCATCATCCAGACCGTTTCCACCAAATTTCCCTGTTCTTCATTAGTCCTAACCAACTTCTCAGTGAGGTTATCCCACATTTGCGTCAGCCAGTTGTTATTCTCAAACAGTTCTGTGATCATCCCCGCTATTTCCCGCATATTGCGGATTTCACGCTCCATGCGTGCAACAAAAGCAGCAAATGCCTGTTCTAGTGGATATCCTAGAGTAGGTAACGTCCAAAGGCTATTAGCAGTGTTGACAGTTGGTGGTGGTGGTACTCGTTCTTCCCGCACCCAGCTGCGTATGAGATCAGGAAACCATTGCCAATATTGGTTGTTCCCCCTTTGTTGAACATGTGTTTGGATCGTATCATCCAATGGTTCGATCCTCCTTGTCATGATGTCTGACAATGCCACTATTTGTTCCTCAGTGTGAGTAGGTGTAGATGACGATGCCATGTCTGTTACAAAATACCATATGTAAGTGCATATAAACTATCGTGTAAGTAAGTGTCTAATGTCTAACAGTTATAGTCTAAGTCTACAAATGCAAACCTAGTTCGCTATAAGCAATGTCTCTGATACCAATCTGTCACACCCCCAATTTTCAACAAACGGGATTTTACCGTTTGGGAACATGACAAACCAGGATCTCAGATCATTAGACATAACGAAGACCTCTATATGAATTTTAAAACATATGTTGGTCTAAAACTGTAACATCAAAGTTTCAATGATTGCGGAAGCGTTTTAAAACCAATAACAAAACGTAACGGTTTGCAAATGTAAATTACAAATCCAATAACATTCAATGTCCTAATTGATCAAAACGTAAATTACAAATCCAATAACATTCAATGTCCTAATTGATCAAAACTAAAACACTTGAACAGAAATGCATGCATGAGACTCAACATCCTAGTCCCTGCTTGTCCTTGCTTGTGTCTTAGTGTCCTGAGAAAACATGTAAATCAAGTCAACACAAAGGTTGGTGCATACACAGGTTTAAGTATTCACAATGTTTAAAACAGCAGATTGAATATCAAGTTTGTAGATAACATAATCACACATGCACAGTCATGATAGCTAGTCATATAAACTATTTACACAAGTGGTCGACACCGAAGCTGACGAGTTGCCATGCTATAGCATGTTTTTGCCTTAACACTATTGTCTAGCACGAACAATAGCAATGTGTGTGTTTGGTCAGTCAAACACCTGCGTAGATCCCATCTACCAAGTGAGGTTTGTCAAACCCAATAGATCTATCTTCAACTACCACGCTTTGCACTCCGGCAAATTAAACGGTTCGAAAGAGAAGGCTTTGTAATGCTATGTTTGCACTTAATGTAAACAGCTAACTCATGCAAGTGATATGTATCTAAAAAGAGTTTGTTGCACATGTTTCTCCCCCAAAACAGTTAAAATAAGAAAGGGGCCGTGTACGCACCTTTATTTGTTGCAGAATGATCAAGCACACTAAAATTCGTGTAGAAAATCCTCCTACGAAGAACCTGTGTTTTAACAGTAACCTAGTGTTATTCGGAATGTCGTGTTGTGCTTAAAATCACATACGTGTCAATACACGTAAGTAAGAATGTTAGAAATGTGCATACGAAAGAACGCGTGCCTTTGAACTCGTTTAAATAAAATCATATAGTCGTTATGATTTTATTTAACTAACCGTAATTATACGCGATTTCGTTTTCGATCCAAAATATAAATTTTTATTATTCTAATGTGTTCGTAATTCCCTTACGATTCCAACGCAACTGAAACGGATTGAATCGGAGTTAAATTGAGTAATTTAAGATTAAAATACTAAAATGGCTTAAAAACCCAAAAACAAATGGAGCCGGGTTCGAACCCGCGACCCCCATTCCATACCACACACTCACTTACCATCTCACCCAACTAAACAATTCTAACATAGCTTCTACTTTAATTGTTTTAATCTCTAATCAGTCGGTTCCCCCATGTTCCTAAACCGAACCACCAAGCCAAATTGATCCATAAACCGAACCCGATAGACCCTTAGACAATGGGGCTTTGCTTGTGAAGGTTCAACCGAGTATAATTGTATAATCATATGACCTATTTCAGCAAAATTATAGGGTTATTATGCTCTAACCCGTCTCGAACTAAGACCCATTCCCCATTGATTCGAATTGGCTGAATTCGATAATACTAATCTGTAATTATATGGGGTTTTTACTGAGACATGATTTTCGAAGCTATCCTAAGTGTCTAATTTGATTTTGATGATCATTAAAAACAAAAACCATAAAACGCTTTATGTTTAAAACCCTATTAATCGAATTCATAAAATTCATTGTTATTAGATGTAAGTAACTTAGGGATTTCGTTTAGTGGAATCATGCGAAGCTTCTGGTATGTTTTAATTTGAGTTTAAAACACGTTTGTGTAAAAACCCCCAAATCATAATATGCTATGAACCCTAGAATTCAAAATCCTAGTATTTGTTGTTGTTTAATGAAATTAACAGGGGTTTCTCATCAAATAGATGATTTCGAAACCTTCTGTGTAGTTTGATTTGATTATCAAATCTGTATGCATCGAAACCCCCAATTCATCCCATGATATGAACCCTAGATTTCGAATTCGTATGATTCGATGTTAAAGACCAAAATTATGTTAGGGGTATTCTTAGTCGCATGTTTTAGAAGGTGTAGAAGTGAAAACTTACTTGTTTGATTGCCGAATTGATGAAGGTCGATTATTAAATTGTTCTTCGGCCAACTCAAAATCACGATCTTCTATTTCGACCTTCTTGGATGGAATTATGGTAAACACAGAATCCTAAAAGTGCCGATCAGTGGTTCTAGAGCTTCAATTGTGAAGAATTCGATTGATTATTATGATATTGATGTGTAGTGAGACGGTTTCAACTCCTTAGAATCGTTTTTAGGTTTAATTCGCATATTAATGTTACAATAACGCATATTGGTAGTTAATGATCATTAAAGTAATGATTATGACTGATTTAATTCGGTCATAACTAACTTTTAATATGAAATTCGAATTTTTGTAATAAAGTCACACCAATTTTGACTTGTAAAGTCAAAATTGTTGATTTCTTGATGCTACAAGTTTAATCCTTGCAATGTAAGTGTTTTTAGACTGATTTCGTTTAATTCTAGACCCCCAGGTTTGATTGTGCCCAATTTTGCCTCATTACCGTTAGTTTCTGGTTAAACGGATTAAATCGAAATTGCCGGATTTTCACCAATTGGGCCACTTAGAACATTATTCGCCTAGATTAATCCTTTTGGGCCTCATAAATACTATTGGGCCTACCTTGGACTCATTGGGCCCACTTTAGCCTTATTGGGCCTACTAGGGCCTAACTTGGCCTTACTGGGCCTTCCTTGGCCTTACTGGGCCTTCCTTGGCCTTACTGGGCCTTACATGTCTTGTTGGGCCTGTGATCTCACCATTTTCAGTTACCAAGGTTAATCCGAAAAGTCGGATTGTCACAATGTTAAACATATACAATTTAAAAGCAATTAAGTAAACAATTTAATTAAAACAGTTTACGCATGCTTCTCAGCCCCGCGTTTTTAAACAAAAATGTTTAGAAAAGGGGCAATGAACTCACCTGTGCTGCTGTGCAAATGAACCACAAAAGATATGCGCGCTCTTTGATTGTTGCCTATGTATCTTTAGCACCTGAGTTGTTTTAAAAAGAATTCGAATACGATGAGTACTTATAATAGACGCGTCTAGGGTTTTGGTCTCGATGTGCAACTAAGTGTCCTATGAAACTAATGTGTTTCTAAGATTCTATCTAGTTAATCTAACATATTACCCGTAAGTCTCCCATGTCCCAAGGTTATTCATCAATAAACCCTAGATGAGTAGGGTTTATTCTAATTACATTACAAGTCTTTATTTAAAATATTTTTAAGTTACTTTTATTTAGAAATCATTAAATTAATTTAACAAGATTTATAATTTAATTTCTTTTAGTAAAAACATAATTAATTTAAGAAAAGTGTAATTAAACATGATGGGCTTGTATTAAACCCATTGGGCCACCCTTAGGCCCATTATTAAACTTTGATCGTCCCGTGATTCTTTCAATAATTTGTACTAGATAATTCGATGGATCATCTAGAACGATTGCGTGTTCGTTATGAAATTCTATAAGGTTAGGTGTTAATAACTAAAATTAACACTCCAAGCCTTAGGTCATTGTTTTGATTTCCCATGACTTCTCAAATGTTTTGAACCCAATAACCTCACAACTTATGTTTTTAGCTTATAATGTGGTTTATGAATTCTTCTTATTAGTGAGATCTAAAGATTGTATGTGTTGAACCCAAGATGATTCCCACAACCTTTGTTTAGTAAAGTGTTGGTGATTTAACCTTCATTGTGAAAAGATTAGTAATTATCACCCTTTGTTTAACTAGTTTAGTTTCCTATTAGGAACCCTAATTAGTTCCATGCACACACACACACCATGCACGCATGAAGTGTGTGTGTATGTGTAAGTGTTTAAGTCCTCCCATATGTGCCTCATGACTAAGCAGTCCTCCACGGTTAGTAACCCATGGTCTCAGTTCGTTTTGTCCGAATGGGTTAAGGTCCCAACAGAATGGCTCCATGCGAATGAGGTGTGCCCGTATAGGACTTTCACCGATCGAATGGTTATGGCTGAATAGGACTTGATCGAATGAGTGTTTGGCTGAAAAGGATCAATTCGCATAAGGCTTGGCCGAAGATGTTCATTCGCTGAAGGTTGGGTCGAATGGGGTTAACCGCATAAGGCTACGGCCGAAAGAGAAGGTTGGTTGAACGACTATCAGCGAATGGGCATAGGTCGAATGAAGCAGCACTTATGGCCGATCGAATGAGGAATGGACGAATGGGAGCCTTTGCCATTCGGCCGAATGAAGGTAGGTGGCTCCTTCGGCCATCTGGGTTCATCCCCATTCGGTGGTTCGCACGGTTGGGTGCAGCCATGGATGCTCAAGCTAAACACCCATATATTGAGATGATGTTGGTTCCTATGCCTTTCTAGAGTGTAAACATGTGAATTCTAGGGGTTGAAAGGGGTTGGAACCAGTTATATGGTGGTTCGCGCTAAGGGTTAGAAAACCCTAAAAATCGCAACACAAAAGTGAATTTTTACCTCCAATCGAGCAGTTTAAAGCTCAGATCCTCTGTACTTTCGTGTTCTACAAGTTATGATGGTTGTTTTGGCACCAAGAACACATGATTTCATCAAGAAATGAGGGAGAAATCTCAGAGAGAGAGTGGGAAATTCTAGAGAGAGAAAGTTCCGGGTTTTTTTGTTTTTAGAGAGAGAGTGAAGAGGTTAAAAATGAAGAAGAAGACTCATTCCGGGTATTTATATCCCGGGTGAGTTCGGGTTCGTTTCGGTTGCTCGGTTTCGCGTAAAAGTGTCGGTTTCGTTTCGTTCTCGTAACGAAACGTCTCTGTTTTAAAATAAAGTTAATAAAATTATTTTAGGTTGTGATTCCTAATAAATTAACTAAATATCTTTTATTTATTTTAAATTTTCAAAAATATTTAATTTACTGTTCAAAATCAAATCGTATGGTTATCGCGCGTATTCGTTCGTATCGTCATCCGTACGAACACAGCGATAACTATACTTTTTGAATATTGTTTTCTAATTATTGGAAACCTTTCAGAACGTTAAACTTTCAGATGTATTCGTACAGATCGTCACCTATACGAATAATCTGTCGATTTAGCATTCACATAACGACATCCGTTTTGTTTTGTTCTATAAAGCCTCACATACGTTTATACATAATAACGTCCTAACAAATAATCACATGATGGTTTTGTGTTGCCAGGTATTTATCTGACTGATGAACCATGTTTCTGCGTTTTGTCTCTGAGTAAATTCTGAAACTGTGCTATGATAACATAAAGTGATGATGATATATGAACAACAACTTGTATGTGTACTTGGTTTACTGTTCATTTTACTGTACCAATCACTGTTCCGGTGACGTTTCCGGCACTGGTGTTACAGTCTCCCCTTGTTAGAGAAATTTCGTCCCGAAATTTAAGAATAGTTATCGGGTACGGCCTTCTCTGTAAACAATTGGGAATACTTTAACTTCATGTGATCTTTGCATTTCTCAAGTAAACTTGAGTTTGCGCTTGTATTCCAATGAGACTTAGCAATCGAAGTACGGCTTCGCCTTATTTGTTTAACTTAGCGAGCCATACTCTTCGAAGATTCTTAGATTAAATATAAATGTCTGTCCAGTTGAATTCCTTCAACTGATATGACGAGCGATTCGTCATTAAAACATTTCTTCAAGTTTGAGACGTGAAACACGTCGTGCACATCACTGAGATCATCTGGTGATCTCAGTCTATATGCTACAAGACAAATACGTTCAATGACCTCGAACTGTCATGCGTTTCGTGGTACTTATTTGTCCTTTTTATTCCAAAATGGACTACATCTTTCCTCAGGGTACCTTTAACTTGATAAGATTTCCCACTCAAAATGTCCACGGCTTGCGTTATTCATTGGTTTAACTATTCTGTCTTACCCTTGCTATCCGTAACCTTTGTTAAATCTAAGCTATCGTGTCAATAGTTGCTCTACTAATCTATGGTTTAGCTGTTCGATTATCTCCTGTCTCAGTCCAACATCTCGATAGCCGACATATTCCGGTCTTAATGAGCCTTGAATGATGTGCATTCAGTGCTACTATTATGGTTGTTGCTGCAGGAGAATTTGATCAGTGGCAATTGAGAGTCCCAATTTCCACCGAAGTTTAACACACAGGTTCTCAATATATTCTCTAGGGTCTGTGTCATACTTTAGCTTTGACCGTCCGTTGATGGATGGTGAACTATACTCGAATTTAAGTACATCCCTAGAGGTTTCTGCGATGTTGGTTAGAACCTTCATGTGAATTAGCTGTCTCTATCTAAAATGTTAGACAATAGTACCCCATGACGTACTACTATCTCGTTGTTGTATAATCCGTCAGTTAACCTATCGCGAAGTTTTCCTGCGTTAGCAAGAAATGGATAGAATTCTGTCAATCGGTCATCGGTGACTCAAAGAGCACTATGACCCATGGAAGCGCGAGGTAGCTTGGTTTCGATATCCATAGATGTTTGTTCCCACTTCCAGAGCAGAATTTCAGGCTGTCCCAGTAGCCCTGACAGCTTCTGGTGTTCCGTCTTTACTTTCGCACATTTAAGGCATCGACCGACATACTCGACGATGACTTTCTGCATTCCCGGTCATCAATAAAATCTCTGTAAATCTCTGTACATTTTATTGATGTCCGGATGTACTGATTATCTGACTCATGTGTCTTCCCAAGAATAAGTCTTCTTGATTTACCTACTGCCGGAATCCACCCACTATTTTGGTAGTAGGTATTTCATCCGGTTTATCTCAAACTGTCCTTCTGTTCTACGATCTGACACACTCCTTAAAGTGTTCATAAGTGGCTCTCACAACTCTAGGTCTTGATCGTCAGATCAAGACCCTTGAGTTGCACATGGTGAATCCTTAGGTTATTTGATATAACCGTACACATACTTCACCATCTGTTTAATATATTCTCCGATTTGAAAGTGTACATTATACATCGGGGAGATATACCTAAAATATGGTAATCCTATTAGGATAAAGGTAATAATTTACCTTTTTAAGTAATCCTATACCCATCTGTGAGATGATGTATATTTACCTTACTTCTACCCGAAAGTCATATGACTTACGGAAACCCATTGTAATTGTTGTTCCAACTGTTACTTATTCTTATCCTAATTTCACCATTAAAGAATTTAACATAGTGTTGTTCTTCCTTTAACAGCTCCAGAATATCCCTGAGATGTCGTTCGTGTTCTGTCTTGCTACAAGAATAAATCAGTATGTCATTCCTAACGAAAATGACAACCTGATCTAAATACCGTTTACACACTCGGTTCATGAAGTCCATGAAAACCATGGGTGCATTCTTCTATCCTAAAGGCATTACCGTAACTTGGAATGCTCATATTTCATTCGGATTATTATCTCTGGCGTATTTTCCTGTTACATTCACAACTGATTTTCCCATGACTTACTTATCTAGTTTAGATAAGAATCCAGCACAGTTCTAACCTTCATCTTCTCCTAACATCCTAGACCCAAAGTTCTCTAAATCAAGTGAATCGGGTTCTACGAGATCTAAGTGAGAAAGCAACAGCTTACACACTAACTTTAGCATCTGGATCCATCCAGGCCTTTAAGACTCTAAGTGGATAAGGTTCTTTTCCTAACTATAGTAACTAGACTGTAATTAAGAATCACCATACGTTTATTTATCTTCTTAATGCTTAATCGACCTAAAGCTTCCTCAGATTACTATTTCGATTATCTGATGTGAGACGAACTTACTTACAGTTTCCGTAGATTTATTGTTCCTATAGTTACAACAGAGTATGCATCACTATTTAGCACGCCAATAAATAATTTAACGTAGAAAACAAAATATGCATACCTGTGGGATCATCCCACTCCAAATCTGTCTCAGAAGCTGGTAAGGTAACCATTCCCTCAGAACGTGCAGGACCTGTTGAAGAGATCCTCACAGGGCAGTCTCGTGCAATGTGTTCGGACAGTCCGCACACATAGCAATCCTTGTTGTGTCGAGGAAGGGGATATGTAGTGTTTCCAGGATTCTGGTTATGAGTCAGGGGATTATTACAATCACGACTCCAGTGTCCCTTCCTCCCGCAATTTAGGCAATTTTTACATAGTTTATTCTTAACATGGTGAAGACTGCACGTTGCACATAAAGGAAATTTTCCAGCACTTTGTTTGCATTTCAATTCCATCATAGATCTGCATTGATGATCCCAATGGTTCGTCTCACCACAATGGATGCATTGTTTGCATTCCAGCATAACGCTTATGACCCTCTGACTCAGTAGCAACGCCCATTTGGTGAAGGGGAATGGCCTCAGTGTAGATTACAAGATCTTTTGATTTCTTAGGACGACACCGTTTTCGCTTCTTGCTTGTTTCTCCTTTCTCCGGTTCCTTCTTCTCTGTAGAGATTTGTGAGAAGTTCCTAGCAAACTCTTCACTGTTCCGGATCCGGGTAATGATTCCAGGGAGAACCGCCATCAACTCTTCAGTTATCAGAGTTGTGAGTGCATCAACTGCTGGGTCCATCTCCTGTGAATGAGGAGGTGGTGATAGTTGTCTTCTTGGTGACATTCTAATCATAACCGATAGAATATTGGTTAGTGCAAAATGATCGAATGCAGAAGACACAATGCAAGTAAATTTCTAATTCCTATGTTCTCTACATGAAAGGTCCCTAAGTTATAGTCTAGGCCAAGCCGTTTTACGTAAATGACCTATTATTCTCTATAACCTTGTGCTCTGATACCAATCTGTCACACCCCGAGCCGGCGGGGTTGGATCGGATTCCCCGTCAGGCAGAAGGTTCCCGGGGCGCGATATCGTGAATGATAATCGTGATGATCAGATTGTTTACATTGCACATGATATAAATGAGAAAATGCTAAATAGAATAGAATTACAAAGTTAAATTACATCAGTATCGTTTATAATTTAAGAATGTAAATCTACCATAAACATCATAAAGTTTCTATCTTGTAACTATACAAGATATACAAAATAATTGTATAATGATGTTTCAAAAGTATGCAGGTCCAAAAATAGTAAGTCTTCTATCTGAAGTCCTAGTCCAAAAGCATAAGCTTCTTAAATGACCTGTTTGTCACCTGAGAAGTCATGCAAAAAGACCAAGTCAACACATGGTTGGTGAGTTCATATAGTTTAGTACTTGAAAATAAATTGTAAACCTCTCTCGGTAAAGACCCTAACCTCATTAACATCACATGTAATGTCCACATCGGTATGCTTATATATAGGGCATACCCCTGAGTCGAGCCTACGACCTGCCCAGACGCCGTCCCACCACATACTAATGTGTATATGACACTGATGTTAATGATAGTTAAGCATTTTTACCTATCATACACTCAAAACATTTGTTAAACCCCCGAGTAACAACCTTAATCTCATTAACATCACATGTATCATCCAGATCGGTATGCTTATATATAGGGCATACCCCTGAGTCGAGCCTACGACCCGCCCAGACGCCGTCCCACCACATACTAATCCGCATAGGACATTGGTGTTAATGATAATTAAGCGTTTTACCCCTACCATTACCTCATTTGTTCTTCAGTTCTTTGTTCCTGTATATATAACAATTTGAAATCCCTTTTGATTCCTTAAGTTCATCACACAAGTATGATCAACCACAAAAATTGTACAACAGTGAAATAAATGCTTAATTAAATGAATAAATAAACATTTAATAAAATCTAAGTCCTAATGATTGGGCCTTGGTCATACTCGAGTAGACTAGTATAGCAATCAGGTACTTAGTAGTAAAGGAGATCTGTAAATATCATCAAGCATGCGACCTATACTCAATCAGTCTAGCTAGGACATCTTTTGAGTAATAGGATTTTATTGACCGTTCTTGACCGTTATTGACCGTTCTTGAACGTACTTGACCGTTATTGACTGTTCACATGCTATCTTTGTATATTTCCCAGATTTTCCTCAAAATAGTTCTTTGTAAATAGTTCGTTAAATCATTAGTTCTTTGACAACACCCTCTTGAAATAGTTTTTTTGAAAATAGATCGTTAATTCTTTGAAATAGATCGTTAGTTCTTTGATTCGCAAAGTTATGTACTCATGATGAGTAGATAACTTGTTTTAAATCCAATAAACAATTTACCTAGACAAAGTCTAAAATAAACAGTTATACATGTTAAACATGTACAATTTAAAAGCAATTAAGTAAACAATTTAATTAAAACAGTTTACGCATGCTTCTTAGCCCCGCGTTTTAAAAGAAAAATGTTTAGAAAAGGGGCAATGAACTCACCTGTGCTGCTGTGCAAATGAACCACAAAAGATATGCGCGCTCTTTGATTGTTGCCTATGTATCTTTAGCACCTAAGTTGTTTAAAAAATAATTCGAATACGATGACTAATTATAATAGACGCGTCTAGGGTTTTGGTCTCGGTGTGCAACTAAGTGTCCTATGAAACTAATGTGTTTCTAAGATTCTATCTAGTTAATCTAACATATTACTCATAAGTCTCCCATGTCCCAAGGTTATTCATCAATAAACCCTAGATGAGTAGGGTTTATTCTAATTACATCACAAGTCTTTATTTAAAATATTTTTAAGTTACTTTTATTTAGAAATCATTAAATTAATTTAATAAGATTTATAATTTAATTTCTTTTAGGAAAAACATAATTAATTTAAAAAAAGTGTAATTAAACATGATGGGCTTGTATTAAACCCATTGGGCCACCCTTAGGCCCATTATTAAACTTTGATCGTCCCGTGATTCTTTCAATAATTTGTACTAGATAATTCGATGGATCATCTAGAACGATTGCGTGTTCGTTATGAAATTCTATAAGGTTAGGTGTTAATAACTAAATTAACACTCCAAGCCTTAGGTCATTGTTTTGATTTCCCATGACTTCTCAAATGTTTTGAACCCCATAACCTCACAACTTATGTTTTTAGCTTATAATGTGGTTTATGAATTCTTCTTATTAGCGAGATCTCTAGTTGGTATGCGTTGAACCCAAGATGATTCCCACAACCTTTGTTTAGTAAAGTGTTGGTGATTTAACCTTCATTGTGAAAAGATTAGTAATTATCACCCTTTGTTTAACTAGTTTAGTCTCCTATTAGTAACCGTAATTAGTTCCATGCACACACACACACCATGCACGCATGAAGTGTGTGTGTATGTGTAAGTGTTTAAGTTATCCCATATGTGCCTCATGACTAAGCAGTCCTCCACGGTTAGTAACCCATGGTCTCAGTTCGTTTTGTCCGAATGGGTTAAGGTCCCAACCGAATGGCTCCATGCGAATGAGGTGTGCCCGTATAGGACTTGCACCGATCGAATGGTTATGGCTGAATAAGACTTGATCGAATGAGTGTTTGGCCGAAAAGGATCCATTCGCATAAGGCTTGGCCGAAGAGGTTCATTCGCTGAAGGTTGGGTCGAATGGGGTTAACCGCATGAGGCTACGGCCGAAAGAGAAGGTTGGTCGAATGATTATCAGCGAATGGGCATAGGTAGAATGAAGCAACACTTATGGCCGATCGAATGAGGAATGGACGAATGGGAGCCTTTGCCATTCGGCCGAATGAAGGTAGGTGGCTCCTTCGGCCATCTGGGTTCATCCCCATTCGGTGGTTAGCATGGTTGGGTGCAGCCATGGATGTTCAAGCTAAACACCCATATATTGAGATGATGTTGGTTCCTATGCCTTTCTAGAGTGTAAACATATGAATTCTAGGGGTTGAAAGGGGTTGGAACAGTTATATGGTGGTTCGAGCTAATGGTTAGAAAACCCTAAAAATCGCAACACAAAACTGAATTTTTACCTCCAATCGAGCGGTTTATAGCTCAGATCCTCTGTACTTTCGTGTTCTACAAGTTGTGTTGGTTGTTTTGGCACCAAGAACACATGATTTCATCAAGAAATGAAGGAGAAATCTTAGAGAGAGAGTGGGAAATTCTAGAGAGAGAAATTTCCGGGTTTTTTTGTTTTTAGAGAGAGAGTGAAGAGGTTAAAAATGAAGAAGAAGACTCATTCCGGGTATTTATACCCCGGGTGAGTTCGGGTTCGTTTCGGTTACTCGGTTTCGCGTAAAAGTGTCGGTTTCGTTTCGTTCTCGTAACGAAACGTCTCGGTTTTAAAATAAAGTTAATAAAATTATTTTAGGTTGTGATTCCTAATAAATTAACTAAATATCTTTTATTTATTTTAAATTTTCAAAAATATTTAATTTACTGTTCAAAATCAAATCGTACGGTTATCGCGCGTATTCGTTCGGATCGTCATCCGTACGAACACAGCGGTAACTATACTTTTTCAATATTGTTTTCTAATTATTAGATACCATTCAGAACGTTAAACTTTCAGATGTATTCGTACAGATCGTCACCTATACGAATAATCCGTCGATTTAGCATTCACATAACGACATCCGTTTTGTTTTGTTCTGTAAAGCCTCACATACGTTTATACATAATAACGTCCTAACAAATAATCACATGATGGTTCTGTGTTGCCAGGTAATTATCTGACTGATGAACCATGTCTCTGCGTTTCGTTTCTGAGAAAATTCTGAAACTGTGCTATGATAACATAAAGTGATGATGATATATGAACAACAACTTGTATGTGTACTTGGTTTACTGTTCATTTTACTATACCGATCACTATTCCGGTGACGTTTCCGGCACTGATGTTACAATTTGGGTAAACAATAACAAGGATTGATCATTCGTAAGCCATTAATCTGTCTAGAAACTATTATAGCATTATAATCAACAACATTAATTATTTGGTTAATCCGAGATTATTCTGATTAATCAATTGTGTCATCAACCTAGTATTAGGAACCTGAACCAGTATAGGTTCCTACATTATCATATATTGTATGATATATATAACACTAAATTAATCAACTAAATACTTAATATGGGTTTGATGACTTGCAAAGCAATGTCTTTAACATTGAACGCTCAGAAAGATCTAATCAGTGAGTTAGAACATGAATAACTTATTACCAGTCTGCGAGTGATTTTATTATCTTGAGACTTCAGGTGAGTTTCGTACAACCCCTTTTCATTTTAGTGTTTTACAAATATCGGGGAATTTCTGTAAATCGATTTCTGAACATATGATATGTATCACTGCTATCTTTGTGATTGCATGTGACTTTTGTGTGATTTCATGGGATTTTGCCGTTAGTATCTCTATCACAGTATCAAAAGCCCTCATTCTTTGAAACTGTATCTAGTGAACCCATGTGGGGCCGAACAGGAAACATTGATAATACTATTGGCTGACAACCCATTTTCTGGGAGGATTGCATCTCCCTGGTGTGAATGTTTGTTACATGTTTCCGAAACACTTTCTTAATGTTAGTGATAGACATTAAGATAATGAGGCACTAAGATATTTACCGACGGGTAGTATCTTCGTAAAACGTAAAACTGTCCGAAAGGAACTAGATACGCGTCCCATGGTTATCTGAACTGTATATCTTGAAATTTTTCATATCATATTGTTTAATTACTAAACTTTACGAACTCACCAGTTGTGTGCTGACGTTTTAAACATAAAACTTTTGCAGGTAGACAGTGATTCCGGTGAGACTGCACTTCACAAACTTGTAACTGAATAAGTTAATTTTGTAACGAGAATTGTAATAACAAACCATGTAATGTAATTATCCTAAGTTAATCTGTGTGCTTGTGATATCGGATCAAGTAAGTCACCCCTCATCTCTGAGACATCACCACTATGCTTCCGCGACCGTTTCAGTGACATCATTAACAGGTGACGAGAGGTGGGGGTGTGACACTAATGATTTGAAAAGGGATGTTAAATTACGTACTCATGTCGTTCAATTAAAGCACGCAAACACTTTGTAATTGTATTGCAAAACCCAGGTTGTCGAATTCTATTTATTTGAGAACGGTTGAAGAGCTCACCTAAGCATATAATTGCAATTTAAGGTCGTAAACTCTTTATACTTGTGTTGCACCCCGAGCTTTAAAAATACAAATATTTAAATAAGGTTAGGGACTCATCTAATCATATGATGTTAATTGAAGCACGTAAACACTACGTTGAAAACACAATGTTTTGGAAGTCCAAAGATTTGAAAACGGGGTTATGAACTCACTTAATCATACACTTGTAATATAAAAACGTAAACACTTTGTAATTGAATTTCAAACACCGAATTTTTAATATACAAAGAGTTGAAATGGGGATATGAAGTTACATAAGCATATCTTTGTAATTGAAGTACGCAAGCACTTCAAAATTGGATTGCAAACCCCCACATTCGGGAATCAAATGATTTGATAACATATAGTAAATTACGTAATCATGTGGTTCCAATTAGAGCACGCTAACACTTTTTAAATGTATTACAAACCCCCGGTTTTCAAATTTTAATGATTTGAGAACAGTTGAAGAGCTTCCCTAAGCATATAATTGCTATTTAAGGTCGTAAACTCTTTGTACTTGTGTTGCTCCCCGAGCTTTAAAAATACAAATATTTAAATAAGGTTAAGCACTCATCTAATCATATGGTAATTGATGCACGTAAACACTACATTGTAAACACAATGTTTTGGAAATCCAAAGATTTGAAAAGGGGGTTATGAACTCACTTATGCATATGCTTGTAATTTAAAAACTTAAATACTTTGTAATTGAAACACGAAATTTTAATTATACAAAGAGTTGAAATGAGGATATGAAGTTACATAAGCATATCCTTGTAATTGAATCACGCAAACACTTCGAAATTGGATTTCGAACCCCCACATTCAGGAATCAAATGATTTGAAAAGAGATATTAACTTACGTACTCATGTAATTGTCTTGCATCCTGTAATAGCCCAACCCAACCGTAACAAGAT
Organism: Mikania micrantha; assembly: GCA_009363875.1. NCBI lineage: Eukaryota > Viridiplantae > Streptophyta > Magnoliopsida > Asterales > Asteraceae > Mikania > Mikania micrantha. The sequence continues at coordinate 31,987,737 of CM018687.1, forward strand.
ATTGTCTGCTTTGCTCCCGATGGGTTGCCCATCCAGGAACTCACGGTTTTGTTTTCACCCGACGAGTTGTTATCCCTCCCAACCGATGTGGGATATTACACATCCCGAGCTTTAAAAATAAAAATATTTAAATGGGGTTAAGGACTCACCAAAGAGAAGGAAGATATCTTCGGAATGTGGGTATATGATGGTAATTAATGTGCGTAAACACTTTTTAAGTGTATTGCAAACCCCGCGTTCTCGAAATTCAAGGACTTAAAAAAGGATTGTCAACACACTTAGGCATATTAGTGTAGTTTAAACGCATAAACCCTTTGTAATTGTATTGAAAACCGCTGTATTTGGAAATCCAAGGATTTGAAAACGAGTTACAAGCTTACTTAGGCATAACATGGTAACTGAAGCAAGTAAAGACTTTGCAATTACGCTGAAAACACCATGTTTTAGTATTCCAAAGATTTGAAAAAGGGGTTATAAACTTACTTAAGCATATCCTTGTAATTTAAACACGTAAACGCTTTGTAATTGAATTGCAAACACCAAGTTTTAAAAATACAAAGAGTTGAAATGGGGTTATGAAGTTACATAAGCATATTGTGGTAATTGAAGGACGCAAACACTTCGAAATAGGGTTGCAAACCCCGACATTCAGGAATCTAATGATTTGAAAAGGGATATTAACTTTCGTAATCATGTCGTTCCACTTAAAGCACACAAACACTTTGTAATTGTATTGCAAACCCCGTGATTTCGAAATTCAAGGACTTGAAGAGGGGTTGTCAACACACTTAGGCATATTAGCGTAGTTTAAACGCAACCTTTTGTAATTGTAAGAAAAACTGCGAGTTTTGGAAATCCAAGGATTCGAAAATGAGTTACGAGCATAGTTAGGCATAATATCATAACTAAAGCACGTAAAGACTTTGCAATTACGCTGAAAACACAATGTTTTGGAAGTCCAAAGATTTGAAAACGGGGTTACGAACTCACTTAAGCATATGCTTGTAATTTAAAAACGTAAACACTTTGTAATTGAATTGCAAACACCGAGTTTTAGAAATAAGTAGAGTATGAAGTTACATAAGCACATCCTTGTATTTGAAGCACGCAAACACTAGACATTCAGGAATCTAATGACTTGAAAAGGGATGTTAAATTACGTACTCATCTCATTCAATTAAAGCACGCTAACACTTTGTAATTGTCTTGCAAACCCCTGGTTTTTGAATTCTATTGATTTGAGAACGGTTGAAGAGCTCACCTAAGCATATAATTGCCATTTAAGGTCGTAAACACTTTGTACTTGTGTTGCACCCCGAGCTTTAAAAATACAAATATTTAAATAAGGTTAGGGACTTATCTAATCATATAATGTTAATTGATGCACGTAAACACTACGTTGAAAACACAATGTTTTGGAAGTCCAAAGATTTGAAAACGGGGTTATGAACTCACTTAATCATACGCTTGTAATATAAAAACGTAAACACTTTGTAATTGAATTGCAAACACGGAATTTTAAAAATACAAAGAGTTGAAATGGGGATATGAAGTTACATAAGCATATCCTTGTAATTGAAGCACGCAAGCACTTCAAAATTGGATTGCAAATCCCCACATTCGGGAATCAAATGATTTGAAAAGGGATGTTAAATTACGTACTCAAATGCCGTTCAATTAAAGCACGCAAACACTTTGTAATTGTATTGCAAACCCCCGGTTTTCGAATTCTATTGATTTGAGAACGGTTGAAGAGCTCACCTAAGCATATAATTGCAATTTAAGGTCGTAAACTCTTTGAACTTGTGTTGAACCCCGAGCTTTAAAAATACAAATATTTAAATAAGGTTAAGGACTCATCTAATCATATGATGGTAATTGATGCACGTAAACACTACATTGTAAACATAATGTTTTGGAAATCCAAAGATTTGAAAACGGGGTTAGGAACTCACTTATGCATATGCTTGTAATTTAAAAACTTAAACACTTTTTAATTGAATTGCAAACACCGAATTTTAATTATACAAAGAGTTGAAATGGGGATACGAAGTTACATAAGCATATCCTTGTAATTGAAGCACACAAACACTTCGAAATTCACGCAAACACTTTTTAATTGTATTGCCAACCCCCGGTTTTTGAATTCTAATGATATGAGAACGGTTGAAAAGCTCACCTAAGAATACAATTGCATTTTAATGTCGTAAACTCTTTGTAATTGTCTTGCATCATGTAACAACCCAAGCCAACCGTACTAAGATATTGTCCGCTTTGCTCCCGATGGGTTGCCCATCCAGGAACTCACGGCTTTGTTTTCACCCGACGAGTTGCTCGCCCACGCAAAATGCGTCTTGATATGGAAGGTATCCACCCCCATATAAAGAAGGTTTTGTTCTCCTTCCCAATCGATGTGGGATATTACACATCCCGAGCTTTAAAAATAAAAACATTTAAATGGGGTTAAGGACTCACCTAAGAGAAGGAAGGTATCTTAAGAATGTGGGTATATGATGGTAATTGATGTGCGTAAACACTTTTTAAGTGTATTGCAAACCCCGCGTTCTCGAAATTCAAGGACTTAAAAAAGGGTTGTCAACACAATTAGGCATATTAGTGTAGTTTAAACGCGTAAACCCTTTGTAATTGTACGGAAAACCGTGATTTTTGGAAATCCAATGATTCGAAAATGAGTTACGAGCTTACTTAGGCATAACATGGTAACAGAAACACGTAAAGACATTGCAATTACGCTGAAAACACCATGTGTTAGAAGTCAAAAGATTTGAAAACGGGGTTTTAAACTTACTTAAGCATATCCTTGTAATTTAAACACGTAAACACTTTGTAATTGAATTGCAAACACCGAGTTTTAAAAATACAAATAGTTGAAATGGGGTTACGGAGTTACATAAGCATATCGCGGTAATTTAAGGACGCAAACACTTCGAAATAGGGTTGCAAACCACGACATTCAGGAATCTAATGATTTGAAAAGGGATATTAACTTACGTTGTCATGTCGTTCTTGTTAAAGCACACAAACACTTTGTAATTGTATTGCAAACCCCTGGTTTTTGATTTCTAATGATTTGAGAACGGTTGAAGAGCTCACCTAAGCATACAATTGCAATTTAAGGTCGTAAACTCTTTCTAATTGTGTTGCACCTTGAGCTTTAAAAATACAAATATTGAAATAAGTTTAAGGACTCATATAATCATATGATGGTAATTGATGCACGTAAAGAATTTTTAATTGTTTTGCAAACCTAGTGTTTTCGAAATTCAGGGACTTGATGGGGGTTGTCAACACACTTAAGCATGTTGTTAAACTTTAAACGCGTAAACCCTTTGTAATTATACGGCAAACTGCAAGATATGGAAATCCAAGTATTCGAAAATGAGGTACGAGCTTACTTAGGCATAACATTGTAACTGAAGCACGTAAAGACTTTGAAATTATATTGAAAAGACAATGTTTTCAAAGTCCAAAGATTTGAAAAGGGGTTATGAACTCACTGAAGCATATCCGGGTAATTTAAACACGTAAACGCTTTGTAATTGAATTGCAAACACTGAGTTTTAGATATACAAAGAGTTGAAATGTAGATATGAAGTTTCATAAGCATGTCCTTGTAATTGAAACACACAAACACTTTGAAATTAGGTTGCAAATCCCGACATTCAGGTATCAAATGATTTAAAAAGGGATATTAACTTACATACTCATGTCGTTCCAATTAAAGCACGCAAACATTTTGTAATTGTAATGCAAACCTCCGGTTTTTGAATTCTATTGATTTGAGAACGTTTGAATAGTTACCTAAGAATATGATTGCAATTTAATGTCGTAAACTCTTTGTAATTGTGTTACATTCGGAACTTTAAAAATAAAAATATTTAAATGGGGTTAAGGACTCACCTAAGAGAAGGAAGAGATCGTCGGAATGTGGGTATATGATGGTAATTGAAGCACGTAAACACTTTGTTATTGTATTGCAAACCCCGTGATTTCGAAGTTCAAGGACTTGAAGAGGGGTTGTCAACACACTTAGGCATATTAGTGTAGTTTAAACGCGTAAACCCTTTGTAATTGTATGAAAAAATGCGAGTTTTGGAAATCCAAGGATTCGAAAATGAGTTACGAGCATACTTAGGCATAACATGGTAACTAAAGTACGTAAAGAGTTTGCAATTACGCAGAAAACACCATGTTTTAGAAGTCCAAAGATTTGAAAACGCGGTTATAAACTCTCTTAAGCATATCCTTGTAATTTAAACACGTAAACACTTTATAATTGAATTGAAAACACCGAGTTTTAGAAATAAGAAGAGTTGAAATGGGGTTATGAAGTTACATAAGCACATCCTTGTAATTGAAGCACGCAAACACTTCGAAATAGGGTTGCAAATCCAGACATTCAGGAATCTAATGATTTGAAAAGGGATGTTAAATTACGTACTCATATGCCGTTCAATTAAAGCACGCAAAAACTTTGTAATTGTATTGCAAACCCCCGGTTTTCGAATTCTATTGATTTGAGAACGGTTGAAGAGCTCACCTAAGCATATAATTGCAATTTAAGGTCGTAAACTCTTTGAACTTGTGTTGCACCCCGAGCTTTAAAAATACAAATATTTAAATAAGGTTAAGGACTCATCTAATCATACGATGGTAATTGATGCACGTAAACACTACTTTGAAAACACAATGGTTTGGAAATCCAAAGATTTGAAAAAGTGGTTATGAACTCACTTAAGCATATGCTTGTAATTTAAAAACTTAAACATTTTGTAATTCAATTGTAAACACCGAATTTTAATTATACAAAGAGTTGAAATGGGGATATGAAGTTACATAAGCATATCCTTGTAATTGAAGCACGCAAACACTTCGAAATTGGATTCCAAACCCCAACATTCAGAAATTAAATGTTTTGAAAAGAGATGTTAACTTACGTACTCATGTGGTTCCTATTAAAGCACGCAAACACTTTTTAATTGTATTGCCAACCCCCGGTTTTTGAATTCAAAGGATATGAGAACGGTGGAAAAGATCACCTAAGAATATGATTGCAGTTTCATGTCGTAAACTCTTTGTAATTGTCTTGCATCCTGTAACAGCCCAAGCCAAACGTACCAAGATATCGTCCGCTTTGCTCCCGATGGGTTTCCCATCCAGGAACTCAGAGTTTTGTTTTCACCCGACGAGTTGGTCGCCTAGGCAAAACGTGTCTTGATAGGGAAGGTATCCACCTCCTTATAAAGAAGGTTTTGTTCTCCCTCCCAACCGATGTTGGATATTACACATCCCGAGCTTTAAAAATAAAAATATTTAAATGGGGTTAAGGAGTCACCTAAGAGAAGGAAGATATCTTCGGAATGTGGGTATATGATGGTAATTGATGTGCGTAAACACTTTTTAAGTGTATTGCAAACCCCGCGTTCTCAAAATTGAAGGACTTAAAAAAGGTTGTCAACACACTTTGGCATATTAGTGTAGTTTAAACGCGTAAACCCTTTGTAATATTACGGAAAACATCGATTTTTGGAAATCCAAGGACTCGAAAAGAGTTTCGAGCTTACTTATGCATAACATGGTAACTGAAGCATGTAAAGACTTTGCAATTACGCTGAAAACACCATGTTTTAGAAGTCCAAAGATTTGAAAAAAGAGGTTATAAATGTAACATCTGTGCCGGAATCGTTACCGGAACAGTAAGTTGCACAATAACGTGAACAGTAACTCAAGTACGAACTATGTAAACTAAGTTGATGCAATGGACACTTTATGCTAAACACAAACTATAATACTATGTTTCTGGAATTCTGATTTAAACCTCATGGTTTAAACAGTCAGAAACACCTCAAACGGCAATGAACAGGTACACACAGGCTTGATTTGATATCATTAGGGACAAACGTATGCGAGGATAAACAGAACAAAACCATAATGGTTGTTGTTACAGAATGTTAAATTGATGAATAATCTATATAGGTGACGATCTGTACGGATAAATCTGATAGTTTAATGATCTGAAATGATGACTGAAAAGTAGAAAACAAAAATTAGAAAGTGAAACGTACGATCGTGTTCGTACAGTTAGCGCTCTGTACGAAAACGCGCGTAATTGACGTTTTCTGACGAAACGAAAACGAAGACAATTCGAACGATAATAAATTTAAGGAAATATAATATTTCCTGTTTTACAATTTTGAAACTCATCAGAAATAAATTAAAACGGAATTATTTTAATTAAAACGCATAAAGCATAAAATACGCGAAAGAAATAACGAAACACGTAAAATAATAAATTACGACAACTAATTCAAGAAAATTAAATATTTAGTATTTATTAGGAATTAAAACCTTTAAAATAATTTAAATTAAAACCATTTTATTTAAATCATGTAATTACGTGCGTTACGATCCGGAAACGCAACGGAGACGGAAATCGAGCAACCGAAACGAACCCGAATGCCCTCGGGGTATTTAAAGCCTAAATGAGGCTTTCATTTTCATGTTTTATCATCTCTTTCTCTCTCTAAAATCTCTCAAACGGTTCTCTCTCTCTCTCTAGAATAACCGATCTTCAAACGATCATAACTCACTCGTTTCTTGGCGGAATCACGTGTTCTTGGCGTCCACGCGAAGCTCTCGTCATCCTCAACAAGGAAAAACAACCGATCTGTGAAATTGTCCAGCCGATTTCGAGGTATGAAGCTTCGAAAGACTGAAAACTAGGGTTTTCATTATGTTTGTTTTGTTTGTTCAACCACCTTGCTCACTCTCCATAAAACCGAGACCAATTCGAACCTAGGACACCATTTGAACATCATTCGGCTTAGAACAAACCAGAAGGAAGGAGAGGAAGCCATGGTCGAGCCCATATGTTGTAGGAAATTGATGAGGATGATGTTGAAGATGAACAAGATGCGCAACATTAGGTGGCCGAACCTGTTCAGACCAGCCGAACCCTTGGCCTCGAGAACCTAGAATCCCAGACGAACCCGTGGCTGTCATCATGCAGCCGAACCTCTTCTACATGGCTGCGAACCTAGAGCTCAGCGAACCTGTACAAGTTAGGCCGAACCCTTACCTTGCTGTACTTGCACCACAGCCGAACCTTATGGAAATTCAACCATGGCCGAACCTCTACAATATGGACGAACCTTGGGCTGAAAAACGAGGTTCCAACGAACCTGTGAAACTGGAAGTCTTGGGCGAACCTACAGCCTACAAATGAACGAACCTAGTTGATTACCTTAATGGACTTGCTTGGTTTGGAATCATGTCCTTGTTTGGTTTACAACTCATATGTTAGGCGATGACTAGTTAAATTGGGCTACTCTCTTAGGATATCCAAGCAAGGCTAATTGGCCCACTACATTGGTGTCACCCACTCATTTTAATCGGCCCAAGTAAACAATCCAACGGCCCAATACCCTTAATCGGCCCACAACACAAAATGGGTACATGGGAATACATTGACCCACTCCTTGACTTGGCCTAACAACACTATTATTCGGCCCAAGACTTTGTTAGCCATTTCACCTTCGATTTAGCACCCTTTGGCCCAAACAAAATGCCTCGGCCCATAATGAGTAATTTGACCTAAGGCCCATTGGGTGGACATAATGTTCACTGTTGCAACCCATAGAATTGTTGAGGCCCAAGACTCGACCCACATTCGGTTCACATATTTACACGGCCCAACCCTTTAATCTCGGACCAATGGTGTTACTAGATCCACTATGGTCATCTCGGCCTAAGACTAGTCCACAATAGGACCACATTAACTATTGTGGGCCAACATGAAGCCCACGAGGTTTAGACTTAATGAACACGAAGATAGGCTACAATAGGTTAAAGATGATCAACATTCAAGCTAAAAAGAAAATCTAAGTCTTTATACTTGAAATTCGTTTTATCACAATGGAGATTCAAATGAAGCCTGAAATGTTATAATAAAGTAAGTTAATCTAAACCTTGTGGAGAATTTTTATCAAGGCGATAACAAATAAATTAGGGCCGAAGAGAGATCGAGACTCACAGTATTAGCCAACTTTGGAGCTAACACATGCACACGCACACGCACAAATCCAACACAATTAATACTTATAAGATACAAATACTATGAAATCAATACAGGATCGTGAACATCACACAAGTGCAAACAACGAGCGCGTGCATTCTTGTATTTTTACTTAGTCAACCGCATCAAACACAAGGTGAGTTCATTTGTCCCTTTTCAAACATATTTGTTTAACTTCGGGACTGAGAAGCATGTATGCAATTTAAACAAATATTGAAATGTTTTAAATAAATGCACACAAACACTTTGAAATTAGGTTGCAAACCCCGACATTCAGGTATCAAATGATTTAATAAGGGATATTAACTTACATACTCATGTCGTTCCAATTAAAGCACGCAAACATTTTGTAATTGTACTGCAAACCTCCGGTTTTTGAATTCTATTGATTTGAGAACGTTTGAAGAGTTACCTAAGAATATGATTGCATTTTGTTGTCGTAAAGTCTTTGTAATTGTGTTGCATCTGGAGCTTTAAAAATAAAAATATTTAAATGGGGTTAAGGACTCACCTAAGAGAAGGAAGAGATCTTCGGAATGTGGGTATATGAGGTTAATTGATGCACGTAAACACTTTGTTATTGTATTGCAAACCCCATGATTTCGAAATTCAAGGACTTGAAGAGGGGTAGTCAACACACTTAGGCATATTAGTGTAGTTTAAGCGCGTAAACCCTTTGTAATTGTTCAAAAAACGCGATTTTTGGAAATCCAAGGATTTGAAAATGAGTTACGAGCATACTTTGTTGGACCAAGTAGGATCCCGTAAACGTGAGTTATTGATTTTAAGTTCCACTTGAATCATTGTTGTGACAAAAAGGGTTCTAAGTATAAAACTTAGGTTTTAGATTAAATGCTATTAATCCTTAGCATCTTGTACCATAATTTGTATTATAATTGCTCCATTTGTCTCAACACTTAAAACTACTTGTTAACATATTCAAAATTACATTGTTTTAGGCTTTATGAACTAAACACAAACCTTGCCACCTTTGTAATCATCATGATTACTATGCATGCAATGTTATTCTTAACCAATTGATTCCTTGTGTTAATTGAAACTAAACCACGTGGGCCACGTGTTGGGTCAGGCCGAATGATTACGGTGGGCCAACTATGTGTGGGCCGATTGAGATTGGACATGGGCCGAGGTAATCACATGGGCCAAACAAATGGACCCTACCCAATTGGGCCGAATCAAATGTGGCCGAATCAGGTGATTGGCGGCATGGTTATCATGGTCGAATGAAGGGGTTAGGTCGAATCTAGGAGTCTGCCGAATGAGAAGGTTCGAATGGGCTTGCATGGCCGAACGAATGTTCTGGCTGAATCAGGCCCTTTTGATTGAATGATGTTGATGGGCGAATGGCCCTTGCCCGACCGAATACGACTCATACGCCGGTGGGGCTCGAATGAAGCTGCTTCGGTCGTGGGTTGAATCGGCAGGCCCGGGCTGAAGATGTATGTCGGCCATGGGTGTTCAACCAAGTTCCCAACCCAATCTAGGCTGGTTCTACGGCGGTTGTGTGTTAGCACTAGTTTCCCAAGTGTTTTGTTGAGCATGAAAGGGGTCTAGAACGGGTTTCAGGTTAGTGGTCGACTAAGGGTTTAGAAAATACTAATTCTCGATACATTTCATCACAGATTACCTCGTTTCAGTGGGTTCTTGTCTCAGATCGGTTGTACTTTCATGTAGAGGAGATTAAGGGCTTCGTTTAGGCTCAAAGATGGCGCAATTTCATCAAGAAATGAGTTATGGTGATTTGAAGATCAACTTCTTCTAGAAAGAGAAAGTACCGGTTTGGGGGTTTTAGAGAGAGAGAGAAGGGTGTTAAATGAGGAGAATGAACTCATTGAGGGTATGTATACCCAGAGTGAGATCGGGTTTGTTTCGTTTGCTCGGTTCGTGTTTTCGTCGAGTTTCCGGAACGTTACGCGCGTATTCTACGAAATTAACTAAAAAGAATTTATTTTTAATATTTAAAAGATGGTTTCTCCTAGTAAATCCTCTATATTTTTTTCTCTTAAATTATTTCATCGAATTCGATTATGTTAAACGTTTCCTCACATCGCGTCACCTTCGCGCGTATTCGTTCGAATCGTCACCCGATTGAACACGATGATGTCTTTTATGACTTTTGTTTTCTACTTTTCAGTCATCATTTCAGAACTTTAAACTCACATATATGTTTGTGTGAATCGTCACCCATGCAAACACATTGTCAGTTTGTTATTCTGAAACGACACTGCAATTATGTTTTGAATTGTGTTTCCTCACTGACGGACTCAACTATACTTCTTGTTTTCACATTGTTTTCATACTGATTTATCGGCCATCTAATTCCTGTCATCTATTGATATCAGATCGCAACCGACATGTTCTTGTTGTTTACTTGAACACTGTTGTTTCTCTTGATGCGTTGTATTAATTGTACTTAGGTTTTCACCTAAATACATGCAACTATTATTTATCGTGAGTTGTTGTACTTACGGTATTTAAGTTTTCACTTAAATACGTACAATTGTTGCTTGAGTTCTGAGTTCTGTTGTTACAAACATTGTTCATGCATTGTATTTACACACAGTAAATAGTGAAAATACACGTACCATACGAACTTGCAGGAGGATCAGGTACTGGATGTCACAATCTCCCCTTGTTAAAGAATTTTTTTCCCGAAATTTAAGCATCATTGTCGAGCACTACTTCTTCGAACAGGTGATGATACTTTGTCTTAATGTGATCCTCACGCTCCCAGGTAATTTTTGTCCGCGCTTGGAGTTCCAACGAAGCTTTACAATAGGAATACGGCTTCGTTTCAGTCTCTTGACTTCACGATCCATAATCTCTACAGGTTCTTCAATGAAATGTAATTGTTCATAAACTTGTATCTCTTCCAATCGTATGATCAATGATTCATCCGCGAGACATCTCTTGAGATTTGATACATGAAATACATCGTGTACTCCGCTGAGCTCATCAGGGAGTTTGAGTTTGTATGCCACAAGGCCTATACATTGAGTTATCTCAAACGGTCCGACATACCTTGGTGCTAGTTAGCCTTTAGCCCCAAAACGAACCACGCCTTTCCACGGGGACACTTTCAACATGACTCGGTCACCCACTTGGAATTCCAAAGGCTTTCGCCGTTTGTCTGCGTAACTCTTTTGGTGGCTATGTGTTGCTTGTAATCTCTGTTGAATCTGGGCTATCTTATTAGTAGTCTCCTGAATAAGTTCAGGCCAGTGATTCTGTTGTCTCCCACTTCGGTCCAACAAATTGGAGACTGACATTTTCTACCATACAGTGCTTCAAACGGAGCACATCCAATGCTGCTGTGGTAGCTGTTATTGTAGGAGAACTCAATGAGTGGTAAATGTTTATCCCAACTTCCACCGAAGTCTAGGATGCATGTTCTCAACATATCCTCTAGGGTTTGAATTGTTTGCTCGCTTTGTCCATCCGTTTGTGGATGATAAGCAGTGCTCAAGTTTACACTTGTCCCTAGAGACTGTTGCAATGATTGCTAGAACCGCGATGTAAATCGACTGTCCCGGTCGGAAATAATAGACAAGGGCACACCGTGCCGTACTACTATTTCATCGACATAGATTCTTGCTAGGTTTTCCATCTTGTAATTCTCTCTGATCGGCAAGAAGTGTGCGGACTTGGTCAATCGATCAACGATGACCCAAATAGAATCGTGTCCACTGGAAGTGCGGGGTAGCTTGGTAATAAAAACCATAGCTATTTGTTCCAGTTTCCATTGTGGTATCTCTGGTTGTTCCAGCAAACCTGACGGTTTCTGGTGTTCAGCTTTGACCTTGGCACATGTTAAGCATTTGCCAACATAAGTGGCAACATCTTTCTTCATACCCGGCCACCAATAAAATGACCTAAGATCTTGGTACATCTTATCAGGACCAGGATGAACGGAATAATGTGTCTTTTTTTTTTTTTTTTTGTGTGCCTCGTCAAGTATGAGTGTTCGAAGTTCATCTACTACCGAGATCCAAACACGATCCTTAAAAAATAGATAACTCCATCTTGTTTTGTCTCAAAATGTTTCTCGGCTCCACAATCAAGCTCATGTTTCAAGATGTTTCTTGCCATTGCTTGTTGTTGTGCTTGTATAATTTGATCTCTAAAACTTGTTTGCATGGTCATTCCCATTGCTCGAACGCGCAAGGGTTTGACTCTTTCCTTCCGGCTCAAAGCGTCTGCAACAACATTTTCTTTGTCCGGATGGTATTTGATCACACAATCGTAATCGTTCAGGAGCTCAACCCAACGTCTCTCTCTCATGTTAAGCTCCTTTTGATCAAATATGTATTGTAAACTCTTGTGATATGTGAAGATAGTGCATTTGGTACCATACAGGTAGTGTCTCCAAATCTTTAAAGCAAAGACAACAACTCCCAGTTCTAAGTCATGTGTTGTGTAGTTCTTCTCGTGTATCTTCAGTTGTAGTGATGCGTAGGCAATAAATTTGTCTCATGCATTAAAACACAGCCGAGTCCCTGATGGGATGCATCACAGTTGTTGGTTTGGTGATACGGATCAGGATCAATAACGAAGCTCTACGAACTATCAACCATGTGCGGAATCCATGATCAATATGTATAGAATCAAAGAAATGCAAGTAATTTAATAAACAATCTTCTATTAATCAACAAATGATTACAAGAAGTTCACTCAGAAATACTTTCTCACACAGAGAATTCTCACAGGTTTTTCTAAAGTTCTGTCAAAGTTATGAAGAATTCAGCCAAACCTCCTATATATACAACACTGTCAGCCGAACTGTTGATGCATTTTCTGTGTGAAAGCTGCATTTAATACGTGAACTTTGCTTCTTGTATATGAAATCACAGTCTGTTGTATATGATTAAGGGTTCGGCTAAAGATCCAAGAAGGTTCGGTTATGATAGATGGCTAAAAGGTTTGGTGATCACATGGTTTAAGGTTTGGCAAACCTATTGGCAAACCTATAGGTTTGGCAAACCTATGAAACCTATATATAGGTAGACTTGGAAGACTTGGAAGCTTGAAGCTAACAATCTTACACACACAAAGTTACATTCTCTCTCTCAAGTTCAAGATCAAGATTCTCTTCATCTTAGTTTCTTTCTTGTATTCAAGTGTTGTAATTCAAGTTTATTGTATGTATACACTTGATTGGAGATATATTATAATGTTTTTCTGGATCCAAATCTAGTTATAAACGGATTCCGCACGTTTATGATCGAATCGTAGAATTTCGTGATCGATTCTTCAAACCTACAGTGGTATCAGAGCGTTAGGCTTGATTCTACGACTATTTGGACATCAATATCAAGTAATTTGATCAGAAAATTCATCATCTTGGAGGTGTTCTTGAAGTTGTTCACGTTTTTGGCAACAAAAAGCCAGATCTACGAAAAATTATCAAGTTTTTGCAAATTTTGATCCGATGGAAAGATGTGCCTCGAAAAAATGAAGATTTTGACTACTCATAGGCCTTTTAACTCCAAAAAATGAAGATTATAGAGCCATTTTACTGAAGTTGCAGGTCTGTTCGAATGATCTGACGTACCTGTGACGAACCTAAGAGCCGAACCTACATAGGTTCATGAAAAATAGGTTCGTAAGAACCTCTAGGTTTGTGAAAAACCTTCATAGGTTCGTCAAAACATTCATAGGTTCGTCAAAACCTCAATAGGTTCGTGAAAACCTCAATAGGTTCGTGAAAACGTTCATAGGTCCGTGGGTAGGCTTGTGAGAACCTCCAATAGGTTTGTTCAAAAAGGTTTGCGAGAAAGAGACCATTTTAAAAGTTTAAGTAAACCTTGTTTACCTATTTTGGGCCTTCCGGATCAATGTTATGAACATAAAAGTTAAATATGACATACAAGAACTGGAACGTGGAATGGTTGGCTAACAATGGACTTGTGTTGGACAATTTAGACAATTATCCGAACTGGAGATCCACATTCGAAATGTTTATTACTAAAGCGGATGACACTTACCAGAAGTTATTATACCAACAATACAAGAAACCATGTCTGAAATCGAATGATAAATTTGTGACATCAAAACTGAATGAAGATCAAATGTTTGAATTTAATCAAGAAAGAGAATTGTGTGACTTGTTTTCGGTGATCATTTCTGAAGAAATTAAAAAGACTGATTTTGAACAAATGCCACATTCATGTGCAAATTGGAGTTTGTTAGAACTTGCATATAACAATCATGTTGCAAAGAAGATCAATGATGCTTATGATTGTCTTTTACCACTTATGCAAGAATTGAAATATTTTCAGTTTGATATCACTGATGGGCAAATCGTTGAGAAGTTTATGCAATTCTTACCTTGTCGATGGAGTGGTTTTGTTGAAAGAATGAAGGAAAGTGAAGTCATTCATCATGTCAAATTAATGAACTTCAAAGATGTGGTTGACAAAATGGAATCGGAGATAAGTCGAACCGGAAATGGTTTGTGAAAATTGTTGATTTCTCGTGGATTGATGAACAAAGAAACATGTTAAAGGCAAGTATGAGAGTTGAGTAAGAAAAAGAAGATGAACCTGACATGTCTGAAGATAGCAAACAGATGAATGAAGTTGTAGATGAGAGATGTAATGTAACTGAAGACACACACATTCTTGATGATTCTGAAATCACAAGTGAGATGAAGAAATCTGAAGATGATGTTTTGAAGTCAAAGGATGAAACTTCATGTGTTGAAGTGGTGTCAACAGAGGATGAGAGTGTTTATGAGGTTGTCTCTGATGATTTGTCTGAAACAAATACCATCATTAGTGAAGATCATTGTCATACCATTTCAGATAAAGAGGTAAGTTCAGGTACATTTTCTAAACTCTCATGCTCTAAATGTTTAAATCTTAAGGGAAAGTCTCCAATTTGTGCTGATAACAACATTCATCCGATCATTGAAGATTGTACTTTAGAGGAATATGATGAGGAGACATTGTACAGATGTGGGTTGATGGATGTACATAAGGATTATGATGATTTTCACAATAATATCTTTGATGATGTGAAACCATGTGTTTCAAATTCTGCATCATCATCCAAAAAGAGAGTTTCTTTCAAAACCCCATTGGTTGAAATTAAAAATTTTTCAAAGAACGAAAACAATAATTTTTCAAAACAAAATGGTTTTTCAAGTTCAAAACCTAAAAATCAAATTCAATCAAAATGGGTTGTGAAATCATCATGTGCATCAAATAGAGTGGAATCAAAGTGTGATACTTCAAAGTCTTGGATCAAAGAAAAGATTTCACTAAGTCCTACAAGATGTGAAAAGTTGAACTTTGAGTCTCACACTTGATGTGGTAAGAAGTCACATTTGACTCATAATGGTTCAATAAGGAATCAAAGACTGGTTTATGGTTCACCAGTGATAAATCACCAAAACCATAGGTTTGTGCAAAACTATTCTCCTACGTTTGTGGAGAGGAGAATATGTTTAGACTGTGGTACAAGAGGGCATATCATTGCGAATTGTCCTTATCTGTGTGAGTTACAAGGACATTTTAGTAATGCCAAGTCTTGTGTCACAGAGGTTTCAAAGTTCATTCCTAAAAAACATAAAATGCTAAATAAAAACAAGGAAGAACTTGTGAAAGTCTTGGATGAAGAGATGTTGAAACTATCAAAACCCTTAACGACTAATTTGGTTTTTAACAACAATGTGGTGATTCAAGATAAGTATTATCTTAAGAATGCACTTGAACAGGAACAGTTGTGGATACCAAAAACAAACAAAGTTTCAAAAGGAAATATATCTGTTTCAACTGGGAAATGGATTAAATTTCGTTATATGGATGGTCATGGTAAACTCAAGACTTCGAAGGCTTGGGTGACCAAAGTTATCTAATGGTTTGTGAGTGTGTGCAGGAGGATTTCAAGAGGACCTATCAATTGGAGGAGAGCTCATTGATAGTGGAAATTCCTGGCGTGTATTTGGTAAAATTGTTCTAATTCTTTAACTGTCATATTATTCTGGAGAATTTGACAGGTTTGGAATTACATTGCCTTATTTTCTTGATGTTTTCAAGTCACATTTATCATAATGTTTTACAAAGATGGTAAATCATATCGGTTGTCAATTTTCGGGGAATTTTTATCTTTTATGTACTTATAAAATTCTAAAAATCAAAAAGATTTTCATTTTTAGCGTTTTAGGGAGTAAAAAAATCAAAAACAATATAAAATTAGAAAATTGAGAAATTGATCCGACCTTTGAGATATGATTGTACATTGTAACATTCTGAAGCTTACTTGTATCATACAAGATCAAATTCAAAGCGATCACAATGCACTCTGTATGATATGTTGGTAGGTCTTTCACTTAATTGTGATTTCTGTAGACTAATGCCATAATCATTCTTTGTGGGACACATTACTTAGAACACAGTGTTCTATCTTTGTCCTGAGTGCGTGGTCATTTGCCTCAGTGATTGCTAATTGTATTAGTACATATATTAGTTTGATCATGTGTTTCTTTTTCAAAAGAAATTCTGAGTTCATTTTTCTTTTATTTTCATTCAAAACATGGACATTCTCTGCGTATACTTACATATCGACCTGATAGCTATGTTTTGGACATTTTGTTTTATTTTCTTGTTTTTGTTTAAAACTTGGGCATTCTATGTGTATACGAAAGTATCAATCTGATTACTAGGTTTTAAACTTAAGTTATTTTTTGGTTCAATATCCTGGTTTCATCTGTGCATAAGGAAGTATCAATCTTGTTACCGGATTTTGAACATTCTGTTTTATTTTACACCTTGTTATTTCACAAAAGATATTCTGCTTTATTTTTGCATGATCAAACTAAGCAAGAATTTGAACTTATAATTTACAATGGCATCGCTGTTGGTTGATGTTTCACAAAGCGGGGATGTGTTCAAGTGAGTGGGGAACACAAAGTCTTGTGATTGGTTTTCATTAATCCAAATTCACAACAAGTAGTAAGATTTAAAGTGGATCCATATACTGGCAATCGTCCTAGGCTTGTGCATCGAATAAATAAATCTCATTAACAATCAACAAGTAACACTGAGGTATGATTACAATATGATCTCATGTTTGGATCTTTCTCATCAAAAACATATTTATTTTTTAGTTAGAATACAAATTTTGTAGGATTCTAGGATATACGATTTTGTAATTCATAGCTTTAGGGGGAGTTTATTCAAAGCATTGAAAATTTCATAAAAATTTTCTTGTATTTTCTTTTAGACTATCCGATGTGACTTACTAATTCTTTGTAAACACTATAATTGATTTACTGTTAATAAGTGACAAAGAGAAATTGGAATTATGATGAGGCATCTAGTATGATTACCTGTGAAGAAAAAGATTTATTTTTGATTATGTATCAACTGATGCAGGTGATAAGGGTGATTAAGATCTGTGTATGAAGATGTCACTGCAGTCTAGCAGGTGAATCTTGGAAAAAGAAAGACATAAGATGGAGAGAGAGAGAGAGAATGAGATTAAGATTGAGAGAGTGAAGTGGAAACAAAGAGACTGATGAATTCTATACAACAACATTTGATACAACTGATACAATTGAAGGGGAGTATGTTGATAGCAAGGTTGTAGGGGAGTATTTTGATGTATATTTGTTCCCCGATGCACATAAAGTTTGAGCATATACAACAGCAAGGTTCAAGGGGGAGTATGTTGATGCATTTTCTGTGTGAAAGCTGCATTTACTATGTGAACTTTGCTTCTTGTATATGAAATCACAGTCTGTTGTATATGATTAAGGGTTCGGCTAAAGATCCAAGAAGGTTCGGTTATGATCGATGGCTAAAAGGTTTGGTGATCACATGGTTTAAGGTTTGGCAAACCTATTGGCAAACCTATAGGTTTGGCAAACCTATGAAACCTATATATAGGTAGACTTGGAAGACTTGGAAGCTTGGAGCTAACAATCTTACACACACAAAGTTACATTCTCTCTCTCAAGTTCAAGATCAATATTCTCTTCATCTTAGTTTCTTTCTTGTATTCAAGTGTTGGAATTCAAGTTTATTGTTTGTATACACTTGATTGGATATGAAGAATTCAGATTTGATGTATTACAATGTTTTTCTTGATCCAAATCTAGTTATAAACGGATTCCGCACGTTTATGATCGAATTGTAGAATTTCGTAATCGATTCTTCAAATCAACACGAACCTATTCTGGTAGCCGAACCTCTAGGTTCGCCCGCCGAACCCTAAGGTCCGCTGGACGAACCAAACCTATAGGTTCGCCGAACCTTCTTCAAGTTATAGGTTCGCCGAACCTATCAAAGCAATAGGTTCGCCGAACCTGTCTAGGTTCGTGGGCCAGACGAACCTTAGACAAACCTAACAGCCGAACCTATACAAACTCAAAATAAATACAACTTTTTGAATAGAAAACTATTACATATGTGCACTAACAAACTCCCCCTTAATAGTTTCTATCAAAAATCTTCATTCTTTGTCTGCAACTTTATCTTCATCTTTATCTTTAACACCACTTGATTCTCCAACCTCTTCACGAACAACATTATCCACCGCTCGTATAACAGCCAAACGTGGTATCTTTGCTAACCTCTCAGCTTCCAACTTCGCATCTCTCCCATCTCTTTCTTTTTGCACTTTCATCAGTTCAACATATAGGTAATTCACCTCATCCCAATCGCATTCAGAATGTATACCCAACGTATAACACATTCTAGCAATGGTTTGATATTGAATTGCCATGTCTTTGAAGCTCACACCATAGTCATGATAACCATCATCTGCATAGATCTCTTCTGTGTTAAGTAGATCAATGTCTTCCTTTGAACAGTTCACAATCCACACAGGATCAAGCATCCTTATCACCCTCCATTTGTCTACTTGCTTCAAGAGAATCACTCCTTCAGATGTTTTCTCATCATAAAACCAGAACTTGAAATAAGGATTCCAGTTCTGTTCCATCTTCCTTAGTCTTGGTCTTTTGAATGCTTTTGGCTTTGCATAATCATGAAATCTGTCTCTGAATTGTGGTGATAATAAGCTCCATCCAGTTCTTGCTTCTTTCTTCAACAGTCTCTCAAAAGTTTCATTATGATTTGTCTAGATAGGCTTAATCATCTTCATGCTTGCCAATGTCATGCATTCAAATGAAGGTAGGCTCATCAGATCTAAAACTTTGCCAAAATACTGACAGCTGTCTGTTCTTTTTACTATGTAGCATCTGTTTTCAATCAGTCTTCCTAGAATGTTGTGAAAGTAACCATAAGTAACAATTCGTCCAATCATCTTGGACTTAGATCCAATCTTGAACTTTTTGAATTGTCTAGTTTGGTTTTCTTGATCTTTGTCGTCCATAACCTCAATCATCATCTTGAGATTATGCAAATGATCTATAATGTACTTGGTCTCCTCCTGATAATCCATCCAGAAATCCATATTTGTATTTGCTTTAATTGGATCCAATGAAGTCTTTGAAATACTTCCAAGTTCAAATATTTTCTTCAAAGTATTCATGTTTAACAGTTCTTCATCAACAATATCATCTTTCTCAAAATCAGATAAGTTCAAATCATCATCTTCTTCAAAATCAAACATCAGATCATTATCAGTCTCAAAGAAATCTTGAAAGTCTTGTGCAGAATAGCCTCCAACAATCTCTCCTTCTTCTAAGTCTTGATTAACCAAGATCTCAACTATCTCCCTCTGCAAGTTAATATCAGAATGCAATTTGAATAAATCAAGAAAAGTAGGCAAGGAGTAATCAATAATCCTTTCAGGATATTCTATTGCATCTAAATCTTCAAGTTCCACATCAATACAATCTTTGACCCTATCAGAAGACACAACACTAACTGGAACAGCTTCAGTAGAAATCTTCAAAGGAGAATACACAATCATAGCACCAGTAACTGAATTCAGACCACCAAAACCACCACTAACACCTCCAGCACCATCATCATTCTCATCATCATCACCATGAGCATTGAAGCTCGGATGTTCATCGATATCAGAATCTCCATAATCTAACTTCTCTTATTTATCCTCCTCTTCATTTTCCTCCTTCTCTTCATCCATTTTCTCTTCTTCTTTCTCTTCTTTCTTTTCTTCTTCTTTCTTCTCATCCTCATCATCAATCTCCACCACCAGCTTCTCAGAACCAGATCCAGAAGCTGCAGTCTTTGCAATCACCTAAGTCATCATGACTTTCAAATAAATCATCTTTAGCAGTAGAAGTCTGATGAGGCACTGAAGTTGTCACAGTAGTAGAATCCATGAAAGTAGGAATAAACGAAGCCATAGTCACATACTCAGGAGTTTGACCAAAACCTCTTGGAATTGTAGCAGATAATGACACAGTAGAATCTGACAAAGTAACATGAACAATAGATGATGAAGAAGAAATCACTGGAATAGAAGAAACAGGAACTATAGAAATCTCAACAGATGAAGACACAACGGTCTTAGTAACTTTAGATTTCTTCTTCTCATATGGCCCCCCTTTAGCCATTTTCTTCTTTCTTTTAGGCCTAGAAGACCCAACCTCTTCAGCTTGATAACTAGGATCAGTAATTTCTTCTTTTTCTTCTTCAGCCTTCTTAGCAAACTTGTTCTTTAACCTCCTAACCATCTGGTTCCCAACTTGAACCATCTCATATTCAGACTCTGTATCTGGTGAATCTTCACCATCACCTTCATCAGCAGCCTCCTTCTGTTGCTCAGGCATCTCAACATCAACAGGCTCCTGTGAGACTGGTTCCTGTGAAGATTGAGTCTGTGGTTGAACTCTAGATGATTGGCCTGTAGACTTCCTAGCTTGTTGCCTTGGAGGAGGAGGAGGTTGTGCCTGATCATCATCATCATCATCAAACTCTTCAGCATCTGAACCAGAATCAGCATGCCTCCAAGCATCATCTTCAGGAGCTAAGTAGTTAGCCCTGGCACAATGTCCTATAAGCTCTTTCTCTAAAATAGCATCACCACTCCTTTGGTACACCCTGACTTGACCTAGACTTGAATCAGTCATGTGTTTCAGCTATAACAAATCAGAATCTTCCCTAGGTAACATCCCCTCTGGTAACCTCTCATCAATCAACATCTGTATAAAGCGAGGATACATGTAGAATCTATCCTTTGCCTGGGGTGATGTTATCAGACTTGTATCTGAAGATCATCCTAGAGAAATTGAACGGTTTGTTCAATATTAAGGCTACCATAGCCGATCTCATCAGATCCCTCAGCTCGTCAAATGTTCCTTTCCTCATGCTCAAGCAATGGAGTAGCACATGAGCTAGCAGCTTGTACTGCAAAGGAAGCTTTCCCTTCTTCACTGAGATGGAGTTGTAAGCTCCAAAGTATCTGATGCGGAAGAAACAACCCTTGATGCACCTTTCTGGTATGAGAGTCATACCAACAGGCTCACCACCAAACTGTAATACCCTTCGAATGTCAGCCTCTGAAATACGAAATGCTTGTCCAAGCACATTCGCATCAATGACGTACTCCTCATCAACAGAAATTAATCTGGCTGACTCCCAGAAGCTCTAAATGTGAGATCGGTAGATCTGACAGGAGTTGGATATGGCGTAGTATATCCTAGAACGACGAAGAAACTTAATTATAGGTCTAAAATCCTTGCCATTCCGAGTCGTAGGATCCAAATAAGCACAAACATTATGTTTGTCACCAAAGATTAAGTTCACCATTTCTACAATCAGAAATAAAACACAATTAGAAACAAAAATTAACAAAAATTAACAAAATTAAAAAGTCAAAAAAAATTTCTAAGTATAGACCAGCGAACCTATCCCTTTAGACGAACCTAATGTTAGGCGAACCTAAGTTAGACGAACCTGTTAACCAGACAAATCATTTGAACGAACCTTCTGATGAACAAACCTTATAACGAACGAACCTTCTGATGAACGAACCTCAGAATGAACGAACCTTCAATCAAACGAACCTTCAATCAAACGAACCTATTGGTCAAACGAACCTTGACCAAAAGGTTCGGTTCTTTTGAAATACATAGGTTCGCCGCGAACCTATCAGATTCAGACGAACCTTCAAGGTTCGGCGAACCTTAGTTCATTCAACGAACCTGTTCATCCAGCGAACCTTTCCAATTTTCAAATCAAAATTTCAAATCTTCGAATTAGAAGATAAAACTTATACACCCAGGTTCGAAACACAACGATGAACAACACTTGCAAAGACAGATTGTCCAGAACTTACATTTTAATCGATTTTGATTCAATTTAACAGGTTTGATCTAAAAAATCCTAAAACCTATCAGATTTCCTAATCTAGCCGGTCAAATCCAAAGATATCTACCTAAAAATGATCAGCAAGTGATTACGAGTCTAAAGAAATCGATGAAAAGGATTGAGATGTCGAGAATCGAAAATCGAAAAATCTATGCTTGCAGGTTCGCGAATGTGCAATCAGATGAAAATGACAAACCTTTGTCACGAACCTTATATTTATATGCACGAACCTATTCAGGCGATCCTTTCAAACGAACCTTTCAAACGAACCTGAACAACGAACCTTATCAACGAACCATTTGAACGAACCTGGCAAGCGAACCTAGTCAGCGAACCCTAACCAACGAACCTAGCCAGCAAACCTAACCAGCGAACCTAGCCAACGAACCTTTTCACAAACATACACCAGCCGAACCTTTTGAAAAAATTTGATTTTTATTTTAATTTCAAAACAAATTCATGTTTAATTGTTCCAAAGTCAAACAAATAATCAAAAATTATTGATTTAACATCAGATAAAAAAAATCTTTTTGTAATTTTTTAAAATTTTTAGAACAATTAAACTACAAATTTAACAAAACTAACTATACTAAGAAAAATCAAATCTTTTTGTTTGAGAAAGATCCAGACATGAGATCATATTGTTTTACAATTATCAACACATATGTTTGAATTAAAGAATGAATTTATTAGCAAATTGCAAGTCCAAGATGATTGTCAGTATACTTATCCTTTTAAGTTTAATTACTTAGTCAATATATCAATTTAAACAAAATTATCAAATACTTTATAATAATCCATTTACTTGAACACATCCCCGATTTGTGAATAATTAATCAAACATAAATGTTCTTGAAACTTATTACTTCAATTTTAACTAGACTGATCATGCAAAAATAAAGCAGAATTTCTTTTTGAAAATAACAAAATAGAAAACAATTTGAATTTGTTCAAATTCTTGGAATCAAGGTTGATACTTACGTATGCTTAAATGATCCAGAAAATGAACTAAACAATAATTTAAGATTAAGCTTTTAACAATCAGTTCGATATTTTCATATACGCATAGATTGTCCAAATCTTAATCAGAACCAAAAAAACAAATTTAAATCGTTTAAAGCTATAACAATCAGGTCGATACGTAAGTATACACAAAGAATGTTCCAGCTTTAAACTAAAATAAAAGAA
This sequence comes from Mikania micrantha, assembly GCA_009363875.1. Classification (NCBI taxonomy): domain Eukaryota; kingdom Viridiplantae; phylum Streptophyta; class Magnoliopsida; order Asterales; family Asteraceae; genus Mikania; species Mikania micrantha. The sequence continues at coordinate 32,011,290 of CM018687.1, forward strand.
AAACAAAATTAGAATTTCTTTTGAAAATTAAACACATGATCAATCTAGTAATTTAACTTTTTGTTCAAGAATCACTTTGTTAGAAAAATTACCACTCTTTCAGGACAAAACTAAGTACTGCATTCTAAGCATCTGTTTCTTATAAAGCATAATCAAACTTTTGTTTAGACTTATCCTAACTAAGTTATAAACCTACTAACACATTATACTTAGTACTTGTAATTACAATTTATGTTCAAATTTTTAATGATACAGATATGTCTCTAATTGCAAACAATGTGCTATCATTTCTCACATGGTTGAATCAATTTCTTAGATTTTTAATTTTTTAATGTTTTTGTGTTTTTGGTTTTTTAAATGTTTTTGTATTTTTCAAAATTTTCTCCCCCTAAAAACTAAAACACAAAAGATGAAAAATAAAATATCTGATGTTAATTCAATAAAAAATGATTACGAAGGAAGTTGATTCTTAATTACCTCACCCATGACCCGAATGCCATTTAATTTGAGTAAATACTCAAAACGGTTTTTGTCGAAGGCCTTGGTGAGAAGGTTTGCTCTTTGCTCATTGGTGTGTATCTTCACCACATCAATTATTTTCTTTTCATAGCAGTCGCGTATGAAATGAAACCGAATATCAATGTGTTTGGAACGTGAATGATACACCGGATTCTTGATGATAGCAATAGCAGCCTCGTTGTCGACATGAATTGGGGTAGTTAGAAAATTCAAACTGTAGTCTCTCATCTGTTGTTGTATCCACAAGACTTGGGAACAACAACTGGCAGCCGCTACATATTCTGCTTCACATGTAGATGTAGCAACAGATGTCTCCTTTTTGCACTGCCAAGAGACTAACCTCTCCCCCAAAAGCTGTGCACCTCCAGTAGTAGATTTGGAATCAGTCTTGCATCCTCCATAGTCAGAATCACTATAGGCATTGAAGGAAAAGTTATCATCCTTAGGATACCACAGACCGGTGTCTGGTGTACACTTCAGATAACACAAAATTCTCTTGACTGCTATCAGATGTGAAACTTTAGGCTTTGATTGATAGCGAGCACAGATACTTGTAGCGAATACAATATCCGGCATTGAGGCAGTCAAATACATCAAGCTCCCGATCATTCCACGATATAACGTAGCATCGATTAGTTCCCCCTTAATATCAGGCTCAATCCCGCAATTGGGCTGAATGGGCGTGGAAATGGGTTTACAATCAAGCATGCTAAACCGTTTTAGCACATCTTGAATGTATTTGGTCTGATGAATGAAGATTCCATCATCAGTCTGATCAATTTGTAAACCCAAAAAGAACTTGATGTCTGACATGGCACTCATCTCGACCTTCTCAATCATAACCTCTTTGAATTCCAAACACAACTGTTCATCAGTAGACCCAAAGATGATGTGATCAACATAGATCTGAACAAGGAGTATATCCTTGCCCTTTTCCCGATAAAACAGTGTTTTGTCAATCTGACCCCTATTGAACCCGTGTTCAATAAGATGAGTTGAGAGCGTCTCATACCAAGCTCGAGGAGCCTGATGTAGACCGTATAGTGCTTTGTCAAAGAGGTATACCTGATCCCGGTGGATAGGATCCTCAAAGCCCGGTGGTTGACAAACGTACATTGTCTCCTTCAACGACCCATAGAGGAATGTAGACTTAACATCCAACTGAAAAACCTTAAACTTCTTGTGGATAGCAAAAGCCAGAAAAAGTCGTATTGCTTCTAGCCGCGCCACTGGTGCAAATACTTCGTCATAATCAATCCCTTCAATTTGTCTGAATCCTTGAACAACTAAACATGCTTTGTTCCGAACAATCACGCCTCTATCATCTCTATTACACCGTGACACCCATCTGGTGCCTATCTTTTTCTTACCCTTAGGCAAATCCACTAAATGCCATACTCCCAGATTCTGAAACTGATTTAGCTCCTCTTGCATGGCCTCCACCCTGGCAGGCTCACGCAACGCCTCAGTAACAGATTTTGGCTCAATCTAAGAAATAAATGCAGAGTGCATCCATAACTCTTGAGTTCCATGAGTTCTCTCCAACTCAACATACAAACTCTCTGCGTTTGTAACTTGACTTCTTGTCTGTACTCCAACAGACGGATTTCCAATGATCTACTCCACAGGATGATTCACATGGACTCTAGTCACTGGCATTGCGGGACCCCAACATCATGATCAAGATTTGTGATATTCTGGTCTACATCTTGATCATGAGAAACTGCATCTTCAAAAATATCATGATCATCCTCAGATGATCAATCATCATTCATTGCTCCTGATATGCCTTCCTCTGTTGGATGATTATCTTCAGCTTGTTGAGAAACACCTTGATCATCAGCATTCTGCAGATCATATAACATCTGCAAGGATATTTCATCATCATAAACATTAAGAGAAAAGTTAAAAGACTCAAAAAGTTTATCATAATCGAAAAGCCAATTTGGTCCTTTGCCTTCAGGTATAGGAGTATGTCTTTGAACATCCACATTATACAATAGTTCCACAACACCCGTGCGTTTGTTAAACACACGTTTGTTGGGCAGGCTGTACCCAAGAAAAAAACCTTCTTCAACTTTAGAGTTGAATTTAGCATCCTTCTTAAGAATGGTACACGGAGCCCCGAAAGGTTCCAGGTGTTCCAAATTTAGTTTTCGATTTTGAAGCAGTTCATAGCAAGTCTTATTATGTCTATTCACAACTAGCACTCGGTTAAGAGTAAAATAGGCGGTCGCTACAGCTTCACTCCAGAAAGTAATGGGGAGCTTCGAATCAGTAAGCATAGTTCTAGCAGACTCAATCAATGTCCGGTTCTTTCTCTTAGCTACACCGTTCATCTTTCGTTCATATGGTGCACTAAATTGCTGCTGAATGCCCTTTGAATTACTAAATTCTTCCATGTTTTGATTCTTGAACTCTGTCCTATTGTCTGATCGAACACGCCTTACTCTCAACTTGTACAATGTCTCCAACCTGTTCACCAGTAAAACAAAATTTTTATAAGTCTCTGATTTAAACTTTAAGAACATTACCCATGAAAATTTTGAAAAATCATCGGTCACCACAAAACAGTATGATTCACCACCAATACTCTTCACATTAATCGGTCCAAACAAATCCATGTGAAGTAGTTCCAGTGGTTTATCAATAGAAAACACTGTCTTTGTTTTATGGGACCTCCTTTTCTGTTTACCCTTCTTGCAAGACACACACACATCAGGGAGTTTAAAGTGTTTCACCGGTACTCCATCAACCAAATGATTATGCACTAAATGATTCATCTTCCTGATATGTATTTGACCCATCCGTCTGTGCCAAGACCTAGTATCTTGCTTGGTTGCCTTCGACACCAGACACGTCTCAACTTTGTTTACCGTCTCCGCCTTAGCCATGTCCAAAACATACAAACCCTTACTCCTGTCGGCAGTCATCAGAATCCAGTCTTCAGGAATCTGAATTCCTTGTTTGAGCACATAGCATTTCTTGTCATCAAACAACACCTTATACCCTTTATCACAAATCTGTGACACACTTAAAAGATTGTTAGTTAACTCCTTGCAGTAATTCACGTTGTCAAAGGAAACTTTACCATTAGTCAAACTACCACACCCGGTAATCTGACCACCTTTGTCACCTGCAAAATTAACATAACACCCTTTCATTTCCCTGAATTCTTTCAACAATCCTAACTCTCTTGTCATGTGTCGTGTGCATCCACTATCAACAATCCAACGACTGTTGATATGGCCCATGAATGCCACATGCACAATAAATTAAAACAAAAATTTGATCGGTACCAAAAGGGATGACTCCCGCCATTCCGGCGTTGAGTCTCCCTGAATAGCCTCCTGCCATTCGATTTTGATGAACTACTTGAAAACCCATCTTCCAAGTATTCATCCTTTCTCACAAAAAGTTTATCATCTGACCTGTGTCTGGATTTCTAAAAAGAATTAGAATTACCATTTTGTTTTGAAAATTGTTTAGAAGAAAAATTGTCTTAAAACTCATCATCAGATGATGATGCCTTTTTCACCAATCTTTTAACCTGTTGTTTGTTATCTAAAACTTTCCTTTTCTGTAACTTTTCTTCCTTAACCCATACACACTCCGAATCAAATTTTCTGAGGACTCTCATTTCCTCCTCACTAGGCTTTACCCTCCTATGACTCCCACTAGATTGGATCACCTGACTGTCATTTACAGAACTTTTCTTGATCTTGTGATTTGGACAATTTGCTGAAATATGTCCTTTTCCTCCACAAGTGAAACACTGTTGTGTTTCTCGTGGAATAAAAATATGAAATCTGTTGCAAATATCCAAATCACAGTCAGCAATGACATGACCCAATCTCCAACATCTGTAGCATTTCCTTTGTGAAGTGCTCTTTGGTTTTAAATCATCACAACTCTTGGATGAACCCAAAGACTTAGATGCAACAGATGGAGATGAACTGTTATGCTTCAAACCAGTGGCTTTTGTTTTGGAATTATTTTGAAAAAACTTTGATTTGCCCTTGTTTCCAGCCCCACTTTGATTACTCTTGTCAACCACCTGGACAAACTACTTATCAACCTTTTCAGTAATACCATTTTGTTTGTGAAAAGCATTACTCGAGTCTCCTTTCTGTGTAGTCGAAGACTTAACAAACACAGTTGGCTTAAGAGTGGAGGAAGTTTTGACTTTTAATCCTGGTTTGGAAACAACATTTTGTTTGACCACTGCTTTCTTAGCTGATTTTATTTCAGACTTTGGTTTCTGAAATATTGGACTCTTCTTCTCTACACTCTTAACTTGATGACCAATCATTCTTAGAATCTCAGCTGGAAATTCTGAATCTGTGATGTCCTCGATAATTGGAGCATCATAATCAACAAACTCACTCTCATGAGATGATACACTTTCATCATCCTCAGTTACATGATCAGACACAATCTACATTAATGAAGTCGGATTAACTTCCAAATCCGGGTCAAGTTGTGGTCTCGATACATAACTGGGAGGATATGGCATAGCATGAAAACAATTACCAGAATTATCATGCGAAGATCTTTGCATGGCAACAAAGTAATCGATGACATATGCAGAATTTTGGTAGATTTCAAGCTTGCCTTTGTGTAACGCAGCTTCAGCTTTGGCTGCTGATAATTCCACTTTTAACTTCTGAACTGAGTCAAGATGCACAGACACAACATGATTATTTTGTAAAACCTTGATCTTCAAATCTTCGTTTTCTTTACTAAGTTCAATTATCTTCTTATCAAAAGCCTTTTCTTTTGAAATCAACTTCTTATTTGCTTCTGGGCATACTCTCAGATCAGAAGTTAGCTGAGAGTTCATCTCTTTCAGTCTATCAATCATCTCAAGTAGATCATTATTTACCTCATTCACCTCATCCACCTTTTCCTTTCATTTCCTAGAGTCTTCTTCCAGTGAAGCCATGAATGCACCCATCAGATCATCGTATTGTTTGCCCCAGTCATAGCCCTCATCAGCTTCACTCACAAGTGCTTTAAAAGAAGATTCTTCAGATTTCTGTTTCCGTTTCTGATAATCTTCCTTTGGCTTAAATGGGTTCATATTTCCCTGCTTCTTTGGGTGCTTGCATTCTCTTGCAAAGTGACCATGTTCACCACAGTTATAGCACTGAGTGGATTTTGGATTGAATCCAAATTTGGTGTTGCGGTCAAAGGTGAATTTCTTTCCCATCTTCTTCTTATACCGATTGATTCTGCAGATAACACTCGCCAGTGCCCATTGCGTATCTATCAGTTCCATTTCATCCTCATCAATTTGTGCATAATCTTCAACCGTAAGATTCACATTTCCAATTCTACCTGCCACCTGTTCATCGTATGCACTGACAACACATGAAAGAATAGACATATGATCTTTAACAGCTTCAACTGTAACTTTCCCAAATTTGTAGTGTTGAGCTGCACTGGAGGTGGTATAGTGTCAGACTTCTTCTCATTATTAGAGTATGATGAACTTGTACTTTGACTTGTAGAAGCAGAAGGAACATTAGTATGCTCTGACGTACAAGAGAGAAAAGCAGTCTGAATTTTGGCAGATGATGCAGGTGGTGTAGCAACAGAACCACCGTACAAGGAAGGATCTTGTGTGACATTCACTTGTCTCGCTTTCCTTTTATCCTTCATTTATTGTTCCTCAAGCTTCTGAATAAACTCTACCAATGTTAATCCAGGTAGATTCTCCCTCAATATCAGGTACAAGGAGTTCCATTTATCAGGCAGGGCATCAGCTAGACAGTCAATCTTCTCATCTTCTGAATATTCAATGCCACATTTTCTCACTTTGGTCAACAAGTGTCTGTATATAGTAATTAAGGCATCTAGACTCTCATTTCCAATGATGTTAAAGTTCTCAAACTCCTTTCTGATATCTGTTGCCTTCTTTTTCTTCAGATTCGTGTTGCCTTCAACTCTAGCCTTTAAGGCATTCCAAAGACTATAAGCAGTCTTGTGTTCATCGAATTGATGTAGAATTTGGTTTGGAATAGCTTGACACAATAACCAATAAGCCTTTTTCTCTGAGACATATTTCTTTTGCTCATCTACATCCAATATTTCTAAAAGTTGAATTAAATCAGTTCCAACGACCCTGGGTCTCTCATAAGGAGATAGAATTCTCTCCTATAGATTCGTGTCTGTGCCATTAAGATGAGTCTCGAAGCGACCCTTCCAATTGCCATAATCCGCCAAATCTAATAATTTTGGCACCTTGTTGGCACTACCCACTTCTGTCTCACTGATCAAAATGCTATGGAGTTTGGAATTCTGACTAGCCATAGTTGCGTACATCTCAGACATGATTTTTGAATTTGTAAGCAGCGAACCTTTTCAAGAAAAACACTAGCCGAACCTTTTCAAACAGACGAACCTACAACAACCAATCGAAACTTTTAACAGCAAACCTTGATCTCAAGCGAACCTCTAGACAGGCGAACCTATAGACAGGCGAACCTTGAAACAAGCGAACCCTTAAACAGACGAACCCTGAAACAAGCGAACCTTGAAACCAGACGAACCTTCAGCCCAAACGAACTTTGAAGAGAACTATCACAAGAACCTAGCAACCGAATCTCAGACGAACCTTGCAACACAAACGAACCTTGAACGAATCTTGCACCCGAACCTCAGAAGAATCTTGAACAGTAACCAGGGAATCTCAGGCGAACTATCAGACGAACCTTGAGCAAAACTTGGACGAACCTTAGGCGAACGTTGGACGAATCTCTTCAGAAAACGCAAACGAACCTTCTGAAAAACCCTTCTAACAGCAAACCTTTTTGTTTAGCAATTCACAGGTTCGTCTCACGAACCTGTAGCGCAAAATTCAAAAATTTTGGGAGGGAAACCTTCCAAAACTTTGAAAAGTCTTTCTAAAACTCCAAAATCACACCTCCAAATCGTGAATTGTTGTAATTCAACAACAACTGAAGATAAAATCAGTCACAAACAGCAATTAATCGATCAAGAAAAGAAAATTTTAAGTCATCAATGATCATCAAGTCTTCAAACCTTCGAAATCACTTGAGTTCTTTGAATTTCTTCTGTAGAGCCTCACCAAACGCTCTGATACCACTGTTGGTTTGGTGATACGGATCAGGATCAATAACGAAGCTCTACGAACTATCAACCACGTGCGGAATCCATGATCATTATGTATAGAATCAAAGAAATGCAGGTAATTTCATAAACAATCTTCTATTAATCAACAAATGATTACAAGAAGTTCACTCAGAAATACTTTCTCACACAGAGAATTCTCACAGGTTTTTCTGAAGTTCTGTCAAAGTTATGAATAATTCAGCCAAACCTCCTATATATACAACACTGTCAGCCGAACCTATTCTGGGAGCTGAACCTCTAGGTTCGCTGGCCGAACCCTAAAGTTCGCTGGCCGAACCCTTAGGTTCGCCGAACCTGTCTAGGTTGGTGGGCCAGACGAACGTTAGACAAACCTAACAGTCGAACCTATACAAACTCAAAATAAATACAACTTTTTGAATAGAAAACTATTACATATGTGCACTAACAACAATAGACTACAAAGTCATCATTGCCTTCTGGGAGTGTTAAGATTAGAGCATTGCACAATTTTTGTTTCAGTGTTTGAAATGCCTCTTCTTGTTTCTGTGTCCACTCGAATGGTTCACTCTTCTGTGTTAGCTTCGTGAGAGGCAACACTATCTTAGAGAAATTCGAAATAAATCTCCTGTAATAACCCGCCAATCCCAATAATGATCTGATCTCTGTTGGTGTTGTGGGCACATCCCAGTTCTTGATTGCTTCAATCTTGGCCGGATCCACATGAATACCATTACTGTTAATCACGTGACCCAAGAACTAAACTTCTCTTAGCAAGAATTCACACTTGGAGAATTTAGCATATAGTTGCTCGTTCTTCATAAGTTCCAAGATTGTCTTGAGGTGTTGTTCATGTTCCTTCTCGCTTCTTGAATAAATAAGTATATCATCAATAAAGACCATAACAAACTGATCTAGGTACGGCTTGCACACCCGATTCATTAAATCCATGAACACTGCCGGTGCGTTCGTCAATCCGAATGGCATCACCATGAATTCGTAGTGACCATATCGGGTACGAAATGCCGTCTTGGGTATCTCGTCCTCTTGAATCTGGAGCTGGTGATAACCTGAACGCAGGTCTATCTTTGAAGAGCACAGAGCTCCCTGTAACTGATCAAACAAATCATCAATTCTCGCTAACGGGTACCGGTTCTTGATGGTAAGTTTGTTGACCTCTCTGTAGTCGATACACATTCTGAAAGATCCATCCTTCGTCTTAACAAAGAGAACCGGAGCTCCCCACGGTGAGAAACTCGGTCAAATGAATCCTTTATCGAGCAGCTCTTGTAATTGATTGGACAACTCTTGCATTTCTGATGGTGCAAGTCTATAAGGAGACTTAGCCATGGGAACCGCTCCCGGAATCAAATCAGTTTGGAACTGCACCGATCTCTCGGGTGCGAGTCCCGGTAAATCATCCAGAAACACGTCCGCATAGTCTTTCACGACTGGAACATCTTGAATCTTGATTGCTTTCTTGTCTTTTTCTACCACATGAGCTAAGAATGCGATACACTGTTTTCGTAGGTACTTGCGAGCCTTCATACACGATATTATCTTGACACTGCGATTTGATTGATCTCCGTGAACTTCCAAGATCTGATTGTTCTCCACTGGAATACGTAATAGCTTTTTGATATCGAAACTGCCCAGTTCCATCGGTATCAAATCGATGGAAAATGTATGATCGCCAAGTGTTAGTGGGCAATTCCTAAGTACTGTGACAACTGTTATCTGTTTGCCATTTGCTATCTCAATAGTATAAGGGGAGTCTAAAGATTCCTCAACATGATTAAGATGGCAAGCAAAATCGGATGAGATAAAACTCTGATCCGCACCAGTGTCAAATAATATGGATGCATAAAAGTCAGATAGGAGAAATGTACCCGTGACCACATTCGGGTCTTGTCGAGCGGCAACAGCTCCAATTTGAAAGGCTCTACCTCTTGCTACTTGAGCCCTTGGTTGATTCTTCTTGGGAAAATCCCAAGAAAAGTGTCCAGGCTCGCCGCAGTTGTAGCAAGAGCTGTGATCAGCAGCAGCAGCAGCTGCGTTGTTGTTTCTGTTCAAAGTCCCCGTGCTCTTGCATTGGTTGGCCCAGTGACCAACCTTCCCACAGTTAGTGCATTGTCCGCACTGGATGTTTGGTAGATGATGATACTGGCAGCTGTTGCACAAAGGTGTTATGCCAGTGTAGGGCCTCTTGATCTGTAGAGGTGGTGGTTAGTTGATCATCGATGTCTGAGTGGTCGCCGCAAAGTTCTTGACCACTTTTTGTTTCTTGGCCGGTCGTTTATCCAGCTTCCTTGAAGTTCCAGCCTTTGCTTCAGTTTCTTTCTTGAAAGTCCCTTAGGCAACCATTACATCAGTCAAAGTTGCTGACAGAGTAATAGTCATCTCCATGGTAGTAGGGTGGGCAGAAATCACGTGCCCTTGGATACAATACGGTAGTCCACCAACATACCGCTCTATCCTTTTCTCCAGTGTTGGCACCACGTCCGGTGCGAATGTTGCTAACTCTTGGAATCGGGTGGTGTAGGCCAGATGCCCAGCACCAATCATGACAAGATTGAGTAGCTCAGTCTCAACCTTCTTCAGTTCATTCCTTGGGCGAAACTCTGCCCTCAGCATAGCCTTGAAGTCATCCCAAGGCATAGACAGAGCCTCATCCCTGCCCCCATCTCAGTGCTCGCTTGTTAAACGAGCCAGCAGCATATCTCACTCTATGCTAGTGAGGATAGCCACTGATGTCGAGAGTCATTTCCATCTTCTCGATCCACTGGATCAATCCGACGGCACCCTCACTACCACTGACACTTGGTGGCTTGCATCCTACAAAATTCTTGAAGGAATAGTCCTCATGGTGTCGGGTGTTACCGCTGCCTTCTCCAAATGAGATGGCGATGTTGTTACTGTTGTTGCTGTTAATCCGGTTCATCATGTCAGGTATCACATCCCGCTGTTGACTGGTCAGTAGTGTGGCCAGTGGTATAGTAGCAGCATCCAACTCATGAGCAGGTGGTGGCGGAAGAGGAGGTGAGGAGGAGGTAGATGTGGAGGAGATTCAGGTGGTGTCGGTGTCGAAGAGTGCAGTGCTGAGTCTTGTGGTGGCGGTGGCAGTAAAGCTGGTGGTCTTCTTGGCGGCATTCTGATCATAACCGAAATAAAATCGATTAGTGCAGTGATCAGACGCAGAAGACACATTCAAATAAAATCCTATGTTGTATGTTCACTACATAAGGGTCCCTAGGTTATAGTCTAGGTCAAACCGTTTAAGTAACATGACCTATATTTCTCTATAACCATGGCTCTGATACCAATCTGTCACACCCCAAGCCGGCGGGCTGGATTGATTTTCCCGTCGGGCGGAAGGTTCTCGGGGCGCGATATCGCTTGATAATCAAAATGATCAGATTGTTTGCCTAGCACATGATATATAAATGAGAAATGCTAATCATGACAAGGATATAGAATTACAAAGTTAAGTTACATTGTTTCATTCATAATTTAACTAACTAAATCTATTCCAAATAATCAATGTTTTACTATCTTGTAACTGTACAAGATCTACAAAATATGATTCATGGTTTTGTCATTTCAAAGGTATGCTTGATACAAAATGTAGCTAGGTCAGCTAAAAGTCCACTAGCTATGTTCTTGAATACTGATGATTAAACATGTTCGTCACCTGAGAAAACATGCATTTAAACAAAGTCAACACTAGGTTGGTGAGTTCATAAGTTTGATAATTGAAAACATTGATTTGTTTACATCCACAGTCACAATGTCGTACATAATACTTGTAAGTTGTTTGATTCACCCGTTCACACAATGGCCTCTCCATAGTTATATTTACAAGTAGTATATCATCCTATTAGTTATGCTTATATATAGGGCATATGTAGGGGAACAAGCCCTAGCCAACATCCCACCACATATCTAATAGAACTCAACACCACTTGCAATACAACTCTAGATACCTATTTTCATCTCACATGTTCTTCCCGTTTGATATTCACCCATACGTTGTGTTCATCACCCAGTGTTATATGTAGAATAATATGATCAGAGGGGTTTAGTTATCAAACCAAAGTATTGATAAACCCTCAATGTGTTAAGAAAATTAGATTAATTTAAACTGATCCTTGTTATTATTCTCTCGCTTGTGGGGTTAACTGTTAATCACTTTTAATATTAAGAGTGTTAGTTAACCATTTGATATCTTGTTCTCAACTTGAAGTGCATAGAGCCTAAAAGGAATCCGTTGCAATCCTCACGTAATTAGATTGCAATGCATCCGATTTACCTCTACCACTTTGTCTTCCCATAGGCCTCATAGAAACAATTACCTGTAATATGACATGAGAGAAAGTAAATTCTTCAGTCTACTAGTCAATAGGAATCGATGGATTAATTACAATTATCACTATAGATTAATATCACCATGTGTCGCTTACCAGACCCCAACTGTTCGTCGCCCTGTCACCGGTCATACGTTACCGGCCAATGATAAATACGATCAACATACCAGCCCTACAAGCTAGAGGTTTGTCAAACCTATGGTATCACTATGCTATCATCGGTTTAGTCACGTCAAACTAACTGGTCAGCGATTTGTGTGAGGGACTTACAATGATCAACTTGAATACATGGCACATGATTGTTGTGATATAATACAGACAGTTCAATAGTAATCAATTGTATTGTGTGTTCACCAATGTTGTTTGTTCTCAATGTTGTGTGTTCTCGTTGTTCTTAACAAAGTTATATAAGAACTTGTCTTATTATACAATGTTAGTTGTTGTATGAATGATGTTGTTATCATGAAGATACATTATCATCATTATCATTCTTGTTGTTCCATATGGTCACCCTATTGTCACTACAGTGTTGCAAGAGCTAGTCTTACTACACTTACTCGACTCAGGTGGTGGATGATACTTGTTTCGTGTTATCTTGTAGTCTGCACCGAGTTGTAAGCTGAGTGTTATAAGAATTTGTCCTATTACACTTAGCTAACTCCGGTGATGAATGATATTATGAAGATATATTATCTTCATATCATTCGTGTTTGTTCTTGTTATTGTCATCATGTTCACCTGTGATAATCTCATTGTTTGTTCTTGTAAGAATAATTAAGTGTTATAAGATAAAATCTTACACCTGCATTATTCTATTGTGTTGATGATTCATGAAGTTACATTGTCATGTTTCATCTTAGTCGTCTTAGTTATGTTATGATCATACAAGCATGCATACAATGATAAGCGATAATAAGTCAAGCAATATTATCTAAATCAAAGTATAAGCAATATGTTTAACTAAGACTTTTAAATAAATAAAAGATTTAGCATGTTTCTCAGCCCCGAGAGTTTAAAATCAATTAAGATTAGAAAAGGGGGCGTATGAACTCACCTTGTTGTTGATGTGGTTGACTAAGTCTAAACAAGAATGCACGCTCTCTTTGTTGTTCTTGATGTTGTTTTCACGATCCTATATTGATTTCATGTTTTTTGTAACTTGTAAGTATAAATTGTATGTACTTGAGTGTGTGTAGGTGTTAGTCTAAGTCGGCTAACACTTATCGGCCTTGATAACACTTAACCTACTAGATTTAGGTTAACACACTTTGTTATTGATTTTAAGTTCCACTTGAATCATTGTCATGACAAAAAGGGTTCTAAGTATACAACTTAGGTTTTAGATTAAATGCTATTAATCCTTAGCATCTTGTAACATAACTTTGTATTATACTTGCTCCATTTGTCTCAACACTTTAAACTACTTGTTAACATATTCAAAATTACATTGTTTTAGGCTTTATGAACTAAACCCAAACCTTGCCACCTTTGTAATAATCATGATTACTATGCATGCAATGTTATTATTAACAATTGATTCCTTGTGTTAATTTTAACTAAACCACGTCGGCCACGTGTTGGGTCAGGCCGAATGATTACGGTGAGCCATCTATGTGTGGGCTGATTGAGATTGAACATGGGCCGAGGTAATCTCATGGGACAAACAAATGGACCCTACCCAATTGGGCCGAATCAAATGTGGCCGAATCAGGTGCTTGGCCGCATGGTTATCATGGTCGAATGAAGGGGTTAGGTTGAATCTAGGTGTCTGCAGAATGAGAAGGTTCGAATGGGCTTGCATGGCCGAACGAATGTTCTGGCCGAATCAGGCCCTTTTGATAGAATGATGTTGATGGTAGAATGGGCAGGGGCGAATGGCCCATGCCCGACCGAATAAGACTCATACGCCGGTGGGGCTCGGACGAAGCTGCTTTGGTCGTGGTTAAATAGGCAAGCCCATGGCCATTCGGCCGAATGGGTTCCTTCGGCGGGCTGAAGGTGTATGTCGGCCATGGGTGTTCAACCAAGTTCCCAACCCAATCTAGGCTGGTTCTATGGCGGTTGTGTGTTAGCACTAGTTTCCCAAGTGTTTTGTTGAGCATGAAAGGGGTCTAGAACCGGTTTTTGGTTAGTGGTCGACTAAGGGTTTAGAAAACCCTAATTCTCGCTATATTTCATCACATATTACCTCTTTTCAGTGGGTTCTTGTCTCAGATCGGTTGTACTTTCGTGTAGAGGAGATTAAGGGCTTCGTTTAGGCTCAAAGATGGCTCAATTTCATCAAGAAATGAGTGAGTTATGGTGATTTGAAGATCAACTTCTTCTAGAGAGAGAAAGTTCCGGTTTGGGGATTTTAGAGAGAGAGAGAAGGGTGTTAAATGAGAAGGATGAACTCATTGAGGGTATTTATACCCCGAGGGAGTTCGGGTTCGTTTCGTTTGCTCGGTTCGTGTTTTCGTCGCGCTTCCGGAACGTTACGCGCGTATTTTACGGAATTAACTAAAAAGAATTTATTTTTAATATTTAAAAGGTGGTTATTATTAGTAAATCCTCTAAATTTGTTTCTCTTAAATTATTGAATCGAATTCGATTATTTTAAACGTTTCGTCGGATCGCGTCACCATCGCGCGTATTCGTTCGAATCGTCACCCGACCGAACACGACGATTGTTTTGCTTTCTGACTTCTGTTTTCTCCTTTTCAGTCATCATTTCAGAACTTTAAACTCACAGATATGTTTGTGTGAATCGTTACCCACGCAAACACACTGTCAATTTGTTATTCTGAAACGACACTGCTATTTTGTTTTGAATTGTGTTTCCTCACTGATGGACTCAACTATACTTCGTGTTTTCACATTTTTTTCATACAGATTTATCGGCCATCTGATTCCTGTCATCTATGGATATCAAATCACAACCGACATGTTCTTGTTGTTTACTTGAACACTGTTGTTTCTCTTGATTCGTTGTATAAATTGTACTTAGGTTTTCACCTAAATACATGAAACTATTGTTTATCGTGAGTTGTTGTACTTACGGTATTTAAGTTTTCACTTAAATACGTACAACTGTTGCTTGTGTTCTGAGTTCTGTGGTTACAAACATTGTTCACGCATTACCGGACGATCAGGTACTGGATGTCACGAAAAGGGATGTTAAATTACGTACTCATGTCATTCAATTAAAGCATGCAAACACTTTGTAATTGTATTGCAAACCCCAGGTTTTCGAATTCTATTGATTTGAGAACGGTTGAAGAGCTCACCTAAGCATATAATTGCAATTTAAGGTCGTAAACGCTTTGTACTTGTGTTGCACCCCGAGCTTTAAAAATACAAATATTTAAATAAGGTTAGGGACTCATCTAATCATATGATGTTAATTGATGCATGTAAACACTACGTTGAAAACACAATGTTTTGGAAGTCTAAAGATTTGAAAACGGGGTTATGAACTCACTTAATCATATGCTTGTAATTTAAAAACGTAAACACTTTGTAATTGAATTGAAAACACCGAATTTTATATATACCAAGAGTTGAAATGGGGATATGAAATTTCATAAGCATATCCTTGTAATTGAAGCACGCAAGCACTTCTAAATTGGATTCAAAACCCCCCCCCCCCATTCATGAATCAAATAATTTGATAACAGATATTAAATTATGTACTCATGTGGTTCCAATTAAAGCAAGCAAACACTTTTAATTGTATTACAAACCCGCGGTTTTCGAATTTTAATGATTTGAGAACGGTTGAATAGCTCACCTAGGCATATAATTCCAATTTAAGGTCGTAAACTCATTGTACTTGTGTTGCACCCAGAGCTTTAAAAATACAAATATTTAAATAAGGTTAAGGATGTTAGTGCATATATGTAATAGTTTGCTATTCAAAATGTAAATTATTTTAAAGTTTTGTATAGGTTCGGCTATAGGTGTTGCATAGGTTCGTCTGGCCCACGAACCTAGGCAGGTTCGGCGAACCTATTGCTTTGATAGGTTCGACGAACCTATAACCTGTGGAAGGTTCAGCGAACCTATAGGTTTGGCAACCTAGGTTCGCCTAGCGAACCTAAGGGTTCGGCCGGCGAACCTAGAGGTTCGGCTGTAGATAGGTTCGGCTGACAGCTGATTGTATAAATAGAAGGTTTGTCTGAATTCTTCATAACTTTTGGACAGAACTTGACAGAATTCAGAAAACCTAAGTGTGATTCTCTGTGAGAGAAACTTATGTAATCATGTGTTGATTAGTAGAAGAAGATTGTTTATGAAATTACTTGTTGTTCTTTGATTCATTTTATATCAAACATGGATTCCGCATGTGCTTGATAGTTGATAGAGCTTCTAGATCGATCCTGATCAGATTTTACCAAATCTACAGTGGTATCAGAGCCATTTGGTGAAGTTCTATATTGATTTGATCAAAGAATTCAAGTGATTTGAAGATTTGAAGATTATGGCTAAAGTTTCTTCTTTTCTAGTCGATTGATTGTTGTTTGAGATTCGTTTTATCATCAATTGTTGTTGTATTACAACAATTCATGATTTGGTGGTGTTATTTTGAAGATTCAGAAGGATTTTTCAAAGTTTTGGAAGGTTTCCCTCTCAAAATTTTTGAATTTTGCTGTACAGGTTCGTGAGCCGAACCTGTGAGTTACTGGAACAAAAGGTTTGCTAGAATTGAGAAGTTTCTGATGTTCGTCTGTGTTTTCAGAAGAGGTTTGTTCAGTTTCAGTGAAGGTTCGCTAGTTATTTTGCAAGGTTCGACAGAGGTTCGCTGGTGAGTTAGCAAGGTTCGCTGAAGGTCCAAAAATACTAAGTCTTCTAACTGAAGTCCTAGTCCAAAAGCATAAGCTTCTAAATTGACCTAGGCTTCGGATGCAAGGTTCGTCATAGGTTCATGTGATAGTTCGTCTGAAGGTTCGTTTGGGTTGCAAGAGGTTCGTCTGGTTCAAGGTTCGCTCGGATCAAGGTTCGCTTGTCTCAGGGTTCGCTTATCGATTATGATAAAACTTTTGAGTCTTATAACTTGTCTCCTAATGTTACTGATGACAATATAACCTTGCAGATGTTATATGATCTACAGAATGCTGATGATCGAGGTGTTTCTCATCAAGCTGAAGACAATCATCCAATAGAGGAAGGCACTTCAGGAGCAATGAATGATGATTGGTCATCTAAGGATGATCAGGATGTTTTTGAAGATGCAGTTTCTCATGATCAAGATGTTGACCAGAATATCACAAATCTTGATCATAATGTTGGGGTCCCGCAAGTGCCAGTTACTAGAGTCGATGTCAATCATCCTGTTGAGCAGATTATTGGAAATCCGTCTGTTGGAGTACAGACAAGAAGTCAAGTTACAAACGCGGAGAGTTTGTATGTTGAGTTGGAGAGAACTCATGAAACTCAAGAGTTATGGATGCATTCTGCATTCATTTCTTAGATTGAAACAAAATCTGTTACTGAAGCGCTGCGTGAGCCTGCCTGGGTGGAGGCCATGCAAGAGAAGTTAAATCAGTTTTAGAAGTTGGGTGTGTAGCATTTAGTGGATTTGCCAAAGTGAGAAAAGAAGATTGAAACCAGATGGGTGTTAAAGTGCAAGAGAGATGATAGAGGCGTGATTGTTCGGAACAAAGCACGTTTAGTTGTTCAAGGATTCAAACAGGTCGAAGGAATTGATTATGACGAAGTGTTTGCACCAGTGGCGCGGCTAGAAGCAATCCGACTATTTCTAGCTTTTGTTGCCCACAAGAAATTTAAAGTATTTCAGTTGGATGTAAAGTCTGCATTCCTTTATGGGTCGTTGAAGGAAACAGTGTATGTTTGTCAGCCACCGGGCTTTGAGGATCCTATCCACCGGGATCAGGTTTATATCCTCGACAAAGCACTGTACGGTCTACACCAGGTTCCTCGTTCCTGGTATGAGACACTCTCGACTCACCTTATTGAACACGGGTTCAATAGGGGTCAGATTGACAAGACATTGTTTTATCGTGAAAAGGGCAAGGATATCATTCTTGTTCAGATCTATGTAGATGACATCATCTTTGGATCTACCGATGAACAACTGTGTTTGGAGTTTAAGGAGGTTATGATTGAGAAGTTTGAAATGAGTGCCATGTCAAATATCAAGTTCTTCTTGGGTTTACAAATTGATTAGACTGATGATGGAATCTTCATTCATCAGGCAAAATACATTCAAGATGTGCTAAAACGGTTTAGCATGCTTGATTGTAATCCCATTTCCACGCTCATTCAGCCCAATCACGGGATTGAGCCTGATATTAAGGGCTAATCGATGCTACTTTGTATCATGGAATGATCGGAAGCTTGATGTACTTGACTGCCTCAAGACCGGATATTGTATTTGCTACAACTAACTGTGCTCGCTATCAATCAAAACCTAAAGTTTCTCATCTGATAGCAGTCAA
Source organism: Mikania micrantha (assembly GCA_009363875.1). Lineage (NCBI taxonomy): Eukaryota > Viridiplantae > Streptophyta > Magnoliopsida > Asterales > Asteraceae > Mikania > Mikania micrantha. Next base: position 32,029,726 of record CM018687.1, read on the forward strand.
GAGGATTCTTCGTTATCTTATGGGTGCACGAGACACCGGTATGTGGTATCCTAAGGATGATAACTTTTCCTTCAATGCCTATAGTGATTCTAAATACGGAGGATGCAAGACTGATGCGAAATCCACAACTGGAGGTGCACAGTTTTTGGGGGACAGGTTAGTCTCTTGGCAGTGCAAAAAACAGACATCTGTTGCTACTTCAACATGTGAGGCTGAGTTGTTGTTCCCAAGTCTTGTGGATACAACAACAGATGAGAGATTACGGTTTAATTTTTTTGACTACACCAATTCATGTCGACAACGAGGCTGCTATTGCTATAACCAAGAATCCAGTGTATCATTCATGATCCAAACACATTGATATTCGGTTTCATTTCATACGTGATTGCTATGAAAAGAAACTCAATGATGTGGTGAAGATATATACCAACGAGCAAAGAGCATACCTTCTCACCAAGGCCTTTGACAAAAACCGTTTCGAGTATTTACTCAAGTTAAATGGAATTCGGGTCATGGGTGAGGTAATTAAGAATCAACTTCCTTCGTAATCATTTTTTATTGAATTAACATCAGATATTTTAATTCTTTGTTATTTTGTGTTTTAGTTTTTAGGGGGAGAAAATTTTAAAAATAAAAAACCATTTGAAAAACCAAAAACACAAAAACATTAAAAAAATTAAAAATTCTAAGAAATTGATTCGACCAAGTGGGAAATGATAGTACATTGTTTGCAATTGGAAGCATATCTGTATCATTAAGAACTTAAACATAAAGAGCAGTTACAAGTACTAAGTATGATGTGTTAATAGGTTTATAACTTAGTTGAGATGGATTTAAACAAAAGTTTGATTATGCTTTATATGAAACAGATGCTTAGAATGCAGTACTTAATTTTGTCCTGAAAAAGTGATAATTTTTCATACAAAATGTTTCTTAAACAAAAAGTCAAACGACTAGGATTGATCATGTGTTTAATCTTCAAAAGAAATTCTAATTGTTTTTTTTCTTTTATTTTAGTATTTTAAAGCTGAAACATTCTTTGCGTATACTTACGTATCGACCTGATTGTTATAGCTTTAAACAATTCAACTTTGTTTTTCTTGGTTCTGATTAAGATTTGGACAATCTCTACGTATATGAAAATATCGAACTGATTGTTAAAAGCTTAATCTTAAATTATTTTTTAGTTCATTTTCTAAATCATTTGAGTATATGTAAGTATCAACCTTGATTCCACGAATTTGAACAAATTCAAATTGTTTTCTATTTTGTTATTTTCGAAAAGAAATTCTGCTTTATTTTTGCATGATCAGTCTAGTTAAAATTGAAGTAATAAGTTTCAAGAACATTTATGTTTGAATAGTTATTCACAAATCAGGGATGTGTTCAAGTAAATGGAAATTATAAGGTATTTGATAATTTTGTTTAAATTGATATTTTAACTAAGTAATTAAATTTAAAAAGGATAAGTATACTGACAATCATCTTGGAATTGTAATTTGTTAATAAATTTATTCATTAATTCTATCAGATGTGTGGATAATTGTAAAACAATATGATCTCATGTCTGGATCTTTCTCAAACAAAAAGATTTGATTTTTGTTAGTATAGTTAGATTGGTTAAATTTGTAGTTTAATTGTTCTAAAATTTTGAAAAATTACAAAAAGATTTTTATTTTTATCTGATGTTAAATCAATAATTTTTGATTAATTGTTTGACTTTGAAACAATTAAACTTGGTTTTGTTATGAAATTTTAAATAAAAAATCAATTTTTTCAAAAAGGTTCGCCTGAAATAAGGTTTTTGAGAAGGTTCGTCCACAAGGTTCGTTGGACAGGTTCGCTGATCAGGTTTGTTGGTAAGGTTCACTGATCAGGTTCGTTGGAAAGGTTCGCTTAATAGGTTCGTTGTTCAGGTTCGACTGAGAGGTTCGTCCAAAAGGTTTGTGGACAGGTTCGCCTGAAAAGATTCGCTTGAGAGGTTCGTCTGAAAGGTTCGGTCAATAGGTTCGCATATATAAACCAAATTCGTGAGAGAGTTTCGTCACTTTCACTCTGTGCACAGACGCGAACCTGCAAGACTCGTTTTTTTGACTTTTGATTTTGGACCTCCAAAGCCTTTTCGTTGATACCTTTAGACTCGTAATCAGTTTCTGATCATTTTTAGGTATAGATCTTTGAGTTTAACCGGTTGGATTAGGAGATATGACAGGATTTAGAATGTTTAAAGTCGAACCTGTTGTTTTGAATTAAAATTCAGTTAAATCTAATTTTTGAACAAACTGCTTTTGTTAAAAATGTTCATCGTTGAGTTTCGAACCTGGGTATATAAATTTTGTCATCTAATTCGAAGATTTGAGAATTTGAAAAGGGTTGTCAACACACTTAGGCATATTAGTGTAGTTTAAATACGTAAACCCAATGTAATTGTACGGAAAACCACCAGTTTTGGAAATCCAAGGATTCGAAAATGAATTACGAGGTTACTTAGGGATAACATGGTAACTGAAGCACGTAAAGACTTTGCAATTACGCTGAAAACACCATGTTTTAGAAGTCCAAAGATTTGAAAACGGGGTTAAAAACTTACTTAAGAATATCCTTGTAATTTAAACACGTAAACACTTTGTAATTTAATTGCGAACACCGAGTTTTAAAAATACAAAGAGTTGAAATGGGGTTATTAAGTTACATAAGCATATCGTGGTAAGTGAAGCACGCAAACACTTCGAAATAGGGTTGCAAACCCCAACATTCAGGAATCTAATGATTTGAAAAGGGATATTAACTTACGTTATCATGTCGTTCCTGTTAAAGCACACAAACACTTTGTAATTGTTTTGCAAACCCCTGGTTTTTGATTTCTAAGATTTGAGAACGGTTGAAGAGCTCACCTAAGCATACAATTGCAATTTAAGGTCGTAAACTCTTTTTAATTGTATTGCACCTTGAGCTTTAAAAATACAAATATTTAAATAAGTTTAAGGACTCATCTAATCATATGATGGTAATTGATGCACGTAAAGAATTTTTAATTGTTTTGCAAACCCCGTGTTTTCGAAATTCAAGGACTTGATGGGGGTTGTCAACACACTTAAGCATGATGTTAAAGTTTAAACGCGTAAACCCTTTGTAATTATACGGTAAACCGCAAGATAAGGAAATCCAAGTATTCGAAAATGAGTTACGAGCTTACTTAGGCATAACATTGTAACTGAAGCACGTAAAGACTTTGCAATTATATTGAAAACACAATGTTTTCGAAGTCCAAAGATTTGAATGAACTAACTGAAGCATATCCTTGTAATTTAAACACGTAAACGCTTTGTAGTTGAATTGCAAACATCGAGTTTTAGATATACAAAGAGTTGAAATGTGGATATGAAGTTACATAACCATGTCCTTGTAATTGAAGCACACAAACACTTTGAAATTAGGTTGCACACCTCGACATTTAGGTATCAAATGATTTAAAAAGGGATATTAACTTACATACTCATGTCGTTCCAATTAAAGCACACAAACATTTTGTAATTGTATTGCAAACCTCCGGTTTTTGAATTCTATTGATTTGAGAACGTTTGGAGAGTTACCTAAGAATATTGTCGCACCCCGAGAAATCCCGTCCCTTCCGGGGCGCGAGCGACGGGCTGTCAGGATCGCAGTCTCCGGTCACACAATGTTGCGAGACCTATATGTCTGGTTTCATACGTACATCCAATAACTTGGATAAAACGGTTTAGTAAAATCAGAGTTGCGGAAGTTTAATGTGTAGGTTATCAAAACAGTTAAAGTTCATAAGTTGCATAAGCGCTGATAAAATAGTCTTCAAAATAACATAAGTTTAAAGTTTGCGGAAACGTTAAAGATTTTTAAACGATACATGACATAACAAAATGATAAATGTTCTCAAAGACTAAAGCACTATGTAGATGCATGTGACTCCAGCCTAGCATCCTAGATTCCTCGTGCCCGTGCCTTAGTTACCTAAGAAAACATGCGAGTAAAAGGTCAACACAAAGGTTAGTGAGAGCACATGTTTTATGTCTGCAATAAACATCAAATGTTTAAAGAAAGTGTTTTGCAGGTCCACATTTCATTACAGTGCAATATCCATTGATAGCTAGTCAATATGAGTTATACCATATGCGGGTTCAACAACCGAATCTAACATGCTGCCTCCCACCATATCCATCCAACAAGATATGGCAATGTTGTTTGGTCAATTATGCACTGTTCCGACCTCCATTCAGGGTTGCCATACGGCGCGCAACAGTGGGTCTTGTCAGGCCCAAATAGTACTATTCAGAATTACCACGCTATGCGTTACGTGCTATTAACGGTTCAAGATGTGTTTAATGAGGACTTATCAGTTTTGTGGCTGGGTGCCACACATATGCGTATACGCGATATTAGCATGCACAAATGTAACCAAAAAGTATGTATGTTGTTCAAAAGTAGTTTGTATGCAATGTTTTCTCCCCCAAAGGTAGAAAATAGAAAAAGGGGTCGTGAACTCCGGTGTGATTGTGTTCGCGTCCTGCGAATGCTAGAACCTGCCAGTATGCACCTACAACCATATAGGTGTGAGCATGTGTTCTGTGATGTGTTGTATCCCATACAACTCCAAGTGTCGGTGTGCTCAACCGAGTGTTTTTATGTTGACTTGTGTTGACTCTACGAATCGTTGGTGACACGTTGGTTTCGTTTAGTTTGATTATGTGTCTTAATGCTAGTAAGACACCAACATGCATTCTTATGACTCTAATCGTGATGATTACACATAAGTCATGTTTCGGAAATAGTAACGTTTCTGTTTAGGTAAAAGTTTCCATATTTGGAAAGTTTCTATTTTAAGAAAGTGTGGTTATGAAATCCCATTTCATAAAATCAATACTCCAGTATGTTTGTAAAACATATGTAAACACTTGAAATAGGTTGTTTGTGCATAAATTACCATTTATACCGTTTTACCAAATTAAAGTTTCCTAAAATAGTAAGTTCTCATTTAAAAGCTTGTTTTCACAAATCCAAGTTTCCAATATGTTTAGGAATCATTTTTAAACATATTTCAATGATCACAAATCCTCAAAACATCTTAAAACATCAAAAGCCCTCTTTTGATTTACAAAAGTTTCCTTATATAGTAAGTTTCCTCAAAACCATGTTTTTGACAAAATCAAATGCCCAAATGTGTTTCTAAACACTTCAATATGCATTTGACAACATCTAGACATGTCTAACATGTCTAGATCATCATCACAAGTCACCAACATGCAACAAAAAAGCTTCCTAATATAGTAAGTTGCATAATATCATCATCAAATCAACAAAACCCAATCTTAGATGATTTCTATCATCAATCTATTTCAAAATATATCAATAAACACTCTAGACCCATTAAAAATTCTTGCATGTGAGCGGATCGGAGTTGCATGTGACCAAATACACTTGCATGTGGGTTTTTAGCCCTTGCATGTACGATCTAATTACTAACAAGCATGTAAGACTACCTTAGATGCTCCTAGAATCGCACAAGATGGCTGTAGCAGCTCTAGTTGCTCCTAGACAACAACGATTAGCAGAAAACAAAGTGATGGTGATGATCTTCAAGCCCACCAATCTTCCCCTTCAAGCTTCTTGTGAGTTCCTAGCTTCAATCTTCAAGTATGGGAGCTCCAATGGCTTCCATTGGGTGAAAAATGCATGTAGCAGCTGGTTGGGAAGGGAAATGGCAGGATATTTGCATGTGGGTTCGAGTATAATGAGTGAAAATAGAGTAGGTATCATTTTTGTGGCTTTTAAGAGATTTTTCAGCGATTTAGCTGTCAGGCGTACCGCCTGGCGAGGAACTTTGGCTCCAGGCGTACCGCACGGATGACCTTCATCCGGATCTTTCCTTTCCTACCCACGCGTACCGCTGAGGTTCTCTTGTTGGGCTCAGGCGTACCACCTGGAACTCCAGACAATCCCAATAGGCCCAATTTCATCGTTTAGATCCGTTTTTAAATCCTTTCATGCTTATGACTCATCGTTTAACATCATTTGAACTTAATTACCAATGTTTGGTCATGTGTGACTCAATTTTTATTCAATCGTTTGTTCACCAACGCTCGTAAGACTCGTGTGTGTTTCGATAATTCCTCGAATTATCGGTGATCGTTTGTGTTTGTGTTTTACGAAATGTTTTCACGCTTGATTAATCCTAATCAACGTGTAATGCACAATTCAATAACTCCTCGAATTATTGTTTTATGTAAGTGTTTGTGTTTGCCACACTTGGTTCCCAAAACCAATGTGAAATGTATGATTTGATAGTTCCACGAACTATCGTTTCATAGTAGTTTGTGTTTGACTCATCTAATTAAACATAATTAAATGAAATGCAACAAGTATGAATGGGAAATGTAAGGGATGTAAGAGTTGCAATTTACCTGAAATTGCCTGGTGTCACATCATCCCCTTGTTGAAAGAAATTTCGTCCCGAAATTTGGTTGTTGTTGGTAGTGTCTAAGAACCAAATTTTCTGGTTGTCACATCATCCCCTTGTTGAAAGGAATTTTGTCCCGAAATTTATTCGTTGTTTTTGGCGTTCAACGTTGTTTGTTTGAAGAGGTGGGGATATTTGCGCATCATCTGATCCTCACGTTCCCACGTGAATTCAGATCCGTGTTTTGAGTTCCATCGGACTCTGACAATTGGAATCTGACTTTGCTTGAGTTGTTTGACCTCACGGTCCATGATTTCGACCGGTTCCTCTATGAACCGTAGCTGTTCATCCACCTAGATTTCTTCCAGTGGAATCACTAGGGTCTCATCGGATAGACACTTTTTCAAGTTCGAGACATGAAATATGTTAGTGCACATATGTAATAGTTTTCTAATCAAAAAGTTGTATTTATTTTAAGTTTTTAATAGGTTCGGCTAATACATTTGTCTAAGGTTCGTCTGGCCCACGAACCTAGACAGGTTCGGCGAACCTATTTGTTTGGCAACCTAGGTTTGCCTAGCGAACCGCCAGCGAACCTTAGGGTTCGGCTGCCAGAATAGGTTCGGCTGCCAGTGTTGTATATATAGAAGGTTTGACTGAATTCTTCATAACTTTGACAGAACTTCAGCAAACCTGAGAGTATTTTCTCTGTGTGAAAAAGTATTTCTGAGTGAACTTCTTGTAATCATTTGTTGATTAATAGAAGATTGTTTATGAAATTGCTTGCATTTCTTTGATTCTATATATATTGATCATGGATTCCGCACGTGATTGATAGTTCGTAGATCCTCGTTATCGATCCTGATCCGTTTTACCAAACTAACAGTGGTATCAGAGCGTTTGGTGAGGTTCTACACAAGAAATTCAAAGAATTCAAGTGATTTTGAAGGTTTAAAGACTTGAAGATCATTGATGGCTTAAATTTTTCTTTTCTTGATCGATTGATTGTTATTTGTGACAGATTTTATCTTTAATTGTTGTTGAATTACAACAATTCACGATTTAGAGGTGTGATTTTGGAGTTTTTGAAGGATTTTTCAAAGTTTTGGAAGGTTTCCTTCCCAAAATTTTTGAATTTTGAGTTACAGGTTCGTGAGATGAACCTGTGAATTGCTGAACAAGAAGGTTCGCTGTTAGAAGGGTTTTTCAGAAGGTTCGTATGTGTTTTCTGAAGAGGTTCGTCTAAGTTTTGCTCAAGGTTTGTCTGATAGTTCGCCTGAGGTTCGCTGGTTACTGTTCAAGGTTCGTCTAAGGTTCGGGTGCAAGATTCGTTCAAGGTTCGTCTGTGTTGTAAGGTTCGTCTTAGATTCGGTTGCTAGGTTTGTGTGATAGTTCGCCTGAAGGTTCGTTTGGGCTAAAGGTTCGTCTGGTTTCAAGGTTCCCTTGTTTTAAGGTTCGCCTGTCTGAAGGTTCGCTTGAGATCAAGGTTCGCTGCTCAAAGGTTCGGTTGATTGATTATAGGTTCGTCTATTTGAAAAGGTTCGGCTAGTGTTTTTCTTGAAAGGTTCGCTGCTTACAATTTCAAAAATCATGTCTGAGATGTACGCAACTATGGCTAGTCAGAACTCCAAACTTCAGAGCATTTTGATTAGTGAGACAGAACTGGGCAGTGCTAATAAAGTGCCAAAATTATTAGATTTGGCGGATTATGACAATTGGAAGGGTCTCTTCGAGACTCATCTCAATGGCACAGACACGAATCTAAGGGAGAGAATTCTATCTCCTTATGAAAGACCCAGGGTCGTTGGAACTGATTTAATTCAACTTTTAGAAACATTGGATGTAGATGAGCGAAAGAAATATGACTCAGAGAAAAAGGCTTATTGGTTATTGAGTCAAGCCATTCCAAACCAAATTCTACATCAATTCGATGAACACAAGACTGCTTATAGTCGTTGGAATGCCTTAAAGGCTAGAGTTGAAGGCAACACGAATCTGAAGAAGATGAAGGCAACAGATATCATAAAGGAGTTTGAGAACTTTAACATCATTGGAAATGAGAGTCTGGATGCATTAATTACTAGATACAGACACTTGTTAACTGAAGTGAGAAAATGTGGCATTGAATATTCAGAAGATAAGAAGATTGACTGTCTAGCTGATGCCCTGCCTGATAAGTGGAATTCCTTGGTACTTATATTGAGGGAGAATCTACCTGGATTAACATTGGTAGAGTTTATTCAGAGGCTTTAAGAACAAGAAATGAAAGATAAAAGGAAAGCAAGACTAGTGAATGTCACACAAGATCCTTCCTTGTATGGTGGTTCTGTTGTTACACCACCTGCATCATCTGCCAAAATTCAGACTGCTTTTGTCTCTAGTACGTCAGAGCGTACTAATGTTCCTTCTGCTTCTACAAGTACAAGTACAAGTACAAGTTCATCATACTCTAACAATGAGAAGAAGTCTGACAATATACCACCTCCAGTGCAGCTCAAAACTACAAATTTGGGAAAAGTTACATTTGAAGCTGTTAAAGATCATAATCTATTCTTTCATGTGTTGTCAGTGCATACGATAAACAGGTGGCAGGTAGAATTGGAAATGCGAATCTTACGTTTGAAGATTATGCACAAATTGATGAGGATGAAATGGAACTGATAAATACGCAATGGGCACTGGCGAGTGTTATTCGCAGAATCAATAGGTATGAGAAGAAGACAGGAAAGAAATTCAACTTTGACCGCAACACCAAATTTGGATTCAATCCAAAATCTACTCAGTGCTATAACTGTGGTGAACATGGTCACTTTGCTAGAGAATGCAAGAACCCAAAGAAGCAGGGAAATCTAAACCCATTTAAGCCAAAGGAATAGTATCAGAAACGAAAAGAGAAATATGAATAATCATCTTCTAAAGCACTTGTGAGTCAAGCTGATGAGGGCTATGACTGGGGCAAACAGTACGATGATCTGATGGGTGCATTCATGGCTTCATTGTAAGAAGACTCTGGGAAAGGAAAGGAAAAGGTGGATGAGGTGAATGAGGTAAAAAATGATCTGCTTGAGATGATTGATAGACTGAAAGAGATGAACTCTCAGCTAACTTCTGATCTGAGAGTATGCACAGAAGCAAATAAGAAGTTGATTTCAAAAGAAAAGGCTTTTGATAAGAAGATAATCGATCTTAGTAAAGAAAACGAAGATTTGATGATCAAGGTTTTACAAAATAATCATGCTGTGTCTGTGCATCTTGACTTAGTTCAAAAGTTAAAAGTGGAATTATCAGCAGCCAAAGCTGAAGCTTAGTTACACAAAGGCAAGCTTGAAAACTACCAAAATTCTGCATATGTCATCGATTACTTTGCTGCAATGCAAAGAGCTTCACATGATAATTCTGGTATTGGTTTTCATGCTGTGCCACATCCTCCCAGTTATGTATCGAGACCACAACTTGACCCGGATTTGGATGTTAATCCGAATTCATTAAAGGAGATTGTGTCTTATCATGTAACTGAGGTTGATGAAAGTGTATCATCTCATGAGAGTGAGTTTGTTGATTATGATGCTCCGATTATCAAGGACATCACTGCTTCAGAATTTCCGGCTGAGATTCTGAGAATGATTGGTCATCAAGTTAAGAGTGTAGAGAAGAAGAGTCCAATATTTCAGAAACCAAATTCTGAAATAAAATCAGCTGAGAAAACAGTGGTTAAACAAAATGTTGTTTCCAAACCAGAATTAAAAGTCAAAACTTCCTCCACTCTTAAGCCAACTGTTTTTGTTAACTCTTCTATTACACAGAAAGGAGAGTCGAGTAATGCTTTTCAAAAACAAAACGGTTTTTCTGAAGAGGTTGATAAGAAGTTTGTCAAGGTGGTTGACAAAGGTAATCAAATTGGGGCTGGGAACAATGGCAAAACAAAGTTTTTCAAAAGAATAATTCCAAAACAAAAGCCACTGGATTGAAGCATAATGTTTCATTACCATCTGTTGCATTTAAATCTTTGGATTCATCAAAGATTTGTGATGAATTGAAGCCAAAGAGTACTTCAAAAAGGAAATGCTACAGATGTTGGAGATTGGGTCATGTCATTGCTGAATGTGATTTGGATACTTGCAACAGATTTCATACTTTTACTCCACGAGAAACACGAAAGTGTTTCACTTGTGGAGGAAAAGGACATATTTCAGCAAATTGTCCAAATCACAAGATCAAGAAAAGTTCTGTAAATGACAGTCGGGTGATCCAATCTAGTGGGAGTCCTAGGAGGGTGAAACCTAGTGAGGAAGAGATGAAAGTGCTTAGAAAATTTGATTCTGAGTGTGTCTGTGTTAAGGAAGAAAACTTACAGAAAAGGAAAGTTTTAGATAACAAACAACAGGTCAAAAGATTGGTGAAAAAGTCATCATCATCTGATGATGAATTTTATGACAATTTTTCTTCTAAACAATTTTCAAAACAAAATAGTAATTCTAATTCTTTTTGGAAATTCAGACACAGGTCAGATGATAAACTTTTTGGGAGAAAGGATGAATACTTAGAAGATGGGTCTTCAAGTAGTTCATCAAAACCAAATGGCAGGAGGCTATTCAGGGAGACTCAACGCCGGAATGGCGGGAGTCATCCCTTTTGGTACTGATCAAAATTTTAATTTATTGTGCAGGTGGCATCCATGGGCTATATCAACAGTCGCTGGATTGTTGATAGTGGATGCTCACGGCACATGATAGGAGAGTTAGGATTGTTGAAAGAATTCAGGGAAATGAAAGGGTGTTATGTTAATTTTGCAGGTGACAAAGGTGGTCAGATTACAGGGTGTGGTAGTTTGACTAATGGTAAAGTTTCCTTTGACAACGTGAATTACTGCAAGGAGTTAACAAAAAATCTTTTGAGTGTGTCACAGATATGTGATAAAGGGTATAAGGTGTTGTTTGATGACAAAAAGTGTTATGTGCTTCAACAAGGAATTCAGATTCCTGAAGAATGGATACTGATGACTGCTGACAGGAGTAAGGATTTATATGTTTTGGACATGGCTAAGGCGGAGACTGTAAACAAGGTGGAGACGTGTCTGGTGTCGAAAGCAACAGAGCAGGATACTAGGTCTTGGCACAGACGGATGGGTCACATACATATCAGGAAGATGAATCATTTAGTGCATAATCACTTGGTTGAAGGAGTACCGGTGAAACACTTTAAACTCCCTGATGTGTGTGTGTCTTTCAAGAAGGGTAAACTGTGACAATCCGGCAATTTCGGATTAACCCCGTTAATCAGAAAATTATCGGAAACGTTACGAAATCATACAATATTGAATTAGAGGGACTAAAAGTGAACAAAATCAATGCCTAAATAATTAAACTTCAAGGATTAATAGTGCAATTGTGCTAAACTACTAAATTTTGACTTTAGAAAGTCAAAATTTCGAATTTTGCTCAAATAAAACCGAAATATCATGATTACACAATGTTATGGCTGAATTGAACTTCAATAATCATTACATTTATGATACTAATGACTGTTATACGTTATGAGAACAAATCATTATGGAATTAAACTCAAATGCTAGCCAAATTTCGAAACCGTTTTTGTATCATTATCAAATCAGTTCAATTAGATCATAATACATCAAATCGAAAGCTCAGAACCTTTAGTCGGCATTATTAGGTTCTTATACATTCAACAATTTGATCTAAGAAGCCACACAAAGAATATTTTGATCGTGAGTCGGCCGAACCTCAACTTAAAAGTCGAACTACTACGATTCAAGACCAAATCAAGTAAGTAATCACTTCTACATAAACTAAACAGGCCGACCAATCTTAGCCCCATGACAATTGATGATTCTAGTATCGAATTATAGGTGTTCGAATTCTAGGGTTCATGTTAACATACGGTTTGGGGGTTTTAATGTAAACGGATTCAAAACTCAAATTGATTCACACTATCAGTTTCGTGATATCATGTTAAACGAAAATCCTATATCAATTTCATATCAAAATTTAGAATTAATTGATTTCAAATTCTAGGGTTCTAACTAGAAAATGTTTTGGGGATTTTGATATAGATGGGTTCTAAAATCAAATTAAAGAGTACCTTTAGCTTCAGATGATTTCGACTAAGCATAGTCCCATCATAATTTGGAGTTTTAACATCGAAAGATTAGATTTCAAGTTCTAGGTTTCATTCTGGGAACCGAATTGGGGGATTTGGTCGAGATGGGTTCCAGAATCAAATTGAATGGTTCTGTGAGTTTCAGATAACTTCGAATAATGATAACCCTCTGTCAATTCGATGTTTCAACAATGAATTGAATGATTTCTAATGTTAGGGTTCATAGTATAAAACGATTTTGGGTTCTGGGTATAAATGAGCATGAAAATACAATTAAATGTTACTGATAGTTTCGAAATCTCGTGTTTAATGAAAGCTTTAAGATTTTTCAGATTAACATAATCGAAATTGATCAAATTGAATTGTAAGTTATAGTATACACGTTCGAAACTAGGAACAATCAAGTTACAACGATTTGAGTTGATGATTTATCAAATTGGATGCATGGTTGAACTCGGTTGGGTTCCCCGAGCCAAAGCCCCATGTTTATGGGTTCGATCGGGTTTAAGTCGTGGCTCAATTGGAACCAAGTTGGTTCGGTAGTCAAACAAAGGGGGAACGGCTATTTAATGTTTAAAACAATTAATCTGGAATCCATATTGCGAAACCCTAGTGGGCTGAGACGGTAAGATGTATGTGTTGTGAGGGGAAGGTCACGGGTTCGAACCTGAGGGCCTCCGGTTTTGTACAAAAACTCTATTTTTGGTGTTTTAGTCATAAAATATTCGTTCTAACTCCGTTTTAATCCGTTCGAATTGTCTTGGAACCAGATTTGAATTATGAACATAATAACACAATAAAATTTATATTTTTGTTCAAAAATCACGGTCGCGTATATTTACGTGCATATAAACATAATCGTGTATGTTTATATTATTTAAACAAATGAACACAAATTCACGACACTTTCGTATGTATATTCCGAACAATCTAACATACGTGTGTTGACACGTATGTGATTACACACATTAAACGACATCTTGAATAACACAAAGTTATTGTTTGAACACAGATTCTTCGTAGAGGATTATCTACGCGAGTTCACGTGTGTTTGATCATTCTACTCAAATTCAAAGGTGCGTACACGTCCCCTTTTCTTATTTTATTTGTTTTGGGGGAGAAAACATGTGCAACAAACATTTTAGATACATATCACTTGCATGAGTTAGCTGTTTACATTAAGTGTTAACATAGCATTACAAGCCCTTACATATCGAACCGTTTAGTTTGTCGTAGTGCAAAGCGTGGTAGTTGGAAATAGATCTATTAGGTTTGACAAAGCTCACTTGGTAGATTGTAGGTTTACGCAAGTGTTTGACAAGCCAATTCACATTACTATTGTTTGTGCTAGACAATAGTGGAAAAGGCAAATTACACTCTAACAGTCAGCTTTGGTGTCGACCGCTTATGTAAATAGTACAAATGACTGGCTGTCATGACTATGCATGTGTGATTATGTTATCTGCAAACATTTTGATTCAAACAGTTGTTTCAAACATTTGTGATCAAAGAAACCTATGTATGCACCAACCTTTGTGTTGAGTTGATTTACATGTTTTCTCAGGACGTTAAGGTACACTAACAAGCAAGCATGGACTAGGATGTGGAGTCGCATGCATATTTTAATTCTTGTGTTTTGAACTTGGACATTTAAGATTTTGAGTTGTAATTTACTGTTTTCAAACTGTTACGTTTGTTATTGTTTTAAAAACGCTTTCGCAACGTTAGAACTTTGATATTACAGTTTTAGACCAAAGTTATGTTTGAAAAGCATATAGAGGAGCCGATAGCTCCAGCATTTCAGGATTATGAGGAGGATCTAGAGGAGGATCCCGTGGAGGACCCAGTGGAGAATTCGGAGGAGGATCCCGATGAGGACGACCCGGAGGAGGATCCTGAGGAGGCACCACAGGAGGACCCACAGGAGGCTCCTAAAGAAGATCCTGCTGAGGATTCATTCGACTGGATGCCACCGACATTTCGTGCCTCTAAGAGGCCACAATTTGAGTCTGATGATGTCACCCGATTGACCTGGGAGTCAAAGTGGGCTAATGATAGGATCGAGCACATCACGCAGGAGCTCAGAGATGTGAACGCTCGATATGCGGAGCTTCGTAGTGTAGTCCAGGGGATGGAATCTCACATCGTACATCTGACTACACGAGTGCAGGAGGAGGAACACCGAGCTGACATCGCTGAGGGGAGGTTGATTGCGTTGGAGGAGCAGTTTGTATCCGACGTAGAGGAGGAAGAAGAGGAGATACCAGCACATAATGTTGATTCTGATGCTGATTCTACTATTGAGGATGCCTGATTTCGTTTTATTTTAAACCTAGAAGGGGCGGGTTGTGTCCCTGTATTAGATGTTTGAAACCTTATGTTTTGATGTTGAAAGCATTGTAATCACTTTGAATTATTATCTATTGGAAATTTATTACTTATTGCCAACAGTTGTGTTCAATCATACAGTTACATGTTTGTTGTTTGTTGTATTGTTTACACATTTCACATTGGATTTTGGTAACACTCTAACATTTATTCTAACTAGGAAGATAATGGCCGGTGAAAACATCAATATGACAGTTGCAGAACTCAATGAGCTGATCAACAACAGGATCGCGGAGGCTATCGCGAACTACACTCAAACGCACATGACAGGACCACATGGTCCAACTGGGGGTTAGTGAACCAACAGGTGTGCACGTTCAAGACGTTCTTGGACTGCAAACCTCATAATTTCAAAGGATCGGAAGGGGCCATTGGACTCCTTCGATGGATTGAGAAAGCAGAATCAGTATTTGAAATGTGTAACTGTCCTGAAGGGAACAAAGTCAAATATGCTACAGGTACGTTGGAGGGTCCAGCATTGACCTGGTGGAACTCTAATGTTCAGACCTTGGGATTGGGAGAAGCTAATGCCTTGACCTGGAATGGGTTCAAGACATTACTGCAAGAGGAGTATTGCCCTTGCAGTGAAATACAAAAGCTGGAAGATGAGTATTGGCATCTTAAGATGGAAGGTTCTAATATCGAGGAGTACACTACTCTGTCACATGAATTAGCCAGGCTCCTACCACACATGGCTAATCCACCGAGCAAGTGGATTGAGAAGTATATTGGGGGACTAGTGCCTCAGATCCAAGGGTTAGTCACTTCTACGAATCCCACAACGATTCAACAGGCTGTTCGGTTGGCGCATCAACTGACTGATCAGGCAGTGCTACAAGGAACTCTGCCTAAACGAACAGCAGCTACTAAGGTGGGAGACCACAAGCGGAAGTGGGAAGGCAGCAACTCTAAGAATTTCAACCAACAACCGTTTTAGCAGAATCGCAAGCAGGATTCGAACAAGACTTATCCCAATTCAAACAGTGGTCATCAGTCATCTGGGGGGTATATTGGTAAGTACCCAAAGTGCAACAAATGTGGATTCCATCATGTTGGGTATCAGTGTGATAAGTATCGGTGCCAACGGTGTGGTAAAGGAGGGCATGCAGCCAAAGACTGCCGCGGGGAACTGCAAAACAACTCCAACAATCAGAACAACAACCTGAACAACACTCAAATGGGGAGTTATGAGTGTGGCAAGCCGGGGCATTTCAAAAATGATTGCCCACAACTCAAGAAGGGCGGACTAATGATTCAAATGGCAACGGCAACGGTAATGGCACCAATAACAACAACAATAACAACAACAATGGTGCTAGGGGCTGGGCGTTTGTGATTGGAGGACGACAAGCATGGGAGGATCCCAACATTGTCACGGGTATGTTCCTCTTGAATAATCACTATGCCTCTATGCTATTTGAACCTGGTGCAGACCGGAGTTTTGTATCTAGTAAATTTTCTAAGTTGCTAAATGTTAGTCCCACTGCCTTAGAAAACACATTCACTGTAGAACTAGCTGATGGCAAGTTAATTGTAGATGAACAAATTCTTAAAGGATGTATCCTTGATTTGATTGGTCAAACACTGGAAATTGACCTTATGCCTATCACTTTAGGCAATTTTGATGTAGTCATTGGCTTGGAGTGGTTGTCGAATCACCGGGCTGAAATAGTATGCCATGAAAAGATCGTTCGTATACCTCTTCCACATGGAGAGACATTGTATGTACAAAGAGAGAAGAGTAGTACGCCACTGCGTCTCATATCTTGTATGAAAGCACACAAATGTCTGCGTAAAGGTCATACAGCAGTTATAGCACTTATAACTGAGAAGCCGGTAGCTGAGAAGAAGATCGAAGACATCCCAGTAGTTTGTGAATTTCCTGAAGTATTTCCAGAAGACCTACCGGGATTACCACCTATCAGACAAGTGGAATTTCGAATCGACCTTACACCAGACGCAGCACCGATAGCTAGGGCGCCTTATCAACTTGCACCATCTGAAATGCAAGAGTTATCTACACAACTGCAAGAGTTGTTGGATAAGGGCTTTATACGACCTAGTTTTTCACCTTGGGGAGCTCCAGTCTTATTTGTTAAGAAAAAGGACGGGACCTTCCGTATGTGTATCGATTACCGGGAATTGAACAAGGTTACCATCAAAAATCGGTATCCGTTACCTAGAATTGATGATCTGTTCGATCAGTTGCAAGGTTCGAGTTACTACTCGAAGATTGATCTCAGATCGGGTTACCATCAACTCAGAGTGCAAGAGGAAGATATTCCGAAGACTGCATTCAGGACGCGCTATGGCCATTATGAATTCTTGGTCATGCCATTTGGGTTGACAAACGCTCCAGCAATATTCATGGATCTCATGAATCGAGTCTGCAAACCTTATCTTAATAAGTTTGTCACTGTTTTCATTGACGACATTCTCATATATTCTTAGACTGAGGAGGAGCAAGTTGAACACCTTCGATTGCTGTTAGAATTACTGAAACAAGAACAATTGTACGCTAAGTTCTCGAAATGTGACTTCTGGATGTGAGAAGTTCAATTCTTGGGTCATATAGTCAATGATAAAGGCATACATGTTGATCCAGCGAAATTGAAGCGATTAAGAATTGGGAAGCACCAAAAACCCCTACCGAGGTACGACAATTCCTTGGGTTGGCGAGTTATTACCGACGATTCATTGAGGGTTTCTCAAAGATCGCTCAACCACTTACAGCTCTCACTCACAAAGGAACGTAAAACTGGACGGATAAACAGGAAGCTGCATTCCAGCTATTGAAACAGAAACTCTGCAGTGCACCGATTCTGTCCTTACCGGAAGGGACGGAAGACTTTGTGGTGTATTGTGATGCATCTGCACAGGGTTTGGGGTGTGTGTTTGTCACACCCCTGCGCCGCGTGCGGAATCCACGGCGCGGTGACGTATGAACAGTTGAATCATGCACAAGTATTGAATAAGAACAACCACAATGGATTACTACATTTCATAATGTTTAGACAGTTGTTTAGTTACAGACAATCTATCTACCAAAAGAAAGACAACTACAGACCCAAAATATAGTTTACAAAATAAGACTTCAAACAAGACAATTAAACAATTAGGATTTAGTGTGTTTCTAATCCATCCTAGCATGTTTCTTCATCTTGTTCTATCTTAGTATGGTCTCCTTAGTTGTCCCTGAGAAAGTTTTAAACCTGATTACCTGAAACACGTGAAAAGTAACTGTCAACTACAGACGTAGTTGGTGAGAACAATAGGTTTAATCATTTGTAAACATGAATATATGATATAAGGCATAGGTATGTTAAAGTAATAAATGATTCACATGGATGAGCTGCAACCCAAACTAACATCAAGTAAGAAAATGAGTGTAAACAGTCCAATCACTGTTTGCACGAGAGTCAACATATAATATCAAGTCCCAAACCACGTTTGGAGTTAGATAATGTGTCAACAGTTTTGATAAAACCATACGTAACCGAAATCTGCAGTTAGTTTATAAAACAAATCTAAAAACTAACTGCAGCAATCGGTCTGCCCAAATGTGTGTGTCAGCTTTCCCTTGTTGTGATCACCCAGTACTAACGCTAATGAATATGATACTTGATGCATTTATAAGTTTGTTTACAACAATAGACACCATGTTTCTGAACCTTACTTTAAACGAGCGTGTTAATGCCTTATGTGAAAACATGATTAAAAACCTTGATTTAATCCCATGAATTAAATCCTTAGTTTTTGAATACCGTGAAATGAATCCTCTGATTTGAATACCATAAGTGAATCCCTTGATTTGAACATCACCATGAAACCATTGTTTGAATACCATGTTTGGAACCCTTGATTCAAATACCATGAAATGAATCCTTTGGTTTGAATGTCATGAAATGTGACCTTGTATATTAACAAGGTTTTTAACAGAAAAGTTTATAAAATTCATTATTTAAAAGAACATATCATTTATGAAACCTTTTTAGAAGAATAGTTCAATAGTTTAATAATCCTTTAAAACGGTTGATGAATTTCCTGAAGCAGTTGATAAATCCCTTGGATTTGTAACATGAACCTGAAATGTTGATAGGAATACACACATCTTGTGTAATGAAAATACAATTATAAATGAAGAGTTTGATCACGTGTTCCACCCCAAAACAGTTATAAAACAGTAAAAGAGGGGCTAAAGTTCTTACCTGTCTGCAGTAGACTCTGAACTAAAACAGATAGCAAGTAGCAAACAGGACTTCTAATTGGTTCCTATATCATTGTAATCATACATAAGATATAAGATTTATAGTTATATAGACTTTGATTCATTGATTGACTCGTGTTCTCTCGAACTTGATCACTCTTGATCACTTGATCATGATTATGATTGTTGTGTAAACTTTGAAAGTTATGCTTTGAATCACTTGATTGATCATGGGTCCATAAAAATGATGTGTGATGTCCTTTTATGCACAAACTTGTTTGTACAGCATCATATGTGATTTAAGAGTTTGATAAACCTTTGATACCCCAATGATTAACATAATTTATGAAAAAGTGTTCCAATTGTTTTAAGACCTTGTGATTGTGAATATATCTTCATGATTATTGTTAAGTTACAACTTAACCTATTCATGATCAATTCACAAGTATCATAAGTCGAAGCCAACACAATTTGGGCCTTAAACCCATGTAACGAGGGCTTAACAAAGGCCATGGGCCACTTAGATCACTATGGGCCAATTGAATGTGATATTTGGCCAACCAACTTGTTTATGGACCATGTAAAATGTCAAAGACAATATTGGGCCAACTTCAAGCTCTTAATGGGCCGAAATCCATTATGTGGATCAAAGGGAATAACATGAGCCAAGTATAATTGGTTTGGGCCGGATGGGATGAAATTTAACTCATTCTAGTGTGGGCCAAGGCAGACAAATCGATTGGGCCAAGAAGTGTAAAGAAAATCGCATGTTGGGTCTCGGCCAACCCCCTTGGCAGCGAACCTTCTAAGGTTCTGGCCTAGGGTTCGGCCAGAGGTGAGGCCACATGCAGGTTCAGCTCTAAAGGTGTGCATCCAAGGTTCGTTTTCATTAGATGGTTCGTCGGTCCAAGAAATGGTTCGTCCCCATGATGTTGGTTCGGCCTCATGTCAACAAAAGGTTTCGATGCTGTAACATCAGTGCCGAAACCGTCGCCGGAACAGTGATCTTAAACAGTATCAAGAACAGTAAACAGGTATGAATCATACACATTTCAGTAATTTTCATATTCATATCATTTATCATTATCATGGTGAGTTGTCATAGAACAGTTTCAGACACATTTAACAGAAACACAGTTCAGAACAATGGTTCTTGAGTCGGATAATTATCTGGCAACACAGAACCATTAAGTGATTATTTGCTTAGGAATTATTATGTATAAACGTATGTGAGGTTTATAGAACAAAACACACGAATATTGTTATGTGAATGCTAAATTGACGGGTTATTTGTATAGGTGACGATCTGTCCGAATATATCTGAAAGTTTAACGTTCTGAATGATATTCTATAATTAGAAAACAAGGTTGAAAAGTATAGTTATCGCCGTGTTCGTACGGGTGACGATTCGAACGCATACGCGCGATGACCGTACATTTCGATTTAAACAGTTAAATTTTGTTTTAAAATTTTTATAAATAAGAAGATATTAGTTAATTTATTAGGAATCACAACCTAGAATAATTAAAAGATTTCTAATTTTATAATCGTGTCGTTTCGTCGCGAAAACTACACGATCCGACATTTTACGCGAAACCGATCGAGACCGAACATCGGGTGGCGGTGATACATTAAATGAGAACATTTAATGCACCACCAACCAACACCAACTCACTTTCTAGACTCAATCTCGTCACTTTCTCTCTCTAACTCTCTCTCTCACTAAAAAGTTAACCTTCTCTCTAAGGTTGGAAGCTTGTTTCAAGTGGGATTCGATCAAATTTGGTGTCATCTTGATCCTCTCATCTCGTAGATCACGGGAGTACAATTTATTTGAGCTTTCATCCACGAAATTTGAGGTAATGTTCAAGTTCAAACTCGGTTTTATAGGGTTTCTCGAGTTTTTGTGGGTGTTGCCATTATAACTGATTTTAAGACACTTAGGACACGTAGGAAACTATAGATGTGAAGTTGTAACAGGTTTAGACTCGAAGATAGGGATGATGAATATGAAACACCTACAGGTTCGTGAAGAACCCTTGGTCGCGCCGCACAGCTCCCCGCCGAACCCTCAGATACTTAGCCGAACCTTCCTGGTTCACGAACCCTGCATGGGTTCTGCAACGAAACTGTGATGGTGCAGCAACGAACCCTGTAGCCTCTGAACCACAAACCTGCAACGAACCCTGTGATCACATGCTACGAACCTGTTATTGTTCAGAGCCACGAACCCTTTTTAAGTATTACCAGCACCGAACCTCATTGTAGAAATGAACCATGAACGAACCCACTAGGCTGGCGAATCTTTACGCGAACCATGGTCCCCTCGGCCGAACCCAAATGGTTCGTCAATGAGGAGATGATGGCCGAACCCTGGGAACAAACCCTAGAAAGGTTCGCTGCCTTGGGACATCAAGCCGGATCTAAAAGTCGTTTAATAGAGTTAAGGCGGAACTAGAATCAACAAGACTAGAGGTAATGATCTAAGAAATGATTAGTTAGTCATTAACTAAAGTTCTAACTAGGTATGAATTTAATACGTTGCATGCATGGAATACACAATGTGGGTGCATATGAAGTCATGTAAGCCATGCATGAAATAAACCACTTAGAATCTTGCATGAGTTGATCTAATAGCTTCTAAAGTTATGCTTAATTTGGAATGAGAAATTAAATGGCATTGCTCTCTTTAGTTAAAGGGTGTTATAAGGTATTAACAACCTAATTTGATAGTGTTCTAAAATCTTGTTAAATCATAATGAAATGGACTTTTGTTAAATATGCTATGGGTTCATCTTTTTAGCTTATTAAGATTAATGGTAATGCTTTGGTTTAAATATTTGTTTGAATTGATTGAATGGGGACTTTGTTATAAAATAGACAATGAAAATTTGTCTGGATTTCAAACATAAAATAAAGGAAACTCTGCCAAAAATTTCTAAAATATGAAAGCAAGTTCCTGTAACTAAACTATGGGATTAGGGATCAAAAAGGGTAACTAGGATAAATTAGACCTTAGTTACACTTAGTATTAAGACACTTAGTTGCACACACACAAAGACCAAGTCTTAGGCACGATGACTACTATGCGTACTTATTATATTCGGATTCTATTAAAATAACTCAGGAACTGAAGAAACTTAGCTTACATACAGGAGCGCGCATTTTGTGTTAGATCAAATTACATAGCAACACAGGTGAGTTCATTGCCCCTTTTCTAACATTTTTGTTTTAAAACGCGGGGCTGAGAAGCATGCGTAAACTGTTTATTTAAATTGTTTACTTAAATGCTTTTAAATTTACATGTTTTACATATATATAAATGTTATCCTAGACCATGTCTAGGAAGATTTTATGCAGGTTTACTAACCGCTTTACTTATAAATTAAGTGAGTAATCGAGTTAAACTAAACATTTCAACAAATCAAAACATTTCAAACAAATCAAACTAGACATTTTGACAAACCAAGGGTGTGAGTTCAAGGAATCAAATCAAACATTTTGACAAATCAAGTGGGTGAATTCAGGGAATCAAATCAAACATTTTGACAAATCAAGTGGGTGAATTCAGGGAATCAAATCAAACATTTTGACAAAACAAGTGTGGGACATCAAGACATTAACAAAACAATCTTTGCAAAGACAACATTCAATGTTCTACAAACCAAGTGTTTGTTGAATAACGAATCAAGTGTACAATCGATCAATGAATCTTGTATTCTATGATCAACACATCAAGTACATCTTGTGACATAATCAGACGAATCATTAAACCATTTTTAAGGGATAGTATGGGAAATATCAGAGATAACATATGCCAACACATTGAATCCAGAAATCCTATATTTCAAGAAGTCCTAGCTAGACTGATTGACTTGTAGGTCTTATGTTTGAGGATATTTACAGAATTCCCTAACTACTAAGTACCTAGATTGACAGACTAGTCTACTCGAGTATGACCAAAGGCCCCAATCATAAGGACTTAGATTTTATTAAATGTTTACTTACTTGTTTAATTAAGCATTTATAACTGTTTATACAATTGTGTGGTTGATCATATTGTGTGATGAACTTGTGAAATCAACATGGATTTCAAATGATTGTAATGACAGGGACAACAAACAGAAGAACTTATGGGATTGTGTTAAGGGTAAAAATGCTTAATTGTCATTAACAGCAGTGTCATATGCATATTAGTATGTGGTGGGATGTTGGCTAGGGCTTGTCCCTTACATATGCCCTATATATAAGCATACCGATATGGATATTACATGTGGTGTTAATGAGGTTAGGGTCTTTACCAAAGGAGGTTTTCAAATCATTTTCAACTACTAAAACTATATGAACTCACCAACCATGTGTTGATTTTATTTTTGCATGACTTCTCAGATGACGAACAGGTCAACTAGGAAGCTTATGCTTTTGGACTAGGACTTCAGATAGAAGACTTAGTATTTTGGACCTGCATACTTTTGAAGACATCATTATACGATTTATTTTGTATATCTTGTGTAATTACAAGATAGTCATTTTATGATGTTTACAATAGATTTACATTGTTAAATTATAAACGATACTGATGTAATTTAACTTTGTAATTCTATTTTATTTAGCATTTCTGATTTATATCATGTGCAATGTAAACAATCTGATCACTTCTGATTATCACTCCCGATATCGCGCCCCGGGAACCTTCCGCCCGACGGGGACTCCGATCCTACCCCGCCGGCTCGGGGTGTGACAGATGCCCACCCCTTAGGGTTTGCTGTGCATGCCACGAACCATGCAAGGTTCGTTGGGTGCATGGAGGCTCGGTACTGATTCGTTAGACATCCTCATGGTTCGTTGGTATGGCACAGGTTCGCTAAGTCTTGATAGGGTTCGGTGAAGACTCGTGGAAGTCCCTAGGGTTCGGCTGTGCTTACACGAACCATGCAGGGTTCGTGAAGCTCCTCAAGGTTCGTTGATGGCTCGGGAAGGTTCGTGATAGGCTTGATGATTCGGCACAGGTTCGTGAGACCTTGCTGGGTTCGGCTGATAACCCAACGAACCAGGCAGGGTTCGCTGGGGTTCGCTGTGTTCCTATGGGTTCGGCCAGGAAACCCTAATGGTTCGTTCTCCTGGTTCCCCACCGAACCTGTTCATCTGCACCATCACCATCACATTCGAGCTGTTCCAGGTCACTTGCTAGGTCGATCTATCATCAGGGAATGATGCTATGGCTGCGAATATGAAGGGGAAAGGCTAGGACCGGCTTTGAGTCGAGTTTCAACAACACACCCATGAAAACCCTATTTTTCCGAACTTTAACTCGATCATACCTCGATTTTGGCCGGTTAATTCCACTGATTTCTTGTACTTTCATGTAGACAATGTTGAGAGCTTCGCGTGGACACCAAGAATGACGAAATCCGTTGAGAAATAAACGAGTTACGAACGTTTAAAGTGAGTCTTTTCTAGAGAGAGAGAGGGTAGACGAAAATTCTAGTGAGAGAAGTGGTTGGTGATGAATTAAATGAGAAAATGGTCTTGTTCAAGGCTTTTATAGCCCGGGTGATATTCGGGTCCGTTTCGGTCACTCGGTTCACGTTTCCGAAACGTAACGCGTGTTTTACGCGATTTTAAATAAAAGAGTTGTTAAACATCATTAAAATGATGAGTTTCAAAATTGTAAAAATATAAAATAATCATTTTAATTATTTGTTCGAAAACAGATCGTTAAACAGTAACAATTGCGTGTATACCCACAATCGCGTACGTTTTCCGATCGTATAAAAAATAGTTAAAGCCGTTCACTCGTAATTATAAGTTTAACATTCGTATCATTATGGATCGTCACCCATAACTATACTCAGTCTCGCTTACGCATTACGATTTTGTTTGATTAATTGTCATAATATGCGTCTTAACACTACGCACTAACATTATCCTGTTACACCGAACGCAATATATATATAGGGCTCACTCTCGCTGCCCACCACTGTTTCGATATAACACAATAATGTTCTTGCCTAGTGTAATCGAATGTAAATATTAATACATATTTGTTCCTAAATAAATAAGATCCTGTAACACACAAGCACACATTATGAACACATGAATCACATTGATTAACTGAACATTGACACCCACTGTTCTAACACTGTTTACGACTACCATGACTAAATGTACAAATGTTACAGTCTCCCCTAGTTAAGGGAATTTCGTCCCGAAATTAACTAGCCGAAGATACTGTAAAAAGATGAGGGTACTTAAGCTTCATCTGGTCTTCACGTTCCCAGGTGAACTCAGCACCGCGTTTGCCCTCCCATCGTACCTTTACGATCGGGATACGGCTGCGTTTAAGTTTCTTGACCCCATGATCCATGATTTCAACCGGACGTTCTATGAACTGCATGTTATTCTGAATTTGAATGTCTTCCAGTGGAATCTGAACATCATGATCAGCTAAGCATTTCTTAAGATTTGATACATGAAAAGTATCATGAACATTGCTTAGCTCCACTGGAAGTTTGAGTTTGTAGGCTACGGGACCAATCCGTTCCATGATCTCAAATGGTCCAACGTACCTTGGTGCAAGTTTCCCTTTCTTCCCGAATCGGACAACGCCTTTCCAGGGAGAAACTTTGAGTAAGACTTGGTCACCGACTTGAAACTCAAGCGGTTTCCGACGTCGATCAGCATAACTCTTTTGCCGATCTCGTGCGGCCTTAAGCCGTGACTGAATGATTGTGATTTTGTCTGATGTTTCCTGAATGAGTTCTGGTCCTACGACCTGTGAGTCACCAATCTCGGTCCAACAGACCGGTGATCGGCACTTCCTACCATATAAAGCTTCGAATGGTGCACATTGAATGCTCGTATGATAGCTATTGCTGTACGAAAACTCGATAAGTGGAAGATGAGTGTCCCAACTCCCACCGAAGTCAATGACGCTAGAACGTAGCATGTCCTCAAGTGTTTGGATAGTCCTTTCGCTTTGACCGTCGGTTTGGGGATGATACGCCGTGCTAAGATTAACACGCGTCCCCAAAGCCTTTTGCAATGATTGCCAGAAGCGAGAAGTGAATCGACTATCGCGATCAGATATGATTGATGTTGGAGTACCATGACGTGCAATGATTTCGTTGATGTCAAAAGTGGATTGCTTCTCCATCTTGTAATCCTCTCGGATCGGGAGAAAATGGGCAGATTTGGTGAGTCGATCAACGATCACCCAAATCGAATCGAAACCTCGCGGAGTTCTCGGCAACTTAGTTAGGAAATCCATGGAAATTTGCTCCCATTTCCATTGAGGAATTTCAGGTTGCTGCAGAAGTCCCGAAGGCTTTTGATGTTCTGCTTTGACTTTTGAACAAGTAAGACATTTTCCCACGTACAGTGCTATGTCCTTCTTCATTCCCGGCCACCAGTAAGATGTCCTCAAGTCTTGGTACATCTTATCTGCTCCAGGATGAACTGAGTATCGCGACTTATGAGCCTCATCACAGATGAGTGTGCGCAATTCTTCAGACTTTGGAATCCAAATGCGGCCATTGAGATATAACACCCCATCAGCTCGAGGTTCTAGTTTCTTCTCAATGCAACAATCCAAGTCTGTCTTGAGTTGATTGTCTGTTACTACTTGTTGTTGTGCAATACGAATCAAGTCTTTCAGGTTTGGTTGTGTGTTGATCTCCAGGGCTCTTACACGAATTGGTTTAACTGGTTCCTTGCGACTAAGAGCATCCGCCACCACATTGGCTTTACCAGGATGGTAACGAATCTCACAGTCGTAATCAGTTAGAAGCTCAACCCAACGCCGTTGTCTCATGTTGAGTTCTTTCTGATTAAGGATGTGTTGCAGGCTCTTGTGGTCTGTATAGATGACACATTTAGTACCATAAAGGTAGTGCCTCCAAATCTTCAATGCAAAGACCACAGCCCCTAACTCAAGGTCATGAGTAGTGTAATTCTTCTCGTGAACCTTAAGTTGTCTTGAAGCATACGCAATGACCTTGTCCCGTTGCATAAGTACACAACCGAGACCAAGGTTTGAAGCATCGCAGTAGACAATGAAATCATCACTGCCCTCTGGAAGACTAAGGATAGGGGAATTGCATAACTTCTGTTTAAGAAGTTGAAATGCATCTTCTTGTTTCTGTCCCCATATAAAGGCTTGACTTTTCTGAGTCAGTCTGGTAAGTGGCAAAGCAATCTTAGAGAATTTGAAATGAATCTCCTGTAATAACCTGCCAGACCCAGAAATGAACGAATCTTTGTTGGAGTAGATGGGGTAGTCCAGTTCTTAATTGCCTCAATCTTTGTTGGATCTACATGTATCCCATCCTTGTTTATGACGTGTCCTAAGAAGTGAACCTCCTTTAGCCAAAATTCACATTTTGAGAATTTAGCATAAAGTTGTTCTCATATTAGTAGTTCTAGGACTTTCCTCAAATGATCTTCATGCTCTTGTTCTGACTTGGAATAAATCAATATATCGTCAATAAAGACAATAACAAACTGATCCAAGTATGGCCTGCAGACTCGATTCATCAAGTCCATGAACACTGCAGGTGCATTAGTCAGACCAAATGGCATAACCACAAACTCATAGTGTCCATATCGAGTCCTAAATGCAGTCTTTGGTATATCCTCATCATTTACTCGTAACTGATGATACCCGGATCGTAAGTCAATCTTAGAGAAACAGGTTGCTCCCTGCAATTGATCAAACAGATCATCGATCCTAGGCAGAGGATATCTATTCTTGATGGTCAACTTGTTTAGCTCACGATAATCGATACACATACGAAATGAACCATCTTTCTTTTTGACAAAGAGAACCGGAGCTCCCCATGGAAAGAAACTCGGTCTTATGAAACCTTTGTCTAAAAGTTCTTGAAGCTGACTAGACAGTTCTTGCATCTCAGACGGGGCTAATCGATACGGTGACTTCGCCACTGGGTTTGCTCCAGGGACGAGATCAATTCTAAACTCCACTTGTCGGACTGGTGGTAGTCCAGGCAAGTCTTCTGGAAATACGTCTGGATAATCTCTGATAACTGGAACGTCTCCAACTGCTTTCTTTTTAGGTTTCTTTTCCACCACGTGAGCTAGGAAAGCATAAGATTTCTTCTTCAAGTACTTCCTCGCCTTGATGCACGATACAATCTTCAATCCGCGGCATGGTTTCTCGCCGTAGACTATCATCGTTTCGCCAAACGGTAGGGGAATTCGAATGAGTTTCTCCGAGCATACGATTTCCGCATTGTTCTTGGATAACCAATCCATTCCTACTACAACCTCGAAGCTTCCGAGAATCATAGGAATGAGATCGATGGAGAAAAGATGGTCATTTAATCTTAATTCACACCCATGGATAATAGAATCTACAACTATAGTTTTACCATTTGCTACTTCTACAGTATAAGGAGCAATAAGTGTGGATAGTTGCATATTAAGCAAAGAAGCAGTATGAGCAGAGATAAAATTTTTATCAGCACCAGTATCAAATATGATAGGAACATAGTGATCATTGATAAGAAATGTACCCGTGATGACTGCCGGATCCTCCCGTGCTTCGGCAGTTCCGATAACAAAAGCACGAGCAGTAGCAGTAGTGTTGTTGAGTTTTGGACACTGGTTTCTGAAGTGTCCTTCTGCTCCACAATTATAATAGGCTCTTCCACCTGTAGCAGTAGGTGTTGTGGTAGCAGTTGTTGCAGCAGCAAGATGAGCAGATCGGCATGTAGCTGCAAAGTGTCCCATACGCCCACATTTGAGACACTTCTTGCATGGAGTAGTGGGTAAATGATGGTATTGGCATTTGGTGCAAAGTGGAAATGTGCCATTATAAGACTTTCTGGCGGTAGCAGGTTGTGGCATAGCAGTGATAGGTGTAGCATGAGTAGGTGCGGCCGCAGTCAACGCTGCAAAGTTCTTGATTGTCTTTTGCTTCTTCTTCTTGTGATGGTGCTGTTCAGGCTTCTTGCCTTCTTCAATCTGTGCTCTCTTGAATCCCTTTCGGGTGAGCACACCAGATTTAACATACTCCTCAGTAAGAGTGGCACCAAGTTGAATAGCTGCTTCCAGAGTAGTGGGGTTATTCCCCATAACAGTTCCTCTAACGACCAGAGGTAAACCTTCAATATATTTCTCTATCCGGCGGGATAGAGGAGTAACCAAGTGTGGTACCAGAATGCACAACTCATGAAAACGAGTTGTATACTTGGCTTTTCACCACTGTCTTGTACCAGATTCCACATCTCCACCTCCAGTTTCTTCAGCTCGTGATGTGGACAAAACTTCTCCACAAGTAAGTTCTTGAAACCGTCCCACGGTAAAGCTAAAGAAACTTCGCGTCCTCTGGTGTTCTTCTCAGAATTCCACCAGGTGAGTGCGCCTTTGTGAAAAGCGCTTGAGGCCATTTTGACCTTCAGGTTCTCAGGACATCCTGTGAAATCAAGAATATCCTCAATGCTCTCTAACCACTGTAGTAGACCAGTAGCTCCTTCAGTACCAGCGTACTTAGGAGGCTTGGCATCATTGAACTGCTTGAAAGTGAAGTTAGCAGTTCCAGTAGTTGTAGCATTTGAGTTATGTGCTGAATCACTAGTACTTCCCCGAAGATTCTGGGTAATATCAGTGACCATGCCCGAAATGACATCTCTCATGTGTATAGCGATGGCTCGGGCAATCTTGTTGATCTTATCGTCGTTGCCACTTGTCGAACCCCCTCCGTTAGGATCACGTCGGGGAGGCATTCTACGAATAGAAGCCACAAGCGGGTCAGTAATGAGGAATGATACAATTGAATTTGCATGATAAAGTTAGTAATATATCCATACTACTAATATTATCATTCAATTGTAATATGATCCAGTACACGTATAAGTTATCAACTTATTTGCATACTTATCATGTGAATATGTGCGATGTCTCATGATCTCTTTCCACCAAACCTACACACTGACACTTTCCCGATATACCGAAGATAGCTTATATATAGGGCATACGAAAGGGTCAAGCAAACTGCCAGCCCAGACGCCATCCCACCACCGCTTTGATATACCACGATCATGTCCTTGCTAGCATTTGGCAACATGTTTGTACTGATTTCCAAGTGTGTTCCATTGATTAAGAATCCCATGATCTTTGATCAATTTGAACTATGATAGAATCCATGATTGAACTATGATTGTGTTATGTGTGCACCTAGTAACCATCGTTAACATGTAGAACTATTCATACGTGTGCTCTACACTTTTCTGTTAACCTATGTTAGTAAGTACTAATTATGTAAAAACACTTAAGAGTTTCACTTAAGGTTTACATTGAAAGAATGTTCACAACTTGATTGATTCACCATAATGTTTGGTTCATCCAAGTTTGAATTGCACTATGATTTGATTCACCACTAATTGTATCTCCAATGTTTGTATCCCATGTGTTTGACTAATGTTCAATGTTCCCAGTTGCTCCCGAATCCTCACTCCAAATACGAACGCCGGATTCCCCCTAACATACTGAAATAAGCTTATATATAGGGTAAGCTCTTACCGACCCACCACTTACCTCAACACGTCAGCGTTAATCCGTTGTCTATATTTGGGGCTAAGATTCCAACTGTTGATTGATTATGATTGTTTCATGATTGCCTCTTGTACTATGGATATGATTATGATGGTGTAAACCAAGGTTCTTAATCTACTCGAAATTAAAACCTTAGGTTTCAGCATGTGTGTCCTAGGTTAATTAACCTAGGTTCTCAATACCTACAGTATCGAGTATAATGATCTCCTGTGAGAACTTCAACTAAAGAATACTGTTACACAGATTCTAAGTTATAAAGTTCCTATGATAATGAACACCTAATAATGATAACATGACAAGGACTTCAAATCAAGATTCTAAATTAATAGCTCTTGACCTTTGAATTCCTATAATGAATATGACAAGGATTTCAAATCAAGATTCTAAATTAATAGATCTTGACCTTTGAATTCCTATAATGAATATGACAAGGATTTCAAATCAAGATTCTAAATTAATAGATCTTGACCTTTGAATTCCTATAATGAATATGACAAGGATTTCAAATCAAGATTCTAAATTAATAGATCTTGACCTTTGAATTCCTATAATGAATATGACAAGGATTTCAAATCAAGATTCTAAATTAATAGATCTTGACCTTTGAATTCCTATAATGAATATGACAAGGATTTTAGATCAAAGATACTAAATTAATAGATCTTTGCCTCTAAATTCCTATAATGAACTCTGTGTGAGAATTTCAAATCAAGGATACTAAGAATACAGATCCTTGCCTCTGAAATCCTTAAATGGATACGTGTGAGAAATTTAATTCGGTTTCTAAAATTATAGAATTTCGATTCAAATTCCTTGACTCGATATCTAATCTTAGAAAAATGTCCCTAAGATCTTTCAAGCTTAATGTAGACTTAATGCTCACTTAAGTTACTTAGTTCCTAAGTATCCTCAAGCCTGTAGCACTTAGTCCTATTGGGTAGCTTAGGTTATAGTCTAGGTCATTAAACATTGGGTTTTTTTTTCCTAGTTCTCTACAACCTTGGCTCTGATACCAACCTGT
This sequence comes from Mikania micrantha, assembly GCA_009363875.1. NCBI lineage: Eukaryota > Viridiplantae > Streptophyta > Magnoliopsida > Asterales > Asteraceae > Mikania > Mikania micrantha. The sequence continues at coordinate 32,061,463 of CM018687.1, forward strand.
CACACCCCTGCGCCGCGTGCGGAATCCACGGCGCGGTGATGTATGAACAGTTGAATCATGCACAAGTATTGAATAAGAACAACCACAATGGAATACTACATTTCATAATGTTTAGACAGTTTTTAGTTACAGACAATCTATCTACCAAAAGAAAGACAACTACAGACCCAAAATATAGTTTACAAAATAAGACTTCAAACAAGACAATTAAACAATTAGGATTTAGTGTGTTTCTAATCCATCCTAGCATGTTTCTTCATCTTGTTCTATCTTAGTATGGTCTCCTTAGTTGTCCCTGAGAAAGTCTTAAACCTGATTACCTGAAACACGTGAAAAGTAACTGTCAACTACAGACGTAGTTGGTGAGAACAATAGGTTTAATCATTTGTAAACATGAATATATGATATAAGGCATAGGTATGTTAAAGTAATAAATGATTCACATGGATGAGCTGCAACCCAAACTAACATCAAGTAAGAAAATGAGTGTAAACAGTCCAATCACTGTTTGCACGAGAGTCAACATATAATATCAAGTCCCAAACCACGTTTGGAGTTAGATAATGTGTCAACAGTTTTGATAAAACCATACGTAACCGAAATCTGCAGTTAGTTTATAAAACAAATCTAAAAACTAACTGCAGCAATGTCTGCCCAAATGTGTGTGTCCGCTTTCCCTTGTTGTGATCACCCAGTACTAACGCTAATGAATATGATACTTGATGCATTTATAAGTTTGTTTACAACAATAGACACCATGTTTCTGAACCTTACTTTAAACGAGCGTGTTAATGCCTTATGTGAAAACATGATTAAAAACCTTGATTTAATCCCATGAATTAAATCCTTAGTTTTTGAATACCGTGAAATGAATCCTCTGATTTGAATACCATAAGTGAATCCCTTGATTTGAACATCACCATGAAACCATTGTTTGAATACCATGTTTGGAACCCTTGATTCAAATACCATGAAATGAATCCTTTGGTTTGAATGTCATGAAATGTGACCTTGTATATTAACAAGGTTTTTAATAGAAAAGTTTATAAAATTCATTATTTAAAAAAACATATCATTTATGAAACCTTTTTAGAAGAATAGTTCAATAGTTTAATAATCCTTTAAAACGGTTGATGAATTTCCTGAAACAGTTGATAAATCCCTTGGATTTGTAACATGAACCTGAAATGTTGATAGGAATACACACATCTTGTGTAATGAAAATACAATTGTAAATGAAGAGTTTGATCACGTGTTCCACCCCAAAACAGTTATAAAACAGTAAAAGAGGGGCTAAATTTCTCACCTGTCTGCAGTAGACTCTGAACTAAAACAGATAGCAAGTAGCAAACAGGACTTCTAATTGGTTCCTATATCATTGTAATCATACATAAGATATAAGATTTATAGTTATATAGACTTTGATTCATTGATTGACTCGTGTTCTCTCGAACTTGATCACTCTTGATTACTTGATCATGATTATGATTGTTGTGTAAACTTTGAAAGTTATGCTTTGAATCACTTGATTGATCATGGGTCCATGAAAATGATGTGTGATGTCCTTTTATGCACAAACTTGTTTGTACAGCATCATATGTGATTTAAGAGTTTGATAAACCTTTGATACCCCAATGATTAACATAATTTATGAAAAAGTGTTCCAATTGTTTTAAGACCTTGTGATTGTGAATTTATCTTCATGATTATTGTTAAGTTACAACTTAACCTATTCATGATCAATTCACAAGTATCATAAGTCGAAGCCAACACAATTTGGGCCTTAAACCCATGTAATGAGGGCTTAACAAAGGCCATGGGCCACTTAGATCACTATGGGCCAATTGAATGTGATATTTGGCCAACCAACTTGTTTACGGACCATGTAAAATGTCAAAGACAATATTGGGCCAACTTCAAGCTCTTAATGGGCCGAAATCCATTATGTGGATCAAAGGGAATAACATGGGCCAAGTATAATTGGTTTGGGGCGGATGGGATGAAATTTAACTCATTCTAGTGTGGGCCAAGGCACACAAATCGATTGGGCCAAGAAGTGTAAAGAAAATCGCATGTTGGGTCTCGGCCAACCCCCTTGGCAGCGAACCTTCTAAGGTTCTGGCCTAGGGTTCGGCCAGAGGTGAGGCCACATGCAGGTTCGGCTCTAAAGGTTTGCATCCAAGGTTCGTTTTCATTAGATGGTTCGTCGGTCCAAGAAATGGTTCGTCCCCATGATGTTGGTTCGGCCTCATGTCAACAAAAGGTTTCGATGCCCACCCCTTAGGGTTTGCTGTGCATGCCACGAACCATGCAAGGTTCGTTGGGTGCATGGAGGCTCGGTACTGATTCGTTAGACATCCTCATGGTTCGTTGGTATGGCACAGGTTCGCTAAGTCTTGATAGGGTTCGGTGAAGACTCGTGGAAGTCCCTAGGGTTCGGCTGTGCTTACATGAACCATGCAGGGTTCGTGAAGCTCCTCAAGGTTCGTTGATGGCTCGGGAAGGTTCGTGATAGGCTTGATGATTCGGCACAGGTTCGTGAGACCTTGCTGGGTTCGGCTGATAACCCAACGAACCAGGCAGGGTTCGCTGGGGTTCGCTGTGTTCCCATGGGTTCGGCCAGGAAACCCTAATGGTTCGTTCTCCTGGTTCCCCACCGAACCTGCTCATCTGCACCATCACCATCACATTCGAGCTGTTCCAGGTCACTTGCTAGGTCGATCTATCATCAGGGAATGATGCTATGGCTGCGAATCTGAAGGGGAAAGGCTAGGACCGGCTTTGAGTCGAGTTTCAACAACACACCCATGAAAACCCTATTTTTCCGAACTTTAACTCGATCATACCTCGATTTTGGCCGGTTAATTCCACTGATTTCTTGTACTTTCGTGTAGACAATGTTGAGAGCTTCGCGTGGACACCAAGAATGACGAAATCCGTTGAGAAATAAACGAGTTACGAACGTTTAAAGTGAGTCTTTTCTAGAGAGAGAGGGTAGACGAAAATTCTAGTGAGAGAAGTGGTTGGTGATGAATTAAATGAGAAAATGGTCTTGTTCAAGGCTTTTATAGCCCAGGTGATATTCGTGTCCGTTTCGGTCACTCGGTTCACGTTTCCGAAACGTAACGCGTGTTTTACGCGATTTTAAATAAAAGAGTTGTTAAACATCATTAAAATGATGAGTTTCAAAATTGTAAAAATATAAAATAATCATTTTAATTATTTGTTCGAAAACAGATCGTTAAACAGTAACAATTGCGTGTATACCCACAATCGCGTACGTTTTCCGATCGTATAAAAAATAGTTAAAGCCGTTCACTCGTAATTATAAGTTCAACATTCGTATCATTATGGATCGTCACCCATAATTATACTCAGTCTCGCTTACGCATTACGATTTTGTTTGATTAATTGTCATAATATTCGTCTTAACACTACGCACTAACACTATCCTGTTACACCGAACGCAGTATATATATAGGGCTCACTCTCGCTGCCCACCACTGTTTCGATATAACACAATACTGTTCTTGCCTAGTGTAATCGACTGTAAATATTAATACATACTTTTTCCTAAATAAATAAGATCCTGTAACACACAAGCACACATTATGAACACATGAATCACATTGATTAACTGAACATTGACACCCACTGTTCTAACACTGTTTACGACTACCATGACTAAATGTACAAATGTTACAGTGTTGATGCAACGTGATAAAGTGATTACTTATGCTTCAAGGCAATTGCGACCACACGAAAAGAATTACACTACTCATGATTTGGAGTTAGGGGCATTGATATTTGCCTAGAATATTTGGAGGCGTTACCTATATGGAACCAAGTGTACCATTTACACTGATCATAAGAGTTTGCAACATATCTTTGATCAGAATGAACTCAATATGAGACAGCGACGGTGGGTCGAGTTGTTGAACGACAACGAATGCGCGATCAAGTATCATCCGGGAAAAGCTAATGTGGTAGCTGATGCTTTATGTCACACCCCGAGCCGGCGGGGTAGGATCGGGTTTCCCCGACCGGCGAAAGGTTCCCAGGGCGCGATATCGAGAGTGATAATCGAAGTGATCAGATTGTTTACATTGCACATGATATATAAATGAGAAACTTGCTAAAATAAAATAGAATTACAAAGTTAAATTACATCAGTTAAGTTTATAATTTAACAATGTAAATCTACTATAACATCATAAATCTTCAATCTTGTATCTGCACAAGATATACAAAATAATGGTGTATGATGTCCAAAACATGCAGGTCCAAAAGCTAGGTACTTTATCTGTAACCTAATCCAAAAGAAACAACTCTTCAGTTGACCTGTTCGTCACCTGAGAAGTCATGCAAAAATAAAGTCAACACATGGTTGGTGAGTTCATATTGTTTAGTGTTTGAAATTGATTTGAAAATGTTCCTTTCGGTAAAGACCCTAACCTCATTAACTTCAATGTAATATCCATATCGGTATGCTTATATATAGGGCATACCCCTGAGTCGAGCCTACAAGCCCGCCCAGACGCCATCCCACCACATACTAATACGCATATGACACTGTTGTTAATGATAATTAAGCATTTTTACCCAACAAACCTCTGATTTGAATTATGTTTTTCCAAAACTTGATTTACCTTTGATCCTCTTGAGTTCCTCATAGATATATGATTTCCCAAAAGTCAGTGATAGAAATAAAATGTTGAATATTTAATTAAATAATTAAATAAAACATTTAAATACAACTAAGACATGATGATTGGGCCTTGTTTGACTCAATCAATTAGACTTAGTTGTTGTTGGTTGTCCAAGTTGTAACCTCTCGCACGTGACCCATGTCAGGCATAACTCACAAGGAGTACACCTGAACTGAGCGGGATTTTAATGTTTTGCCCGTTACAGCCTGACCCAATGGTCTTCTGTATGTGAAAGGGACTTTAAGGATATCCTTTGATTCTTGATCTCTTGATTCTCTTGATTTGACTTTGATATTGATTTCATTTGATCGTTCATGTTATTGCCCGTATAGCCTGACTACAAGAGTCTTCTATACCTGAAAGGGACTTTATATGTGTGTTACACGTGATCTTGATTCCCTATTCAACTGACATCCACCTTAACTTTAATATTAATGATTTCATTAGATCATAATGAGTTCATTATTTTCATGATTCACACACATTTATGATTTCTGATTCCTTGAGTCTCTTGATCTTGATCTTGATCTTTAGAATTCCCATGACTCACAATGATAATTGATTCTTGATTATGATTCTTTGTTCTTAGATTCCACACTGAATTTGATTTCCTTTGAATATGATCTGTGATTTTGTTCATTTGATTTCACTTTGAATTTAGATTCTTGAATTTGAGCTTGATGGACTAAGGGTTGATTTAGAGTTTAGATTTAAGATATTACTCATAAGAGTACTTTAATTAATTTGGATATTTGATCTGTTTAATAATTACCTAGGCAGGAGTCTAGGAGTATCAACAAACATATATATGTCAAAACATACAATAAGTAAAAGCATTTAAATAAACGGTTTAAATAAAACAGTTTACGCATGCTTCTCAGCCCCGCGTTTTGAAACAAAAATGTTAGAAAAGGGGTAATGAACTCACCTGTGTTGCCGTGCAAATGAACCACAAAGGATATGCGCTCTCTTTGATTGTTGCCTATATATCTTTAGCCCCTGAGTTGTTTAAAAGAATTCGAATACGATAAGTACATACGATAGTTGTCATGACTAGGTTTTGGTCTCGGTGTGCAACTAAGTGTCCTATGTTACTAAAGTGTTTCTAGGATTTCACCTAACTAGCCTAATTGTATTACCCGTAATAGACCCATGTCCCCATCTTATTAATTACTAAACCCTAGATGATTAGGGTTTATTTTAATTAATTCACAATTCTTTATTTAACACATTTTAAAATTTATTCATTTTAAATTAAACTCCAAGTTAAAATCATTTAATTATTTTAATAAGGTTTATAACTTAATTTATTTTATGAGAAGCATGATTAATTTAAGAAAAGCGTAATTAAACATGATGGGCTTATATTAAACCCATTGGGCCACCCTTGAGCCCATTATTAGACTTTGATCGTCCCATGATTCTTTGAATAACTAGTACTAGTTAATTCGAATGAATCATCTTGGATAGTTATATGTTTTTATGAAATTTCCCCCAAGACTTGAGTGTTAATGATTAAAATAACTCTCCACCTTATTTATCATTAAAATGGTTCTTTGTATAAATGTAATGTTCACCTAATAATTTCCCATGATTCTTGTTTATCCGTTTCATATGATTCTATGTACCCTCTATTAGAAAACCTTAACAACCCTTTGCTAATCTCCACATATACCCATGCACGTAGTCCCCATGCAAGACATGCAGACACACACACCCAACTAGAATGTATAGGATACGTGGATATCATGCCCTCTCATGATTTCTCATGCATGCAACTTATCACACTATGTAAGTCATGATGACCCAATCGGATACACCATTGGGCCGACCGAATCTATGCATTGGACCAGTCGAATAGGAGTTGGGCTGAAACAAACAGCCACACGGCTAAGAGGGTGTCCAAATGATGGTGTGGCCGACTGAGCAACCCCGATTGAATGAGGATTTGCCGAAAGGGGCTGGCCGAATGAACACTTAGCGATCGAATGAAACTGGTCGAATGGATCGGGAATGACTGCTTCGGCCGAAAGAATGGATGGCGGTCGAATGAGTTCTGGCCGAATGAGAGCCTCTCTTTCGTGATTTATTCGGCGAATGGGGTTGGTCGAGTGAGAAGTGGGCGACAGAATGAAGGCTTGGGCGAATGGGACTCATCTTCTACACATTCGGCCGAATGTGGCCTGGTTCTCATTCGCTGAACTGGCACTTGGCCATTCGGCCTGTCGAGCCAAGTAGGACCAGCCATGGTGTTCGACTTCATCGACCAGTGATTCGAGTGGGGTTTGTTCCTATACCATTTTAAGGTGCTATAGTATGAATCCTAAGGGTTGAAAGGTTGTAAAACCGGTTTAAATGGTGGGTTCGACATTAGGGTTTTCAAAACCCCAAACCGAACCACAACATGGATTTTTACCTCTATTTTGATGGATGGAAGCTTAGATCGGCTGTACTTTCAGATTCTACTAGTAATGGTGGTCGTTTAGACACCAAAATCACACAATTTCATCAAGAATGGGGTGAGATCTAGATGTGAGAAGGTGGAACTTTCTAGAGAGAGAAAGTTTCGGATTTTTGGTCTTAGAGAGAGAGAGAGTGAAGAGGGTGAAAGAGGAAGAAGATTCAATTGGGGTATTTATACTCCGGGTGAGTTCGGGTTTGTTTCGGTTGCTCGGTTTCGCGAAAGACGTTGGTTTCGTTTCGTCCTCGTAACGAAACGTCTCGGTTTTAAAGTAAAGAATAAAATTTTATTTTAGGTTGTGATTCCTAATAAATTAACTAAATATCTTTTATTTATTTTAAATTTTCGAAAATATTTAATTAACGTTTAAATAGAATCGCGCGGTCATCGCGCGTATTTGTTCGAATCGTCACCCGATCAAATACGACGATAACTACACCTTTCAATATGGTTTTCTAATTATCGGATATCATTCAGAACGTTAAACTTTCAGATTTATTTGTACAGATCGTCATCTATACGAATAACCTGTCAGTTTAGCATTCACGTAACGATATCCGCGTTGTTTTGTTCTGTAAATCCTCACATACGTTTATACATAGTAAAATCCTAACACATAATCACATGATGGTTCTGTAATGCCAGGTAATTATCTGACCGACGAACCATGATTATGAGTTTTGTTTTGAAACAAGTTTGAGTCTGTTCTATGATAATATGAAATGATACTGATATATGAACATCAACTGAGTTATGTATTTAATCATTGTTCCGGTGACGTTTCCGGCACTGATGTTACAGTCTCCCCTTGTTAAAGAAATTTCGTCCCGAAATTTAAGGATAGTTATCGGGTACGGCTTTCTCTGCAACAGTTGGGGATTACCTGAACTTTATATGATCTTTGCATTTCCTGAGTAAACTTGAGTTTTGTGCTTTGAATTCCAATGAGACTTAGAAATCGAAGTACGGCTTCGCCTTAGTTGTTTAACTTAGCGAGACATATGCTTCGAAGATTCCTAGATAAGGTATAGATGTTCATTCAGTCGAATTCCTTCAACTGACATGAAGAGCAATTTGCCCTTAAGGCATTCATTCAAGCTTGAGACGTGAAACACGTTGCGCACACCATCGAGATCATCTGATGATCTCAGTCTATACGTCACAGGACCAATACGTTTGATGGTCACGAACTGTCCTATGTATCGTGGTGCTTATTCGTCCTTTAATTTGAAAATCGACTACACTTTTCTTTTGGGATACCTTTAACTTGATACGATTTCCCACTTGAAATGTCAATGGCTGACATTATTCATCATTTTGGCTATTATGTCTGCTCCTTGCTGTCTGTAGACTTTGTTAAATCTGAACAATCTTGCCAATAGTTTGTTGGCTAAGCTCTGGATTAGTTGTTCGATTATCTCCTATTTCAATCCAACAGCTCGGTGACCATCACTTCCGGCCTTAATGAGCCTCGAATGGTGTACATTCAATGCTACTATTATAACTGCTGTTGTAGGAGAAGTTGATCAGTGGCAAATGAGGGTCTCAATTTCCACCGAAACTTAACACACAGGTTCTCAACATATCCTCCAGAGTCTGTGTCATACTTTAGCTTCGACCGTCCGTTAGTGGATGGTGAGCTATATTCAGATTTAAATACATCCCTATAGGTTTCTGCGATGTTGGTCAGAACCTTAACGTGGATTTGCTATCTCTATCCAAGTTGATAGACAATGATACACTGTGTCGTACCACTATCTCATTGTTGTATATTGTGAGTTTATCTGTCATGAAATCTCCTGTCTTAGCAAGAAATAGGTAGATTTTTGTCAATCGATCATTGATAACTCAAATGGTATCATGACCACTGGAAGTGCAGGGTAGCTTGGCATCTAAATCCATAGCTGTTTGTTCTCACTTCCAGAGCGGAATTTCAGACTGTTCCAGTAACCCAGACGGTTTCTGGTGTTCCGCCTTTACTCTTGCACACGTAAGACATCTGCCGACATATTCGGCTATGTCCTTCTTCATTCCCGGTCACCAATAAAATCTCTGTAAGTCTAGATACATTTTATCGGCCCTCGGATGCACTGATTATCTGGCACGTGTGCCTTCTCAAGAGTAAGTCTTCTGGATTGACCTATCATCGGAATCCACCCACCATTTTGGTAGTAGGTATTTCATCCGATTCATCTCATACTGTCTTTCAGCTCTACAATTTGACACACTCCTTAAAGCTTTCATAGGTGACTCTCACAACTCTAGGTCTTGATCGTCGGATCGAGAACCTTAAGTCACACATCGTGAATCCTTAGGTTATTTGATATAACCGTATACATACTTCACCATCTGTTTAATCTATTCTTAGCTTTGAAAGTGTACATTATACATCGGAGGGGTCTACCTAAAATATGGTAGTACTATTGGGATAAAGGTAATGATTTACCTTCTAAGTAATCCTATATCCGTCTGCGGGATGATGTATACTTATCTTACTTTTACCCGAACGTCATGTGACTTTCGGGACTCATTGTAACTGTTGTTCCAACTGTTACTTATTCTCATCCTAATTTCAAAATGAAAGAAATTAAGATAGAGTTGTTCTTCCTTTAACAACTCCAGAATATCCCTGAGATGTCGTTTGCATTCTGTCTTGCTAATAGGATAAATCAGTATGTCATCTCTAATGGTAATGACAAACTAATCTAGATAGGGTTTGCACTCGATTCATGAGGTCCACAAAAACCATAGGTGCACCCTTCTATCCGAAAGGCATTACCGTAACTTGGAATGCCCTGATCTACTTATTTGATCTAGATAAAAACCTAGCACAATTCTCACATATTTCATTCGGAATATCTTCTCTGGCGTATCTTCATCTTGCATTCAAAAATGATTTCACCTGATCTACTTATTTGATCTAGATAAAAACCTAGCACAATTCTCACATTTACCTTTTTTTTAACATCCTAGGGCCGGAGTTCTCTAACTTAAGTAACTCAAATTCTAGGAGGTCTAGATAGAAAATGAAAGTTTACACATTAACTTTGGCATTTTGAATTCCTACGGCTTTTAGTGTTCTATTTAAATAAGGTCCTTTTCTAAATACTATATTTAAACTGTGATTAAGAATTTCCCTATCCCTATTTAATCATTTAACTCGCACTTAACCTAAAGGTTCCATAAGTCACGATTTCGATTATATATTTTTTTTTTGGCACTGACTTTGTTTACGGCTATTATAATTTATTGTTTCTAAAATTACAACAGACTATGCAGTTCTGATTAATACACTAATAAATAATTTAATGCATCAAGCTGAAATTTGCATACCTATGGGGTCATCGGACTTCGAGTGTTCCCCAGGAGCTGGTAAAGCGAGTAGTTCCTCGGTGACTGCTGGGTCTGCTGGAGGCATTTTCCTAGGGCAGTCCCTTGCGAAATGTCCGTGCATTCCGCACATGTAGCAGTTGTTATTATGTTGAGAGGAAGTAGAGGTGCTCGCTTTTCGTTCCTGTTTCCTGGTGGAAATAAACCGACACTGTTGGATCCAGTGTCCGTATCTTCCACAACTCAGACAGTGTCTACAAGGTTTCTCCTTACCATGATGAAAACCACATCTGACACATTTAGGATATTCACCAACGTATTGACGGCGAGTAGAGGTTGTTGATGACCTACACTGCTGCATCCGGTGTCCCGTCTCTCCACAGTGCGTGCATTGTACACATGAGAGTTCAGCTCGATGATGGTGGTGGCAAACCGAACAGAGGGGGGCTTTTCCCTTAGAATGTGCAGGACTTGTGGAAGATATCCTCACGGGGCAGTCTCGTGAAATGTGTTCGGATAGTCCGCACACATAGCAATCCTTGCTGTGTCGAGGAAGGGGATAGGTAGTGTTTCCAGGATTTTGGTTATGAGTCGGGGGATTATTACAATCAAAACTCCAGTGTCCCTTTCCCCCGCAGTTTAGACAATGTTTGCACAGTTTATCCTTAGAATGGTGAAGACCGCACGTGGCACATAAAGTAAATTTGCCAGCATAACACTTACGACTCTCCGACTCTGGAGCAACGGCCATCTGGCGTAGGGGAATGGCCTCAGTGTAGATTACAAGTTCTCTTGATTTCTTAGAATAACACCGTTTTCGCTTCCTGCTTGTTTCTCCTCCTTCCGGTTCCTTCTTCTCTGCAGCAAGTAGTGGGAAGTTCCTAGCAAACTCCTCACTGTTCCTGATCCGAGTGATGATTCCAGGGAGGACCGCCACCAACTGTTCAGTGATCAGAGTTGCAAGTGCCTCGACTGCTGGGTCCGTCTCCTGCGAAGGGAGAGGCGGTGATGGTTATCTTATTGGTGACATTCTAATCATAACCAATAGAACATTGGTTAGTGCAATGATCGAATGCTGAAGACACAATGCAAGTAAATTCCTAATTCCTATGTTCTCTACATGCAGGGTCCCTAGGTTATAGTCTAGGCCAAACCGTTTTAAATAAGTGACCTATATTTCTCTATAACCATGGCTCTGATACCAATCTGTCACACCCCGAGCCAGCGGGGTAGGATCGGGTTTCCCTGACGGGCGAAGGTTCCCGGGGCGCGATATCGAGAGTGATAATCGAAGTGATCAGATTGTTTACATTGCACATGATATATAAATGAGAAACTTGCTAAAATAAAATAGAATTACAAAGTTAAATTACATCAGTTAAGTTTATAATTTAACAATGTAAATCTACTATAACATCATAAATCTTCAATCTTGTATCTCCACAAGATATACAAAATAATGGTGTATGATGTCCACAACATGCAGGTCCAAAAGCTAGGTACTCTATCTGTAACCTAATCCAAAAGAAACAACTCTTCAGTTGACCTGTTCGTCACCTGAGAAGTCATGCAAAAATAAAGTCAACACATGGTTGGTGAGTTCATATAGTTTAGTGTTTGAAAATGATTTGAAAATGTTCCTTTCGGTAAAGACCCTAACCTCATTAACTTCAATGTAATATCTATATCGGTATGCTTATATATAGGGCGTACCCTTGAGTCGAGCCTACAAGCCCGCCCAGACGCCATCCCACCACATACTAATACGCATATGACACTATTGTTAATGATAATTAAGCATTTTTACCCTACAAACCTCTGATTTGAATTATGTTTTTCCAAAACTTGATTTACCTTTGATCCTCTTGAGTTCCTCATAGATATATGATTTCCCAAAAGTCAGTGATAGAAATAAAATGTTGAATATTTAATTAAATAATTAAATAAAACATTTAAATACAACTAAGACATGATGATTGGGCCTTGTTTGACTCAATCAATTAGACTTAGTTGTTGGTGGTTGTCCAAGTTGTAACCTCTCGCACGTGACCCATGTCAGGCATAACTCACAAGGAGTACACCTGAACTGAGCGGGATTTTAATGTTTTGCCCGTTACAGCCTGACCCAATGGTCTTCTGTATGTGAAAGGGACTTTAAGGATATCCTTTGATTCTTGATCTCTTGATTCTCTTGATTTGACTTTGATATTGATTTTATTTGATCGTTCATGTTATTGCCCGTATAGCCTGACTACAAGAGTCTTCTATACCTAAAAGGGACTTTATATGTGTGTTACACGTGGTCTTGATTCCCTATACAACTAAGATCCACCTTAACTTGAATATTAATGATTTCATTAGATCATAATGATTTCATTATTTTCATGATTCACACACATTTATGATTTCTGATTCCTTGAGTCTCTTAATCTTGATCTTTAGAATTCCCATGATTCACAATGATAATTGATTCTTGATTATGATTCTTTGTTCTTAGATTCCACACTGAATTAGATTTCCTTTGAATATGATCTTTGATTTTGTTCATTTGATTTCACTTTGAATTTAGATTCTTGAATTTGAGCTTGATGGACTAAGGGTTGATTTAGAGTTTAGATTTAAGATATTACTCATAAGAGTACTTTAATTAATTTGGATATTTGATCTGTTTAATAATTACCTAGACAGGAGTCTAGGAGTATCAACAAACATATATATGTAAAAACAAATAATAAGTAAAAGCATTTAAATAAACGGTTTAAATAAAACAGTTTACGCATGCTTCTCAGCCCCGCGTTTTAAAACAAAAATGTTAGAAAAGGGGCAGTGAACTCACCTGTGTTGCCGTGCAAATGAACCACAAAGGATATGCGCTCTCTTTGATTGTTGCCTATATATCTTTAGCCCCTGAGTTGTTTAAAATAATTAGAATACGATAAGTACATACGATAGTTGTCATGACTAGGGTTTGGTCTCGGTGTGCAACTAAGTGTCCTATGTTACTAAAGTGTTTCTAGGATTTCACCTAACTAGCCTAATTGTAATACCCGTAATAGACCCATGTCCCCATCTTATTAATTACTAAACCCTGGATGATTAGAGTTTATTTTAATTAATTCACAATTCTTTATTTAACACATTTTAAAATTTATTCATTTTATATTAAACTCCAAGTTAAAATCATTTAATTATTTTAATAAGGTTTATAATTTAATTTATTTTATGAGAAGCATGATTAATTTAAGAAAAGCGTAATTAAACATGATGGGCTTATATTAAACCCATTGTGCCACCCTTGAGCCCATTATTAGACTTTGATCGTCCCATGATTCTTTGAATAACTAGTACTAGTTAATTCGAATGAATCATCTCGGATAGTTATATGTTTTTATGAAATTTCCCCCAACACTTGAGTGTTAATGATTAAAATAACTCTCCACCTTATTTATCATTAAAATGGTTCTTTGTATAAATGTAATGTTCACCTAATAATTTCCCATGATTCTTGTTTATCCGTTTCATATGATTCTATGTACCCTCTATTAGAAAACCTTAACAACCCTTTGCTAATCTCCACATATACCCATGCACGTAGTCCCCATGCAAGACATGCACACACACACACACCCAACTAGAATGTATAGGATACGTGGATTTCATGCCCTCTCATGATTTCTCATGCATGCAACTTATCACACTATGTAAGTCATGATGACCCAATCGGATACACCATTGGGCCGACCGAATCTATTTATTGGACCAGTCGAATAGGAGTTGGGTCGAATACAGGTTGTCGACTGAAAGTGTTGGGCTGAAACAAACAGCCACACGGCTAAGAGGGTGTCCAAATGATGGTGTGGCCGACTGAGCAACCCCGATCGAATGAGGATTTGCCGAAAGGGGCTGGCCGAATGAACACTTAGCGATCGAATGAAACTGGTCGAATGGATGGAAGCTTAGATCGGCTGTACTTTTAGATTCTACAAGTAATGGTGGTCGTTTAGACACCAAAATCACACGATTTCATCAAGAATTGGGTGAGATCTAGATGTGAGAAGTTGGAACTTTCTAGAGAGAGAAAGTTCTAGATTTTTGGTTTTAGAGAGAGAGAGTGAAGAGGGTGAATGAGGAAGAAGATTCAATTGGGGTATTTATACTCCGGGTGAGTTCGGGTTCGTTTCGGTTGCTCGGTTTCGCGAAAGACATTGTTTTCGTTTCGTCCTCGTAACGAAACGTCTCGGTTTTAAAGTCAAGACTAAAATTTTATTTTAGGTTGTGATTCCTAATAAATTAACTAAATATCTTTTATTTATTTTAAATTTTCGAAAATATTTAATTAACGTTTAAATCGAATCGCGCGGTCATCGTGCGTATTTGTTCGAATCGTCACCCGATCAAATACGATGATTACTACACATTTCAATATGGTTTTCTAATTATCGGATATCATTCAGAACGTTAAAATTTCAGATTTATTTGTACAGATCGTCACCTATACGAATAATTTGTCAGTTTAGCATTCACGTAACGATATCCGTGTTGTTTTGTTCTGTAAATCCTCACATACGTTTATACATAGTAAAATCCTAACACATAATAACATGATGGTTCTGTAATGCCAGGAAATTATCTGACTGACGAACCATGATTCTGAGTTTCGTTTTGAAACAAGTTTGAGTCTGTTCTATGATAATATGAAATGATACTGATATATGAACATCAAATGAGTTATGTACTTTAATCACTGTTCCGGTGACGTTTCCGGCACTGATGTTACACTTTAAGCAGAAAAGACACAACATCGACAAGACGGGTTCGCGCACTTATGATGACTATACATACTGACTTACCTGACAAGGTACGCAGTGCTCAGCTTGAAGCCTTAGAAAAGGATAACTTGGAATAGGAATCCTTGCAAGGAATGGAAAAACAATTGGATGTCATGTCTGATGGAACTCGTTGTTTCATTAACCGACTTTGGATACCCTTACACGGTGGTTTAAGGGAACTCGTGATGGATGAAGCGCACAAATCCAGATATTCAATCCATCCGGGATCAGACAAGATGTATCATGACTTGAAGGCACTGTATTGGTGGCCTCACATGAAAGCCGACATTGCTAAGTACGTTAGCAGATGTTTGACTTGTTCGAAAGTCAAAGTTGAATATCAAAAACCTTCTGGTTTACTGCAACAACCAGAAATACTGATGTTGAAATGGGAACAGATTTCGATGGATGTCATTACTAAGTAACCCCATACGCCTAGTGGTTGTGATACGATATGGGTAATTGTCGATCGATTAACGAAATCTGCACATTTCTTGGCAATTAAGGAAACTGACAAAATGGAGAAACTGACTCGCATTTACATTAAGGAAGTGGTATCGCGACATGGCGTACCAATTTCCATCATATCAGATCGGGATGCCCGATTCACTTCAAACTTTTGGAAATCACTCCATAAGTCATTGGGAACTCGTTTAGACATGAGTACCGCTTATCAACCGCAAACCGAAGGTCAGAGTGAACGTACGATTCAGACGCTCGAAGACATGTTACGAGCTTGTGTCATTGATTTTGGCGATAGCTGGGAAAACCACTTGCCGTTAGTGGAATTCTCTTACAACAACAGTTATCATACGAGTATTCAAGCAGCATCATTTGAAGCTTTATACGGTCGTAAATGTCGTTCACCGGTTTGTTGGGCTGAAATTGGTGACAATCAAATAACAGGTCCTGAACTAGTGCACGAAACGACAGAGAAGATAGTTCAAATCCTTAACCGTATGGCAACGGCTCGGGATCGACAAAAGAGTTACGCTGACAAACGTCGTAAATCGTTGGAATTTCAAGTAGGAGACCGAGTTCTTCTAAAGGTGTCACCTTGGAAATGTGTGATACGATTCGACAAGCGCGGGAAGCTTAGCCCACGTTACGTAGGACCTTTTGAGATCCTAAATAGGATTGGTCCGGTAGTGTATCAACTCAAATTACCGGATGAACTCAGTGGAGTTCATGATGTCTTTCACGTTTTGAACTTAAAGAAATGTCTTTTCGATGAGACATTGATAGTGCCACTTGAAGAGATACAGGTGGACGAACAGTTACGGTTCATTGAAGACGTGGACCTGAATTCACATGGGAAAGGGAAGACCAAATGATGAAGAAGTATCCTCATCTGTTCAAAACGAAAACTGCAAACACTGTGAAGACACGTTAAATTTCGGGACGAAATTTCCTTCAATAAGGGGATGACGTGATGCTTCACACATCAACACTTCAGATTTTAAACGGTAAGCACAAACACTTTATACAATTGGTTTTGTTACAAACATTTGTGCTACATTACATTTTATGTGCTACATTTAATGTGTTACATTGCATTGTAGTACATACATGATTAGATTCAAACATTTGCTATCTGCGAGGTTACATAGTACAAATAGTTACGAACACTCACTATGTGCAAGATTACATAGCAGAATATGATCAAACACAAACATTCACAGCTAGTCGTACTAACTGGTGTGCACACATATAGTTACATCGAATGATCACACTCTGGTGTGATGTTGCAAACGTTGAACCTTGTGTGTGAGTTCACACAAGCACACAGAATGATCAGACATCACACTAACCCGTACAATTTGAACTCACAAGTAGTTTCCTAACTACTTTCAACAATTAACAATTTTCGGGACGAAAATTCCTTCAACAAGGGGATGATGTGACAATCCGGCAATTTCGGATTAACCCCGTTAATCAGAAAATTATCGGAAACGTTACGAAATCATACAATACTGAATTAGAGGGACTAAAAGTGAACAAAATCAATGCCTAAATAATTAAATTTCAAGGATTAATAGTGCAATTGTGCTAAACTACTAAATTTTGACTTTAGAAAGTCAAAATTTTGAATTTTGCTCAATTAAAACAGAAATATCATGATTACACAATGTTATGGCTGAATTGAACTTCAATAATCATTACATTTATGATACTAATGACTGTTATACGTTATGAGAACCAATCAATATGGAATTATACTCAAATGCGAGCCAAAAGTCGAAACCGTTTTTGAATCATTATCAAATCAATTCAATTGGATCATAATACATCAAATCGAAACCTCAGAACCTTTAGTCGGCACTATTAGGTTCTTATGCATTCAACAATTTGATCTAAGAAGCCACACAAAGAAGATTTTGATCGTGAGTCGGCCGAACCTCAACTTAATAGTCGAACTACTACGATTCAAGACCAAATCAAGTAAGTAATCACTTCTACATAACCTAAACAGGCCGACCAATCTTAGCCCCATGACAATTGATGATTCTAGTATCGAATTATAGGTGTTCGAATTCTAGGGTTCACGCTAACATACGGTTTGGGGGTTTTAATGTAAACAGATTCAAAACTCAAATTGATTCACACTATCAGTTTCATGATATCATGTTAAACGAAAATCCTATATCAATTTCATATCACAATTTCGAATTAATCGATTTCAAATTCTAGGGTTCTAACTAGAAAACGTTTTGGGGATTTTGATATAGACGGGTTCTAAAATCAAATTAAAGAGTACCTTTAGCTTCAGATGATTTCGACTAAGCATAGTCCCATCATAATTTGGATTTTTAACATCGAAAGATAAGATTTTAAGTTCTAGGGTTCATTCTTGGAACCGAATTGGGGGATTTGGTCGAGATGGGTTCCAGAATCAAATTGAATGGTTCTGTGAGTTTCAGATAACTTCGAATAATGATAACCCTATGTCAATTCGATGTTTCAACAACGAATTGAATGTTTTCTAATGTTAGGGATCATAGTATAAAACGATTTTGGGTTCTGGGTATAAACGAGCATGAAAATACAATTAAATGATACTGATAGTTTCGAAATCTCGTGTTTAATGAAAGCTTTATGATTTTTCAGATTACCATAATCGAAATTGATCAAATTGAATTGTAAGTTATAGTATACACGTTCGAAACTAGGAACAATCAAGTTACAATGATTTGAGTTGATGATTTATCAAATTGGATGCATGGTTGAACTCGGTTGGGTTCCCCGAGCCAAAGCCCCATGTTTATGGGTTCGATCGGGTTTAAGTCGTGGGTCAATTGGAACCAAGTTGGTTCGGTAGTCAAACAAAGGGGGAACCGGCTATTTAATGTTTAAAACAATTAATCTGGAATTCATATTGCGAAACCCTAGTGGGCTGAGATGGTAAGATGTATGTGTTGTGAGGGGGAGGTCATGGGTTCGAACATGAGGGCCTCCGGTTTTGTTCAAAAACTCTATTTTTGGTGTTTTTGTCATAAAACGTTCGTTCTAACTCCGTTTTAATCCGTTCGAATTGCGTTGGAACCAGATTTGAATTAAGAAAATAGTAACACAATAAAATTTATATTTTTTTATCAAAAATCACGGTCGCGTATATTTACGTGCATATAGACATAATCGTGTATGTTTATATGATTTAAACAAATGAACACAAATTCACGTACACTTTCGTATGTATATTTCGAACAATCTAACATACGTGTGTTGATATGTATGTTATTACGCACTTTAAACGGCATTCCGAATAACACAACGTTATTGTTTAAGCACAGATTCTTCGTAGAGGATTATCTACGCGAGTTCACGTGTGTTTGATCATTCTACTCACATTCAAAGGTGCGTACACGGCCCCTTTTCTTATTTTATTTTTTTTGGGGGAGAAAACATGTGCAACAAACATTTTAGATACATATCACTTGCATGAGTTAGCTGTTTTCATTAAATGCGAACATAGCATTACAAGTCCTTACATATCGAACCGTTTAGTTTGCCGTAGTGCAAAGCGTGGTAGTTGGAAATAGATCTATTAGGTTTGACAAACCTCTCTTGGTATATTGTAGGTCTACGCAAGTGTTTGACTTGCCAATTGACATTACTATTATTTGTGCTAGACAATAGTGGAAAAGGCAAATTACACTCTAACAGTCAGCTTCGGTGTCGACCGCTTATGTAAATAGTACAAATGACTAGCTTTCATGACTATGCATATGTGATTATGTTATCTGCAAACTTTTTTTTCAAACATTTGTTTCAAACATTTGTGATCAAACAAACCTGTGTATGCACCAACCTTTGTGTTGACTTGATTTACATGTTTTCTCAGGACGTTAAGGTACAAGAACAAGCAAGCACGGACTAGGATGTGGAGTCGCATGCATATTTTAATTCTTGTGTTTTGAAGTTGGACATTTAAGGTTTTGAGTTGTAATTTACAGTTTTCAAATTGTTACGTTTGTTATTGTTTTAAAAACGCTTCCGCAACGTTAGAACTTTGATATTAAAGTTTTAGACCAAAGTTATGTTTGAAAAGCATATAGAGGTATTCGTTATGTCTAATGATCTGAGATCCTGGTTTGTCACGTCCCAAATGGTATGATTCCGTTAGTTGAAATTTGGGGGTGTGACATAAACAGAAAAGGAGGTCCCATAAAACAAAGACAGTGTTTTCTATTGATAAACCACTGGAACTACTTCACATGGATTTGTTTGGACCGATTAGTGTGAAGAGTATCTGTGGTGAATCTTACTGTTTTGTGGTGACCGATGATTTTTCGAGATTTTCAAGGGTAATGTTCTTAAAGTTTAAATCTGAAACTGATGAAAATTTTGTTTTATTGGTGAACAGGTTGGAGACATTGTACAAGTTGAGAGTAAGGCGTGTTCGATCAAACAATGGGATAGAGTTCAAGAATCAAAACATGGAAGAATTTTGTAATTCAAAGGGCATACAGCAGCAATTTAGTGCACCGTATGAACCACAAATGAACGGTGTTGCTGAGAGAAAGAACTGGACATTGATTGAGTCTGCTAGAACTATGTGTGGCAATTCGGTATTTTCGGATTAACCCCGTTAAACGAAACTAACAGAAATGTTATGAAGTGTCATAAATTCAAATTAAATGGATTTTAGTTGAATAAGTTAAGTTATAACTTATTAAGAATTAGGATCATTTTATAATTTGAATTTTTGTAGTCAAATTTAAATTTTGGAGTAAATTGGAAAACCGAAATTATTCTAAAATCAACTACAATCGGAATTTAACCATCTTAGAACATCCCATTGATGGTTACATAGGTTATAAACATCTAACCTACTAGGAATTAGTTGTAATTGCAAGAAATGCCCAAATTGACTTTTAAAAGTCAAATTTGTATGGAAAATTTTTCAAAAATTCGAAATTTAATCAAATTCGAGATTGTAACTGCGAATTTATCATCCATAATCATTGTAATAATGATCATAAACCGTTTGTATACGTTTTAATCCATTAAGGCATCGAATTTATCATGAAATGATCCCAAAGGTTGAAAATCGTTACTTGCATCACTACAATTCGCAAAATTCGGTCAAAGCACTTACAATTGAAACCACAGAAGCCTCATTCGGCACCTTTAGAATCCTTTGTATACAGCAATTTGTTTTCAGAAGTGCGGGATCGAAGAATCGGCTTGGAGTTGGCCGAAATTGATGCCATAAGTTGAGCATCATCAATTCTATATTAAAACAGGTTAGTAATCGATCCTACATCCTCTAAAACGACCGACTAAGACAATCCCTATGCAAATTCGGTGTTCCAATATCGAATTGCAAGATTTTAAATCCTAGGGTTCTAAGTTCAAACCAAATTGGGTGTTTTGATACAATTGTGTTTAAGAATCAAATTAAAGTATGTAGAAAGTTTCAGAAACCTCCGATAATACTAAACCACATCTCAATTTCATGTTACAACAACGAATTGATCACGGTCATATTCTAGGGTTCATAATCTTTAACGTTTTGGGGGTTTCCATTTAAATGAATTCGAGACCTAAATTAAATTTCACAGAGAGTTTCGTGACTCTCTGTAGATAGAAAAACCTCATTCAATTTCTGAAAACTATCACGAATTGTAGGAGAATGATTTCTAGGGTTTATCTTATAAACCCATTTGGGGGTTTTCATGAAAATTAGTTGTAGAATCAAATTAATTGTCATACTTAGTTTCAGAAAGCTCCGATTTTCATAACAACTATGGTGATTTCATTCAATTGCATCGAATTTGATGATTGCAAGTTCTAGGGTTCATGGGGGGAAACGGTTTGAGGTTTTAGATACAAACGAGCACAAAAATCCTATTAATTATTATAGATGGTTTCGGAAAGTGCTATTAAGTGAAAACCATATGCATTTGTGAACTCACACTTGCAAATTGAATGAGTTTCAGTAGGGGTTTAAGAACTTGAGTTCGAATAGGTTAATGATCGATTAATCGGGCTATGGTGAATGATAGTTTGAATTAAGACCATCTACAGGTTCGGTTGAATCTCAGAAACATAACCCCTATGATTTGGAGTTCGGTTGGATTCGAATGGGGGATAAATTGGGGGGATGTTGGTTCGATTAAGTAGAAAAGGGGAAACCATGGGTTATTGGTTAAAACAATTTAAGTGGGAGATATGTTGCAAAATCAAAGTAGTTGGACTGGTAGGTTGGGTGTGTTAGGAGGTAAAGGTCGCGGGTTCGAACCCGGCCTTTACTGGTTTTTGAGTTTAAGTCACTTTTAGTATTTTAATCATAAATCACTCGTTTTAACTCCGATTCGACTCGTTCGAATTTCATTGGAACCAGAAATTCATCCCGAACGTATTAGAATAATAAAATTCATATTTTTGATCAAAAAAACGTAATCGTGTATAATTACGTTTATTTAAATAAAATCATATAGGGTTTTATTTAAACGATTTCAAAGACACGCTTACATAAGTATGCATATTCCTAACATTCTAACATATGTGTGTTGACACGTATGTGATTTCAAGCACAAAACGACATTCCGAATAGCACTAGGTTATTGTTAAAACACAGGTTCTTCGTAGGAGGACTTTCTACACGAGTTTAAGTGTGTTTGATCATTCTGCAACAATCAAAGGTGCGTACACGGCCCCTTTCTTATTTTAACTGTTTTGGGGGAGAAAACATGTGCAACAAACATTTTTTGGATACATATCACTTGCATGAGTTAGCTGTTTACATTAAGTGCCAACATAGCATTTCAAGTCCTTACACTTCGAACCGTTTAGTTTGCCGTAGCGCAAAGCGTGGTAGTTGGAAATAGATCTATTAGGTTTGACAAACCTCACTTGATAGATGGGATCTACGCAGGTGTTTGACTGACCAAACACTCATTACTATTGTTAGTCCTAGACAATAGTGGCAAGGGAAAACATGCGATAGCATGCATTAGTCAGCTTCGGTGTCGACCACTTATGTAAATAGTATAAATGACTAGCTATCATGACTATGCATGTGTGATTATGTTATCTGCAAACTTTATATTCAAACTGTGGTTTCAACAATTGTGAATGCTTAAACCTGTGTAATGCACCAACCTTTGTGTTGACTTGATTGACATGTTTTCTCAGGACGCTAAGGTATACAAGAAAGCAGGCATGGACAAGGAGATCGAGTCGCATGCATGTTTTTATATTTCTATTGTTTGGATTGAACATTTGGGATTTTGGTTTGTAATTTACATTTTACAACTGTTACGTTTGTTATTGTTTTAAAACGTTTCCGCAAACTTTGAAAACTTTGATACTACAATTTTAGACCAAAGTATGTTTTGAAATTCATATAGAGGTCTTCGTTTTGTCTAATGATCTGAGATCCTGGTTTGTCATGTCCCAAACGGTATGATTCCGTTAGTTGAAAATTGGGGCTGTGACAGATTGGTATCAGAGCCATTGGTTATACGAACTAGGTTTGCATTTGTAGACTTAGACTATAACTGTTAGACATTAGACATGCATACTTACACATATTACTTAGAAATTACATACGGCATTATGTAATAGACTTGCTTACACATTCCATGGCACTGCACTTACATATGGTATTATGTAACAGGCATGGCATCTTCATCATCAGTACCATACATATACATTGATGATTCGGAGGATGAGGAGACGGTAGTTCCAGCACCACCATCATCACCAGCACCATCTATCCCATCTCCTCCACCATCTGAGAGAGATGATTCAGATACTGAGGAGGATCCAGAGGAGGATCCGGAGGAGGATCCGGATGAGGACCCGGATGAGGATCCGGAGGAGGAACCAGCTGAGGATACTCAGGAGATTCCTGCTGAGGGACCTTCTACTCATCCACCACCTGCATTGGATGTTCCTGAGCCTAAGAGGCAATGGACTGACTCTGAGGAGATTGCCAAACTACGTGAGAACTTGTACTGGGCAAATGATATGATTGAGTACAATGTTCGGGATCTCTGGGATGCGAACGAAAGACAAGATAACCTTGCCAACCTGGTTAATGAGATGCGGGATGAGATCATCCAGTTGACTGGTCTTCTTCAAGCTTCTGAGAACCGAGCTGAGATTCTGGAAGACAGACTTGTAGCCTTGGAAGATTTGGTGGTCTCGGAGAATGAAGAAGAAGATGAAGAGGATGAAGAGGAGGAAGGGGAGGAACCAGCACCAGCTGTTGATTCTGATCCTGAATCCACTATCGATGATCCAGAGGACTGATTTAGTTAGATTTATTAGGGGCGGGTTGTGTCCCTACATTAGATGTTTGGAAAACCTATGTTTTGATTTTGAAAGTATTGTACTCAAACCAGATTATTATCTATTGAAAACTATTACTTATTGCCAACAGTTGTGTTGATTTCTATATTACATGTTTGATGTTTGTTGTATTGTTTACACGTTTCACATTGGATTTTGATAACACTTTAACATTTCTTTTAACTAGGAAGATAATGGCCGGTGAGAACGTACAGATGATAGTTGTTGAGCTCAATGAGATGATCAATAACAGGGTCGCGGAGGCAATCGCGAACTACGTTCAGACACACACTACAGGGCCACAGGGACCAGCAGGGGGATTAGTGAACCCACAGGCGTGCACGTTCAAGATGTTCTTGGACTGTAAGCCACATAACTTCAAGGGATCGGACGGAGCCATTGGACTCCTTCGATGGATTGAGAAAGCGGAGTCAGTTTTTGAAATGTGTAACTGTCCTGAAGAGAATAAGGTTAAGTATGCCACCGGAACCTTGGAAGGTCCGGCATTGACTTGGTGGAACTCGAATGTTCAGACTTTGGGATTGGGTGAGGCCAACGCCTTAACCTGGAATGGATTCAAGACTTTACTGCAAGAGGAGTACTGTCCTCGCAGTGAGATGCAGAAACTAGAGGAGGAGTATTGGCATCTCAAGATGGAGGGGTCAAACATCGAGGAGTACATGACTCGATCACATGAACTGGCCAGACTTCTACCTCATATGGCTACTCCAGCCAGTAAGTGGATAGAGAGGTACATCGGGGGATTGGTGCCTCAAATCCAGGGATTGGTCACTTCTGCAAATCATACAACGATTCAGCAAGCTGTTCGTTTAGCGCACCAACTGACTGATCAGGCAGTGTTACAGGGGACTCTGCCTAAACGAACATCAGCTACTAAGGTAGGTGACCACAAGAGGAAGTGGGAAAGCAGCAACACCAAGAATTTCAACCAACAGCCCTTTCAGCAGAATCGAAGGCAGGATTCAAACAAGTCTTATCACAATTCGAATAGTGGTCAACAGTCATCATCGTCAGGGGGTTATATTGGTAAACATCCAAAGTGCAACAGGTGTGGATTTCATCATGTAGGAAATCAGTGTGATAAAGTTTAGTGCCAACGGTGTGGTAAAGTTGGACATGCAGCTAGGGATTGCCGTGGGGAGCTGCAAAATAATCCCAACAATCAAAATAACAATCAGAACAATGGACAGAAGGGTTGTTTTGAGTGTGGTAAGATGGGGCACTTTAAAAAGGATTGCCCACAATTCAAGAAAGGCGGGGATAACAATGCAAATGGCAACGGCTACGGTAACGGCAATGGCACCACTAACAACAACAACAACAATAGTGCTAGGGGCAGGGCGTTTGTGATTGGAGGACGTCAAGCACGGGAGGATCCCAACATTGTTACGGGTACGTTCCTCTTAAATAATCACTATGCCTCTATGTCATTTGACACTGGTGCCGACCGGAGTTTTGTATCTAGTTCACTTGCTAAGTTGCTAAATGTTAGTCCCACTGCCTTAGAGAGTCCATACACTGTAGAATTAGCTGATGGCAAGTTAATTATAGTGGAACATATTCTTAAGGGATGTATCCTTGATTTGATGGGTCAAACATTAGAAATTGATCTTATGCCTATTGCTTTAGGCAGTTTTGATGTAGTCATTGGCATGGACTGGTTGTCCAAAAACCAGGCTGAAATAGTGTGCCATGAAAAGATCGTTCGTATACCTCTTTCGCATGAAGAGACATTGTATGTACAAGGCGAGAAGAGCAATACGCCACTGCGTCTCATATCTTGTATGAAAGCACACAAATGTCTGCGTAAAGGTCATACAGCAGTTATAGCACTTATAGCTGAGAAGCCGGTAGATGAGAAGAAGATTGAAGACATCCCAGTGGTGTGTGAATTTCCTGAAGTATTTCCAGAAGACTTGCTGGGATTACCGCCTATCAGGCAGGTGGAATTTCGAATCGACCTTACACCAGATGCAGCACCGATAGCTAGGGCGCCTTATCGACTTGCACCGTCTGAGATGCAAGAATTATCTACACAATTGCAAGAGTTGTTGGATAAGGGTTTCATACGACCTAGTTTTTCACCGTGGGGAGCTCCAGTTTTGTTTGTTAAGAAGAAGGACGGGACTTTTCGTATGTGTATCGATTACCGGGAACTTAACAAGGTTACTATCAAAAACCGGTATCCGTTACCCATAATTGACGATCTGTTCGATCAGTTGCAAGGTTCGAGTTACTACTCGAAGATTGATCTAGATCGGGTTATCATCAACTAAGAGTTCAGGAGGAGGATATTCCAAAGACAGCATTCAGGACGCGCTATGGCCATTATGAGTTCTTGGTCATGCCATTTGGGTTGACAAACGCTCCAGCTGTATTCATGGATCTCATGAATCGTGTTTGTAAACCTTATCTCGATAAGTTTGTCATTGTTTTCATTGATGACATTCTCATCTATTCTCAAACTGAAGAGGAACACGCTGAACATCTTCGATTGTTGTTGGAATTACTGAAGCAGGAACAATTGTACGCTAAGTTCTCGAAATGTGACTTCTGGATGCAAGAAGTTCAATTCCTGGGTCATATAGTCAATGAAAAGGGTATACATGTTGATCCAGCGAAGATTGAAGCAATTAAGAATTGGGAAGCACCAAAGACACCTACCGAGGTACGACAATTCCTTGGTTTGGCGGGTTATTACCGACGATTCATTGAGGGATTTTCAAAGATCGCTCAACCACTTACAGCACTTACGCATAAGGGAACGAAGTATAACTGGACGGATAAACAGGAAGCTGCATTTCAGTTATTGAAACAGAAACTCTGCAGTGCACCGATTCTGTCCTTACCAGAAGGGACGGAAGACTTTGTGGTGTATTGTGATGCATCTGCACAGGGTTTGGGGTGTGTGTTGATGCAACGTGATAAAGTGATTGCTTATGCTTCAAGGCAACTACGACCACATGAAAAGAATTACACTACACATGACTTGGAATTAGGAGCAGTGGTTTTTGCTTTGAAGATTTGGAGGCATTACCTATATGGAACCAAGTGTACCATTTACACTGATCATAAGAGTTTGCAACATATCTTTGATCAGAAGGAACTCAACATGAGACAACGACGATGGGTCGAGTTGTTAAATGACTACGAATGCGCGATCAAGTATCATCCGGGAAATGCTAATGTGGTAGCTGACGCTTTAAGCAGAAAAGACACAACAGGAACAAGACGGGTTCGTGCACTTATAATGACGATACATACTGACTTACCTGACAAAGTATGCAGTGCTCAGCTGGGAGCCTTAGAAAAGGATAATTTGGTACACGAATCCTTACGGGGGATGGAAACACAATTGGAAGTCAAGTTTGATGGAATTCGTTATTTCATTAATCGACTGTGGATACCTTTGTATGGAGGTTTAAGGGAACTCGTGATGGATGAAGCACACAAGTCTAGATATTCAGTCCATCCGGGATCAGATAAGATGTATCATGACTTGAAGGCACTGTATTGGTGGCCTCACATGAAAGCTGACATTGCGAAGTACGTTAGCAAATGTTTGACTTGTTCGAAAGTCAAAGTTGAATACCAGAAGCCATCTGGTTTACTGCAACAACCAGAAATACCAATGTGGAAATGAGAACAGATTTCGATGGACTTTATTACTAAGTTACCCCGTACACCGAGTGGTTGTGATACGATATGGGTAATTTTCGATCGATTAACGAAATCTGCACATTTCTTAGCAATCAAGGAAACTGACAAGATGGAGAAACTGACTCATATTTACATCAAGGAAGTGGTAGCACGACATGGCGTGCCAATTTCTATCATATCAGATCGGGATGCTCGATTTACTTCCAATTTTTGGAAATCACTCCATAAGTCATTGGGAACTCGTTTGGATATGAGTACCGCCTATCATCCACAGACCGACGGTCAAAGTGAACGTACGATTCAAACGCTCGAGGATATGTTACGAGCTTGTGTAATTGACTTTGGTGATAGCTGGGAAAATCACTTACCGTTAGTGGAATTCTCTTACAACAATAGTTATCATACAAGTATTCAGGCAGCACCGTTTGAAGCTTTGTATGGTCGCAAATGCCGTTCACCGGTTTGTTGGGCCGAAATTGGTGACAGTCAGATTACAGGTCCTAAACTTGTACACGAAACGACAGAGAAGATAGTTCAAATCCGGAACCGTATGGCAGCGGCACGAGATCGACAGAAGAGTTATGCTGACAAATGTCGAAAGCCATTGGAATTTCAAGTAGGAGACCGAGTTCTTCTAAAGGTATCACCTTGGAAAGGTGTGATACGATTCGGCAAGCGCGGGAAGCTTAGTCCACGTTACGTAGGCCCTTTTGAAATCCTGAAAAGGATTGGTCCGGTTACGTATCAACTCAAATTACCGGATGAACTCAGTGGAGTTCATGATGTCTTTCACATATCGAACTTAAAGAAATGTCTTTCTGATGAGACATTGATTGTACCATTGGAAGAAATACAAGTAGACGAACATTTACGATTCATTGAAGAACCAGCAGAAATCATGGACCGAGAGGGCAAACAACTTAAGCAAAGCAAGATTTCGATAGTCAAAGTCCGTTGGAATTCAAGACGTGGTCCTGAATTCACATGGGAACGAGAAGATCAAATGATGAGGAAATATCCTCATCTGTTCAAAACAACAACTACAAACACTGAGAGCGCACGTTAAATTTCGGGACGAAATTTCCTTCAACAAGGGGATGATGTGATGCTTCACACATCAACACTTCAGATTTTAAACGGTAAGCACAAACATTTTATACAATTGGTTTTGTTACAAACATTGTGCTACATTACATTTTATGTGCTATATTTCATATGTTACATGTTATAGTAGTACATACATGATTAGTTACACACATTTTGCTATGTGCGGGGTTGCATAGTACAAACAGTTGCAAACACTTACTATGTGTGAGGTTACACATCACAGTATGATCAAACACAAACAGTCACAGTTAGGTGAACTAACTAGTGTACACGCAAACAGTTACATGGAACAATCACACTTAGTGTGATGTTGCAAACATTGGATTTCGTGTGTAAGTACACACAAGCACACAGAATGATCAGACATCACACTAACACTTACAATTTGAACTCGTAAGTAGTTTCCTAACTACTCCTAACACTGATCAATTTTCGGGACGAAAATTCCTTCAACAAGGGGATGATGTGACAATTCGGTATTTTCGGATTAACCCGTTAAACGAAACTAACAGAAATGTTATGAAGTGTAATAAATTCAAATTAAATGGATTTTAGTTGAATAAGTTAAGTTATAACTTATTAAGAATTAGGATCATTTTATAATTTGAATTTTTGTAGTCAAATTTAAATTTTGGAGTAAATTGGAAAACCGAAATTATTCTAAAATCAACTACAATCGGAATTTAACCATCTTAGAACATCCCATTGATGGTTACATAGGTTATAAACATCTAACCTACTAGGAATTAGTTGTAATTGCAAGAATTGCCCAAATTGACTTTTAAAAGTCAAATTTGTATGGAAAATTTTACAAAAATTCGAAATTTAATCAAATTCGTGATTGTAACTACAAATTTATCATCCATAATCATTGTAATAATGATCATAAACCGTTTGTATACGTTTTAATCCATTAAGGCATCGAATTTATCATGAAATGATCCCAAAGGTTGAAAACCGTTACTTGCATCACCACAATTCGCAAAATTCGGGCAAAGCACTTACAATTGAAACCACAGAAGCCTCATTCGGTACCTTTAGAATCCTTTGTATACAGCAATTTGTTTTCAGAAGTGCGGGATCGAAGAATCGGCTTGGAGTTGGCCGAAATTGAAGCCATAAGTTGAGCATCATCAATTCTATATCAAAACAGGTTAGTAATCGATCCTACATCCTCTAAAACGACCGACTAAGACAATCCCTATGCTAATTCGGTGTTCCAATATCGAATTACAAGATTTTAAATCCTAGGGTTCTAAGTTCAAACCGAATTGTGTGTTTTGATACAATCGTGTTTCAGAATCAAATTAAAGTATGTAGAATGTTTCAGAAACCTCCGATAATACTAAACCACATCTCAATTTCATGTTACAACAACGAATTGATCACGGTCATATTCTAGGATTCATAATCTTTAACGTTTTGGGGGTTTCCATTTAAATGAATTCGAGACCTAAATTAAATTTCACAGAGAGTTTCGTGACTCTCTGTAGATAGAAAAACCTCATTCAATTTCTGAAAACTATCACGAATTGTAGGAGAATGATTTCTAGGGTTTATCTTATAAACCCATTTGGGGGTTTTCATGAAAATTAGTTGTAGAATCAAATTAATTGTCATACTTAGCTTCAGAAAGCTCCGATTTTCATAACAACTATGGTGATTTCATTCAATTGCATCGAATTTGATGATTTCAAGTTCTAGGGTTCATGGGGGAAACGGTTTGAGGTTTTAGATACAAACGAGCACAAAAATCCAATTAATTATTATAGATGGTTTCGGAAAGTGCTATTAAGTGAAAACCATATGAATTTGTGAACTCACACTTGCAAATTGAATGAGTTTCAGTAGGGGTTTAAGAACTTGAGTTCGAATAGGTTAATGATCGATTAATCGGGCTATGGTGAATGATAGTTTGAATTAAGACCATCTACAGGTTCGGTTCAATCTCAGAAACATAACCCCTATGATTTGGAGTTCGGTTGGATTCGAATGGGCGATCAATTGGGGGGATGTTGGTTCGATTAAGTAGAAAAGGGGAAACCATGGGTTATTGGTTAAACCAATTTAAGTGGGAGATATGTTGCAAAATCAAAGGTAGTTGGACAGGTAGGTTGGGTGTGTTAGGAGGTAAAGGTCGCGGGTTCGAACCCGGCCTTTACTGGTTTTTGAGTTTAAGTCACTTTTAGTATTTTAATCATAAATCACTCGTTTTAACTCCGATTCGACTCGTTCGAATTTCATTGGAACCAGAAATTCATCCCAAACGTATTAGAAATATAAAATTCATTTTTTTGATCAAAAAAACGTAGTCGCGTATAATTACGTTTATTTAAATAAAATCATATAGGGTTTTATTTAAACGATTTCAACGACACGCGTACATAAGTATGCATATTCCTAACATTCTAACATACGTGTGTTGACACGTATGTGATTTCAAGCACAAAACGACATTCCGAATAACACTAGGTTATTGTTAAAACACAGGTTCTTCGTAGGAGGACTTTCTACACGAGTTTAAGTGTGTTTGATCATTCTGCAACAATCAAAGGTGCGTACATGGCCCCTTTATTTTAACTGTTTTGGGGGAGAAAACATGTGCAACAAACATTTTTTGGATACATATCACTTGCATGAGTTAGGTTTACATTAGTGCCAACATAGCATTTCAAGTCCTTACACTTCAACCGTTTAGTTTGCCGTAGCGCAAAGCGTGGTAATTGGAAATAGATCTATTAGGTTTGACAAACCTCACTTGGTAGATGGGATCTACGCAGGTGTTTGACTGACCAAACACTCATTACTATTGTTTGTGCTAGACAATAGTGGCAAGGCAAAACATGCGATAGCATGCATTAGTCAGCTTCGGTGTCGACCACTTAAGTAAATAGTATAAATGACTAGCTATCATGACTATGCATGTGTGATTATTGTAACATCCCAAATTTTTCTAAGACACAAGTTATTTGAATTCTACGTACGTGTAACGGATAAGTAACTTGTGGGAAAATAGACGAAAAATAACCAAGATGGGGCTTAGAAATCGTGTACTCGAAATAATGAAGATTTCGAATACATCACATTTCGAGTACACTACATTTTCGTGTACAGGGGTTTTCGAATACAGGGACCTTGTCTATAAATAGTCGTGCCTTGGGAAATGTGCGAACCTTTGGCTGGAAGCTCATCTGCTCTCGAGTACACGAAGTTTAAGTCCAAGAATTTCAAGAATCAAACTTTGATCGACCAAACGAAGTAGGAAACGCACGGGATTTTACCAGGAGGATCAGCTACCTTCAAGTAAGTGATTCATGTATAGAAAGCTGGATTTTTATACAAAAGTTAGGATGGTTAAACAAAGGGTGAACTTATGCATAAAGATCACACCTTTATGCATAAAGTTCATAACTTTGAGGTTCCAATACGTTGGTAACAACCAAAGGAACCTAGAACTAGCTCCCCAAAGTCTTAGATGAATTTCTGAAATGTTGAATAACGAAATGATGAGTACACGAAATCATGTACAGAGGGTACTCGAAATCATGCATGTATTTCGAGTACAATGTTATTTCGAGTACAGGGGCTATGGTTATTTCGTGTACATGGAATTTCGTGTACATGGCATTTCGTGAACAAGGGATGTTTCGAGTACATAGCATTTCGTGAACGAGAGATGTTTCGAGTACATGGCAATTCGTGTACATGGGAACTTAACGAATTTCAAGGGTTTCGAACACTTAGCTAAGTTTCGAGAACTTGGATTCAGAAGGGGGGGACTAGTAGGCTATTGGGACTTAGAATATTTTCTAAGACTAAGAACGTAATGTAACGAAATGAGGTGATGTAACGGATGTAGGTTCTTAAGACTTGCTAAGGAGTTCGGCTAAGAAGAACAAGAGTCTATCATCAGGTGAGTTCTAGACGCCCTATTTTATGCTTAATGTTTTGGGCTGACATACATGCTTATTGTTATGTCTATGATGATATGTGCCTATGATGATAATGAATGAATGATGTTATGCCCTGACCATGTATGCATGCTAAGGTGATAGTATGATTATTGCATGAAAGTATGCTAAGAATGATGAATGCATGTTAGTAAGTTATGATGATAAACTAAATGATAACATGCTATGATGATAAATAGGGAGGTATGTTATGATGAAATCCTAGGTACGCTATGATGGAAGTATGATGTTATGATGATTACATGCTAGCAAAATGTGTTTATGTTGCCATGATGAATGATATGATGACGTGCGGCTAGCATGACATGTGCATGGTACTAGGATGTTATGATGACATGATACTAGCATACCCTGTATGAGAAATCCTATGTTATTAGGATAATGATACGATGTTATGATGAATGATGATATGGTGCTAGTGTATCATGTCATGATGAATGATGGTTGCTCCAGTATTTGTACTGGGTAAGTATGGTTGCTCCCGTACTCGTTACGGGGTAAGTATGATGTTGCTCCCGTACTCGTTACGGGGTAAGTATGATGTTGCTCCCGTACTCGTTACGGGGTAAGTATGATGTTGCTCCCGTACTCGTTACGGGGTAAGTATGATGTTGCTCCCGCATTCGTTACGGGGTAAGTATGACGTTGCTCCCATATTCATATGGGGTAAGTATGGTTATGGTTGCTCCAGTACTTGCTACTGGGTAAGTATGGGTCTGCAGAACGCTTCGGCGGGACAGACCAACGGTTATGGAGCCTTGTGCCGGCATAAGCCCACTGTTCGAATGGTAACAGTGGAACGTATGATGATGATGATGTAAGGATGTTATGTGCTAAGGTTATGGACTATGTGTATGAAAATGATGTATATGTTAAGTATGTTTAATGTTGTTTTATGAAAACTAGAACTCACCAGCGTAAGCTGACTTGATTTAGCATGTATGTCAGGTTGAAGGTATGATAAGAGGAGGCATGAAGCTCGGGCATAGAGTCATACGATCCGGTGGTTTTGGCAATTCGATATGATTTTGATACAGACACTTTATTAAATTCTGTTTATCAAACTATGTTTACATTTCCGCTGCATGATTATGAAAGTTTTTAGTTTAAGAGCTATGTGTTATGATGAAAACCAACCTCTGTGAGGTGCCCGGTTTCGGGGCCTCACAAGTTGGTATCAGAGCCATAGTTTGAGAGATCTTGGCATCCCAAATGCCAAGACTTAAACTGAGAATGGGATTAATGGATGCGGATTGCCAACCACGGATGACGGATGCCACGAGTTGAATGTTTATGTATGAGTTAAGGGTTAGATGTAATGTTATGAAAGTAGTTAGTGTCATGCACATTGAAGAGATGGGATGGGAAACGTTTAGAGCCTATGAGTTGGGTAAATGGTTAATAACACTTGATCAACGTCGTTAACGATTTACAAAACTTATTCCGTGCTAAACTGATTCCTGTACTGACTCATCAATTGTTGCATCCTATAGATAGTTAGATGGCTGGACAAAAGGGTAGACCGCGAAAGAAACCACAGGAACCTGAAGAACCACATGTCGAGAATGAAGAACCTGTCAATGAAGGCGACCACGAGCACAACGAGCAACCAGAGAATGAAGAAGAGTTCACTCTTGAGCCTATCGTGGTGAAGGCTATTTCTGATGAGGTCTGCAAGATAATGGATGAGAAACTACCAGCCTTGATTGCTAAGGCACTGAAGGATGCTTTAAAAGACAAGTCAGAAGGAACTAAGGAAAGCACCAAAGAAGATGAGGTGGTGATCATTGAGACAAAGAGCGGCGACTCTATGACTGGGAAACTGAAGGGCTGTGACTACAAGTCCTTCAAAGGATGCAACCCACCAACCTTTGATGGGAAGAAGGACGCAGTGGCCACCTGCCACTGGATTTCTGCGATGGAGGCTGTTATCTCCATCAGTGAGTGCCGAGTTGACCAAGCTGTCAAGTTTGCAGCTCACTCTTTCGTTGAGGAGGCACTTCACTGGTGGAACACCGTCAAGCAATCCAAGACTACTGAGGATATGGAAAAGATGACTTGGGATGATCTAAAGGAACTGGTCACTAAGCAGTTCTGTCCCAAGAATGAGCTGGATAAGGTTGAAAGGGAGTTTCTGGTGCTGAAGGCGGGAAGCCTGAATCACAGGCAGTACACTTCGCGATTCAATGAGATGGCAAGACTTGTTCCTCACTTGGTTTCTACCGAGGAACGCAGGGTGAAGTTGTACATGGAGGGTTTACCTCCTAAGGTTCGGATACATGTGAAGGCGAATGCTCCCAAGACTTATGACTCCACTGTGGAGCTCAGTGGCATAGTATGGGATGATGTTATGTCAGCCGAGCCAGTCAAAGAAGAGGCAAAGGTGAAAGAGTCCTCTGGGACTAAGAGGGGTCGAACAGACCAACGAAAGTTCTCAAGCAAGAAGGCTAAGCGAGAGGAGATGGGTCGATGCAACAATTGTGGGAAAAGCCACACGGGACAGTGCCTGGTGGGCACTAATTTATGTTTCAGGTGTGGAAAGACGGGGCACTTTTCTAGCAGTTGCCCGAATGCTACTCGATGCTTCAACTGCAATGGATTAGGACATATGTCCAAGGATTGCAAGCTACCACGGGCCGATGCTTCGGGCTCGGGTAAGAATGAGGAGAAAGGAAAGGAGAAGCAGAAGGCTAAAGCACGAGCCTTTACGATGACGAAGGATGATGCGATTGTGGACCCTGACGTGGTCACAGGTACCTTTTCTATCAACAATATTCCTGCTTCTGTATTGTTTGATTCTGGTGCCAGTATGAGTTTTGTGTCTTCTACTTTCTGTGATGGGTTATCTGGGAAGGTTAAGAAGATAGACCGGGTATTTGATGTAGAGACGGCTATTGGTAAGATGACCAGGGTGACTGAGGCTATTGATGATTGTTATGTTGAGATAGAAGGTCATAGGTTCCCTGCCCGATTGTTTCTTATTACCTTAGGGGGATTCGATGTGGTTTTGGGTATGGACTGGTTAGCCAAATATGAGGCTAACATTGTATGTCGACGAAAGATGATATGTTTACGTGCGATGGATGGGAGCTCCGTGACGGTTTATGGTGATAAAGCGATGTATGCGCCAAAGATCATTTCGATGATCCAGGCTGATGTTATGATGCGGCGAGGGTGTGTAGCCTACTTGGCCTATGCGATTGAGGAACGTACGGATACGAGGACGATTGATGATGTTCCCGTGGTGTGTAACTTCCCCGATGTATTCCCTGAGGAATTGCCTGGATTACCACCCGAACGGGAAATTGAGTTCCAGATCGACTTAGTGCCGGGGGCACAACCTGTTGCCAAAGCACCTTACCGTTTAGCTCCAACAGAGATGAAGGAAATGATGACCCAGCTACAAGAACTCCTTGATAAAGGTTTTATACGACCGAGTGTCTCTCCGTGGGGAGCACCGGTGCTGTTCGTTAAGAAGAAGGATGGAAGTATGCGTATGTGTATTGACTACAGGGAACTGAATAAGTTGACCGTAAAGAACAGGTATCCTCTACCTAGAATTGATGACTTGTTCGATCAATTGCAAGGTGCAAGCTGGTTCTCGAAGATAGATCTCCGATCCGGTTACCATCAGTTGAAAGTTCGAGAGCAGGATATTCCAAAGACTGCTTTCCGTACGCGTTATGGACATTACGAGTTCTCGTTATGTCGTTTGGATTGACGAATGCTCCCGCAGCATTTATGGATTTGATGAACAGAGTATGTCGACCGATGCTGGACCGATCGGTGATAGTGTTTATTGATGATATTTTGATTTATTCAAAGAACGAGGGAGACCATGCTTGCCACGTACGTGAGGTATTGGAAATCCTGAGGAAAGAGAAACTTTATGCTAAGTTCTCCAAATGCGCTTTCTGGTTACGGGAGGTACAGTTTCTGGGGCACGTGGTGAACCCAGAAGGCATTATGGTAGATCCAGCTAAAGTTGAAACGATTATGAAATGGAGTCCTCCAAAGTCACCGACAGAAGTACGCAGTTTTCTTGGTTTGGCGGTTACTATCGGAGATTCATTCAGGACTTCTCCAAGATAGCGACGCCACTGACGAAGCTCACGAAGAAAGACGTAAAGTACGAATGGGGTCCAAACCAAGAACAAGCGTTTTCAGTGCTGAAGGAGAAACTTACCCAAGCTCCTGTTCTAGCACTGCCGGATGGGAATGATGATCTTGTTGTGTATGCCGATGCGTCACGACAAGGGTTGGGATGTGTACTAATGCAAAGGGGAAGGGTGATAGCTTATGCTTCGCGCCAGCTAAAGATTCATGAGGCTAACTACCCGACCCACGATCTTGAACTCGCTGCAGTGGTGTTTGCATTGAAAATATGGAGGCACTACTTGTATGGAGTAAGGAGTACCATCTATACCGACCACAAGAGCTTGAAGTACTTCTTCGAGCAAAAGGATTTGAACATGAGGCAGAGACGATGGCTTGAGCTGCTAAAGGATTATGATTGTGATATTCTATATCACCCAGGAAAGGCCAATGTGGTGGCGGATGCTCTGAGTCGCAAGACTGATCATCCTGCCATACGAGTAAAATCGTATAGTTTGGTGATAACGCCAGACTTTCTGAACGAGCTCAAGCAGGCGCAACAGGAGGGATTGAAAGAAGAGAATGTGGGTTTTGAACGCGTCTTCGGACAAGTCAAGAACTTGGAAGACAATGACCATGGGATAAAGCTACGATTCGGTCGAATGTGGGTGCCCAGAAATGGGGACATTCGAGCGAGGATTTTAGATGAAGCCCACAAGTCACGATACTCGGTACACCCCGGTGCAACGAAGATGTATCAAGATCTCCGACAGGATTATTGGTGGCCGGGCATGAAGTTTAATGTGATGCAGTATGTGAACAGGTGCCTTACTTGTGCGCAAGTGAAGGCTGAACATCAGAAGCCCTACGGATATGTGCAACCTCTAGAGGTACCGGAATGGAAATGGGAACACATCACCATGGATTTCATCACCAAGCTACCAAAGACAGCTAAACGACATGATACCATATGGGTGATTGTGGACCGACTGACGAAGAGTGCACACTTTCTTCCTATCAGGGAAACGTATACGTCCGAAAGGTTGTCTGAGTTGTTCGTGAAAGAGATTGTGACCAGACATGGAGTTCCTGTCTCCATTGTGTCAGATCGGGATACGAGGTTTACTTCCAGATTCTGGAGACAGTTTCATGATGCTATGGGAACGAGGTTAAATATCAGTACCGCCTATCACCCTCAGACTGATGGACAGTCAGAAAGGACTATCCAAACGTTGGAGGATATGCTTAGGGCGTGCATTATCGATTTTGGAGGAAGCTGGGATGACCACTTGCCCTTGGTGGAGTTTTCATATAACAACAGCTATCACTCTAGTATCGGAATGCCCCCATATGAGGCGTTGTACGGACGACGATGTAGAACCCCGGTATGCTGGGGTGAAGTTGGACAGAAAGAAATGGGAAACAAGGCTGCTGTGATTGATATGGCAGAAAAGCTACGGGTGATAAAAGCACGTATGAAGGCTGCACAAGATCGCCAAAAGTCCTACGCTGACAAGCGCCGGAGACCGATCGAGTTTGATGTTGGCGATCGAGTGTTGCTGAAAGTATCACCATGGAAGGGAATCATTCGATTCAGAAAGCGAGGCAAGTTGAGTCCGAGGTACATTGGACCATTTCCGATAAAGGCAAGGGTAGGGAAGGTCGCGTATCGACTGGACCTACCAGAGGAGCTGAACGGGATTCATCCTACTTTCACGTGTCGCATCTTAGGAAGTGCTTGGCAGACGAGCAGGCGCATGTTCCTTTGGATGACATTGAGGTAGATGACCGACTGAACTACATTGAAGAACCAGTCGCCATTGTGGATACGAAGGAAAAGCAGTTAAGGAATAAAACGGTTCGTCAAGTAAGGGTTCAGTGGAAGCATCGGAAAGGTTCAGACACGACGTGGGAATTGGAAGACGAGATGAGGGAGTTGTATCCTCATTTGTTCGATGTGTAACAAGGCAGGTTTCGGGACGAAACCTATTGTAAGGAGGGGAGACTTGTAACATCCCAAATTTTCTAAGACACAAGTTATTTGAATTCTACGTACGTGTAACGGATAAGTAACTTGTGGGAAAATAGACGAAAAATAACCAAGATGGGGCTTAGAAATCGTGTACTCGAAATAATGAAGATTTCGAATACATCACATTTCGAGTACACTACATTTTCGTGTACAGGGGTTTTCGAATACAGGGACCTTGTCTATAAATAGTCGTGCCTTGGGAAATGTGCGAACCTTTGGCTGGAAGCTCATCTGCTCTCGAGTACACGAAGTTTAAGTCCAAGAATTTCAAGAATCAAACTTTGATCGACCAAACGAAGTAGGAAACGCACGGGATTTTACCAGGAGGATCAGCTACCTTCAAGTAAGTGATTCATGTATAGAAAGCTGGATTTTTATACAAAAGTTAGGATGGTTAAACAAAGGGTGAACTTATGCATAAAGCTCACACCTTTATGCATAAAGTTCATAACTTTGAGGTTCCAATACGTTGGTAACAACCAAAGGAACCTAGAACTAGCTCCCCAAAGTCTTAGATGAATTTCTGAAATGTTGAATGACGAAATGATGAGTACACGAAATCATGTACAGAGGGCACTCGAAATCATGCATGTATTTCGAGTACAATGTTATTTCGAGTACAGGGGCTATGGTTATTTCATGTACATGGAATTTCGTGTACATGGCATTTCGTGAACAAGGGATGTTTCGAGTACATGGCATTTCGTGAACGAGAGAAGTTTCGAGTACATGGCAATTCGTGTACATGGGAACTTAACGAATTTCAAGGTTTCGAACACTTAGCTAAGTTTCGAGAACTTGGATTCAGAAGGGGGGGACTAGTAGGCTATTGGGACTTAGAATATTTTCTAAGACTAAGAACGTAATGTAACGAAATGAGGTGATGTAACGGATGTAGGTTCTTAAGACTTGGCTAAGGAGTTCGGCTAAGAAGAACAAGAGTCTATCATCAGGTGAGTTCTAGACGCCCTATTTTATGCTTAATGTTTTGGGCTGACATACATGCTTATTGTTATGTCTATGATGATATGTGCCTATGATGATAATGAATGAATGATGTTATGCCCTGACCATGTATGCATGCTAAGGTGATAGTATGATTATTGCATGAAAGTATGCTAAGAATGATGAATGCATGTTAGTAAGTTATGATGATAAACTAAATGATAACATGCTATGATGATAAATAGGGAGGTATGTTATGATGAAATCCTAGGTACGCTATGATGGAAGTATGATGTTATGATGATTACATGCTAGCAAAATGTGCTTATGTTCCCATGATGAATGATATGATGACGTGCGGCTAGCATGACATGTGCATGGTACTAGGATGTTATGATGACATGATACTAGCATACCCTGTATGAGAAATCCTATGTTATTAGGATAATGATACGATGTTATGATGAATGATGATATGGTGCTAGTGTATCATGTCATGATGAATGATGGTTGCTCCAGTATTTGTACTGGGTAAGTATGGTTGCTCCCGTACTCGTTACGGGGTAAGTATGATGTTGCTCCCGTACTCGTTACGGGGTAAGTATGATGTTGCTCCCGTACTCGTTACGGGGTAAGTAGATGTTGCTCCCGCATTCGTTACGGGGTAAGTATGACGTTGCTCCCATATTCATATGGGGTAAGTATGGTTATGGTTGCTCCAGTACTTGCTACTGGGTAAGTATGGGTCTGCAGAACGCTTCGGCGGGACAAACCAACGGTTATGGAGCATTGTGCCGGCATAAGCCCACTGTTCGAATGGTAACAGTGGAACGTATGATGATGATGATGTAAGGATGTTATGTGCTAAGGTTATGGACTATGTGTATGAAATGATGTATATGTTAAGTATGTTTAATGTTGTTTTATGAAAACTAGAACTCACCAGCGTAAGCTGACTTGATTTAGCATGTATGTCAGGTTGAAGGTATGATAAGAGGAGGCATGAAGCTCGGGCATAGAGTCATACGATCCGGTGGTTTTGGCAATTCGATATGATTTTGATACAGACACTTTATTAAATTCTGTTTATCAAACTATGTTTACATTTCCGCTGCATGATTATGAAAGTTTTTAGTTTAAGAGCTATGTGTTATGATGAAAACCAACCTCTGTGAGGTGCCCGGTTTCGGGGCCTCACAATTATGTTATCTGCAAACTTTATATCCAAACTGTGGTTTCAACAATTGTGAATGCTTAAACCTGTGTAATGTACCAACCTTTGTGTTGACTTGATTTACATGTTTTCTCAGGACGCTAAGGTATACAAGAAAGCAAGCATGGACTAGGAGATCTAGTCGCATGCATGTTTTTATATTTCTATTGTTTGGATTGAACATTTGGGATTTTGGTTTGTAATTTACATTTTACAACTGTCACGTTTGTTATTGTTTTAAAACGCTTCCGCAAACTTTGAAAACTTTGATACTACAATTTTAGACCAAAGTATGTTTTGAAATTCATATAGAGGTCTTCGTTATGTCTAATGATCTGAGATCCTGGTTTGTCATGTCCCAAACGGTATGATTCCGTTAGTTGAAAATTGGGGGTGTGACACTATGCTTGCTGATTCGAAGTTCCCCATTACTTTCTGGAGTGAAGCCGTAGCGACCGCCTGTTTTACTCTTAACCGAGTGCTTATTGTGAAAAGACATAATAAGACTTGCTATGAACCGCTTCAAAATCGAAAACCAAATTTGGAACACTTGGAACCTTTTGGGGCTCCGTGTACCATGCTTAAGAAAGATGCTAAATTCAACTCTAAAGTTGAAGAAGGTTTCTTTCTTGCGTACAGCCTGCCCAATAAACGTGTGTTTAACAAACAAACGGGTGTTGTGGAACTCTGGTGTAATGTGGATGTTCAAAGACATACACCTATACCTGAAGGCAAAAGACCAAATTGGCTTTTCGATTATGATAAACTTTTTGAGTCTTTTAACTTGTCTCCTAATGTTACTGATGATGAAATATCCTTGCAGATGTTATATGATCTGCAGAATGCTGATGATCAAGGTGTTTCTCATCAAGCTGAAGATAATCATCCAACAGAGGAAGGCACTTCAGGAGCAATGAATGATGACTGGTCATCGGAGGATGATCAAGATGTAGACTAGAATATCACAAATTTTGATCATGATGTTGGAATCCCGCAAGTGGCAGTGACTAGAGTCCATGTAAATCATCCTGTGGAGCAGATCATTGGAAATCCGTCTGTTGGAGTACAAACAAGAAGTCAAGTTACAAACGCAGACAGTTTGTATGCTGAGTTGGAGAGAACTCATGGAACTCAAGAGCTATGGATGCATTCTGCATTCATAAATCTGTAACTGAGGCACTACGTGAGCCTGCCTGGGTGGAGGCCATGCAGGAGGAGCTGAATCAGTTTCAGAAACTAGGAGTATGGCATTTAACGGATTTGCCTAAGAGAGAGAAGAAGATAGGCACCAGATGGGTGTTACGGTGCAAGAGAGATGATAGAGGCGTGATTGTTCAGAACAAAGCACGTTTAGTTGTTCAAGGATTCACACAAATCGAAGGAATTGATTATGAAGAAGTGTTTGCACCAATGGCGCGGCTAGAAGCAATACGACTCTTTCTTGCTTTTGCTGCCCACAAGAAGTTTAAGGTTTTTCAGTTGGATGTTAAGTCTGCTTTCCTCTATGGGTCGTTGAAGGAGACCGTGTACGTTTGTCAGCCACCGGGCTTTGAGGATCCTATCCACCGGGATCAGGTATACCTCCTTGACAAAGCACTGTACGGTCTACATCAGGCTCCTCGAGCTTGGTATGAGACGCTCTCGACTCACCTTATTGAGCACGGGTTCAATAGGGTCAGATTGACAAAACACTGTTTTATCGGGAAAAGGGCAAGGATATTCTCCTTGTTCAGATCTATGTAGATGACATCATCCTTGGGTCTACTGATGAACAGTTGCGTTTGGAATTAAAAGAGGTTATGATTTAGAAGTTCGAGATGAGTGCCATGTCAGACATCAAGTTCTTTTTAAGTTTACAAATTGATCAGACTGATGATGGAATCTTCATTCATCAGACCAAATACATTCAAGGTGTGCTAAAACGGATTAGCATGCTTGATTGTAAACCCATTTCCGCGCCCATTTAGCCCAATCATGGGATTGAGCCTGATATTAAGGGGGAGCTAATCGATGCTACATTATATCGTGGAATGATCGGGAGCTTGATGTATTTGACTGCCTCAAGGCCATATATTGTCTTCGCTACAAGTATCTGTGCTCGCTATCAATCAAAGTCTAAAGTTTCACACTTGATAGCAGTTAAGAGAATTTTGCGTTATCTGAAGGGTACACCAGACACTGGTCTGTGGTATCCTAAGGACGATAACTTTTCCTTCCATGCATATAGTGATTCTGACTATGGAGGTTGCAACACTGATTCCAAATCTACTACTGGAGGTGCACAGTTTTTGGGGGAGAGGTTAGTCTCCTGGCAGTGCAAAAAGCATACATCTGTTGCTACATCTAGATGTGAAGCTGAATATGTAGCGGCTGCCAGTTGTTGTTCCCAAGTCTTGTGGATACAACAACAGATGAGAGACTACGGGTTGAATTTTCTAACTACCCCGATTCATGTCGACAACGAGGCTGCTATTCCTATCACCAAAAATCCGGTGTACCATTCACGTTCCCAACACATTGATATTCGATTTCATTTCATACGCGACTGCTATGAAAAGAAACTGATTGATTTGGTGAAGATACACACCAATGAGCAAAGAGCAGATCTTCTCACAAAGGCCTTCTCCTTATTGAGCACGGGTTCAATAGGGTCAGATTGACAAAACACTGTTTTATCGGGAAAGTGTTTCTTGAACAAAAAGGTTAAATTACTAGTTTGATCATGTGTTTAATTTTCAAAAGAAATTCTAATTTTGTTTTTCTTTTGTTTTAGTTTAAAGCTGGAACATTCTATTCGTATACTTACGTATCGACCTGAGTGTTATAGCTTTAAAGGATTTTAATTTGTTTTCTTGGTTCTGATTAAGATTTGGACAATCTCTGCGTATATGAAAATATCGATCTGATTGTTAAAAGCTTAATCTTAAATTATTTTTTAGTTTATTTTCTGGATCATTTGAGCATACGTAAGTATATCAACCTTGATTCCAAGAATGTGAACAAATTCAAATTGTTTTATATTTTGTTATTTGTAAAAAGAAATTCTGCTTTATTTTTGCATGATCAGGCTAGTTAAAATTGAAGTAATCAGTTTCAAGAACATTTATGTTTGATTAGTTATTCACAAATCGGGGATGTGTTTAAGTAAATGTATTATTATAATGTGTTTGATAATCATGTTTAATCTGATATCTTAACTATGTAATTAAACTTAAAAAAGGATAAGTATACTAACAATCATCTTGGACTTGTAATTTGCTAATAAATTCATTCTTTAATTCAAACAGATGTGTTGATAATTGTAAAACAATATGATCTCATGTCTGGATCTTTCTCAAACAAAAAGATTTGATTTTTGTTAGTATAGTTAGTTTTG
Organism: Mikania micrantha; assembly: GCA_009363875.1. Lineage (NCBI taxonomy): Eukaryota > Viridiplantae > Streptophyta > Magnoliopsida > Asterales > Asteraceae > Mikania > Mikania micrantha. The sequence continues at coordinate 32,106,014 of CM018687.1, forward strand.
TTAAATTTGTAGTTTAATTGTTCTAAAAAATTACAAAAAGATTTTTTATCTGATGTTAAATCAATAATTTTTGATTATTTGTTTGACTTTGGAACAATTAAACATGAATTTATTTTGAAATTTAAATAAAAATCAACTTTTTTTAAAAAGGTTCGGCTGGTGTATGCTTGAGAAGGTTCGTTGGCTAGGTTTGCTTATTAGGTTCGCTGGCTAGGTTCATTGGTTAGGGTTCGCTGACTAGGTTCGCTTGCCAGGTTCGTTCAAATGGTTCGCTGATAAGGTTCGTTTGAAAGGTTCGTTTAAAAGGTTCGTTTGAAAGGATCGCCTGAATAGGTTCGTGCATATAAATACAAGGTTCTGATAAAGGTTCGTCATTTTCATCTGATTGTACATTCGTGAACATTCAAGAACAAATTTTCCGATTTTCGATTCTGGACATCCCAATCTTTTTCATCGATTTCTTTAGACTCGTAATCACTTGCTGATCATTTTTAGGTAGATATCTTTGAATTTGACCTGCTAGATTAAGAGATCTGGTAGGTTTTAGGAGTTTTTAGATTGAAGCTGTTAAATTGAATAAAAATCGACTAAAATCTAAGTTCTGGACAAATCGTCTTCGTAAAGGTTGTTCATCGTCGTGTTTCGAACCTGGGTGTATAAGTTTTATCTTCTAATTCAAAGATTTGAAATTTTGATTTGAAAATTGGAAAGGTTCACTGGATGAACAGGTTCGTTGTAAGAACTAAGGTTCGCCGAACCTATGTAATTCAAAAGAACCGAACCTTTTGGTCAAGGTTTGTTTGACCAACAGGTTCGTTTGATTGAAGGTTCGTTCATCAAAAGGTTCGTTCATTCTGAGGTTCGTTCATCAGAAGGTTCGTTCATTGTAAGGTTCGTTCATTCTAAGGTTCGTTCATCAGAAGGTTCGTTCAAATAAATTGTCTGGTTAACAGGTTCGTCTAACTTAGGTTCGCCTAACATTAGGTTCGTCTAAAGAGATAGGTTCGCTGGTCTATACTTAGAAATTTTTTGAATTTTAATTTTGTTAATTTTTGTTTCTAATTGTGTTTTATTTCTGATTGTAGAAATGGCGAACTTCACCTTTGGTGACAAACATAATGTTTGTGCTTACTTGGATCATACGACAAGGAATGGCAAGGACTTTCAACCTATGATCGAGTTTCTTCGTCGATCAAGGATATACTATGCCATCTCCAACTCCTGTCAGATCTACCGATCTCACATAAACTCTGGAAAGAAAAAATTTTTTGGATCCCAAAAATGTTGCTAAGAATCATTTGGATTATCCAGAGCTTATGGGAGTCAGCTCGACTCATTTCTGTTGATGAAGAGTACGTTATTGAAGCGAATGTGCTTGGACAGGCACTTCGTATTTCAGAAGCTGATATCCGACGGTACTACAGTTTGGTGGTGAGCATGCTGGTATGACTCTCATACCAGAAAGGTGCATCAAAGGATGTTTTTTAAGGATTAGATACTTCGGAGCTTACAACTCTATTTCAGTCAAGAAGGGAAAGCTTCCTTTGCAGTATAAGCTGCTGGCACATGTGCTGCTACACTGCCTTAGTATGAGGAAAGGCATGTTTGACGAGCTAAGAGATTTGATGAGATCGGCAATGGTTGCCTTGATATTGAACAAGCCGTTCAATTTTTCAGGAATGATCTTCCGATACATGTCTGACAACATCACAAAGGCTAAGGATAGATTTTACATGTATCCTCGCTTTGTTCAGATGTTGATTGACGAGAGATTTCCCGAGGAGATGTTGCCAAAAGAAGCTGCTGATTTGTTAAAGTTGAAACATATGACTAATTCAAGTCTGGGTCAGGTCAGAGTTTATGAAAGGAGTGGAGATGCTATTCTAGAGGAGATGATAGGTCATTGTGCCAGGGCTAATTATATAGCTCCTGAGGATAATGCTTGGAGGCATGTAGAATCAGAATCTGATTCTGAAGTATTTGGTGATGAAGATGATCAACCGCAACATCCACCTCCTCCTCCAAGACAACAAGCAAGAAAGTCTACAGGACAATCTTCTCGATCACAACCACAGACTCAATCTTCACAAGAGCCATTTGATGTTGAGATGCCAGAGCTACAGACTGAGGCTGCTGTTGAAGGTGATGGTGAAGATTCATCAGACACAGAGTCTGAGTATGAGATGGTTCAAGTTGGGAACCAGATGGTAAGAAGATTAAAGAAGAAATTTGCTAAGCAAGCTGAGGAAGCAAGGGAAGAGATTGCTGATCCTAGATTTGTAGTTGAAGAGGCTGGGTCTTCTAGACCTAAAAGAAAGAAGAAAATGGCTAAAAGGGGGCCATATGAGAAGAAGAAGTCTAAAATTACTAAGACCGTTGTGTCTTCATCTGTTGAGATTTCTACAGTGTTTCTTCTATTCCAGTAATTTTTTCTTCACCTTCTACTGTTTCTATGCCTATTCCTGCTTCTACTTTACAAACTCCTGAGTTTGTAAATGTAGCTACATATATGCCTGCTTTCACAGATTCTACAATTGTGGCTACTTCAGTGCAAGACACTCAATTTCATCAAACTTCTACATCCAAAGATGATTTATTTGCAAGTTTGGATGACTTAGGTGATATCAACTTTATTGTTGATTATGATGATAGTGACATCAAAAGGAGACTGTCTATGCTGACAAAGGAGTTTGAGATTTATAAGAAGGAGAAAGAGAAGAATAATGTTGATCAACCCTCCTCTTCAAATACAAATGAATTGGGTGAACTGAAAGCTCAGGTAGCACAGTTGATGAAATGGAGAGAGGATGATATGACTGAGAAGAAGAAAATGAATGAAAGGATTTCTGACATAGAATTCTTTATCAAGTTACAGTCTGAAGATATTGTGGAATTGAAAAATGAAAACACAGATCTGAGGCTAAAGATCAAAGAGACGGAAGCTAAAGATTTAACTACTGAAGCCTCTGGGTCTAGTAAAGAAAAGGTGTTTATGGAGATTGATGATGAAGAAGAGAAGAAAGAAAAGGAGAAGGAAGAGGAAGAAAAGAAAGAAGAAGAAAAGGAGGAAGAAGAGGAGAAAATAGACTATGGAGAATCTGATATAGATGAACATCCGAGCTTCAATGATCATGGTGATGATGATGGAGGAAATGATGGTGATGTTGGAGGTGTGAGCAGTGGAAATGGTGTATTAGATTCATTGACTGGTGCTATTGTTGTTTATTCTCCGTCAAAGGTTGCTGAGGATGTTGCTCCTGTTAGTGTTGTTGTTTCTGGTAGGACTACTAGGTGTAATGATGTTGAATTTGAAGATTTAGATGCAATAGAATATCCTGAAAGGGTTATTGATTACTCCTTGCCTACTTTTCTTGATTTATTCAAATTGCATTCTGATATTAACTTGCAGAGGGAGATAGTTGAGATCTTGGTTAATCAAGACTTAGAAGAAGGAGAGATTTTTGGAGGTTATTCTACACAAGACTTTCAAGATTTTTTTGAGACTGATGCTGATCTTATGTTTGATTTTGAAGAAGATGAAGATCTGGACTTATCTTTTTTTGAGAAAAATGATATTGTTGACGAAGGATTGTTTAATATGAATACTTTGAAGAAAATCTTTGAACTTGGAAGTTTTTCAAAGACTTCATTGGATCCAATTAAAGCAAAGAAAAATATGAATTTCTGGATGGATTATCAGGAGGAGACCAAGTACATTGTAGATCATTTGCATAATTTTAAGATGATGATTGAGGTTATGGACGACAAAGATGAAGAAAACCAAACTAGACAATTCAAAAAGTTCAAGATTGGATCTAAGTCGAAGATGATTGGACGAATTGTTAGTTATGGTTATTTTCATAACATTCCCGGAAGTCTAACTGATAAAGAATGCTACATAGTGAAGAGAACATATGGATGTCAATATTTTGTGAAAGCTTTGGATTTGATGAGTCTTCCATCATTTGAATGCATGACATTGGCAAGTTTGAAGATGATTAAGCCTATCCAGACAAATCATAATGAAACTTTTGAGAGACTGTAGAAGAAAGAAGCAAGAACAGGATGGAGTTTGTTGTCCCCACAATTCAAAGACAGAATTCATGGATACATAAAGCCTACAGTTTTCAAGAGACCAAGATTAAGGAAGATGGAACAGAACTGGAATCAGTATTTCAAATTCTGGTTTTATGATGAGAAAACATCTGAAGGAGTGATTCTCTTGAAGCAAGAAGACAAGTGGAGGGTGATAAGGATGCTTGATCCTGTGTGGATTGTGAACTGTTCAAAGGAAGACATTGATTAACTTAACACAGCAGAGATCTATGCAGATGAGGGTTATCATGACTATGGTGTGAGCTTCAAAGACATGGCAATTCAATATCAAACCATTTCTAGAATGTGTTAGACATTGGGTATACATTCTGGATGCAATTGGGATGATGTGAATTATCTATATGTTGAACTGATGAAAGTGCAAAAAGAAAGAGATGAAAGAGATGCGAAGTTGGAAGCTGAGAGGTTATCAATGATACCATGTTCGATTATTATACGAGCGGTGGATAATGTTGTTCGTGAAGAGGTTGGAGAATCAAGTGGTGTTAAAGATAAAGATGAAGATAAAGTTGCAGACAAAGAATGAAGATTTTTGATAGAAACTATTAAGGGGGAGTTTGTTAGTGCACATATGTAATAGTTTTCTATTCAAAAAGTTGTATTTATTTTAAGTTTTTAATAGGTTCGGCTAATAGGTTTGTCTAAGGTTCGTCTGGCCCACGAACCTAGACAGGTTCGGCGAACCCATTGCTTTGATAGGTTCGGCGAACCTATAACCTGGAGAAGGTTCGGCCAAACTATTTGTTTGGCAACCTAGGTTCGCCTAGCGAACCTTAGGGTTCGGCTGCCAGAATAGGTTCGGCTGCCAGAATAGGTTCGGCTGCTAGTGTTGTATATATAAAAGGTTTGACTGAATTCTTCATAACTTTGACAGAACTTCAGCAAACCTGAGAGGATTTTCTCTGTGTGAGAAAGTATTTCTGAGTGAACTTCTTGTAATCATTTGTTGATTAATAGAAGATTGTTTATGAAATTGCTTGCATTTCTTTGATTCTATATATATTGATCATGCATTCCGCACATGATTGATAGTTCGTAGATCTTCGTTATCGATCCTGATCCGTTTTACCAAACCAACAAAATACGTTGTGAACTCCATCGAGTTCAGCTAGTAGATTGAGTTGGTATGCCACCGGACCAATCCTCTTCAGGATCTCAAACGGTCCGATATACCGTGGGTTCAATTTGCTCATTTCCCAAAACGAATAACGCCTTTCCACGGCGAAACTTTCAGAAGGACTTTATCTCCTCCCTGAAATTCCAGGGGCTTTCAGCGTTTGTCGGCATAGATCTTTTGACGATCTCGCACTGCTGCCATACGGTTTCTGATTTGCACGAATTTCTCTGTCGTTTCGTGTACAAGTTCTGGGCCAGTGAGCTGACTGTCGCCCACTTCCGCCCAACAGATAGGTGATCGGCATTTCCTGCCATAAAGTGCCTCGAAAGGCGCAACCTTTATCTCGTAAGATAGTTGTTGTTGTAGGAGAACTCCACCAATGGCAGGTGAGTTTCCCAGCTATTACCGAAGTCTACTACACACGCTCGTAGCATGTCTTCGAGAGTTTGTATCGTGCGTTCGCTCTGGCCATCAGTTTGTGGGTGGTATGTTGTACTCATTTCCAACCGCGTGTGAAGCGACTTTTGCAATGATTTCCAGAAGTTAGAGGAGAATCTAGTGTCTCGATTTGAAATGATGGAGATTGGCACTCCATGATGCGTAAAATTACTTCCTTAACATAGATTCGAGCCAGTTTTTCCATTTTGTCATTTTCTTTGATCGCAAGAAAATGTGCTGACTTAGTCAGTCGATCCACAATTACCCAGATAATGTCACATCCACTGGGAGTACGGGGTAATTTGGTAATAAAGTCCATGGAGATCTGTTCCCACTTCCACATGGGAATCTGAGGTTGCGTGAGTAATCCAGAGGGTTTCTGGTACTCGAACTTGACTTTGGCGCAGGTCAAGCATTTGCTCACGTATGTGGCAATATATGCTTTCATGTGTGGCCACAAATAAAGTATTTTCAAATCATGATACATCTTGTCAGACCAGGGTGAATGGAATACCGAGATTTATGAGCCTCGTCCATCACAAGGTCTCGTAAGTTCCCGTGATGTGGAACCCAAACGCCTTCCATGAAATAATGAAACCATCGGCTTTGATCTCCAGTTGTTTTTCCATTCCCCTTAGTGATTCGGCCACTAGGTTTTCTGCTTTAAGTGCCTCCACCTAGGCACTGCGTATATGTTCAGGGAGATTAGGATGGATGGTGAGCTATAAAGCTCGTACTCTCTTGGGTTTTGAGGTATTCTTCCGACTTAGGGCATCGGCCACTACATTGGCCTTCCCCGGGTGATACTTGATAGCACACTCATAGTCGTTAAGGAGTTCGAGCCAGCGACGTTGTCGCATGTTCAGTTCCTTCTGCTCGAATATGTGTTTGAGACTCTTGTGATCTGTGTATATTGTACACTTCATACCATACAGGCAGTGTCTCCTGATCTTGAGTGCAAATACTACAGCTCCATGTTCCAAGTCTTGGGTGGTGTAGTTTTTCTCGTGGACTTTCAATTGTCGGGAAGCATATGAGATCACCTTCTCTCGCTGCATCAGCACACAGCCGAGTCCTTGTATTGAGGCACCACAGTATATTACGAAGTCGTCTGTTCCATGAGGAAGAGATAAGATAGGTGCACTACAGAGCTTCTGCTTGAGAAGTTGGAATGCAGCTTCTTGTTTGTCAGTCCAGAGATATTTCTTATCCTTGTGGGTTAAAGCTGTGAGTGGTTGCGCTATCTTTGAAAATCCTTCAATAAATCGTCGATAATAGCCTGCCAAGCCTAGGAATTGTCGCACCTCAGTTGGGGTCTTTGGTGATTCCCAGTTCTTGATCACCTCTATCTTGGATTTACTCACATGAATCCCTTGTTCATTAACAACATGTCCCAAGAATTGGACTTCTCGAATCCAAAAGTCGCACTTTGATAGTTTAGCATACAGCTTCTCTTCCCGTAGCAGTTCAAGAGCCAATTGAAGATACTCTTTGTGTACAGCCTGAGTCTTCGAGTAGATATGAATATCATCGATGAAAACAATGATAAACTTGTAGAGGTAGGGTTTGCAAACTCTATTCATGAGGTCCATAAATACCGCCGGTGCATTAGTCAGCCCGAACGGCATGACTAAAGACTCGTATTGGCCATACCGAGTGCGGAAAGTTGTCTTTGGGATATCTTCTTCTTGAATCCTTAGCTGGTGGTACCCAGATCGCAGATCGATCTTAGAGTAGTAACTTGATCCTTGTAGCTGATCGAACAGATCGTCGATCCGAGGTATAGGGTATCGATTCTTGATTGTTACTTTGTTTAATTCCCGATAGTCGATGCACATACGGAATGTGCCATCCTTTTTCTTTACTAACAAGACCGGAGCTCCCCAAAGTGATAAACTTGGTCTAATGAAACCCTTGTCCAGCAACTCTTGTAGTTGATTGGACAGTTCCTGCATCTCCGAAGGTGCAAGTCGATAGGGTGCTCGTGCGATAGGTGCTGCTCCCGGTGAAAGGTCTATGCGTAACTCCACTTGTCGAGGAGGTGGAAGTCCTGGTAGATCCTTAAGAAATACTTCAGGATAGTCGCATACGACTGGGATGTCTTCTATTTTCTTTTCCTTATCGGTCTTCTCGGTGATAAGCGCCAGTATGGCTGTGTATCCCTTTTGCAGGCATTTGTGAGCTTTCATGCACGAGATGATGCTTAGAGGAGTGTCACCCCTCTCGCCTTTGATGTATAGGGTTTCTCCACTAGGGAGAGGTATGAGCACAACCTTTTCGTGGCAAATGATTTCAGCTTGGTTTTCAGACAACCAATCCATGCCCACTACGACATCAAAACTACCTAGTGTAACCGGCATGAGGTCAATCTTAAATTTATGGCCTGCTAGCTCTAAAGTGCATTCTCTCAGAATGTGCTTAGTTACAATCAATTTACCATCAGCTAGCTCTACTGTATATTCAACCTCTAAGGGTGTTGGGGTTATGGCAAGCATCTCACTAAAATCCTTAGATATAAAGCTTTTCTCAGCTCCAGTATCAAACAATATAGCAGCATAATTATCGTTCAAGAGATACGTACCGGTTGCAAGGTTGGGATCCCTTCTGGCCTCCTTAGCCCCAATCACGAAGACTTGTACCGTTGTTCCCATTGTTGTTGTTCTGTTGGTTGTGGTTGTTTTTCAAGTGCGAGCAATCTTTCTTGAAGTGCCCTGGTTTCCCACATTCATAGCACCCCTTTGGTGCTTCGTGTTGCTGCTGTTGTGGTTGTGGGGTTTTGGTCAGCAGTTCACCCCTGCAGTCTTTAGCTGCATGTCCCATTTTCCCACAGCGCTGGCATTGAAAAATACCACATTGACCCGGTGCATGATGAAAATTGCGCTTGTGGCATTTGGGGTGCTTTCCTGCATATCCTCCTTGGTTTTGGGTGGTTGGGATGGGTGGGGTGTAAGCTTCGGTTGATCCAAACTTACGTTGTTGTGGTGGTGGATGAAGTGTGGATGGTTTGGTCAGGGTGTTATCCCATTTGCGTTTGTTGTCTGGGGTCTTGGTTACTGCACCCCGAGGTGGTAAGAGTCCTTGTGCAACAGCCGAGTCAGTGACTTTATGGGTTAGTCGCACGGCTTGTTGCATGGTGATGGGGTCAGCAGAGAGTACCATGCCCTGAATTTGGGGTGGCAGTCCTTCAATATATTTTTCTATATGTTTGTAAGCTGGCGTTACCATCTCCGGGCACAGGTGTGCCAGCTCATACGATCGAGAAGTGTATGCCTCGACCGTGGAACAGATCATCTTGTGGTTCCAAAATTCTGTCTCTAGTTTCTGCACTTCACCACGAGAACATTATTCGCGGTTCAGCATCCTCTTGAAGTCGTCCCAAGGTAAGGCGTTGGCTGCATCGAGCCCCAGGTTTTGAACACTGGCATTCTACCACGTGAGGGTAACTCCCTCAAGAGTTCCCGTAGCGAACTTGACTCGGTCTTCATTTTTGCAGTTGCTCATGGCAAAGGCCGATTCCGTGTTTTCTATCCAGCGTAACAGCCCGATGGCACCCTCCGTACCGTTGAAAGAGTGAGGTTTGAAATCCAGAAACATCTTGAATGTGCAGAGAGGTGGATTAGGATTTGCTCCTGAGATACGCAGAGAATAATATTTTGTTCAGTATTGGGTAAACGCGTTGAAATGGAAATGAGTGATTGTGGTGCAAGGTGAATATGAAATAAGACTCATCACCTTAGTTCAGTGGGTTTTGATCACGGGTAGCTTCCCGTGCAGCAAGTGCCTCTTCGACTCGCTCGTTGATGAGTGTGTTCAATTCAGCTGGTTTCAGACTGATGTTTCCACGTCTACCCGCATTCCTGCGTCCTCTGCGTCTTCCGGCCATGATCTTCATAGCGTGAATAAGTGTTAGTGCTTGTCTAATGACTAATGTAGTGTGTGGTAGGTATTGCAAGAAAACATGTAGAGCTATCGGCTCCTCCCCGTCATGTGTAGTCACATGCGGTGACGATGGTGACGTCATATATATTATGCGCGTACTAAGTGTGCGTACAATCATGTATGCAAATAATAAACGATTACTTAGGTTAGTACTATTGCTACTAACACTATGTGTGTGGAAACTAGTGGTTATAGACTAAGTTCACTAAATGCAAACCTAATTCGCAATAACCGGAGTCTATGATACCAATCTGTCGCACCCCGAGAAATCCCGTCCCTTCCGGGGCACGAGCGACGGTGTTAGTACATTTTCGGTGTGAAAGCTCAATTTACTGTGTGAACCTCGCTTGTTGTATATAGTCTGTTGTATATGATTAGAAGATCAAGAGACAAAAGGTTCGGCTAAGGTTTGGCTGAGATTTGGCGAACCTATGTTCATGTTATATAGGTTCGTCCAGCAAACCTATTGAGTAGTCTGGCGAACCTTGTCTGGTGAACCTAATGGTTCATAGGTTCGACTATGGAGGTTCGTGAGAGGTTCGATGCTTACATGTTCTAAGGTTCAGCTGGCACAAGGTCACGAACCTTATCAAGGTTCGTGTAATATGGAGGTTCGTGTAGTGTAAAAGTGGCGGAACCTTTGCATTTGGAAACCTATATATAGAGAAAAGGTGGTGGACTTGGAGACATAGAGCTGACAATTCACACACACAAAGTCAAATTCTCTCTCAAGGTCAAGATCAAGACTCTCTTCATCTTTGTTTCTCTTGATCGTTCAAGTGTTGTATTTTCACGTTTATTGTTTGTAAACACTTGGCTATCAATGAAGAATTCAGATTCATGATCTATTACATTGTCATTGTTGATTCAAATCTAGTTCTAAACGGATTCCACACTTTTATGATCGAATCGTAGAATTTCGTGATCGATTCTTCAAATCTAGAGTGGTATCTATTACAGTGTAGATTTGAAGAATCAATCACGAAATTCTACGATTCGATCATAAACGTGCGGAATCCGTTTACAACTAGATTTGAATCAACAATGACAATGTAATAGATCATTAGTCTGAATTCTGCATTGATATCCAAGTGTTTACAAACAATAAACGTGAAAATACAACACTTGAACGATCAAAAGAAACAAAGAAGAAGAGAGTCTTGATCTTGAGCTTGAGAGAGAATTTGACTTTGTGTGTGTGAATTGTAAGCTCTATGTCTCCAAGTCTTCCAAGTCTACCTATATATAGGTTTCAAAAGGTTTGCCAACAGGTTTGCCAATAGGTTTGCCTAACCTTAAACCATGTGAGCGCCAAACCTTTTAGCCATCAATCATAGCCGAACCTTCTTGGATCTTTAGCCGAACCCTTAATCATATACAACAGACTGTGATTTCATATACAACAAGCGAGGTTCACACAGTAATGCGGCTTTCACACAGAAAATGCATCAACATACTCCCCCTTGAACCTTGCTGTTGTATATGCTCAAACTTTACGTGCGTCCCCTACAACCTTGTTATATACATACTCCCCTTCAGTTGTAGCTGTTGTATCAAATGCTGTTGTATAGAATTCATCAGTCTCTGTTTTTCCACTTCACTCTCTCAATCTTAATCTCATTCTCATTCTCTCTCTCTCTCTCCATCTTATGTTTTTGTTTTTCAAGATTCACCTGCTGAGGACTGCAGTGACATCTTCAAAACACAGATCTTCATCACCCTTATCACCTACATCAGTTGACACATAATCAAAACTAGATGCGTCATCACAATTCCAATTTCTCTTTGTCACTTATTAACAGTAAATCAATTAAAATGTTTACAAAAAATTAGTAAATCAAATCGGATAGTCTAAAAGAAAATAGAAGAAAATTTTTTATGAATTTTTCAATGATTTGTATAAACTCCCCCTAAAGCTATGAATTGCAAAATTTTTATATCCTAGAATCCTACAAAATTTGTGTTCTAACTAAAAAATAAATATATTTTTGATGAGAAAGATCCAAACATGAGATCATATTGTAATCATACCTCAGCGTTACTTGTTGATTGTTAATGAGATATATTTATTCGATGCACAAGCCTAGGACGATTGCCAGTATATTGGTCCACTTTAAATCTTACCACTTGTTGTGAATTTGGATTAATGAAAACCAATCACAAGACTTTGTGTTCCCCACTCACTTGAACACATCCCTGCTTTGTGAAACATCAACCAACAGCAATGTCATTGTAAATTATAAGTTCAAATTCTTGCTTAGTTTGATCATGCAAAAATAAAGCAAAATATCTTTTGTGAAACAACAAAGTGTAAAATAAAACAGAATGTTCAAAATCCGGTAACAAGATTGATACTTCCGTATGCGCAGATGAAACCAGGATATTGACCCAAAAAATAACTTAAGTTTAAAACCTAGCAATCAGATTGATACTTCTGTATACACTAGAATGCCCAAGTTTTAAACAAAAACAAGAAAATAAAAACAGAATGTCCAAAACATAGCAATCAGGTCGATACGTAAGTATACGCAGAGAATGTCCATGTTTTGAACGAAAATAAAAGAAAAATGAACTCATAATTTCTTTTGAAAAAAAAAACACGATCAAACTAATATATGTACTAATACAATTAGCAATCACTGAGGCAAATGACCACGCACTCAGGACAAAGATCGAACACTGTGTTCTAAGTAATGTGTCCCACAAAGAATGATTATGGCATTAGTCTACAGAAATCACAATTAAGTGAGAGACCTACCAACATATCATATTGAGTGCATTGTGATCGCTTTGTATTTGATCTTGTATGATACAAGTAAGCTTCAGAATGTTACAATGTACAATCATATCTCAAAGGTCGGATCAATTTCTCAATTTTCTAATTTTATATTGTTTTTGATTTTTTTTTAAATTTTCTCCCCCTAAAATGCTAAAAATGAAATTTTTTTCATGATTTTTATAATTTTATAAGTATATTGAAAAATCAAAATTCCCATAAAATTGACAGCCGATATGATTTACCATCTTTGTAAAACATTATGATCAATGTGACTTGAAAACATCAAGAAAATATGACAATGTAATTCCAAACCTGTCAAGTTCTCTAGATTAATATGACAGTTAGAAAATTAGAACGATTTTACCAAATACACGCCAGAAAGTTCCACTATCAATGAGCTCTCCTCCAATTGATAGGTCCTCTTGAAATCCTCTTGCACACACTCACAAACCATTAGATATCTTTAGTCACCCAAGCCTTCGAGGTCTTGAGTTTTCCATGAAAATCCATATACCGAAATTTAATCCATTTTCCAGTTGAAACTAAAGAAGTTTCCTTTGAAACTTTGTTTGTTTTTGGTATACACAACTGTTCCTGTTCAAGTGCATTTTTAAGATAATACTTATCTTGAATCACCACATTGTTGTTAAACACCAAATTAGTCATTAAAGGTTTTGAAAGTTTCAACTTTTCTTCATCTGAGGCTTTCACAAGTTCTTCTTTTTTTTTGATTTGGCATTTTATGTCTTTTAGGAATGAACATTGAAACCTCTATGACACAAGACTTGGCATTACTAACTTGTCCTTGTAACTCACACAGATAAGGACAATTAGCAATGATATGCCCTCTTGTTCCACACTCAAAACATATTCTCCTCTCCACAAACCTAGGAGAATAGTTTTGTACAAGCCTATGGTTTTGGTGATTTACCACTAGTGAACCATAAACATATCTTTGATTACTTGTTGAACCCATATGAGTCAAATGTGACTTCTTATCACTTGACGTGAGAGACTCAAAGTTCAACTTTTCACATCTTGTGGGACTAAGTGAAATCTTGTCTTTGTCCCAAGACTTTGAAGTATCACACTTTGATTCCACTCTGTTTGATGCACATGATGATTTCACAACCCATTTTGATTGAATTTGACATTTAGGTTTTGAACTTGAAAAACCATTTTGTTTTGAAAAATTCATATTTTCATTCTTTGAAAACTTTTTAATTTCAACCAATGGGGTTTTGAAAGAAACTTTCTTTTTGGATGATGATGCAGAGTTTGAAACACATGATTTTACATCATCAAAGATATTATTGTGAGAATCATCATAATCCTTATGTACATCCATCAACCCACATATATACAATGTCTCCTCATCATATTCCTCAAAAGTACAATCTTCAATGATGGGAGAAAAAATTTTTTAAGCACAAATTGGAGAGTTTCCCTTATTGAGAGTGTTATCTATTGAAATTTCACTATCACTTGATTTCTCAATAAGAGGACTTGTAGAAATTATAGAATCATGATGATTCTCCAATTTGTGCATGATTCTGTCAAAGTCCCTTTTTGCCTTGTCCATTTTGATTTTAATTTTATTTACTGCATTTGTCAATTCAACATTTACTTTTCTCAAAATGTCAAGTTTTTGTTCAGAAACACTTTCATTGGCATTTGACTTTGACAAATCATCAGTCAACATTTGAACCTGTAACTTCAAATCTGCAATCTGTTTTGAAGAAAACTTTTCATTTGATTGTAAATCCATGTATGCTTTGTGGCAGTTTGATCACATTTCAAATTCATGTTTTCTTCCTCCAAACTCCAAATTTTTCCCTCAAGATTTAAACATTTAGAGCATGAGAGTTTAGAAAATGTAGCTGAACTTACCTCTTTATCTGAAATGGTATGACAATGGTCTTCACTAATGATGGTAGTTGTTTCAGACAAATCATCAGAGGCATCCTCATAAACACTCTCATCCTCTGTTGACACCACTTCAACACTTGAAGTTTCATCCTTTGACTTCAAAACATCATCTTCAGACTTCTTCATCTCACTTTTGATATCAGAATCATCAAGAATGTGTGTATCTTCAGTTACATTACATCTCTTATCTATAACTTCATTCATCTGTTTGCTATCTTCAGACATTTCAGGTTCAATTGTTTTATCAGATTCTGACATTGAAAAATCCTCACTCTTCTCTTCATCAGTTGCTTCCATCCTTAAATTCACACTTGTCTCAATACAATCTTCAGTTTTCAGATCATCTTCCTTTCCTTTAGCAACATCTTCTTTTTCTTTCTCAGCACTCATACTTGCCTTTAACATGTTTCTTTGTTCATCAATCCACGAGAAATCAACAATTTTCACAATCCATTTTCCGGTTCTCCTTATCTCCGATTCCATTTTATCAACCACATCTTTGAAGTTCATTAATTTGACATGATGAATAACTTCTGTTTCCTTCATTCTTTCAACAAAATCACTCCATCGATAAGGTAAAAATTGCGTAAACTTCTCAATGATTTGTCCATCAGTGATATCAAACTGAAAATATTTCAATTCTTGCATAAGTGGTAAAAGACGATCATAAGCATCATTGATCTTCTTCACAACATGATTGTTGTATGCAAGTTGTAACAAACTCCACTTTGTACATGAATGTGGCATTTGTTCAAAATCAGTCTTTTTAATATCTTCATAAATGATCACCGAAAACTAGTCACACAATTCTCTTTCTTGAGTAAATTCAGACATTTGCTCTTCATTCAGTTTTGATGTCCCAAAATTATCATTTGATTTCAGACATGGTTTCTTGTATTGTTGGTACAATAACTTCTGGTAATTGTCATCCGCTTTGGTAATAAACGTTTCGAATGTGGATCTCCAGTTTGGATAATTATCCAAATTGTCCAACACAAGTCCATTGTTAGCCAACCATTCCACATTCCAATTCTTGTAAGTCATATTTAACTTTTATGTTCAGAACTTGAAAATTTAACCTCTCAAAACAAAACATCTCAAACCTCGTCTTAACGTCCGAATTAGGTCTTGAAACCTATCCCAAATGATCCGGAAGGCCCAAAATAGGTAAACAAGGTTTACTTATTCTTTTAAAATGGTATATTTCTTGCAAAACTTTTCGAACAAACCTATTGGAGGTTCTCCCAAACCTTTTCATGAACCTTTTGATGTTTTCACGAACCTATTGAGGTTTTCACGAACCTATTGAGGTTTTAAACGAACCTATGAAGGTTTTGACGAACCTATGAAGGTTTTTGACGAACCTATTGAGGTTTTGACGAACCTATTGAGGTTTTTGACGAACCTATTGAGGTTTTGACAAACCTAGAGGTTCTCACGAACCTATTTGTCACGAAACTATGTAGGTTCGGCTCTAAGGTTCGTCACAGGTTCGGCAAATCGCACGAACAGACCTGCAACTCACTAAAATGGCTCTAGAATCATCATTTTTTGGAGTTAGAAGGCCTATGAGTAGTCAAAATCTTCGTTTTTTCGAGGCGCATCTTTCTATCGAATCAAAACTTGCAAAAACTTGATAATTTTTCGTAGATCTGGCTTTTTGTTGACAAAAACGTGAAGAACTTCAAGAACACCTCCAAGATGATGAATTTTCTGATCAAATTACTAGAGATTGATATCCAAATAGTCGTAGAATCGAGCCTAACGCTCTGATACCACTGTAGATTTGAAGAATCGATCACGAAATTCTACGATTCTGTGACATCCATGAGTTTTGATGAATAAATCCAATGCGGTTAGTACACTGAACTCGATTAATTAACGAGTCAATAAATTTAATATATGTTATTAAGTTAAAGCTCTTAAAATTTAGTAAAGAGTATTTTATTTTAAATGCATACTCTTGCATTTGACAATTTTAATCTGTACTGCTTGGCAGTACACTATCCGAAACGAACGTTGGTGACGACCGGTCAACGAATTTAGTTAGCATGCTTAGATTTGTATGAAATAATAAATCATAAATGAATAACTTGTCTTAATGATGAAAAATCGTAATTTTTGGAGTTAACCGTTAAATTTTCAGACAACCGACTTTATCTGCGTTTTAGCCGGGTAAAGTGAAGTTAATTAACTAAATAACATTTAAAGTCATTGTTTTTAACTAAAATTTAATTATTTTAGTTAGATTAAATATTCTAGTAATTTTAGAATAAAAAAACGCATTTAAATAAAATTTCCGGTACTAGATTTATACACCGCAAGACTCAGAATATACCTGCTTTTATCTGTTTATGGCCATAATAATCCAAGAAATGGACAAGTGTAAGGACACTTGTCTAAAGGAGATCCATTTGAAATCTTTACATAGATTATATAATCTATGACACCATTATTTTACCCAAAACCACACACAAACCCATTCAACTTTTCTTTTTTCCTCTCCACTCAACGTCACCTACACCACCATTCCATATTTTCATCATTTTCAAATTATTCAAGCATCTCTTCATTCATTTTTGTCAACTGTTGGATGATCTTGGAGTTTTTGGAAGAAGATTTGAACAAGAACCTACACATTTTTGCTTCTTCCAATCCCAACCCACTAAGGTAAAATCTTTAAATCTTGTTAAGTTGTTGTTCACCCAAAAGTTTTGAGTCAAAATCAAATGGGTTTATGTTTAAATTTGAAAATGTGTGTGTGTGCCGTGGGTTTATATACATATATGTTAGATAATGATTTTGAAGGCATGCATGTATGTATGTATACATGTGTAGTGTGTGTAAAATGTGTGTGTGTCGTGAACATATATGTACATACATATGTGTGTGTGTCGCAACATGTATGTATATATGTGTATACGATTTCTTTCATGATATACATGTATATACATGTAATGTTTGTTGGATAATGTTAAATATCACATGCATGTTCATGGATGTGTATGTACATAAGATTTACCCACATGCATGTGTGTGTATATGGGTGAGCATGATTTTGATCATACATGCATGTATGGATGTGTAAATGAATAGGTTATATATGCATGCATATGTATGTATACATACATATGTGTGTGTATATGTATGCATGAATGGTTATTTCATGTATGCATGTATATGATGATAAATATATATACACATAAGTATATATATTAGAAAAGATGACATGCATGTATGATTATATAGGTATGCGTACATGGGTTTTACATATAATTATTTTTAAATATTATTAAGTTGAAAAGTAATATTTTATGAAATTATTAAGATCTGATTTATAAGTTCTAACATACTTAAAAATATAAATATTTTGATATAAAAATTTACAAAGGATGGTTAAACAAATAACCATAGTTTTTAGTATCTTAAAAGTGGGTGTTTTAATAATTTTAACTACTTTGGAAATGGATTTCCTATAAAATAATTTTGGGCAGATTTATATCAGTAAAATATAAAGATTTATAATATATTTGAATTATAAAATTTAGTGGATTCAAAAATATAATTAAAGGATGGTTGTTGGTAACCGAAAACACGCGTTTTCGACTATTTTTATTATGTAAAAAGGATTATTTATAAAACTGATTTTGATCAGAAAATTTTATAAGTTTTTATGATAAAAATATGTAATTTATGATGTATAAGTGTTTTGAGAAAAGTATAAAGTGATATATTTGAAAACTATGTTCGAAAAACGCATAAAACGCCGATTTAACGTGATAATACGATATAAATATATGGCTGATTTTAATCAGCAAATTTTGTATAAAAAGAAATGAAATATACTTATTATAAAGTATTAAAAGTGACTAGGGTCGTATTGCATGCTTGGTGTGTGATTTGGTGTGCGTTGTGTTATCGGTTTTACGATAAAAGATGGAAAATAAGCCATTTTTGGTATATTGTTACCAATAATTAAGTTAATAGTTAAAATGGATTTTTAACTAGAATAACTTATTTATTTGATAATGATATGGATTTAAAACATCAACTATTAATTTATGAAAAACAAACTAAATTCGAGTCACCAACGGGTCGTTCGGATAAACAATATTTTGAAATAATTCTAAGTCTAGTAGGTTGGGTGAACAACTTATAAGATAGACTTGCGTACAGACTGTTAATATGTCCTTGGGTTTTAGGACACGAGTAGGATTACTCTCAACAGTTATTCTGCATCTTGGATATTACTAGTTACTTGCTTCGTGCAGTAATTCATCAGCTTTCATTCTGTGAGTCCTCGCAGCCCCATTTTCTCTTACTTGTTTTATTACTTGGGGTGAAAAACATTGCTTGTTACATTTTGTATGCACTTTAAACTTTTTATTTATGAATATGATTACATGGCCAATAAAGATACTAAAAGTCCCTGTATCTATAACAACTATTTAACTTATTTTATATAAGCCGTGGTTTATGTGGATAGTACTATTGGGTTGACACCCCCATTCATGGTTTGGTCGCGCCTTACCAAGACATCGTTACATACTCCTTGTGTCAATGAATGCATAGAACTACAACTTACAAGCTAGTCCTGATGGGGCACGTTACAGTCATAGGCTTGGATGTTGAAAGTTGTAATCAGATATCATATTGTGCATATTTAAAACTATTTTATTCGAGTCATCAAACCTGTGAGCTCACCAATTACTTTTGTAATTGACTATTTTATGCATGTTTTTCAGGTACACCTCAGTGAAGTAAGCACAACGTTTCTATTTAAGCTTTTAGCATGGATAATTATGTGTAATGAACTTCATGCATTTTGGAGATTTAGTCTACTCTATAAATAATTGTACTCAAGACATGAAAGTTTATCAGTTGTGTAAGATAATTATGAATATGTAATGTTATGTTTAGTTTCTCGTTAACCGATGTGCTCTAGCCCGACTCCTTACGTCACAATCCCGTGTTTCCGCTTTAGCGGGGTGTGACAGAAGTGGTACCAGAGCCATTGGTTATAGAGAATTAGGTTTACTTTTAGTAAAACCTAGACTATATAACCTTAGGGACTAAGCATATCGGAATTTAGAGAACTAAGAACATTACATGTTTTACTTGAAATTCTTTATCATATTTGTTACTTATATGATTAGATACTTATGTAACTTTATGTCTTTATTAATTCTATAGCAATGACTACATCTCCACCTAGGATACCATCTCATCCTAGCTCTCCTCAGAATTCAAGTGATTATACTGATATCCCTATGATTGAGCCACCAGTACCTGAGTCACCTATTCCATCTTTGGCTTCTTCTTTCCATACGGAAGATTCAGACGAGGATCCACAGGAGGATTCCGTTGATAGAGATATGAGTCCTTCCATGCCACAGTCATCACCACATTATCAACCCACATATATACATCAGTCGTCTCCACATCATCCACTATCACCCATACATGAATTATCTCCAGTTCATCATTCCTCCCCTGTACCCCAGCCTTCACCAGTTCACGAGCCTTCTCCTATTCAACACACACCACCAGTACCACATGATTCACCTGTTTATGTACCTAGGGGTTCTAGTTTAGAACTCAGTTCTGATGATGATGCATTGGAGGAAGATTACCAGCCGTTTGTTCCCGCACATCGAATGATTACATCTGACGATGAGATATCTGAGGGATATCGTAGATCACATTCACCTATAGTACCAGTTGATACAACATTACGATCACCTTCACCTCATGCTACCACACTTTTACATAGTGAACCACGTAGGAGACATACTGCTAGGATGTCTGTAGGCCACGTTGCTAGGGTTACATTTTCTGATCAGGATAGGCCTTCGACATATGAGATTGGTGGAACCTCATCTGCACCTCCACCACAAGAACCACCAAGACAGCCATATCAGTCAAGACCACCATCTCAACCACATATACCTACTCCTACACATAGGACATCTATTTTGACTGAGGAAGACTATATCCGTTGGACTCGTTATTCAGGATGGAGACAAGATTGGGAACAAGTATTTGAGAGACAATCCAGATATACTGATCATTTAGTTGGACGTATTAATGATGTAGATTATAGCCTCCACTTGACAAAGCTAGACCTTACAGCTGCTCGAGAGGAGCTGGACACGTTTCGACGATTTAGGAGGATTGATCTACAGAGTATATGGAATCAGTTTGTGATTAGCTGGATAGCTGGATTGTTACTTTTAGTTATAGTACTTCTATTCACGCGTTAGTTGGGCATGTTATTATCCTTATATTTTGTATTGTATAGTAAGTGATTACACTACTATCTAACAGTAATGCTGCCCATTTTGAATCTGGATGTATTATCCTCTATCTTTTACTAGTATCTTGTGTACTAGACAGTAAGTGATTAGCACTCCTGTCTAAATCGGCATGCTGCTGAAATTTTGTTAGGATTATTGTATGAAAGTTGATAATTTATGAGATATGCGTTATGTTATGATTATTTTTGCACATTGATGAAAAATATGAGTAATCAAGATTAATAATAGTAATAATTTTATATAAAAATATATAGAAATGGAACACACATCTGGAGCAGCAGACGGTTCTGGTTCAGGACCTACTAACAACGACAACATTGTCCTCTCACAAGCAGATCTTACACGTATCATTGCTGAACAGATTACAGCATCCATCCCTCGTATAGTCACTCAAGTCAAAAATAGCAACAACGACAATGACAACAATAACAACGAAGACAACAACAATGATAACACCAACAACACTAACAATGATCACGATACTAGGGGACATGCGGAGGGCAGTAACAACCGTCGGGGTTGCTCTTACAAGACTTTTATGTCTTGTAAACCTATGGATTACAAAGGAACAGAAGGACCGGTCGGAATCATGAAATGGATAGAAAGAATGGAGACAGTGATTAACATCAGTGCATGTCAAGAAACTGATGTGGTTAAGTATGCAACTTGCTCTTTTCAAGATCAAGCTCTAACTTGGTGGAATTCTGTTGTGCAATCTCGAGGTCCTGATGCGATTAGTGCTATGTCTTGGAATGATTTGAAGATGCTGTTGATTGAGAACTTTTGTCCTCAAAATGAGATCCAGAAGATAGAACAAGAGTTGTGGAATCACACTATGGTTGGAGCCAATCATTTGGAGTATACAAACAGATTTCATGAGCTGGCACGATTAGCACCCCACATGGTTACGCCAGAACATCGTCGCATTGAGCGATACATTTGGGGTTTACCACCTCAAATGCGAGGAATGGTAACAGCATCAAAACCTACAACTCTTCATAGTGCAATCTTATTGTCTGGAAGCCTGACAGATGAAATGGTGAGAAATGGATCTCTGAGTAAAACTGGAGCTGTGGAAAAGAGAAAGTTTGAGGAAAATAATACGAATAAGAATGGTGGAAGATTTGTAAAGAAACAGAAAATGGTAAAGAATTATGCAGCTATTGGGCAAGGTCAGAATCAAGAAAGAAGGAATTTTCAGGGGCAAAGTCAAGGTCAAGAGAAAGGAAAGTACTTGGGGCCATTCCCAAAGTGCAATAAATGTAATTTTCATCATGTTGGCCCATGTAATCAAATTCGGTGTCACAAGTGCAATAAAGTAGGCCATCAAGCATCAAACTGTAGAGTCACACAGTTGGCTTGTTTTGAGTGTGGCAGTAACAAGCACCTTAGGAACACATGTCCTAAGTTAAATCGAGATCAAAACACAAACTCCAATCAATCTCGTGGCCGCGCTTTTGTTATGGGAGCTAGTGAAGCTCGCAAGGACCCGAACACCGTAACGGGTACGTTTCTTGTCAATGATAACTATGCCTCCATTTTATTTGATACCGGTGCTGAAAGAAGTTTTATTTCAACCGAATTTAGACCTTTAATTAGTTTAAAGTCTAGTAAGTTGAATAATATCTATATGATAGAACTAGCTGATGGTAAGTTGATTGAAGCTAGAGAAATTATTAAAGGTTGTACCTTAAACTTAGATGGTCATCACTTTAGTATAGATTTAATTCCAGTTGAGCTTGGTAGTTTCGATATTGTAATCGGTATGGATTGGCTATCCGAGAATAAAGCCGAAATCGTATGTTTTGAGAAGAAGATACGAATTCCACTTTCTGATGGCACTATACACACTATCTATGGAGAAAGGACGGGAGAAAGAGTGTATACAATTTCTTGTATGAAAGCTCGTAAGTACTTAAAGAAAGGATACTTAGCGTATCTAGCTCATGTTGTGGAACGAAAGATAGACGAGAAGAATATTCAAGATATACCGATTGTTCGTGATTTTCCAGAAGTTTTCCCTGAAGAACTTCCAGGACTTCCGCCACCAAGACAAGTTGAATTCAAAATCGATTTGATACCGGGAGCAGCACCAATTGCAAAAGCACCATACCGTCTTGCACCTTCGGAATTGCAAGAACTGATGAATCAACTTCAAGAATTATTGGATAAGGGATTCATAAGACCTAGTTTCTCGCCTTGGGGAGCTCCGGTCTTATTTGTGAAAAAGAAGGATGGTTCGATGAGAATGTGTATAGACTACAGAGAGTTAAATAAAGTAACGATCAAGAATCGATACCCCCTCCCTCGTATCGATGATTTGTTTGATCAGTTACAAGGTGCTAGCTATTTTTCCAAAATCGATCTGAGGTCTGGATATCATCAGTTGAGAGTACACAATGATGACGTGCATAGAACTGCATTCAGAACTAGGTACGGCCATTATGAATTCTTGGTTATGCCTTTTGGTTTAACCAATGCGCCTGCTATTATCATGGATCTTATGAATAGGGTCTGCAAACCTTATTTAGATAAATTCGTGATAGTATTCATTGATGACATACTAATTTATTCACAAAATAAAGAAGATCATGAACAACATTTGAAGTTAATTCTTGAACTTTTGCGGAATGAGAAGCTTTATGCAAAATTCTCAAAATGCGAATTTTGGATTCGCGAAGTGCATTTTCTTGGTCATGTAATCAATAACAAGGGAATTCAAGTTGACCCTGCAAAAATTGAAGCTATTAAAAATTGGGAGACCCCTAAAACTCCCACGGAGATTCGGTCATTCTTGGGATTAGCTGGTTACTATCGTCGGTTTATTGAGAATTTTTCAAGGATAGCTATACCACTCACTACTCTTACCCAAAAAGATAAGAAATTTGAATGGGAAGAAAAACAAGAAAAAGCATTCCAAGTATTGAAGCAGAAGTTATGCAGTGCACCTATTTTATCTTTGCCCGAGGGAACAGATAACTTTGTAGTGTATTGTGATGCTTCTCACCAAGGTCTTGGATGTGTTTTAATGCAAAAAGATAAAGTCATCGCGTATGCTTCACGACAACTTAAAGTTCATGAAAAGAATTATACCACTCATGATTTGGAACTTGGAGCGGTGATTTTTGCACTCAAAATATGGAGACATTATCTTTATGGTACTAAGTGTACTATATACACGGACCATAAAAGTCTTCAACACATCTTTGACCAGAAGATGTTAAATATGCGTCAAAGGAGATGGGTAGAGTTAATGAATGATTATGATTGTGAAATCAAATATCACCCTGGAAAGGCTAATATAGTAGCCGATGCATTGAGTCGGAAAGAAAGGGTCAAACCCATGCGAGTTCGTGCCCTGGGAATGTCAATTCAAACTAGTTTAAAGACTCAAATTCGAGAAGCACAGATTGAGGCACTTCAAGAGAATAATTTGAAAAGTGAAGCATTGACAGGGTTGGAAAAGAAATTTGAAACTAGAACAGATGAGATTCTCTATTTTATGAATCGAATTTGGATTCCAAACCGTGATGGTTTAAGAGAACTTATCATGGATGAAGCTCATAAGTCCAAATACTCAATTCATCCCGGCACTGACAAGATGTATAAAGATTTGAAACCCTTTTATTGGTGGCCTGGGATGAAGAGATCAATTGCTACCTATGTTGAGAAGTGCTTGACTTGTTCCAAAGTCAAGGCTGAACATCAGAAACCATCAGGATTGTTACAGCAACCTGAAATTCCACAATGGAAGTGGGAACAAATTACAATGGATTTTATTACAAAATTACCAAGAACTTCTAGTGGTCATGATGCTATTTGGGTTATAGTCGATCGATTAACCAAGTCTGCTCACTTTCTTCCTATTAGAGAAGATTACAAAATGGAGAAGTTGGCTAGATTATACGTTAATGAAATTGTGGCTAGACATGGTGTGCCAATTTCAATTATCTCTGATAGGGATAGTAGATTTACTTCACGCTTTTGGCAAACATTACAAACTGCTTTGGGGACACGTCTTAACTTGAGTACTGCATATCATCCCCAAACTGATGGCCAAAGTGAAAGAACTATCCAAACTTTAGAAGATATGCTAAGATCTTGTGTAATAGACTTTGGTGGAAATTGGGATACTCATCTACCATTAGTTGAGTTCTCCTACAATAATAGTTATCACACAAGTATCAATGCAGCACCTTTCGAAGCTCTTTACGGTCGAAAATGTAGATCGCCACTATGTTGGACTGAAATCGGAGATAGTCAACTTACAGGTCCAGAAATTATTCAAGAAACGACTGACAAAATTTTTAAAATTAAAGAAAGATTGAAAGCTGCTAGAGATAGACAGAAAAGTTATGCCGATAACAGACGAAAGCCCTTAGAATTTCAAATAGGGGACAAAGTCTTGTTAAAGGTATCACCTTGGAAGAGGCATAATTCGATTCGGTAAAAGAGGCAAATTGAGTCCAAGATATATTGGACCATTCAAAGTTGTTGCTCGAATTGGTTCTGTAGCCTATCGATTAGAACTTCCGCAAGAATTATCAGATATACACGATGTATTTCATGTATCTAATTTGAAGAAATGCTTAGCGGATGAAACACTAGTCATATCTCCGGAAGAAATTCAACTAGATGACAAATTACACTTTATAGAACAACCACTTGAAATTGTTGGCAAGGATGTTAAAAAGCTTAGACAGAGTCGTATCCCGATTATTAAAGTAAAATGGAACTCCAAGAGAGGTCCTGAATACACATGGGAACGAGAAGACCGGTTCAAGCTAAAGTATCCTCATTTGTTTGAAAGAAATCATCCTCAAGCACAAGTTTAAATTTCGAGGACGAAATTTCTTTAACAGGGGGAGACTGTGACATCCATGAGTTTTGATGAATAAATCCAATGCGGTTAGTACACTGAACTCGATTAATTAACGAGTCAATAAATTTAATATATGTTATTAAGTTAAAGCTCTTAAAATTTAGTAAAGAGTATTTTATTTTAAATGCATACTCTTGCATTTGACAATTTTAATCTGTACTGCTTGGCAGTACACTATCCGAAACGAACGTTGGTGACGACCGGTCAACGAATTTAGTTAGCATGCTTAGATTTGTATGAAATAATAAATCATAAATGAATAACTTGTCTTAATGATGAAAAATCGTAATTTTTGGAGTTAACCGTTAAATTTTCAGACAACCGACTTTATCTGCGTTTTAGCCGGGTAAAGTGAAGTTAATTAACTAAATAACATTTAAAGTCATTGTTTTTAACTAAAATTTAATTATTTTAGTTAGATTAAATATTCTAGTAATTTTAGAATAAAAAAACGCATTTAAATAAAATTTCCGGTACTAGATTTATACACCGCAAGACTCAGAATATACCTGCTTTTATCTGTTTATGGCCATAATAATCCAAGAAATGGACAAGTGTAAGGACACTTGTCTAAAGGAGATCCATTTGAAATCTTTACATAGATTATATAATCTATGACACCATTATTTTACCCAAAACCACACACAAACCCATTCAACTTTTCTTTTTTCCTCTCCACTCAACGTCACCTACACCACCATTCCATATTTTCATCATTTTCAAATTATTCAAGCATCTCTTCATTCATTTTTGTCAACTGTTGGATGATCTTGGAGTTTTTGGAAGAAGATTTGAACAAGAACCTACACATTTTTGCTTCTTCCAATCCCAACCCACTAAGGTAAAATCTTTAAATCTTGTTAAGTTGTTGTTCACCCAAAAGTTTTGAGTCAAAATCAAATGGGTTTATGTTTAAATTTGAAAATGTGTGTGTGTGCCGTGGGTTTATATACATATATGTTAGATAATGATTTTGAAGGCATGCATGTATGTATGTATACATGTGTAGTGTGTGTAAAATGTGTGTGTGTCGTGAACATATATGTACATACATATGTGTGTGTGTCGCAACATGTATGTATATATGTGTATACGATTTCTTTCATGATATACATGTATATACATGTAATGTTTGTTGGATAATGTTAAATATCACATGCATGTTCATGGATGTGTATGTACATAAGATTTACCCACATGCATGTGTGTGTATATGGGTGAGCATGATTTTGATCATACATGCATGTATGGATGTGTAAATGAATAGGTTATATATGCATGCATATGTATGTATACATACATATGTGTGTGTATATGTATGCATGAATGGTTATTTCATGTATGCATGTATATGATGATAAATATATATACACATAAGTATATATATTAGAAAAGATGACATGCATGTATGATTATATAGGTATGCGTACATGGGTTTTACATATAATTATTTTTAAATATTATTAAGTTGAAAAGTAATATTTTATGAAATTATTAAGATCTGATTTATAAGTTCTAACATACTTAAAAATATAAATATTTTGATATAAAAATTTACAAAGGATGGTTAAACAAATAACCATAGTTTTTAGTATCTTAAAAGTGGGTGTTTTAATAATTTTAACTACTTTGGAAATGGATTTCCTATAAAATAATTTTGGGCAGATTTATATCAGTAAAATATAAAGATTTATAATATATTTGAATTATAAAATTTAGTGGATTCAAAAATATAATTAAAGGATGGTTGTTGGTAACCGAAAACACGCGTTTTCGACTATTTTTATTATGTAAAAAGGATTATTTATAAAACTGATTTTGATCAGAAAATTTTATAAGTTTTTATGATAAAAATATGTAATTTATGATGTATAAGTGTTTTGAGAAAAGTATAAAGTGATATATTTGAAAACTATGTTCGAAAAACGCATAAAACGCCGATTTAACGTGATAATACGATATAAATATATGGCTGATTTTAATCAGCAAATTTTGTATAAAAAGAAATGAAATATACTTATTATAAAGTATTAAAAGTGACTAGGGTCGTATTGCATGCTTGGTGTGTGATTTGGTGTGCGTTGTGTTATCGGTTTTACGATAAAAGATGGAAAATAAGCCATTTTTGGTATATTGTTACCAATAATTAAGTTAATAGTTAAAATGGATTTTTAACTAGAATAACTTATTTATTTGATAATGATATGGATTTAAAACATCAACTATTAATTTATGAAAAACAAACTAAATTCGAGTCACCAACGGGTCGTTCGGATAAACAATATTTTGAAATAATTCTAAGTCTAGTAGGTTGGGTGAACAACTTATAAGATAGACTTGCGTACAGACTGTTAATATGTCCTTGGGTTTTAGGACACGAGTAGGATTACTCTCAACAGTTATTCTGCATCTTGGATATTACTAGTTACTTGCTTCGTGCAGTAATTCATCAGCTTTCATTCTGTGAGTCCTCGCAGCCCCATTTTCTCTTACTTGTTTTATTACTTGGGGTGAAAAACATTGCTTGTTACATTTTGTATGCACTTTAAACTTTTTATTTATGAATATGATTACATGGCCAATAAAGATACTAAAAGTCCCTGTATCTATAACAACTATTTAACTTATTTTATATAAGTCGTGGTTTATGTGGATAGTACTATTGGGTTGACACCCCCATTCATGGTTTGGTCGCGCCTTACCAAGACATCGTTACATACTCCTTGTGTCAATGAATGCATAGAACTACAACTTACAAGCTAGTCCTGATGGGGCACGTTACAGTCATAGGCTTGGTTGTTGAAAGTTGTAATCAGATATCATATTGTGCATATTTAAAACTATTTTATTCGAGTCATCAAACCTGTGAGCTCACCAATTACTTTTGTAATTGACTATTTTAAGCATGTTTTTCAGGTACACCTCAGTGAAGTAAGCACAACGTTTCTATTTAAGCTTTTAGCATGGATAATTATGTGTAATGAACTTCATGCATTTTGGAGATTTAGTCTACTCTATAAATAATTGTACTCAAGACATGAAAGTTTATCAGTTGTGTAAGATAATTATGAATATGTAATGTTATGTTTAGTTTCTCGTTAACCGATGTGCTCTAGCCCGACTCCTTACGTCACAATCCCGTGTTTCCGCTTTAGCGGGGTGTGACAGATTCGATCATAAACGTGCGGAATCCGTTTACAACTAGATTTGAATTAACAATGACAATGTAATATATCATTAATCTGAATTCTTCATTGATATCGAAGTGTTTACAAACAATAAACGTGAAAATACAACACTTGAACGATCAAAAGAAGCATAGAAGAAGAGAGTCTTGATCTTGAGCTTGAGAGAGAATTTGACTTTGTGTGTGTGAATTGTAAGCTCTATGTCTCCAAGTCTTCCAAGTCTACCTATATATAGGTTTCAAAAGGTTTGCCAAAACTTAAACATTGTGAGCGCCAAACCTTTTAGCCATCAATCATAGCCGAACTTTCTCGGATCTTTAGCCGAACCCTTAATCATATACAACAGACTGTGATTTCATATACAACAAGCGAGGTTCACACAGTAAATGCAGCTTTCACACAGAAAATGCATCAACAGACGGACTGTCAGGATCGAAGTCTCCGGTCACACAATGTTGCGAGACCTATATGTTTGGTTTCATACGTACATCCAATAACCTGGATAAAACGGTTTAGTAAAATCAGAGTTGCGGAAGTTTAATGTGTAGGTTATCAAAACAGCTAACGTTCATAAGTTGCGGAAGCGTTGATAAAATAGTCTTCAAAATAACATAAGTTTAAAGTTTGCTTAAACGATTATAGATGTTTAAACAATACATGACATAACAAAATGATAAATTTTCTCAAAGACTAAAGCACTATGTAGATGCATACGACTCTAGCCTAGCATCCTAGATTCCTCGTGCCCATGCCTTAGTTACCTGAGAAAACATGCGAGTAAAAGGTCAACACGAAGGTTGGTGAGAGCACAGGTTTTATGTCAGCAATAAACATCAAATGTTTTGCAGGTCTACATTTCATTACAATGCAATATCCATTGATAGCTAGTCAATATGAGTTATACCATATGCGGGTTCGCAACCGAAGCTAACATGCTGCCTCCCGCCATATCCATCCAACAAGATATAGCAATGTTGTTTCGTCAATTATGCACTATTCCAACCTCCAGTCGGGGTGGCCATACGGCATGCAACAGTGACGCTTGCCAGGCCCAAATAGTACTATTCAGAATTACCACGCTATGCGCTACGCGCTATTAACGGTTTGAGATGTGTTTAATGAAGACTTATCAGTTTTGTGGATGGGTTCCACACATATGCGTATACGCGATATTAGCATGCACAAATGTAACCAAAAAGTATGTATGTTGTTCAAAAGTAGTTTTTATGCAATGTTTTCTCCCCCAAAGTTAGAAAACAGAAAAAGGGGCCGTGAACTCACCTGATAAGCAGTTCCGGTGTGATTGTGTTCGCGTCCTGCGAATACTAGCACCTGCTAGTATGCACCTATAACCATATAGGTGTGAGCATGTGTTCTGTGATGTGTTGTGTACCATACAACTCCAAGTGTCGGTGTGCTCAACTGAGTGTTTGTGTGTTGACTTGTGTTGACTCTACGAATCGTTGGTGACACGTTGGTTTCGTTTAGTTTGATTATGTGTCTTAATGCTAATAAGACACCAACATGCATTCCTGTGACTCTAATCGTGATGATTGCACATAAGTCATGTCTCGGAAATAGTAACGTTTCTGTTTCGGTAAAAGTTTCCATATTTGGAAAGTTTCTATTTTAAGAAAGTGTGGTTATGAAATCCCATTTCATAAAATCAATACTCCAGTATGTTTGTAAAACATATGTACACACTTGAAATAGGTTGTTTGTGCATAGATTACCATTTATGCCATTTTACCAAATTAAAGTTTCCTAAAATAGTAAGTTCTCATTCAAAAGCTTGTTTTCACAAATCCAAGTTTCCAATATGTTTAGGAATCATTTTTAAACGTATTTCAATGATCACAAATCCTCAAAACATCTTAAAACATCAAAAGCCCTCTTTTGATTTACAAAAGTTTACTTATATAGTAAGTTTCTTCAAAACCATGTTTTTGACCAAATCAAATGCCCAAATGTGTTTCTAAACACTTCAATATGCATTTGACAACATCTAGACTTCTCTAACATGTCTAGATCATCACAAGTCACCAATATGCAACTAAAAAGCTTCCTAATATAGTATGTTGCAACTAAAAAGCTTCAATCTTCAAGTATGGGAGTCCAATGGCTTCCAATGGGTGAAAAATGCATGTAGCAGCTAGTTGGGAAGGGAAATGGCCGGATATTTGCATGTGGGTTCGAGTATAATGATTGAAAATAGAGTAGGTATCATTTTTGTGGCTTTTAAGAGATTTTTCAGCGATTTAGTTGTCAGGCGTACCGCCTGGCGACGAACTTTGGCTCCAGGCATACCGCGCGGATAACCTTCATTCGGTTCTTTCCTTTCCTACCCGCGCGTACCGCCGAGGTTCTCTTGTTGGGCTCAGGCGTACCGCCTGGAACTCCAGACAATCCCAATAGGCCCAATTTCATCGTTTAGATCCGTTTTTCGATCCTTTCATGCTTATGACTCATCGTTTAACATTATTTGAACATAATTACCAATGTTCGGTCATGTGTGACAGAATTGTCATTCAATCGTTTGTTCACCAACGCTCGTAAGACTCGTTTGTGTTTCGATATTTCCTCGAAATATCGGTGATCGTTTGTGTTTGTGTTTTACGAAATGTTTGCACGCTTGATTAATCCTAATCAACGTGTAATGCACACTTCAAGAATTCCTCGAATTATTGTTTTGTGTTAGTGTTTATGTTTGCCACACTTGGTTTCCAAAACCAATGTCCAATGTATGATTTGATAGTTCCACGACTATCGTTTCGTAGTAGTTTGTGTTTGACTCATCTAATTAAACATAATTAAATGAAATGCAACAAGTATGAATGTGAAATGTATAGGATGTAAGAGTTGCAATTTACCTAAAATTGACGGGTGTCACAAATGTGATTGCAATTTAATGTCGTAAACTCTTTGTAATTGTGTTGCATCCGGAGCTTTAAAAATAAAAATATTTAAATGGGGTTAAGGACTCACCTAAGAAAACGAAGAGATCTTCGGAATGTGGGTATATGACGGTAATTAATGCACGTAAACAATTTGTTATTGTATTGCAAGCCCCGTGATTTCGAAATTCAAGGACTTGAAGAGGGGTTGTCAACACACTTAGGCATATTAGTGTAGTTTAAACGCGTAAACCCTTTGTAATTGTACGAAAAAACACGATTTTTGGGAGTCCAAGGATTCGAAAATGAGTTACGAGCATACTTAGGCATAACATGGTAACTAAACCACGTAATTACTTTGCAATTATGCTGAAAACACCATGTTTTAGATGTCCAAAAATTTGAAAACGGGGTTATAAACTCTCTTAAGCATATCCTTGTAATTTAAACACGTAAACACTTTATAATTGAATTGAAAACACCGAGTTTTAGAAATAAGAAGATTTGAAATGGGGTTATGAAGTTACATAAGCACATCCTTGTAATTGAAGATCGCACACACTTCGAAATAGGGTTGCAAACCCAAACACTCAGGAATCTAATGATTTGAAAAGGGATGTTAAATTACGTACTCATGTCGTCCAATTAAAGCATGCAAACACTTTGTAATTGTATTGCAAACCCCAGGTTTTCAAATTCTATTGATTTGAGAACGGTTGAAGAGCTCACCTAAGCATATAATTGCAATTTAAGGTCATAAACTCTTTGTACTTGTGTTGCACCCCGAGCTTTAAAAATACAAATATTTAAATAAGGTTATGGACTCATCTAATTATATGATGTTAATTGATGCACGTAAACACTACGTTGAAAACACAATGTTTTGGAAGTCCAAAGATTTGAAAACGGGGTTATGAACTCACTTAATCATATGCTTGTAATTTAAAAACGTAAACACTTTGTAATTGAATGGCAAACACCGAATTTTAGATATACGAAGAGTTGAAATGGGGATAAAAAATTTCATAAGCATATCCTTGTAATTGAAGCACACAAGCACTTCGAAATTGGATTGCAAACCCCCATATTCAGGAATCAAATGATTTGATAAAAGATATTAAATTACGTACTCATGTGGTTCCAATTAAAGCACGCAAACAATTTTTAATTGTATTAAAAACCCCCAGTTTTCGAATTTTAATGATTTGAGAACGATTGAATAGCTCACCTAGGCATATAATTGCAATTTAAAGTTGTAAACTCATTGTACTTGTGTTGCACCCAGAGCTTTAAAAATACAAATATTTAAATAAGGTTAAGGACTCATCTAATCATATGATGGTAATATATGCACGTAAACACTACTTTGAAAACACAATGTTTTGGAAACCCAAAGATTTGAAAACGGGGTTATGAACTCACTTAAGCATATGCTTGTAATTTAAAAACTTAAACACTTTGTATTTGAATTGCAAACACCGAATTTTAATTATACAAAGAGTTGAAATGGGGATATGAAGTTACATAAGCATATCCTTGTAATTGAAGCACGCAAACACTTCGAAATTGGATTGCAAACCCAACATTCAGGAATCAAATGATTTGAAAAGAGATATTAGCTTACGTACTCATGTGGTTCCTATTAAAGCACGCAAACACTTTTTAATTGTATTGCCAAACCCTAGTTTTTAAATTCTAATGATATGAGAACGGTTGAAAAGCTCACCTAAGAATACGATTGCAATTTAATGTCGTAAACTTGTTGATACATGTAATGTCCCTAGTTCTGTTTTGTAACTCTAATCATGTAAAGTTCAAGTTATTAATGGAAGTTGTCTTTATATATCATTCTTAATGTTTATTATTGATTATATGATTAGTTGATTTGATTAAATTAATTGTTGAGTATGAAGAATGCACATTCGGGCGAATGACTCTAGAATGAAGTCATTCGCCGAATGAACGACCTAGCGAATGGCTGGCGATAGAATGAGTCATTCGCCGAATGACTCATTCGATTGACAGCCCATTCGAGCAAGGTCATTCGCCGAATGAGCTGCTTCGGCCACTCATTCGGCCGAATGACTACAGCTTATATATACTTGTTCAAATCATTTCAACACTAACTTTTCAAGAGCCCTCCTTCTTCCCTGTGATCCCAGAGTCAAACCCTAGGAGATTAGAGCGGCCATTGATCGTCCAAGTTTGATTCTCAACCCGTGGTGTTCGATTCTTGCTTACAAGTCCTTCCTACACCTTCGGATCACCACGGTTGCTATTGGTTTCGATTGGAAAACCCTGGAATAGGATTCCGCACTATTCCAGAGGCTATCGGGTAGATTTCCATTGGAATCGGATTGTTTCCGAGCTACTAATTGGTCCTGCAAAGTGGTATCAGAGCTTTGGCTCTAGATTCTACTCGATTTCCACTCTAAATCATCAGAACTAAAGTTTCCAAAACCCTGATTTTCGTAACTATCAAAAACCCTAAGTTTCTTGCTCTTCAAGTTACTATTTCATTGAAAATTCGTGGGTTCTGTGGTGTGTTTGTCAAAAAATTTTTCCAATTGATTGATTATCATGTCTTGAAGTTCTGTACCAAATTTGGTGCATAGATTTGGTCAAAATCGCAAGTTATCAAAATTTTTGTTGCTGAAAAACCCCAGATCACCCGAATGGCAATTGCGGCCGAATAGGTTCAGCCGAATCACCCTTCATTCGCCGAATAGGCCTCATTCGCCGAATAGCTCCTTCGTTCCAGTCATTCGGCGAATAGCCACATACTCCACTCTCATTCGGCGAAAGACCTTATTCGATCAGTCATTCGCCGAATAGGTTCATTCGATCTTCTCATTCGCCAGGTGTCATACTCAGCCCTCATTCGCCAGTTTAATCACATTCGGTCCCCGACATTCGCCTAAATCATCTCATTCGGAAATTTTTCTAAAATTTTTCTAAGTGTTGAATTTTGTCATTTCTGATTAAATGGAGGATTTAGCACTCATGGCAAACCAAAACCATCGTATTCAGACTCTACTGTTGACAGAGAATGAGACAGGGAATTCCAATAAAGCTCCCAAGTTACTAACCTTAGACGATTATCCTCATTGGAAGTATAGATTTGAGATTCACATTAATGTAGTGGATACAAATCTATGGATGATGATAGAAGGAGGGTATCTGAGGCCTTTGAATGAAGATGGTACACCTATGCTTGTTACAAGGATGACTGAGCCTCAAAGGAAGCTGTATGACTATGAGAAGAAAGCTTATGCTATTATGTCATAGTCTATTGCTACTGATATCTTCCATCAGTTTAGACAGTTTACATCTTCCAAGTACCTATGGGATGCTTTGCAACAAAGATATGAGGGGAATGATGCTTTGAAGAGCATTAAGTCAAAAGCATTGAGAAAAGAATTCAATAGCTTTATGTATGTGGGAAATGTGAGGCCCCGAAACCGGGCACCTCACAGAGGTTGGTTTTCATCATAACACATAGCTCTTAAACTAAAAACTTTCATAATCATGCAGCGGAAATGTAAACATAGTTTGATAAACAGAAATCAATAACATGTCTGTATCAAAATCACATCGAATTGCCAAAACCACCGGATCGTGTGACTCTATGCCCGAGCTCCATGCCTCCTCTTATCATACCTTCAACCTGACATACATGCTAAATCAAGTCAGCTTACGCTGGTGAGTTCTAGTTTTCATAAAACAACATTAAACATACTTAACATATACATCATTTCATACACATAGTCCATAACCTTAGCACATAACATCCTTACATCATCATCATCATACGTTCCACTGTTACCATTCGAACAGTGGGATTATGCCTGCACAAGGCTCCATACCCAGTTATAGTCGTGGTTGACTATCATACCCAGTTATAGTCGTGGTTGACTATCATACCCAGTTATAGTCGTGGTTGACTATCATACCCAGTTATAGTCGTGGTTGACTATCATACCCAGTTATAGTCGTGGTTGACTATCATACCCAGTTATAGTCGTGGTTGACTATCATACCCAGTTATAGTCGTGGTTAACTATCATACCCACCCATCACAAGAGCTGGTACATCTTTCATACTTATCCTATAACACGTATAGGACATCGTTCGTTCGTCATACATGATATACTAGCATTATATCATCTTTTATCATAATCAGCATAACATTTACTGCTAACATCATAACATCATTCATAGCAGTCATCATGGCATCTTAGACATGTTATACTAGCATCGTCTCATCATACCATCATAGCATACTGTCATCATGCACAGTTCATCATAACATACTAGCATCATCAGCATATCATAATATCATGTCATCATGCATACATATCATACTTTCATCCTAGCAACCTAGGACCTTGTCATACTCCTATAACGGTTCTCATAGTTATCATCATGAAGCATGTTATCATAAAGCCATCATCATATCAAATGCTAGCATCATTTTCATGTCATGTTATTCATTATCATAATTCATTTCTCATGCATTCATCATACTTAATATACTTTCATGCATAGATCATACTAACACATACGCATGCATACATAGTCAGGGCATACCATCATTCATTCATCATCCTAAGCACATAACATCATAACATAACCATAAGCATGTATGTCAGCCCAAAACAGTTAACATGAAATATGGCGTCTAGAACTCACCTGATAGTAGACTCCTGTTAACCTTAGACGAACTCCTTAGCTGGGGCCTTAAGGACCTATATCAGTTACATCATATCATCACATACCTTCACATCACATACTTAGACTTAGAAATTATTCTAAGTCCTCATAGCCTACTAGTCCCCCTTATGGAATCCAAGTTCTCAACACTTAGCTAAGTGTTCGAAACCCTTGAAATTCATTAAGTCTTCATGTACACGAAATCCATGAGTATTCGAAACACCAGTACACGAAATACCCAAGGTACACGAACCCCCTTGTGTACACGAACATCCCTGTGTACTCGAACCCAATGGTGTACTCGAAATCACCACATACTCGAAATACTTGTACTCGAAATACTCATGTACACGAAATGGTCCTGTACTCGAATTACCCATGTACTCGAAATACTCATGTACACGAAATTCTAAGTATGATTTTCGAGTACCCTTAGTGTATAGCTTCGTGTACTCATCATTTCGTCATTAATCATCTCAGAAATTCATCTAAGGCCTTGGGGAGCTAGTTCTAGGTTCCTTAGGTTGTTACCAACGTATTGGAACCTCAAAGTTACGAACTTTACGCATAAAGATGTGAGCTTTATGCATAAGTTCACTCTTTGTCTAACCATTCTAACTTTCGCATAAAAATCCTAGCTTTTCGATTTAGAACACTTACTTGAAGTTAGGTGATCACCCCTGTAGATTCCCGTGCGTTTCCTCCTTCGTTTGGTCGATCAAAAGCTCGATCCTTGAAGTTTCTTGGTTCCGACTTCGTGTACTCGAGAGAGAACGTGCTCAGCCAAAGGTTCGCACATATCCCAAGGCACTACTATTTATAGGCAGTGTCTGGTACTCGGAATTTGGAGAATTTCGAGTACAGCTTCGAGTACAGTGTACTCGAAGTTCCATATCGAGTACACGAACTTGGGACTTCAACTTGGTTATTTTTCGTCTACTTTCCTTTAAGCTTATTATCCGTTACCCATTCGTAAGTTCCAATAACTTGTATCTTAGAAAAATTTGGGATGTTACAAGTCTCCCCTCCTTACAATAGGTTTCGTCCCGAAACCTGCCTTGTTACACATCGAACAAATGAGGATACAACTCCCTCATCTCGTCTTCCAATTCCCACGTCGCGTCTGAACCTTTCCGATGCTTCCATTGAACTCTTACTTGACGAACCGTTTTATTCCTTAACTGCTTTTCCTTCGTATCCACAATGGCGACTGGTTCTTCAATGTAGTTCAGTCGGTCATCTACCTCAATGTCATCCAAAGGAACATGCGCCTGCTCGTCTGCCAAGCACTTCCTAAGATGCGACACGTGAAAGGTAGGATGAATCCCGTTTAGCTCCTCTGGTAGGTCCAACCGATACGCGACCTTCCCTACCCTTGCCTTTATCGAAAATGGTCCAATGTACCTCGGACTCAACTTGCCTCGCTTTCTGAATCGAATGATTCCCTTCCATGGTGATACTTTCAGCAACACTCGATCGCCAACATCAAACTCGATCGGTCTTCGGCGCTTGTCAGCGTAAGACTTTTGGCGATCTTGTGCAGCTTTCATACGTGCTTTTATCACCCGTAGCTTTTCTGCCATATCAATCACAGCAGCCTTGTTTCCCATTTCTTTCTGTCCAACTTCACCCCAGCATACCGGGGTTCTACATCGTCGTCCGTACAACGCCTCATATGGGGGCATTCCGATACTAGAGTGATAGCTGTTGTTGTATGAGAACTCCACCAAGGGCAAGTGGTCATCCCAGCTTCCTCCAAAATCGATAATGCACGCCCTAAGCATATCTTCCAATGTTTGGATAGTCCTTTCTGACTGTCCATCAGTCTGAGGGTGATAGGCGGTACTGATATTTAACCTCGTTCCCATAGCATCATGAAACTGCTTCCAGAATTTGGAAGTAAACCTCGTATCCCGATCTGACACAATGGAGACAGGAACTCCATGTCTGGTCACAATCTCTTTCACGAACAACTCAGACAACCTTTCGGACGTATACGTTTCCCTGATAGGAAGAAAGTGTGCACTCTTCGTCAGTCGGTCCACAATCACCCAAATGGTATCATGTCGCTTAGCTGTCTTTGGTAGCTTGGTAATGAAATCCATGGTGATGTGTTCCCATTTCCATTCCGGTACCTCTAGAGGTTGCACATATCCGTAGGGCTTCTGATGTTCAGCCTTCACTTGCGCACAAGTAAGGCACCTGTTCACATATTGCATCACATTAAACTTCATGCCCGGCCACCAATAATCCTGTCGGAGATCTTGATACATCTTCGTTGCACCGGGGTGTACCGAGTATCGTGACTTGTGGGCTTCATCTAAAATCCTCGCTCGAATGTCCCCATTTCTGGGCACCCACATTCGACCGAATCGTAGCTTTATCCCATGGTCATTGTCTTCCAAGTTCTTGACTTGTCCGAAGACGCGTTCAAAACCCACATTCTTTTCTTTCAATCCCTCCTGTTGCGCCTGTTTGAGCTCGTTCAGAAAGTCTGGTGTTATTACCAAACTATACGATTTTACTCGTATGGCAGGATGATCAGTCTTGCGACTCAGAGCATCCGCCACCACATTGGCCTTTCCTGGGTGATATAGAATATCACAATCATAATCCTTTAGCAGCTCAAGCCATCGTCTCTGCCTCATGTTCAAATCCTTTTGCTCGAAGAAGTACTTCAAGCTCTTGTGGTCGGTATAGATGGTACTCCGTACTCCATACAAGTAGTGTCTCCATATTTTCAATGCAAACACCACTGCAGCGAGTTCAAGATCGTGGGTCGGGTAGTTAGCCTCATGAATCTTTAGCTGGCGCGAAGCATAAGCTATCACCCTTCCCCTTTGCATTAGTACACATCCCAACCCTTGTCGTGACGCATCGGCATACACAACAAGATCATCATTCCCATCCGGCAGTGCTAGAACAGGAGCTTGGGTAAGTTTCTCCTTCAGCACTGAAAACGCTTGTTCTTGGTTTGGACCCCATTCGTACTTTACGTCTTTCTTCGTGAGCTTCGTCAGTGGCGTCGCTATCTTGGAGAAGTCTTGAATAAATCTCCGATAATAGCCAGCCAAACCAAGAAAACTGCGTACTTCTGTCGGTGACTTTGGAGGACTCCATTTCATAATCGTTTCAACTTTAGCTGGATCTACCATAATGCCTTCTGGGTTCACCACGTGACCCAGAAACTGTACCTCTCGTAGCCAGAAAGCGCATTTGGAGAACTTAGCATAAAGTTTTTCTTTCCTCAGGATTTCCAATACCTCACGTACGTGGCAAGCATGGTCTCCCTCGTTCTTTGAATAAATCAAAATATCATCAATAAACACTATCACCGATCGGTCCAGCATCGGTCGACATACCCTGTTCATCAAATCCATAAATGCTGCGGGAGCATTCGTCAATCCAAACGACATAACGAGAAACTCGTAATGTCCATAACGCGTACGGAAAGCAGTCTTTGGAATATCCTGCTCTCGAACTTTCAACTGATGGTAACCGGATCGGAGATCTATCTTTGAGAACCAGCTTGCACCTTGCAATTGATCGAACAAGTCATCAATTCTGGGTAGAGGATACCTGTTCTTTACGGTCAACTTATTCAGTTCCCTGTAGTCAATACACATACGCATACTTCCATCCTTCTTCTTAACGAACAGCACCGGTGCTCCCCACGGAGAGACACTCGGTCGTATAAAACCTTTATCAAGGAGTTCTTGTAGCTGGGTCATCATTTCCTTCATCTCTGTTGGAGCTAAACGGTAAGGTGCTTTGGCAACAGGTTGTGCCCCCGGCACTAAGTCGATCTGGAACTCAATTTCCCGTTGGGTGGTAATCCAGGCAATTCCTCAGGGAATACATCGGGGAAGTTACACACCACGGGAACATCATCAATCGTCCTCGTATCCGTACGTTCCTCAATCGCATAGGCCAAGTAGGCTACACACCCTCGCCGCATCATAACATCAGCCTTGATCATCGAAATGATCTTTGGCGCATACATCGCTTTATCACCATAAACCGTCACGGAGCTCCCATCCATCGCACGTAAACATATCATCTTTCGTCGACATACTATGTTAGCCTCATATTTGGCTAACCAGTCCATACCCAAAACCACATCGAATCCCCCTAAGGTAATAAGAAACAATCGGACAGGGAACCAATGACCTTCTATCTCAACATAACAGTCATCAATAGCCTCAGTCACCCTGGTCATCTTACCAATAGCCGTCTCTACATCAAATACCCGATCTATCTTCTTAACCTTCCCAGATAACCCATCACAGAAAGTAGAAGACACAAAACTCATACTGGCACCAGAATCAAACAATACAGAAGCAGGAATATTGTTGATAGAAAAGGTACCTGTGACCACGTCCGGGTCCACAATCGCATCATCCTTCGTCATCGTAAAGGCTCGTGCTTTAGCCTTCTGCTTCTCCTTTCCTTTCTCCTCTTTCTTACCCGAGCCCGAAGCATCGGCCCGTGGTTGTCTGCAATCCTTGGACAGATGTCCAAACCCGTTGCAGTTGTAGCATCTGGTGGCACTCGGACAATTGCTGGAGAAATGTCCCGTCTTTCCGCATCGAAAACATAAGTTAGTGCCCACCAAGCACTGTCCGGTGTGAATTTTACCACACTTGTTGCATCGGTTCGCATCCTCACGCTTCATCTTCTTGCCTGAAAACTTTCGTTGGTCTGTTCGACCCCTCTTAGTCCCGGAGGACTCTTTCACCTTTGCTTCTTCTTTGACTGGCTCGGCTGACATAACATCATCCCAAACTATGTCACTAAGCTCCACAGTGGAATCATAAGTCTTGGGAGCATTCGCCTTCACATGAATCCGAACCTTGGGAGGCAAACCCTCCATGTACAACTTCACCCTGCGTTCCTCGGTAGAAACCAGATGAGGAACAAGTCTTGCCATCTCATTGAATCGTGAGGTGTACTGCCTGTGGTTCAGACTTCCCGCCTACAGCACCAGAAACTCCCTTTCAACCTTATCCAACTCATTCTTGGGACAGAACTGCTTAGTGACCAGTTCCTTGAGATCCTCCCAAGTCATCTTTTCCATATCCTCAGTAGTCTTGGATTGCTTGACGGTGTTCCACCAGTGAAGTGCCTCCTCAACGAAAGAGTGAGCTGCAAACTTGACAGCTTGGTCAACTCGGCACTCACTGATGGAGATAACAGCCTCCATCGCAGAAATCCAGTGGCAGGTGGCCACTGCGTCCTTCTTCCCATCAAAGGTCGGTGGGTTACATCCCTTGAAGGACTTGTAGTCACAGCCCTTCAGTTTCCCTGTCATAGAGTCGCCGCTCTTCGTCTCGATGATCACCACCTCATCTTCTTTGGTGCTTTCTTTAGTTCCTTCAGACTTGTCTTTTAGAGCATCCTTCAGTGCCTTAGCAATCATTGCTGGCATCTTTTCATCCATGATCTTGCAGACCTCATCAGAAATAGCCTTCACCACGATAGGCTCTAGAGTGAACTCGTCTTCATTCTCAGGTTGCTCGTTGTGCTCGTGGTCGTCTTCGTTGACGGGTTCTTCAGCCTCGACATGTGGTTCTTCAGCTACCTGTGGTTTCTTTCGCGGTCTACCCTTTTGTCCGGCCATCTTAACTTTCTACATAATGCAACAATTGATAAGTCAGCATAGGAATCAGTTTAGCACGGAATAAGTTTTGTAAATCGTTAACGACGTTGAT
The DNA here is from genome assembly GCA_009363875.1 of Mikania micrantha. Classification (NCBI taxonomy): domain Eukaryota; kingdom Viridiplantae; phylum Streptophyta; class Magnoliopsida; order Asterales; family Asteraceae; genus Mikania; species Mikania micrantha. The sequence goes on from CM018687.1 coordinate 32,148,037, forward strand.
CAAGTGTTATTAACCATTTACCCAACTCATAGGCTCTAAACGTTTCCCATCCCATCTCTTCAATGTGCATGACACTAACTACTTTCATATCATTACATCTAACCCTTAACTCATACATAAACATTCAACTCGTGGCATCCGTCATCCGTGGTTGGCAATCCGCATCCATTTATCCCATTCTCAGTTTAAGTCTTGGCATTTGGGATGCCAAGATCTCTCAAACTATGGCTCTGATACCAACTTGTGAGGCCCCGAAACCGGGCACCTCACAGAGGTTGGTTTTCATCATAACACATAGCTCTTAAACTAAAAACTTTCATAATCATGCAGCGGAAATGTAAACATAGTTTGATAAACAGAAATCAATAACATGTCTGTATCAAAATCACATCGAATTGCCAAAACCACCGGATCGTGTGACTCTATGCCCGAGCTCCATGCCTCCTCTTATCATACCTTCAACCTGACATACATGCTAAATCAAGTCAGCTTACGCTGGTGAGTTCTAGTTTTCATAAAACAACATTAAACATACTTAACATATACATCATTTCATACACATAGTCCATAACCTTAGCACATAACATCCTTACATCATCATCATCATACGTTCCACTGTTACCATTCGAACAGTGGGATTATGCCTGCACAAGGCTCCATACCCAGTTATAGTCGTGGTTGACTATCATACCCAGTTATAGTCGTGGTTGACTATCATACCCAGTTATAGTCGTGGTTGACTATCATACCCAGTTATAGTCGTGGTTGACTATCATACCCAGTTATAGTCGTGGTTGACTATCATACCCAGTTATAGTCGTGGTTGACTATCATACCCAGTTATAGTCGTGGTTGACTATCATACCCAGTTATAGTCGTGGTTGACTATCATACCCACCCATCACAAGAGCTGGTACATCTTTCATACTTATCCTATAACACGTATAGGACATCGTTCGTTCGTCATACATGATATACTAGCATTATATCATCTTTTATCATAATCAGCATAACATTTACTGCTAACATCATAACATCATTCATAGCAGTCATCATGGCATCTTAGACATGTTATACTAGCATCGTCTCATCATACCATCATAGCATACTGTCATCATGCACAGTTCATCATAACATACTAGCATCATCAGCATATCATAATATCATGTCATCATGCCTACATATCATACTTTCATCCTAGCAACCTAGGACCTTGTCATACTCCTATAACGGTTCTCATAGTTATCATCATGAAGCATGTTATCATAAAGCCATCATCATATCAAATGCTAGCATCATTTTCATGTCATGTTATTCATTATCATAATTCATTTCTCATGCATTCATCATACTTAACATACTTTCATGCATAGATCATACTAACACATACGCATGCATACATAGTCAGGGCATACCATCATTCATTCATCATCCTAAGCACATAACATCATAACATAACCATAAGCATGTATGTCAGCCCAAAACAGTTAACATGAAATAGGGCGTCTAGAACTCACCTGATAGTAGACTCCTGTTAACCTTAGCCGAACTCCTTAGCTGGGGCCTTAAGGACCTATATCAGTTACATCATATCATCACATACCTTCACATCACATACTTAGACTTAGAAATTATTCTAAGTCCTCATAGCCTACTAGTCCCCCTTATGGAATCCAAGTTCTCAACACTTAGCTAAGTGTTCGAAACCCTTGAAATTCATTAAGTCTTCATGTACACGAAATCCATGAGTATTCGAAACACCAGTACACGAAATACCCAAGGTACACGAACCCCCTTGTGTACACGAACATCCCTGTGTACTCGAACCCAATGGTGTACTCGAAATCACCACATACTCGAAATACTTGTACTCGAAATACTCATGTACACGAAATGGTCCTGTACTCGAATTACCCATGTACTCGAAATACTCATGTACACGAAATTCTAAGTATGATTTTCGAGTACCCTTAGTGTATAGCTTCGTGTACTCATCATTTCGTCATTAATCATCTCAGAAATTCATCTAAGGCCTTGGGGAGCTAGTTCTAGGTTCCTTAGGTTGTTACCAACGTATTGGAACCTCAAAGTTACGAACTTTACGCATAAAGATGTGAGCTTTATGCATAAGTTCACTCTTTGTCTAACCATTCTAACTTTCGCATAAAAATCCTAGCTTTTCGATTTAGAACACTTACTTGAAGTTAGGTGATCACCCCTGTAGATTCCCGTGCGTTTCCTCCTTCGTTTGGTCGATCAAAAGCTCGATCCTTGAAGTTTCTTGGTTCCGACTTCGTGTACTCGAGAGAGAACGTGCTCAGCCAAAGGTTCGCACATATCCCAAGGCACTACTATTTATAGGCAGTGTCTGGTACTCGGAATTTGGAGAATTTCGAGTACAGCTTCGAGTACAGTGTACTCGAAGTTCCATATCGAGTACACGAACTTGGGACTTCAACTTGGTTATTTTTCGTCTACTTTCCTTTAAGCTTATTATCCGTTACCCATTCGTAAGTTCCAATAACTTGTATCTTAGAAAAATTTGGGATGTTACAGGAAATGAGTCACTGGATGAGCTGATTGCTAGGTTTTATCATCTTTTGAGCGAGTTATTCAACCATGAGGTCAAGACTACCACTCAGGAGAAAATTCAGTGTTTGGCGGATGCTCAACCTCCAAAGTGGGAGTCATTCTTGATGGTACTCAAGCAGAACCAGATGTTGGCACATATGGATATCAATGATTTCATCCAGAAGCTGAAAGAGCATGAGATAGAAAACAAATGGAAAGCCAAGAGAGTTGTTCAAGTTCAGGACCCCTCCTTATACTATTCCACTCCCACAGTAGATAAATCCAATACTCATGCTCCTCTAAAGACTGCTTTTGTTTCTAAGACATCTGAGGCTCCATCTACCGCTCAGATTCATTTCAGTCAATCATCTTCAACTAGTTCACAAACAGAGCATCATCAGCCTACCGCCAGTCTGAAAACAGAAAATTTCGACAAGGTCACCGTGGAGATTGCGAAAGAGCATATGGGTCTTTTGTTTACATTGGTTAGCTCATATGATGGATTAGTTGCTGGTCAGATCGGTAATCCTTATTTGACCAATGATGACTATTCTCAGATAGATCCTGATGACATGGAACGAATTGACATTATGTGGGCATTGGCAAGTGCGGTTAGGAGAGCTAAGGAGTTTGTCAAGAGGACTGGGAAGGATATCAATTTAAACAAGGAGTCTAAGTTTGGATTTGATATGGCATCGGTGACATGCTACAATTGTGGAGAGAAGGGTCATTTTGCCAGACAGTGCAAACAGCCGAAGAAGGCAGGCAACAAGAATCCATTTCAGCATCAGAAATCCTCTACTGCCAATCCAGAAAGGAGATTAGTCCCCATTGATTCTCCTTCTCAAGCTGGCTCTTCATCCTCTGCAAGTAAAGCTTTAACGGTTCAACAGGATGAAGGGGTGAACTGGAATTTCAGATTCAACTCAGATTAAAGTGAACAGGATAAGGCATGCGTTGCTGAAATTCAAAAGATTGGTGATTTAAGTGAGGAAAGCATTTCTGAGGAAGCAAATCTCAACACCACAGAAGTATCAAGCTCAGAGTCTGATAGCATGACAGATTCAGATACTCAGGATTCTGATGCAGAACTGGATGATTCTACTACTCAATTTGCCTTGATGGTTAATTCTTCTGCTTCATCAGAGTCTGAGCAGGTATACACCTATTGTTCATCTTCACTTTCAGAGTGTTTTAATTGTGTTGAGCTAAGGAGCAAGGTCCTTGCTTATCAAACACATAATGGTGCTTTGATGAACGATCTCGACTTATGCATTGAAGCTAACAAAGTTTTAAAATCTAATGAAAAAGATTTTCAAGCTAAAATTGATCTTTTAAATAGACAATTGCATGAGGCCGAGATCGCAGTGTTGAATAAGCAAGATGCTATCACTTCTTATCTTAATACCATCAATGAGATCAAGAAGAAGTTAGCAATAGTCGAGTGTGACTATGAGACCTTGGGACAGAAGCTCAAGAGCTATGAGAGCTCATCTTACATTATTGAGCATATGATCAGTAGGGGTACTGATCATCAGGGAAAAGAAAAGGTTAACTATCAAAATTGTCCTCCACCAATCCTTAATGCCTTTGTCAACACACCAAAATGACAAAGATGTTAAAGATTTTCAAGTTACTACTCCGTTAGTAATAGATCCAGTTGGTCTGAGTACAAATCAGAGTTTATCAAAGACTGAGGGATCTCGGGTGGATGGAGTTGTTGAAGATTGGGTCTCCGATTCTGAGGATGATTAATATGATTCATCTATTCATGTCACTCATCAGAATCAAGCACCTATTGTCATGAAAGGTGACCCAATTTCAAACTCAAAGGTTTACAAAGAATTGGGCTTTGTAAAAGCTTCAACAAAAAATGAAGCTTGTGTGTTGAACAAGTTTGACAATCTTGTTCAAAATGGTAAAAAGGGTTTGGGTTATAGTCAAAACAAGCCTAAAACAAATGTTTTTAAATCACCTAAGCAGTCTTTCTCTGATTTAAAACATTTTCATAAAAAGGGTGAAAAAGTTTGTTTTGAGTGTGGAAAACCTGGGCACATTGTGAGATTTTGTCCTCATTTGATCAGGCCAAAGGCTGTTTCTTTCCGAAAATTAAATTCTGCTTTACCAAAACCGGTAAAATCTGTTCCTAAGCCTGTTCAAACAAAGGCCAAACAACCAGTTCAGATTAAAACTTCAGACAAGGGTAAAGAGAAACTGAAGACTTTGAATTTTCCAATTGTGCTTAAAGTCAACCAAGCAAAAACATCATCCATTTATCTGAAAAATTCCTTTGATAAAAATGCAATTTGGAAAGTTAAACCATCTGAGGATTCAGTTCCACATATCTCAGATAAGCCTCTTCCAGATGGTAAATGGATTGATGTATTGATCCGAGACTCTCTGGGTCAACCCAAGACTGTAAAGGCTTGGGTTCCCAAAGTGAACTGATTGTCTCTTTGTTGTGCAGGTTGCCCCAAAATCTGGAGTTAACAGCAATTGGATAGTTGATATTGGGGCTTCCAGGCACATGACTGGTGATATTTCTTTGCTCACCAATGTGAATGCAGTTCGCGGTGGATATGTAGCTTTTGCCGGTGACAAAGGTGGATTCATTACTGGAGAGGGAATTCTGACAAATGGACAAGTTTCATTTGATAAAGTCAGATATGTTAAGCAGTTGGAAAATAATCTTCTCTCAGTTTCACAAATCTGTGACAAAGAGTACAAAGTGCTATTTGATGATTCCAAATGCTACATTCTAAAGCAAGGTGTTAAGATTCCTGAAGATTGGATTTTGATGTCCGCTCCCAGAAAGCAAGACTTATATGTTCTCAACATGGCCATAGCTTCAACTACATCCTCCACAGCTTCATGTTTTATGACAAAGGCAACTGAGAAAGATTCAATCCTTTGGCATAAGAGGATGGGTCATTTGAGTTTACGCAAGATGAATCATTTGGTTCATAATAGTCTGGTTGAGGGAGTTAGCCTAAAGAATTTTAAGATGTCTGATATATGTGTATCTTGCAAAAAGGGAAAGCAATCTAAGCAGTCTCACAAGCTGAAAAAGTTTCATTCAATCAATGTTCCTCTTGAGCTTCTCCATATGGATTTGTTTGGTCCTGTGAATCGGAAGAGTATTGCTGGAGATCAATACTGTCTTGTCATCACTGATGAGTATTCCAGATATTCTTGGGTTTTCTTTTTGAAGGAGAAATCTGAAACGTTTGATTGCATTCAAGTGTTGGTTACCAAACTTGAATCACTTTATAAGCTCAAGATTCGTCAGTTTCGAACAGATAATGGAACGGAGTTCAAAAATCACAACATGGAGAATTTTTGTAATGCAAAAGGCATTGTGCAACAGTTTAGTGCTCCATATGTTCCACAAATGAATGGTGTTGCTGAACGCAAAAATAGGACATTGATTCAGGCTGCTAGAACCATGCTTGCTGATTCATCTCTGCCGGCTCAGTTCTGGAATGAAGCTGTAGCAAATGCTTGCTATACATTGAACCGGGTTCTCATTGTGAAAAGACATGGGAAGACTTGCTTTGAACTGCTCCATAACAGAAAGCCAAATCTTAAGTAGCTTGAACCATTTGGTGCACCGTGCACTATGCTTAAGAAACATGAGCAGGGCAAGTTCAATGAGAAGGTGGAAGAAGGATACTTTCTTGGGTACAGCACTCCAAATAAAAGAGTTTACAACATTTCAACTCATACTGTGGAGGAGTGGTACCATGTTGATGTTCAGAAATATTCTATGCCCCCACCTGGAAAAGGCCCAGATTGGATGTTTGATTATTCTAGTCTTTTTGATTCATTCAATATGGCTCCCATGTATTCAGATGAAGATGTTGCAGTTCAGATGTTGTATGATGTACAGAATGCACCTAATGAACCATTGCAACCTTCCTCTGCATCTGTTCCAATCACACAGATAAATGATGACAGCTCAGACACAGATGACAATTTTTTTCAGCCAGCTGATCCTGAACCAGCTGTTGACAATCTTGTAGCTAATCTTGAGGAATTGAATCTGAACAACCTAGATCCTCAGGTTGAGGTTCCAGCTCATCCTGTTGGAAGAATTAATCGCATTCATCCTCAAGAGAATATTATTGGAAGTCCTTTGGATGGAGTTAAGACAAGAAATCAGCTGTCTTCAGGAGGTCTTGCTGACATTCTTGACTTTACAGATGTAAGCTTTTGTGCTCATTCCTGCTTTATCTCCCAAGTAGAGCCACGTACTGTCACTGAAGCTCTCAAGGAAGAGTCATGGGTAGATGCAATGCAAGAAGAACTCCTTCAGTTCAAAAAGTTAGGTGTCTGGTAATTGGTTGACAGACCCAAAGGTGCAAAAGTCATTAGCACTCGATGGGTTCTTCATTGCAAGAAAGATGATCACGGGATCATAGTGCGAAACAAGGCACGTCTGGTGGTTCAAGGATTCAGACAGATAGAAGGGTTGGACTACAATGAGGTGTTTGCTCCGGTTGCTAGACTCGAAGCCATTCGTATCTTCTTGGCTTATGCATCCTTTAAGAAGTTTAAGTTTTATCAAATGGATGTCAAGAGTGCGTTCCTTCATGGTGTGATCAGTGAAACAGTGTATGTCAGTCAACCTCCTGGGTTTGAGGATCCATTGCATCGTGACCAAGTCTACAAGCTAGACAAGGCCTTATATGGATTGCATCAAGCTCCGCGAGCATGGTATGAGACACTTTCTACTCACCTTCTGAACAACGGGTTCAGAAGAGGTGTCATTGACTGCACATTATTCATCCGTGAGAAGGATAGTGATTTGCTCTTGGTGCAAGTATATGTGGACGACATAATCTTTGGTTCCACAAATGATAGTCTGTGCAAGGAATTCGAGAAGGTTATGAAAGAAAAAATTGAAATGAGTTCTATGGGAGAGATGAAATTTTTCTTGGGCTTGCAGGTGGATCAGTATGAGGCAGGGATTTTCATTCATGAAACCAAATACGTTGGTGACCATCTGAGCCGGTTCAGTATGTCTGATGCAAAGCCTGCTGGTACCCCACTGGCGATTAATCACGGGATTACTCCAGATGAAAAGGGGGAGTTAATTGATGCCACTCTATAACGAGGAATGATCGGATCTCTTATGTATCTTACTGCTTCTCGGCCAGATATCATGTTCGCTACTTGCTTGTGTGCACGCTATCAATCAAAACCAAGAGTATCTCATCTCATTGCTGTCAAAAGGATTATGCGTTATCTGAAGGGTACACCGGAACTTGGCTTATGGAACCAGAATGATAACTTTGAGCTTACTGCATATAGTGATTCAGATTATGGTGGATGCAAGAGAGATTTCAAATCAACATCTGCAGGATGTCAGTTCTTTGGAAACCGATTAGTCACCTGGCAGTGCAAGAAGCAGACGTCGGTGTCTACTTCAACCTGTGAAGCTGAATACATTGCTGCTGCTAGTTGCTGTTCACAAATCATTTGGATTCAACAGCAACTCAGGGACTATGGGTTACATTTTTCTAACACTCCTATATATGTTGATAATACTGCTGCCATAGCTGTCTCTAAAAATCCTGTTCAGCACTCCAAAACCAAACACATCGACATTAAATATCACTTCATACGTGATTGTTTTGAAAAGAAATTAATCGATGTAGTGAAAATTCACACCGATCACCAAAAAGCCGATCTTTTTACAAAAGCATTTGACAAACCCAGATTTTTATATCTGTTATCGGCTAATGGTGTTTTCCAAAAGGATGAAGTTCAATCCTCATCTGAGTCTAACAAATGATCATCATTTTTCTTTGCTAGTCTTTGCTTTGTTTATTTTAGTCCAGTTCATAAATTTTTTCTTGTATAGTTTATCTTCTTCATCAAAAACTCAAAAAGATTTTCTGTTTTTAGGTTTTTAGGGGGAGATATTATGTTATTTGAAAAACCAAAAACATTTAAAAAAAATTGAAAAACCAAAAACAATAGAAAAATTAAAAATTGAGATGGTCTTGTTTTATAAAGTAATACATTAATCTATCATGTCATAGAAACAGAAGTGAATGTATGAACTAAAATCATAAGAGAATCATGATGGGATGTACTGATAGGCTGACTATACAGAATGAATAAACAACTTGTGATAACTTAGAAAGTTTGATCTGTGGGACTCATTTTATAAAACCACTTGAGTGAGAAACGGTTTTTGACTCAAATCAAGCATACACCTGTCATCATGGAATCAAATGAGGTTTCATTCAAAGAAAAATAAAGGCAAGCTGGTATTAAGCTTGAAGAAAATCAAAAACAAGCTGGTATTAAGCTTGAAGAAAATCTAATGCAAGCTGGTATTAAGCTTGAGAAATACTTAAACAAATTAAGTTCGATTCCATACATGTGCCATATTGCTGGGACGGACCTAGCTGAAGCCATCCATTTGGATAGAACAAGAAAAATACAAAAAGATAATAATGTTTGAATCTTATTGAATTCATGATGACTGGTTTTAAGATATGCAGAAATGAGTTTTGAACTGACTTTGATCTTTAATGGTGAAATGAAATGGGGAACTCAATCTGAAAATATGAGTGATCATAAAGTTTATTTAGTAGTTGTGTATTGTTTGGCTTAATTTTGGACAAACATATTAGTAATCGTATCATAGTAAAATTGTGTTTGAAGTAAAGCATTCATTGAAGACAAAGTGATGTGATTAGAGATATGTGTTAGTTTATTAATAGACTTCTCACAAAAACATGTGTTTATTTGTCTTTAGTTACTATTTGTATAGTCGTATTTGTTGTTTCAGAAAAATACAAAAAAAAATTTTCTATTTTAAATTTTATTTTAGATGATCATTTGTAGATTCGGATGTCTGTCATATCTGAATCCTGAACCACCCAGACATATCTTCATAAATTGTCAAAAGTTTGTTGTTCAAAATGCCATATATTGAAAAAATTTGAGTTTTGGGTGTTAACATCTCTCATTCGTCCGAATGAGAGGTAAAATTCATTCATTAGGCAGAATGACCTCATTCTGCGAATGAGTCATTCGACCGAATCAATCAAACAATGTTTTTATCATTCGACGAATGAGGGGTGTCGAATGTCTCATTCGACATTCTTATTTGGCGAATAAGTGTTGCCGAATGACCTCACTCGCAAAACTCATTCGGCGAATGAGACTGAGTCTCAACTGACCTTTCGGCTAGCTCATTCGGTGAATGAACGTGGCTATATAAGAGCTCTTCGGCCGAATTGTCTTTCGCCACATCGGAGAACTTTTCATTCGGCGATTATCACTTGCATCTCTTTCGTTTGATTTTCTGTCACTATTGTTAACCCTGCGTCTGACCATCAAGTTCTAATTCATCTCAGGTACTTGGAGAGTGATTAACAGCCATTTCCAACCGTGGATTCATCAAAAACTGATCAAATTTTTAGAATCTAGGGTTTTGATATTCGCCTGTTAAATAGACGATCAAAATGGAATTGAAACCGTCTAAGACCGGTTCTAGATAGCTTAATCGGTCGATTCTGAGCATGTTTGTGTAAATTTTGTGGGCTGATTTGAAGATTTTGAAAAAAGGGGATTTTTGAATTCAATCTGACTGTCGAATGTCGTCATTTGGCGAATGACTCATTCGGCGAATGAACCTCATTCGGCGAATGGCTCATTCGGCGAATGGCTCATTCGGCGAATGGCTCATTCGACGAATGACTATCTTAGCATATGGCTCATTCGGCGAATGGGTCATTCGACCAAAGGTTTCATTCGGCAGAATGAATCTCATTCGACCAAATTGTTTAAGCTGATTTTGTTTTTCTGATTTCTGTTTTTTGTTCAACTGAATTGCACTAACATGTTTATTTCTTCTATTGTTCAGTATGGCAGGTTACAAGTCAGTCCCCAAGCATAACGTCTGTGCTCATTTGGATCTCAACACACCGAACGCCAAACACTACTCAGAGATCATGACTTTTCTACGGCGTTCGAGGATTTTTACAGCGATATCTACTGTATATGTGCCTTACCACTCTCACCAGCAAGATTTATGGTCTTCAGCAGACAGACTGTGAGGCCGAGCCTACAATTATCAGAGGGAAGGTACAAGGGCACGTTGTTGTCGTATCTGCTGAGCACATTAGGAGAGTGTGTGGATTTCAGGACACTCCCGATCAGCCATCTCTGCTTGATCGTTTCTTGGTTCGTGGATGTTTTCTGAGATGCAAGTATGAGGGTGATATTGGAGCGGGAATCCTCAACAAAGCTTTCATGTCTCCGCAATTCAAATATCTCGCACATGTTCTAGTTCACTGTCTCGGATCAAGGAGAGGTGGATTCGATGACATGCGAGAGACTATACAGTGTGCTTTTGCTGCTTTAGTGCTGAACAAGCCGTTCAACTTCTCGGAGATGATTTTTATACACATGAAGGAGAACGTGGTCTTGTAGGGAGACAAGAAGTTTCTGATGTACCCTTGGTTTCTGCAGCAGATTATTGATGCTCAAGTTCCTTATCTGCCAAAGATCAATGCTGATATTGTTCGTCTGGAGCACATGAATGACACCACTCTGAACAGAGTCTTGTCATACAGGGGGAAAGAAAGGAAGCCATCCACCCGATCCTTATTTGGTCATCTCTCTAGACCAGATTATAGAGCTCTTGCTGGTCGCAAATGGAGGCACGATGATTCTGATTCAGATGTTGAAGACATTGTTGTACCAGTTGATGGAGGTGACAGTGATGGTGGAGATGATGGTGATGATGTAGGTGTTAGTGGTGCAGGAGGTGGTGAGAGCTCAGTGATTGTGAGCACTGCAGCTGTGAGTTCTGTTGTGATGAGTGTGGGTACAGGTGTCATAACCACTGCTGCTGATATGAGCATGGTTGATGTTGGTGGTGTTGTTGCTGGTGGTGATGCTAGTGTGTCTACAGCTCAAGAGGAAGACATAGATGTTGACTCTTTCTTAGAGTTGGATTTCATGTCTACCACCACAGTTGCTACTTCTGCCTCTTTTGATACTACAGTTCCTCATGTTGCTGGAGGTGATGATGAGTCAGAGGACTCTGGTGATGATGATGGTGTGGCTGGAGAAGGTAATGAAGAAAGTACTGATTCTGATGATTTCATGGAGGAAGGTTATGAGAAGGTCATGGTTGGTGGCAAGATGGTTGTGAGGAAGAGGAAGAGAACCGAAGAGGAGATGAAGGAGATTACTGATCCACTGTTCATTCCTGAGTTTGATTTGTCTCCTCCACCTCGGTCTTCTGCTTCTGTTTCAGTGGCTATTTCTGCTACCACTTCTCAGCCTACATCCTCCCGAGCTGGAAGGGGAAAGAGGTCCAGGTTTTCTTTTCAAAGGAGGTCAGAACTGACTACAGCTGCTACATCTACTGTTACATCAGTAGCAGATGTTTCAGTTTCTTCACTGACACGGTCAAGGGCTGTTCTTTCACATTCTACTATTGCCCCGCTGACCACTCCTATTACTCATGAGCCAGTGTATGTTGCTGCTTCTGCTGGCCCCTCTACATCCAGAGCTGATATGTTCATACCTACTGTTTCAGTTGTGGATCAGCTGAGCACACTGAACAGTATGGTTCTGAGGCTGATGGAGAAGAACATGGAGCAGGAGAACAAGATTGCTCAGCTCACTCAAAGAATAAATGATCAGGATGCCTTGTTGCTGCAGGCAGCTTATCAACAAGCTGATCTTAGGGCTCGTTCTGCTCAACAAGAGGAGCAACTGCTGAAATATATCGATGAGCATAACCAGTTGGCTATGACTGCCACTGGTTTCAACGAGAGGATTTTGTTATTGGAAGCTGAGAATGCTCGCCTTGCTGAACTTGTTGAGGGTTCCAAGGAGGGCACTCCCAGTCTTGAAGGCACTGAAACCCGATCCGATGATTCAGATTCGGAGAAATCCAAGGAAGATGAAGATGAAGAAGATGAAGAAGAGGATGATGAATCTGATGAGGAGAAGGTGGATTATGAGGAATCTGATCAAGATTGTGATCAGGACGGATCTGGGAGTGGGTCTTCTGAATCATCCGGTACTGATGACGATGATGACGATGATGATCAAGCCCCTCCTTCATCGGAGATCCGGTCCAAGAAGGCGAATGATAAGAAGCAACAGGCTCCTCCTCCATCTCCTCCGGCACAAACTGAAGAACCAACAGCTACTGAGGAAGTCGAAGCTGTGCCTGTGAGACGTCAATTGGATGAAACACTCACTATGATTCTTGACGCTCAAGGCATCATACAACACTCAGTCAGCTATGACAAGGAGGAGGAAGAGATTATTCATTGCCTGAAAAAGGAACAGATAACTGAACTGTTCAGGTTAAATCCTGATGAGGTGATCACTGATGATACCTCTGTTCCTATTGATGAGGAGCCTGAGACAGAAATTTTTGATGATATTGATGAGGTGATTTTGGAGGATATCACTGAAGAGGAATATCCCAAGTATACATCGGCAGAGGATGAGCTGCCTACATTCACTGAGCCATTTCATCAAGAAACAGAGGATCTTTTGGTCAGATATCTGGAAGAGCAAGTCGAAGCCAGCAAATCCGAAGCCGATGAACAAAAGAAGAGAAAAGAAGAATGGGAGGCCTATTGGGTGGCGTTGAAGAAACAAAGCACCGAGAAGATGCCAGCTACACACAAGAAAGTCTACAGGACCAAAGGCTACAAAGCTAGAGGTCAAATCTTGAGCTAGGCATACTTTCACGACCTCGGTTGCTCTGCTGTGAAACGAGAAAAGGGTATTGATTACTTCAAGCACCCTCATGACTTCAAGACGTTGCCGGGCTTTGAAGTCAATCAACTAGCACGTCTGAAGTTACTGTACAGTGAAGACTCAGGAATGTCTGCCTTGTTTTCTAAGCAAATTCAGTACGAGTACAGGAAGAGATGGGTGAACTTTTAGCCCTAGCAGCAGAACGTTATTACATGCCAGAAATTGATGGAGATACCCGCAAGCATAAAGTTATCCTGAAGTGGCTTCCCCCTAGAGTTTTGAAGAAGATTCCTTTACGGAAAATGCGACAAGACTTTATGGATGGCTTCCGATGGGGGTATTATGATGGGCACACTGGCGAGGCTGTGATTGTGTTGTGCAAGGATAAGCATTGGGAGACTGTCAGGATATTTGAGCCTATGTGGTTGACTAACTTGTCCCACAAAGATGTTATAGCACTGTATCGTCATCAGATTTTCTTCGACGTACAGGATATGGAACAGGCACTTCCGTTCATGAGAGTGATCCGAATCTGCTTATGCTTAAAGGTTCATGCTGGAGCTGACTGGAAAGCGATCTCGGCAAAGTATTTGAAGAAATACACTTCCAAGAGTTGAACTAGGTCCAAGGGGGAGTTTGTTGATACATGTAATGTCCCTAGTTCTGTTTTGTAACTCTAATCATGTAAAGTTCAAGTTATTAATGGAAGTTGTCTTTATATATCATTCTTAATGTTTATTATTGATTATATGATTAGTTGATTTGATTAAATTAATTGTTGAGTATGAAGAATGCACATTCGGGCGAATGACTCTAGAATGAAGTCATTCGCCGAATGAACGACCTAGCGAATGGCTGGCGATAGAATGAGTCATTCGCCGAATGACTCATTCGATTGACAGCCCATTCGAGCAAGGTCATTCGCCGAATGAGCTGCTTCGGCCACTCATTCGGCCGAATGACTACAGCCTATATATACTTGTTCAAATCATTTCAACACTAACTTTTCAAGAGCCCTCCTTCTTCCTTGTGATCCCAGAGTCCAACCCTAGGAGATTAGAGCGGCCATTGATCGTCCAAGTTCGATTCTCAACCCGTGGTGTTCGATTCTTGCTTACAAGTCCTTCCTACACCTTCGGATCACCACGGTTGCTATTGGTTTCGATTGGAAAACCCTGGAATAGGATTCCGCACTATTCCAGAGGCTGTCTGGTAGATTTCCATTGGAATCGGATTGTTTCCGAGCTATTAATTGGTCCTACAAAACTCTTTGTAATTGTCTTGCATCCCGACCTTTAAAAATAAAAATACATAAATGGGGTTAAGGACTCACCTAAGAGAAGGAAGAGATCTTCGGAATGTGGGTATATGATGGTAATGGATGGATGTAAACACTTTTTAAGTGTATTACAAACCCCGCGTTCTCGAAATTCATGGACTTGAAAAGGGTTGTCAACACACTTAGGCATATTAGTGTAGTGTAAAAGTGTAAACCCTTTGTAATTGTACGGAAAACAGCGAGTTTTGGAAATCCAAGGATTCAAAAATGAGTTACGAGCTTACTTAGGGATAACATGGTAACTGAAGCACTTAAAGACTTTGCAATTACGCTGAAAACACCATGTTTTAGAAGTCCAGAGATTTGAAAACGAGGTTATAAACTTACTTAAGAATATCCTTGTAATTTAAACACGTAAACACTTTGTCATTGAATTGCAAACACCGAGTTTTAAAAATACAAAGAGTTGAAATGGGGTTATTAAGTTACATAAGCATATCTGTAACATCTGTAAATTTAATGAGTAAACTAACAAATATGAAAGTTTAAAATAAAAATATTTATAATTGTTTAAAAGTAATAAAGTATTTTGTCATATTTGACAAGGGGTAAATCAGAGGGTGAATGAAAAAGTAGAAAGTTTAAGCCAAAGTGATGGGATATATCAAATAGGCCGTACTTCTAAATATAGAAAAGATTCCAAAACATGTGATGATTCTGTAAAAGGAAATGGGTACATACGAGTAGGTAGTAAACAATCAATTAAAAACCAAGTCAATAAATACAGTAAAAAGATAAGGTAGGTGGCAAAATAGTAAATAAATAGATGTATTATTTCAGGTAATAAAGGAATCACGCGGATCCTGTGGGGTACCGACTCCCGGTACAACCACTCATTAGATAAGTATATTATATGATGATTTATTCGAATCTACATAAGCAACGAAATTTAAATTCATCATTCATATCAACAGAACATACATTCAAGTCAAGTAAATGAACAGAATGTTTACAATCCAGAGTTTAACAAAACAAGATTTTAACAAAAACAAGAGCTTATCCATTGATACAACAGTGCCTAGCCATTTAAAGAAAGGGATGAAGGAGATTATTCATCAACACGGTTTTCCTGACTAGTTATCTCGCTCATCTCCCCCATTCTCCTACACCTTCGCCTTTCCCTTGTTTCCCTTTCTGGAGGTATTACCTGACACATAACCAAAACGTTTTCAGTAAAGACTGGTGAGTTCTAAGTTTAATCTTGTAAGTGAAAACCCCTTTTGCATGTAATCGTAATTACAAAACAATTCTGATAATTCCACAGTTCTTATTTAAGAACCCCAAAAACAACACTTTCGAATTATCATTCAATCACATATGTAATGTAAAAATTAACCAAGAAATCATAATAAATAAATCATTGTCTTAGGATCACGTTCATCCTCTGCCAGGTCAGTTGTCACCAGCCACTTTCAATCAATTTATCAACTAACCCCTTATTTATGTCACCATGTTCAGGGCTATTCCTCCCCGAGCGAATAGGTTAAATCTCATCTCTATGAGACCGACAGTATACAACTTTATAAATTAGATATTAAGTTATAGTCACAATCTAAAACAGAGTTTCTTGTAGTAATAAGATTATACATTAATTATGTGTCAGCTCAAAACATGTGTAAAATAGAGCAACATAGAACTCACCTGGTTATTCCTTCAACTTAACCCTCCTTAAGTCGTCAACCAGGTATCAATAACCTAGAATAACATTTATATAATATCAATCAACTTACTATAAAAGGTTGCAAGGTTGTGGTATATGCGTAAATGTTTTAACTGGTTGTTTGCAATCATACTATGTATGATATGCATGTTTACAAACGTTTGCAATCACACAATTGGTCATTTGCAAATGTTTCATCAGATTGGCAATCGTCAAGATTAATCATGCGCTAATATTAGTATTAATACTTGTTCGCAATGTTCCCAGATTAGTTGTTCGCAAATGTTCCAAGTATCGAACACTCGTTCGCAAACCTTCCCGGGTTAGTCATTCGCAAATGTTCCAAGTATCGAACACTTGTTCGCAAACATTATCGGGTTAGTCGTTCGCAAATGTTTCAAGTATCAAACACTTGTTCGCAAACATTCCCGGGTTAGTCGTTCACAAATGTTTCAAGTATCAAACAATTGTTCGCAAACATTCCCGGGTTACTCGTTCGCAAATGTTTCAAGTATCAGACACTTGTTCGCAAACATTCCCGGGTTAGTCGTTCGCAAATGTTTCAAGTATCAAACACTTGTTCGCAAACCTTCCCGAGTTAGTCATTGGCAAATGTTATATCAATTCGTTCGCAAGACTTCCGGATTATTCACCCACAAATGTTACGAGTATAATTTATGCACATCTTAAATCTTCTTTTGCGAATATTTTGTGATGATACCAAGTATACTGTTCCAGTTCACAATCATCCCTTTTTTTCCTCATTTATACTTGTCTTATCTTCTAATAAAGTCCTAATAAATCTTCATAAATATTCATAATTTCACAATACGAAAAATCTTATTTCCAATTCTGTGAAGATTACTGTCATCTCATACTTCATTTAAAAAATTATCTTTCTACAGAAATTACACATTTATTTGAAACAACATATATACATATAGAATTTATACAATTCCTTACAAAAATCATCAAATCTGCAAAAATCCCCAATTTATACAAGATAAGCCCTTTTTGGCTTTCTCTTCTGAAATTTCCCTTAAAATAAAAATAAACCAGTTTACTGGTACGGTCCACTAGCCAGTAATTGAATTCCGACAAAGCCCTTAAGGTTGTTCCAAAATTCTTCGGTCCAATTTAATGGACAGAAACCATATCTTAGTATCATTTCTTTCCGACCCCTGTCAACATCTCTTCTTTAGATTAAGGGCTTTTCCCTTGAACTTTAGATTTCCTAAATCCCCGTTTTCTCCCCATGCTGTGGGATTCAGGATTTGGAACGAGATGTGACATGCAATAAGAATTCCTCAACCTTGATGGCATGGGATGGAGGCAAACATAAGGTTAACAAATGACCCTGCAGTTCCCTGCGGTGTCAAAATTGCTAGAACGCCGGAATCTCTGACATGCAATAACAATTCCCCCTCCCGTCGCCATAGACAGAAACTCTGTCCCTGTGCGCGTTCCAGTTTGGGTTTCTACCTTCCCAGAAGTGGAATCTTGGGAGCTCAGGCAGAGACCTTGACATGCAACAAAAATTCCTCTTGATCGGAGCCTTCGGAAGTTCTGTCGTAGCTTCCATCTTCAATGAAAGCAGGGTTTTCTCTGTTTTTAATCTACCGGAGCAAGAGAGAGATTATCGGTGTGTGTAATCCTTAAGTTTGGTTGGATGTGAATGAAGGAGAAGGGTGGTGGCTCCCCTTTTTATACTACTTTTGGAAATCATCCGGATCCACTAAGGGTCCGCACGATTCTTTTATTACCCATTTACCCGAAATAGTATATCTTTTTATTTACCCTTTTGCCACCAAACCTTATCTTTTTACTGTATTAATTGACATGGTATTTAATTTGTTTGTTTGCTACCTACATGTATGTTTTCATTTCCTTTTACAGGGATATCACATGTTATGAAACCTTTACTATATTCAGAAGTACGGTTGGATTGATACATCCCATCACTTTGACTTAAACCTTCCACTTTTGTATTTACTCTCTATTTTACCCTCTGTCGAATATGATAAAGTACCTTATACTATTTATTATAATTAAATTCATTATTTTAATATTTAATATTTATTAAATTTACTAACATAGATTAAAATATTATTTCTTTGTGGTTTCCTATATAATTTACGGATGTTACAGATCCTTAATGGATACGGAAGATTTCCAAAATTAGTATAAAAAGAGGAGCCGCCAACCTTCTCCTTCATTCACATCCAACCAAATTTTAGAAAATACACACAGGTCGATAATTTCTCCCTCCGGTAGATTAAAAACAGAGAAAACCCTGTTCTCTTCAAGAGGAGCTTCTGACGGTGCCGACCAAGGGGAATTCTTATCGCATGTCCAGGTCTTTGCTTGGACTCCCAAGATCTCACTTCCGCGCAGGTAGAGACCCAAACTGGAACCCGCACAAGGGCAGAAATTTAGCTCATGTCGATGGGGAAAGGGAATTGTTATTGCATGTTAGGAACTCCGGCGCTCCACCAATTTTAACACCACAAGAAACTGTGGGGTCATTCCTTAACCTTATTTTTGCATCCATCCCGTGCAATTAAGGTTAAGGAATTCTTATTGCATGTAACAACTCCTTTCAAGTTTTGTTTCTCTCAACAGGAGAAAGTAACGGCCATATAGAGAACTTGAAGATTAAGGGAGGAAGCCTCGATCCAAAGAGGAGATAGTGACAGAGGAGATGTGTAATTTCTGTAAAATTGTAATTATTCGGGAAAATTTAAATATTTATACATATATATATATATATTATGAAAAGGAGATTTAAAAACTCTATCGAGAAGTTGGGGGGAAATTTTAAAGGGAGAAATTAAATAAATAAAGTAAATATGGAGAGAGAGAAATATAAATACATAATAGTTATTAAATAAATTTAAGAAAAATTTATATTATAATAAATGAGCAGGTAACGATTAAGTGCGAAGAGTAAGGGTATACTTGGTATCATTGCAGAAAGATATTCGCAAAAAGGAAATTTAGAATAAAACTAAGTATTAATACTTGGAACATTTGCAAATGACCAACATGGGTATGTTTGCGAACAAGTAACTTATGCTTGGAACATTTGCGAATGACCAACATGGGTATGTTTGCGAACAAGTAACTTATGCTTGAAACATTTGCGAATGACTAACATGGGTATGTTTGCGAACAAGTAAATTATGCTTGGAATATTTGCGAACTACTATATATCATACTTAGTATGATTACGAATAAGTAGTTAGAACGCTTATAAGTAAACATAACTTTACGAATGAACAACTTTACAAGTAAAGAATCTATACGCATGATGTTTTAGGTTCTTAATACTTGGTTGACGGATAAAAGAAGGATAACTCAAGAAAATAACCAGGTGAGTTCTATGATGCTCTGTTTTACTAAAATTTTGAGCTGGCACATAATTAAATTTGATATTTCAATTATACAAAGTTTTTATTTGAGTTGTGTATTATACTGTATGCATATAATTTATAAGTTTGAATACTGTCGGTCTCATAGATATGAGATTTAACCTATTCGCTCGGGGAGGAATAGCCCTGACAGTAGTCACATTTATATGGGGGTTAATTGATCAATTGACTGAAAGTGACTGGTGACGACTAGGCTGGCAGAGGGTGAACGTGACCCTAAGATGGTGACTTATTTGTAAAGCTGCTAAACATATATTCACAACTAGTTTTATGTGATATAAGATAGTTCAAAAGTAATTGTGGGTTCTTAAATAAGAACCGTGGAATTATCATGTACAGAGGTTGCAATATCACATATAAAAAGGTTTAAGTTATAATAAACTAAGCACCAGTTTATACTGAAATATTTTATATTATGTGTCAGGTGAACCTTTTGGAAAGAGGGACAAGAGAAAGTCCAAGATGTAGGATAATGGTAGAGGTGGGCGAGACAACTCGTCAGGAAATCATGTTGATGAATAATCTCCACTCTTATTGCCTTTGAATGGCTATGTTTTGTTGTATAACACTTAACTCTTTTATTTCGTAAATTTTAGTTGTGATCATTCTGTTTAAAGGTTAGGCTCAGAAGTATGTTATGTTATAATGAATGATTAATTTAATTCCGTTGTTTTGATTAAATGCTTATTAAATCATTCATATTCTTTGATTAACTTATGAGTGGTAACCTAGGGAGTTGAGGCGCCACAAGTTGGTATCAGAGCCCTTGGTTTAAGAGAAGTAAGATACGAAAGTATACTTAACCTTAAATTAGGTCTTTCTGAGGATAACAGAATCACAACAAAAATTTAGAAGAAATAAATCTATACAACAAAATTTCCTACATCTTTGTTTAAATATGAGAATTTCTTGTGTGAAGGAAATTTCAAAAGACTGGGATATTTATAAGGAAATGAAGAGTTGCAATTAGCTACTGCAACACTACATAACGTTATACCTATCAAAGAATTTTGAAATTTCTTATTCATAAGAGTTTCCATAAATAGGTTTTTTAGGTGTCTTAATAATTACCAGTGTGAAAAGGGGCAGGATATTAAACTGAATAGTAAATTATTTGTTAGTGCATAATTGTAATAGTTTGCTATTCAAAAATGTAACTTATTTAAAGTTTTGTATAGGTTCGGCTAATAGGTTTTGCATAGGTTCGTTTGGCCCACGAACCCAGGCAGGTTCGGCGAACCTATTGCTTTGATAGGTTCGGGGAACCTATAACCTGAAGAAGGTTCAGTGAACCTATAGGTTTGGCAACCTAGGTTCGAACATAAGGGTTCACCCAGCGAACCTAAGGGTTCGGCCAGCGAACCTAGAGGTTCGGCTGTAGATAGGTTCGGCCGACAGCTGATTGTTTAAATAGAAGGTTTGTCTGAATTCTTCATAACTTTTGATAGAACTTTGGCAGAACCTGAGTGTAATTCTCTGTGTGAGAAAATTTCTGTATGAGATTGTAATCATTTGTTGATTAATAGAAGAAGTTTGTTTATGAAATTACTTGTTTGTTCTTTGATTCATTCTATATCAACCATGGATTCCGCACGTGATTAATAGATTGTAGAGCTTCTAGATCGATCCTAACAGATTTCACCAAATCTACAGTGGTATCAGAGAATTTGGTGAAGTTCTATATTGATTTGATCAAAGAATTCAAGTGATTTGAAGGTTTTGAAGACTTGAAGATCAATTATGGCAAAAGTTTCTTCCTTTCTAGTCGATTGATTGATATTTGAGATTTGTTTTATAATCAATTGTTGTTGTATTGCAACAATTCACGATTTGGTGGTGTTATTTTGAAGATTCAGAAGGATTTTTCAAAGTTTTGGAAGGTTTCCCTCTAAAAATTTTTGAATTTTGCTGTACAGGTTCGTGAGCCGAACCTGTGAGTTACTGGAACAAAAGGTTCGCTGGAATTGACAAGTTTCTGAGGTTCGTCTGTGTTTTCAGAAGAGGTTCGTTAAGTTTCAGTGAAGGTTCATTAGTTATTTTTCAAGGTTCGGCTGAGGTTCGCTGGTGACTGTGCAAGGTTCGTCTGAGGTTCGGGTGCAAGGTTTGTCCAAGGTTTGTCCTAGGTTCGTGTGATAGTTCATCTGAAGGTTCTTCTGGGTTGCAAGAGGTTCGTCGGGATCAAGGTTCGCTTGTCTTAGGGTTCGTCTGTCTAAGGGTTCCTTTGTTTCAAGGTTCGCCTGTCTGAAGGTTCGCTTGTGATCTAGGTTCGTGAGTTTAAGGTTCGCCACTCTAGGTTCGTTTGGTTGATTGAAGGTTCGCCTATCTGAAAAGGTTCGGCAAGTGATTTTGTTGAAAAGGTTCGTTGCTTAAGAATTCGAAATCTTGTCTGAGATGTACACAGCTATGGCTAGTCAGAATACCAAGCTCCAGAGCATTCTGATTAGTGAAACCGAAGTGAGAAGTGCCAACAAAGTGCCAAAGTTATTAGATTTGGCTGATTACGACAATTGGAAGGGTCGATTCGAAACTCATCTGAATGGCACGGACACTAATCTATGGGAGAGAATTCTATCTCCGTATGAGAGACCCAGAGTTGTTGGAACTGATCTATATCAACTCTTAGAAAGATTAGATGTCGATGAGCAAAAGAAATATGATTCAGAGAAAAAGGCATATTGGTTATTAAGTCAAGCTGTTCCAAACCAGATTCTACACCAATTCGATGAACACAAGACTGCTTATGATCTTTGGAATGCCTTAAAAGCTAGAGTTGAAGGAAACACGAATCTGAAGAAGATGAAGGCAACAGATATTCGAAAGGAGTTTGAAAATTTTAACATCATAGGCAATGAAAGTCTGGATGCTTTAATCACTATATATAGACATCTGTTGACAGAAGTGAGAAAATGTGGCATTGAATATTCAGAGGATGAAAAGATTGATTGTCTAGCTGATGCTTTGCCCGATAAATGGAACTCTTTAGTTCTGATATTGAGGGAGAATTTACCAGGACTGACCTTGGTAGAATTTGTACAGAAGCTTGAAGAACAAGAGACGATGGATAAACGAAAAGCGAGACGAGTGAATGTTACCCAAGATCCTTCATTATATGGTGGTTCTGTAGTTACACTGCCTGCTTCAAGTGCCAAAATTCAGACTGCATTTGTGTCTAGTACTTCTGATAGTACTCATGTTCCTTCTGCTTCTATAAGTTCTAGTTCATCCTATTCTAACAACGAGAAGAAATCTGACTCGACACCACCTCCTGTTCAGCTCAATACTACTAATCTGGGAAAAGTTACTATTGAAGCTGTTAAGGATCATATGTCTATTCTATCCTGTGTTGTCAGTGCATACGATGAACAAGTCGCGGGCAGAATTGGAAATGATAATCTTACGTTTGAAGACTATGCATAAATTGATGATGATGAAATGGAACTAATTGATACACAATGGGCACTGGCGAGTGTTATTCGAAGAATCAATCGGTATGAGAAGAAGACGGGCAAGAAATTCACTTTCGATCACAACACCAAATTTGGATTCAATCCAAAGTCTACTCAGTGTTATAACTGTGGTGAGCATGGTCACTTTGCCAGAGAATGCAAGAACCCAAAGACACAAGGGAATCTAAATCCGTTCAAGCCACAAGATACTTTCCAGAAAAAGAAAGAAAAATCTCATGATTCATCTAAAGCTCTTGTGAGTCAAGCTGATGAGGGCTATGACTGGGGAAAGCAATATGATGAACTGATGGATACGTTTATGGATTCGATGGAAGAAGACTCTGGAAAAGGAAAGGAGAAAGTGGATGAGGTGGATGAGGTAAATAATGATCTGCTTGAGATGATTGATAAACTAAAGATGATGAATGCTCAGCTAACAGCTGAACTGATGGAGAGCACAGAAGCAAATAAAAAGCTGATTTTATGTTGGTTTGGTGATACGGATCAGGATCGATAACGATCTACGAACTATCAATCACGTGCCGAATCCATGATCAATATATATAGAATCAAAGAAATGCAAGCAATTCCGTAAACAATCTTCTATTAATCAACAAATGATTACAAGAAGTTCACTCAGAAATACTTTCTCACACAGAGAAAATCCTCTCAGATTTGCTGAAGTTCTGTCAAAGTTATGAAGAATCCAGCCAAACCTCCTATATATACAACACTGTCAGCCGAACCTATTATAGTAGCCGAACCTCTAGGTTCGCCAGCTGTTCGCTGGGCGAACCCTTAGGTTCGCTAGGCAAACCTAGGTTGCCAAATCAACAGGTTCGCCGAACCTTCTCCAGGTTATAGGTTCGCCGAACCTATCAAAGCAATAGGGTCGCCGAACCTGTCTAGGTTCGTGGGCCAGACGAACCTTAGACAAACCTATTAGCCGAACCTATTTAAAACTCAAAATAATTACAACTTTTTGAATAGAAAACTATTACATATGTGCACTAACATTTTAAGTGAAAAATCTTTTGACAAGAAGATAATTGATCTTGGTAAAGAAGATGAAGATTTGAAGATCAAAGTTTTACAAAACAACGCATGTTGTGTCTATGCATCTTGAATCAGTTCAGAAGTTAAAAGTGGAATTATCAGTAGCTAAAGCTGAAGCTGAGTTACACAAAGGCAAGCTTGATAATTACCAAAATTCAGCTTATGTCATTGATTACGTTGAGGCTATGCAAAGATCTTCGCATGATACTTCTGGAATTTGTTTTCATGCTGTCCCACATCCTCCCAGTTATGTATCAAGACCACAACTTGATCCTACTTTGGAAGTTAATCCGACTTCATTAAAGGAGATTGTGTCTGATCATGTAACTGAGGATGAGGGAAATTCATCATCTCATGATAGTGAATTTGTTGACTATGATGCTCCTATTATCGAGGACATTACAGATTCAGAATTTCCAGCTGATATTCTGAGAATGATTGGTCATCAAGTCAATACTGTTGAGAAACAGAGTGTGAAGTGTCAAAAATCCAAGTCTGATATAAAATCAGTTGGTAAAGCAATGGTTACTCCAACTGTTGTTTCTAAACCAGTGCCAAAAGTCAAAACTACAAATAATCTCAAACCAACTGTTGTTTCTACCCACAAGAAGTTTAAGGTTTTTCAGTTGGATGTTAAGTCTGCATTCCTTTATGGGTCGTTGAAGGAGACAGTGTACGTTTGTCAGCCGCCGGGCTTTGAGGATCCTATCCACCAGGATCAGGTTTATATCCTTGACAAAGCACTGTATGGTCTACACCAGGCTCCACGAGCTTGGTATGAGACGCTCTCGACTCACCTTATTGAACATGGGTTCAATAGGGGTCAGATTGACAAGACAATGTTTTATCGGGAAAAGGGCAAGGATATTATTCTTGTTCAGATCTATGTAGATGATATCATCTTTGGATCTACCGAT
The DNA here is from genome assembly GCA_009363875.1 of Mikania micrantha. Classification (NCBI taxonomy): domain Eukaryota; kingdom Viridiplantae; phylum Streptophyta; class Magnoliopsida; order Asterales; family Asteraceae; genus Mikania; species Mikania micrantha. The sequence goes on from CM018687.1 coordinate 32,173,212, forward strand.
GAACAGATGTGTCTAGAGTTTAAAGAGGTTATGATTGAGAAGTTTGAAATGAGTGCCATGTCAGACACTAAGTTCTTCTTAGGTTTACAAAATTGATCAGACTGATGATGGTATATTCATTCATCATACAAAATACATTCAAGACGTGCTAAAACGGTTTAGCATGCTTGATTGTAAACCCATTTCTACGCCTATTCAGCCCAATCATGGGATTGAGCCTGATATTAAGGGCGAGCTCATTGATGCTACTTTATATCGTGGAATGATCGGAAGCTTGATGTATTTGACTGCCTCACGGCCAGATATTGTATTTGCTACAAGTATTTGTGCTCGTTATCAATCAAAACCTAAGGTTTCTCATCTGATAGTAGTCAAGAGAATTCTTCGTTATCTGAAGGGTACACCAGACACCGGTCTGTGGTATCCTAAGGATGATAATTTCTCCTTCAATGCTTATAGTGATTCTGACTATGGAGGATGCAAGACTGATGCCAAATCAACTACTGGAGGTGCACAGTTTTTAGGGTAGAGGTTATGTCAGGATCGGATCAAATCTTAATCTGTGATCTGATGATAACAATAAGCTATGATTTCGATTGATAACAAGGCGGAAACATGCAATCAATCTAAGTTTCGTAACAATCTAAAATAACAAAACCCACAGTAATTAATATTCAAGACAAATTCAATAAGAACAATTAAGAACAGATGATGATGAATATTAAAGGCAATTATATTGATTGTAGATCTGAAATTGCTCAGAGAATTACAGTGTGTAAAAGTGCGTGTGTTTTCTCTAAAAACGTACAGACTGATTCTATAAAGGTCCTATTTATAGAGACCTATTTCAGACCTACATAACCGACCTAACGGATAACCGCTATCAAAATAACAATACAAACGTCACATCAGTTATACATGTCATAACTGATGTAAGCAAAAACAAATAAACAACAGAATCTAAGTGTAGATTATTCATCAGCAACAACAATCTTGAACATCAGCATTAGTAAGTTTGCATGTCAGCATTGCAAACTTTCTTGTACTTGGCAGATTTTCTTGATCAGCATCACAACAGTTGGTCGTCAGCATTGAGGATTGGATGTCAGCATTGAGAGTTCAATGTCAGCATTGATGAATACTTGGTTATTGTAATCATCAGCACTACAGTATATATCATCAGCATCACACTTGGTCATCAGCATCACAAGATTTGTTTATCAGCACTGCAATATCCTTGATATAATATCATCAGCAGTGTACTTTGAATGTCAGCACTACAACTTTAAGCTGTCAGCATTGAAGAATCCTTGAGAAAATGTCAGCATCTCAATCTTCAATGAGTTGGCTTTCAGCATTATTACTTTGGTTGTCAGCACTAGAACATCCTTGACAAATCCTGCAATTACTAAATGCTTAAACATAAGAATCAATTAACAAATAATGATCTTATAAATAGAAAGGTTTAAGGTTCAAAGATGTGGACCATATGTGTTGTCTGTATTGTGCCCGTCAACACATCAACATATTATATGAATTTGAACTTTGTTCAAATTATCAGCAAATCAAAATAAATATGTATAAAATAGAAAAACAGAAGTAAAGAGAGTTAGAATGTTGCCATCATTAAATGGACTTAATGACCTTGAAGCTTGCAGAAGGATTGGTTAATTGTGGGCAGGGCACCATCTCATAATGGAAACCTAACAATCTCCCCCTGAGATGATGCTTCCTACAATTAGCCCACCATAATCCATAAATACCTCTTTCATATGAGTAAACCACATCCAAAGCCTTGTCATCTTCAGCATCCGTCATCTTCACACATCCTCTTCTTCTTTGACTTGACTCATGCTGAAAGATAACATCAAATGATGTATAATGCCAGCAAATTGAGTCATTGGAGCTTTCAAATCTTCTCTCATGTAATAAATCGGCATTTGATTTAGTGCAGATAAAGATTTGAAATCCAATTCAGACATGTCATCTGTCAGTGAAGATGTATGATTTATCAAGACATTCCACAACAAGATTTCCATCATTGTTAATAGAAACCCTTTGTGGTTTCTTCAAAGTTTTCACCTTTTGCTCATTTCTTCTCAGTTCATAGCCAATGAACAAATCTTCTGAATCTTTTCTTAATCTTCTGATCTGGCTCAAGAATTGAAGGAGATTGCGTCTTCCAAAAGTGGAAATTGGTTTGTCAATTTTAGATTTATCCAAAAAAATGAGATAAGAGTTTTCAAGAAGTCTCACTTCAGAATAGGCATATAGCCTTATATCAGTTGCACTTAAGACTCGATCCCTTCTGAAAATTACCAGCTCCCATGATTTTTCATCATAAGCCCATCCAGTGATAGGGAACTCCTTCATATTTCCAAAAATTTTCCTTTTCTTGATTTCAGGAGGTTTTAGCTTCAGATTTTGTTCACTGAATTTCTTTTCATACTTCTTGATTTCTCTCAAGACTTTATCTTGATCCAAACTACCATCTTGCAATATGTATAGCCTTACACATTTTCTTAGAGTATCTTGAAAGGCTGCTGGTCTAGCATGATTGCTTCTGTTTACTAAATCTAGACCAGCCAATTCAATTAACTCTTGATCAGAAAGATTAAATATTTGAAAGAATGGATAAAAGCTTTCCACTGCTCCTGTTTCTCTTTTGATTCGATAAGCATCCCAGCTCCAGTCATATTTCCATCCCATGATTTTTGACTTTTGCTTTATTAAATCTTGATCTTGAACAGTCAAAGTTTCTTGGAAAGTCATTCCAATATTTTTCATGTATTGGGAGGAATGAGAAGATTGCCTAGGAGCAGAAGATTGTGTGTAGAATGATTTTGCTTGTGATGCTGTTAGATGTTGTGGAATAAACGACTTTGGCTTTTCAAAAGTTTGACTGGATGAGGCTATTCGGCTAATGACAGGCGTATTTGATTTATCAAGATTGGCTTTCTTTCCTGCTTTCTCATCAGCCATAAAAAATTCTTTTACTCTTCTGACCAGAGTGTCCCTCTTCATTCTGTTATAGCTTCTAGAAGGAACTCCTCTGTCATGCAAAAAATTTCTTAGAGCTTGATCATTCATAGAATTTGGATCTGGTTGAACCATACTATTAGCAATCTCAGCATCTGCTCTTTCTTGTTCTCTTATCTTTTTCTCTTTTTCTTCTCTCTCTTTCTTATCAATCTCAGTTTCATTTTGAGAATCAAGAAGAGAGTCAATTCTATCAGACTCTGCTGACAATTGTTCAAAAGACATCAAATTTATAGTTTCAAGATCCATGCCACCAAACTCCACAAGCTTTAGTACCAGCTTCATACGATTGTCAGCCATAGCATTTGCCGTAAATTGCGATGCAAAGCTTTCATTAAAAGAGACATTTGGTTCCTCAAACTGTGGAATGATTTTTGCTGATAAAGATTCAGTTTGAGGACCAGTGGAGATTGTTGGTGCATGCATGTTGCTAGATTCTTGGATTTCTGACATTAAAGCTTCATTCGCAGCCAATTCTGCATCAGCTAAATCACCCAGAATCCCAGCCAATGCTTTTACTTCTTTCTTATCAAACTTTGAAGATGACCTGGGCTTAGGAGCCTTTTCTTTTCCCTTTGCCTTTTCCCGGGCAGCATCTTGTTTTCTTCTTAGAATCTCAAGGTGATTTTTGATTAAGGTTCTTTCAATCTCAGATCCAGGAACCCCGCTTGAAAATTCTTCAAAAGATGGAATGCTGAAATTTAGCAAATCATCATTTGCTTTATTCATAAGTTCAAAAAATCCATATCTATTGAGAATTGCAGCCTTAAAATATGAATCTAATTCCTTGACTGATGTAACTTCTTTTTGAATTTTGGGAGATGGAGATTTTGACTTCTCCGGGGATTGTGGTGGTGAGGAAGATTTGAGCCTTTTTATTGATTCGTCATCATCTTTGTCATGGTCAAACTTCCTCTTAATTGTCAGGATCGGATCAGATCTTAATCTGAGATCTGATGATAACAATAAGCTATGATTTCGATTGATAACAAGGCGGAAACATGCAATCAATCTAAGTTTCGTAACAATCTAAAATAACAAAACCCACAGTAATTAATATTCAAGACATATTTAATAAGAACAATTAAGAGCAGATGATGATGAATATTAAAGGCAGTTATATTGATTGTAGACCTGAAATTGCTCAGAGAATTACAGTGTGTAAAAGTGCGTGTGTTTTCTCTAAAAACGTACAGACTGATTCTATAAAGGTCCTATTTATAGAGACCTATTTCAGACCTACATAACTGCCCTAACGGATAACCGCTATCAAAATAACAATACAAACGTCACATCAGTTATACATTTCATAACTGATGTAAGCAAAAACAAATAAACAACAGAATCTAAGTGTAGATTCTTCATCAGCAACAACAATCTTGAACATCAGCATTAGTAAGTTTGCATGTCAGCATTGCAAACTTTCTTGTACTTGGCAGATTTTCTTGATCAGCATCACAACAGTTGGTCGTCAGCATTGAGGATTGGATGTCAGCATTGAGAGTTCAATGTCAGCATTGATGAATACTTGGTTATTGTAATCATCAGCACTACAGTATATATCATCAGCATCACACTTGGTCATCAGCATCACAAGATTTGTTTATCAGCACTGCAATATTCTTGATATAATATCATCAGCAGTGTACTTTGAATGTCAGCACTACAACTTTAAGCTGTCAGCATTGAAGAATCCTTGAGAAAATGTCAGCATCTCAATCTTCAATGAGTTGGCTTTCAGCATTATTACTTTGGTTGTCAGCACTACAACATCCTTGACAAATCCTGCAATTACTAAACACATAAACATAAGAATCAATTAAAAAATAATGATCTTATAAATAGAAAGGTTTAAGGTTCAAAGATGTGGACCATATGTGTTGTCTGTATTGTGCCTGTCAACACATCAACATATTATATGGATTTGAACTTTATTCAAATTATCAGCAAATCAAAATAAATCTGTGTAAAATAGAAAAACATAAGTAAAGAGAGTTAGAATGTTGCCATCATTAAATGGACTTAATGAACTTGAAGCTTGCAGATGGATTGGTTAATTGTAGGCAGGGCACCATCTCATAATGGAAACCTAACAATCTCCCCCTGAGATGATGCTTCCTACAATTAGCCCACCATAATCCATAAATACCTCTTTCATATGAGTAAACCACATCCAAAGCCTTGTCATCATCAGCATCCGTCATCTTCACACATCCTCTTCTTCTTTGACTTGACTCATGCTGAAAGATAACATCAAATGATCTATAATGCCAGCAAATTGAGTCATTGGAGCTTTCAAATCTTCTCTCATGTAATAAATCGGCATTTGATTTAGTGCAGATAAAGATTTGAAATCCAATTCAGACATGTCATCTGTCAGTGAAGATGTATGATTTATCAAGACATTCCACAACAAGATTTCCATCATTGTTAATAGAAACCCTTTGTGGTTTCTTCAAAGTTTTCACCTTTTGCTCATTTCTTCTCAGTTCATAGCCAATGAACAAATCTTCTGAATCTTTTCTTAATCTTCTGATCTGGCTCAAGAATTGAAGGAGATTGCGTCTTCCAAAAGTGGGAATTGGTTTGTCAATTTTAGATTTATCCAAAAAAATGAGATAAGAGTTTTCAAGAAGTCTCACTTCAGAATAGGCATATAGCCTTATATCAGTTGCACTTAAGACTCGATCCCTTCTGAAAATTACCAGCTCCCATGATTTTTCATCATAAGCCCATCCAGTGATAGGGAACTTCTTCATATTTCCAAAAATTTTCTTTTTCTTGATTTCAGGAGGTTTTAGCTTCAGATTTTGTTCACTGAATTTCTTTTCATACTTCTTGAATTCTCTCAAGACTTTATCTTGATCCAAACTACCATCTTGCAATCTGTATAGCCTTACACATTTTCTTAGAGTATCTTGAAAGGCTGCTGGTCTAGCATGATTGCTTCTGTTTACTAAATCTAGACCAGCCAATTCAATTAACTCTTGATCAGAAAGATTAAATATTTGAAAGAATGGATAAAAGCTTTCCACTGCTCCTGTTTCTCTTTTGATTTGATAAGCATCCCAGCTCCAGTCATATTTCCATCCCATGATTTTTGACTTTTGCTTTATTAAATCTTGATCTTGAACAGTCAAAGTTTCTTGGAAAGTCATTCCAATATTTTTCATGTATTGGGAGGAATGAGAAGATTGCCTGGGAGCAGAAGATTGTGTGTAGAATGATTTTGCTTGTGATGCTGTTAGATGTTGTGGAATAAACGACTTTGGCTTTTCAAACGTTTGACTGGATGAGGCTATTCGGCTAATGACAGGCGTATTTGATTTATCAAGATTGGCTTTCTTACCTGCTTTCTCATCAGCCGTCAAAAATTCTTTTACTCTTCTGACCAGAGTGTCCCTCTTCATTCTGTTATAGCTACTAGAAGGAACTCCTCTGTCATGCAAAAAATTTCTTAGAGCTTGATCATTCATAGAATTTGGATCTGGTTGAACCATACTATTAGCAATCTCAGCATCTGCTCTTTCTTGTTCTCTTATCTTTTTCTCTTTTTCTTCTCTCTCTTTCTTATCAATCTCAGTTTCATTTTGAGAATCAAGAAGAGAGTCAATTCTATCAGACTCTGCTGACAATTGTTCAAAAGACATCAAATTTATAGTTTCAAGATCCATGCCACCAAACTCCACAAGCTTTAGTACCAGCTTCATATGATTGTCAGCCATAGCATTTGCCGTAAATTGCGATGCAAAGCTTTCATTAAAAGAGACATTTGGTTCCTCAAAATGTGGAATGATTTTTGCTGATAAAGATTCAGTTTGAGGACCAGTGGAGATTGTTGGTGCATGCATGCTGCTAGATTCTTGGATTTTTGACATTAAAGCTTCATTCGCAGCCAATTCTGCATCAGTTAAATCACCCAGAATCCCAGCCAATGCTTTTACTTCTTTCTTATCAAACTTTGAAGATGACCTGGGCTTCGGAGCCTTTTCTTTTCCCTTTGCCTTTTCCCAGGCAGCATCTTGTTTTCTTCTTAGAATCTCAAGGTGAATTTTGATTAAGGTTCTTTCAATCTCAGTTCCAGGAACCCCCCTTGAAAATTCTTCAAAAGATGGAATGCTGAAATTTTGCAAATCATCATTTGCTTTATTCACAAGTTTAAAAAATCCATATCTATTGAGAATTGCAGCCTTAAAATATGAATCTAATTCCTTGACTGATGTAACTTCTTTTTGAATTTTGGGAGATGGAGATTTTGACTTCTCCGGGGATTGTGGTGGTGAGGAAGATTTGAGCCTTTTTATTGATTCATCATCATCTTTGTCATGGTCAAACTTCCTCTTAATTGTCAGGATCGGATCAGATCTTAATCTGAGATCTGATGATAACAATAAGCTATGATTTCGATTGATAACAAGGCGGAAACATGCAATCAATCTAAGTTTCGTAACAATCTAAAATAACAAAACCCACAGTAATTAATATTCAAGACATATTTAATAAGAACAATTAAGAACAGATGATGATGAATATTAAAGGCAGTTATATTGATTGTAGATCTAAAATTGCTCAGAGAATTACAATGTGTAAAAGTGCGTGTGTTTTCTCAAAAAACGTACAGACTGATTCTATAAAGGTCCTATTTATAGAGACCTATTTCAGACCTACATAACTGACCTAACGGATAACCGCTATCAAAATAACAATACAAACGTCACATCAGTTATACATGTCATAACTGATGTCAGGAAAAACAAATAAACAACAAAATCGAAGTGTAGATTCTTCATCAGCAACAACAATCTTGAACATCAGCATTAGTAAGTTTGCATGTCAGCATTGCAAACTTTCTTGTACTTGGCAGATTTTCTTGATCAGCATCACAACAGTTGGTCGTCAGCATTGAGGATTGGATGTCAGCATTCAGAGTTCAATGTCAGCATTGATGAATACTTGGTTATTGTAATCATCAGCACTACAGTATATATATCATCAGCATCACACTTGGTCATCAGCATCACAAGATTTGTTTATCAGCACTGCAATATTCTTGATATAATATCATCAGCAGTGTACTTTGAATGTCAGCACTACAACTTTAAGCTGTCAGCATTGAAGAATCCTTGAGAAAATGTCAGCATCTCAATCTTCAATAAGTTGGCTTTCAGCATTATTACTTTGGTTGTCAGCACTACAACATCCTTGACAAATCCTGCAATTACTAAACACTTAAACATAAGAATCAATTAACAAATAATGATCTTATAAATAGAAAGGTTTAAGGTTCAAAGATGTGGACCATATGTGTTGTCTGTATTGTGCCTGTCAACACATCAACATATTATATGGATTTGAACTTTATTCAAATTATCAGCAAATCAAAATAAATCTGTGTAAAATAGAAAAACAGAAGTAAAGAGAGTTGAACCTCCGAACCTGTTTTGTTGATATCATTTGATTCGGAATCATTGTCTTATCATTTTTAGGTAGAAATCATTGAATTTGACCGGCTAGATTATGAGATATGACTGATTCTAGGAGTTTTAGAGTCGAACCTATTTGTTTGAGTTTAAACTGTTAAAATTTAAGTTTTGGACAAACTGCGTTTGTTAATGTTGTTCATCGTGGAGTTTCGAACCTGGGTATATAAATTTTTATATCTAATTTGAAGATTTGAAAAACTGATTTTGAAATTGAAAAGGTTCGCTGGATGAACTAGGTTCGCTGGATGAACAGGTTCGTTGGTTCTAAGGTTCGTCTGAACCTAATAGGTTCGTGGTGAACCTCTGAATTTCAATAGAACCGAACCTTATTGGTCAAGGTTCGTTTGGCCAACAGGTTCGTTTGATTTGAAGGTTCGTTCAATGAAGATTCGTTCATTGAGGGTTCGTTCATTCAAAGGTTCGTTCAACAGAAGGTTCGTTCAAGACTTAGGTTCGTTTAAGAATTAGGTTCGTCTAAGGATTAGGTTCGCCTAGCATTAGGTTCGTTTCAGGAAAGGTTCGTTGGTTCTATACTTAGGAAATTTTTGATTTTTTAATTTTTTTTTCAATTTTTTATTTTTTATTTTTTTTTAATTTTGTTTCTGATTGTGTTTTATTTTTAATTGTAGAAATGGCGAACTTAACATTCGGAGACAAACACAATGTTTGTGCTTATCCAGATCCTACCACAAGGAATGGCAAAGAATTTCGGCCTATGATTGAGTTTCTACGTCGATCAAGGATATATTATGCCATATCCAACTCCTGCCAGATTTATCGATCTCATATTCAGAGTTTCTGGGAGTCTGCTAGACTGATTTCTGTAGATGATGATTATGTCATTGATGCAAATGTGCTTGGACAAGCACTTCGTGTGTCTGAGGTAGATATCCGTAGAGTACTGCAGTTCGGAGGAGAGCCTAATGGTATGACTATCATAAGAAAGGTGTATCAAGGGTTTTTTTTCTTCGGATCAGATACTTCGGGGCTTACAATTCCATTTCTGTAAAGAAGAGAAAGCTTCCTCTTCAATACAAGTTGCTAGCGCATGTGTTGCTTCGTTGTCTTAGCATGAGGAAAGGAACCTTTGACGAGCTGAGGGATCTTATGAGATCAGCTATGGTGGCATTGATATTGAACAAACCGTTCAATATCTCTGCAATGATATTCCGTTACATGTCAGATAACATCACTAAAGCCAAGGATAGATTTTACATGTATCCTAGGTTTGTTCAGATGTTGATCGATGAAAGGTTTCCAGAACAGATGTTGCCCAGAGAGGCTTCTGATCTTCTGAAGTTGAAACACATGACTGACTCAAGTCTTGGTCAGGTCAGAGTGTATCAAAGAAGTGGAGATGCTATTTTGGAGAAGGAATTGATAGGACACTGTGCCAGGGCTAACTATTTAGCACCTGAGGATGATAGATGGAGACATGCAGAGTCCGAGTCTGATACTGAAGGCTTTGATGATAATGATGATGATCAGCCACAACAACCACCTCCTCCTCCAAGGCAACAGTCAAGGAAGTCTACAAGTCAATCTTCCCGATCACAACCACAGGATCAATCTTCTCAGGAACCACAGGAGCCTGTTATAGTTGTATTGCTTGAGCAACAGGATAAACCGGTTGATGAAGATGAAGGTGAAGAGTCACCTGATACAAAATCTGAGTTTGAGACTGTACAGGTTGGCAATAATATGGTTAGGAGACTAAAGAAAAGGTCTGTTCCTGAACAAACAGAGGAGGCTAGGGAAGAAAGAGATGATCCTAGTTTTCAAGTTGAAGAACCTGAATCTTCAAAGCCTAAAAGGAGAAAGAGAATGGCTAAAGGGCCATATGAGAAGAAGAAGTCAAAAGCTACTAAGACCGTTGTGTCTTCATTAGTTGTGACTTCTACAGTTTTTGTATCATATGCTCCTGTTTCTACTCCTCCAGTGTCTATTCATGTTTCTACTCCTACAGCTTCTATTCCTGTTTCTACTGTACAAACTTTTGAGTTTGTAAATGTAGCTACATTTGTTCCATCTTTTACTGATGCTACAACTGTCACTACATCATTTCCAGAGACTTCATTTCAGTCTGATTCAATTCCCAGAGATGAGGCTTTGTTTGAAGGATTAGATTGCTTGGGTGATTTGAATTTTACAGTTGACTATGACGACACAGAGCTTAGAAGAAGAATATCTATGTTGGCTAAAAAGTTTGATTTGTATAAGATGGAGAAAGCTAAAGCTAAAGCTGATCAATCATCTTCTTCAAGAAAAAGTGAGTTGGATGAAATGAAAAGTCAGGTTGCACAGCTAATGAAATGGAAAGAAGAAGAGATAGCTGAGAAGAAGAGGATGAGTGAAAAGAATTCTGATTTGGAAATTTTTGTCAAGCTACAGAATGAAGACATTATTGAGCTCAAGAATGAAAATACTGATTTAAGACAAAAGATTAGAGAATTGGAAGCTAAAGATTCGACAACTGAAGCTTCAGGATCTGGTATAAAGAAGGTGGTTGTTGATCTTGATGGTGATGAAGAAAAGGAAGAAGAGGAGAAGGTAGACTATGATGATAGTGATGTGGATGAACATCCGAGCTTGAATGCTCATGACGATGATGATAGAGGAGATGATGGAGATATGGGAGGTGTGAGTAGTGGAGCTGGTGGATTGGATTATGTGACAGGTGCTATTGTTGTTTATTCTCCGACAAAGATTTCTGAGGATGATGTTCCTATTAGATCTGTTTCATCTGATAAAAGTACTGGAGGTAATGATGTGGAAGTTGAAGATTTATCTGAAATGGAAAATGAGAAAGTTGTTGATTACTCTTTGCCCACATTTCTTGAATTGTTTAAAATGCATTCTGATGTTGATTTGCAGCGATTGATAGCTGAGATTTCAGCTGATAAAAATTTAGAGGAAGGTGAAATTGCTAGTGGTTATTCTGCACAAGACTTTCATGATTTATTTGAGATTGATGCTGATCAGATGTTTGATTTTGAGCAAGATGATGAGATGGATTTATCTGATTTTGAGAAGGATGATATAATCAATGAAGATTTGTACAACATGAACACTTTGAAGAAAATTTTTGAAATTGGAAGTATGTCAAAGACATCCTTGGATCTAGTTAAAGAAAAGACAAACATGGACTTCTGGAAAGAATATCAAGAGGAGGCAAAATATATTGTTGATCATTTGTATATCTTTAAGAAGATGATTGAAGTGATTGATAACAAAGTTCAAGACAACCAAACTACACAATTCAAAAGATTTAAGCTTGGATCTAAATCAAAATTGATTGGAAGAATTGTGAGTTATGGTTATTTTCATAATATTCCGGGAAGTCTTGCAGATAAAGGTTGTTATGTGGTGAAAAGGATAGGTGGTTGTCAATATTTTGGTAAAGCTTTAGATTTGATGAGTTTACCATCTTTTGAGTGCATGCAATTGTCAAGACTGAAGATTATTAAACCTATCCAGACAAATCATAATGAAACTTTTGAGAGGTTGTTAAAGATAGAAGCCATGACTGGATGGAGTTTGCTTTCATCTCAATTTAGAGATAGAATTCATGGATATGCTAAGCCTGCAGTGTTCAAGAGACCAAGATTGAGGATGATGGAACAGAATTGGAATCCTTAGTTCAAATTATGGTTCTATGATGAGCAGACATCTGAAGGGGTGATTCTATTGAAACAAGATGATAAGTGGAGAGTGATCAGACTGTCATATCCTGTGTGGATTGTAAATTGTTCAAAGGATGATATTGATCTACTCAATATGGCTGAGATATATGCAGATGATGGATTTCATGATTTTGGGGTAAGTTTCAAAGATATGGCAATTCAGTATCAAACCATTGCTAGAATGTGTTATACTTTGGGTATACATTCTGGATGCAATTGGGATGATGTGAATTACCTGTATGTTGAATTGATGAAAGTTCAAAAAGAAAGGGATGATAAGTTGGAATATGAGAGATTAGCAAAGATTCCTCGTTCGGTTGTTATACGAGCAGTGGATAATGTTGTTAGTGATATTGTTGGTGAATCAAGTGGAGTTAAAGATAAAGATAAAGACAAAGCTGAAGATGAAGTTTGAAGATTTTTTGATAGCAACTATTAAGGGGGAGTTTTTTAGAGCATAATTGTAATAGTTTGCTATTCAAAAATGTAATTTATTTAAAGTTTTGTATAGGTTCGGCTAATAGGTTTTGCATAGGTTTGTTTGGCCCACGAACCTAGGCAAGTTCGGCGAACCTATTACATTGATAGGTTCGGTGAACCTATAACCTGAAGAAGGTTCGGCGAACCTATAGATTTGGCAACCTAGGTTCGCTCAGCGAACCTAAGGGTTCGGCCGGCGAACCTAGAGGTTTGGCTGTAGATAGGTTTGGCTGACAGCTGATTGTTTAAATAGAAGGTTTGTCTGAATTCTTCAAAAATTTTGATAGAACTTTGGCAGAACCTGAGTGTAATTCTTTGTGTATGAGAAAACTTTCTGTGTGAGATTGTAATCATTTGTTGATTAATAGAAGAAGTTTGTTTATAAAATTACCTGTTTGTTCTTTGATTCATTCTATATCAACCATGGATTCCGCACGTGATTAATAGACTGTAGAGCTTCTAGATCGATCCTAACAGATTTCACCAAATCTACATAAGTACAATGGGCCTGTAATTATTTGTTAAACATTTTAATATTTACCCGAGATTAACACTTAGGTAAATATTATAGGTATTATACGATTTATCAATGGCCGGACGCGAAACTGACTACGAAACAGAAGAAGATGAAGAAGAAGAGGAGGAGGACAGACCAAGGAATCGCAGACGAAATGGATGTGATTATAAAGCTTTAAAAGGTTGTAGTCCTCCAGTTTTTGATGAAAAGAAGGATGCGATAGGCACTTTTCAGTGGGTTAATGAGGTGGAAGCAGTTATCAATATCAGTGAATGTGGAGCAAAACAAGCTGTGAAGTTCGCTGCTTATTCATTCGTATCAGAAGCTCTTTTCTGGTGGGATACCATCAAACAATCAGTGGGGAGACGAGGGATAGATAACATGGGATGGAACGAACTAAAAAGGAGGGTGTTAGAAAATTTCTGTCCACAAAGTGAACTGGATCGTATGGAAAGCACTTTCCTTGGTATTTCAGCTAATGGGATGACTCATAGAGAATATACGTCCAAGTCCAATGAAATGAAAGACTACTTCCCCAGTTGGTAACTCCAGAAAGCATAAGAGTAAGAAGATATACTCAAGGTTTACCCGCTGTAATTCGAAAATCTCTTTTGGCAATGGTTCCCCGGACTTTTAAAGCGGCGGTAGATGTGAGCCGCACTTGTTTATCGAGGAATATGGACATAACGGTAGAGCTCTAGGGAAGAAAAGAAAAATAGCTGAGCTATGAGATGATCTTAAGGCTACCGAAGGAACTACAAGAAAGAAATTCAATGGGAATTTTAAAACTCGGTGCAAAACATGTCATAAACTCCATAAGGGAAAGTGTCGTGAAAGTAATCCAACCCCCTTAACTTGTTTCAGATGCGGGAGAATCAGCCATATTGCCCCAAACTGTACAGAAAATAAATCAGTAGGATGTTTCAATTATGGAGACTCAAGACACAGAATTGTGGATTGCCCCAAACCTAGGAAGAATGATGGAAAGAAGGTTGATGGGGCTAAAGCGAGGGCATACACTATGACAGCAGAAGAAGCCAGAAGGAATGAAGAAGTCGTAACGAGTACGTTCTTAATAAACCAAGTACCTACACATATATTGTTTGATTCTGGTGCTAGCAAAAGTTTTGTTTCTCATGCATTTAGCAAAATTCTGAATAAACCAGAAATTGAGTTGGCTCAACCTTTTGAAGCAGAGACAACTATAGGCAAAACTTCAAGGATAGTAAAACTAATTGATGATTGTACGATTAATCTAGATGAGCACCAACTACAAGTTAAATTACACCCTATGATATTGGGAGGGTTTGACGTTGTTATAGGAATGGAATGGTTGTCAGAAAATAATGCTCAAATAATTTGCAAAGAGAAGATAATAAAACTACAACTTCCAAGTAGTAAACAAATACTTATTAAAGGAGAACAAGAAAGAAATATATTAAGAATAATAAACGTAATGAAGGCTCAAAAATATATGATGTCGGGATGTAGTGTTTATTTGGCATATGTGATTAATGCTGACATCAAAGAAAAAGATATAAACGATGTTCCAGTTGTGTGTCAATATCCCGAAGTGTTTCCAAAAGACCTTCAGGGATTACCTCCAGAGAGAGAGGTAGAGTTTAGAATAGATTTAATACGAGGAGCACAACCAGTTGCTAAGACTCCTTACAGGTTAGCCCCTAAAGAGTTAAAAGAGTTAATTGAACAATTACAAGACTTAACTGACAAAGGATTCATTTGGCCCAGTATTTCACCTTGGGGGTGCTCCAGTCCTATTTGGAAAGAAAAAGGATGGTAGCATGCGCATGTGCATCGATTATAGGGAATTAAATAAGCTGACTATAAAGAATAAATACCCTTTACCTATAATTGATGATTTATTCGACCAATTGCAAGGAGCAAGTTGGTTTTCGAAAATAGACTTGAGGTCTGGGTATCATCAATTAAAAGTAAGGGAGGAGGATATTCCTAAGACGTCTTTTCGTACGAGGTACGGACCTTTTGAATTCCTAGTAATGTCGTTTGGTTTAACGAATGCTCTTGCCGCCTTTATGGTGTTGATGAACTGCGTCTGTAAACCAATGCTGGATAAGTCAGTAATAATGTTCATTGATGATATACTAATTTACTCAAAAAATGAGGGGGATCATGCCTGTCACCTAAGGGAAGTTTTAGAAACTTTGAAGAAAGAGAAATTATAAGCAAAATTCTCCAAATGTGAGTTTTGGTTAAAGGAGTACAATTTTTGGGACATGTGGTTAATGAAGAAGGCATCAAAGTGGATCCGGCAAAGATTGAAGCAGTGACAAATTGGAAAATTCCAAGGATACCCACCGATATTGTGACAATTGTAGTTGAAAATTTCGTCATCGATGGCATGAGCACATGTGGTCATTCTAGAAATCCACGTTGATTTGATGATTATAATTATTACAGGTTGATAGTATGCGAAAAATGGTGAACGAAGGCGAAAACCGTGCGCGAAACGGAATTACGGATTGTCCGGAATCGCGAAACGAAGATAAAATCAAAATTTTGACGAAAAAGGAGTTGGGGCGGTACGCCCGGCGTGTCTGGAGTCGGAAAAATGGGATTAAAAGATCAGAATGCATGGGAAACCTCACACTCTTCGTCCTCTCGATTTTTCTTCAACTCCAGACGCACAAAATCATATTTTCATCATCTAAACTCCATTTTGAAGCCTTCTAATAGCGTGGATCGCACCAAGGATCATATCTACAAGCCCTGATCGTTGTTCTACGCGCAGAAATCCGTCAGATTAGGTAACGGTTCGTTTTAACCTTCTAGCTTTATATTGATTGATTAGATCTTGATTTTTGTCGCACCCCGAGAAATCCCGTCCCTTCCGGGGCGCGAGCGGCGGCAGATTGTCAGGATCGCAGTCTCCGGTCACACAACATGCGAGACCTATATGTCTGATTTCTTACGTACATCCAATAATTTGGATAAAACAGTTTAGTAATATCAGAGTTGCGGGAGTGAAGTATAAATTAACAAAACAGTTTAATCATTCATAGTTGCGGAAGCGTTAAATCAAAATGGTTTTCAAAGCGATACGTGACAATAGTTGCGGAAGCGATTTAAGCTGATTAACATTACATAACAACCAAATGGTAATAAATGTTTGATAAACTAAGACACTTAAATATATGCATGCGACTCCGGCCTAGCATCCTATTCCTGGTGCGCGTGCCTTAGTTACCTGAGAAAACATGCGAGTAAAAGGTCAACACAATGGTTGGTGAGAGCACAGGTTTGTAATCAGCAGTAAACATCAAAATGTTTAAAGTAAATGTATGCAGGTCTATTTTTCAATACAATGCAATATCAATTGATAGCTAGTCAATATGTGTTATATCATATGCGGGTTCGCAACCGAAGCTAACATGCTGCCTCCCGCCATATCCATCCAAGATATGGCAAATGTTGTTTGGTCAATTATGCACTGTTCCGACCTCCAGTCGGGGTGGCCATACGGCTCGCAACAGTGGGGCTTGTCAGGCCCAAATAGTACTATTCAGAATTACCACGCTGAGCGCAACGCGCTATTAACGGTTCGAGGTGTGTTTAATGAGGACTTATCAGTTTGTGGATGAATGTCACACATATGTATATACGATATTAGCATGTACAAAAATAACCAAAAGTGTGTAAGTTGTTCAAAAACAGTTGTATGCAATGTTTTCTCCCCCAAAGGTAGAAAATGTAAAAAGGGGCCGTGAACTCACCTTAGCGAAGTAAACAACGTAAGCGTAAGCTCCTGTGTAGTCAGGTAGTCAGTCACCGGCTACCTATATCGTATACTATACGTGAGTTCGTGTAAGTGATCGTGTTACGTGATCGATAACTCTCGGTCGATCATGTCTGTCCGTGTCGGTCTACATTGACCGTGTTTGACCGTGTGTGTCAACGACCCGTTGGTGAACCTTGTGTTGTTTGTGTATTGTGAAACATTCGTGTTAGTGCTCGTTGTGTGTAAAACACGTAAGTCGCGTCTATGGACAACTTACCATTTATAGCAAGTTCACAAGCATATTGATTTTAGAGTTCTAGCATGCTCATTGGTCCTACGTGATCATGTTAACACATAGCACATCATCATACAAAGTTACATAAGTCGTTTACCACATGTTTGCACATAAAAGTTTCCTAAAATGGAAAGTTTCCATTTGTAGTATTCGTGACAACGGAAACCATCTAACTTAGTATCTAATCATCATACTACAACATAATAAGTCATCTAGCATGTTCGAATCACACATCATGTTTACAAATCGATTTTTGTAAAAATAAAGTTACTAAAAATAGTAACTTTGTGGTTTTTGCATCAAATGACCATCTTAATATTTCTAAACCAATTTTCATGTCACCAATCATCATAATAACCAATCTAACATCATTTAAACATGCAAACATGGTCCATAACATCATCTAGCAATACTTTGACCCGAAAAGTTACTAAATATAGTAACTATGTCAAAATGACCATAAACATTATCAAAATCACATTCTAAGTGTTCAAATCATCATCTTAACATCCTAATAGCAATTCCTCATACATGCATGTTCATCACTCTCACTAAATCATCATCTTGTAACTCAAAAGTTACTAAAAATAGAAATAATCATAAATAAACCATTTTAACATCATCTATTCATGAAATCATCATCCAATGTTATCAAGAAACATATCTATATACTCAAAATCATTCTAACCATCATGGATCATACATGCATGGCATTATAATGTCATAAATCATCATTTCAAGCATATAGGTTCATACTCATCACTTTAGATCATCATAAAACTCAATCTAAACATCATAGATCATCAAGAAATACATTTATATCATCTAACCCAGATTCAAACCACAAGAAATTCATGCATTGTGATGGGTGGGTGCTTGTATGTGAGTGGATCTTCATGCATGTGGGTTTTTACCCATTGCATGTTCGATCTAACTATCAAGAAGCAAGTAAAACTACCTTAGATGCTCTAGATCGCTGGAATGAAGTTGAATCAGGGATTTGGCAGCTCCAAGGGTGGCTGGAAATAAACTCTTAGTGGCTTCAAGTGGTGATGTGTTGATGGTGATGAGTTCCAAGCTTCCTTCTATGCTCCAATGGCTTCCTAGGAGCTTCAAAGCTTCATCAATGGAGTTTTCTGCTGAAATGATGAAGAAACAGAGGTAGGAACTCGAGATGGAGGTGTTATGACCGAGAGAATAGGATTAGAATGATTAAAGTGAGATAGGTTGAGTGTAAATCTTATTTTTGCGATCTGTGCATGTCAGGCGTAACGCCTGGCGTGGGTTAAAGATATTAGGCGTTACGCGCGGATGCAAATTGTGTCCGGCCGAGTTCTTTGTCCCGCGCGTATCGCCAGGGATGGGTGCTTCGGGTCAGGCGTAGCGCCTGGCCCATATGTTAGGCCCACTAAGCCTGTTTTGTTGTTCTGGGCTCGTTCTTGCCCGATTCTCGACTGTAGAACATCGTTCGAGTGTCGTTTGGACTCTAATCGTCAATTATTAGCCATAATTGACTTGTGAAGTGTTTCAGTGCTTAATTGTTGTGATGTTCACTGACGTTCGTGAGACTCGTGTGTGTTTCGGTAATTTCTCGAATTATCGATGCTTGTTTGTGTTCGTGTCTAAAGAAGTGTTTGCACGCTTGATTAATCCTAATCAACGTGTGATGCACAATTCAATAATTCCCCGAATTATTGTTTTGCGTTAGTGTTGTGTTTGCCACACTTGGTTTCCAAAACCAATGTGCAATGTACGATTCGATAGCTCCACGGACTATCGTTTCGCAGTAGTTTGTGTTCAACTCATCTAATTAAACATAATTAAATGAAATGCAAGAAGTATGAATGTGAAATGTAACGAATACAAGAGTTGCAATTTACCTGAAATTGCCGGGTGTCACATCATCCCCTTGTTGAAAGAAATTTCGTCCCGAAATTTGATTGTTGTTGGTAGTGTTCGAGAAACAAGAGTGTTTGAGAAAATAAAAATTTTCTAGTTGTCACATCATCCCCTTGTTGAAAGGAATTTCGTCCCGAAATTTATTCGTTGTTGTCGACGCTCGACGTTGTCTGTTTGAAGAGATGGGGATATTTGCGCATCATCTGATCTTCACGTTCCCACGTGAATTCAGGTCCGCGTTTCGAGTTCCATCGAACTTTGACAATGGGTATCTTGCTCTGTTTTAGTTGTTTGACCTCACGGTCCATGATTTCTACCGGCTCTTCCACGAACCGTAGATGTTCATCCACCTGGATCTCATCCAGTGGAACTATAAGTGTTTCATCTGATAAGCACTTTTTCAGGTTCGAAACATGAAATACGTTGTGCACTCCGTCGAGTTCGGTTGGCAAGTTGAGTTGGTATGCCACTGGACCAATCCTTTTTAAGATCTCGAAAGGTCCAATATACCGTGGGTTCAGTTTTCCTCGTTTACCAAAACGAATGACGCCTTTCCATGGCGAAACTTTCAGAAGAACCTTATCTCCTACCTGAAATTCCAGAGGTTTTCGGCGTTTGTCGGCATAGCTCTTTTGACGATCACGAGCTGCTGCCATGCGGTTTCTGATTTGCACGATTTTCTCGGTTGTTTCATGCACAAGTTCCGGGCCAGTGAGCTGACTGTCGCCCACTTCCGCCCAACAGATAGGTGATCGGCATTTCCTGCCATAGAGTGCCTCAAAAAGCGCTGCTTTGATGCTTGTGTGGTAGCTGTTGTTGTAGGAAAACTCCACCAATGGTAGGTGAGTTTCCCAACTGTTACCAAAGTCTACTACGCATGCTCGTAGCATATCTTCGAGGGTTTGTATTGTGCGTTCGCTCTGGCCATCAGTTTGTGGGTGGTATGCTGTACTCATATCCAATCGCGTGCCAAGCGACTTTTGTAATGATTTCCAGAAGTTAGAAGTGAATCTGGCGTCTCGATCTGAAATGATGGAGATTGGCACTCCATGTCGTGAGACCACTTCTTTGACATAGATTCTGGCTAGTTTTTCCATCTTGTCGTTCTCCTTGATCGCGAGGAAATGTGCTGACTTAGTTAGTCGGTCCACAATTACCCAGATAGTGTCACATCCACTAGGAGTACGAGGTAATTTGGTGATAAAATCCATGGATATTTGTTCCCACTTCCACATGGGGATTTCAGGTTGTGTGAGTAATCCAGAGGGTTTCTGGTACTCGATCTTGACTTTAGCACAAGTCAAGCATTTGCCTACGTAAGTAGCGATGTCGGCTTTCATGTGCGGCCACCAGTAAAGTTCCTTCAGATCGTGATACATCTTATCAGATCCAGGGTGAACGGAATATCGGGATTTGTGAGCCTCGTCCATCACAAGGTCTCTTAAGTTCCCATGACGCGGAACCCATACGCGTTCCATGAAATAGTGTAAGCCATCGGCTTTTACTTTAAGGTGTTGCTCCATTCCCCTTAGTGATTCTGCTGCTAGGTTTTCGGGTTTAAGTGCCTCCACTTGGGCGTTACGTATCTGTTCAGGGAGGTTGGGAAGAATGGTGAGTTGTAAAGCTCGTACCCTCTTGGGTTTCGGGGCATTCTTCCGACTTAGGGCATCGGCCACTACATTGGCCTTCCCCGGGTGATACTTGATAGCACACTCATAGTCGTTTAGAAGCTCGAGCCAACGACGTTGTCGCATGTTCAGTTCCTTCTGCTCGAATATGTGTTGGAGACTCTTGTGATCGGTGTATATCGTACACTTTGTGCCGTACAGGTAGTGTCTCCAAATCTTGAGTGCAAATACCACGGCTCCAAGTTCCAAGTCGTGGGTGGTGTAATTCTTCTCGTGGACTTTCAGTTGTCTAGAAGCATATGCGATCACCTTGTCGCGCTGCATCAGCACGCAGCCGAGTCCTTGTATCGAGGCATCGCAATATACTACGAAATCTTCCGTTCCCTCGGGAAGCGATAAAATAGGTGCACTACAAAGCTTCTGCTTGAGAAGCTGGAATGCAGCTTCTTGCTTTTCAGTCCAGAGATATTTCTTGTCCTTGTGGGTGAGAGCTGTAAGTGGTTGGGCTATCTTGGAAAATCCTTCGATAAATCGTCGATAATAGCCTGCCAAGCCTAGGAATTGTCGCACCTCAGTTGGGGTCTTTGGTGCTTCCCAGTTCTTGATCGCCTCTATCTTAGATTTATCCACATGAATCCCTTGTTCATTAACAACATGTCCCAAAAATTGGACTTCTCGGATCCAGAAGTCGCATTTTGAGAGTTTAGCGTACAGCTTCTCTTTTCGTAGCAGTTCAAGAGTCAATTGAAGATGCTCTTTGTGTTCCTCCTGGGTTTTGGAATAAATGAGAATATCATCTATGAAGACAATGACGAACTTGTCGAGGTATGGTTTGCACACTCTATTCATGAGGTCCATGAATACTGCAGGTGCATTGGTTAGCCCAAACGGCATGACCAAAAACTCGTAATGGCCATAGCGAGTGCGAAATGCTGTTTTGGGAATATCCTCCTCTTGAATTCTTAATTGATGATACCCAGATCGCTGATCGATCTTGGAGTAGTAACTCGATCCTTGCAGTTGATCGAACAGATCGTCGATCCGAGGTAAGGGGTATCGGTTCTTAATTGTCACTTTGTTTAATTCCCGATAGTCAAAGCACATACGGAAAGTGCCATCCTTCTTCTTTACAAACAAGACCGGAGCTCCCCAGGGTGAGAAGCTTGGTCTAATGAAACCCTTGTCCAGCAACTCCTGGAGTTGATTGGACAGTTCCTGCATCTCCGAGGGTGCAAGTCGGTAAGGTGCTCGTGCGATTGGTGCTGCTCCCGGCGTAAGATCTATGCGGAACTCCACTTGTCGAAGTGGTGGAAGTCCTGGTAGATCCTCAGGGAATACGTCGGGATAGTCGCATACGACTGGGATGTCCTCGATTCTCTTCTCCTCTTCAGTCTTGTCGGTGATAAGCGCTAGAATGGCTGTATATCCCTTTCGTAAGCATTTGTGAGCTTTCATGCACGAGATGATATTCAGAGGAGTGTCACTCCTTTCGCCCTTGATGTCTAGAGTTCCTCCGCCAGAGAGAGGTATGCGCACAACCTTGTAGTGGCAAATGATTTCAGCTTGGTTTTCACACAACCAATCCATGCCCACTACGACATCAAAACTGCCTAGTGTAACCGGCATAAGATCAATCTTAAATTTATGGCCTGCTAGTTCTAAAGTGCATTCTTTAAGAATATGCTTAGTCACAATCAATTTACCATCAGCCAGCTCTACCGTATAGTCAACATCTAAGGGTGTTGGGGTAATGGCCAGTATCTCACTAAAATCCTTAGATATAAAGCTTCTCTCAGCTCCAGTATCAAACAGTACAGAAGCATAATTATCGTTCAAGAGATACGTACCGGTTGCAAGGTGGGGATCCCTCCTAGCTTCCTTGGCCCCAATCACGAAGGCTCGTCCCCTCGTGCCATTGTTCCCATTGTTGTTGTTCTGTTGGTTGTTGTTGTTGTTGTTCTTCAGGTGTGGACAATCTTTCTTGAAATGTCCTGGCTTCCCACATTCGAAGCAACCCTTCGGTGCTTCGAGTTGTTGTTGCGGTTGTGGCTGTGGCGGGGTTTTTGTCATTAGTTCACCCCTGCAGTCCTTGGCTGCATGTCCCCCTTTTCCACAGCGCTGACATTGGAAGCGGCCACATTGACCCTGTGCATGATGGAAGCTGCACTTGTGGCATTTAGGATGTTTTCCAGCATAACTTCCTTGATTCTGGGTGGTTGGGATGGTTGGGGCATAAGCTTGGGTTGATCCAAACTTGCGTTGCTGTGGTGGTGGTTGGAGAGTGGTTGGTTTGTTCTGGGTGTCATCCCATTTCCGTTTGCCCTTGTCGTTGGTTGTGGTCACAGCACCACGGGGTGGCAAGAGTCCTTGTGCAACTGCCGAATCAGTGAGCTTGTGAGTCAGTCGCACAGCTTGTTGCATGGTGATGGGGTCAGCAGAGAGCACCATGCCCTGAATTTGAGGTGGCAGCCCATCAATGTACTTCTCTATATGTTTGAAGGGTGGGGTTGCCATTTCCGGGCACAGATTTGCTAACTCATAAGATCGAGCGGTGTAAGCCTCGACCTCGGAACCAATCATCTTATGGTTCCAGAATTCCGTTTCCAGTTTCTGCACTTCACCGCGAGGACAGTACTCACGGTTCAACATTTGTTTAAAGTTATCCCAAGGCAGAGCGTTGGCTGCATCAAGCCCTAGGTTCTGGACGTTGGCATTCCACCAAGTGAGGGCAGCTCCCTCAAATGTCCCTGCAGCGAACTTGACCCTGTCCTCGTTCCTGCAGTTGCTCATGGCGAAAGCTGATTCCGCCTTCTCAATCCAACGCAATAGTCCAACGGCACCCTCGGTACCGCTGAAGGAGTGGGGTTTGCAATCCAGGAACATTTTGAACGTGCAGAGGGGTGGGTTAGGATTCGCTCCTGAGATATGTAAAGAGTAAAGTTGGGTTAAGTATCGGGTAAACGTGTTGAATTGGAAATGAGTGATTGTGGTGCAAGGTGAGTATGAACAGGTTCATCACCTTGGTTCAGTAGATTTTGATTACGGGTAGCTTCCCGTGCAGCAAGTACCTCCTCAACTCGTTCGTTGATGAGGGCGTTCAACTCAGCTTGAGTCAGGTTGATGTTCCCGCGTCCGCCTGTATTCCTGCGTCCTCCACGTCTTCCAGCCATGATCTTCATAGCGAGAATAAGTGTTAGTGTTTGTCTAATGACTAATGTAGTGTGTGCAGTAGGTACTGTAAAGTACATGTAGAGCTATCGGCTCTCCCCATCACGGATAGTCACGTGCTGTGATGAACGTAACGCATAAAAGATGTGGCATGTGTGCAAGCATCATAATACTAAGCACTAAGTGTTGTGTGGAGACTAGTGGTTATAGACTAAGTTCACTAAATGCAAACCTAATTCGCAATAACCGGAGGGCTCTGATACCAATCTGTCGCACCCCGAGAAATCCCGTCCCTTCCGGGGCGCGAGCGGCGACAGATTGTCAGGATCGCAGTCTCCGGTCACACAACATGCGAGACCTATATGTCTGATTTCTTACGTACATCCAATAATTTGGATAAAACAGTTTAGTAATATCAGAGTTGCGGGAGTGAAGTATAAATTAACAAAACAGTTTAATCATTCATAGTTGCGGAAGCGTTAAATCAAAATGGTTTTCAAAGCGATACGTGACAATAGTTGCGGAAGCGATTTAAGCTGATTAACATTACATAACAACCAAATGGTAATAAATGTTTGATAAACTAAGACACTTAAATAGATGCATGCGACTCCGGCCTAGCATCCTATTCCTGGTGCGCGTGCCTTAGTTACCTGAGAAAACATGCGAGTAAAAGGTCAACACAATGGTTGGTGAGAGCACAGGTTTGTAATCAGCAGTAAACATCAAAATGTTTAAAGTAAATGTATGCAGGTCTATTTTTCAATACAATGCAATATCAATTGATAGCTAGTCAATATGTGTTATATCATATGCGGGTTCGCAACCGAAGCTAACATGCTGCCTCCCGCCATATCCATCCAAGATATGGCAAATGTTGTTTGGTCAATTATGCACTGTTCCGACCTCCAGTCGGGGTGGCCATACGGCTCGCAACAGTGGGGCTTGTCAGGCCCAAATAGTACTATTCAGAATTACCACGCTGAGCGCAACGCGCTATTAACGGTTCGAGGTGTGTTTAATGAGGACTTATCAGTTTGTGGATGAATGTCACACATATGTATATACGATATTAGCATGTACAAAAATAACCAAAAGTGTGTAAGTTGTTCAAAAACAGTTGTATGCAATGTTTTCCCCCAAAGGTAGAAAATGTAAAAAGGGGCCGTGAACTCACCTTAGCGAAGTAAACAACGTAAGCGTAAGCTCCTGTGTAGTCAGGTAGTCAGTCACCGGCTACCTATATCGTATACTATACGTGAGTTCGTGTAAGTGATCGTGTTACGTGATCGATAACTCTCGGTCGATCATGTCTGTCCGTGTCGGTCTACATTGACCGTGTTTGACCGTGTGTGTCAACGACCCGTTGGTGAACCTTGTGTTGTTTGTGTATTGTGAAACATTCGTGTTAGTGCTCGTTGTGTGCAAAACACGTAAGTCGCGTCTATGGACAACTTACCATTTATAGCAAGTTCACAAGCATATTGATTTTAGAGTTCTAGCATGCTCATTGGTCCTACGTGATCATGTTAACACATAGCACATCATCATACAAAGTTACATAAGTCGTTTACCACATGTTTGCACATAAAAGTTTCCTAAAATGGAAAGTTTCCATTTGTAGTATTCGTGACAACGGAAACCATTTAACTTAGTATCTAATCATCATACTACAACATAATAAGTCATCTAGCATGTTCGAATCACACATCATGTTTACAAATCGATTTTTGTAAAAATAAAGTTACTAAAAATAGTAACTTTGTGGTTTTTGCATCAAATGACCATCTTAATATTTCTAAACCAATTTTCATGTCACCAATCATCATAATAACCAATCTAACATCATTTAAACATGCAAACATGGTCCATAACATCATCTAGCAATACTTTGACCCGAAAAGTTACTAAATATAGTAACTATGTCAAAATGACCATAAACATTATCAAAATCACATTCTAAGTGTTCAAATCATCATCTTAACATCCTAATAGCAATTCCTCATACATGCATGTTCATCACTCTCACTAAATCATCATCTTGTAACTCAAAAGTTACTAAAAATAGAAATAATCATAAATAAACCATTTTAACATCATCTATTCATGAAATCATCATCCAATGTTATCAAGAAACATATCTATATACTCAAAATCATTCTAACCATCATGGATCATACATGCATGGCATTATAATGTCATAAATCATCATTTCAAGCATATAGGTTCATACTCATCACTTTAGATCATCATAAAACTCAATCTAAACATCATAGATCATCAAGAAATACATTTATATCATCTAACCCAGATTCAAACCACAAGAAATTCGTGCATTGTGATGGGTGGGTGCTTGTATGTGAGTGGATCTTCATGCATGTGGGTTTTTACCCATTGCATGTTCGATCTAACTATCAAGAAGCAAGTAAAACTACCTTAGATGCTCTAGATCGCTGGAATGAAGTTGAATCAGGGATTTGGCAGCTCCAAGGGTGGCTGGAAATAAACTCTTAGTGGCTTCAAGTGGTGATGTGTTGATGGTGATGAGTTCCAAGCTTCCTTCTATGCTCCAATGGCTTCCTAGGAGCTTCAAAGCTTCATCAATGGAGTTTTCTGCTGAAATGATGAAGAAATAGAGGTAGGAACTCGAGATGGAGGTGTTATGACCGAGAGAATAGGATTAGAATGATTAAAGTGAGATAGGTTGAGTGTAAATCTTATTTTTGCGATCTGTGCATGTCAGGCGTAACGCCTGGCGTGGGTTAAAGATATTAGGCGTTACGCGCGGATGCAAATTGTGTCCGGCCGAGTTCTTTGTCCCGCGCGTATCGCCAGGGATGGGTGCTTCGGGTCAGGCGTAGCGCCTGGCCCATATGTTAGGCCCACTAAGCCTGTTTTGTTGTTCTGGGCTCGTTCTTGCCCGATTCTAGACTGTAGAACATCGTTCGAGTGTCGTTTGGACTCTAATCGTCAATTATTAGCCATAATTGACTTGTGAAGTGTTTCAGTGCTTAATTGTTGTGATGTTCACTGACGTTCGTGAGACTCGTGTGTGTTTCGGTAATTTCTCGAATTATCGATGCTTGTTTGTGTTCGTGTCTAACGAAGTGTTTGCACGCTTGATTAATCCTAATCAACGTGTGATGCACAATTCAATAATTCCCCGAATTATTGTTTTGCGTTAGTGTTGTGTTTGCCACACTTGGTTTCCAAAACCAATGTGCAATGTACGATTCGATAGCTCCACGGACTATCGTTTCGCAGTAGTTTGTGTTCAACTCATCTAATTAAACATAATTAAATGAAATGCAAGAAGTATGAATGTGAAATGTAACGAATACAAGAGTTGCAATTTACCTGAAATTGCCGGGTGTCACAATTTTGAACGTAATGATATAGTTAGGGTTGTTGATTATTGCCTAGATGATGGCTAGGATTGATTATAAACGAAGAACATGATGTTTAACTTGTAAATCCTTGTTTTGATCCGTTGTAATGCCTGGTTTGAATGAAATCATATCCATGATTATAATGGTTTAAACCATTGATTATGACAATGTAGGTGATTAGTTTAATTAATCTTTGAAATGCAAGGTTAAATCCAAGTGTTTCAAACTAATCACAATCATTAACATACTCATTAGAACGATTATCTGATGTTTATGATAACAGTCAGATTAGTATGTTAAACATGGTTATTAAACCTCTTCTAATGCTACATTGTGATATTTCATGATATTTGGGTAATCAATAACAAGGATTGATCAATTCTAGGCCATTAATCTGTCTAGAAACTGTTTTAGCATTATAATCAACAACATCAACTATTTGGTTAATCCGAGATTATTCTGATTAATCAAGTGTGTCATCAATCTTGTATTAGGAACCTAATTCAGTGTAGGTTCCTACATTATCATACATTGTATGTTATAACATTAAATTAACTAATTAAATACTTAATATCGATTTGATGACTTTCAAAGCAATGTCTTTGACATTGAACGTTCAGAAAGATCTAATCAGTAAGTTAGAACATAAATAACTCATTAAACATAAATTAATGCAGACTTACACTATTATCACCAGTCTGCGAGTGATCTTATTACCTTGAGACTTCAGGTGAGTATCGTACAACCCCTTTTCTTTTTAATGATTCATAAACATCGGGGTCTTACTGTGGAACTTTTCTGGAACATATGACATCACTGTTATCTACGTGATTTCATGTGATTTGTTGAGAACTTGTAGATTTCA
Organism: Mikania micrantha; assembly: GCA_009363875.1. Lineage (NCBI taxonomy): Eukaryota > Viridiplantae > Streptophyta > Magnoliopsida > Asterales > Asteraceae > Mikania > Mikania micrantha. The sequence continues at coordinate 32,201,415 of CM018687.1, forward strand.
TGGGATTTTGCCTATAGAACAGAACCTATCAAAGAACTTATAAGTCCTCATTTCCGAACTGTATCTAGTGAACCCGTGTGGGGCCGAACAGAAAACAATGATAGTACTATCAGCTGAAAACCTATTTGCCGGGAGCTTGCAACTCCCCTTGGTGTAAATGTTTGTTATCTGTTTCCAGAACTTCTTAATGTAGTGATAGACATTAAGACAATGAGGCACCAAGATATGTACTGATGGTTAGTATCTTTATAGAACAGAACAGAACGTCCGAAAGGAACTAGATATGGGTCCCATGGTTATTTTGAACTGAACATTGTGAGAACTTGTATTGCATATCATATTGTTGAACATGAACTTTACGAACTCACCAGCTTTGTGCTGACGTTTTAAATCTAAACATTTTGCAGGGAGACAGTGACCCACCGGGTGAGGCAGCACTCCAAACGTTTGTAATTAAATAAATTAGATAATGTAATAAACTTAGTTTATATAGATGTAATGTTGGTTGTGATTACAATATCCTTGTAATATATTTACTTTAAGTTAATATGTGTGCTATGATATCGGATCAAGTAAGTCATACCTCATCTCTGAGACATCACCACTATGCTTCCGCAACCATCTCAGAGTGACGAATGACATCATCTCAGGTGACGAGAGGTGGGGGTGTGACAGATAGAAGAAGTTTCTTGGGATTAGTGGGTTACTACCGCTGATTTATTCAAGACTTTTCTAAGATAGCATCAGCATTGACGAAATTGACAATGAAGGAAGTGAAATTTGAATGCGGAAATGCTCAGCAAACAGCTTTTGATGAACTCAAGAAAAGGTTAACGGAGGCTCCAATTTTGGGATTACCAGAGGGAACAGAAGATATGGTGATTTATTCAGATGCATCATACTTGGGATTAGGATGTGTTTTAATGCAAAGAGGAAAGGTAATTGCATATGCCTCACGGCAATTAAAAATTAATGAAGCCAACTAGCCAACCCATAATTTAGAATTAGCAGCTGTGGTGTTTGCACTCAAGATATGGCGTCACTATTTATATGGGTCGAAATTCGTTATTTATACGGACCATAAGAGTTTGAAATATTTCTTAGAGCAGAAGGAATTAAATATGAGGCGAAGGAGATGGTTGGAGCTTATAAAAGATTATGATTGCGAAATAAGATACCACCCGGGTAAAGCTAACATAGTTGCGGATGCATTGAACAGAAAGGAAGGGAGTGAAACTATTCATGTGAAATCGTATGAACTGACAATAACATCATCATTTTTAGACCACATAAAGGAAGTATAACAGATGTAACATCACTGTACTTTCGGTTGTCCGTACATCCGTACGATTGTACTGTTACGACCGGAGATTTGTTATTTATTAATGATTATGAATTATTGATTGTCATTATTGATATCATCACTATTTCTGGTATGCATGTTATAACATATTATACGCGTAAACCATGGAAAGTTTAGTTGTAACTCAACTAAACAGAACCAGAGAGTTTATCGCAGTTACATTATACTAATTATGGATTGTTGGTTGGAATAGATTTGGGATGGAACTGGGAGTTGATATGGTCTGGTTGCTAAACGTAGTTAAGGACACATGGTCATGGTTTATCGAAATAGCATTGGGACGGTGTAGGGGAGGTTGCGATCTACCTCTGCATATGCCCTATACATATGCATATTTCGGTCTATCATGGATGTGTCAGTGACTTGGGTTTAGCGGGTTTTGGATTGGGAATGACAATATTAAAGTTAATAAAATAATAGAAGTATAATTTGAAGTGAGCACGCGATGGTGAGGTAACGAACATAATTAAAAGGCGAATATTAATTCAGAAATATTACTTAATAAATGTATTCGCGTGGGTGACGATTAACACGAATATAATTATTGAGAATAATATTCTGAAACGATATTCCATAAATTTCAAATCAAATCGAAATACGATACAAGCGTCGGATTCGTAAAGATGACGATCTTTACGAATACGTACCCGAGTAACGCGTTTCGACAAGATAAGTGAATAATATCGAACGATATTAATTTAATAAATGATAACGTAAAACGTTTATTACGAATCACAACTTAAAATGAATCTGAATAATTAATTTACTCAATAATTAAATTAGTTAAAAATAAATGGTGATTTTTTTTATTTATTTATTTAAACAATTTTTAATTGAAGAACTGGTTATTTAAAATGAAAACAATATAATTGAAAGTTTTATGTTTAAAAATAGTTCATGATGAAAAACCGAACCTATATTATGTGTTATCGCGATAAAAACGAGACCGAACACGCGGGGACCATACGCGGTATAAAGAAGAAAGCCACCACTTTCTTTCTCATTTTACAAAATCATTTCTCTCACTAAAACCTTCAAAATTCGTCACCCTCACCACACTCAACTTCTCTCTACGATTACGAGCTCGTTTCTTGACGGAATCGGGTGATTCTTGGACCTAAACGACCACAAGATCAAGGTGAACCAGAAAGTACGAGAAAATATTGCGTTTGAACCACGAAACCAGGTAAATCTGTAGTTTTATTCACGGTTTTACTGTAGATTCGAATCTTAGAACTTGTTGATGCTTGAATCGGTTAAAAACATATGTTGAACACTTAAACGAGATAGTAATAGCTAGTAGAGGCCATGGATGATCTTGGATATGTAGGAACTGAATGGAAATGAAGATGGATACCGACGGTTAACAGGTTCGTGAGGGGTGCAGGCGGCCGAACCCTAGATGGAGCCGAACCATGTGGCTCAGCCGAACCCTACCTCTCGCGAGCCTTTGTTGGGCGGGAACCCAGGGTGGCCGAACCTTATAGCCACGAACCCACACTGGTCCCGAACCTTTTCCTCTTAGCCGAACCCACACTGGTGGCCGAACCTTATATTCAGGATTTCATGCTTATGTGTTTATTACATATTAACTGAACTCCTGCTATACATCTGATTTATATATGTTGCTTAATTGCTTACTTGTGCCCTAATGAATCGATAAGGACATACTCGTGGTGTATTGTAAAGGTGGTGGGACGGTGGTTTGGGCGGTTGCGATCTACCCTTATCATATGCCCTATACATATACCATTTACAGTACATCGGGTGGATGTCAGTATTGAGGAATAAGGGAACTACCCGTTTGGGAAATTATCTGTTTAAGAAATTAACTGCTTAGGAATTTAATTGCTTTAGGAATTATCTGTTAGATCTATTGATCACCAGACAAGGACACACTCGTGGTATACTACAAAGGTGGTGGGACGGTGCAAGGGAGGTTGCGATCTACCCTTGCATATGCCCTATACATATACCATTTGTAGTATATTGGGGGTCTGTTAGTGTCAGGAACATAGGATATTATTAGGACCTTACTAGGAATTGTTGAGAGGATATGATTGTGGACTATTGATGATATGTTTGTTGGACTGGTTTGGATTGACTCATGGATAATCACACTTGATGAACACTTATAAATTCACTTATGAAACGCACTGATTGGACATGTAGGGTGCATAGGATCAATGAATGACGCGAACATTTAGTGATTGAATTGTAGAATTGGATGATGATATAGACACTTGAAGATAATATGAACGCATAGTGATGATACTAACACTTAGTGATGGTATGAACACTTGATGAGAATAAATTATAGGGAAGATATGAACACTTAGTGACAATAAGAGCACTTGGTGATGATATGAACCCTTATTGATAATTATGGACATTGGGATTAACATAGAATTTAGTGAACTTAGACAATTAGGGGAACTTTAAGGTCAGGTGAACTTAGACATTAGGTGAACTTAGAAATAGGCAAACCTACATGTCAGGAGAACTTAGACATTAGGCGAACCTAATTGTCCAAGGGAACTGAAGAACACTTCACTCAAAATTATCCTACCCAGGATAAGGGTTGTGAAGTGAGACTATGGTGAGACACATGATACACCCTAAGCACTAACAAGGGCATAATCGTGGGGCAATGGAACGGTGGTGGGACAGTGTAGGGGAGATTGCGATCTACCTCTGCATATGCCCTATATATAAGCTTGTTGCATTGCATCGGGAGGTTGTCAGTGTTGGTATAGGGTGAAGAATGTATAAAACTTAGGAATAGTTAACTAGTATTAGTTATGACCAACTAGGACACTTAGTATAATTTTAGGAAATTTAAAATTTTTATGAGTTTAATGACAGATAGGAGAGAAATATAGTTCCTATATGTAATCTTAACTGTCTAAATGAACTCATTTGACCATTGTTTGTATGGCTTACGTTGTAAACGGTAGTAACATGTTTCTAATTTCTCAGAAACATGCCGCCACGTCGTCACAACGAAGATGACTCGAACAGTGGGGATGCTAACAACGGTAATGCCAACTCCGTCATACAAGAGTTAGCCACACTTATTTCTGGATTGGTGAACCAGTTGACTCAGGCCAACCAGAATATCAACCAGAACAGAGGTGGTGCAAACCCACTAACTTGCACATTTAAACACTTCAACTCCTACAACCCATTGAAGTTCACAGGTGCTGAATCTGCCACTGGTCTGCTGCAGTGGTTTGAGAGCATGGAGAACACCTTCATCAACAGCGATTGCCCGGAGAATTCCGAAAGTTCGCTATGCCACCAGTGTTTCCAAAAGAGAGCACTGACTTGGTGGAATGGCGAAAAGCGAACTAGGGGAGTGGATGCTGCCCTAGCACTGACTTGGACTGAGGTCAAGAATCTGATGACCACTGAATTCTGTCCTCGCAGTGAAATGAGGAAACTAGAGACTGAGTTCTGGGAACTCAAACAAGATAGTGGCGAGAACGTCATCTACAACACTCGTTTTCATGAATACAGTCTGCTAGTGCCTCATCTGGTGACACCATTAGAGAGAGCAATAGAGAAGTACATAGGCGATCTGCCTATGCAGATTCAGGATACCGTCTATGGGAGCAACCCCAAAACATTAGAGGCTGCAATCCGTCTATCTGCTACACTTACTGATAATCATGTGAAGGCTGGAACACTTACTCGGAAGGGATTCAAGAAGACTGACACCAAATCATCTGGCAAGGAGATTTCTACTGAAGTAAAGACTGAAGCTGGCAGTTCATCCAAAAGCAGCAACAAAAAGAGGAAGACCAGAAATTTCATGGTCACTGCTCCTGCTGCTAAGTCTGCGCAGCAATCATCAAACAACTCCACTGCCAGATATTACACTGGGAACACTCCCCAATGTAATACTTGCAGATATCATCATGCATCTAACTTGCCATGACGTGTCCGCAACAACTGTGGCAAGTTTGGGCACTATGCTAACGTTTGTCGGAGTGCACCGCAAGCACAAAGGATGCAACAAGCACCGCTTGCACTGCCAGCTCCGCATGCACAACCTATACCAGCTGTACCCATTCGCCAGGTACCTCAGGCACAGGCAAGAGCCTGTTATGAGTGTGGTGAATTGGGTCACTTCAGGAATCAATGCCCAAAGTTGACTGGAAATAATCAGAGGGTGGCAAGAGGCCGGGCGTTCCAACTGAATGCTCCAGCTGCTCAAGCCAATCAGGATGTGGTCAACGGTACATTTCTGATCAACAACTCTTATGCATCTGTCTTATTTGATTCTGGTGCCGATGGGAGTTTCGTATCATATGATTTTGAATGCTTGCTTGGTAGAACACGTACATATTTAGATAAACCGTTTAACGTGGAGATGGCTGACGGAAACACTATTGATATTGACACTGTTATTATCGGATGTACTGTGAACTTAAATGATGACGTTTTCCCGATTGATCTCATACCTATGCATCTTGGTAGCTTTGATGTGATCATAGGCATGGATTGGTTAGCCACCCACAAAGCGGAGATAGTTTGCCATGAGAAATACATACGTATTCCATTGCCTTCGAGTGAAACTTTAAGAGTCTTTGGAGAAACTTCTAGTAAAAGTCTTAAGCTTATGTCATGCACTAAAGCACACAAGTACCTTAGGAAGAAATGTATAGCATTTTTAGATCATATTGTGGAGAAAAAGGATAAAGGAAAGAGAGTTGAGGATGTTCCTGTGATCAGAGATTTTCCAGAAGTATTTCCAGATGATTTGCCGGGTCTTCCACCAGAACATCAAGTAGAGTTTCGAATTGACTTAGTACCTGGTGCGAATCCAGTTGCGAAAGCTCCCTATAGACTTGCGCCTTCGGAGTTGCAAGAATTGGCGAGCCAGCTGCAAGAGCTGACTGATAAAGGATTCATTCGCCCGAGCCATTCGCCATGGGGTGCACCGGTCCTGTTTGTCAAGAAGAAGGACGGGTCATTCCGAATGTGCATCGACTACCGCGAATTGAACAAGCTTACAATCAAGAATCGATATCCACTGCCGCGTATCGATGATCTCTTCGATCAGCTTCAAGGCTCGGCATGGTTTTCAAAGATCGATCTTAGGTCTGGGTATCATCAGCTTCGCGCACATGAAGATGATATTCCCAAGACTGCATTCCGAACAAGATATGGCCATTATGAGTTTTTGGTAATGCCTTTTGGCCTTACCAATGCACCTGCGGTTTTCATGGACCTCATGAACCGTGTTTGCAGGCCATACTTGGATAAATTTGTGATCGTATTTATTGATCATATTTTGATCTACTCAAAGACCAAGGAAGAACACGAGAAACACCTCAAGTTGGTTTTGGAGATCTTAAGAGAGAAGCGACTGTATGCCAAATTCTCTAAATGTGAATTTAAGGAAGTTCAATTCTTGGGACACATAGTCAACGAATATGATGTTCACGTAGATCCTGCAAAGATTGATGCGGTGAAGAATTGGAGTACACCGAAGACACCGACGGAGATTCGATCATTTCTCGGACTCGCCGGTTACTATCGGCGGTTCATCTCGAATTTCTCCAGGATTGTTGTTGTGACACCTTAGGCAAATCCCACATCGGCCGTGGACAGGAGAGATCCTTGGTTCATATGTAATAACCCGCCTCTTATACCAACAACGCGTTTTGGGGCTTAATGGTAGTGGATGAGAGGAGAACTCCACAGTTAAGCGTGCTCAGGTGACAGCAATCCAGGATGGGTGACCCCCTGGGAAGTTTTCACCCGGGCGACCAAAAGCAAAGCCGTGAGCTATAATTTGGCAAAGCAGACAATATTGCTGGTAAAACGAGGCGGGGTGTTACAGAATGGTATCAGAGACACTCCTGTGCCGTTCGGGATGTGGGGCAAACCTCATCCAGGGTGATGAGTCCCGGGGGGTGTCTGGAGGACACCTTAGGCAGATCCTACACGCCAGAGAGGCTAGCGGGGCAAACCTCATCGAGGACGATGAGTCCCAAGGGGGGGTGTATGTGACACCTTAGGCAAATCCCACATCGGCCGTGGACAGGAGAGATCCTTGGTTCATATGTAATAACCCGCCTCTTATACCAACAACGCGTTTTGGGGCTTAATGGTAGTGGATGAGAGGAGAACTCCACAGTTAAGCGTGCTCAGGTGACAGCAATCCAGGATGGGTGACCCCCTGGGAAGTTTTCACCCGGGCGACCAAAAGCAAAGCCGTGAGCTATAATTTGGCAAAGCAGACAATATTGCTGGTAAAACGAGGCGGGGTGTTACAGTTGTCCCGCTTACTTCTTTGACTCAAAAGAATAAGCCATATGAGTGGGGACCAAAGCAGGAAGAGGCGTTCCAGACTTTGAAGCAGAAACTTTGTGATGCTCCTGTCTTGACACTGCCTGATGGAAATGATGATTTTGTAGTCTATTGTGATGCATCCAACCTAGGTCTCGGTTGTGTTCTCATGCAGCGGGGAAAGGTTGTGGCCTATGCATCAAGACAGCTGAAAATTCACGAGAAGAACTACACTACACACGACTTGGAACTTGGTGCAGTCGTGTTTGCTTTGAAGATATGGAGACATTATCTTTATGGCACAAAGTGTGTAGTCTTTACTGATCATAAGAGTTTGCAACATATTCTCAATCAAAAGGAGCTCAATATGAAACAACGGAGATGGGTTGAACTGTTGAATGATTATGACTGTGAAATTCGCTACCATCCTGGTAAAGCGAATGTAGTAGCAGATGCGCTTAGTCGCAAAAGTCAAGTTCAGATCCATAGTGTCCGGGTGTACAATAGTCTCCGTAATGATGTTCTCACAGCCCAACAACACTCATTAGCGCAAGATGACTTGAAAAATGAGATGTCTTGCGGGGCTGAAATTTTATTGGAAACTAAAGATGATGGATTAATGTATTACTTGAGTCGTTTGTGGATACCAAATACGGGTGATCTTAGGTTGGTGATTATGGATGAAGCACATAAGTCTCGTTACTCAATCCATCCAGGTTCTGACAAGATGTATCAAGACCTAAGGGGCTTGTACTGGTGGCCTGGAATCAAGAAGGACATTGCTGAATATGTGTCTAAGTGCCTTAACTGTGCTAAGGTCAAGGCAGAACACCAGCGGCCTTCTGGATTATTAATGCAACCTGAAATACCGATGTGGAAGTGGGAGAATATTTCCATGGATTTCATTACTAAACTCCCACGAACCGCAAACGGTAAAGATAGCATTTGGGTGATAGTTGATAGATTAACAAAGTCGGCTCATTTCTTACCAATACGCGAAACTTACCCTGTGCGGAAGTTAGCTCGCATCTACATTGATGAAATCATTAGCCGACATGGTATTCCCTTAAGCATAATATCGGATCGTGATTCTCGTTTCACGGCAAGGTTTTGGGAATCACTTCATGAAGCCTTTAGAACAAGACTGGATCTTAGCACCGCTTATCATCCTCAAACGGATGGTCAAACGGAGCGAACGATTCAGACATTGGAAGACATGTTGAGAGTTTGTGTCATCGATTTCGGTGGCAATTGGGATAGCCATTTACCATTGGTTGAGTTCTCGTATAAGAACAGTTATCACGCGAGCAATGGTATGGTGCCGTTTGAAGCTCTTTATGGCAGGAAATGTCGTTCACCTATTTGTTGGACCGAAGTCAGCGATTCGCAGATTACTGGTCCCGAGATTATTCAGGAAACGACTGACAAGATCCGCCAGATCCGCGACAATCTGTTAGCTGCTCGCAGTCGACAGAAGAGTTACGCGGATAAACGAAGAAAACCTTTAGAGTTTGAAGTGGGAGATATGGTATTACTCAAAGTGTTGACTTGGAAGGGCGTTGTGCGATTTGGGAAAAAGGGGAAGCTTACTCCACGTTATGGTGGCCCTTTTAAGATCCTTGAACGGATTGGGAAGGTTGCCTACAAGTTAGAACTTCCTCCTGAACTTAGTAACGTGCACCCGACGTTTCACGTGTCCAATTTAAGAAAGTGCTTAGCTTATCAGGATCTTCAGGTACCACTCGATGACATTCTCATTGATGATACCATGCACTTTATTGAAAGACCAGTGGAGATAATGGATCGTGAGGTTAAAAAGCTCAAACGCAGTAGAATTCCAATTGTCAAAGTGCGTTGGGAATCGAAGCGGGGTCCAGAGTTCACATGGGAGCGAGAAGATCAGATGAAGCTTAAGTACCCACATTTATTTACTACGGTCACTCCAAGTTGAATTTCGGGACGAAATTCCTTTAACTAGGGGAGACTGTAACATCACTGTACTTTCGGTTGTCCGTACATCCGTACATCCGTACGATTGTACTGTTACGACCGGAGATTTGTTATTTATTAATGATTATGATATATTGATTGTCATTATTGATATCATCACTATTTCTGGTATGCATGTTATAACATATTATACGCGTAAACCATGGAAAGTTTAGTTGTAACTCAACTAAACAGAACCAGAGAGTTTATCGCAGTTACATTATACTAATTATGGATTATTGGTTGGAATGGATTTGGGATGGAACTGGGAGTTGATATGGTCTGGTTGCTAAACGTAGTCAAGGACACATGTTCATGGTTTATCGAAATAGCGGTGGGACGGTGTAGGGGAGGTTGCGATAGGCATATGCCCTATACATATGCATATTTCGGTCTATCATGGATGTGTCAGTGACTTGGGTTTAGCGGGTTTTGTATTGGGAATGACAATATTAAAGTTAATAAAATAATAGAAGTATAATTTGAAGTGAGCACGCGATGGTGAGGTAACGAACATAATTAAAAGGCGAATATTAATTCAGAAATATTAGTTAATAAATGTATTCGCGTGGGTGACGATTCACACGAATATAATTATTGAGAATAATATTCTGAAACAATATTCCATAAATTTCAAATCAAATCGAAATACGATACGAGCGTCGGATTCGTAAAGATGACGATCTTGACGAATACGTACGCGAGTAACGCGTTTCGACAAGATAAGTGAATAATATCAAACGATATTAATTTAATAAATGATAACGTAAAACGTTTATTAGGAATCACAACTTAAAATGAATCTGAATAATTAATTTACTCAATAATTAAATTAGTTAAAAATAAATGGTGATTTTTTTTATTTATTTATTTAAACAATTTTTAATTGAAGAACTGGTTATTTAAAATGAAAACAATATAATTGAAAGTTTTATGTTTAAAAATAGTTCATGATGAAAAACCGAACCTATATTATGTGTTATCGCGATAAAAACGAGACCGAACACGCGGGGACCACACGCGGTATAAACAAGAAAGCCACCACTTTCTTTCTCATTTTACAAAATCATTTCTCTCACTAAAGCCTTCAAAATTCGTCACCCTCACCACACTCAACTTCTCTCTACGATTACGAGCTCGTTTCTTGACGGAATCGCGTGATTCTTGGACCTAAACGACCACAAGATCAAGGTGAACCAGAAAGTACGAGAAAATATTGCGTTTGAACCACGAAACCAGGTAAATCTGTAGTTTTATTCACAGTTTTTCTGTAGATTCGAATCTTAGAACTTGTTGATGCTTGAATCGGTTAAAAACATATGTTGAACACTTAAACGAGATAGTAATAGCTAGTAGAGGCCATGGATGATCTTGGATATGTAGGAACTGAATGGAAATGAAGATGGATACCCACGGTTAACAGGTTCGTGAGGGGTGCAGGCGGCCGAACCCTAGATGGAGCCGAACCATGTGGCTCAGCCGAACCCTACCTCTCGCGAGCCTTTGTTGGGCGGGAACCCAGGGTGGCCGAACCTTATAGCCACGAACCCACACTGGTCCCGAACCTTTTCCTCTTAGCCGAAGCTTAACAACGAACCTTCCATTGGACAGGAACGAACCCTAATAAGGTGCGGCGAACCCTCAACCCTTAACAGTGGCCGAACCTTATGGTCCACGAGGGAGCCGAACCCTTGGAACCGTGCATGCAGCGAACCTAATGGCAGCCGAGCCTTCTAGGATGACTAACCTTAGCCGAACCCTAGGATGGGTTATCAACCGAACCTTTCTTATACAACATCCGAACCTTAGCCCATATACTTGATAGGTTCGCTGGTTTGTCAAGCAACAAAAATAATTATGAAATTTAGGGTAAATGGAAGATATGGATTATACATATACACACGTACATAATGCCATGCATGCATGAGGAACTTGGGGTTTGCCACTTTTTTTCTTAACAAGATGAACCTTTTAATATAAGACTTTACATGATGGAAATGTTTTATGAAAAAGACATGAATATAACCTTTTATAATGTGGATTGAATGTTATAGCTACATCAAGGTGGACAACAAAGTTGATCATGCATGTAGGTCTATACAAAAGTGTGCAAATATGTAAAAAGATTATCATCCATATCACTTGTAAGCTTTGTTACGTTATTTAAAATCAACATATACTAGATATTTATAGCTGGTCAGTTTAAATTACATTTGCTCGATGACTAGTGATAAAATAGTTAATGTGATAATGTAACTTGGAATAAATAACTAAGTTAATTAGACACTTAAGAAATTGAAGTAAATATTCAAGGGCATTTGATTGAGACAAAACAAATATACTTATGAATATAAAACGCACGATAATTACAGATCTTTGAGTTGCTTCGAATTACTTACTCGAGCGCGCATTACACGAGAACCCAAATTCTAAGGACTTCAGGTGAGTTCTCATAACCTCCCTTTCTTTAAACTATTTTGTTTTAAAAACTCGGAGGTGAAGCATGTATACCTAATTTAATATTATTTTGATAACACAAGGTTAATACCTGTTTATCAATATGATATTCACAATTGAAATTATCATTATTATTAGATTATCTCTTATTATCTTATATCCATGTAAACATTGTTATTGACCTCGGTCAATAACAAATATTACAAGTATTGTCACAAATTCCGAGAGTCATCGCTCTTAACTTAGGTTAATTGCTTTGACATCGTGTATGGACACGTGGATTATTTCCACTCTGTGAATCATTGCCTTTGACTTCGGTTAATTGCTTTGACTTCATGTATTGTTACGTGGTTAACGACCACTCCATGGATCATGTTTTTAACTTATGTTAATTACGTAGTGACCATGTATAGTCACGTACATTATTTGAGAATATTGATACTGAGATTGGTTGATTGGTTTGTGGTTTGATTATCTATTATTGACTACGATTTATTTATGATTGATTATGACTGATTGGTTATGTGATTATGTGTTTGTGTATGTGATTGATTGTTGAGTTTGGGAAATTGTTGGATTATCTCATACAGGTATTATTGTGGATTTCTCGGAAAATCATAAGTATTTATACGCGTTTTATCTAAACTTTTTATAAAACCATTTTCCAATTTAAACATTTAAATTCATTTTATAAAACTTTTTAAGTATAAAAACTTATGATTACTCACCAACTACTTTGTAGTTGACACTTGATTTCTTACATGTTTCAGGTGATGGAGACAAGTAGGATGAAGAGGTTGATCTCTTCTATTTTGGACATCATCATATAGGGTCTTGAACTTAGCTAAATAACTAAATATCTGGCGACTAGAATTTAGTTAGATAGCTAAATCTCTTTTGTATTTGTTGTAACTATTTCATGATGAACATGATTTTTGTGTAATTATTTTGGTTGATTGACTGATATATGATGATTGGATTTAGATGCCCACGAGCTTTTGAACAATCTACACATCCCTCGTGGCATCCCGACGTTTCCGCCATCGGTCGGGGTGTTACAACAGACATCATTGAAAGACGAAAATATTAGGGAAGAAAGGATGTTTGGCTTGAGCAATAAATTATCTGAAAGCGAGTTGGGGATAAAAACACGTTTTGGGAGAATATGGATTCCCAGACTTGGGGATGTGAGAGAAAAGATTATGGAAGAAGCTCACAAGACTAGATATTCAATTCACCCAGGTGCTACAAAGATGTATCAAGACCTGAAGAAGGACTATTGGTGGCCGGGAATGAGATTTAACGTTATGCAATATGTGAACAAATGCTCCACGTGCGCATTAGTAAAAGCAGAACATTAATGACCGTATGGAGACATGCAGCCACTACCTATACCATAGTGGTAGATAGGTTAACAAAGAGTGCTCATTTCATACCAATTAAGGAATCCTATAATTCAGAAAGATTATCAGAAATATTTGTTAAGGAAGTGGTCACTAGACATGGAGTACCAATATCAATTGTTTCAGACAGGGATTCCAGATTCACTTCATGATTTTCGAAGAAATTTCATGAACAGATGGGAACCAAACTTCTTTTGAGTACCGCTTATCATCCTCAAACTGATGGCCAAAGCGAAAGGACGATACAGACTGTAGAAGATATGTTAAGGGCTTGCACAATAGATTTTGGTGGGAGTTGGGACAAACATTTGCCACTAATAGAATTTTCCTATAATAACAGTTACCACTCAACTATAGGCATGCCCCCTTATGAAATGTTATACGGCCGCAGATGTAGAACTCCAATTTGCGGGGGTAATGTGGATCAAAGGGAGTTGGGAGATTTAAATGTGGTAAACTTTACAAACCAAAAGTTGGAACAAATTAAACCAAGAATGAGGGCAACCCAAGATAGACAAACAACCTATTATGACAAAAGAAGATGACCTGCGGAATTCCAAGTAGGTGATAAAGTATTATTGAAGGTATCACCATGGAAGGGTCTTATTAGATTCAGAAAAAGAGGTAAGTTGAGCCCCAGATACATTGGACCTTTTGTGATAATCTCAAAGGTAGGAAAGGAGGCATATCGACTTGAATTTCCAGAAGAAATGAAAGGAATACATTCAACGTTTCACGTGACAAATGTGAGGAAATGTTTATGGAATGAGGACCTACGAGTACCTTTACCAGATATAGAAGTAAAAAGTGATTTAAATTTTGTAGAACATCCAACACAAATAATTGATCAATAAGAAAAGGAGTTAAGGAACAAAAGGGTGAAGTTAGTTAAGGTGCTTTGGGGTCATGGAAGAAGGGCAGAAGCCACGTGGGAGACAAAAGACGAGATGAGAGCACAATACCCTTATTTATTCGGTACGTAAATAGTTTTGAGGACGAAACTCTATTTTAGGGGGATAGAATTGTAACATCCGTAAATTTAATGAGTAAAATAACAAATATGAAAATTTAAAATAAAAATATTTATAATTGTTTAAAAGTAATAAAGTATTTTGTCATATTTGACAGGGGTAAATCAGAGGGTGAATGCAAAAGTAGAAAGTTTAAGTCAAAGTGATGGGATATGTCAAATAGGCCGTACTTCTAAATATAGAAAAGATTCCAAAACATGTGATGATTCTGTAAAAGGAAATGGGTACATACGAGTAGGTAGAAAACAATCAATTAAAAACAAAGTCAATCAATACAGTAAAAAAATAAGGTTGGTGGCCAAATAGTAAATAAATAGATGTATTATTTTGGGCAATAAAGGAATCACGCGGATCCTTAATGGATCCGGAATATTTCCAAAATTAGTATAAAAAGAGGAGCCACCACCCTTCTCCTTCATTCACATCCAACCAAATTTTAGAAAATACACACAGATCGATAATCTCTTTCTTCGGTAGATTAAAAACTGAGAAAACCTTGTTTTATTCAAGAACGGAAGCGGCGACAGAGCTTCCGACGGTGCCAATCAAGGGGAATTCCTATCACATGTCAAGGTCTCTACTTGGACTCCCAAGATCTCACTTCCGGGCAGGTAGAGACCCAAACTGGAACCGTACAGGGGCAGAAATTCTGCTCATGTCAATGGGGAAGGGGAATTGTTATTACATGTCAGGAACTCCGGCGCTCCAGCAATTTTGACACCACAAGAAACTGTAGGGTCATTCCTTAACCTTATTTTTTTCATCCATCCCATGCAATTAAGGTTGATGAATTCTTATTGCAGGTCACAACTCCTTTCAAGTTCCGTTTCTCTCAACTGGAGATGGTAACGACCATATAGAGAACTTGTAGATTAAGGGAGGAACCCTCAATCCAAAGAGGAGACAGTGACAGAGGCTGGAAAGAGATGATACCAAGATACTAGTTTAAGGTTCGCCTAAATTGGACCGAATACTTTTGGTACTTGATTAGTGAACCGAACCAATAAACCAGTGTATTGTAATTATAAAAGAAAATTTTGGAAGAGAAAGCCAAAAAGGCTATTTTGTAAATTTGGGGGAAAATTGTATTTAATATTAATTTATGAGGAAAATGTATAAGGATAGATTAGATATCAATTCTTTAAGTGTATGTGTAATTTCTGTAAAATTGTAATTATTCGGGAAAATTTAAATATATATATATATATATATATATACTAGTAATAAACCCGCGCGATGCGGCGGTGGCGATAAATGAAGCTGAGTAATTTTTCAATAAAGAGCACATCGCATACATGATACGCTCGCATCACACATTGCGCAATGGATTTTTTGAAGCAAACTCATTGGAGCGCAACGCACAATTTAAAACCAAGCTTCAAACCATGATAAAGCTATCAATTAGCTGATATTATAATGACAACATGTAATTTTTTTTATGTTATGAAGCCAACAATTTTAACACATCTGGCAACCTTATAAACAATTAAAATTCGCATATTTAAGCAATCACATGCCCATGAGAATTTGGAAGGTTATTTTTGGGTATTGTTTCAACTTACACATATACATGCATACATATTTATATAAATACTTACCCCTAGGGATCCAAATTCATAGAACCCAAAACCATCAAGAGCAACCAAAGTAGTAGCCGAAAGAGGACTTAAGAATCTATGATGAAATTCAAATCACAGTTATAATTCGGATAAAATGATACTAAATTATCATTTTTCATATTGTGGTAATCAGATTATAAATGAAAATCCAAACACCTTTGATCGTAAGTTTAATTAAACCAACCTTAAAACATTTCTCCAAAGACTGCTAAACACTAAAACAATAGAGTGTTGAAACAAACAAACATACCCAGTGATATACCACTTAAATATAAAGTGTTGAAGCAATAAACCCTAAAACAATATAAAGTGTTGAAGCAACAATCATAACACCCTGAATCGCACACATTGTCTTCTTGAATTTGTGAAAAGTAAGAAAGAATTAGCACTAACTTAATACATGATTTTTCATGTTTCTCATTCTTTATCATAAATTAGTCATTTAAGTTGGATATTCATTTTAATATTCAAACACCAAAATAAATATTCCAAGAAATTAAGTTGACCAACCTTAATAGTATCGGGATCATTCCATCGATTATTCAAGTTGATTGAAATCATGGGGAAACAAAAGTATCTGAGCCACCAATCACAACAGGCAACCTAATACCAAACAATCCTTGTACCAAAGTGTTCCGACCAGCTAAATAAATAGAGTTTTGACGACTTTTGCTTTTTCTTTATGATAAAAATCATTAGAACATAACTAACATCAAATGACAAGGCTTCAAGAAACAACAAACACGCAAATAAGGATATGGTCATGCGTATTCCAAAATCAGGTATATTCTTTTCTGAATAGATTGGTATTTGTATTTTATAAACTATGTTTAAATAGCACTTCTTTTAATTTTCATATTTGTAGCATTAACATTCTCATTTATATAACAAACACACAAATAAGGATATGATCACGCATGCATTTTTAGCCATTGTATTGAACTAAAGAAGCAACACTAAAAAAAAGTACTTTTATTAATTAGCAACCATCGCAACAAACAATTTAAATAATCATACCTTTTATTCCACTTTATCTTGTTTCTTTGCTTTTTCAGGTCATTTCTTTAAACTCATGTTCATCCTCAATCTGTTTGCTTGGTACAATATAACACATGTAAACTCATATATCAGCATATTATGGTAGAAAAGTATTTAATATAAGATTCAATATACACACTACTTTAAAATAAGACTATATCTTTACATAGCTGACACCAAGGTCCCATCTTTAATACCCTAGATCCAAACCACGTAACATGTAATTTTTGTAATCTTGGATGATTCTAATGATTATATGAATTGTAGATATGTCTTCTATTGAATTATAGATTTGACGTAAGCAAATTTTGCACAACTAACATATTTAGCAAAAAACAAAAGAAAATCGATCAAAATGACTCATACTTCCCTGTTTTTATGATGAGAAGAGTTTAAGTTGGCACTCGAGCGATGACACAAGTAACCAGACAAGAACGTTTTGAACGAAAACTAATTTTTTTCATATAACATCTATATTAAATAATGTCTGAACTTACAAATTCATATGCTAACAAGGTGCACATCGTATTCTCATTTTTTCTGTAATCAGTAATGAATGTTGAAGCTATAGATGAGTGGAAGGCACATGTATAACACACCCATGTCTCAAGCTAAAAAAATCACATGGCCTGTTGTCATTTATAAGCCTCTGCGTTTGCATATGATGTCTGTGTTTTGCACTTAAGAAATCATATTTAACTTAAAAATCTCAATCTTTTGCATTATGTTGTTTGAGGGTCAGATAATATCTAGAAGAAGACAGCACAATCAGCTATCATTTCATAACTAATCTATGAAGAAATAAAATCTTTTTTTATGAAAACTTTAGTCGTGTACCCCTTCAATTAAATGAATACCTGTAGATTTGAAGGAACAAATTGAATTTATTTTTGGGTCGGTTGACCTTATGATAGAGATTGTGGAACCACATAATTAATCTTAATATCTTATTTATCAATAAGTTCCTGGTATCAAAAAACTACTGTGTTGGTCATGATTGTGTTTCAATTAAGTTGTTGGTCACATAATAATTGGAGCATAGATCCAACAAGCTAGAATTAAAAACATATAAACACTTCAAAATCCAAGTTCATGAAAGTTAATCAAAAAGTCAACACAATAAACAAACACTCCCTGCATACATCTCTTATACTACTATATATACAGATATAAAATTACAAAATACATACACATAACAAACTGATTATTACAATAACAAACTGATATATAAACCTGCATACATCAACTGATTTGAGAGTTTAAAAGCATAATTGTCAAACATAGCTAAGAATTTCAGAGTTTAAAAACATGAATTGCATATGTTACTACTATATAGACACATAACTGCATACATATGCATACCAACATAAATATAGACCTATACATACATAGTAAGAACATCACTATAGTCCTTTTTTCATTCTTTTTGATGTTTTAGTAGAAATAGAGATTTTTTTAACAAACGAATGATTAATGGGGCTACATAGGCCTGCAGGTGGTACCTGGTGTCAATGTGTCATTGTGTCATGGATAGGTCAAATGAATGATTTCGTGGCTGGGTCAGGGGGCTTGGCTAGGGTAGCCTTCTGGTTGTACAGGTGGCTTGGCTGGTGCAGCCTTCTGGCATCCATTATAACACACTTAACATGTAGTTTACTCTTTTAAATAACAATTGAGGTTTTGTATAAACTAACTTGAACTGTAATGCTCACAAGTAAAGTCATGTTTGATAAAAAAATTATTAATGTTATGTGTGTGTGTATGTATGTATAAGTATTTATGTTATGTATATATAAGTTGGTTTTTATTATTAAATCTAAAAAACTTACATGTACAAGTCATATTTGATAAAAATACTTTAAAAAACACTCAATATAACATACTTAACATAGAGAACATACAAACTTAACAACAATACTTTGAATTAACATCAACATATGAGCACATGAACTTGAATTGTAATGCTCATAAGTAATTAGGGCATATACATACCATCGTACAAACTGATTTACAAACCTTCTTAAATACATAGGCATAAAAATACACACATATACAGACCTGCATACATACATGGCGTATATCACACATATACATAAGCCTGATTGTTGTGTTGAGGTTTCAGAGCCCTTTTGTAGGCCACAAGGGGCCTGTGTGGTGGCATGTGTGGCCTGCAAAGGGGTTGCATAGGCGTGGCGGGTGGTACCTGGTGGCATTGTGTCATGGATGGGACAAATGAATGATTTTGTGGCTGGGACAAATGAATGATTTTGTGGCTGGGACAAATGAATGATTTTGTGGCTGGTTCAAATGCTACAATCTTAATACTTCCTAAAGATGCATTTGGGAATAATGTTACAAAACAAAGTATATGTAAAAAAGCTCATATGTATATGTCTTTATGTATCAGTATGTATGTATGTTTAAGTAAAATAAAACATGTTACTTTTGTAAAAAAAAAAGGCCATAATTGTTCAATTTCATATAGATATCAACTGTTTGTATTTGTGTATAAGTTTGTATCTTTTATTTATCCTAAACTTAAAAACTGAGATATCAAATTATATTTTAATATAACTTGGTAAGTATATATTATATGTTATGTATGTATAAGTATGTTTTTATTATTAAATCTAATAAATTTACATGTACAGGTATGTGTTATCTAAAACCACTTCAAAAATGAGTTTTATTGTTGACACTCCCCTGTTTACACCATTCATTATTTGGCAAAACCATGTTTTAAGTAATTGATTACAGGGAATATGGCATGGTTACTTTGTGAAAATGATGGCATGGTATGCATGCAGGTATGTGTATGCCTCTGCTATAATTTTTGTGCTTTATTTGGTTCCTCAAGTTTGGCGCATGATTCTATTTAGGGCTAGGTTAGAAGTTTTCTTTTAACATAAATACATACATATACATATAGTCACTTTGTTTCCGTTGTGTTCTTCATTTTGAACAACATAGTATGAAGTGAAGAGAAAGGCTGTGGGGATTTGGGGCTGTAAGAACTTTGGTAAAGTCAAAGGTGGTGGTGCCTATAATTTGAAGTAACAATCTTCTTTATTTACTTAAAAATAGATGCATACACACAGATACAAACACATACATACACACACACATACAGATACATAAAGATATTTACATACATACAAACAGATACATACATGCTTAAACAAATACATACTTACTTAAGGAGAAAGTCGTACACATACAAACATATACATACATACTTAAACATATATATATACATACTTAAGCATATGCATACATACTTAAACATACATACAAGACATTGCAAAACAAATGATCAATTTGACCACTTTGAACCAAATAGAACTTCAATTTCTGATTTTAGTAGCATAACAACACAGGTTATAGAGGCATACCATTTTCTGTGTCAGTTTCAAAGAACAACGCGATGGAAGATTCTTCATGGTCCGAGTATGCATATTGAAATTGAAGAGCATGAACAGAAATTAGGTTAAATTCGAACAAAAAAAGGGTTAAATCATGAGCAAAAATTAGGTTAAAAATTATTCAAGACATACCAATATTGAAGAGTAACAAACGCAATAAGGGGGTGGGGGTCCGATTGAAGAGCGGCTTCCTATTTAAAGAACAAATTCAAGATTTCAAACATTTGAATTTGGAGCCAAATTTCTTCATAATTTTCTCTAATTGGTTCTCTTAGTTCAGAATAGAAGAGAAGATGAGAAGATGCTTACCATTTTCAACTTGATGCTTCAGTCGCTTGCTTCAAGATTCGGTTCTCAACTCTCAAATCTCATCACGTGGTTGACTTATTGACCAATTTAGGTAACAATAATCAAAGAGGAACGATGATAGATCAAAGGATTACCTATTTGGGAGATTTCAAGCCGAAAATGGTATGACAATTTTGGGGGAGAAGGAAAGTAAATAACAGGGTTTCAATCTTAATTTAAGAGCGATGGCAACACAAGTGTGAAGTGAAGTTTAGATGGGTTGTACCATAAGCTTGTGAAGTTGTGTTTTTCTTAAATTTAAGACACTTAACTTTTATCTGATCAAAACTCATTATATAATAGTAAAGATATATTATGAAAAGGAGATTTAAAAACTCTATCGAGAAGTTGGGGGGAAATTATAAAGGGAGAAATTAAATAAATAGAGTAAATATGGAGAGAGAGAAATATAAATACATAATAGTTATTAAATAAATTTAAGAAAAATTTATATTATAATAAATGAGTAGGTAACGATTAAGTGCAAACAGTAAGGGTAAACTTGGTATCATTGCAGAAAGATATTCGCAAAAAGGAAATTTAGAATAAAACTAAGTACTAATACTTGGAACATTTGCGAATGACCAACATGGGTATGTTTGTGAACAAGTAATAAATACTTGGAATATTTGCGAATGACCAACATGGGTATGTTTGCGAACAAGTAGCTTATGCTTGGAACATTTGTGAACAAGTAATTGATACTTGGAACAATTGCGCACGAATAATCTTCTAAGTATGAACATTTGCGAACTACTATATATCATACTTAGTATGATTACGATTAAGTAGTTAAAACGCTTATAAGTAAACATAACTTTACGAATGAACAACTTTATAAGTAAAGAATCTATACGCATGATGTTTTAGGTTCTTAATACTTGGTTGACGAATAAAAGAAGGATAACTCAAGAAAATAACCAGGTGAGTTCTATGATGCACTGTTTTACTAAGGTTTTGAGCTGGCACATAATTAAATTTGGTATTTCAATTATACAAAGTTTTTATTTGAGTTGTGTATTATACTGTATGCATATAACTTATAAGTTTGAATAATTTTGGTCTCATAGAGATGAGATTTAACCTATTCACTCGGGGAGGAATAGCCCTAACAATGGTGACATTTATATGGGGGTTAATTGATCAATTAACTGAAAGTGGCTGGTGACGACTGGCCTAGCAGAGGGTGAACGTGACCCTAAGACGGTGACTTACTTGAAAAGTTTCTAAACATATATTCACAACTAGTTTTATGTGAATTAAGATAGTTCAAAAGTAATTGTGGGTTCTTAAATAGGAACCGTGGAATTATCATGTACAGAGGTTGCAATATCACATATAAAAATGTTTAAGTTATAATAAACTTAGAACTCATCAGTTTATACTGAACTATTTTATATTATGTGTCAGGTGAACCTTCTGGGAAGAGGGACAAGGGAAAGTCCAAGATGTAGGATAATGGTGGAGGTGGGCGAGACAACTCGTCAGGAAATCATGTTGATGTATAATCTCCACTATTATTGCCTTTGAATGGCTATGTTTTGTTGAATAACACTTAACTCTTTTATTTCGTAAATTTTAGTTGTGATCATTATTTTTAAAGGTTTGACTCAAAAGTATATCCTGTTATGATGAATGATTAATATAATTCCGCTGCTTTGGTTAAATGCTTATTAACTCATTCATATTCTTCGATTAACTGATGAGTGGTGACCTAGGGAGTTGAGGTGCCACAATATCGTGGTAATTGAAGCACGCAAACACTTCGAAATAGTGTTGCAAACCCCGACATTCAGGAATCTAATGATTTGAAAAAGGATATTAACTTACGTAATCATGTCATTCCAGTTAAAGCACACAAACAGTTTGTAATTGTATTGCAAAACCCTGGTTTTTGATTTCTAATGATTTGAGAACAGTTGAGCTTTAAAAATTGAAATACTTAAATAAGATTAAGCACTTATGTAGATTTGAAGAATCGATCACGAAATTCTACGATTCGATCATAAACGTGCGGAATCCGTTTACAACTAGATTTGAATCAACAATGACAATGTAACAGATCATGAATCTGAATTCATCATTGATATCCAAGTGTTTACAAACAATAAACGTGAAAATACAACACTTGAATGATCAAAAGAAACAAAGATGAAGAGAGTCTTGATCTTGAGCTTGAGAGAGAATTTTACTCTGTGTGTGTGAATTGTAAGCTCTTGATCTCCAACTCTTCCAAGTCTACCTATATATAGGTTTCAAAAGGTTTGCCAATAGGTTTGCCAAACCTTAAACCATGTGAGCATCAAACCTTTTAGCCATCAATCATAGCCAAACCTTCTTGGATCTTTAGCCGAACCCTTAATCATATTCAACAGACTATGATTTCATATACAACAAGCCAGGTTCACATATTAAATGCAGCTTTCACACAGAAAATGCACTAACATACCCCCCCTTGAACCTTGCTGTTGTATATGCTCAAACATTTTGTGCATCGGGGAACATATATGCATCAACATACTCCCCTACAAGCTTGCTATCAACATACTTCCCTTCAGTTGTAGCTGTTACATTTTCACACAGAAAATACATCAGTCTCTTTGTTTCTACTTCACTCTCTCAATCTTAATTTCATTCTCTCTCTCTCTCTCTCCATCTTATGTCTTTCTTTTTCAAGATTCACTTGCTGAGGACTGCAATGATATCTTCAACACACAGATCTTCATCACTCTTATCACCTGCATCATTTGATACACAATCAAAACTAAATATTTTGCTTCACATGTGATCATACTAGATGCCTCATCACAATTCCAATTTCTCTTTGTCACTTATTAACAGTAAATCAATTATAGTGTTTACAAAGAATTAGTAAGTCACATCGGATAGTCTAAAAGAAAATAGATGAAAATTTTTATGAATTTTTTCAATGATTTGAATAAACTCCCCCTAAAGCTATGAATTGCAAAATTGTATATCCTAGAATCCCACAAAATTTGTATTCTAACTAAAAAATAAATATGTTTTTGATGAGAAAGATCCAAACATGAGATCATATTGTAATCATACCTCGGCATTACTTGTTGATTATTAATGATATTTATTTATTCGATGCACAAGCCTAGCACGATTGCCAGTATATGGATCCACTTTAAGTCTTACCACTTGTTGTGAATTTGGATTAATGAAAACCAATCACAAGACTTTGTGTTCCCCACTCACTTGAACACATCCCCGCTTTGTGAAACATCAACCAACAGCGATGCCATTGTAAATTATAAGTTCAAATTCTTGATTAGTTTGATCATGCAAAAATAAAGCAGAATATCTTTTGTGAAATAAAAAAGTGTAAAATAAAAAAGAATGTTCAAAATCCGGTAACAAGATTGATACTTCCGTATGCGCAGACGAAACCATAATATTGAACCAAAAAATAAGTTAAGTTTAAAACCTAGCAATCAGATTGATACTTCCGTATACACATAGAATGCCCAAGTTCTAAACAAACCAAGAAATAAAAGCAGAATGTCCAAAACATAACAATCAGATCGATACGTAAGTATGCATAGAGAATGTCCATGTTTTGAACTAAAATAAAAGAAAAAAATGAACTCAGAATTTCTTTTGTAAAAGAAACACATGATCAAACTAATATATGTACTAATACAATTAGCAATCACTGAGGCAAATGGCCACGCACTTAGGACAAAGATCGAACATTGTATTCTAAGTAATGTGTCCCACAAAGAATGATTATGGCATTAGTCTACAGAAATCACAACTAAATGAAAGACCTACCAACATATCATACTGAGTGCATTGTGATCGCTTTGTATTTGATCTTGTATGATACAAGTAAGCTTCAAAATGTTACAATATACAATCATATCTCCAAGATCGGATTGATTTCTCAATTTTCTAATTTTATATTGTTTTGGATTTTTTTTACTCCCCTTAAAATGCTAAAAATGAAAATCTTTTTGATTTTTAGAATTTTATAAGTACATAAAATATCAAAATTCTCGGAAAATTGACAACCGATATGATTTACCATCTTTGTAAAACATTATGATCAATGTGACTTGAAAACATCAAGAAAATAAGACAATGTAATTCCAAACCTGTCAAGTTCTCCAGAATAATATGACAGTTAAAGATAGAACAATTTTACCAAATAGACTTCAGGAAGTTCCACTATCAATGAGCTCTCCTCCAATTGATAGGTCCTCTTGAAATCCTCCTACACACACTCACAAACCATTAGATAGCTTTGGTCACCCAAGCCTTCGAGGTCTTGAGTTTTCCATGAAAATCCATATACCGAAATTTAATCCATTTTCCAGTTGAAACTAATGAAGTTTCCTTTGAAACTTTGTTTGTTTTTGGTACCCACAACTGTTCCTGTTCAAGTGCATTCTTAAGATAATACTTATCTTGAATCACTACATTGTTATTAAACACCAAATTAGTCATTAAAGGTTTTGAAAGTTTCAACTTTTCTTCATCCGAGGCTTTCACAAGTTCTTCCTTGTTTTGATTTCGCATTTTATGTCTTTTAGGAATGAACTTTGAAACCTCTGTGACACAAGACTTGGCATTACTAACTTGTCCTTGTAAGTCACATAGATAAGGACAATTAGTAATGATATGCCCTCTTGTTCCACACTCAAAACATATTCTCCTCTCCACAAACCTAGGAGAATAGTTTTGTACAAACCTATGGTTTTGGTGATTTACCACTGGTGAACCATAAACCAATCTTTGATTACTTGTTGAACCCATATGAGTCAAATGTGACTTCTTACCACTTGACGTGAGAGACTCAAAGTTCAACTTTTCACATCTTGTGGGACTTAGTGAAATGTTGTCTTTGATCCAAGACTTTGAAGTATCATTCTTTGATTCCACTCTGTTTGGTGCACATGATGATTTCACAACCCATTTTGATTGAATTTGAGTAGGTTTGGAACTTGAAAAACCATTTTGTTTTGAAAAATTCTTGTTTTTGTTCTTTGAAAACTTTTTAATTTCAACCAATGGGGTTTTGAAAGAAACTTTCTTTTTGGATGATGATGCAGAGTTTGAAACACATGATTTCACATCATCAAAGATATTATTGTGAGAATCATCATAATTCTTATGTACATCAATTAACCCACATATGTACAATGACTCCTCATCATATTCCTCTAAAGTACAATCTTCAATGATCGGAGGAATGTTGTTATCAGCACAAATTGGAGACTTTCCCTTAAGATTTAAACATTTAGAGCATGAGAGTTTAGAAAACGTACATGAACTTACCTCTTTATCTGAAATGGTATGACAATGATCTTCACTAATGATGGTATTTGTTTCAAACAAATCATCAGAGGCATCCTCATAAACACTCTGATTCATCTGTTTGCTATCAGAATCATCAAGAATGTGTGTATCTTCAGTTACATTACATCTCTTATCTACAACTTCATTCATCTGTTTGCTATCTTCAGACATTTCAAGTTCATCTTCTGTTCCTCCATCAACATCTTCTTTTTCTTCATCAACACTCATACTTGCCTTTAACATGTTTCTTTGTTCATCAATCCACGAGAAATCAACAATTTTCACAATCCATTTTCCGGTTCTCCTTATCTTCGATTCCATTTTATCAACCACATCTTTGAAATTCATTAATTTGACATGATGAATGATTTTAGTTTCCTTCATTCTTTCAACAAAATCACTCCATCGATAAGGTAAGAATTGCGTAAACTTCTCAACTATTTGCCCATCAGTGATATCAAACTGAAAATATTTCAATTCTTGTATAAGTGGTAAAATACGATCATAAGCATCATTGATCTTCTTCGCAACATGATTGTTGTATGCAAGTTGTAACAAACTCCACTTTGCACATGAATGTGGCATTTGTTCAAAATCAGTCTTTTTAATATCTTTAGAAATGATCACCGAAAAAAAGTCACACAATTCTCTTTCTTGATTAAATTCAAACAACTGATCTTCATTCAGTTTTGATGTCCCAAAATTATCCTTTGATTTCAGACATGGTTTCTTGTATTGATTGTACAATAACTTCTGATAATTTTCATCCGCTTTAACAATAAACGTTTCGAATGTGGATCTCCAGTCTGGATAATTGTCCAAATTGTCCAACACAAGTCCATTGTTAGTCAACCATTCTACGTTCCAGTTCTTGTGTGTCATATTTAACTTTTATGTTCAGAACATCAAAGTTTAACCTCTCAAAACAAAACAGCTCAAACCTTGTCTTAACGTCGGAATTAGGTCTTGAAACCTATCCCAAATGATCCGAAAGGCCAAAAATAGGTATAAAAGGTTTACTTGAACTTTTAAAATGGTATATT
The DNA here is from genome assembly GCA_009363875.1 of Mikania micrantha. NCBI lineage: Eukaryota > Viridiplantae > Streptophyta > Magnoliopsida > Asterales > Asteraceae > Mikania > Mikania micrantha. The sequence goes on from CM018687.1 coordinate 32,228,753, forward strand.
TCTTGCAATACTCTTCGAACAAACCTATTGGAGGTTCTCCCAAACCTTTTCACGAACCTTTTGAGGTTTTCACGAACCTATTGAGGTTTTCACGAACCTATTGAGGTTTTGACGAACCTATGAAGGTTTTTGACGAACCTATGAAGGTTCCCACGAACCTATTTCTCTCGAACCTATGGATTTTTCACGAACCTAAGGTTCTCACGAACCTATTTCTCACGAACCTACGTAGGTTCGGCTCTTAGGTTCGGCAGATCGCACAAACAGATCTGCAAATCACTAAAATGGCTCTAGAATCTTCATTTTTTGGAGTTAGAAGGCCTATGAGTAGTCAAAATCTTCGTTTTTTTGAGGCGCATCTTTCTATCAAATAAAAATTGCAAAAAGTTGATAATTTTTCGTAGATCTGACTTTTTGTTGACAAAAACGTGAAGAACTTCAAGAACACCTCCAAGATGATGAATTTTCTGATCAAATTACTTGAGATTGATGTCCAAATAGTCGTAGAATCGAGCCTAAATCTCTAATACCACTGTAGATTTGAAGAATCGATCACGAAATTCTACGATTCGATCATAAACGTGCGGAATCCGTTTACAACTAGATTTGAATCAACAACGACAATGTAATAGATCATGAATCTGAATTCTTCATTGATATCCAAGTGTTTACAAACAATAAACGTGAAAATACAACACTTGAACGATCAAAAGAAACAAAGATGAAGAGAGTCTTGATATTGAGCTTCAGAGAGAATTTGACTCTGTGTGTGTGAATTGTAAGCTCTAGATCCCCAAGTCTTCCAAGTCTACCTATATATAGGTTTCAAAAGGTTTGCCAAAGGTTTGCCAATAGGTTTGCCAAAAGGTTTGCCATACCTATAGGTTTGCCAAACCTTAAACCATGTGAGCACCAAACCTTTTAGCCATCAATCATAGCCAAACATTCTCGGATCTTTAGCCGAACCCTTAATCATATTCAACAGACTATGATTTCATATACAACAAGCCAGGTTCACACATTAAATGCAGCTTTCACACAGAAAATGCACTAACAACTTATCAAATCATATGATGGTAATTGATGCACGTAAAGAATTTTTAATTGTATTGCAAACCCCGTGTTTTCGAAATTCAAGGACTTGATGAGGGTTTTCAACACACTTAGGCATGTTGTTAACGTTTAAACGCGTAAACCCTTTGTAATTATACGGCAAACCGCAAGTTATGGAAATCCAAGTATTCGAAAATGAGTTACGAGCTTACTTAGGCTTAACATTGTAACTGAAGCACGTAAAGACTTTGCCATTATATTGAAAACACAATGTTTGGGAAGCCCAAAGATTTGAAAACGTGGTTATGAACTCACTGAAGCATATCCTTGTAATTTAAACACGTAAAGACTTTGTGATTGCATTGCAAACACCGAGTTTTAGATATACAAAGAGTTGAAATGTAGATATGAAGTTACATAAGCATGTCCTCGTAATAGAAGCACACAAACACTTTGAAATTAGGTTGCAAACCCCGACATTCAGGTATCGAATGATTTAAAAAGGGATATTAACTTACGTACTCACGTCGTTCAAGTTAAAGGACGCAAACATTTTGTAATTTTATTGCAAACCCCCAGTTTTTGAATTCTATAGACTTGAGAACGTTTGAAGAGTTACCTAGGAATATGATTGCAATTTAACGTCATAAACTCTTTGTAATTGTGTTGCATCCGGAGCTTTAAAAATATTTAAATGGGGTTAAGGACTCACCTAAGAGAAGGAATAGATCTTCGGAATGTGGGTATATGATGGTAATTGATGCACGTAAACACTTTGTAATTGAATGCAAAATCCGTGTTTTCGAAATTCAAGGACTTGAAGAGGGGTTGTCAACACACTTAGGCATATTAGTGTAGTTTAAACGCGTAAACCCTATCTAATTTTACGGAAAACTGGGAGTTTTGGAAATCCAAGGATTCGAAAATGAGTTGCGAGCATACTTAGGCATAACATGGTAACTAAAGCACGTTAAGACTTTGCATCTACGCTGAAAACACCATGTTTTAGAAATCCAAAGATTTGAAAACGTGGTTATAAACTCTCTTAAGCATATCCTTGTAATTTAAACACGTAAACACCTTATAATTGAATTGAAAACACAGAGTCTTACAAATACAAAGAGTTGAAATGGGGTTATGAAGTTACATAAGCGCCTTGTAAACACTTCGAAATAGGGTTACAAACCCCGACATTCAGGAATCTAATGATTTGAACAGGGATATTAACTTACGTACTCATATCATTCAATTAAAGCACGTAAACATTTTGTAATTGTATTGCAGACCCTCGGTTTTCAAATTCTATTGATTTGAGAACGGTTGAAGAGCTCACCTAAGCATATAATTGCATTTTAAGGTTGTAAACTCTTTGTACTTGTGTTGCACCCCGAGCTTTAAAAATAAAAATATTTAAATAAGGTTAGGGACTCATCTAATCATATGATGTTAATTGATGCACGTAAACACTACGTTGAAAACACAATGTTTCGGAAGTCTAAAGATTTGAAAATGGGGTTATGAACTCACTTAATCATATGCTTGTAATTTAAAAACGTAAAAACTTTGTAATTGAGTAGCAAACACCGAGTTTTAGATATACAAAGAGTTGAAATGGGGATATGAAGTTTCATAAGCATATCCTTGTTATTAAAGCACGCAAACACTCTGAAATTGGATTGCAAACACCCACATTCAGGAATCAAATGATTTGAAAACAGATATTAACTTACGTACTCTTAGGTTCCAATTAAAGCACGCAAACACTTTTTAATTGTATTACAAAACCCCGGTTTTCGAATTCTAATGATCTGAGAACGATTGAAGAGCTCACCTAAGCATATAATTGCAATTTAAGATCGTAAACTCTTTGTACTTGTGTTGCACCCCGAGCTTTAAAAATAGAAATATTTATATAAGGTTAAGGACTCATCTAATCATATGATGGTAATTGATGCACGTAAACACTACATTGAAAACACAATGTATTGGAAATCCAAATATTTGAAAACGGGTTATGAACTCACTTAAGCATATGCTTGTAATTTAAAAACGTAAACACTTTGTAATTGAATTGCAAACGCCGAATTTTAAATATACAAAGAGTTGAAATAGGGATATGGAGTTACATAAGCACATCCTTGTAATTGAAGCACGCAAACACTCCGAAATTGGATTGCAAACCCCAACATTCAGGAATCAAATGATTTGAAAAGAGATATTAACTTACGTACTCATGTGGTTCCTATTGAAGCACGCAAACACTTTTTAATTGTACTACAAACCCCCGGTTTTTGAATTCTAATGATATGAGAACGGTTGAAAATCTCACCTAAGAATACTATTGAAATTTAATGTTGTAAACTCTTTCTAATTGTCTTGCATCCCTAGCTTTAAAAATAAAAATATTTAAATGGAGTTAAGGACTCACCTAAGAGAAGGAAGAGATCTTTGGAATGTGGATATAAGATGGTAATTGATGCACGTAAACACTTTTTATGTGTATAGCAAACCCCGTGTTCTCGAAATTGAAGGACTTGAAAAGGGTTTTCAACACACTTAGGCATATTAGTGTAGTTTAAACACGTAATTGTACGGAAAACCGCGAGTTTTGGAAATCCAAGGAATCGACAATGAGTTACGAGCTTACTTAGGCTTAACAAGGTAACCGAAGCACATAAAGACTTTGTAATTACTCTGAAAACACCATGTTTTAGAAGTCCAAAGATTTGAAAAAGGGGCTATAAACTTACTTAAGAATATCCTTGTAGTTTAAACACGTTAACACTTTGTAATTGAATTGCAAACACTGAGTTTTAAAAATACAAAGAGTTGAAATGGGGTTATGAAGTTACATAAGCATATCGTGGTAATGGAAGCACGCAAACACTTCGAAATAGGGTTGCAACCCTGACATTCAGGAATCTAATGATTTGAAGAGGGATATTAACATACGTAATCATGTCGTTCCAGTTAAAACACACAATTTACTTTGCAATTGTATTGCAAACCCTGGTTTTTGATTTCTAATGATTTGAGAACGGTTGAAGAGCTCTCCTAAGCATACAATCACAATTTAAGGTCGTAAAATCTTTTTAATTGTGTTGCACCTTGAGCTTTAAAAATACAAATATTTAAATAAGATTAAGGACTTATCAAATCATATGATGGTAATTGATGAACGTAAAGAATTTTTAATTGAATTGCGAATCCCGTGTTTTCGAAATTCAAGGACTTGATGAGGGTTGTCAACACACTTAGGCATGTTGTTAATGTTTAAACGCGTAAACCCTTTGTAATTATATGGCAAACCGCAAGTTATGGAAATCCAAGTATTCGAAAATGAGTTACGAGCTTACTTAGGCATAACATTGTAACTGAAGCACGTAAAGACTTTGCAATTATATTGAAAACACAATGTTTTGGAAGTCCAAAGATTTGAAAAGGGGTTATGAACTCAATGAAGCATATCCTTGTAATTTAAACACGTAAACACTTTGTAATTGAATTGCGAACACCGAGTTTTAGATATACAAAGAGTTGAAATGTGGATATGAAGTTACATAAGCATGTCCATGTAATTGAAGCACACAAACACTAAACCCCGACATTCTGGTATCAAATGATTTAAAAAGGGATATTAACTTACGTACTCATGTCGTTCCAATTAAATCACGCAAACATTTTCTAACTGTATTGAAAACCCCCGTTTTTTGAATTCTGTTCATTTGAGAACGTTTGAAGAGTTACCTAAGAATATCATTGCAATATAATGTCGTAAACTCTTTGTAATTATGTTGCATGTGGGTCTTTAAAAATAAAAATATTTAAGTTGGGTTAAGGACTCACATAAGAGAGGAAGAGGTCTTCGAAATGTGGGTATACGATGGTAATTGATACACTTTGTAATAGTATTGCAAACCCTGTGTTTTCGAAATTCAAGGACTTGAAGAGGGGTTGTCAACACACTTAGGCATATTAGTGTAGTTTAAACGCGTAAACCCTTTGTAATTGTACAGAAAACTGCAAGTTTTGGAAATCCAAGGATTCGAAAATGTGTTACGAGCATACTTAGGCATAGCATGGTAGCTAAAGCACGTAAAGACTTTGTAACTACGGTGAAAACACCATGTTTTAGAAGTCCAAAGATTTGAAAACGGGAGTATAAACTCTCTTAAGCATATCCTTGTAATTTAAACACGTAAACACTTTATAATTGAATTGAAAACACTGAGTTTTAGAAATACAAAGAGTTGAAATGGGGCTATGTAGTTACATGAGCACATCCTTGTAATTGAAGCACGCAAACACTTCGAAATAGGGTTGCAAACCCCGATATTCAGGAATATAATGATTTGAAAAGGGATATCAACTTGTACTCATGTCGTTCAATTAAAGCACGCAAACACTTTGTAATTGTATTGCAAACCCCCGGTTTTCGAATTCTATTGATTTGAAAACGGTTGAAGAGCTCACCTAAGCATCTAATTGCAATTTAAGGTGGTAAAGTCTTTGTACTTGTGTTGCACTCCGAGCTTTAAAAATACAAATATTTAAATAAGGTTAGGGACTCATCTAATCATATTATGTTAATTGATGCACGTAAACTCTACGTTGAAAACATAATGTTTTGGAAGCCCAAAGATTTGAAAATGGGGTTATGAGCTCAGTTATCCGTATGCTTGTAATTTAAAAACGTAAACACTTTGTAATTGAATTGCTAACACAGAATTTTAGATATACAAAGAGTTGAAATGGGGATATAAATTTACATAAGCATATCCTTATAATTGAAGCACACAATCACTTCGAGATTAGATTGCAAACCCCACACTCAAGTTTCAAATGATTTGAAAATAGATATTAACTTACGTACTCATGTGGTTCCAACTAAAGCACGCAAACAATTTTTAATTGTATTACAAACCCTCGGTTTTCGAATTCTAATAATTTGAGAACGGTTGAAGAGCTCACCTAAGAATACGATTGCAATTTAATGTCGTAAACTCTTTGTAATTGTCTTGCATCCCGAGCTTTAAAAATAAAAATATTTAAATGGGGATTAGGACTCACCTAAGAGAAGGAAAAGATCTTTGGAATGTGGGTATATGATGGTAATTGATGCACATAAACAATTTTTTTGTGTATTGCAAACCCCGTGTTCTCGAAATTCAAGGACTTGAAAAGGGTTGTCAACACACTTAGGCATATTAGTGTAGTTTAAAAGCGTAAATCCAATGTAATTGTACGGAAAACCGCGAGTTTTGGAAATCCAAGGATTCAAAAATGAGTTACGAGCTTACTTAGGCATAACATGGTAACTGAAGCACGTAAAGACTTTGCAATTACGCTAAAAACACCATGTTTTAGACGTCCAAAGATTTGAAAATGGGGTTATAAACTTACTTAAGAATGTCCTTGTAGTATAAACACGTATACACTTTGTAATTGAATTGCAAACACCGAGTCTTAAAAATACGAAGAGTTGAAATGGGGTTATGAAGTTAAATAAGCATATCGTGGTAAGTGAAGCACGCAAACACTTCGAAATAGGGTTGCAAACCCCGACATTCAGGAATCTAATGATTTGAGAAGGGATATTAACATACGTAATCATGTCCTTGCAGTTAAAGCACAAAAACACTTTGTAATTGTATTGCAAACCCCTGGTTTTTCATTTATATTGATTTGAGAACGGTTGAAGAGCTCACCTAAGCATACAATTGCAATTTAAGGTCGTAAAATCTTTTTAATTGTGTTGCACCTGGAGCTTTAAAAATACAAATATTTAAATAAGGTTAAGGTCAAATCTAATCATACGATGGTAATCATGCACGTAAAGAATTTTTAATTGTATTGTGAACCCCGGGTTTTCGAAATTCAAGGACTTGATGGGGGTTGTCAACACACTTAGGCATGTTGTTAAAGTTTAAACGTGTAAACCCTTTTTTAGTTATACGGCAAACCGCAAGTTATGGAAATCCAAGTAGTCAAAAATGAGTAATGAGCTTTCTTAGGCATAACATTGTAACAGAAGCACATAAAGACGTTGCAATTATATTGAAACAAAATGTTTTCGAAGTGCAAAGATTTGAAAAAAGGGTTATAAACTCACTGAAGCATATCCTTGTAATTTAAACACGTAAACACTTTGTAATTGAATTGCAAACACCGAGTTTTAGATAAAAAAAAAAGAGTTGAAATGTGGATATGAAGTTACAAAAGCATGTCCTTGTAATTGAAGAACACAAACACATTGAAATTTGGTTGCAAACCCCGACATTCAAGTATCAAATGATTTAAAAAGGGATATTTGCATACGAACTCATGTCGTTCCAATTAAAGCACCGAAACATTTTCTAACTGTATTGCAAACCCCCGGTTTTGAATTCTATTGATTTGAGAACTTTTGAAGAGTTTCCTGACAATATGATTGCAATTTAAGGTCGTAAACTCTTTGTAATTATGTTGCATCGGGAGCTTTAAAAATAAAAATATTTAAATGCGGTTAAGGACTCACCTAAGAGAACGAAGAGATCTTTGGAATGTGGGTATTCGATGGTAATTGATGCCCTTAAACACTTGTAATTGTATTGCAAGCCCTGTGTTTTCGAAACTCAAGGACTTGAAGAGGGGTTGTCAACACACTTAGGCATATTAGTGTAGTTTAAGCGTGTAAACCCTTTGTAATTGTATTGAAAACCGTGAGTTTTTGAAATCCAAGGATTCGAAAATCAGTTAGGAGTATACTTAGGCATAACATGGTAGCTGAAGCACGTAAACACTTTGCAATTACGCTGAAAACACGTTGTTTTATAAGTCCAAAGATTTGAAAACGGGGTTATAAACTCTCTTAAGCATATCCTTGTAATTTAAACACGTAATTACTTTGTAATTGAATTGCAAACACCGAGTTTTAGATAAACAAAGAGTTGAAATGTGGATATGAAGTTACAAAAGCATGTCCTTGTAATTGAAGAACACAAACACTTTGAAATTAGGTTGCAAACCCCGATATTCAGGTATAGATGATTTAAAAAGGGATATTAACATACGTACTCATGTCGTTCCAACTAAAGCACGCAAACATTTTCTAACTGTATTGCAAACCCCCGGTTTTGAATTCTATTAATTTGAGAACTTTTGAAGTGTTACCTAAGAATATGATTGCAATTTAAGGTCATAAACTCTTTGTAATTATGTTGCATCGAGAGCCTTAAAAATAAAAATATTTAAATGGGGTTAAGGACTCACCTAAGAGAAGGAAGAGATCTTCGGAATGTGGGTATATGATTGTAATTGGTGCACGTAAACACTTTTTATGTGTATTGTTGTAACATCTGTGCATATAGTCATAGCAATCATAAACAGTGTTAGTACAATATGTATTTGATTCAGTATTTACAGTGTGATTCAAGTGTTCATGATTGTGTTTGTGTGTTATAGGAGCTTATTTAATTAGGAACAAGTATGTATTATTTATTTACTGTCGATTACACTATGCAAGAAAAGTATCGTATTATATCGAAATAGTGGTGGGCTGGCGTAGATAAGGCAGTTAGCCGGACTCTGGGTATGCCCTATACATATACAGCTTCGGTGTAATGGGATAGTGTTAGTGCGTAGAGTTATGACAAATAGTATGACAAGCAAATTAATCAAACAAAATCGTAATGTGTAAGCGAGACTGAGTATAGTTATGGGTGACGATCCATAATGATACGAATGTTGAACTTATAATTACGAGTAAACGATGATAAATAAATAATACGATCGAAAAACGTACGAGATTGCGGGTATATACGTAATCTTAGTCGTTTAACGGTCTGATAACGAGCGAAAAGTAAAAATAAGTGAAATAAATTATTTTACATTTTACAATTTTGAAACTCATCAAAATAATGAAAATATCAATTCTTTTATTTTTAAAACGCGTAAAATGCGCGTTACGTTCCAAAAACACGAAATGATCAACCGAAACGAACCCGAATACCACTCGTAGTATAAAAGCCTTGAAGAAGGCTTTTCCCTCATTTATTGCAGCCACAATCCTCTCTCTCTCTACAATTTTCGTGGACCCTCTCTCTATAGAAATCTTAGCTTCAAACGCGTGTAACACCTTCGTTTCTCCACGGATTTGGGTGTTCTTGGTGTCCACGCGTAGCCCTTGACGTCCTCTACAAGGAGATACCACGGATCTGAAGTTTTAACCGGCCAAAATCGAGGTTTGCTTTGAGAAAAATCATGAAAAAGAGGGTTTTTGTATGTTGTTCGAACTTGAGTTCTTGCCGGTTCTAGTTCACCTCCGCGACCCTTACACACTCGAAACTATCCCCATCTGCTAATGCGCATCAAAATCTTGGGCCAGCAGCTTTTAAAATTTATGATGAGGATGATGAGTTGCAGGTTCGGGCGAACTTGTGTGAGTCGCGAACCATACCCATGCTGGCCGAACCTGTTAGATGGCGACGAACCTTAATCAGCATCATCAGCCGAACCATGCTTGACTCACGAACCCTAGCGGCAAACCTTAGAGCTCAGACGAACCCATGCATCACAATCAGACGAACCCATGCAGTGACGAACCATCTCAGCTTCCCGAACCTTTATGCATCAGTCGAACCATTGTTGAGCAAACGAACCTACTAGACCACCGAACCATAGCCGAAGCTTTTACTTGGCCGAACCCTCCTGGATCTACGAACCTTAATCAAGCAGCCGAGCCTTGCATGGCCTTCACGAACCATCAACTGTGACGAACCCTTGCATGGAGATCGAACCCTTAACCACCGCCGAACCTACATACACTGCTGGCCGAACCTTGGTGCCATGGTCGAACATTAGGCCGAATCTTCATAAGGTTCGCTGCCCTAGGTGGCCGGAGTTGTGTTATGCGGCTGCCATTCGTGCATTTTGGTCGACAACATACAACCATTCATTTTACCGGCCCACATGATTCGATCAAGCCCAATAGGACTCTCGGCCCACTAGTCCTATGCAGTCCAACTTATTTTCATTCGGCTCATAGGCTGGCCCAGTCCACACTCACACAAACCACTCCGAAACTAAGAAATTGGCCCAAGGGCCCAATAACAAATGCTTAGGCCCAATAGGAAGAGATTGGCCCATGGGATTATATCTCGGCCCAATCTTGGCCTTTTAATCCATTAATTATGAAATGATCTTATTCGGTTTAGGTTTAATTTAACTTAATTATGAGATCAATTCATAATCACAAAGGCTTAAAACAATTCGAACATCTTTCCAAACTACATGTTTAACAAGGTTTATCAAATTCACAAACACATGTTATTTTATGCATAACAAGTTTTTGCATAAAAAAACATGACACATTCTTTTCATGAATCAATTATCGATCAAGATAGCGCAAGTCAATCAATGAATCAAAATCTATACAATCATAAATCTTATATTCTATGTATGATTACAATGGTATAGGAACTAGATAGAAGTCTTGTTGTTTGCTACTTGCTATTTGTCTGGTTCAGAGTCTACTGCTGTCAGGTGAGAACATTAGCCCCTCTTTTACTGTTTTTCAACTGTTTTGGGGTGGAACACGTGATCAAACATTCTTTATGCAAATCATATTTCGTATACAATAGTTATGCTATTGTTCAAATGTTGTAGGTTCACTCTAGAAATCCAAGGGATTTCTCAACTATTTTCAAAGGAATTATCAACCATTTATAATAGTTTTATCAACTCTTTAATAAATTCTACTAAACTGTTTTATAAAAGGATCACTAAACTGTTTACATCTATTTTACATAAAAAGGTTTTATAAATGTTTAATGCTTGTAAAGAATAATTTTTATAAACTCTTCTACTAAATTTTGTGTTTTAGATGAAAGGATATTTTATAAATCTTGTTATTACACAAGGACTCTATTCTCAGAATTAAATCAGAGGTTTCAAAACAAGGGATTTAAATCAATAGTTTTTAATGATGGTATACAATCAAAGGCTTTCAATTCATGGTATTCAAGCAAGGTTTTCAAATCATGGTAATCAAATAAGGCATTCAACCAAAGGTTTCAAATCAAAGTATTCAAAAGCATGGTGTTCATCATTGTGAACAAACTTATACACACATCAAGTTACATATTCATTTAGCGTTAGTACTGGGTGATCACAACAAGGGAAAGCGGACACATTTGGACAGACCAAAGATGGAGTTAGCTTTTAAATTTGTTTTAAAAGCTAACTGCAGAATTGGTTACATTATGGTTATATCAAAATTGCTGATACATTTTCTGACTCCAAACGTCGTTTGGGACTTGATTATATGTTGGTTTTTCTAGTAAACAGTCTTTTCACTGTTTGCACACGTTTTACAGACTTGATGTTAGTTTGGGTTGCAACCATCCATGTATTTTCATTCACTGTTCATTACATATGCCTTACAATGCAGATTTATGTTTACAACTGTTAAACCTATTGTTCTCACCAACTACTTCAGTAGTTGACAGTTAATTTTCACGTGTTTCAGGTAATCAGGTTTAAGACATTCTAAAGGACAACTAAGAAGACCGTTTGAGATAGAACAAGATGAAGAAACAAACTAGGATGGATTAGAAACTCATTTAATCCTGATTGTTTAATTGTCTTGTCTGAGTCTTATTTTGTAAACGATATTTTTGGGTCTGCAGTTGTCATTGTTTTGGGAAGAAAGATAGATGGTTTGTAACTAAACAATGGTCTAATCTCTATGAAATTTAGTAATGCATTGTGGTTGTTCTTATTCAATACTTGTGCATGATTCAACCATCGATTGTCACCGCGCCGTGGATTCCGCACGCGGCGCAGGGGTTGTGACAGGTTGGTATCAGAGCCAAGGTTGTAGAGAACTAGGAAAAACCCAATACTTAATAACATAGACTATAACCTAAGCTACCCAAGCTCTGGCATACTGAAGTGGTGGTGGGAATTCGGCACTCGTAAGCCCTACGTAAGCCCTATATATAAGCTATCTTCAGTATGACAGGGGGAATTTGGCATTCGTATTTGAAGTGAAGATTCGGGTGCAACTGGAATCATTGAACATTAGTCAAACATATGAGATACAATCATTTGAGATACAACCATTGTGTGAAACAATCATGGTGCTAATCAACCATAGATGAGTCAATCATTGTGTGTGAATTAATCAAGTTGTGAACATTCTTTAAATGTAAACCTTAAGTGAAATTCTTAAGTGGTTACATGTTTAGTACTTACTAACATAGGTTAACAGGAAAAATGTAGAGCACACATATGATTTAGTTCTACATGTTAACAATTGTTAGTAGGTGCACACATAATTCAACCGTAATTCAACCATAGATTCAACCACAGTTCAATTGATCAAAGATCATGGGATTCTTAATCAATGGAACATACTTGCAAGTCAATACAATTGTATTGCCAAATGCTAGCTAGGGCATGATCGTGGTATATTGAAGCGGTGGTGGGCTGGCGACTGGGCTGGCAGTTTGCTTGACCCTTTTGTATGCCCTATATATAAGCTATCTTCGGTATACTGGGAAAGTGTCAGTGTGTAGGTTTGGTGGAGTGAAATCATGAGACATCATAAACAATCACATGAGAAGTATGCTAATAAGTTAATTGCTTATACGTGTATTTGCTCATATTACAAGTGAATGATAATATTAGTAGTATGGACATATTACTACTAACTTTATCGTGTAAATTCAATTGTATTCTTTCTCATTACTGAACCACTTGTGGCTTCTATTCGTATAATGCCTCCTCGACGTGATCCCAACGGAGGGGGTTCAACAAGTGGCAACGATGATGAGATCAACAAAATTGCCCGGGCCATTGCTGTACATATGAGGGATGCCATTTCGGGTATGGTCACTAATATCACCCAGAATCTTCGGGGAAGTACCAGTGATTCAGCACACAACTCAAGTGCCACTAACGCCGGAACTGCTACCTTCACTTATAAGCAGTTCAATGATGCTAAGCCTCCTAAGTACTCTGGTACTGAGGGAGCTCCCAGTCTACTGCATTGGCTGGAAAGCATTGAGGACATCCTAGACTTCACCGGATGTCCAGAAAACCTTAAGGTCAAGATGGCTTCAAGCGCTTTTCATAAGGGCGCACTCACCTGGTGGAATTCTGAGAAGAACACTAGAGGACGAGAAGTTGCTTTGGCCTAACCATGGGAGGATTTCAAGATGGTATTGGTGGAACAGTTTTGTCCACACCATGAACTGAAGAAACTTGAGGTGGAAATGTGGAACTTAGTCCAAGACAGTGGCGAAAGCGCCAAATATACAACTCGTTTCCATGAGTTATGTATTTTGGTGCCACATCTGGTTACTCCTCTATCCCGCATGATAGAGAAGTACATTGAAGGCTTACCTCTAATAGTCAGGGGAACTGTTATGGGGAGTAACCCCACTACTTTGGAAGCGGCAATTCAGCTTGGTGCTACACTTACTGAAGAGTATGTTAAGTCTGGTGTGGTCACTCGAAAGGGGTACAAGAGAGCACAGATTGACGAAGGCAAGAAGCCTGAGCAACATCACCACAAGAAAAAGAAACAAAAGACAATCAAGAATTTTGCAGCCATGACTGTAGTTGCACCTACTCAAGCCACTCCCATTACTGCTATTCCACAACCTGCAACGGCCAGAAAACCCTATACTGGCCTGTTTCCACTTTGCACCAAATTTCAATACCATCACCTACCCACTACCCCATGCAGAAAATGTCTTAAGTGTGGACGGATGGGACACTTGGCAGCTACATGTCGAGGTACTCGTCTTACTGTTGCTACAACTGCTACCACTACTCCTACTACTACTACTGGTGGTAAAGCCTGTTATAACTGTGGAGCAGAGGGACACTTCAGAAACCAATGTCCCCGTCTCAACAACACAACTGTTACTGCTTGTGCCTTTGTTATCGGAACTACCGAAGCACGTGAGGAGCCGGCAGTCGTCACGGGTACATTTCTCATTAATGGTCATTACGTTTTCATCATATTTGATATTGGTGCTGATAAAAGTTTTGTCTCTGCTCATAATGTTTCTTTGTTTAACATACAACCATCTATACTTACTGCTCCCTACACTGTAGAAGTAGCCAATGGTAAGACCATAATTGTGGATTCCATAATACATGGTTGTGAATTAAGATTAAACGACCATCTTTTCCTCATCGATCTTATTCCTATGAGGCTCAGAAGTTTCGAAGTTGTAGTAGGAATGGATTGGCTATCCAAAAACAATGCCGAAATTGTATGCTCGGAGAAACTTATCCGAATTCCCCTACCGTCTGGCGAAACGATGAGAGTTTACGGGGAGAAACCCTACCGTGGATTGAAGATTGTGTCATGCATCAAGGCTAGGAATTACCTGAAGAAGAGGTACTATGCATTCCTGGCACACGTGGTAGAGAAGAAACTTGAGAAGAAAGCAGTTGGAGACGTTCTGATCATTAAAGATTATCCGGATATATTTCCAGAAGAATTGCCTGGACTACCACCGATCAGACAAGTGGAGTTTAGAATCGATCTCGTCCCTGGAGCAAACCCAGTTTCGAAGTCACCGTATCGATTAGCACCGTCTGAGATACAAGAACTGTCTAGTCAACTCCAAGAGCTTCTAGACAAAGGTTTCATTAGACCGAGTTTCTCTCCATGGGGAGCTCCGGTTCTCTTTGTCAAGAAGAAAGATGGTTCGTTTCGTATGTGCATCGACTATCGTGAGTTAAACAAGTTGACAATCAAGAACAGATTTCCTCTGCCTAGGATCGATGACTTGTTTGAGCAATTACAGGGAGCGACTTGCTTTTCTAAAATTGATCTACGATCCGGGTATCATCAGTTACGAGTAAATGATGAGGATATACCAAAGACTGCGTTTAGGACTCGATATGGACACTACGAGTTCGTGGTTATGCCATTTGGACTGGCCAATGCACCGGCAGTGTTCATGGACTTGATGAATCGAGTCTGCAGGCCATACTTAGATCAGTTTGTTATCGTCTTCATTGATGATATACTGATTTATTCAAAGATGGAGCAATAACATGAGGATCATTTGAATAAAGTCTTAGAGCTACTAAGAGCTGAACAACTTTATGCTAAATTCTCAAAATGTGAATTTTGGCTAAAAGAGGTTCACTTCTTAGGACATGTTATAAACAAACATGGGATACATGTAGATCCAGCAAAGATTGAGGCGATTAAGAACTGACTACCCCATCTACTCCAACATAGATTCGTTCATTTCTGGGTTTGGCAGATCGCAAACTTTTCAAAGATTGCCTTGCCACTTACCACATTAACCCAGAAAAGTCAAGCGTTTATATGGGGACAGAAACAAGAAGATGCATTTCAACTTCTTAAACAGAAGTTATGCAACTCCCCTATCCTTAGTCTTCCAGAGGGCAGTGATGATTTCATTGTCTACTGCAATGCCTCAAACCTTGGTCTCGGTTGTGTACTTATGCAACGGGACAAGGTGATTGCATATGCTTCAAGACAGCTTAAGGTTCACGAGAAGAATTATACTACTCATGACCTTGAGTTAGGGGCTGTGGTCTTTGCATTGAAGATTTGGAGGCACTACCTTTATGGTACTAAATGTGTCATCTACACGGACCACAAGAGCCTGCAACACATTCTGAATCATAAGGAACTCAACATGAGACAACGACGTTGGGTTGAGCTTCTAACTGATGATGACTGTGAGATTCGTTACCACCCGGGTAAAGCCAATGTGGTGGCGGATGCTCTTAGTCGTAAGGAACCAGTCAAACCAATTTGTGTAAGAGCCATGGAGATTAACACACAGCCAAACTTGAAGGACTTAATTCGTATTGCACAACAACAAGTGGTGATAGACAATCAGCTGAAAACAGACTTAGACTGCGGAATTAAGAAGAAACTGGAACCTCGATCTGACGGGGTGCTATAGCTCAACGGCCGCATTTGGATTCCAAAGTCAGAAAAATTGCGCACACTCATCTGTGATGAGCTCATAAGTCACGATACTCAGTTCATCCTGGAGCAGATAAGATGTACCAAGACTTGCGCGCATCTTACTGGTGGCCGGGAATGAAGAAAGACATAGTATTGTATGTGGGGAAATGTCTAACATGTTCCAAAGTCAAAGCAGAACATCAAAAGCCTTCGGGACTTCTGCAGCAACCTGAAATTCCTCAATGGAAATGGGAGCAAATTTCCATGGATTTCATAACAAAGTTGCTGAGAACTCCACGAGGTTACGATTCGATTTGGGTGATCGTCGATCGACTCACCAAATCTGCTCATTTTCTCCCAATCCGAGAGGATTACAAAATGGAGAAGTTAGCTACATTGTACATCAACGAAATCATTGCTCGTCATGTTACTCCGACATCAATCATTTCTGATCGAGATATGTAACATTTGTACATTTAGTCATGATAGTCATAAACAGTGTTAGAACAGTGTGTGTCCATGTCCAGTTAATCAATGTGATTCATATGTTCCTTATGTGGTAGTGTGTTAGAATCTTTAATATTTAAGAACAAGTAAGTATTATTAATTACAGTCGATTACACTAGGCAAGAACAATATCGTGTTATATCGAAACAGTGGTGGGCAGCGAGAGTGAGCCCTATATATATACTGCGTTCGGTGTAACAGGATAGTGTTAGTGCGTAGTGTTAAGACGAATATTATGACAATTAATCAAACAAAATCGTAATGCGTAAGCGAGACTGAGTATAGTTATGGGTGACGATCCACAATGATACGAATGTTGAACTTATAATTACGAGTAAACGGCTTTAAACATTTAATACGATAGGAAAATGTACGCGATTGCGGGTATACACGTAATTGTTACTGTTTAACGATCTTTTTTCGAACAATTAAGTAAAATATTTTATTTTACATTTTTACAATTTTGAAACTCATCATTTTGAGGAGTTTAATCAATTCTTTTATTTAATTCGCGTAAAATACGCGTTACGTTCCGGAAACGCGAACCGAGCGACCGAAACGGACCCGAATACCGCTCGGGCTATAAAAGCCTTGAAAGAGGCCATTTCCCTCATTTATTTCTCTAACAACCACTTCTCTCTCTAGAATTCCCGTCTACCCTCTCTCTCTAGAAAACCGAACTTCAAACGCGCGTATCTCCTTCGTTCCTTGACGGATTCCGGTGATTCTTGCACCCACGCGAAGCTCTCAACGAGTACTACAAGAAGGTACAGCAGATCGGAGGTTTCCACCGGCCAAAAACGAGGTATGAACCAAGGAAGTTTAGGGAAAATAGGGTTTTCTTGTGTGTCTTGTTCAAACCCGATTCAAAGCCGATTCTAGTAAGTTATTTTCAGTTTCGCACCTATAGTAACCCTATTCGAAGTTAACTTAACCTAGATCGTGGCCTGGAAATGAGGATTCGATGAAGACGATGGTGAGGATGACAGGTTCGGGAGGTGCTCGCTGCAATCAGCATGAAGCCGAACCATTAGGGTTTCCTGGCCGAACCTTATGGAACCCGCGAACCCTTGCATGGTTCGTTGACATGAAGCCGAACCCAAGGGAGTCCCACGAGCCTTCATGAACCATTTGATGACCAACGAACCCTCCCTAGTGCGAACCTTCTGCGAACCCTACATGACGATCACCCCACGAAAAACCCTAGTCGCCATGCACGAACCCTCGGGATTACCATCAGCCGAACCTTCATTTGATGACCAAACCTTTGCCAGTAGGCGAACCCTAACTCACTGGCGAACCTGCATGTGGTCATCTTGTTCACGAACCCTTGGTCTACAGCGAGCCTTCTCAAACCTGTAGGGTTCGTTGCATGCAAGCCGAACCCTCTGATCTGATGACTTCCATGAACCTTGCATGCACATCATGAGCCGAACCCTGGTGGCTGGAGAATGACCGGCGAACCTAACCCTATGAACCTAAAAGGTTCGCTGCTAAGAGGATTGGCCGAGACCCAACATGCAATTTTCTTTACACTTCTTGGCCTAATCGATTGCTTAACTTTGGCACACATTAGAATGAGCCCAATTCCATCCCATCCGGCCCAAAACAATCATACTTGGCCCATGTTATTCCCTTGGATTCACATAGTGTCTTTCGACCCATGATGAGTTTTAAGTTGGCCCAATATCACATTCTAATGGTCCTTGTTAACCTAAGAAGCCCATGGACTTTTATTTAAGCCTATCATAATTATGGGCTTAAGGCCCAATGATTTGCCCACAACTTAAAATAGTTGTGAGTTAATTTTATTTGGGTTAAATTGTAACTCAACATAATCATGAGGCTAATTCATAATATCAAGGTCGTAAAACAATTGGAACATCTTTTCATAATACATGTTAATCAAGGGTTATCAAGTTCACAAACACTTGTCATTTTATGCATAAGATTGTGCATAAAAGAAACATGACATCTCTTTTCATGAATCATTGGTCAATCAAGTGACTCAAATCATAACTTTCAAGTTTTCACAACAAGCATAATCATGAGAACAAGTCAATCAATGAATCAAAATCTATACAACTATAAATCTTATATCTTATGTATGATTACAATGATATAGGAACCAGTTAGAAGTCCTGTTTGCTACTTGCTAATTGTTATAGTTCAGAGTCTACTGCAGACAGGTGAGAACACTAGCCCCTCTTTTACTGTTTTATAACTGTTTTGGGGTGGAACACGTGATCAAACCAGTTATTTATTGTATTTCATTATACAAGACGTGTGTATTCTTATAAACATTACAGG
Organism: Mikania micrantha; assembly: GCA_009363875.1. Lineage (NCBI taxonomy): Eukaryota > Viridiplantae > Streptophyta > Magnoliopsida > Asterales > Asteraceae > Mikania > Mikania micrantha. The sequence goes on from CM018687.1 coordinate 32,247,579, forward strand.
TTCATTTTACGAATCCAAGGGATTCATCAACTGTTTTAAAGGAATTGTCAACTGTTTTAAAGGATTTATCAACTATTAAACTCTTTTTACTAAAACGGTTTTATAAAGACTCTTTGCACTGTTTTAGAACATATTTACTCCAATGTTTTTATAAATGATAAAAACTTTTAAATAATGGATTTTATAAACTCTTTTGTTATAAACCTTGTTATTATACAAGGTCACTATTTCATGGTATTCAAATCAAGAGGTTCATTTCATGGGATTCAAATCAAGGGATTCATTTCATGGTATTCAAATCAAGAGGTTCATTTCATGGTATTAAAATCAAGAGGTTCATTTCATGGTATTCAAATCAGGAGATTCATTTCATGGTATTCAAAACAAAGGATTTAATTCATGGGATTAAATCAAGGTTTTCAATTCATGTTATCAAACAAGGCATTAACACGTTTTGTTAAAGTAAGGTTCATAAACATGGTGTCTATTGTTGTAAACAAACTTATAAACGCCTCAAGTATCATATTCATTAGCGTGAGTACTGGGTGATCACAACAAGGGAAAGCGGACACATTGGTTCTTATCCAGGATGGAGTTAGCTTTTAAATTTGTTTTAAAAGCTAACTGCAGGTCTGGTGTCATTATGGTTTTCAAAACTGCTGATACATTATCTAACTCCAAACGTGGTTTGGGACTTGATATTATATGTTGGCTTTCGTGCGAATAGTGATTGGACTGTTTACACTCATTTCTTACTTGATGTTAGTTTGGGTTGCAGCTCATCCATGTGAATCATTTATTACTTTAACATACCTATGCCTTATATCACATATTCATGATTTCATATGTTAAACCTATTGTTCTCACCAACTACTTCTGTAGTTGACAGTTACTTTTCACGTGTTTCAGGTAATCAGGTTTAAGACTTTCTCAGGGACAACTAAGGGGACCATTCTAAGATAGAACAAGATGAAGAAACATGCTAGGATGGATTAGAAACACACTAAATCCTAATTGTTTAATTGTCTTGTTTGAAGTCTTATTTTGTAAACTATATTTTGGGTCTGTAGTTGTCTTTCTTTTGGTAGATAGATTGTCTGTAACTAAACAATTGTCTAAACATTATGCAACTTAGTAATCCATTGTGGTTGTTCTTATTCAATACTTGTGCATGATTCAACTGTTCATAAGTCACCACGCCGTGGATTCTGCATGCGGCGCAGGGGTGTGACAGGTTGGTATCAGAGCCAAGGTTGTAGAGAACTAGGAAAAACCCAATGTTTAATGACCTAGACTATAACCTAAGCTACCCAATAGGACTAAGTGCTATAGGCTTGAGGATACTTAGGATCTAAGTAACTTAAGTGAGCATTAAGTCTACATTAAGCTTGAAAGATCTTAGGGACATTTTACTAAGATTAGATATCGAGTCAAGGAATTTGAATCGGAATTCTATAATTTTAGAAACCGAATTAAATTCTCACACATATGCATTTAAGGATTTCAGAGGCAAGGATCTGTATTCTTAGTATCCTTGATTTGAAATTCTCACACAGAGATCATTAAAGAATTCCAGGGGCGAGGATCTGTATTCTTAGTATCCTTGATCTGGAATTCTCCATCAGAGTTCATCATAGGATTTAGAGGTAAAGATCTGTATCTTTGATCTAAAACCTTATCATGTTCATTATAGGAATTCAAAGGTCAAGATCTATTAATTTAGAATCTCGATTTGGAATCCTTGTCATGTTTATCATAGGAATTCAAAGGTCAAGATCTATTAATTTAGAATTTTGATTTGAAATCCTTGTCATATCATAGAAATTCAAAGGTCAAGATCTATTAATTTAGAATCTTGAATTGAAATCCTTGTCATGTTATCATTATCAGGTGTTCATTATCATAGGAACTTTATAACTTAGAATCTGTGTAGCAGTATTCTTTAGTTGAAGTTCTCACAGGAGATCATTATACTCAATACTGTAAGTATTGAGAACCTAGGTTAAATCAACCTAGGACACATATACAGAAACCTAAGGTTTTAATTTCAAGTAAATTAAGAACCGTGGTTTACACAGTCATAATCATATCCATAGTACAAGAGGTAATCATGAAACAATCATAATCAATCAACAGTTGGAATCTTAGCTCCAAATACAAACGGCGGATTAACGCTGACGTGCTGAGGTAAGTGGTGGGTCGGTGAGAGCTTACCCTATATATAAGCTTATTTCAGTATGTTAGGGGGAATCCGGCGTTCGTATTTGAAGTGAGGATTCGGGAGCAACTGGGAACATTGAACATTAGTCAAACACATGGGATACAAACATTGGAGACACAATCATTGGTGAATCAAATCATAGTGCAATTCAAACTTGGATGAACCAAACATTATGGTGAATCAATCAAGTTGTGAACATTCGTTCAATGTAAACCGTAAGTGAGATTCTTAAGTGATTACATTAATAGTCCTTACTAACATAGGTTAACGGGAAAGTGTAGAGCACACATATGATTTAGTTCTACATAGTTCAATTATGGAATCAATCATAGTTCAAGTTGATCAAAGATCATGGAATTCTTAATCAATGGAACACACTTGCAAATCAGTACAAAACATGTTGCCAAATGCTAACAAGGACATGATCGTGGTATATCGAAGCGGTGGTGGGATGGCGTTTGGGCTGGCAGTTTGCTTGACCCTTTCGTATGCCCTATATATAAGCTATCTTCGGTATATTGGGAAAGTGTCAGTGTGTAGGTTTGGTGGAGTGAGATCACGGAACGTTATACACATTCACATGAGAAGTATGCTAATGAGCTGATTGCTTATATGTATACATGCTCATATTACAATTGAATGATAATACTAGTAGTATGGATATATTACTAAATTTTATCATGCAAATTCAATTGTATCCTTTCTCGTTACTGACCCACTTGTGGCTTCTATTCGTAGAATGCCTCCCCGACGTGATCCTAACGGAGGGGGTTCGACAAGTGGCAACGACGATGAGATCAACAAGATTGCCCGAGCCATCGCTATACACATGAGAGATGTCATTCCGGGCATGGTTACTGATATTACCAGAATCTTCGGGGAAGTACTAGTGATTTAGCACACAACTCAAATGCTACAACTACTGGAACTGCTAACTTCACTTTCAAGCAGTTCAACGATGCTAAGCCTCCTAAGTACTCTGGTACAGAGGGAGCTACCGGTTTACTGCAATGGCTGGAGAGCATCGAGGATATTCTTGACTTTACAGGATGTCCTGAAAATCTGAAAGTCAAAATGGCTTCAAGCGCTTTTCACAAAGGCGCACTCACCTGGTGGAATTCTGAGAAAAACACCAGAGGACGTGAAGTTGCTTTAGCTTTACCGTGGGACGGTTTCAAGAATCTGCTTGTGGAAAAATTTTGTCCACGTCATGAATTGAAGAAACTGGAAGTAGAGATGTGGAATCTGGTGCAAGACAGTGGTGAAAACGCCAAGTATACAACTCGTTTCCATGAGTTGTGCATTATGGTACCACACTTGGTTACTCCTCTATCCCGTAGGATAGAGAAGTACATCGAAGGCTTACCTCTAGTTGTCAGGGGAACTGTGATGGGGAATAACCCCACTACTCTGGAGGCAGCGATTCATCTTGGAGCTAGCCTTACCGAGGAATACGTTAAGTCAGGAGTGCTCACACGAAAGGGGTATAAGAGAGCACAGATTGATGAAGGCAAGAAGCCTGAACAACAACATCCCAAGAAGAAGAAGCAAAAGACAATCAAGAACTTTGCAACCCTGACTGCAGTTACACCTACTCATGCCACCCCTATTACTGCTATGCCACAACCTGCTAACACCAGAAAGTCTTATACTGGTACATTTCCACTTTGCACCAAATGCCAATACCATCATCTACCCAACACTCCGTGCAAAATGTGTCTCAAATGTGGACGTATGGGACACCTTGCAGCTACATGCCGAGCTGCTCATCTTGCTGCTGCAACGACTGCTACCACTACCACTGCTGTTACAGGTGGAAGGGCCTGTTATAATTGTGGAGCAGAAGGACACTTCAGAAACCAGTGTCCAAAACTCAACAACAATATTGCTGTTGCTCATGCCTTTGTTATCGGAGCTGCCGAAGCACGCGAGGAGCCAGCAGTTGTCACGGGTACATTTCTCCTTAATGGTCATTACGTTTCTATCATATTTGATACTGGTGCTGATAAAAGTTTTATCTCTGCCCATACTGCTTCTTTGCTTAACCTACAACCATCGATACTTACTGCCCCCTATACCGTAGAAGTAGCTGATGGTAATACCATACTCGTAGATTCTATAATACATGGTAGTGAATTAAGATTAAACGACCATTCTTTTGTCATCGATCTTATTCCTATGACACTCGGAAGCTTTGAAGTTGTGATAGGAATTGATTGGTTGTCTAAAAACAATGCCGAAATTGTATGCTCGGAGAAACTTATTCGAATTCCTTTACCATCTGGCGAAACGATGAGAATCTACGGTGAGAAACCCTGCCGCGGATTGAAGATCGTGTCGTGCATCAAGGCAAGGAAGTACTTGAGAAAGAAATACTACGCATTCTTGGCTCACGTGGTAGAGAAGAAACTTGAAAAGAAAGCAGTCGGAGACGTTCCAATCATCAGAGATTATCCTGACGTGTTTCCAGAAGACTTTCCTGGATTACCACCAATCCGACAAGTGGAGTTTAGAATTGATCTCGTTCCTGGAGCAAATCCAGTGGCGAAGTCACCGTATCGATTAGCACCATCTGAGATGCAAGAACTGTCTAGTCAGCTTCAAGAACTTTTAGATAAAGGTTTCATTAGACCGAGTTTCTCTCCATGGGGAGCTCCGGTTCTCTTTGTCAAGAAGAAAGACGGTTCATTTCGTATGTGCATCGATTATCGTGAGTTAAAAAAGTTGACAGTCAAGAACAGATATCCTCTGCCTAGGATCGTTGATCTGTTTGATCAATTACAGGGAGCAACTTGCTTCTCTAAGATTGACTTACGATCGGGGTATCATCAGTTGAGAGTAAATGATGAGGATATACCAAAGACTGCATTTAGGACTCGATATGGACACTATGAGTTCGTGGTTATGCCATTTGGACTGACCAATGCACCTGCAGTGTTCATGGACTTGATGAATCGAGTCTGCAGGCCATACTTAGACCAGTTTGTTATTGTCTTTATTGACGATATACTGATCTATTCCAAGTCGGAACAAGAACATGAAGATCATTTAAGGAAAGTCTTAGAGTTACTAAGAGCTGAACAACTTTATGCTAAATTCTCAAAATGTGAATTTTGGTTAAAGGAGGTCCACTTCTTAGGACATGTCATAAACAGGGATGGAATACATGTAGATCCAGCAAAGATTGAGGCGATTAAGAACTGGACTACTCCATCTACTCCAACATAGATTCGTTCATTTCTGGGTCTGGCGGGCTATTACAGGAGATTCATTACGAATTTCTCTAAGATTGCTTTGCCACTTACCACACTAACTCAGAAAAGTCAAGTGTTTATATGGGGACAGCAACAAGAAGATGCATTTCAACTTCTTAAACAGAAGTTATGCAACTCCCCTATCCTTAGTCTTCCAGAACGCAGTGATGATTTCATTGTCTACTGTGATGCTTCAAACCTTGGTCTCGGTTGTGTACTTATGCAACGGGACAAGGTCATTGCATATGCTTCAAGACAGCTTAAGGTTCACGAGAAGAATTACACTACTCATGACCTTGAGTTAGGGGCTGTGGTCTTTGCATTGAAGATTTGGAGGCACTACCTTTATGGTACTAAATGTGTCATCTATACAGACCACAAGAGCCTGCAACACATCCTTAATCAGAAAGAACTCAACATGAGACAACGACGTTGGGTTGAGCTTCTAACTGATTACGACTGTGAGATTCGTTACCACCCGGGTAAAGCCAATGTGGTGGCGGATGCTCTTAGTCGCAAGGAACCAGTCAAGCCAATTCGTGTAAGAGCCATGGAGATCAACACACAGCCAAACTTAAAGGATCTGATTCGCATTGCACAACAACAAGTAGTAACAGACAATCGACTTAAGGCTGACTTAGATTGCGGAATTGAGAAGAAACTCGAACCTCGATCTGACGGGGTGTTATATCTCAACGGCCGCATCTGGATTCCAAAGTCAGAAGAATTGCGCACACTCATCTGTGATGAGGCTCGTAAGTCGCGATACTCAGTTCATCCTGGAGCCGACAAGATGTATCAGGACTTGAGGACATCTTACTAGTGGCCGGGAATGAAGAAAGACATAGCACTGTACGTGGGAAAATGTCTTACCTGTTCAAAAGTCAAACCAGAACATCAAAAGCCTTCGGGACTTCTACAGCAACCTGAAATTCCTCAATGGAAATGGGAGCTAATTTCCATGGATTTCATAACCAAGTTGCCGAGAACTCCGCGAGGATTCGATTCGATTTGGGTGATCGTTGATCGACTCACCAAATCTGCTCATTTTCTCCCTATCCGAGAGGATTACAAAATGGAGAAGCTATCCACTCTGTACATCAACGAAATCATTGCACGTCATGGTACACCAACATCAATCATTTCTGATCGTGATAGTCGTTTCACTTCTCGCTTTTGGCAATCATTGCAAAAGGCTTTGGGAACGCGTGTTAATCTTAGGACGGCGTATCATCCCCAAACCGACGGTCAAAGCGAAAGGACCATCCAAACACTCGAGGACATGCTTTGTTCTTGTGTCATTGACTTCGGTGGAAGTTGGGACACTTATCTTCCACTCATTGAGTTTTCGTATAACAATAGCTACCATACAAGCATTCAATGTGCACCATTCGAAGCTTTATATGGTAGAAAGTGCCGATCACCGGTCTGCTGGACCGAGGTTGGTGACTCACAGGTCGTAGGACCAGAACTCATTCAGGAAACAACAGACAAAATCATAATCATTCAGTCACGGCTTAAGGCCGCACGAGATCGGCAAAAGAGTAATGCTGATCGACGTCAGAAACCGCTTGAGTTTCAAGTCGGTGACCGAGTCTTACTCAAAGTTTCTCCCTGGAAAGGCGTTGTCCGATTCGGGAAGATAGGGAAACTTGCACCAAGGTACGTTGGACCTTTTGAGATCCTGGAAAGGATTGGTCCCGTAGCCTACAAACTCAAACTTCCAGTGGAGCTAAGCAATGTTCATGATACTTTTCACGTATCAAATCTTAAGAAACGCTTGGCAGATCATGATGTTCAGATTCCACTGGAAGACATTCAGATTCAGAACAACATGCAATTCATAGAACGTCCGGTTGAAATCATGGATCATGGGGTCAAGAAACTTAAACGCAGCCGAATCCCGATCGTAAAGGTACGATGGGAGGGCAAACGCGGTGCTGAGTTCACCTGGGAACGTGAAGACCAGATGAAGCTTAAGTACCCTCATCTTTTTACAGTATCTTCGGCTAGTTAATTTCGGGACGAAATTCCCTTAACTAGGGGAGACTGTAACATTTGTACATTTAGTCATGATAGTCATAAACAGTGTTAGAACAGTGTGTGTCCATGTCCAGTTAATCAATGTGATTCATATGTTCCTTATGTGCTTGTGTGTTAGAATCTTTAATATTTGAGAACAAGTATGTATTATTAATTACAGTCGATTACACTAGGCAAGAACAGTATCGTGTTATATCGAAACAGTGGTGGGCAGCGAGAGTGAGCCCTACATATATACTGCGTTCGGTGTAACAGGAAAGTGTTAGTGCGTAGTGTTAAGATGAATATTATGACAATTAATCAAACAAAATCGTAATGCGTAAGCGAGACTGAGTATAGTTATGGGTGACGATCCATAATGATACGAATGTTGAACTTATAATTACGAGTAAACGGCTTTAAACATTTAATACGATCAGAAAATGTACGCGATTGCGGGTATACACGTAATTGTTACTGTTTAACGATCTGTTTTCGAACAATTAAGTATAATATTTTATTTTACATATTTACAATTTTGAAACTCATCATTTTGAGGAGTTTAATCAATTCTTTTATTTAATTCGCGTAAAATACGCGTTACGTTCCGGAAACGCGAACCGAGCGACCGAAACGGACCCGAATACCGCTCGGGCTATAAAAGCCTTGAAAGAGGCCATTTCCCTCATTTATTTCTCCAACAACCACTTCTCTCTCTAGAATTCCCGTCTACCCTCTCTCTCTCTAGAAAACCGAACTTCAAATGTGCGTATCTCCTTCGTTCCTTGACGGATTCCGGTGATTCTTGCACCCACGCGAAGCTCTCAATGAGTACTACAAGAAAGTACAGCAGATCGGAGGTTTCCACCAGCCAAGAACGAGGTATGAACCAAGGAAGTTTAGGGAAAATAGGGTTTTCTTGTGTGTCTTGTTCAAACCCGATTCAAAGCCGATTCTAGTAAGTTATTTTCAGTTTCGCACCTATAGCAACCCTATTCGAAGTTAACTTAACCTATATCGTGGCCTGGAAATGAGGATTCGATGAAGACGATGGTGAGGATGACAGGTTCGGGAGGTGCTCGATGCAATCAGCATGAAGCCGAACCATTAGGGTTTCCTGGCCGAACCTTATGGAACCCGCGAACCCTTGCATGGTTCGTTGACATGAAGCCGAACCCTAGGGAGTCCCACGAGCCTTCACCAACCATTTGATGACCAACAAACCCTCCAGTGCGAACCTTCTGCGAACCCTACATGACGATCACCCCACGAACCCTAGTCGCTGTTTCGGGTAAAAATTAACAAGTATAACTTTTAGCAAAACCGAATTAGTTTAGTGGGGTATCATGCTTAACAATTAATAAAATAGTTTAACAGTAATGTTTAACAAGAATATCCCTAAGGATCCCTAGGGATATTTCAGAATATAAAATAGAAAAAACAGCCAAACACACGAGATTTATACGAGGAAAAGCCCTTAATCCCTTAGGATTGCCGGCATAAAAACCTCGGGAGGTGACAATCGTCACTCTGCCTTGTTTATATTAAACTAACAAAGTAAATAGTACAAAGAAAGAGCACAAATGATCGATTGCTAAGTGTTGATTGTCTTCGAATGTGTATAACATTGTAAATGCAATTGCGAGTAGTGAAAAAGTGATCTGATGTGTGCGAGTTGTTTTCTAAATCGATCATAAGCCTCAATTTATAGTCAAAAATATACAATATCAGTCAAAAGTTGTTCCTTATAAATCGGTCCATTCTCCAATCATGCGTCGAACACTTCTTATGAACGTTGGCATGAATTCCACGTTTCTTCTTCTAGTTCCGGAAGAATAGGCATGCTTGTTACATAATCTGTTGACTTAATTCAAATATTAGTAGCACATGTGGAATTAAATAATAACAATAATATTTATATTATTATTATGCAGCAATCAAGTCATCAGATCACATAAAGTTATATACGCAAATATTCATAATTATCTTGAAATATTCCGTATCCCAAAATATTCTGAATTATAAGACAACTTTTTCCAGGTATAACAATTGCCCCCAAATTCTTATTACCGCTTCAATTGGTGGTAAGAATTTGAAAATAAACCGTTTGTTTTGGCTCTCATTTTAAAATTCAAATTTTAAACGTGATGTGGCTATTGACAGACGGTTATGAATATAGCGGTTTCCCACATATTCCAGCCGTTTTGTGTAGGATATAATGATCACATTTCTTCCACTTGATGCCATCATCTTCAATCGGATCTTGCTGTAAGTCTCTCTCACTTTCTTCTTCAAATTTTAATTTCTTCTTGAAAATGTCTAATTCATCTTCTTCCTCCGACTCCTATTCCGACGACTTTACCGATCAGAATATTTTAAGCATAAATCGTCAAAACAGAAATGTTTTTAACGATGACTGCATCGAATTAATGTGTCTTTCAAAAACCTTCCCCGACGAAACCATTTTTCACCCTTTTTCTGAAAATCTTAAGGCTGATCACGTTTCACCTACTTGGGTATGCTTTCCGGAGTACCCCTTTACTTTGGGTCTAATGTTTCCTTTCCCCGATCTCATCCTTAATTTTTTCTTGACTACCAAGCTCTGTTTCCCGCAACTCATGCCTATGGGGTGGCGCCTTCTCCATACTCTTGACCAACTAAACCATCACTTTGGTTTAGATATTGGTATTCCTGAAATTTCTTTGATGTATCAACTTAGGACCCACGGGTCATCTCGTTTTGTTCTTCAAAGGAGAAGTGGGGCTCCTATCTTAGTTCCTGGAATCACATTCAATGAAGATGAATGGAGGAATAGGTTCTTTTTCGTAAAAAGAAGTTCTATCCCTCATGGGGAAATTCTTCCTTTCAAATGGGTAGAAAAGGGTAGGATTCTTAGGGTTTTATTTTTTAATCAAGACTCGTGTTTATTTAATTTTAGCTTATTATGTTTTTATTTTGTTGTAGCTCCTAAATTCGAGTCACTCGTCGCAGAAGAAGAAAATAGCAGAAACAGAATCCGTTCCTTGTTGAAAATCGACGAACAGCACAGAAAATTTGGTGCTAACCTCGGAATAGTCACTCCAATGGCCTCTGGTATATTAAAAATATTTTGACATTCCTAAATATTCTTAGTTATTCCTAACTATTCTGATTTATTTCGCAGAATCTACTTTCAACCTTGAAGACCTCGACACCTTCTTTGCTGTGAAGAAGGAGAAAACCAGTCCTACTGCCCCCAAACCTCGTGCTATGACTACCCGCTCTTCAAAGAGTACCAAGAAACGCAAAGGGGTGGACACTGTGGATCTCGAGGAGCCGTCTGACCTGTCTATTCCTGATCTTCTAAAAAGGGTATATAAACTATTCTTTTTGGTTAATGATATATTCCTACATATTCTGAATGATCTCTATTTTGTAGGTCTCTGCTAAATACGCCTCAGAAAAAGAACAGAACGAGAAGCAGATTGAGGTCCTAGAAGATCAGAAGAAGATCTTCACAGCCAAAGCCGGTCACTTCGAGAAAGAGCTAACCAAGGTCAAAAAGCAAATGAAGGACATGGAAGCTACCTACAAGCTTCAATTCAAAGAGCATATTGATGGAGCCAAAAAATCTGCCGCCATAGCCGTATTAAGGGCCAAAATCCAGCTGGTGAATCAGGCCAAGACTGAAGGTGTGGATTCTTTGGCCAAGAATATGAAGGAGTGGGGCAAGATATTGGCGACCCTGGCTGGTGACAAGGCTGAAGCTTCTGTAGATGTGAATAAGGCTGGCGAGGTGGGGGAGACGAGCAAGGCAGGTGATGTGGAGGTGACAGGTGCGGAGGCTGGTGTTGTGGAGCAGGAGGTGACGATGGGCGATGAGGACAATGATGCGAAGGTCTGAGCCCATCTTTTTCAATGGTTGGTGTTTGTGTTTTCTGATGATGTAATGATTTTAAACAATAGCTCTTTAGGAAAGTCCCCTAGAATTGGGGCAGATAATATTAGAAGTCAAAGTGGAGGGACCATGAGTTTCATGGCGAAGCTTTGATCTTCTTTTTAACTTTTGTTTTAACATATCAAATGGAGGGACCATGAGTTTCATGGCGAAGTTTGATATGTTAAACTTTTAAATGTTTTTTGGATTGTGGATATAATAGCTAGGTTGGATTATATTTCAATGTTTCCTAACTTATTTTCAGATATCCTTAAATATTTTGGAATATTTTAAATTTAACAAATGCTATAATTCTGTTTGACTTGAGTTGTTTAACTCTTCATACGTCAAACATTTAAGTCAAGAATAGTTCTTCAATAGTTTTATCAGGTATTCTTAGGAATAAAAAATAATTAGGTATAGTCTTAAACTCAATCTGAATATCAAATATTATATCCAGTTTTGAATATTTATTTTAGAGTTTTTATTCATGAGTATAGTTATAATTTTTAAGACACGTTCGAATATTCATAAGCATTCATTAATTTAATTAATGTTCATAAAGATTAGATTTCGTAATTATTCATATGTTCAAATATGTTCACTATTTCTATTGAAGAGTATTTAGAGTGTATTTCAATGTGACGTAATTTATACTGGAGATATTTAGGAATAAACAAGGATATTTTAAGCTATTTTTAGCCTAATTTGACTAGTATCTCAATTGTATGCATGGTCGAAAATAATTTAGATATATGCTTAAAAATTATTGATGTAACATTTTGTATAAAGACAGATGTAGTGCATACCATCAATTATTAAAATATATTTCCAAATATTCAAAAATGAAAAATATCATAGTAAATTAGAAGAGTTAAGAAACAGGTACCAATTTCGGGAGATAGTAGATTTAGTTTGAAATCTTCTTCGTTCCTGTTATGATATCAAAAACATTCCATACCTGAATATCCCCAATTGTTTTGCGATATTCCTGAGTATCCTTGAAAGTCAGTCCTGCACAAATAGAAAAACAAGAAAACTTGGGACAAGCCCAAGATACTGGCGACAAGGCCGATTAAACTGGCGACTATGGCCGGAATACTGGCGACTAAGGCCGGAATACTGGCGACTAAGGCCGGAATACTGGCGACAAGGCGGAAATACTGGCGACTGAGGCCACTGGCGACTAAGGCCGGAATACTGGCGACTAAGGCCGGAATACTGGCGACAAGGCCGAGATACTGGCGACTGAGGCCACTGGCGACTAAGGCCGGAATACTGGCGACAAGGCCACTGGCGACTAAGGCCGAAATACGGGCGACTAAGGCCGGGATACTGGCGACTAGGCCGGAATTCGGAGGATCCCTGGTAATAGTTTTTGAAAATGAAATTGTCAGCCACTCATGCGTGTACTGTTCCCAAAATCTCCAACTATACCGGGATATTTCGAAGGATCCTTATTTATAGCCCTTGATAATGAAATTGTCAGCCACTCATGCGTGTACTGGTCCCATCATCTCAAACTATAATAGGATAAACGTGCGCAACTGGCGAGGGCATGAGCCCTAAGTCTTCATGAGAGACAAGAGTCTCTTGAGTTTTGATTTCAGGTCAAAACTTTGCAGCTGGACATAAAGTCAGTGCGGGGTCTTCATCAAGTTCTGATTTCAGGTCAGATCTTGGGTTAAGACATAAAGTCTCATCTCTTCTCAGCATCCAGTTTTGATTTCAGGTCAAAACTTTGCAGCTAGACATAAAGTCAGTGCGGGTCTTGATCAAGTTCTGATTTTAGGTCAGAACTTGGGTTAAGACATAAAGTCTCATCTCTTCTCCTGCTATACCTACAAAACAATAAGATTTTTGCATAGCTGGGAACCATGAATCCTGATGCTCCTCTTATGCTTGATTAGTGGCATGGTAATTAGGAATATACAAGAATATGTAGGCATATACAAGAATAATTATAAATATTCAGAAATAAGAATGCAGGGTATAACTTAATAAGTTTTAAATAAGGTATAACTTAAGATGAATGGCATTCCAAGATCTTGGAAGAGGTTCTCCTTCCATGTTGGTTAACTTGTATGCCCCTTTTCCAGCTTCGGAATCTATCTTATAAGGTCCTTCCCATTTCGGAGCAAGTTTTCCATCAGCTGGGTTGGTAGTATTCTGAAATGCCTTTCTTAGAACCAAATCACCAACTTGAAATCTTCGTATCCTAATATTCTTGTTATATGATTTGGCTATCTTTTGTTGATATGTGGCCATCCTTATTCTTGCGATATCCCTAAGTTCATCAATGGTATCTAGATCTTCGGATAGTATTTCCTTGTTGGATTCTAGATCTTGTAAGCTTGATCTTACAATGGGGACAACCATTTCAGTTGGGAGAACGGCTTCAGAACCGTATACTAAAGAGAATGGTGTCTGACCAGTCGCATTTTTTGTGGTTGTTCTATCAGCCCATAGAACAAATGGAAGTTCTTCAGCCCACTTTCCTTTCTTGGATCCCAACTTTTTCTTGAGGTTGTTGATTATGATCTTGTTACTTGATTCTGCTTGACCGTTAGCTTGAGGATGAACAGGTGTAGAGGTGATCATCTTTATGCCCCAGCTTTCACAAAAGTTTGTGGTCCTTTTGCCTATGAACTGAGACCCATTGTCACAAGTGATTTCTGCGGGTATTCCAAATCTAGTCAGGATATTCCTCTTTATGAATGAGATTACTTCTTTTTCTCTAACTTGTACAAAGGCTTCTGCCTCAATCTATTTTGAGAAGTAATCCGTCATAGCAAGCATAAACACCTTTCCTCCAGGTGCTTTGGGTAGTTTTCCTACTATATCCATTCCCCATTTCATGAATGGCCATGATGAGACTATTGGATGTAGAGGTTCAGCTGGTTGATGAAGTATATTGCTATGTCTTTGACAAGCATCACACTTCTGGGAATAAGACATTGCATCTCTTCTCATGGTTGGCCAAAAGTACCCTGTTCTCAGGATTTTTGAGAATAATGCTCTACCCCCAGTGTGATTTCCACAATCTCCTTCATGGATATCTTTCATCACTTCCAAACTTTCGGGTTTCTCCAAACACCTTAAGTATGGGCCTGATATTGATTTCCTATATAAGATATCTCGTATGATTGTGTATCTAGATACTTTTGCTTTAAAAGCTCTAGGATTTGTTTCTTCATCAGGTATTTTGTAGGATCAGATGTTCTCAATTGATTCAATAATAGAGTATAGCAGCGGAATTCAAAGTTGAATTAGCACAATCATAGCAAGAACAAAGTTCAATCAAACAGTAAAGCACAAGTTTGTTATAGAGAGAGAATTCTGTAAAAGGAATAATTCAATCAATCGCAATTACTTCGTTCAATTACAAAATTGTCAACTGCCCTTATATAAAGACAGTGACGTCTGATGATGTCACATGATGTTGACACCTAACAGACAAAACAAAACAAATGAAATAACTAAACTACTGAGAATGTCTACAACATCTGAAGACATTCTCTTACAACTACTGAAGTAATAAAACTAAAACATCTGATGAGTAAACTACTCATCAGACTTTTACAAGAACTGAAAGAAAACTACTGAAGACTAAACTACACACTACAACATCTGATGACTTACACTTCAGCTGTTGTATATCACTTCAGATCTTGTATCTTCTGTACATTGAATGTCAGCCGTTGTGTTCTTCTTCAGTTGTTATAAGTGCTGTGAGACTTAGAGATTTTTCTGATCAGGCTCATTGGTTCTTTTAGTCCAACAAACTCCCCCTGAACCAATGCATCCAAAAACCTCTAATTTATTTATGGTCTCACTTATTTACTCCCAGGCTGAAAGATAAGTCTTTTTCTTTGAGATCAGTATCAAAATGACCAGTTAAAGTGTATGCCTGATAATCAACAGCTTCCAAAAAATCTAACAAGCAAAATATGAGAGGGAACTCCATTGGGGAAATGGACTATGAGCATTAACCCCTCTCATTTAAGCTATTGATCATATACTAACCTGAAGGACTCCCTGACATATGCCTCAAGCAGTATTACCTTCTCTTCTGGAGTCAGCCTCTCAGGTTCACCTTCAAAGAAAGACTCAGGTCCATAATACTCAGACAAGTACCTGGCCGTTGTCCCATCATGTAGCTCAACTCTAGTAATCTCTCTGTATACAAACTCATCAGGATGCTTCCCTTCCAAAAACAGAGAAAGCTCATTTTGTTGAACATTTTCAAGTTTCTTATATACCAAGCCTTTCTTGATCATTTTGTTTTCTATAAACTTTGGAGCTTTTGAGCCTGAGTTGTACACACTCTTGAAGTCATTGATTATCTCCCAAGGATCAAGTACTGACCCAAGCATAATGTCAGCACTTAAGACCCTTCTGATTCTTCTGGCATAAGATGCTGGAGCCTCTCTCTTGTGTATCCTGTGAATGATTCTTGGATCAGGCCACATTCTAATCTGTTCCTTCCTATACTGGTAGGTGAACCTCAGAGCATACAACCTTTGAGCTTCTTTCTTCATTGCAATAATGGTTGATGTCTGAGGATATTCCTTGTCAACCATCTTTAAGATTTGCTCATCATGCTGTTTCTAGTTCTCTTCCTCTTCAAGCTTAACTTTTACTGCCAACATTTGAGATTCTGGTGTGATATTTGGATTTTGTCCAAATACCAGTGGCTTCTCAGGCACATATTTGGCAGGTAAAGTTACTTTCTTCTTTTGAATGGCCAGACTTAACCCAGTTGTTGCTGAATCAGGCTTTTGAACATTTGTTTTAATGACTGTAGAGATAGGCATCCTGTCTTCCTCATCTGAATCTTCCTCTTCTTCTTGAATTCTCAGTTGCCTTCTTTTCTTTAGAGGAGCCCTTACCTCAACACTTTCAATAGATTTCTCAACCTCACCCCTCTGAGTTTGATCTTCTTGTTCTTGCATCTCTTCTTGTTCAGTTTCTTGTAAATCAGAGATTGTAACTTGTTCTGCACTTGCCTTCTCAATGCTTACCTCAACTTCTTTATCACAAGATTCTTTATCTGCCTTTTCCACACCTTCAACATTTACATGTTCAACCTCCTCCTCAGCCCTGTTGGCAATCTCAGCAGGTTTATTCTTCTTCTGTCTCTTGTATGTAATTTGAATATCTGGAGATCTTTCAGAAGCAATATCTTCATTGTCAGACCTTTGCCTTTTGGAAGCTGAAGTTGTGACTGAATCTGTTCCTAACTCCCCCTTTTTGGCTGCAGGGGAAGAAGGAGTATGAAGAGTTGTAAGTCTGGCAGTCACAGCATCATCTACCATCTGCTGAATTTGAGATTTGGAGGGTAGCCTCTCATCAAGGGCTTGGGCAATGATAGTTTTCAGTAAAGGAGTGATGAGAGGGATGACATTTAGAAGGGCAGCAGCTAATGCCTCTGGGGGGCTAGAACCCAAAGGATTAGTGCCTGAAGCAAAGGCTGGTGGCATTTGAAATTGTGAAGTAGTGGTGGAAGTGTTTGGGTGACCTTCAGGATGAGAAGGTGCCATCTGTGGGGTAATTGGGGAAGATGGACTTTTGTCCTTGGACATTTTGGTGAGTAGCTCATTGAGTCTACATACCTCAGCCTCAAGGATTTGATTCTGCTTTAGAACCTCAGCAAGTGTGCTTTGGTCATCAGTAGCCTTAGCTAAATCAGCTGACCTCCTGAGAATATCAGGATCTACCTGAGTTGAGTGTGGCTCAACATGATCAGGTGCCCCTTTTTCTTGGTTCTGGGGACTTCCAACCTCAGGGGTAACCCCTTCATCAGTTGTTGCCTCTGACAAGGTCTTAGCAATGGTACCACTATCAATCACTCCAAATGATGGAGGTGATGAAGTAGCAGCCTTGTCAGATATCAGAATCTCTCTTTCCACACTAGGAGATCTGATGTGGTAGTCATAATCCTGTGGCTTATCAGAGACACTTTGATCCTCCCCCTCAATGTTGGAGCTAATCCCAGTAGTGATAGGTGTCTGGGAGGGGATAGGTGTGTTCAACTGATCCAGGATGTTTTCAATAACAAAAGTGGGGCTATTTGGGGTGGTTTCCATAGGAATTGGCTTTGAAAGAGAGTGCACCCGGGGAGATTGGTGCTGTTCAATAGAAACCTTTTCAAATGAAAGAGGTTCTAGAGATGTGTCTGCCCCTACAAAGGTTGCTCCAGGATCCTGTTGAGAGGAAACCTGGGCGGTTTGAGCTGGTAGAGTCTGATGGACCACTGGTTGACTACTCCTAGTGGCCATGTCATGCCTTGGTGAGGCATGGGCAGACTCAGGGGACTCATTTCCCTGAGCAGCCTTTTTGGGCTTTGTGGATTTGGGTTTGGAGGGGACTTTGGATTTGGATTTTGTGGTGGAGGCTGTGGGTTCCCTCTGCTTGGGTTTTAGCTTTCGGGCAGCCTCTTTGAGAGTGGTGTTTGTGTTGTGTCGGGAATATACTTCCAACAAAACTGCTGGAGCAGAGATCCCCTGACCAACAAGGCCATTTTGCTGAAGCTGTTTCTCTATGATGGCCATGATGAAACGTGGATAGAGTAGCCATCTAGAAGAAACAGGCTTAGCAGCATGTTCAGTTAATTCAGAAAACAGGATTTGAGAAAAATTTAATTTTTGAGATTCAAGGATTGAATACAATACCTGTTGCCATCTGGAAGACATTTGGTCCCATGAAGAAGACTTCGGAGCCAAGCATATGTTGATCATATGAAATATTAGGCGCTCTGGGTCATTGAAGTTCTTCTTGTACAGAGTGGAATCACTTAGGTCACCTTGGTATTCATGACTTGTGAAACAGAGGTCAAGTTGGTTCTTTGGGAATTGGGTGACCAGATTAGCATCATCAAGCTGAAGAACCTCCCTTAGTTCAGCTGGGCTTATGTGCACGTTATGACCATTGACAGTGGATCGAAGAGAGATTACTCCTGTGCCAACATTGATCAGTTCCACATTCATCCAGAATTGATGAATAGAGTCGACATATAGGGTTGGATTGATGAGAAAAGCAGTTTTGAATTGAGAAGCATTCATCAAATCCACAGCTTCATCAAACTTTGACCAGAAGGAGGATTTGGTCAGATAGGCAATGGAGTTATGACGCGGTTTCAAGGTTACGGACGCCATGGATGCAAAGACTGGAGAGGGAAAATAGGTTTTTGAAAAAGATGGAAAGTTCTGAGAAAGTGATAATGAAACAACTGAAGAAGGTTGAGTTAAATAGAGAAAACAACAGAAGTTAAAACAACTGAAGAGTAAAATTACTCATCAGGTGTTGTCGACAGTTTTGTTCAGCAGTTGTTTTCATCAGTTGTTCATCAGACTTTGTAGAAATTTTGTTCATCAGAACTTGTGAACAATTTGTTCATCAGAACTTGTAAACAATTTGTTCATCAGAACTTGTAAACAATTTGTTCATCAGAACTTGTGAACAATTTGTTCATCAGAACTTGTGAACAATTTGTTCATCAGAACTTGTAAACAATTTGTTCATCAGAACTTGTAAACAATGTTTGACCTTCAGTACTTAGTGAATCAATACTCATCAGTTCTTGTAACTTAGAGTATTAGAAAAGGTCATATCTTTCCTTGAATCAGTACTTTTGATATGTATCAGTATTTACTGAAAATATCAAAAAGTTTCAAGGTAAAAAAAAATTTTATTTGAAAAGAAAAATTGAAAATATTTTTGGGTTTTTGAAAAGAAATTAAAATTTATTTGATGAAAAACCAACCTATTCAAGTTGCAGCATACCAAGCCTTAGAACTAAATTTTGAAAAGTTGAGGTGTCTAAAGGCTTAGTAAAGATGTCTGCAAGCTCATCAGCACTAGGAACAAACTTTGGATCAATCAGACCCTTTTCATAACAATCTCTTATAAAATGATGTCTGATCTCAATGTGTTTAGTCCTAGAGTGCTGAACTGGATTCTTGACAATACAAAGAGCTGAAGCACTATCCATTAACAATGGTGTCTTCAGTTCTTTGATGCCATAATCCAAGAGTTGAGACTGAAGCCAGAGAATTTGTGAAGTACAACTTGCAGCAGCAATGTACTCGGCTTCAGCAGTGGAAGTGGCTACAGATGTTTGTTTCTTACTTTGCCAAGAAACCAGACAATTTCCGAGAAATTGACACCCACCAGAAGTAGATTTTCTTGAGAGTTTGCATCCTGCATAGTCACTATCAGAAAAAGCAACTAGCTTGCAGGAATGTCCAGTGGAATACCATATTCCCAGAGATAGAGTGCCCTGCAAGTATCTGAAAATTCTTTTCACAGCAATTAAATGAGATTCTTTAGGTGCAGCCTGAAATCTAGCACAGACACAAGTGGCAAACATAATGTCTGGCCTTGATGCAGTTAGATACATCAAAGAGCCAATCATACATCTATAAAGAGTTTCATCCACTGAAGTACCTTTCAGATCAGCATCAAGTTGTGTGGTGCTGCTCATGGGGTTAGAACATGGTTTACAGTTTTGCAAATCAAATTTCTTTAACAGCTCTTTTGTGTATTTTGATTGGTGAATGAAAATTCCATCAGGTTTTTGTTTAATTTGAAGACCCAAGAAAAACTGTAGTTCCCCCATGGCACTCATTTCAAAATTTTTGGTCATAAGCTCAGTGAAAGCATCACACAACTTTAGATCAGATGAAGCAAATATGATGTCATCAACATAAATTTGAACAAGTAGCTTATGCTGTCCTACATTCTTTATGAATAAAGTTTTATCAATGGAGCCTCTAGTGAAATTATTTTTGAGAAGAAAAGTGGATAAAGTGTCATACCAGGCTCTAGGTGCTTGTTTCAGCCCATAAAGAGCTTTATCAAGCTTGTACACCCAATCAGGATGTTTATTGTCCTCAAAGCCTGGAGGTTGACACACATACACTTCCTCTTTTATTTTACCATATAAGAAAGCACTTTTGACATCCATTTGAAAAACTTTAAGTTTATGTAAAGCAGCATATGCTAAGAACAACCTAATTGCTTCTAGTCTGGCTACAGGGGCAAAAGTTCATCATAATCAATACCTTCTTCCTGAGAAAACCCCTGTACAACCAGTCTAGCTTTGTTTTTAATGATTTGACCATTTTCATCTGTTTTATTCCTAAACACCCATTTTGTGCCTATTGCACACTTACCTGGAGGTAAAGAAACCAGCTCCCAAACTTGTTGCTTCTTGAACTGCAATAGCTCCAACTGCATTGCCTCCACCCATCCAATGTCTCTAAGTGCTATGTGATAGTTCTTTGGCTCTTGTTGACTGACAAATAGAGCATAAAGACAAAAGTTGGATAATTGACTTCTTGTGGAAACACCAGCAGAAATATCACCAAGAACTTGAGATAATGGATGATCCTTCAGTTCTTGATATGGAATAAGATCAGTGCAAGTGTTTGCTGGAGGAGCAGATGCTGCAGTTGAAGAAGATTCAGGAAAAACAGCAGCAGGAATTTCAAAGGATTAGAAGATGCCAGAATTTCATCAGCATTTGTATTGAGGAACAGCTGGAGCAGGAGGAGCATCTGATTTTGCAGATGTAGGCAGATTATCACTGAATCTGAACAAATGAGTACTTTCATCTTCATCATCAGGACTTCCTTGTGTGGTTTCTGTAGAAGCTTTTGGTGGATCTGCTGGAAGTACCTCATGTGCTTCAACATTAGGCTCAACTGGAAATTCATGTTGCAAGATGTTAAGATCAAACATCTCAGCAGGATTTTGAGGAATGGAATCTTTGGGACATTCATTGAATTTAACATGAAGAGTTTCTTCAACAATCTTTGTTCTACAATTAAACACCCTATAAGCCTTGCAAGTTGAAGAATATCCAACAAAGTATCCTGCATCAACTTTGGAATCAAATTTGGTAAGTTGATCTTTGGTGTTAAGAATATAGCAAGGACACCCAAAAGCTCTGAAGAAGGAAATCAAAGGAGTTAAAGAGTGAAGTATTTCATATGGAGTCTTCAACCATCTTTGATTCACCAAAACTCTGTTTTGCACATAGCAAGCTGTATTAACAGCTTCTGCCCAGAAGGTTAGTGGTAAACCAGAATCTGCAAGCATTGTTCTGGCAGCTTCAATCAAAGTCCTATTTTTCCTTTCTACAACTCCATTTTGTTCAGGAGTTCTGGGAATACTGTACTGTCTCTGAATTCCCTTTGACAGATAAAATTCATCCAGAAGGTGATTTCTGAATTCAGTGCCATTATCACTCCTAACACACTTGATAGGAATAGAATATTGTTTTTCAGCAAACAACACAAAATTCATAATAGCCTTGGCAACCTCACCTTTTGAGTGTAAGAAGAAAGTCCAGACAAACTTTGAATAGTCATCAACAATAACTAGACAATACTTCTTCTTTGCCATAGACATTATCTGCACTGGACCAAACAAATCCATGTGCAGTAGTTGCAGGCAACCAGTGGATTTGGAATCTCCAATTGGAGGAAAAGAGACTTTGTGTTGCTTTCCTTTCAAGCAGGCAGTACAATTCTCATCACAACTAAAGTCCTTTAAAGGAAGACCTCTAACCAAACCATGTTTCACCAATTGATTCATGTTTTTGATGTTCACATGACCTAATCTTCTATGCCACAGATTTGATTCCTTGAAAGAGGCCTTAGAGAATAAACAAGGATGACCCTTGACAGAGATTTTCTTAGATAAATCAAAGGCATATACCTTTCCCACTCTGTTAGCCTTAAGAAGTGTATACTCATCTAAAACTTTGCTAATCAAAGGCATCACATCAGAAGATAAAATCCTACAATCTTGCTTAGTGAAAAGAGAAACATGACCCTTATCACACATTTGACTAACACTCAGAAGATTGTACTTAAGATTTTCAACATGATTCACATCATCAAACCTAATTTCACCATTTGTTACCATACCTTTCCCAATAATGTAACCCTTAGTATCATTGCCAAAGGATACAAATCCCTTCCTTCCAGTAAAATAATTTTGAAGGAGTGATCTGCTCCCAGTCATATGCATGGATCCTCCACTGTCAACATACCAGATGCTATTTTGGCATGCTGAAGGACCCTGCATACAACAACAAACTCAGTTAGACTTTGGGACCCAAACCATTTTGGTTTTGGGTCTGTTAACACATGAATAAACAAAATGAGCAGTGTCAGTTGAAGCAACACTTGAAGCATTCTTATCAGAAGATTTTGCTTTGACTTTTGATTTTGATTTCTTTTTATGAAATGAATCAACAGATGCCTCTGCCAGATTGACTTTTCCTAGCAGTTGTTGCATCATTAACATCAGTTGATTGTGATTTTGTGTCAAGATTTTGATTTCATTAGACACATTCTGACCTGACTTTGGATTTTTGGGTTTTAACACCTTAGTTTCTTTAACTGATGAAGAATTTTTCAAGTGTTGTTTCTTTGAATCTGGAACCACCTCCTTACCTTTCTTGAACTTATTTGATTCAGTTCCATGTGAGGTGTTTCCAGTCTTTGAACTGACAGATGATTCTGGTACAAACTTGGAACGAAATTCAGTTTTCATTTTGAGAATGTTTTTGTTTTTATGCTTTATTTTGTTGAATTTAGAACCTTTTCTGTACCAGCATTCATCAGTGGAATGATTAAACAGCCTACAAATTTCACAAGGCACCCTCTTTTGCTTTCCCTTGTGATTATCTACAAGTACTGATGACTTAGATACTGAGTTTGTTCTTCAACACATTTGGAACATCAGTATTTGTAGACAAATTGACAACAGCTGATGTGCTGACAACCTCTGCGAGGTATTTTTCAGCACTTTCTATCAACCCTTTTCCACTTATCAGTAGTTGTACCATCAGCTTTTTCTACAACTACTTGATGGTGATTCTGACTTATCAGAAGCCGTGCATCTTTCTCTCCAGTGCCATATACCCATCTGACTTAACCTTAAAACCAGTTTTATTTAATTCTTTGAAACCTTTTCATCAGGGTTAATCTCAATTAAAAACACTATCCTGACATGTTTCATCCTGGATAACATTTGTACATCCAAGAATAAGAATAAGTTTCAATGTCAATAGTTTCAGACTCGATTTTGCAGGCACTTAATCACTTTCAAATGATTATTCAGCATTAGACTTTTCTGAAGATTTGGTGGATTGTATACACTGTCTCCTTCAGACTCACATTAAGATTTTTTGGTGTATAATCAGTTGGAGGAGCAGTGTGATTGTATCCAATACCAAACTTCACATTTGATGCTGTTTGCTTGTTTAACAGCAACTCAACCCCTTGCAAGATTCAACCCATCTTGCACATTCTACTTGGGTTGCTGCAAGTGTTTGTTTTAGATATTATGCTTCACAAGCATGACTTCCACTCTAGCTTTTTCATCAGATAACAAACATTTGAGTTTATAAATTTCAGACTCTTTTTCATTTAAAGCTTTTTCAAACTCAGTTTTGTTTTTTTAGCCACAGCCTTCTCTAATTCAAATTTCTCATTTATCAATTCTACATTTATTCCCTAATGGAAGCAAACGCTGAAATACATGACTCTGAGCATAACTTAGCTTTTGATTCAGAAGATACCTGTGATGTTGAAGAAGATTGACAAGAGTTGTCAGTTGAATCAATAGCCATCAATGCAAGATTTCCAAAAGATTGTCTCCACCATGTGGACCATTTTCAGAGTAAGGCTGCATGTTGAAGTCAGATAAATCATCAGGTAGACTACTCCAATCAACTACTCCAGGAGTAAAGAAACTCTGATGCTGTTGTTGTTGAGACTGTTGATTGGTTTGAGATTTGCTGGGATCAGAAGAGCAGGTGATTGTGAAGGAATTAATGCTGGAGTGTGTGTAGGTTGAGGCATGTAAAAACAAGGATATGGATATGACATGGGATTTTGTGGAACAAAGTGAGCTGGATAGAATTGTTGTTGACTAGTACCAGAGGATTGTGGTCCTTTGCTTGATGTGTTGTTGCTTGGAAAAGTCACAAAAGGTGCAGCAGAGTTAGAGCCAGTAGATTTGCACTCCCTAGCAAAGTGACCAAGTCTGTGACACTTATGGCACCTCAGCTTCCCTTTGTCAAATCCAACCTTGGTTTTGCCAGATAATCCAGGGAACTTTCTTCCTGTTCGTTTATGGAACTTTTGTGATCTGATGTTGATTAATGCCATTTGACTCAAAATGTCCATCTCCTCTAGATCATCATCCGGGATTCCTTTCAAATCATCCATCACAAACACAAGTTATCACCATAATTTCCTGCATTACCATCAACTCCCACAAAAGCATTTGTCTGAATTGTTAGTAGAAAAATCAATATGTTCATCATAAGAACATTCAGACCCATTAAACTCTGACTCCTGACCTATCAAAGCAGTGTTACCAGGAATAAAATCATCAGCAAGTTTTCCAGATGAAGACAGTTTTCTCTTCTGTTCTACCTCTCTCTCAAATGTTAAGAGTTTCCCATGAAGTTGGGTGAGAGACAGATGTTCTAAAGTTGCACTGGAGCGTAGGATAATAGTATAAGTATCCCATCTCTCAGGCAGTGATCTGAGAAATCTGTTATTCATCTGACTATTAGTATATTCTTGCTTAACCATTTTCAGCTCATAAATTAAACATGAGAACCGCTCAAATTGTTGAGTCAATGATTCACCCTTTCTGTGAGAAAATGTCTCATACTGCTGAGCAAGGATTTCTCTTGTGTTTGCTAAAACCTCATCGGTTCCACCGAATTGTTCTTTCAGTGCAACCCAGAGATCATGAGCAGTATCATGATGCATCAAGCCAGAGTAAATCTCATTCGGCAAAGCCATGGCCAGAATACCATGAGCTTTCGCATCAATTTCAAACAGTTTGATATCCTCATCCGAATACATATCCGAAGGTTTCGGAATCATTAGTTTAGTTTCAGGATCAGTAATCATGGGTTTATAAGGACCATGCACTACAGATTTCCAACATCCTGCGCTGTTAATTGACAGGTGATGTAGCATTCTACATTGCCATATGTTGTACTCACTCCGCACAAGCAACGGAGGCTTGGTTGCGGAGCCTGTATTGTGCGGATCATTGTTTGGAGTCGTCATGATCACAGATTCAAGCAATTAGACACAAGCTAATGCAAATTTCGATCAATTGATTCAAAACAAATTAATATTGAAGGACAAATCAACAGAAGTTAACAGAAAACTTCAATCTATAACAAATTCTTACTTAATCAGCTAATTTGATCAATTAGAGAACAAATTTGAGCAGTTTCAGAGATCAATTATTTAATCGATCAATGATTAACCTGCTCTGATACCAATTGTAGGATCAGATGTTCTCAATTGATTCAATAATAGAGTATAGCAGCGGAATTCAAAGTTGAATTAGCACAATCATAGCAAGAACAAAGTTCAATCAAACAGTAAAGCACAAGTTTGTTATAGAGAGAGAATTCTGTAAAAGTAATAATTCAATCAATCGCAATTACTTCGTTCAATTACAAAATTGTCAACTGCCCTTATATAAAGACAGTGACGTCTGATGATGTCACATGATGTTGACACCTAACAGACAAAACAAAACAACTGAAATAACTAAACTACTGAGAATGTCTACAACATCTGAAGACATTCTCTTACAACTACTGAAGTAATAAAACTAAAACATCTGATGAGTAAACTACTCATCAGACTTTTACAAGAACTGAAAGAAAACTACTGAAGACTAAACTACACACTACAACATCTGATGACTTACACTTCAGCTGTTGTATATCACTTCAGATCTTGTATCTTCTGTACATTGAATGTCAGCCGTTGTGTTCTTCTTCAGTTGTTATAAGTGCTGTGAGACTTAGAGATTTTTCTGATCAGGCTCATTGGTTCTTTTAGTCCAACATATTTTCCCTGTTTGAAGGTAGTTCTTGATAGGGATAGTCCAGGATATTTCACGTGCTTCTGAGTGATGAACTTCGGTATTCTCGGGTTCATTATCCTGATCTATATCCTGCATATCTATCGCTGGCACTGTTGCAAAAATCGGTGTTCAAGGCCGAGTACTCCCCAAGTACTCGCTCCAAGGAGTTGTTCCGAGGCCGAGTATTTTCTGAGTATTACCCGAGTACTCCCGCCTAGGGCTGAGTACTGCCCGATTACTCGCTCTAAGGAACTATTCCAACCTAGGAGCACCTAGCGACTTTTGCAACCTTGATCGCTGGTCTTAAAATGTGTAGGATAGGAATATTAATATCTTCAGGGATTCTTAGGGATGATGCTAAGTTTGCCAATGCGTCCGCTTCAGCATTCTCATCCCTTGGTACTTGAGCGATATCGAAGTTGTAAAAATATCCTGAAATATCCTTAACTATTTCTAAGTATTTTGCCAATTTATCTCCTTTAGTCATGTAAGAACCGTTAAATTGATTGGCTATTAGTAGGGAATCGACAAAAACATGTAAGTTTCTAATGTTCATATCCCTAGCTAATTGAAGTCCTGCTATTAGGGCTTCGTATTCTGCTTCATTGTTAGTTGCTTGAAATTCGCAACTGATCGATTGGGGTATTATGTCCCCCTGTGGCGATTTTAGTATAATGCCTAGTCCTGTTCCTCTTATATTCGAAGATCCATCTGTGAACAAAGTCCACTCACCAGTATCCTCATCTAAGAGTTTTACTTCTAGATCCACTTCTGATTGTAGATCACTACTAAAATCAGCCACAAAGTCTGCTAAAGCTTGTGACTTGATTGCTGTCCTTGGTTCATAGATCAAATCATAGGTGCTGAGTTTAACGGACCATTTTGCCATCCTTCCTGACAGCTCAGGTTTTCTCAGTACAGATTTGACAGGATAATTTGTTTTAATGTGTATTCTATGTGTTTCAAAGTAATGTCTTAGCTTAGTTGATGCCATAACCAAAGCTAAAATTATCTTTTCTAAATGAGAATATCTAGTCTCAGCATCTACTAAGCTTTTACTTACATAGTACACAGGGTGCTGTGATCCCTGATGATCCTTAACTAACACAGCACTTACAGTGGTTCGGGATACTGCTAAGTATAGTGATAGTGGTTCACCATTTTCTGGTCTCATGAGCAACGGTGGTGAAGATAAATATCCCTTCAGATCCTGAAGTGCTTTCTCATGCTCTTCATCCCATTGGAACTTCTTATTCTTTTTAAGGATATCGTAGAATCCTTTAAATTTTTCAGAAGACCTTGAGATGAATCTATTGAGTGCAGCTATTCTTCCGGTTAATCTTTGCACTTCTTTTATGTTCTTTGGGGACTTGAGGTTTAAAATTGCTTGAATTTGTTCAGGGCTAGCCTCTATTCCTCTTTTAGTGACCATATATCCCAAGAACTTTCCTGATCTTACCCCAAAATGACACTTAGATGGGTTAAGTTTCATATTGTAGTGGTCCAGGATATCGAAAGATTCCTGAAGATCCTTTAGGTGATTCTCAGTT
The DNA here is from genome assembly GCA_009363875.1 of Mikania micrantha. NCBI lineage: Eukaryota > Viridiplantae > Streptophyta > Magnoliopsida > Asterales > Asteraceae > Mikania > Mikania micrantha. The sequence continues at coordinate 32,275,470 of CM018687.1, forward strand.
ATTTTCGATTTGACCACCATATCATCAATATATATTTCTATAGTGTCCCCCAGTTTCTCTTTGAACATCATGTTAACGAGTCTCTCGTATGTGGCTCCAGCATTCTTCAAGCCAAATGGCATTGCTGTATAGCAATATATTCCTGTTGGCATCATGAAAGCTGTGTCTTCTTGGTCCGAAGGTTCCATTTGAATTTGTTGAAAGCCTGCTGATGCGTCCATGAAAGTTAACATTTCATGTCCTGCTGTTGCATCTACCATGGAATCTATATGTGGTAATGGAAATGGGTCTTTAGGACAAGCCTTGTTGAGGTCTGTGTAATCTACACAAACTCTCCATTTTCCATTCTTCTTTTGAACCACGACTACGTTGGCTAGCCACTTTGGAAATTTCACCTCTCTAATCATTTTTGCTTTTAGGAGTTTCTCTACTTCCTCTTGAATCATTAGATTTCTTTCGGGTGCAAACTTCCTTCTCTTCTGGTGGACAGGCTTAATATTCCTATCTATTCCTAATTTATGTGTAATCACATCTGAGGATATTCCTGTCATATCCTCATGTTTCCATGCGAATGTGGAAACTCTTGATTTCAGAAAAGAAATCAGTTTCTTTTCAATATCCTCAGGGATACTAGTTCCTATAAGGACTTTTACCTCAGGATCATCGGGATTTAAAGGTATTTCCTTTACTTCTTTTTCCCTATATTCCTGAGTATCCCCAAGGTCGCACTTTGATTGCTACGCGGGTGAGGGCCTAGTTGTTCCCTTCATTGAAGACGAGTAGCACTCCTTGGCTTCCTGCTGGTCACTGTTGATCTTCACCACTCCCCACGGTGTCGGTAGCTTAACACATTGATGGTAGGTCGAAGGGACTGCTTTCATGTCATGTATCCAAGGTCTACCTAGTATAATATTGTAATAGGAAAGGGAATCTATAATACAAAAGCGTTGCATAGAGTTTACCCCCTCGATGTATACCGGTAGTTTGATTTCTCCAACAGTGGCTTTAGTTTCGCCACTAAACCCGACTAGGATCAGAGATTTAGTCATTATCTCTGATTCAGGAATGTTCATCCTTTTTAGTGTTTCTAATTGGATGATGTTGACCGAGCTTCCCCCATCTATCAGTATCCTGCGTACATAGTGGTTAGCGACATATAAAGTAATGACTAACCCTACATGGTGAGGATCCAGGATATCCTTGCGGTCTTGTTCTTCAAAAGACACCACTGTTTCAGTGGTGAGTGTTGATGTCTTTGTGGGTCTCTCTCCGTTTTCCATCTTGGCTTCTTTAGCATGTCTTCTAGCTGCAGAATAAGAGGTACCACAAATATCAGAACCACCAGAAATAAAGTTGATTACCTTTGCATCTTTAGGTGGAGATGTTGCTCTTTTTGGGAATCCGTTGGGATCCTGTCTTCTTTCTTTCTTCTTTCCCAGTAGTTCTTTAAGATGACCTTTGCTTAGTAGGTAGCTTATTTCCTTCCTTAATGCAATGCAGTCTTCCGTTATGTGGCCGAAGTCCTCATGAAAGGCGCACCACTTGGATTTATCCCTTGTCGCAAACTTCTTTTCCTTTGGTGGCCACCTGGCTTTTTCACCTAAATCCTGCATGCCACACATTAATTCGGGGATATCAACAGAAAAACAATATTCTGATATCCTGGGATATTCTTCGTCATCCTCATCTTCTTCCACAGAGTTTATCTTGTGGCTATCGGTCTTGTAGTATGGCTTAGATTTGAATGATTTGCTGTTAGGTGAATCCAATTTTCTCTTTCCTTGATCATTGGGAGGCGTCGTAGTGATCCTCTTCTGGATTTCCTTATCATCCTCCAATCTTATAAACCTCAAGGCACGGTTTCGAACTTCGTCCATGTTCCTGCAGGGGTTCATAACCAAATCATCATAAAATGGTGAGTCCCTTTGTAAACCCATCTTAAATGCTTGAACAGCCGTAGTGATATCGAGATTAGGGATATCCAGGGATTCTTTGCCAAATTTGTTGACATAACTTCTGAGGGATTCGTCGGATCCCTGGGTTACCCTATAGAGATCACTAGTCAGCCTTTCAAATGTCCTGCTACAAGAAAACTGATTGTTAAACATATTAATTAGGTGAGCAAATGAAGTAATAGAGTAGGGAGGAACGTTAAGCAGCCATTTCTGGGCTGCCCCTGTTAGTGTTGAACCAAATCCTTTACATAAGCATGCTTCCTTCAGATGCGGGGGTATAGGGTTAGTTTCCATTCTTTCCCTATATTGCGCCACATGTTCTTCAGGATCAGTGGTTCCATCATACAACTTCATCGTTGGAGTTTGAAATCTTTTCGGGATTTCAGCATCACATATGGGTGGAGCAAATCTGGATATCCTGTGAGTGGTTGTTGGTACTTCCGGGATAGGTTTGACTATTCCTGGTACAGTTGAGATCATATCCCGGAGTTTTTGTATTTCCTTGGCCACTTGAGGAGATATCCCTGAATCCTGCGAAGAACCAAGATTAGTAGTTTCAAATGGAGAATAATTATAAGTGTTGCTAGTAATGGGAGTTAGATAAGAAGTTCCCGGGATATTCGTATCATCCTGAGATATCCTTAACCCTTGAGATCCCGATGGATCTCCCAGACTAGTCTGCATAGGAATAAAGTCTCCAGAGTGGTTTCCGGATATCCCTGATGTCCCAAAATCAAGGATTTTTGGAATTATTGGAGTAGTAGTCTCTGGCCGTTTATTCTTTTCAGCCTTCAAATTCTCCATTTCCTTGAGAAGTCTTTGATTCATGCGTTGCTGATCGATCATTTGCTGCTGTACCTGTTGAAACATATTCAAAATGTCGTCATTAGAGATTAATATGGGGGTTGAAGTGGTCATCTTTGTCGATGGAGTACTAGCAGCAACAAAAGTGGTCTTCTTTCCAGAACTTTCTGGTTTCTTCGTGAAAACAGGGATCTGCGAGGACACGTTAGTAGTAGTAGCAGAGACAATAGGTAATGAAGAGGTTGATCTCGGTTGTGAAGCCATTTCTCACTGTCTTTTTTGAAAGAACGCCTTTAAACAAGGTTTTAATTATGAAAAACACAGATTTGCCCCACGGTGGGCGCCAAATTGTTTCGGGTAAAAATTAACAAGTATAACTTTTAGCAAAACCGAATTAGTTTAGTGGGGTATCGTGCTTAACAATTAATAAAATAGTTTAACAGTAATGTTTAACAAGAATATCCCTAAGGATTCCTAGGGATATTTCAGAATATAAAATAGAAAAAACAGCCAAACACACGAGATTTATACGAGGAAAAGCCCTTAATCCCTTAGGATTGCCGGCATAAAAACCTCGGGAGGTGACAATTGTCACTCTGCCTTGTTTATATTAAACTAACAAAGTAAATAGTACAAAGAAAGAGCACAAATGATCAATTGCTAAGTGTTGATTGTCTTCGAATGTGTATAACACTGTAAATGCAATTGCGAGTAGTGAAAAAGTGATCAGATGTGTGCGAGTTGTTTTCTAAATCGATCATAAGCCTCAATTTATAGTCAAAAATATACAATATCAGTCAAAAGTTGTTCCTTATAAATCGGTCCATTCTCCAATCATGCGTCGAACACTTCTTATGAACGTTGGCATGAATTCCACGTTTCTTCTTCTAGTTCCGGAAGAATAGGCATGCTTGTTACATAATCTGTTGACTTAATTCAAATATTAGTAGCACATGTGGAATTAAATAATAACAATAATATTTATATTATTATTATGTAGCAATCAAGTCATCAGATCACATAAAGTTATATACGCAAATATTCATAATTATCTTGAAATATTCCGTATCCCAAAATATTTTGAATTATAAGACAACTTTTTCCAGGTATAACAGTCGCCATGCACGAACCCTCGGGATTACCATCAGCCGAACCTTCATTTGATGACCAAACCTTTGCCAGTAGGCGAACCCTAACTCACTGGCGAGCCTGCATGTGGTCATCTTGTTCACGAACCCTTGGTCTACGGCGAGCCTTCTCAAACCTATAGGGTTCGTTGCATGCAAGCCGAACCCTCTGATCTGATGACTTCCACGAACCTTGCAAGCACATCATGAGCCGAACCCTGGTGGCTGGAGCATGACCGGCGAACCTAACCCTATGAACCTAAAAGGTTCGCTGCTAAGAGGATTGGCCGAGACCCAACATGCGATTTTCTTAACACTTCTTGGCCCAATCGATTGCTTAACTTTGGCACACATTAGAATGAGCCCAATTCAATCCCATCCGGCCCAAAAAAATCATACTTGGCCCATGTTATTCCCTTTGATTCACATAGTGTCTTTCGACCCATGATGAGTTTTAAGTTGGCCCAATATCACATTCTAATGGTCCTTGTTAACCTAAGAAGCCCATGGACTTTTATTTAAGCCTATCATAATAATGGGCTTAAGGCCCAATGATTTGCCCACAACTTAAAATAGTTGTGAGTTAATTTTATTTGGGTTAAATTGTAACTCAACATAATCATGAGGCTAATTCATAATATCAAGGTCGTAAAACAATTGGAACATCTTTTCACAATACATGTTAATCAAGGGTTATCAAGTTCACAAACACTTGTCATTTTATGCATAAGATTGTGCATAAAAGAAACATGACATCTCTTTTCATGAATCATTGGTCAATCAAGTGACTCAAATCATAACTTTCAAGTTTTCACAACAATCATAATCATGAGAACAAGTCAATCAATGAATCAAAATCTATACAACTATAAATCTTATATCTTATGTATGATTACAATGATATAGGAACCAGTTAGAAGTCCTGTTTGCTACTTGCTAATTGTTATAGTTCAGAGTCAACTGTAGACAGGTGAGAACACTAGCCCCTCTTTTACTGTTTTAGAACTGTTTTGGGGTGGAACACGTGATCAAACCAGTTATTTATTGTATTTCATTATACAAGATGTGTGTATTCTTATAAACATTACTGGTTCATTTTACGAATCCAAGGGATTCATCAACTGTTTTAAAGGAATTGTCAACTGTTTTAAAGGATTTATCAACTATTAAACTCTTTTTACTAAAACGGTTTTATAAAGACTCTTTGCACTGTTTTAGAACAGATTTACTCCAATGTTTTTATAAATGATAAACACTTTTAAATAATGTATTTTATAAACTCTTTTGTTATAAACCTTGTTATTATACAAGGTCACTATTTCATGGTATTCAAATCAAGAGGTCATTTCATGGGATTCAAATCAAGGGATTCATTTCATGGTATTTAAATCAAGAGGTTCATTTCATGGTACTAAAATCAAGAGGTTCATTTCATGGTATTCAAATCAAGAGATTCATTTCATGGTATTCAAAACAAAGGATTTAATTCATGGGATTAAATCAAGGTTTTCAATTCATGTTATCAAACAAGGCATTAACACGTTTGGTTAAAGTAAGGTTCATAAACATGGTGTCTATTGTTGTAAACAAACTTATAAACGCCTCAAGTATCATATTCATTAGCGTGAGTACTGGGTGATCACAACAAGGGAAAGCAGACACATTGGTTCTTATCCAGGATGGAGTTAGCTTTTAAATTTGTTTTAAAAGCTAACTGCAGGTCTGGTGTCATTATGGTTTTCAAAACTGCTGATACATTATCTAACTCCAAACGTGGTTTGGGACTTGATATTATATGTTGGCTTTCGTGCGAACAGTGATTGGACTGTTTACACTCATTTTCTTACTTGATGTTAGTTTGGGTTGCAGCTCATCCATGTGAATCATTTATTACTTTAACATACCTATGCCTTATATCACATATTCATGATTTCATATGTTAAACCTATTGTTCTCACCAACTACTTCTGTAGTTGACAGTTACTTTTCACGTGTTTCAGGTAATCAGGTTTAAGACTTTCTCAGGGACAACTAAGGGGACCATTCTAAGATAGAACAAGATGAAGAAACATGCTGGGATGGATTAGAAACACACTAAATCCTAATTGTTTAATTGTCTTGTTTGAAGTCTTATTTTGTAAACTATATTTTGGGTCTGTAGTTGTCTTTCTTTTGGTAGATAGATTGTCTGTAACTAAACAATTGTCTAAACATTATGCAACTTAGTAATCCATTGTGGTTGTTCTTATTCAATACTTGTGCATGATTCAACTGTTCATACGTCACCGCGCCGTGGATTCCGCACGCGGCGCAGGGGTGTGACAAGATAGTCGTTTCACTTCTCGCTTTTGGCAAACATTGCAAAAGGCTTTGGGAACCCGTGTTAATCTTAGCACGGCGTATCATCCCCAAACCGATGGTCAAAGCGAAAGGACTATCCAAACACTTGAGGACATGCTTCGTTCTTGTGTGATTGACTTCGGTGGGAGTTGGGATACTCATTTTCCACTCATCAAATTTTCGTAGAACAACAGCTACCATACAAGCATTCAATGTGCACCATTCGAAGCTTTATATGGTAGGAAGTGCCGATCACCGGTCTGTTGGACCAAGGTTGGTGACTCACAGGTCGTAGGTCCTGAACTCATTAAAGAAACAACCGACAAGATCACAATCATTCAATCAAGGCTTAAGGCCGCAAGAGATCGACAAAAGAGTTATGCCGATCGACGTCGGAAACCCCTTGAGTTTCATGTCGGTGACCTAGTCTTACTCAAGGTTTCTCCCTGGAAAGGCGTTGTCTGATTTGGGAAGAAAGAGAAACTTGCACCAAGGTACGTTGGACCTTTTGAGATTCTGGAAAGGATTGGTCCCGTAGCCTACAAACTCAAATTTCCGGTGGAGCTAAGCAATGTTCACGATACGTTTCATGTATCGAATCTTAAGAATTGCTTGGCGGATCATGATGTTCAGATTCCACTGGAAGACATTCAAATTCAAAACAACATGAAATTCATAGAACGTCCAGTCAAAATCATGGATCATGGAGTCAAGAAACTTAAACGTAGCCGTATTCCAATCGTAAAGGTACAATGGGAGGGCAAACGTGGTGCTGAGTTCACCTGGGAACGTGAAGACCAGATGAAGCTTAAGTACCCTCATCTTTTTACAGTACCTTCGGCTAGTTAATTTCGGGACGAAATTCCCTTAACAAGGGGAGACTGTAACATCTGCGCATATAGTCATAGCAATCATAAACAATGTTAGTACAATGTGTATTTGATTCAGTATTTACAGTGTGATTCAAGTGTTCATGATTGTGTTTTGTGTTATAGGAGCTTATTTAATTAGGAACAAAAATGTATTATTTATTTACTGTCGATTACACTATGCAAGAACAGTATCGTATTATATCGAAACAGTGGTGGGCTGGCGTAGATAAGGCAGTTAGCCGGACTATGGGTATGCCCTATACATATACTGCGTTCGGTGTAATGGGATAGTATTAGTGCGTAGTGTTAAAACAAATAGTATGACAAGCAAATTAATCAAACAAAATCGTAATGCGTAAGCGAGACTGAGTATAGTTATGAGTGACGATCCATAATGATACGAATGGTGAACTTATAATTACGACTAAACGATGATAAATAAATAATAAGATCGAAAAACGTAGGAGATTGCGGGTATACACGTAATCTTAGTCGTTTAACGGTCTGATAACGAGCGAAAAGTAAAAATAAGTGAAATAAATTATTTTACATTTTACAATTTTGAAACTCACCAAAATAATGAAAGTATCAATTCTTTTATTTTTAAAACGCGTAAAATGCGCGTTACGTTCCAAAAAAACGAAATGATCAACCGAAACGAACCCGAATACCACTCGTAGTATAAAAGCCTTGAAGAAGGCTTTTCCCTCATTTATTGCAGCCAAAATCCTCTCTCTCTCTACAATTTTCGTGAACCCTCTCTCTAGAAATCCAAGCTTCAAATGTGTGTAACTCCTTCGTTTCTCCACGGATTTGGGTGTTCTTGGTGTCCACGCGTAGCCCTTGACGTCCTCTACAAGGAGATACCATGGATTTGAAGTTTTAACCGGCCAAAATCGAGGTATGTTTCGAGAAAATCATGAAAAAGAGTGTTTTTGTATGTTGTTGTTCGAACTTGAGTTCTAGCCGGTTCTAGTTCACCTCCACGACCCTTACACACTCGAAACTATCCCCATCTGCTAATGCGCATCGAAATCTAGGGCCAGCAGCTTTTAAAATTGATGATGATGATGATGAGTTGCAGGTTCGGGCGAACCTGTGTGAGTCGCGAACCATACCCATGCTGGCCGAACCTGTTAGATGGCGATGAACCTTCATCAGCATCATCAGCCGAACCATGCTTGACTCACGAACCCTAGCGGCGAACCTTAGAGCTCAGACGAACCCATGCAGTGACGAACCATCACAACTCCCCGAACCTTTATGCATCAGTCGAACCATTGTTGAGCAAACGAACCTACTAGACCACCGAACCATAGCTGAAGCTTTTACTTGGCCGAACCCTCCTGGATCGACGAACCTTAATCAAGCAGCCGAGCCTTGCATGGAGATCGAACCCTTAACCACCGGCGAACCTACATACACTGCTGCCCGAACCTTGGTGCCATGGTCGAACATTTGGCTGAACCTTCATAAGGTTCGCTGCCCTGGGTGGCCGGCGTTGTGTTATGCGGCTGCCATTCGTGCATTCTGGTCGACAACATACAACCATTCATTTTACCGGCCCACATGATTCGATCAAGCCCAATAGGACTCTCGGCCCACTAGTCCAATGCAGTCCAACTTATTTTCATTCGGCTCATAGGCTGGCCCAGTCCACACTCACACAAACCAGTCCGAAACTAAGAAATTGGCCCAAGGGCCCAATAACAAATGCTTAGGCCCAATAGGAAGAGATTGGCCCATGGGATTATATCTCGGCCCAATCTTGGCCTTTTAATCCATTAATTATGAAATGATCTTATTCGGTTTAGGTTTAATTTAACTTAATTATGAGATCAAGTCATAATCACAAAGGCTTAAAACAATTCGAACATCTTTCCAAACTACATGTTTAACAAGGTTTATCAAATTCACAAACACATGTTATTTTAAGCATAACAAGTTTTTGCATAAAAGAACATGACACATTCTTTTCATGAATCAATTATCGATCAAGATAGCGCAAGTCAATCAATGAATCAAAATCTATACAATCATAAATCTTATATTCTATGTATGATTACAATGGTATAGGAACCAGATAGAAGTCTTGTTGTTTGCTACTTGCTATTTGTCTGGTTCAGAGTCTACTGCTGTCAGGTGAGAACATTAGCCCCTCTTTTACGGTTTTTCAACTGTTTTGGGGTGGAACACGTGATCAAACATTCTTTATGCAAATCATATTTCGTATACAAGAGTTATGCTATTGTTCAAATGTTACAGGTTCACTCTAGAAATCCAAGGGATTTCTCAACTATTTTCAAAGAAATTATCAACCATTTATAATAGTTTTATCAATTGTTTAATAAATTCTACTAAACTGTTTTATAAAAGGATCACTAAACTGTTTACATTTATTTTACATAAAAAGGTTTTATAAATGTTTAATGCTTGTAAAGAATAACTTTTATAAACTCTTCTACTAAATCTTGTGTTTTAGATGAAAGGATATTTTATAAATCTTGTTATTACACAAGGACTCTATACTCAGAATTAAATCAGAGGTTTCAAAACAAGGGATTTAAATCAATAGTTTTTCATGATGGTATACAATCAAAAGCTTTCAATTCATGGTATTAAAGAAAGGTTTTCAAATCAAGGTAATCAAATAAGGCATTCAACCAAAGGTTTCAAATCAAAGTATTCAAAAGCATGGTGTTCATCGTTGTGAACAAACTTATACACACATCAAGTTACATATTCATTTAGCGTTAGTACTGGGTGATCACAACAAGGGAAAGTGGACACATTTGGACAGATCAAAGATGGAGTTAGCTTTTAAATTTGTTTTAAAAGCTAACTGCAGAATTGGTTACATTATGGTTATATCAAAATTGCTGATACATTTTCTGACTCCAAACTTCGTTTGGGACTTGATTATATGTTGGTTTTCTAGTAAACAGTCTTTTGACTGTTTGCACACGTTTTACATACTTGATGTTAGTTTGGCTTGCAACCATCCATGTATTTTCATTCATTGTTCATTACATATGCCTTACAATGCAGATTTATGTTTACAACTGTTAAACCTATTGTTCTCACCAACTACTTCAGTAGTTGACAGATACTTTTCACGTGTTTCAGGTAATCAGGTTTAAGACATTCTAAAGGACAACTAAGGAGACCGTTTAAGATAGAACAAGATGAAGAAACAAACTAGGATGGATTAGAAACTTAGTTAATCCTGATTGTTTAATTGTCTTGTCTGAGTCTTATTTTGTAAACGATATTTTTGGGTCTGCAGTTGTCATTCTTTTGGGAAGATAGATAGATGGTTTGTAACTAAACAATTGTCTAATCTCTATGAAATTTAGTAATGCATAGTGGTTGTTCTTATTCAATACTTGTGCATGATTCAACCATCGATTGTCACCGCGCCGTGGATTCCGCACGCGGCGCAGGGGGTGTGACAATTGCAAACCCCGTGTTCTCGAAATTGAAGGACTTGAAAAGGGTTGTCAACACACCTAGGCATATTAGTGTAGTTTAAACGTGTAAACCCAATGTAATTGTACGGAAAACCGCGAGTTTTGGAAATCCAAGGATTCGAATATGAGTTATGAGCATACTTAGGCACAACATGGTAACTAAAGCACGTAAAGACTTTGTAATTACGCTAAAAACACCATCTTTTAGAAGTCCAAAGATTTGAAAACGGGGTTATAAACTCTCTTAAGCATATCCTTGTTATTTAAACACCTAAACATTTTATAATTGAATTGAAAACATTGAGTTTTAGGAATACAAAGAGTTGAAATGGGGTTATGAAGTTACATGAGCGCATCCTTGTAATGGAAGCACGGAAACACTAAGAAATAGGGATGCAAACGCCGACATTCAGGAATATAATGATGTGAAAAGGGATATCAACTTGTACTCATGTTGTTCAATTAAAGCACGCAAACACTTTCTATTGCAAACCCCCGGTTTTCGAACTCTATTGATTTGAGAACGGTTGAAGTGTCACACCCCCAAATTCCCACTCGTGGTGTCAGTCCACGTGGGTGTGATGTGTCCAGAATCACAGCTCAAGGTCATATAGAACAACTCTATATGCGTTTACAAATCCAAGTTTGACACATACACTTGATAAAATAGTTTGCAGCGGAAATAAAGTTATCATAACATGCAGCGGAAAGATAGTTGTTTACACAGCGGAAATTAAATTGACAACACAACATTGTTTACACATAACCCAAAAGTAATTGTTTTTCAAAAGACTGTTAACATGAATGCGGGATCCTATGCCCATAATCCCTAATGTGCATTCCTGCTCCATAGTCAGCTAGTTACCTGAGAATACAAGTTAGAAAAAGTGTCAACACAAGGGTTGGTGAGTTCACAGGTTTTGATATACATATAGTAATAAAAGTGTGTCATGCTGTTTATCAAATGTTAGTACCGAGCCCTAGGCCCAAAGTGTCAGTGCGTCACTACCGAACTAGACTTGTTTGTCCTTGCCTCCGCTATGCCTCGTATGCATAGCAAATTAGGTCAGAGTTTGCACGGGTTATGACATCCAGTCAACATAGTGCCCCGTGGGGTTAGTCATTCCCTAATGGATCCATCCAAATCTACCACGTTGTTTGTACATTAACGGTAAGACTTTGTGAGGGCTTGTTACGAGTTCAACACTTAATGTTTGTCCAATAAACCAGCATACACAAAAATGTTTGTAATAGTAATAATGTTTGACTCGATGCAACTAGTATTCTCCCCCTATTTAAAAGCGTTTGAAAAAGAGTAAAGAGGGGCCGTAAACTCACTTTAGTGATGATAGTAGCAGATCAAGCGTAAGCTCCTTGAAGAAGTAGCACGTTGGTCACCGGGAACCTATATCGTATACTGAACGTGAGTTCGTGTAAGGGACAGTGCTAGTGTTTGTGTTAGTGCTCGTGTTTGTGTCCAACAACCCTTGGTTGTTCATGTTTGTCCGTGTCGGTCCACATTGACCGTGTTTGCTTGTGTTGGTCCATATTGACCGTGTTTGACTGTGTTGGTCCACATTGACCGTGTTTGACTGTGTTGGTCCACATTGACCGTGTTTGACTAGAGTTGACCAAAGTTGACCGTGTCAAGTCAACGACCCGTTGGTGAACCGTGTGACGGTTGTGACTCGTGTAGAAATTGTGTAAGTGTTTGTCGTGTGCAAAACGCGCAAGTCGCGTCTATGGACAACTTACTATTTATAGTAAGTTTCCATTTATGGAAAGTTCACAAAGCATAATGGTTTTATAGTTCTAGCATGTTCAATAGTCCTACGTGATCATGTTAACACATAGCACATTATCATACGGATTCACATAAGTCGTTTATAACATGTTAGTGCACAAAAGTTTCCTAAAATGGAAAGTTTCCATTTTTAGCATGCGTGACATCGGAAACCATCTAACTTAGCATCTAAACATCATATTAAAACATAATAAGTCATTTAGCATGCTCAAATCATGCCACATGTTGACAAATCGGTTTTTCTAAAAATAAAGTTACTATAAATAGTAACTTTGTGGTTTTTGCATAAAAATGACCATTTAACATTTCTAAACTAATTTTCACATCATCAATCATCATAATAGTCATTCTATCATCATTTTAGACATATCATTATAGCCAAATCGTCTCCTATCATTATTTCGACCCCAAAAGTTACTAAAAATAGTAACTTTGTCAAAAGTGACCATAAACATTATCAAGATCACATTTTGAACATTCTAATCATCATATTAACATTCTAAGAGCAATTCCAAGTACATGCATGTTCATCAAGTACACCATTTCACCAACTTGTAACTAAAAAGTTTCTAAATATAGAAAGATTCATAAAAATCATTGTTTTAACCATTTTAACATCATCTAAACATGTAATCATCATCCAATATCATTAAGAATTATGCCCAAGTACTGAAAATCACTCTAACTATCATAGATCGTACATGCATGTGGGTAAATCACCCATTTGTGACCAAATCATGAAATACATATAAACACATCATCATGGATCGTCATGAAACACCATTTAAACATCATAGATCATCATCAATCACCTTAAAATCAACAAACCCAGATCATAATCTCGTGCATGTGTATTCAAAGTGCTTGCATGTGGGATTTAGCACTTGCATGTGTGTGTAATGGATGTGAAAGTGGGTTTTAAGCATAGAACTACCTTCTAGATATCCTTGAACACCAAGATAATGGATGAGCAGCCCCTGAACCTTCCGAGATGGCTGGATTCGACAGAAAGAAGAGGGTGATGGTAGTTTCAAGCTTCCAACTTAGGTCTTCAAGCTTCCAATCTTCACTCCACAAGCTTGATGATGGCTTCAACAGAGTAATAATGGAGCTTTCTGGTGGGGAAGACGACTTTGAGTGGTCTAGAGCTCGAGAAGATAAAATAGGGTGGCTTGAAATGATTTTTCTTGGTTTTATAAAGATCTTAGCGTGTTAGGCTGTCAGGCGTAACGCCTGACGTGGGTGTGCACTATGTGTCGTTACGCGCGGGTTAAGACGGATGAGGCGCTCAATTTTCCATCCGCGCGCATCGCCTGACGTGGGCGTCTCGGGTCAGGCGTACCGCCTGGCTTGAATTTCAAGCCCAATAGGCTTGTTTTGTTGTTCTGGCCCATCCTTGCCCGTTTCTCGACTGTAAAACATCATTCGAGCGTCGTTTGGACTCTATTGGCCAATTATTAGCCATAATTGACTTGTGACAGTGTTTCGTGAAGTTTCGAGTGTTGTGCTACACAATGTGTTAGACGTTCACCAACGTTCGTGTGTTTTGACACGTGTGTGCTGTTTGTCGATAATTCCACGAATTATCTTGTCGTATACCAGTGTTCGTACTGTCGTGCCACGTGTCACACTAAATTAATCTAATTCTAGTGCCACGTGTACATAATGCATTTAAATAAACATTTAAATAAATAAGATGCTGACCTGGAAATTACGGGGTGTCACATGAAGAGCTCACCTAAGCATATAATTGCAATTTAAGGTCCTAAAGTCTTTGTACTTGTGTCGCACCCTGAGCTTTTAAAAATACAAATATTTAAATAAGGTTAGGGACTCATCTAATCATATTTTGTTAACTGATGCACGTAAACTCTACGTTGAAAACATAATGTTTTGGAAGCCCAAAGATTTGAAAACGGGGTTATGAACTCACTTATCCGTATGCTTGTAATTTAAAAACGTAAACACTTTGTAATTGAATTGCTAAGACAGAATTTTAGATATACAAAGAGTTGAAATGGGGATATGAAGTTACATAAGCATATCCTTATAATTGAAGCACGCAAACACTTCGAGATTAGATTGCAAACCCCACATTCAGGTATCAAATGATTTGAAAATAGATATTAACTTACGTACTCATGTGGTTCCAACTAAAACACGCAAACAATTTTTAATTGTATTACAAAACCCCGGTTTTCGAATTCTAGTAATTTGAGAACGGTTGAAGAGCTCACTTAAGAATACGATTGCAATTTAATGTCGTAAACTCTTTGTAATTGTCTTGAAACCCGAGCTTTAAAAATAAAAATATTTAAACGGGGTTAAGGACTCATCTAAGAGAAGGAAGAGATCTTCGGAATGTGGGTATATGATGGTAATTGATGCACGCAAACACTTTTTATGTGTATTGCAAATCCCGTGTTATCGAAATTCAAGGACTTGAAAAGGGTTGTCAACACACTTAGGCATATTAGTGTAGTTTAAACGCGTAAACCCAATGTAATTGTACGGAAACCACGACTTTTGGAAATCCAAGGATTCGAAAATGAGTTACGAGCTTACTTAGGCATAACATGGTAACTGAAGCACGTAAAGACTTTGCAATTACGCTGAAAACACCATGTTTTAGAAGTCCAAAGATTTGAAAATGGGGTTATAAACTTACTTAAGAATGTCCTTGTTGTTTAAACACGTATACACTTTGTAATTGAATTGCAAACACCGAGTCTTAAAAATACAAACAGTTGAAATGGGGTTAAGAAGTTACATACGCATATCGTGGTAAGTGAAGCACACAAACACTTCGAAATAGGGTTGCAAACCCCGACATTCAGGAATCTAATGATTTGAAAAGGGATATTAACTTACGTAATCATGTCGTTGCAATTAAAGCACACAAACACTTTGTAATTGTATTGCGAACCCTTGGTTTTTGATTTCAAATGATTTGAGAACGGTTGAAGAGCTCACCTAAGCATATAATTGCAATTTACGGTCGTAAACTCTTTTTAATTGTGTTGCACCTGGAGCTTTAAAAACAGAAATATTTAAATAAGGCTAAGGTGTCATCTAATCATATGATGGTAATCATGCACGTAAAGAATTTTTAATTGTATTGCGAACCCCGGGTTTTCTAAATTCAAGGACTTGATTGGGGTTGTCAACACACTTAGGCATGTTGTTAAAGTTTAAACGCGTAAACCCTTTGTAATTATAAGGAAAACCACAAGTTATGGAAATCCAACTATTTAAAAATTAGTAACGAGCTTACTTAGGCATAACATTGTAACTGAAGCACGTAAAGACTTTGCAATTATATTGAAAACATAACGTTTTCGAAGTGCAAAGATTTGAAAACGGGGTTATAAACTCACTGAAGCATATCCTTGTAATTAAACACGTAAACACTTTGTAATTGAATTGCAAACACCGAGTTTTAGATAAACAAAGAGTTGAAATGTGGATATGAAATTACAAAAGCATGTCCTTGTAATTGAAGAACACAAACACTTTGAAATTAGGTTGCAAACCCCGACATTCAGGTATCAAATGATTTAAAAAGGGATATTAACATATGTACTCATGTCGTTTCAATTAAAGCACGCAAACATTTTCTAACTGTATTGCAAACCCCTGGTTTTGAATTCTATTGATTTGAAAACTTTTGAAGAGTTACCTAAGAATTTGATTGCAATTTAAGGTGGTAAACTCTTTGTAATTATGTTGCATCGGGAGCTTTAAAAATAAAAATATTTCAATGGGGTTAAGGAGTCACCTAAGAGAAGGAAGAGATCTTTGGAATGTGGGTATACGATGGAAATTGATGCCCGTAAACACTCGTAACTGTATTGCAAACCCCGTGTTTTCGAAATTCAAGGACCTGAAGAGGGGTTCTCAACACACTTAGGCAAATTAGTGTAGTTTAAACGCGTAAACCCAATGTAATTGTACGGAAAACCGCGAGTTTTGGAAATCCAAGGATTCGAAAATGAGTTACGAGCTTACTTAGGCATAACATGGTAACTGAAGCACGTAAAGACTTTGCAATTACGTTGAAAACACCATGTTTTAGAAGTCAAATGATTTGAAAACGGGGTTATAAACTTACTTAAGAATGTCCTTGTTGTTTAAACACATATACACTTTGTAATTGAATTGCAAACACCGAGTCTTAAAAATACAAACAGTTGAAATGGGGTTATGAAGTTACATAAGCATATCGTGGTAAGTGAAGCACGCAAACACTTCGAAATAGGGTTGCAAACCCCGAAATTTAGGAATCTAATGATTTGAAAAGGGATATTAACTTACGTAGTCATGTCGTTGCAATTAAAGCACACAAACACTTTGTAATTGTATTGCAAACCCTTGGTTTTTGATTTCTAATGATTTGAGAACGGTTGAAGAGCTCACCTAAGCTTACAATTGCAATTTAAGGTCATAAACATTTTTTAATTGTGTTGCACTTGGAGCTTTAAAAACAGAAATATTTAAATAAGGTTAAGGTCTCATCTAATCATATGATGGTAATCATGCACGTAAAGAATTTTTAATTGTATTGCGAACCCCGGGTTTTTGAAATTCAAGGACTTGATGGGGGTTGTCAACACACTTAGGCATGCTGTTAAAGTTTAAACGCGTAAACCCTTTGAAATTATAAGGAAAACCGCAAGTTACGGAAATCCAACTATTCAAAAATGAGTAACGAGCTTACTTAGGCATAACATTGTAACTGAAGCACGTAAAGACTTTGCAATTATATTGAAAACATAATGTTTTCGAAGTGCAAAGATTTCAAAAAGGGGTTATAAACTCACTGAAGCATATCCTTGTAATTTAAACACGTAAACACTTTGTAATTGAATTGCAAACACCGAGTTTTAGATCAACAAAGAGTTGAAATGTGGATATGAAATTACAAAAGCATGTCCTTGTAATTGAAGAACACAAACACTTTGAAATTTGGTTGCACACCCCGACATTCAGGTATCAAATGATTTAAAAAGGGATATTAACATACGTACTCATGTCGTTTCAATTAAAGCACGCAAACATTTTCTAACTGTATTGCAAACCCCCGGTTTTGAGTTCTATTGATTTGAAAACTTTTGAAGAGTTACCTAAGAATATGATTGCAATTTAAGTTCGTAAACTCTTTGTAATTATGTTGCATCGGGAGCTTTAAAAATAAAAATATTTCAATGGGGTTAAGGAGTCACCTAAGAGAAGGAAGAGATCTTTGGAATGTGGGTATACGATGGAAATTGATGCCCGTAAACACTTGTAACTGTATTGCAAACCCCGTGTTTTCGAAATTCAAGGACTTGAAGAGGGGTTCTCAACACACTTAATGTAACATCAGTGCCGGAACCGTCGCCAGAACCGTGATCTTAAACAGTATCAAGAACAGTAAACAGGTATGAATCATACACATTTTAGAAATTTTCATATTCATATCATTTATCATTATCATGGTGAGTTGTCATAGAACAGTTCCAGACACATTTAACAGAAACACAGTTCAGAACAATGGTTCTTGAGTTGGATAATTACCTGGCAACACAGAACCATTAAGTGATTAATTGCTTAGGAATTATTATGTATAAACGTATGTGAGTTTTATAGAACAAAACACACGAATATTGTTATGTGAATGCTAAATTGACGGGTTATTCGTATAGGTGACGATCTGTCCGAATATATCTGAAAGTTTAACGTTCTGAATGATATTCTATAATTAGAAAACAGGTTGAAAAGTATAGTTATCGCCGTGTTCGTACAGGTGACGATTCGAACGCATACGCGCGACGAGCGTACATTTCGATTTAAACAGTTAAATTTTGTTTTAAATTTTTTTTTTATAAATAAGAAGATATTAGTTAATTTATTAGGAATCACAACCTAGAATAATTAAAAGATTTCTAATTTTATGATCGTGTCGTTTCGTCGCGGAAACTACACGATCCGATATTTTACGCGAAACCGATCGAGACCGAACATCGGGTAGCGGTGATACATTAAATGAGAACATTTAATGCACCACCAACCAACACCACCTCACTTTCTTGACCCAATCTCGTCACTTTCTCTCTCTAGCTCTCTCTCTATAAAAAGTTAACCTTCTCTCTAAGATTGGAAGCTTGTTTCAAGTGGGATTCGCTCAAATTTGGTGTCATCTTGATCCTCTCATCTCGTAGATCACGGGAGTACAACTTATTTGAGCTCTCATCCACGAAATTTGAGGTAATGTTCAAGTTCAAATTCGGTTTTTATAGGGTCTTCACGAATCTTGTGGTTTTGCGGTTATAATCGAGTTTGGGCACTAGATAACCTTGGAATAAACCATATTTAGCACTTAGGATGTTCTAGAAATCGAGTTGTAACAGATTGGAACTAGAGAGGGGAAGAAGTTACAGGTTCGTGGGGCTAAGGAGCTGGTTGGTGATGCAGGTTCGCTGGCCGAACCCTACACGAGCCACATGATACAGCCGAACCCTGCATGGTTCCTGCAACGAACCTATGGAGCTTCTGCAACGAACCCTGCAACCTCACGAACCTAAGAGCCTGGTTTCACCGAACCTTGCATGACCAAACTCTTAGCATTCTCACGAACCCAGGCGAACGAATCCTCAACCGAACCTTTGCTAAGTCAGCCGAACCCTATGCTACATTTTATTGGAGCCACGAACCCTAGACCATGTTTGTTTAGACGAACCTTAAGGGTTCGTCGAGTGGTTGTTATTGCCGAACCCTGGGTAGAACCAATAGGTTCGCTGCCCTAAATTCAAGGTCGAACCAAGGTTTGTCTAATTAGGTCGATGTGGAATATAGGATCAACTAAACTAGTTTAAATGACCTAGGAAGTGGAAAGTTGGCCATAAGACCTAGGTTGCATGAGAAATTGATTCCATGATGAGCATGCATGGGTACAATTAGTGGATGTGTGTGGGCATGGGGATTTTTTTTTTTTCAAGTGTTAGTATAAACAATGATGAATAAGGAAGACAACTGTGGGGTATAAATTCTATAACAAAGATCATTAACTCACAATAACAACTTAAAATGAGTTGTTAATTCGACTAACTTGGACATTGTGTTGTATGATTCAAACATTTTTGATTATGGGCAAGGAACAATCAAAAGGATATTCAATTGGGCCTAAATGGGCCCAATGGGGCTAAATTAAGCTCAACACACATCGAAAGTTAGTTAGATTCAAGAAAATGAGATTTTAATGAAAGAAACCTATTTGTAAATTGTTAGATGTCATTGAATGGTTTTGACTGTAAAGTCAATAAGTTTCTAAAACCTTTTAGTTTGAACTTTGAAATCATAAATGGCATTGATTTCCTTTAAGTTTACTTGATTATAAAAGTTAATTGTAATGATAGGTTTAAAGACTTATTTTGATTTAAATTGTTGGGATTTTGTTGTAAAATAGACAATATAGTTGTCTGGATTTGAACCAAATACAAATGAAACTCCGCCGAAATTTCTAAGAATGTGAAGGTAAGTTATTACAACTAAGTAACTAAACTATGGGATTGGGGATCAAAAAGGGTAACTAGGATAGATTAGATCTTAGTTACACTTAGTACTAAGACACTTAGTTGCACACACACACAAAGACCAAGTCTTAGGCACGACGACTAATACGCGTACTTATTATATTCGGATTCTATTAAAATAACTCAGGAACTGAAGAAACCTAGCTTACATACCGGAGCGCGCATTTGGTGTTAGATCAAATTACATAGCAGCACAGGTGAGTTCATTGCCCCTTTTCTAACATTTTTGTTTTTAAACGCGGGGCTGAGAAGCATGCGTAAACTGTTTATTAAATTGTTTATGTAAATGCTTTTAAGTGTATATGTTTTACATATATATAAATGTGATCCTAGACCATGTCTAGGAAGATTTTATGCAGGTTTACTAACCGATTTACTTATAAATTAAGTGAGTAATCGAGTTAAACTAAACATTTCAACAAATCAAAACATTTCAAACAAATCAAACTAGACATTTTGACAAAACAAGGGTGTGAGTTCAAGGAATCAAATCAAACATTTTGACAGAACAAGGGTGTGAGTTCAAGGAATCAAATCAAACATTTTGACAAAACAAGTGTGGGACATCAAGACATCAACAAAACAATCTTTGCAAAGACAACATTCAATGTTCTACAAACCAAGTGTTTGTTGAATAACGAATCAAGTGTACAATCGATCAATGAATCTTGTCTTCTATGATCAACACATCAAGTACATCTTGTGACATAATCAGACGAATCATTAAATCATTTTTAAGGGATAGTATGGGAAATATCAGAGATAACATATGCCAACACATTGAATCCAGAAATCCTATATTTCAAGAAGTCCTAGCTAGACTGATTGACTTGTAGGTCTTATGTTTGAGGATATTTACAGAATTCCCTAACTACTAAGTACCTAGATTGACAGACTAGTCTACTCGAGTATGACCACAGGCCCCAATCATTAGGACTTAGATTTTATTAAATGTTTATTTATTTATTTAACTAAGCATTTATAACTGTTTATACAATTACTATGGTTGATCACATTGTGTGATGAACTTATGAAATCAACATGGATTTCAAATGATTGTAATTACAGGGACAACAAACAGAAGAACTTATGGGTTGTGTTAAGGGTAAAAATGCTTAATTGTCATTAACAGCAGTGTCATATGCATATTAGTATGTGGTGGGATGTTGGCTAGGGCTTGTCCCTTACATATGCCCTATATATCAGCATACCGATGTGGATATTACATGTGGTGTTAATGAGGTTAGGGTCTTTACCAAAGGAGGTTTTCAAATCATTTTCAACTACTAAAACTATATGAACTCACCAACCATGTGTTGATTTTATTTTTGCATGACTTCTCAGGTGACGAACAGGTCAACTAGGAAGCTTATGCTTTTGGACTAGGACTTCAGATAGAAGACTTAGTATTTTTGGACCTGCATGTTTTTGGAACATCATTATACAATTATTTTGTATACCTTGTGCAGTTACGAGATAGCTATTTTATGATGTTCATGATTGGATTTACATTGTTAAATTTTGAACGATACGGATGTAATTTAACTTTGTAATTCTAATCAATTTAGCATTTCTCATTTATATCATGTGCAATGTAAACAATCTGATCACTTTCGATTATCATTCTCGATATCGCGCCCCGGGAACCTTCCGCCCGTCGGGGAAACCCGATCCTACCCCGCCGGCTCGGGGTGTGACAGATTGGTATCAGAGCCATGGTTATAGAGAAATATAGGTCACTTATTTAAATGGTTTGGCCTAGACTATAACCTAGGGACCCTGCATGTAGAGAACATAGGACTTAACACTTATTTGCATATTGTCTTCTGTATTCGATCATTGTACTAACCGATAACTTTATTGGTTATGATCAGAATGCCTCCGCGAAGACAACCTCCCTTGATACAGCTACCACCTCGAGACATGGCTCCACATTCCTCCACACCGTCTCCGAATGACTCTCCACCACCACCTCCTCCACCTCCTCCTCCCCCTCCTCCATTGATTACTCAAGCATCTGGTTCGGGCACAGCACCAACCATGGATCCTGCTACTATCGCTCTGGTGAAGTTACTGAGTAGCCAGATGACAAATCAGATGAAAGAAGCAATACCGGAGATGTTCCTTCGTCTTCGTAATGAAATCCTCAACACTGGCAACACATCAGGAGAAGCCAGTGGAAATACTGGAGATTCCTCTCATTACTCCTACAAGTCCTTTGTAGGATGTAAACCACCCAGTTTTAGTGGGTCTGAAGGCGCCGTTGGATTAATCCAATGGATTGAGAAGATTGAGGCAACATTGGATCTTTGCAGCTGCCCCGAACACCACAAGGTCCGTTACTCAGCGGGAACATTCAACAAACGGGCTCTGACCTGGTGGAATGGTCAGATCAACGCCCGGGGAAGAGAGGAAGCTATGGAAATGTCATGGGAAGACTTCAAAGCACTGCTGCGAACAGAATTTTGTCCCAAGAATGAGCTGCAGAAGTTGTAGGTTGAACTATCCAACCATGTGATGAAGGGGGCTGATCACATGGGGTACACTACTCGTTACCATGAGTTAGTTGCTTTGGTACCAGATATGGTACCAACTCTGGAGAAAAGGATAGACCGTTATGTGGGTGGACTTCCCGCCTGCATTCAGGGCATGGTTGTTTCAGCCAACCCTACTACTGTTGAATCTGCAGTGAGACTGTCTGGGAAACTCACTGACCTCATGGTAGCCTCTGGAGTTCTAAAGAAGGAGGCTGAACCCAGTAAGAACAAAGCTGAATCTTCAAAGAAACCCTCCCATCATCAGAAGAAGAAACAGAAGACCATCAAGAACTACGCGGTGGCCACACCTCTGCAACAAATAGCAGCAACACCACAAAACCCCAACCGCAAACCCTACACTGGCACATATCCTCTGTGTGCCAAGTGTCAGTATCACCACACTGCTGACACTCCCTGCAAACATTGCACGGGATGTGGAAGGAAGGGCCATTGGGTCCAGTACTGCAGGATGACTCCTAATCAAGCAGTCAACAATGCTGCTCTAGCTCTCCCTCTACCAGCTAATCGGAACAATGGTGGATGCTATAACTGTGGCGAACAAGGCCACTTAGCGAAGAACTGTCTGAAGAAAGCACAACCAGCAGTTCAAGCACCACGTGGACGAGCTTTCGCTATCGGAGCACCAGCTGCACGCCAGGACCCAAATGTGGTCACTGGTACGTTTCTCTTACATGACTTTTATGCATCTGTCTTATTTGATACTGGTGCGGATCAGAGTTTTATCTCTACCGATTTTGCATGCCAACTAGATTCAGTAGAGGAACAGTTAGACTCCCCTTACGTTATAGAAGTAGCTAACGGGAAACAGATTACAGTTAGTACAGTTTATAGAAATTGCCCATTGACACTTAATGGTCATACATTTGCCATAGATTTGATACCGATGGAGTTGGGTAGTTTCGACATCATTGTTGGAATGGATTGGCTTTCCTCTAACCGAGTGGAAGTCATCTGTTCTGAGAAGCTGCTTCAAATTCCATCGCCGAGTGATCGTGTATTGGAAGTTAGAGGGGATCAAGCAAAGCGAAGTGTCAAAATCATTTCTTGCATAAAGGCGCGTAAGTGTCTACAGAAGCAGTGCATAGCTTTCCTGGCTCATGTGGTAGAAAAAGAGAAAGACAAGAAGAATATCCAAGAGGTACCGGTAGTGAAAGAATATCCTGAAGTATTCCCCGAAGACCTACCTGGTTTGCCACCTGCGCGACCGGTGGAATTTCGTATTGACTTAATTCCTGGAGCAACTCCTGTTGCTAAACCTCCTTACAGGTTAGCACCTTCAGAGATGCAGGAATTGTCTAATCAGTTACAGGAGCTACTTGACAAGGGTTTCATCAGACCGAGCTACTCACCTTGGGGAGCTTCGGTCTTGTTCGTGAAAAAGAAAGACGGGTCGTTCAGAATGTGCATAGATTACAGGGAACTAAACAAACTAACCATCAAGAATCGGTATCCATTGCCGAGGATTGATGATTTGTTTGACCAACTACAAGGAGCACAGTACTTCTCAAAGATTGACTTGCGGTCTGGATATCATCAACTGAGAGTTCAAGACGAAGACATACCGAAAACGGCCTTCCGAACAAGATACGGGCATTACGAATTCATGGTGATGCCCTTCGGATTGACAAATGCACCCGCGGTTTTCATGGACCTCATGAACCGAGTGTGCAAGCCGTACTTGGATCAGTTTGTCATTGTTTTCATTGATGACATACTGATTTATTCCAAGACCAAAACAGAACATGAGCAACACCTCAGAAAGATCTTGGAGCTGTCGAAGGAAAAGAAACTTTATGCCAAATTCTCCAAATGCGAATTTTGGCTAAGAGAAGTTCAATTTCTGGGTCATGTAGTCAACAGCGAGGGAATTCATGTGGATCCTGCCAAGATTGAAGCGATAAAGAATTGGGACACTTCGAAGACACTGACGGAGATACGGTCTTTTCTGGGATTGGCGGGTTATTACAGAAGGTTTATCTCAAACTTTTCTAAGATAGCCTTGCCTCTCACTAAGCTAACCCAGAAGAGCGAACCGTTTGTCTGGGAGCAGAAACAAGAAGATGTTTTTCAGACCTTGAAACAGAAACTATGTGATGCTCCAATTCTATCTCTCCCAGAGGGCTGTGATGACTTTGTTGTGTACTGTGATGCTTCCCATCAGGGACTCGGTTGTGTGTTAATGCAACGGGACAAAGTTATAGCCTATGCATCAAGACAGTTAAAGGTTCATGAGAAGAACTACACCACTCATGATCTTGAACCGGGAGCAGTAATCTTCGCCTTGAAGATTTGGAGACATTACTTATATGGCACCGAGTGCACCATATTCACTGATCACAAAAGTCTACAGCACATCTTTGATCAGAAGGAGCTCAACATGCGACAGCGCCGTTGGGTTGAACTTCTGAATGATTATGATTGTGTGATCAAATACCATCCGGGAAAGGCGAACGTGGTAGCTGATGCCTTGAGCCGGAAGGAACGGGTCAAACCCCTACGTGTTAGAGCAATGGGGATAACCGTGCAGACCAGTTTAAGTGACAAGATTATTCAAGCACAACAAGAAGCACTTAACCGAGGTAATCTGAAGAGGGAACTTGATTGCGGAGCAGAGAAACAGTTCGACACGAAGCCTGATGGAATGATCTACTATCGGGAACGTATATGGATCCCGGCGATAGATGAATTGAGAAAACTTATCTTCGATGAGGCACACAAGACTAAATACTCTGTTCATCCAGGTGCTGATAAGATGTACCAAGACTTGCGTGGATTTTATTGGTGGCCTGGAATGAAGAAAGACATAGCCGAGTACATCGGTCAATGTCTAACGTGTGCGAAGGTAAAGGCGGAACACCAGAGACCGTCTGGTTTACTGGAACAGCCTGAGATTCCACTCTGGAAGTGGGAACAAATAGCTATGGATTTCATCACCAAGCTACCCCGCACTTCCAGTGGTCATGATACAATTTGGGTGATCATTGATCGTTTAACCAAATCTGCCCATTTCTTGCCCATGCGTGAGAACTTCACCATGGATAAACTGGCAAGATTATACATCAACGAGATAGTGGTACGCCACGGTGTGCCATTGTCTATTATCTCTGATAGAGATAGCAGATTCACATCCAGGTTCTGGCAATCATTGCAGAAATCTCTAGGGACACAGTTAAATCTGAGTACAGCCTACCACCCACAAACGGATGGTCAAAGCGAACGTACTATTCAAACCCTAGAGGACATGTTGAGAACATGTGTATTGGACTTCGGTGGAAACTGGGACTTCCATTTGCCACTGATTGAATCCTCCTACAATAACAGTTACCACAGCAGTATCGGATGTGCACCATTCGAGGCTCTTTATGGCCGGAAATGCCGATCACCGATCTGTTGGACTGAAGTTAGAGATAATCGAATAACTGGACCGGGACTTATCCAGGAAACCACCGACAAGATAGCTCAGATTCAAAGGAGACTACAAGCAACAAGGAGCAGACAAAAGAGCTACGCCGACAAACGGCGCAAGCCGTTGGAATTCCAAGTGGGAGATCGTGTAATGTTGAAGGTATCTCCATGGAAAGGCGTTGTACGCTTTGGAAAGAAAGGCAAATTAGCACCACGATACGTGGGACCGTTCGAGATCATCGAACGTATAGGTCCTGTAGCCTATCGACTGAGGTTACCAGATGAACTCAGTGGTGTGCATGATGTGTTTCACGTTTCAAACCTAAAGAAATGCCTTGCTGACGAGTCTATCGTCATTCCAATCGAAGAGATTCAAGTCGATGAACAGTTACATTTCATTGAAGAACCCATAGAGATTATGGATCGCAAGGTTAAACAACTGAGGCGAAGCCGTATTCCTATTGTAAAGGTTCGATGGAATTCAAGACGCGGGCCCGAGTTCACTTGGGAACGTGAAGATCACATGAAGTTAAAGTATCCCCAAATGTTTGAAGAGGAAGCTGTACCTAATAACAACTCTTAAATTTCGGGACGAAATTTCTCTAACAAGGGGAGACTGTAACATCAGTGCCGGAACCGTCGCCAGAACCGTGATCTTAAACAGTATCAAGAACAGTAAACAGGTATGAATCATACACATTTCAGAAATTTTCATATTCATATCATTTATCATTATCATGGTGAGTTGTCATAGAACAGTTCCAGACACATTTAACAGAAACACAGTTCAGAACAATGGTTCTTGAGTTGGATAATTACCTGGCAACACAGAACCATTAAGTGATTAATTGCTTAGGAATTATTATGTATAAACGTATGTGAGTTTTATAGAACAAAACACACGAATATTGTTATGTGAATGCTAAATTGACGGGTTATTCGTATAGGTGACGATCTGTCCGAATATATCTGAAAGTTTAACGTTCTGAATGATATTCTATAATTAGAAAACAAGGTTGAAAAGTATAGTTATCGCCGTGTTCGTACGGGTGACGATTCGAACGCATACGCGCGACGACCGTACATTTCGATTTAAACAGTTAAATTTTGTTTTAAATTTTTTTTTTATAAATAAGAAGATATTAGTTAATTTATTAGGAATCACAACCTAGAATAATTAAAAGATTTCTAATTTTATGATCGTGTCGTTTCGTCGCGGAAACTACACGATCCGATATTTTACGCGAAACCGATCGAGACCGAACATCGGGTAGCGGTGATACATTAAATGAGAACATTTAATGCACCACCAACCAACACCAACTCACTTTCTTGACCCAATCGCGTCACTTTCTCTCTCTAGCTCTCTCTCTCTAAAAAGTTAACCTTCTCTCTAAAATTGGAAGCTTGTTTCAAGTGGGATTCGCTCAAATTTGGTGTCATCTTGATCCTCTCATCTCGTAGATCACGGGAGTACAACTTATTTGAGCTCTCATCCACGAAATTTGAGGTAATGTTCAAGTTCAAATTCGGTTTTTATAGGGTTTTCACGAATCTTGTGGTTTTGCGGTTATAATCGAGTTTGGGCACTAGATAACCTTGGAATAAACCATATTTAGCACTTAGGATGTTCTAGAAATCGAGTTGTAACAGATTGGAACTAGAGAGGGGAAGAAGTTACAGGTTCGTGGGGCTAAGGAGCTGGTTGGTGATGCAGGTTCGCTGGCCGAACCCTACACGAGCCACATGATACAGCCGAACCCTGCATGGTTCCTGCAACGAACCTATGAAGCTTCTGCAACGAACCCTGCAACGACATAAGGCTCCTGCACCGAACCCTGTAACCTCACGAACCTAAGAGCCTGGTTTCACCGAACCTTGCATGACCAAACTCTTAGCATTCTCACGAACCCAGGCGAACGAATCCTCAACCGAACCTTTGCTAAGTCAGCCGAACCCTATGCTACATTTTATTGGAGCCACGAACCCTAGACCATGTTTGTTTAGACGAACCTTAAGGGTTCGTCGAGTGGTTGTTATTGCCGAACCCTGGGTAGAACCAATAGGTTCGCTGCCCTAAATTCAAGGTCGAACCAAGGTTTGTTTAATTAGGTCGATGTGGAATATAGGATCAACTAAACTAGTTTAAATGACCTAGGAAGTGGAAAGTTGGCCATAAGACCTAGGTTGCATGAGAAATTGATTCCATGATGAGCATGCATGGGTACAATTAGTGGATGTGTGTGGGCATGGGGATTTTTTTTTTTTCAAGTGTTAGTATAAACAATGATGAATAAGGAAGACAACTGTGGGGTATAAATTCTATAACAAAGATCATTAACTCACAATAACAACTTAAAATGAGTTGTTAATTCGACTAACTTGGACATTGTGTTGTATGATTCAAACATTTTTGATTATGGGCAAGGAACAATCAAAAGGATATTCAATTGGGCCTAAATGGGCCCAATGGGGCTAAATTAAGCCCAACACACATCGAAAGTTAGTTAGATTCAAGAAAATGAGATTTTAATGAAAGAAACCTATTTGTAAATTGTTAGATGTCATTGATTGGTTTTGACTGTAAAGTCAACAAGTTTCTAAAACCTTTTAGTTTGAACTTTGAAATCATAAATGGCATTGATTTCCTTTAAGTTTACTTGATTATAAAAGTTAATTGTAATGATAGGTTTAAAGACTTATTTTGATTTAAATTGTTGGGATTTTGTTGTAAAATAGACAATATAGTTGTCTGGATTTGAACCAAATACAAATGAAACTCTGCCGAAATTTCTAAGAATGTTAAGGTAAGTTATTACAACTAAGTAACTAAACTATGGGATTGGGGATCAAAAAGGGTAACTAGGATAGATCAGATCTTAGTTACACTTAGTACTAAGACACTTAGTTGCACACACACACAAAGACCAAGTCTTAGGCACGACGACTAATACGCGTACTTATTATATTCGGATTCTATTAAAATAACTCAGGAACTGAAGAAACCTAGCTTACATACAGGAGCGCGCATTTGGTGTTAGATCAAATTACATAGCAGCACAGGTGAGTTCATTGCCCCTTTTCTAACATTTTTGTTTTAAAACGCGGGGCTGAGAAGCATGCGTAAACTGTTTATTAAATTGTTTATGTAAATGCTTTTAAGTGTATATGTTTTACATATATATAAATGTGATCCTAGACCATGTCTAGGAAGATTTTATGCAGGTTTACTAACCGATTTACTTATAAATTAAGTGAGTAATCGAGTTAAACTAAACATTTCAACAAATCAAAACATTTCAAACAAATCAAACTAGACATTTTGACAAAACAAGGGTGTGAGTTCAAGGAATCAAATCAAACATTTTGACAGAACAAGGGTGTGAGTTCAAGGAATCAAATCAAACATTTTGACAGAACAAGGGTGTGAGTTCAAGGAATCAAATCAAACATTTTGACAAAACAAGTGTGGGACATCAAGACATCAACAAAACAATCTTTGCAAAGACAACATTCAATGTTCTACAAACCAAGTGTTTGTTGAATAACGAATCAAGTGTACAATCGATCAATGAATCTTGTATTCTATGATCAACACATCAAGTACATCTTGTGACATAATCAGACGAATCATTAAATCATTTTTAAGGGATAGTATGGGAAATATCAGAGATAACATATGCCAACACATTGAATCCAGAAATCCTATATTTCAAGAAGTCCTAGCTAGACTGATTGACTTGTAGGTCTTATGTTTGAGGATATTTACAGAATTCCCTAACTACTAAGTACCTAGATTGACAGACTAGTCTACTCGAGTATGACCACAGGCCCCAATCATTAGGACTTAGATTTTATTAAATGTTTATTTATTTATTTAACTAAGCATTTATAACTGTTTATACAATTACTATGGTTGATCACATTGTGTGATGAACTTATGAAATCAACATGGATTTCAAATGATTGTAATTACAGGGACAACAAACAGAAGAACTTATGGGTTGTGTAAAGGGTAAAAATGCTTAATTGTCATTAACAGCAGTGTCATATGCATATTAGTATGTGGTGGGATGTTGGCTAGGGCTTGTCCCTTACATATGCCCTATATATAAGCATACCGATGTGGATATTACATGTGGTGTTAATGAGGTTAGGGTCTTTACCAAAGGAGGTTTTCAAATCATTTTCAACTACTAAAACTATATGAACTCACCAACCATGTGTTGATTTTATTTTTGCATGACTTCTCAGGTGACGAACAGGTCAACTAGGAAGCTTATGCTTTTGGACTAGGACTTCAGATAGAAGACTTAGTATTTTTGGACCTGCATGTTTTTGGAACATCATTATACAATTATTTTGTATACCTTGTGTAGTTACGAGATAGCTATTTTATGATGTTCATGATTGGATTTACATTGTTAAATTATGAACGATACGGATGTAATTTAACTTTGTAATTCTAATCAATTTAGCATTTCTCATTTATATCATGTGCAATGTAAACAATCTGATCACTTTCGATTATCATTCTCGATATCGCGCCCCGGGAACCTTCCGCCCGTCGGGGAAACCCGATCCTACCCCGCCGGCTCGGGGTGTGACACTTAAGCAAATTAGTGTAGTTTAAACGCGTAAAACCACTGTAATTGTACGGAAAACCGCGAGTTTTTGAAATCCAAGGATTCGAAAATGAGTTACGAGCTTACTTAGGCATAACATGGTAACTGAAGCACGTAAAGACTTTGCAATTATGCTGAAAACACCATGTTTTAGAGTCCAAAGATTTGAAAACGGGGTTATAAACTCACTTAAGAATGTCCTTGTTGTTTAAACACGTATACACTTTGTAATTGAATTGCAAACACCGAGTCTTTAAAATACAAACAGTTGAAATGGGGTTATGAAGTTACATAAGCATATCGCGGTAAGCGAAGCACGCAAACACTTCGAAATAGGGTTGCAAACCCCGACATTCAGGAATCTTATGATTTGAAAAGGGATATTAACTTACGTAATCATGTCGTTGCAATTAAAGCACACAAACACTTTGTAATTGTATTGCAAACCCTTGGTTTTTGATTTCTAATGATTTGAGAACGGTTGAAGAGCTCACCTAAGCATACAATTGCAATTTAAGGTCCTAAACTTTTTTTAATTGTGATGCACTTGGAGCTTTAAAAACAGAAATATTTAAATAAGGTTAAGGTCTCATCTAATCATATGATGGTAATCATGCACGTAAAGAATTTTTAATTGTATTGCGAGCCCCGGGTTTTCGAAATTCAAGGACTTGATGGGGGTTGTCAACACACTTAGGCATGTTGTTAAAGTTTAAACGCGTAAACCCTTTGTAATTATAAGGAAAACCGCAAGTTATGGAAATCCAACTATTCAAAAATGAGTAACGAGCTTACTTAGGCATAACATTGTAACTGCAGCATGTAAAGACTTTGCAATTATATTGAAAACATAATGTTTTCGATGTGCAAAGATTTGAAAAAGGGGTTATAAACTCACTGAAGCATATCCTTGTAATTTAAACACGTAAACACTTTGTAATTGAATTGCAAACACCGAGTTTTAGATCAACAAAGAGTTGAAATGTGGATATGAAATTACAAAAGCATGTCCTTGTAATTGAAGAACACAAACACTTTGAAATTTGGTTGCACACCCCGACATTCAGGTATCAAATGATTTAAAAAGGGATATTAACATACGTACTCATGTCGTTTCAATTAAAGCACGCAAACATTTTCTAACTGTATTGCAAACCCCCGGTTTTGAATTCTATTGATTTGAAAACTTTTGAAGAGTTACCTAAGAATATGATTGCAATTTAAGTTCGTAAACTCTTTGTAATTATGTTGCATCGGGAGCTTTAAAAATAAAAATATTTCAATGGGGTTAAGGAGTCACCTAAGAGAAGGAAGAGATCTTTGGAATGTGGGTATACGATGGAAATTGATGCCCGTAAACACTTGTAACTGTATTGCAAACCCCGTGTTTTCGAAATTCAAGGACTTGAAGAGGGGTTCTCAACACACTTAGGCATATTAGTGTAGTCTAAACGCATAAATCCAATGTAATTGTACAGAAAACCGCGAGTTTTGGAAATCCAAGGATTTGAAAATTAGTTACGAGCTTACTTAGGCACAACATGGTAACTGAAGCACGTAAAGACTTTGCAATTACGCCGAAAACACCATGTTTTAGAAGTTCAAAGATTTGAAAACGGGGTTATAAACTTACTTAAGAATGTCCTTGTTGTTTAAACACGTATACACTTTGTAATTGAATTGCAAACACCGAGTCTTAAATATACAAACAGTTGAAATGGGGTTATGAAGTTACATAAGCATATCGTGGTAAGTGAAGCACGCAAACACTTCGAAATAGTGTTGCAAACCCCGACATTCAGGAATCTAATGATTTGAAAAGGGATATTAACTTACGTAATTATGTAATTGCAGTTAAAGCACACAAACACGTTGTAATTGTATTGCAAATCCTTGGTTTTTGATTTCTAATGATTTGAGAACGGTTGAAGAGCTCTCCTAAGCATACAATTGCAATTTAAGGTCGTAACTTGGAGCTTTAAAAACAGAAATATTTAAATAAGGCTAAGGTCTCATCTAATCATATGATGGTAATCATGCACGTAAAGAATTTTTGATTGTATTGCGAACCTCGGATTTCTAAATTCAAGGACTTGATGGGGGTTGTCAACACACTTAGGCATGTTGTTAAAGTTTAAACGCGTAAACCCTTTGTAATTATAAGGAAAACCGCAAGTTATGGAAATCCAACTATTCAAAAATGAGTAACGAGCTTACTTAGGCATAACATTGTAACTGCAGCACGTAAAGACTTTGCAATTATATTGAAAACATAATGTTTTCGAAGTGCAAAGATTTGAAAACGGGGTTATAAACTCACTGAAGCATATCCTTGTAATTTAAACACGTAAACACTTTGTAATTGAATTGCAAACACCGAGTTTTAGATCAACAAAGAGTTGAAACGTAGATATGAAATTACAAAAGCATGTCCTTGTAATTGAAGAACACAAACACTTTGAAATTTGGTTGCACACCCCGACATTCAGGTATCAAATGATTAAAATAGGGATATTAACATACGTACTCTTGTCGTTTCAATTAAAGCACGCAAACATTTTCTAACTGTATTGCAAACCCCGGTTTTGAATTCTATTGATTTGAAAACGTTTGAAGAGTTACCTAAGAATATGATTGCAATTTAAGTTCGTAAACTCTTTGTAATTATGTTGCATCGGGAGCTTTAAAAATAAAAATATTTCAATGGGGTTAAGGAGTCACCTAAGAGAAGGAAGAGATCTTTGGAATGTGGGTATACGATGGAAATTGATGCCCGTAAACACTTGTAACTGTATTGCAAACCCCGTGTTTTCGAAATTCAAGGACTTGAAGAGGGGTTCTCAACACACTTAGGCATATTAGTGTAGTTTAAACGCGTAAACCCAATGTAATTGTACGGAAAACGCGAGTTTTGGAAATCCAAGGATTCGAAAATGAGTTACGAGCTTACTTAGGCATAACATGGTAACTGAAGCACGTAAAGACTTTGCAATTACGATGAAAACACCATGTTTAAGAAGTCCAAAGATTTGAAAACGGGGTTATAAACTTACTTAAGAATGTGCTTGTTGTTTTAACACGTATACACTTTGTAATTGAATTGCAAACACCGAGTCTTAAAAATACAAACAGTTGAAATGGGGTTATGAAGTTACATTAGCATATCGGGGTAAGTGAAGCACGCAAACACTTCGAAATAGGGTTGCAAACCCCGACATTCAGGAATCTTATGATTTGAGAAGGGATATTAACTTACATAATCATGTCGTTGCAATTAAAGCACATAAACACTTTGTAATTGTATTGCAAACCCTTGGTTTTTGATTTCTAATGATTTGAGAACGGTTGAAGAGCTCACTTAAGCATACAATTGCAATTTAAAATCGTAAACTTGTTTTAATTGTGTTGCATTTGGAGCTTTAAAAACAGAAATATTTAAATAAGGTTAAGGTCTCATCTATTCATATGATGGTAATCATGCACGTAAAGAATTTTTAATTGTATTGCGATCCCCGGGTTTTCGAAATTCAAGGACTCGATGGGGGTTGTAAACACACTTAAGCATGTTGTTAAAGTTTAAACGCGTAAACCCTTTGTAATTATAAGGGATATTAACTTACGTAATCATGTCGTTGCAATTAAAGCACATAAACACTTTGTAATTGTATTGCAAACCCTTGGTTTTTGATTTCTAATGATTTGAGAACGGTTGAAGAGCTCACCTAAGCATACAATTGCAATTTAAGGTCGTAAACTTTTTTTAATTGTGTTGCACTTGGAGCTTTAAAAACAGAAATATTTAAATAAGGTTAAGGTCTCATCTATTCATATGATGGTAATCATGCACGTAAGGAATTTTTAATTGTATTGTGATCCCCGGGTTTTCGAAATTCAAGGACTTGATGGGGGTTGTCAACACACTTAGGCATGTTGTTAAAGTTTAAACGCTTAAACCCTTTGTAATTATAAGGAAAACCGCAAGTTATGGAAATCCAACTACTCAAAAATGAGTAACGAGCTTACTTAGGCATAACATTGTAACTGAAGCACGTAAAGACTTTGCAATTATATTGAAAACATAATGTTTTCGAAGTGCAAAGATTTGAAAACGGGGTTATAAACTCACTGAAGCATATCCTTGTAATTTAAACACGTAAACACTTTGTAATTGAATTGCAAACACCGAGTTTTAGATCAACAAAGAGTTGAAACGTAGATATGAAATTACAAAAGCATGTCCTTGTAATTGAAGAACACAAACACTTTGAAATTTGGTTGCACACCCCGACATTCAGGTATCAAATGATTAAAATAGGGATATTAACATACGTACTCTTGTCGTTTCAATTAAAGCACGCAAACATTTTCTAACTGTATTGCAAACCCCCGGTTTTGAATTCTATTGATTTGAAAACGTTTGAAGAGTTACCTAAGAATATGATTGCAATTTAAGTTCGTAAACTCTTTGTAATTATGTTGCATCGGGAGCTTTAAAAATAAAAATATTTCAATGGGGTTAAGGAGTCACCTAAGAGAAGGAAGAGATCTTTGGAATGTGGGTATACGATGGAAATTGATGCCCGTAAACACTTGTAACTGTATTGCAAACCCCGTGTTTTCGAAATTCAAGGACTTGAAGAGGGGTTCTCAACACACTTAGGCATATTAGTGTAGTTTAAACGCGTAAACCCAATGTAATTGTACGGAAAACCGCGAGTTTTGGAAATCCAAGGATTCGAAAATGAGTTACGAGCTTACTTAGGCATAACATGGTAACTGAAGCACGTAAAGACTTTGCAATTACGATGAAAACACCATGTTTAAGAAGTCCAAAGATTTGAAAACGGGGTTATAAACTTACTTAAGAATGTGCTTGTTGTTTTAACACGTATACACTTTGTAATTGAATTGCAAACACCGAGTCTTAAAAATACAAACAGTTGAAATGGGGTTATGAAGTTACATTAGCATATCGGGGTAAGTGAAGCACGCAAACACTTCGAAATAGGGTTGCAAACCCCGACATTCAGGAATCTTATGATTTGAGAAGGGATATTAACTTACATAATCATGTCGTTGCAATTAAAGCACATAAACACTTTGTAATTGTATTGCAAACCCTTGGTTTTTGATTTCTAATGATTTGAGAACGGTTGAAGAGCTCACTTAAGCATACAATTGCAATTTAAGGTCGTAAACTTTTTTTAATTGTGTTGCATTTGGAGCTTTAAAAACAGAAATATTTAAATAAGGTTAAGGTCTCATCTATTCATATGATGGTAATCATGCACGTAAAGAATTTTTAATTGTATTGCGATCCCCGGGTTTTCGAAATTCAAGGACTCGATGGGGGTTGTAAACACACTTAGGCATGTTGTTAAAGTTTAAACGCGTAAACCCTTTGTAATTATAAGGGATATTAACTTACGTAATCATGTCGTTGCAATTAAAGCACATAAACACTTTGTAATTGTATTGCAAACCCTCGGTTTTTGATTTCTAATGATTTGAGAACGGTTGAAGAGCTCACTTAAGCATACAATTGCAATTTAAGGTCGTAAACTTTTTTTAATTGTGTTGCACTTGGAGCTTTAAAAACAGAAATATTTAAATAAGGTTAAGGTCTCATCTATTCATATGATGGTAATCATGCACGTAAGGAATTTTTAATTGTATTGCGATCCCCGGGTTTTCGAAATTCAAGGACTTGATGGGGGTTGTCAACACACTTAGGGATGTTGTTAAAGTTTAAACGCGTAAACCCTTTGTAATTATAAGGAAAACCGCAAGTTATGGAAATCCAACTATTCAAAAATTAGTAACGAGCTTACTTAGGCATAACATTGTAACTGAAGCACGTAAAGACTTTGCAATTATATTGAAAACATAATGTTTTCGAAGTGCAAAGATTTGAAAATGGGGTTATAAACTCACTGAAGCATATCCTTGTAATTTAAACACGTAAACACTTTGTAATTGAATTGCAAACACCGAGTTTTAGATCAACAAAGCGTTGAAACGTAGATATGAAATTACAAAAGCATGTCCTTGTAATTGAAGACCACAAACACTTTGAAATTTGGTTGCACACCCCGACATTCAGGTATCAAATGATTAAAATAGGGATATTAACATACGTACTCTTGTCGTTTCAATTAAAGCACGCAAACATTTTCTAATTGTATTGCAAACCCCCGGTTTTGAATTCTATTGATTTGAAAACGTTTGAAGAGTTACCTAAGAATATGATTGCAATTTAAGTTCGTAAACTCTTTGTAATTATGTTGCATCGGGAGCTTTAAAAATAAAAATATTTCAATGGGGTTAAGGAGTCACCTAAGAGAAGGAAGAGATCTTTGGAATGTGGGTATACGATGGAAATTGATGCCCGTAAACACTTGTAACTGTATTGCAAACCCCGTGTTTTCGAAATTCAAGGACTTGAAGAGGGGTTCTCAACACACTTAGGCATATTAGTGTAGCTTAAACGCGTAAACCCAATGTAATTGTACGGAAAACCGCGAGTTTTGGAAATCCAAGGATTTGAAAATGAGTTACGAGCTTACTTAGGCATAACATGGTAACTGAAGCACGTAAAGACTTTGCAATTACGATGAAAACACCATGTTTAAGAAGTCCAAAGATTTGAAAACGGGGTTATAAACTTACTTAAGAATGTGCTTGTTGTTTTAACACGTATACACTTTGTAATTGAATTGCAAACACCGAGTCTTAAAAATACAAACAGTTGAAATGGGGTTATGAAGTTACATTAGCATATCGGGGTAAGTGAAGCACGCAAACACTTCGAAATAGGGTTGCAAACCCCGACATTCAGGAATCTTATGATTTGAGAAGGGATATTAACTTACGTAATCATGTCGTTGCAATTAAAGCACATAAACACTTTGTAATTGTATTGCAAACCCTTGGTTTTTGATTTCTAATGATTTGAGAACGGTTGAAGAGCTCACTTAAGCATACAATTGCAATTTAAGGTCGTAAACTTTTTTTAATTGTGTTGCATTTGGAGCTTTAAAAACAGAAATATTTAAATAAGGTTAAGGTCTCATCTATTCATATGATGGTAATCATGCACGTAAAGAATTTTTAATTGTATTGCGATCCCCGGGTTTTCGAAATTCAAGGACTCGATGGGGGTTGTAAACACACTTAGGCATGTTGTTAAAGTTTAAACGCGTAAACCCTTTGTAATTATAAGGGATATTAACTTACGTAATCATGTCGTTGCAATTAAAGCACATAAACACTTTGTAATTGTATTGCAAACCCTCGGTTTTTGATTTCTAATGATTTGAGAACGGTTGAAGAGCTCACTTAAGCATACAATTGCAATTTAAGGTCATAAACTTTTTTTAATTGTGTTGCACTTGGATCTTTAAAAACAGAAATATTTAAATAAGGTTAAGGTCTCATCTATTCATATGATGGTAATCATGCATGTAAGGAATTTTTAATTGTATTGCGATCCCCGGGTTTTCGAAATTCAAGGACTTGATGGGGGTTGTCAACACACTTAGGCATGTTGTTAAAGTTTAAACGCGTAAACCCTTTGTAATTATAAGGAAAACCGCAAGTTATGGAAATCCAACTATTCAAAAATTAGTAACGAGCTTACTTAGGCATAACATTGTAACTGAAGCACGTAAAGACTTTGCAATTATATTGAAAACATAATGTTTTCGAAGTGCAAAGATTTGAAAAAGGGGTTATAAACTCACTGAAGCATATCCTTGTAATTTAAACACGTAAACACTTTGTAATTGAATTGCAAACATCGAGTTTTAGATCAACAAAGAGTTGAAACGTAGATATGAAATTACAAAAGCATGTCCTTGTAATTGAAGAACACAAACACTTTGAAATTTGGTTGCACACCCCGACATTCAGGTATCAAATGATTAAAAAAGGGATATTAACATACGTACTCTTGTCGTTTCAATTAAAGCACGCAAACATTTTCTAACTGTATTGCAAACCCCCGGTTTTGAATTCTATTGATTTGAAAACTTTTGAAGAGTTACCTAAGAATATGATTGCAATTTAAGTTCGTAAACTCTTTGTAATTATGTTGCATCGGGAGCTTTAAAAATAAAAATATTTCAATGGGGTTAAGGAGTCACCTAAGAGAAGGAAGAGATCTTTGGAATGTGGGTATACGATGGAAATTGATGCCCGTAAACACTTGTAACTGTATTGCAAACCCCGTGTTTTCGAAATTCAAGGACTTGAAGAGGGGTTCTCAACACACTTAGGCATATTAGTGTAGTTTAAACGCGTAAACCCAATGTAATTGTACGGAAAACCGCGAGTTTTGGAAATCCAAGGATTCGAAAATGAGTTACGAGCTTACTTAGGCATAACATGGTAACTGAAGCACGTAAAGACTTTGCAATTACGATGAAAACACCATGTTTTAGAAGTCCAAAGATTTGAAAACGGGGTTATAAACTTACTTAAGAATGTGCTTGTTGTTTTAACACGTATACACTTTGTAATTGAATTGCAAACACCGAGTCTTAAAAATACAAACAGTTGAAATGGGGTTATGAAGTTACATAAGCATATCGGGGTAAGTGAAGCACGTAAACACTTCGAAATAGGGTTGCAAACCCCGACATTCAGGAATCTTATGATTTGAGAAGGGATATTAACTTACGTAATCATGTCGTTGCAATTAAAGCACATAAACACTTTGTAATTGTATTGCAAACCCTTGGTTATTGATTTCTAATGATTTGAGAACGGTTGAAGAGCTCACTTAAGCATACAATTGCAATTTAAGGTCGTAAACTTTTTTTAATTGTGTTGCATTTGGAGCATTAAAAACAGAAATATTTAAATAAGGTTAAGGTCTCATCTATTCATATGATGGTAATCATGCACGTAAAGAATTTTTAATTGTTTTGCGATCCCCGGGTTTTCGAAATTCAAGGACTTGATGGGGGTTGTCAACACACTTAGGCATGTTGTTAAAGTTTAAACGCGTAAACCCTTTGTAATTATAAGGGATATTAACTTACGTAGTCATGTCGTTGCAATTAAAGCACATAAACACTTTGTAATTGTATTGCAAACCCTTGGTTTTTGATTTCTAATGATTTGAGAACGGTTGAAGAGCTCACTTAAGCCTACAATTGCAATTTAAGGTCATAAACTTTTTTTAATTGTGTTGCACTTGGAGCTTTAAAAATAGAAATATTTAAATAAGGTTAAGGTCTCATCTATTCATATGATGGTAATCATGCACGTAAAGAATTTTTAATTGTATTGCGATCCCCGGGTTTTCGAAATTCAAGGACTTGATGGGGGTTGTCAACACACTTAGGCATGTTGTTAAAGTTTAAACGCGTAAACCCTTTGTAATTATAAGGAAAACCGCAAGTTATGGAAATCCAACTATTCAAAAATTAGTAACGAGCTTACTTAGGCATAACATTGTAACTGAAGCACGTAAAGACTTTGCAATTATATTGAAAACATAATGTTTTCGAAGTGCAAAGATTTGAAAACGGGGTTATAAACTCACTGAAGCATATCCTTGTAATTTAAACACGTAAACACTTTGTAATTGAATTGCAAACACCGAGTTTTAGATCAACAAAGAGTTGAAACGTAGATATGAAATTACAAAAGCATGTCCTTGTAATTGAAGAACACAAACACTTTGAAATTTGGTTGCACACCCCGACATTCAGGTATCAAATGATTAAAAAAGGGATATTAACATACGTACTCTTGTCGTTTCAATTAAAGCACGCAAACATTTTCTAACTGTATTGCAAACCCCCGGTTTTGAATTCTATTGATTTGAAAACTTTTGAAGAGTTACCTAAGAATATGATTGCAATTTAAGTTCGTAAACTCTTTGTAATTATGTTGCATCGGGAGCTTTAAAAATAAAAATATTTCAATGGGGTTAAGGAGTCACATAAGAGAAGGAAGAGATCTTTGGAATGTGGGTATACGATGGAAATTGATGCCCGTAAACACTTGTAACTGTATTGCAAACCCCGTGTTTTTGAAATTCAAGGACTTGAAGAGGGGTTCTCAACACACTTAGGCATATTAGTGTAGTTTAAACGCGTAAACCCAATGTAATTGTACGGAAAACCGCGAGTTTTGGAAATCCAAGGATTCGAAAATGAGTTACGAGCTTACTTAGGCATAACATGGTAACTGAAGCACGTAAAGACTTTGCAATTACGATGAAAACACCATGTTTTAGAAGTCCAAAGATTTGAAAAAGGGGTTATAAACTTACTTAAGAATGTGCTTGTTGTTTTAACACGTATACACTTTGTAATTGAATTGCAAACACCGAGTCTTAAAAATACAAACAGTTGAAATGGGGTTATGAAGTTACATAAGCATATCGGGGTAAGTGAAGCACGCAAACACTTCGAAATAGGGTTGCAAACCCCGACATTCAGGAATCTTATGATTTGAGAAGGGATATTAACTTACGTAATCATGTCGTTGCAATTAAAGCACATAAACACTTTGTAATTGTATTGCAAACCCTTGGTTTTTGATTTCTAATGATTTGAGAACGGTTGAAGAGCTCACTTAAGCATACAATTGCAATTTAAGGTCGTAAACTTTTTTTAATTGTGTTGCATTTGGAGCATTAAAAACAGAAATATTTAAATAAGGTTAAGGTCTCATCTATTCATATGATGGTAATCATGCACGTAAAGAATTTTTAATAGTTTTGCGATCCCCGGGTTTTCGAAATTCAAGGACTTGATGGAGGTTGTCAACACACTTAGGCATGTTGTTAAAGTTTAAACGCGTAAACCCTTTGTAATTATAAGGGATATTAACTTACGTAATCATGTCGTTGCAATTAAAGCACATAAACACTTTGTAATTGTATTGCAAACCCTTGGTTTTTGATTTCTAATGATTTGAGAACGGTTGAAGAGCTCACTTAAGCCTACAATTGCAATTTAAGGTCATAAACTTTTTTTAATTGTGTTGCACTTGGAGCTTTAAAAACAGAAATATTTAAATAAGGTTAAGGTCTCATCTATTCATATGATGGTAATCATGCACGTAAAGAATTTTTAATTGTATTGCGATCCCCGGTTTTCGAAATTCAAGGACTTGATGGGGGTTGTCAACACACTTAGGCATGTTGTTAAAGTTTAAACGCGTAAACCCTTTGTAATTATAAGGAAAACCGCAAGTTATGGAAATCCAACTATTCAAAAATTAGTAACGAGCTTACTTAGGCATAACATTGTAACTGAAGCACGTAAAGACTTTGCAATTATATTGAAAACATAATGTTTTCGAAGTGCAAAGATTTGAAAAAGGGGTTATAAACTCACTGAAGCATATCCTTGTAATTTAAACACGTAAACACTTTGTAATTGAATTGCAAACACCGAGTTTTAGATCAACAAAGAGTTGAAACGTAGATATGAAATTACAAAAGCATGTCCTTGTAATTGAAGAACACAAACACTTTGAAATTTGGTTGCACACCCCGACATTCAGGTATCAAATGATTAAAAAAGGGATATTAACATACGTACTCTTGTCGTTACAATTAAAGCACGCAAACATTTTCTAACTGTATTGCAAACCCCCGGTTTTGAATTCTATTGATTTGAAAACTTTTGAAGAGTTACCTAAGAATATGATTGCAATTTAAGTTCGTAAACTCTTTGTAATTATGTTGCATCGGGAGCTTTAAAAATAAAAATATTTCAATGGGGTTAAGGAGTCACCTAAGAGAAGGAAGAGATCTTTGGAATGTGGGTATACGATGGAAATTGATGCCCGTAAACACTTGTAACTGTATTGCAAACCCCGTGTTTTCGAAATTCAAGGACTTGAAGAGGGGTTCTCAACACACTTAGGCATATTAGTGTAGTTTAAACGCGTAAACCCAATGTAATTGTACGGAAAACCACGAGTTTTGGAAATCCAAGGATTCGAAAATGAGTTACGAGCTTACTTAGGCATAACATGGTAACTGAAGCACGTAAAGACTTTGGAATTACGATGAAAACACCATGTTTTAGAAGTCCAAAGATTTGAAAACGGGGTTATAAACTTACTTAAGAATGTGCTTGTTGTTTTAACACGTATACACTTTGTAATTGAATTGCAAACACCGAGTCTTAAAAATACAAACAGTTGAAATGGGGTTATGAAGTTACATAAGCATATCGTGGTAAGTGAAGCACGCAAACACTTCGAAATAGGGTTGCAAACCCCGACATTCAGTAATCTAATGATTTGAAAAGGGATATTAACATACGTAATCATGTCGTTGCAGTTAAAGCACACAAACACTTTGTAATTGTATTGCAAACCCTTGGTTTTTGATTTCTAATGATTTGAGAACGATTGAAGAGCTCACCTAAGCATACAATTGCAATTTAAGGTCGTAAAGTTTTTTTAATTGTGTTGCATTTGGAGCATTAAAAACAGAAATATTTAAATAAGGTTAAGGTCTCATCTATTCATATGATGGTAATCATGCACGTAAAGAATTTTTAATAGTTTTGCGATCCCCGGGTTTTCGAAATTCAAGGACTTGATGGGGGTTGTCAACACACTTAGGCATGTTGTTAAAGTTTAAACGCGTAAACCCTTTGTAATTATAAGGGATATTAACTTACGTAATCATGTCGTTGCAATTAAAGCACATAAACACTTTGTAATTGTATTGCAAACCCTTGGTTTTTGATTTCTAATGATTTGAGAACGGTTGAAGAGCTCACTTAAGCCTACAATTGCAATTTAAGGTCATAAACTTTTTTTAATTGTGTTGCACTTGGAGCTTTAAAAACAGAAATATTTAAATAAGGTTAAGGTCTCATCTATTCATATGATGGTAATCATGCACGTAAAGAATTTTTAATTGTATTGCGATCCCCGGGTTTTCGAAATTCAAGGACTTGATGGGGGTTGTCAACACACTTAGGCATGTTGTTAAAGTTTAAACGCGTAAACCCTTTGTAATTATAAGGAAAACCGCAAGTTATGGAAATCCAACTATTCAAAAATTAGTAACGAGCTTACTTAGGCATAACATTGTAACTGAAGCACGTAAAGACTTTGCAATTATATTGAAAACATAATGTTTTCGAAGTGCAAAGATTTGAAAAAGGGGTCATAAACTCACTGAAGCATATCCTTGTAATTTAAACACGTAAACACTTTGTAATTGAATTGCAAACACCGAGTTTTAGATCAACAAAGAGTTGAAACGTAGATATGAAATTACAAAAGCATGTCCTTGTAATTGAAGAACACAAACACTTTGAAATTTGGTTGCACACCTCGACATTCAGGTATCAAATGATTAAAAAAGGGATATTAACATACGTACTCTTGTCGTTTCAATTAAAGCACGCAAACATTTTCTAACTGTATTGCAAACCCCCGGTTTTGAATTCTATTGATTTGAAAACTTTTGAAGAGTTACCTAAGAATATGATTGCAATTTAAGTTCGTAAACTCTTTGTAATTATGTTGCATCGGGAGCTTTAAAAATAAAAATATTTCAATGTGGTTAAGGAGTCACCTAAGAGAAGGAAGAGATCTTTGGAATGTGGGTATACGATGG
The DNA here is from genome assembly GCA_009363875.1 of Mikania micrantha. Classification (NCBI taxonomy): domain Eukaryota; kingdom Viridiplantae; phylum Streptophyta; class Magnoliopsida; order Asterales; family Asteraceae; genus Mikania; species Mikania micrantha. The sequence continues at coordinate 32,319,610 of CM018687.1, forward strand.
AAATTGATGCCCGTAAACACTTGTAACTGTATTGCAAACCCCGTGTTTTCGAAATTCAAGGACTTGAAGAGGGGTTCTCAACACACTTAGGCATATTAGTGTAGTTTAAACGCGTAAACCCAATGTAATTGTACGGAAAACCACGAGTTTTGGAAATCCAAGGATTCGAAAATGAGTTACGAGCTTACTTAGGCATAACATGGTAACTGAAGCACGTAAAGACTTTGGAATGACGATGAAAACACCATGTTTTAGAAGTCCAAAGATTTGAAAACGGGGTTATAAACTTACTTAAGAATGTGCTTGTTGTTTTAACACGTATACACTTTGTAATTGAATTGCAAACACCGAGTCTTAAAAATACAAACAGTTGAAATGGGGTTATGAAGTTACATAAGCATATCGTGGTAAGTGAAGCACGCAAACACTTCGAAATAGGGTTGCAAACCCCGACATTCAGTAATCTAATGATTTGAAAAGGAATATTAACATACGTAATCATGTTGTTGCAGTTAAAGCACACAAACACTTTGTAATTGTATTGCAAACCCTTGGTTTTTGATTTCTAATGATTTGAGAACGATTGAAGAGCTCACCTAAGCATACAATTGCAATTTAAGGTCGTAAAGTTTTTTTAATTGTGTTGCACTTGGAGCTTTAAAAACAGAAATATTTAAATAAGGTTAAGGTCTCATCTAATCATATGATGGTAATCATGCACGTAAATAATTTTTAATTGTATTGCGAACCACGGGTTTTCGAAATTCAAGGACTTGATGGGGGTTGTCAAGACACTTAGGCATGTTGTAAAAGTTTGAACGCGTAAACCCTTTGTAATTATAAGGAAAACCGCAAGTTATGGAAATCCAACTACTCAAAAATGAGTAACGAGCTTACTTAGGCATAACATTGTAACTGAAGCACGTAAAGACTTTGCAATTATATTGAAAACAAAATGTTTTCGAAGTGCAAAGATTCGAAAAAGGGGTTATAAACTCACTGAAGCATAACCTTGTAATTTAAACACGTAAACACTTTGTAATTGAATTGCAAACACCGAGTTTTAGATAAACAAAGAGTTGAAATGTGGATATAAAATTACAAAAGCATGTCCTTGTAATTGAAGAACACTAACACTTTGAAATTAGGTTGCAAGCCCCGACATTCAGGTATCAAATGATTTAAAAAGGGATATTAACATACGTACTCATGTCGTTTCAATTAAAGCACACAAACATTTTCTAACTGTATTGCAAACCCCCGGTTTTGAATTCTATTGATTTGAAAACTTTTGAAGAGTTACCTAAGAATATGATTGCAATTTAAGGTCGTAAACCCTTTGTAATTATGTTGCATCGGGAGCTTTAAAAATAAAAATATTTCAATGGGGTTAAGGAGTCACCTAAGAGAATGAAGAGATCTTTGGAATGTGGGTATACGATGGAAATTGATGCCCGTAAACACTTGTAACTGTATTGCAAACCCCGTGTTTTCGAAATTCAAGGACTTGAAGAGGGGTTCTCAACACACTTAGGCATATTAGTGTAGTTTAAACGCGTAAACCCAATGTAATTGTACGGAAAACCGCAAGTTTTGGAAATCCAAGGATTCGAAAATGAGTTACGAGCTCACTTAGGCATAACATGGTAACTGAAGCACGCAAAGACTTTGCAATTACGCTGAAAACACCATGTTTTAGAAGTCCAAAGATTTGAAAACGGGGTTATAAACTTACTTAAGAATGTCCTTGTTGTTTAAACACGTATACACTGTGTAATGGAATTGCAAACACCGAGTCTTAAAAATACAAACAGTTGAAATGGGGTTATGAATTTACATATGCGTGTCGTGGTAAGTTAAGCACGCAAACACTTCGAAATAGGGGTGCAAACCCCGACATTCAGGAATCTAATGATTTGAAAAGGGATATTAACTTACGTAATCTTGTCGTTGCGGTTAAAGCACACAAACACTATGTAATTGTATTGCAAACCCTTGGTTTTTGATTTGTAATGATTTGAGAACAGCTGAAGAGCTCACCTAAGCATACAATTGCAATTTGAGGTGGTAATCTCTTTTTAATTGGGTGGCACCTGGAGATTTAAAAATACAAATATTTAAATAAGGTTCAGGTCTCATCTAATCATATGATGGTAATCACGCACTTAAAGAATTTTTAATTGTATTGCGAACCCCGTGTTTTCGAAATTCAAGGACTTGATGGGTGTTGTCAACACACTTAGGGATGTTGTTAAAGTTTAAACGCGTAAATCTTTATAATTATACGGCAAACCGCAAGTTATGGAAATCCTAGTGTTCAAAAATGAGTAACGAGCTTACTTAGGCATAACATTGTAACTGTAGCATGTAAAGACTTCGCAATTATATTGAAAACAAAATGTTTTCGAAGTGCAAAGATTTGAAAACGGGGTTATAAACTCACTGAAGCATATCCTTGTAATTTAAACACGTAAACACTTTGTAATTGAATTGCACACACCGAGTTTTAGATAAACAAAGAGTTGAAATGTGGATATGAAATTACAAAAGCATGTCCTTGTATGTGAACCCCGACATTCAGGTATCAAATGATTTAAAAAGTGATATTAACATACGTACTCATGTCGTTCCATTTAAAGCACGCAAACATTTTCAAACTGTATTGCAAACCCCCGGTTTTGAATTCTATTGATTTGAAAACTTTTGAAGAGTTACCTAAGAATATGATTGCAATTTAAGGTCGTAAACTCTTTGTAATTATGCTGCATCGGGAGCTTTAAAAATAAAAATATTTCAATGGGGTGAAGGAGTCACCTCTGAGAAGGAAGAGATCTTTGGAATGTGGGTATACGATGGAAATTGATGCCCGTAAACACTTGTAACTGTATTGCAAACCCCGGTTTTTTGAAATTCAAGGACTTCAAGAGGGGTTGTTGTGACACCCGGCAATTTCAAGTAAATTGCAACTCTTACTTTCTTTACATTTCATATTCATACTTGTTGCATTTCATTTAATTTTGTTAATTAGATGAGTTGAACACAAACGACTACGAAACGATAGTTCGAGGAACTATCGAATCGTTCATTGCATTGCACATTGGTTTTGGAAACCAAGTGTGGCAAACACAACACTAACACAAGACAATAATTCGAGGAGTTATTGAATTGTGCATTACACGTTGATTAGGATTAATCAAGCGTGCAAACACTTCGTTACACACGAACACAAACTATCAAAGATAATTCGAGGAATTATCGAAACACACACGAGTCTCACGAACGTTGGTGATCAATCAAACTTATGTGCTACTTTGTGATTATATGTTAAACATGTATTAGATGTTTAGAATAAGCGTTAGAAATCGAATACGAGCGAAATCGAATCATCGAAATCGAAAAACAAGGAAGTGGACTCATCGCGGTACGCGATGGTCCCTCGGCGAAAGGCTTCGCGGTACGCAAAGCAAACCGGGAGTCGAGACTCCCGAATCCTATCGCGGTACGCGATGAGAAATTTTGATTGGCCTTCGCGGTACGCGAAGGCCATGCAGATCGAAATTTCTTTATATTCAACCCCATTCCTTTCCACTCGGTTCTTTTCACCCTCTACTCCGATTTCTCTCATCTTCTAACAAATAAAACCTCTGAAATCAGTCCTTGAATCTCTGTTAAACACTTCTTAAGCCACATCCTTGCATCCTTGGAAGATTTGAGGCCATTGAAGCAACCATAGGAGGTCTCGAAAGCTATCAACACACGAGAAGACCACCTTCAGCCATTTCCAGGACTTCTTACACTTGCTACCACTCAAATCTTATCTTATAAGGTAGTTTTATATGTTTATCTCTAGATAGATCGTACATGCAATGGGTGAAAACCCACATGCAACTCCATGTGATCATCGAGCACGAATTTGTTGGTGCTTTTGTGTGCTATCGTTATAGACTTACTGATTTGATAGTTTAGTGATGTTACATTTGAGTTTTGTTAAGTTGTTGGTAGATTTGATAAAGTTTCGGTACACTTGCCATAAAAGGAAACTTTTATGTTGCAAGTCTTGGATTTGTAATGATCTAGACATGTTAGACATGTCTAGATATTGTTAAAAGAGCATTGGAGTGTTTAGAAACACATTGGGATGTTTGATTTTGTCAAAAACTTGGTTTTATAGAAACTTACTATAAATGGAAACTTTTAAAAATCAAAAGAGGACTTTTGATGTTTTAGAACGTTTTGATGAACTTTGAGCATTGGAATATGCTTAGAAATGATTTTTAACATATTTAGAAACTTCGTTTTGTGAAAACGATCTTTTAAACGAATACTTTCCGAATAAGGAAACTTTATTTGGGTAAAACAGCATAAATGGTGATTTATGCGCAAACGACATGTTTTAAGAGTTTAAATGTATTTTATAAACATATTGAAATTAGTAGCTTTATGAAATGGGATTTCATAACCACACTTTCCTAAACTGGAAACTTTCTAAAAATGGTAACTTATGCGATTAGAGTCATAGGATGCATTTTGGTGTCTTATGTGCATTAAGGCACATAAACACAACAATCGTCTCACCAACGATTCATCGAGTCTCACTAGTTAACACACGCTCGGTTGAGCACACCGACACTTGGAGTTGTATGAGATACAACACAAAACATAACACATACTCACACCTATATGGTTATAGGTGCTTACTAGCAGGTGCTAGCTTTCGCAGACGCGAACCCATAATCACACCGGAACTGCTTAACAGGAGAGTTCACGGCCCCTTTTACTTTTCTACCTTTGGGGGAGAAAACATTGCATGCTAAATTGTTTTACAAACAACAACTCATTTCATTTACGTATGGACGTGATTTATCATATATGTATATGTGTGGACCACATCACAACTAAAAGACCTCGCGATACTCCACGGACCGTTAGTAGCACGTAACGCCTAGCGTGGTAATCTTGAATAGTACTATTTGGGCCTGACAAGCCCCACCCATCGCGCCTGGGAGGCCAACCCGACTGTAGGTCGGAATGGGTGCAATATTGACCAACACTTTGCCATTGTCTTGTGATGGACATGGCGGGAGGCACAACTATCAGCTTCGGTACGACCCCGCATATAATATACTGTATTGACTAGCTATCAATCGATTTTGCATTGTAATGATATGTAAATCTCAACTGTTACTTTAAACATTGGATGTTTATTGCTTACGAAAAACCTGTGCTCTCACCAACCTTTGTGTTGACCTTCTACTTGCATGTTTTCTCAGGTAGCTAAGGCACGCGCACAAGGATTAGGATGCTAGGCTGGAGTCGCATGCATCTGCTTATGTGTCTTAGACTATTAAACATTTGTTAACATTTTGTTATGTACTTATTGTATTGATAAACAACTTTAAACGCTTCCGCAAACATTAAACTTGTATTGTTTTGAAAACTTTTAATTAACGCTTCCGCAATCTTTGAACTTTATCTATGTTGATACCTTTAAACTTCCGCAACTCTGATATTTACAAAATTGTCTTATCCAATTTATTGGATGTACGTATGTAACCAGACATGTAGGTCTCGCAAGTTGTGAGACCGGAGACTCTGATCCTGACAATCTGTTGTTGCTCGCGCCCCGGAAGGGACGGGATTTCTCGGGGTGCGACAGATTGGTATCAGAGACTCCGGTTATTGCGCATTTGGTTTGCATTTAGTGAACTTAGTCTATAGCCACTAGTCTCCACACAACACTTAGTGCTTAGTATGGTGATACTAGCGTACATGATTGTACACACACGCTAATTACGCGCACTATAGCAAATGGTGTCATCATCGTCACCGCATGTGACTACGCATGCCGGTGGAAGCCGACCGCTCTACATGTTCCTTACAAGTACCTACTGCACACACTACAATAGTCATTAAGCAAGCACTAACACTTATTCTTGCTTTGAAGATCATGGCTGGAAGACGTGGAGGACGCAGGAATGCGGGCGGACGTGGAAACATCAACTTGACGCAAGCTGAGTTGAACGCCCTCATCAACGAACGGGTTGAGGAGGTACTTGCTGCACGGGAAGCCGCCCGAAATCCAAACCCACCAAACCAAGGTGATGAATCTGTTCATACTCACCTTGCACCACAATCACTCATTCCCAATTCAACACGTTTACCCGATACTTAACCCAACTCTACTCTTTGCATATCTCAGGAGCAAATCCTAACCCTCCTCTCTGCATGTTCAAGATGTTTCTGGATTAAAAACCCCACTCCTTCAGCGGCACTGATGGAGCCGTTGGACTATTGCGTTGGATTGAGAAGGCGGAATCAGCTTTCGCTATGAGTAACTGCAGGAACGATGACAGGGTCAAGTTCGCTGCTGGAACATTTGAGGGAGCTGCCCTCACTTGGTGGAACGCCAATGTTCAAAAGCTGGGGTTCGATGCAGCCAACGCTCTACCCTGGGATGATTTTAAAAGGATGTTGAATCGTGAATACTGTCCTCGCGGTGAAGTACAGAAGCTGGAGACGGAATTCTGGAACCATAAGATGATTGGTTCCGAGGTTGAGGCTTACACGGCCCGGTCTTATGAGCTGGCACACTTGTGCCCGGAAATGGCAACCCCACCCTTCAAACACATAGAGAAGTATATTGATGGATTGCCACCTCAGATCCAAGGCATGGTACTCTCCGGTGACCCCATCACCATGCAACAAGCCGTGCGGCTAACTCACAAGCTCACTGATTCGGCAGTTGCACAAGGACTCTTACCACCACGTGGTGCTGTTACCACAACCAACGACAAGGGCAAACGCAAATGGGATGACACCCTGAGAAAGACTTCCACTCTCCAACCACCACCACAACAATGTAAGCTTGGTTCGTCTCAAGCATACGCATCATCCATCCCAACCAACCAAAGTCCAGGTACCTATGCAGGTAAACACCCGAAGTGCAGCAAATGCAACTTACACCATGTTTTGGGGCAATGTGGTTCCATCCGATGTCAACGGTGTGGCAAAGGTGGGCACCTTGCCAAAGACTGCAGGGGTGAACTGCTTGCAAAGACCCCACAGCCACAACAACAACAACAACTTGAAGCACCGAAGGGCTGCATCGAATGTGGGAAACCAGGGCACTTCAAGAGGGATTGCCCACATCTGAAGAACAACAATAACGGGAACAACAACGGTCCGAAGGGATGAGCCTTCGTGATCAGGGCAAAGGAGGCCAGAAGAGATCCCAACCTTGCAACTGGTACGTATCTCTTAAACGATAATTATGCATCTGTGTTGTTTGATACTGGAGCTGAGAAAAGCTTTATATCTAAGGATTTTAGCGAGATACTTACCATCGCACCGACACCCTTAGATGTTGAATATACAGTAGAGCTAGCTGATGGTAAATTAATTGTGACTAAGCACATTCTTAAAGAATGCACTTTAGAGCTAGCAGGCCATAAATTCAAGATTGACCTCATGCCAGTTACACTAGGCAGTTTTGATGTCGTAGTGGGCATGGATTGGTTATCTGAAAACCAAGCTAAAATCATTTGCCACGACAAGGTTGTACGCATACCCCTCCCTGGCGGAGAAACTCTAGATATCAAGGGCGAAAGAAGTGACACTCCTCTGAACATCATCTCGTGCATGAAAGCTCACAAATGCTTACGAAAAGGATACACAGCTATTCTGGCGCTTATCACCGACAAGACTGAAGAGGAGAAGAAAATAGAAGACATCCCAGTCGTGTACGACTATCCAGACGTATTCCCTGAGGATCTACCAGGACTACCACCACCTCGGCAAGTGGAGTTCCGCATAGACCTTATGCCGGGAGCAGCGCCTATTGCACGAGCACCATATCGACTGGCGCCTTCGGAGATGCAGGAACTGTCCAATCAACTGCAGGAGTTGCTGGACAAGGGTTTCATCAGACCAAGCTTCTCACCCTGGGGAGCTCCGGTCTTATTTGTAAAGAAAAAGGATGGCACGTTTCGCATGTGTATCGACTACCGTGAGTTGAACAAAGTGACAATCAAGAACCGTTACCCCTTACCTCGGATCGACGATTTGTTCGATCAACTGCAAGGATCGAGTTACTACTCTAAGATCGACCTGCGATCTGGGTACCATCAGTTAAGGATTCAGGAGGAAGATATCCCCAAAACTGCATTTCGCACTCGGTATGGCCATTACGAGTTTTTGGTTATGCCGTTTGGGCTGACAAACGCACCCGCAGTATTCATGGATCTCACGAATAGAGTGTGCAAACCATACCTCGACAAGTTTATCATTGTCTTTATAGATGATATTCTTATCTACTCCAAAACCCAAGAAGAACACAAAGAGCATCTTCAATTGGCTCTTGAATTGCTACGACAAGAGAAGCTGTACACTAAACTCTCCAAATGCGACTTCTGGATTCGAGAAGTCCAATTCTTAGGTCATGTTGTGAATGAACAAGGAATACATGTGGATAAATCTAAGATAGAGGCAATCAAGAACTGGGAAGCACCAAAGACCCCAACTGAGGTGCGACAATTCCTAGGATTGGCCGGTTATTATCGAAGATTTATTGAAGGATTTTTAAAGATAGCACAACCCCTTACAGCTTTAACCCATAAGGACAAGAAGTATCTCTGGACTGACAAACAGGAGGATGCATTTCAACTTCTCAAACAGAAGCTCTGTAGTGCACCTATCTTATCGCTTCCTGATGGAACGGACGACTTCGTAGTATACTGCGATGCCTCAATACAAGGACTCGGCTGCGTGCTAATGCTGCGAGAAAAGGTGATCGCATATGCTTCTCGACAACTGAAAGTCCACGAGAAGAACTACACCACCCACGACTTGGAACTTGGAGCCGTGGTATTTGCACTCAAGATCTGGAGACACTACATGTATGGTACAAAGTGTACCATATACACTGATCACAAGAGCCTCCAGCATATATTCGAGCAGAAGGAGCTGAACGTGCGACAACGTCGCTGGCTCGAGCTTCTTAACGACTATGAGTGTGCTATCAAGTATCATCCGGGGAAGGCCAATGTGGTGGCCGATCCTCTAAGCAGGAAAAACACTTCGAAACCCAAGAGGGTACGAGCTTTACAGCTCACAATCCTTCCCAATCTCCTTGAACAGATACATACTGCCCAAGTAGAGGCACTTAAAGCAGAAAACCTAGCGGCAGAATCACTGAGGGGAATGGAGCAACAACTAGAAGTCAAAGCCGATGGCTTACATTATTTCATGGAACGCGTCTGGGTTCCACATCACGGGAACTTACGAGATCTTGTGATGGACGAGGCTCACAAATCCCGATATTCTATTCACCCTGGATAAGATAAGATGTATCATGATCTGAAGACACTTTACTGGTGGCCACACATGAAAGCCGACATCGCCACCTACGTGGGCAAGTGCTTGACTTGTGCCAAAGTCAAGGTCGAGTACCAGAAACCCTCTGGATTACTCACACAACCCGAGATCCCCATGTGGAAATGGGAACAAATATCAATGGATTTCATCACCAAATTACCCCGTACTCCTAGTGGATGTGACACTATCTGGGTAATTGTGGACCGACTGACTAAATCAGCACATTTCCTCACGATAAAGGAAAACGACAAAATGGAAAAGCTAGCCAGGATCTATGTTAAGGAAGTAGTCTCGCGACATGGAGTGCCAATCTCCATCATTTCAGATCGCGACGCCAGATTCACTTCTAACTTCTGGAAATCATTGCAAAAGTCGCTTGGCACACGGTTGGATATGAGTACAGCATACCACCCACAAACTGATGGCCAGAGTGAACGCACAATACAAACCCATGAAGATATGCTACGAGCGTGCGTAGTAGACTTCGGAAATAGCTGGGAAACTCACCTTCCGTTGGTGGAATTTTCCTACAATAACAGCTACCACACCAGCATCAAGGCAGCGCCTTTTGAGGCACTCTATGGCCGGAAATGCCGATCACCGATTTGTTGGGCGGAAATGGGCGACAGCCAACTTAGTGGCCCAGAACTTGTACATGAAACGACCGAGAAAATCGTGCAAATTAGAAACCGCATGGCAGTAGCTCGCGATCGTCAAAAGAGCTATGCCGACAAACGCCGAATGCCTCTGGAATTTCAGGTAGGAGATAAAGTCCTTCTGAAAGTTTCACCCGGGAAAGGCGTCATTCGTTTCGGTAAACGAGGCAAACTGAACCCACGGTATATTGGACCATTCGAGATCCTGAAAAGGATTGGTCCAGTGGCATACCAACTCAACTTACCAGCCGAACTTGACGGAGTTCACAATGTATTTCACGTCTCAAATCTGAAGAAATGTTTATCAGATGAAACACTTGTAGTTCCACTGGATGAGATCCAGGTGGATGAACAACTACGGTTCGTGGAAGAACCGGTAGAGATCATGGACCGTGAGGTCAAACAACTCAAACAGAGTAAGATTCCTATTGTCAAAGTCCGATGGAACTCGAAACGCGGACCTGAATTCACATGGGAGCGTGAAGATCAAATGCTGCGCAAATATCCCCATCTCTTCAAACAAACAACGTCGAACGCCGATACCAACAAATAAATTTCGGGACGAAATTCCTTTCAACAAGGGGATGATGTGACAACCAGAAAATTTTTGTTTCTCAAACACTGCTGCTTCTCAAACACCACCAACAACAACCAAATTTCGGGACGAAATTTCTTTAAACAAGGGGATGATGTGACACCCGACAATTTCAGGTAAATTGCAACTCTTACTTTCTTTACATTTCACATTCATACTTGTTGCATTTCATTTAATTTTGTTAATTAGATGAGTTGAACACAAACGACTACGAAACGATAGTTCGAGGAACTATCGAATCGTATATTGCCTTGCACATTGGTTTTGGAAACCAAGTGTGGCAAACACAACACTAACACAAGACAATAATTCGAAGAGTTATTGAATTGTGCATTACACGTTGATTAGGATTAATCAAGCGTGCAAACACGTCGTTACACACGAACACAAACTATCAAAGATAATTCGAGGAATTATCGAAACACACATGAGTCTCACGAACGTTGGTGATCAATCAAACTTATGTGCTACTTTGTGATTATATGTTAAACATGTATTAGATGTTTAGAATAAGCGTTAGAAATCGAATACGAGCGAAATCGAATCATCGAAATCGAAAAACAAGGAAGTGGACTCATCGCGGTACGCGATGGTCCCTCGGCGAAAGGCTTCGCGGTACGCGAAGCAAACCGGGAGTCGAGACTCCCGAATCCTATCGCGGTACGCGATGAGAAATTTTGATCGGCCTTCGCGGTACGCGAAGGCCATGCAGATCGAAATTTCTTTATATTCAACCCCATTCCTTTCCACTCGGTTCTTTTCACCCTCTACTCCGATTTCTCTCATCTTCTAACAAATAAAACCTCTGAAATCAGTCCTTGAATCTCTGTTAAACACTTCTTAAGCCACATCCTTGCATCCTTGGAAGATTTGAGGCCATTGAAGCAACCATAGGAGGTCTCGAAAGCTATCAACACACGAGAACACCACCTTCAGCCATTTCCAGGACTTCTTACACTTGCTACCACTCAAATCTTAGCTTATAAGGTAGTTTTATATGTTTATCTCTAGATAGATCGTACATGCAATGGGTGAAAACCCACATGCAACTCCATGTGATCATCGAGCACGAATTTGTTGGTGATTTTGTGTGCTATCGTTATAGACTTACTGATTTGATAGTTTAGTGATGTTACATTTGAGTTTTGTTAAGTTGTTGGTAGATTTGATAAAGTTTCGGTACACTTGCCATAAAAGGAAACTTTTATGTTGCAAGTCTTGGATTTGTAATGATCTAGACAAGTTAGACATGTCTAGATGTTGTTAAAAGAGCATTGGAGTGTTTAGAAACACATTGGGATGTTTGATTTTGTCAAAAACTTGGTTTTATAGAAACTTACTATAAATGGAAACTTTTAAAAATCAAAAGAGGACTTTTGATGTTTTAGAACGTTTTGATGAACTTTGAGCATTGGAATATGCTTAGAAATGATTTTTAACATATTTAGAAACTTCATTTTGTGAAAACGATCTTTTAAACGAATACTTTCCAAATAAGGAAACTTTATTTGGGTAAAACGACATAAATGGTGATTTATGCGCAAACGACATGTTTTAAGAGTTTAAATGTATTTTATAAACATATTGGATGTTAGTAGCTTTATGAAATGGGATTTCATAACCACACTTTCCTAAATTGGAAACTTTCTAAAAATGGTAACTTATGCGATTAGAGTCATAGGATGCATTTTGGTGTCTTATGTGCATTAAGGCACATAAACACAACAATCGTGTCACCAACGATTCATCGAGTCTCACTAGTTAACACACGCTCTGTTGAGCACACCAACACAGAACACATACTCACACCTATATGGTTATAGGTGCTTACTAGCAGGTGCTAGCTTTCGCAGACGCGAACCCACAATCACACCGGAACTGCTTAACAGGTGAGTTCACGGCCCCTTTTACTTTTCTACCTTTGGGGGAGAAAACATTGCATGCTAAATTGTTTTTCAAACAACAACTCATTTCATTTACGTATGGACATGCTTTATCATATATGTATATGTGTGGACCACATCACAACTAAAAGACCTCGCGATACTCCACGGACCGTTAGTAGCGCGTAGCGCCTAGCGTGGTAATCTTGAATATTACTATTTGGGCCTGACAAGCCCCACCCATCGCGCCTGGGAGGCCAACCCGACTGTAGGTCGGAATGGGTGCAATATTGACCAACACTTTGCCATTGTCTCGTGATGGACATGGCGGGAGGCACAACTGTCAGCTTCGGTACGACCCCGCATATAATATACTGTATTGACTAGCTATCAATTGATTCTGCATTGTAATGATATGTAAATCTCAACTGTTACTTTAAACATTGGACGTTTATTGCTTACGAAAAACCTGTGCTCTCACCAACCTTTGTGTTGACCTTCTACTCGCATGTTTTCTCAGGTAGCTAAGGCACGCGCACAAGGATTAGGATGCTAGGCTGGAGTTGCATGCATCTGCTTATGTGTCTTAGACTATTAAACATTTGTTAACATTTTGTTATGTTTGATAAACAACTTTAAACGCTTCCGCAAACATTAAACTTGTATTGTTTTGAAAACTTTTAATTAACGCTTCCGCAATCTTTGAACTTTATCTATGTTGATACCTTTAAACTTCCGCAACTCTGATATTTACAAAATTGTTTTATCCAATTTATTGGATGTACATATGTAACCAGACATGTAGGTCTCGCAAGTTGTGAGACCGGAGACTGCGATCCTGACAATCTGTTGTTGCTCGCGCCCCGGAAGGACCGAGATTTCTCGGGGTGCGATAGTTGTCAACACACTTAGGCATATTAGTGTAGTTTAAACGCGTAAACCCAAAGTAATTGTACGGAAAACCGCGAGTTTGGAAATCCAAGGATTCGAAAATGAGTTACGAGCTTACTTAGGCATCGCATGGTAACTGAAGCACGTAAAGACTTTGTAATTACGCTGAAAACACCAGGTTTTAGAAGTCCAAAGATTTGAAAATGGGGTTATAAACTTACTTAAGAATGTCCTTGTAGTTTAAACACGTATACACTTTGTAATTGAATTGCAAACACCGAGTTTTAAAAATACAAAGAGTTGAAATGGGGTTATGAAGTTACATAAGCATATCGTGGTAAGTGAAGCACGCAAACACTTCGAAATAGGGTTGCAAACCCCGACATTTAGGAATCTAATGATTTGAAAAGGTATATTAACTTACGTAATCTTGTCGTTCCAGTTAAAGCACACAAACACTTTGTAATTGTATTGCAAACCCCTAGTTTTTGATTTCTAATGATATGAGAACAGTTGAAGAGGTCACCTAAGCATACAATTGCAATTTAAGGACGTAATCTCTTTTTAATTGTGTGGCACCTGGAACTTTAAAAATACAAATAATTAAATAAGGTTAAGGTCTCATCTAATCATATGATAGTAATCACGCACGTAAAGAATTTTTAATTGTATTGCGAACCCCGTGTTTTCGAAATTCAAGGACTTGATGGGGGTTGTCAACACGCTTAGGCATGTTGTTAAAGTTTAAACGCGTAAACCCTTTTTAATTATACGGAAAACCGCATGTTATGGAAAACAAAATGTTTTCGAAGTGCAAAGATTTGAAAAAGTGGTTATAAACTCACTGAAGCATATCCTTGTAATTTAAACACGTAAACACTTTGTAATTGAATTGCAAACACCGAGTTTTAGATAAACAAAGCGTTGAAATGTTGATATGAAATTACAAAATCATGTCCTTGTAATTGAAGAACACTAACACTTTGAAATTAGGTTGTAAACCCCGACATTCAGGTATAAAAAGGGATATTAACATACGTACTCATGTCGTTCCAATTAAAGCACGCAAACATTTTCTAACTGTATTGCAAACCCCTGGTTTTGAATTCTATTGACTTGAAAACTTTTGAAGAGTTACCTAAGAATATGATTGCAATTTAAGGTCGTAAACTCTTTGTAATTATGTTGCATCGGGAGGTTTAAAAAATAAAAATATTTCAATGGGGTTAAGGAGTCACCTAAGAGAAGGAAGAGATCTTTGGAATGTGGGTATACTATGGAAATTGATGCCCGTAAACACTTGTAACTGTATTGCAAACCCCGTGTTTTCGAAATTCAAGGACTTGAAGAGGGGTTGTCAACACACTTAGGCATATTAGGGTAGTTTAAACACGTAAACCCATTGTAATTGTACGGAAAACCGCGAGTTTTGGAAATCCAAGGATTCGAAAATGAGTTACGAGCTTACTTAGGCATAGCATGGTAATTGAAGCACGTAAAGACTTTGTAATTACGCTGAAAACACCTGGTTTTAGAAGTCCAAAGATTTGAAAAAGAGGTTATAAACTTACTTAAGAATGTCCTTGTAGTTTAAACACGTATACACTTTGTAATTGAATTGCAAACACCGAGTTTTAAAAATACAAAGAGTTGAAATGGGGTTATGAAGTTACATAAGCATATCGTGGTAAGTGAAGCACGCAAACACTTCGAAATAGGGTTGCAAACCCCGACATTCAGGAATCTAATGATTTGAAAAGGGATATTAACTTACGTAATCATGTCGTTCCAGTTAAAGCACATAAACATTTTGTAATTGTATTGCAAACCCCTAGTTTTTGATTTCTAATGATATGAGAATAGTTGAAGAGGTCACCTAAGCATACAATTGCAATTTAAGGACGTAATCTCTTTTTAATTGTGTGGCACCTGGAACTTTAAAAATACAAATATTTAAATAAGGTTAAGGTCTCATCTAATCATATGATAGTAATCACGCACGTAAAGAATTTTTAATTGTATTGCGAACCCCGTGTTTTCGAAATTCATGGACTTGATGGGGGTTGTCAACACACTTAGGCATGTTGTTAAAGTTTAAACGCGTAAACCCTTTTTAATTATACGGAAAACCGCATGTTATGGAAAACAAAATGTTTTCGAAGTGCAAAGATTTGAAAACGGGGTTATAAACTCGCTGAAGCATATCCTTGTAATTTAAACACGTAAACACTTTGTAATTGAATTGCAAACACCGAGTTTTAGATAAACAAAGAGTTGAAATGTGGATATGAAATTACAAAAGCATGTCCTTGTAATTGAAGAACACAAACACTTTGAAATTAGGTTGCAAACCCCGACATTCAGGTATTAAATGATTTAAAAAGTGATATTAACATACGTACTCATGTCGTTCCAATTAAAGCACGCAAACATTTTCTAACTGTATTGCAAACCCCCGGTTTTGAATTATATTGATTTGAAAACTTTTGAAGAGTTAACTAAGAATATGATTGCAATTTAAGGTCGTAAACTCTTTGTAATTATGTTGCATCGGGAGGTTTAAAAATAAAAATATTTCAATGGGGTTAAGGAGTCACCTAAGAGAAGGAAGAGATCTTTGGAATGTGGGTATACGATGGAAATTGATGCCCGTAAACACTTGTAACTGTATTGCAAACCCCGTGTTTTCGAAATTCAAGGACTTGAGGTGGGGTTGTCTACACACTTAGGCATATTAGTGTAGTTTAAACGCGTAAACCCATTGTAATTGTACGGAAAACCGCGAGTTTTGGAAATCCAAGGATTCGAAAATGAGTTACGAGCTTACTTAGGCATAGCATGTTTACTGAAGCACGTAAAGACTTTGTAATTACGCTGAAAACACCAGGTTTTAGAAGTCCAAATATTTGAAAAAGGGGTTATAAACTTACTTAAGAATGTCCTTGTAGTTTAAACACGTATACATTTTGTAATTGAATTGCAAACACCGAGTTTTAAAAATACAAAGAGTTGAAATGGGGTTATGAAGTTACTTAAGCATATCGTGGTAAGTGAAGCACGCAAACAATTCGAAATAGGGTTGCAAACGCCGACATTTAGGAATCTAATGATTTGAAAAGGGATACTAACTTACGTAATCTTGTCGTTGCGGTTAAAGCACACAAACACTTTGTAATTGTATTGCAAACCCTTGGTTTTTGATTTCTAATGATTTGAGAACAGCTGAAGAGCTCACCTAAGCATACAATTGCAATTTAAGGTCGTAATCTCTTTTTAATTGTGTGGCACCTGGAGATTTAAAAATACAAATATTTAAATAAGGTTCAGGTCTCATCTAATCATATGATGGTAATCACGCACGTAAAGAATTTTTAATTGTATTGCGAACCCCGTGTTTTCGAAATTCAAGGACTTGATGGGGGTTGTCAACACACTTAGGCATGTTGTTAAAGTTTAAACGCGTAAACCCTTTGTAATTATACGGCAAACCGCAAGTTATGGAAATCCTAGTATTCAAAAATTAGTAACGAGCTTACTTAGGCATAACATTGTAACTGTAGAATGTAAAGACTTCGCAATTATATTGAAAACAAAATGTTTTCGAAGCGCAAAGATTTGAAAACAGGGTTATAAACTCACTGAAGCATATCCTTGTAATTTAAACATGTAAACACTTTGTAATTGAATTGCAAACACCGAGTTTTAGATAAACAAAGAGTTGAAATGTGGATATGAAATTACAAAAGCATGTCCTTGTAATTGAAGAACACAAACAATTTGAAATTAGGTTGCAAACCCCGACATTCAGGTATCAAATGATTTAAAAAGGGATATTAACATACGTACTCATGTCGTTCAAATTAAAGCACGCAAACATTTTCTAACTGTATTGCAAACCCCTGGTTTTGAATTCTATTGATTTGAAAACTTTTGAAGAGTTACCTAAGAATATGATTGCAATTTAAGGTCGTAAACTCTTTGTAATTATGTTGCATCCGGAGGTTTAAAAATAAAAATATTTCAATGGGGTTAAGGAGTCACCTAAGAGAAGGAAGAGATCTTTGGAATGTGGGTATACGATGGAAATTGATGCCCGTAAACACTTGTAACTGTATTGCAAACCCCGTGTTTTCGAAATTCAAGGACTTGATGTCGCACCCCGAGAAATCCAGTCCCTTCCTGGGGCGCAACGCGACTGATCTTGCAGGATCGCAGTCTCCGGTCACACTGTTGCGAGACCTACATGTCTGGTTGTACACGTACATCCAATAACTTGGATAAAACAGTTTTGTAAAATCAGAGTTGCGGAAGTTCAATAATATCAATACAGATAAAGTTCATAAGTTGCGGAGGCGTTAATCAAAGAGTTTTCAAAACAACCTAAGTTTGAAGTTTGCGGAAGCGATTTAAGTAATCATTATTACAAAAGAAGTCAAATATTTAGATGTTCTCAAAATATCCTAAGACACTAAAGCTGATGCATGGACTCCATCCTAGCATCCTATTCTCGAGTGCGTGTCTTAGTTACCTGAGAAAACATGCGAGTAAAAGGGTCAACACAATGGTTGGTGAGAGCACAGGTTTTTCATAAGCAGTAAACATCAAAATGTTTAAAGTAAGAGTTTTACAGATTTACATATCATTACAATGCAGTATCGATTGATAGCTTGTCAATACAGTTATATTATATTGTGGATGGTACCGAAGCGGACAGTTGGTGCCTCCAGCCATGTCCATCACAAGACTATGGCAAAGTGTTGGTCAATATTGCACTGTTCCGACCTCCAGTCGGGTGTAGTGGGGCTTGTCAGGCCCAATAGTACTATTCAAGATTGCCATGCTAGGCGTTATGCTATTAACGGTCCGAGGAGTATCGCGAGGACTTTTAGTTGTGATAGGGGCCCATACATATACATATAATGATAAAGCATGTTCATACGTAAATAAAATGAGTTGTTGTTCAAAAACAGTTGTAAAGCAATGTTTTCTCCCCCAAAGGTAGAAAAGATAAAAAGGGGCCGTGAACTCACCTGGTAGTGCAATTTCCGGTTTTCGTGTGTTCGCGTCTGCGAAAGCTAGCAGTCCTGCTAGTAAGAACCTATGATCATATAGGTATAAGTATGTGTTTCGTGGTTGTGTTGTAGTCCATACAACTCCAAGTGTCGGTGTGCTCAACCGAGTGTGTGTGTGTGTTGACCTGTGTTGACTCGACGAATCGTTGGTGACACGTTTGTTGTGTTAAGTTTGATTATGTGTCATATTATTCCTAATACGTACGTAGGACCTCATCATGCATCCTACGACTCTAACCAAACAAGGTGTATGTATGTTACTTATGAAAATCGTAAGAGTTTCCAATTCGGGAAAGTTTCCATTTTAAGAAAGTGTAGTTATGAAATTCCATTTTAATAACTTCCAATATGTTCATAAAACATGTTTAAACTCTTAAAACATGTCGTTTGCGCATAAATCACCATTTATGCCGTTTTGCCCAAATAAAGTTTCCTAAAATAGTAAGTACTTGTTTAAAAGCTCTTTTTACAAATCCAAGTTTCCTAATATGTAAAAAAAAACATTTCTAAACACATTTCAATAACCCAAGTTTATCAAAATACTTTAAAACATCAAAAGCCCTCTTTTGATTTACAAAAGTTTCCATAAATAGCAAGTTTCTACAAAACCAAGTTTTTTACAAAATCAAATATCCCAATGTGTTTCTAAACATTCCAATATACATTTAACAACATCTAGACATGTCTAACATGTCTAGATCATCACAAATCCAAGACTTGCAGCATAAAAGTTTTCCTTTTATGGCAAGTTTGCCTAAATCATCACCAAATCAACCAATAACTAAACCAAGCTCATATCTAACATTCTTATACTATCAAATCAGTAAATCTATGACATCTACACAACAAATCACCAACAATCTCGTGCACAATAATCAAATGGAGTTGCATGTGGGTTTTTAGCCCTTGCATGTACGATCTATCAACTAATAAGCATGTAAGACTACCTTAGCAGCTAGGATTTATGTTGAACAGCTCCTGTTGATGACGATTTACTGGTTCGATGGCTGTTCCAAGCTTGTGGACGATCCTCAACACCTTCCTTGTGCTTCAATGGCTTCCCCACTCCAATAATAGCTCCCAATGGTGATTCCAGAGACTTGAAGGTCTGGTTTCAGTGTATTTGGCCGAGGAGATAAGTGGAAGTTCGAAAAAGATGAGAGAAAGCCGAACAAATGAGCTGGGTTGGCTTTTTATAGAATTTTTGATCTGCATGGCCTTCGCGTACCGCGGATGCTGATCAAATTTATTTACCGCGTACCGCGATGAAAATCGGGAGTCTCGACTCCGGTTTGCTTCGCGTACCGCGAAGCCTTTCGCCGAGGGACTCTCAGCATACCGCGACGGGTCCATTTTCTTGTTTTTCGATTTCGTTGATGCGATTTCACTTGTAATCGATTCCTAACGCTTATCCTAAACATCTAATACATGTTTACGCACATAAGCACATATGTTTGATAACTTGTTTGATCACCAACGTTCGTGAGACTCGTGTGTGTTTCGATAGTTCCTCGAACTATCGTTTCGCAGTTGTTTGTGTTCAACTCATCTAATTAAACATAATTAGATGAAATGCAACAAGTATGAGTGTGAAATGTAAAGAATATAAGAGTTGCAATTTACCTGAAATTGCCGGGTGTCACACTTGAAGAGGGGTTGTCAACACACTTAGGCATATTAGTGTAGTTTAAACGCGTAAACCCATTGTAATTGTACGGAAAACCGCGAGTTTTGGAAATCCAAGGATTCGAAAATGAGTTACGAGCTTACTTAGGCATAGCATGGTAACTGAAGCACGTAAAGACTTTGTAATTACGCTGAAAACACCAGGTTTTAGAAGTCCAAAGATTTGAAAAACGGGTTATAAACTTACTTAAGAATGTCCTTGTAGTTTAAACACGTATACATTTTGTAATTGAATTGCAAACACCGAGTTTTAAAAATACAAAGAGTTGAAATGGGGTTATAAAGTTACATAAGCATATCGTGGTAAGTGAAGCATGCAAACACTTCGAAATAGTGTTACAAACCCCGACATTTAGGAATCTAATGATTTGAAAAGAGATATTAACTTACGTAATCTTGTCATTGTTGTTAAATCACACAAACACTTTGTAATTGTATTGCAAACCCTTAGTTTTTGATTTCTAATGATTTGAGAACAGCTGAAGAGCTCACCTAAGCATACAATTGCAATTTAAGGTCGTAATCTCTTTTTAATTGTGTGGCACCTGGAGATTTAAAAATACAAATATTTAAATAAGGTTCAGGTCTCATCTAATCATATGATGGTAATCACGCACGTAAAGAATTTTTAATTGTATTGTGAACCCCGTGTTTTCGAAATTCAAGGACTTGATGGGGGTTGTCAACACACTTAGGCATGTTGTTAAAGTTTAAATGCGTAAACCCTTTGTAATTATATGGCAAACCGCAAGTTATGGAAATCCTAGTATTCAAAAATGAGTAACGAGCTTACTTAGGCATAACATTGTAACTGTAGAATGTAAAGACTTCGCAATTATATTGAAAACAAAATGTTTTCGAAGTGCAAAGATTTGAAAACGGGGTTACAAACTCACTGAAGCATATCCTTGTAATTTAAACACGTAAACACCTTGTAATTGTATTGCAAACACCGAGGTTTAGATAAACAAAGAGTTGAAATGTGGATATGAAACTACAAAAGCATGTCCTTGTAATTGAAGAACACAAACACTTTGAAATTAGGTTGCAAACCCCGACATTCAGGTATCAAATGATTTAAAAAGTGATATTAACATATGTACTCATGTCGTTCCAATTAAAGCACGCAAACATTTTCAAACTGTATTGCAAACCTCCGGTTTTGAATTCTATTGATTTGAAAACTATTGAAGAGTTACCTAAGAATATGATTGCAATTTAAGGTCGTAAACTCTTTGTAATTATGTTGCATCGGGAGCTTTAAAAATAAAAATATTTCAATGGGGTTAAGGAGTCACCTAAGAGAAGGAAGAGATCTTTGGAATGTGGGTATACGATGGAAAGGATGCCCATAAACACTTGTAACTGTATTGCAAACCCCGGTTTTTCGAAATTCAAGGACTTGAAGAGGGGTTGTCAACACACTTAGGCATATTAGTGTAGTTTAAACACGTAAACCCAATTTAATTGTACGGAAAACCGCGAGTTTTGGAAATCCAGGGATTTGAAAATGAGTTACGAGCTTACTTAGGCATAGCATGGTAACTGAAGCACGTAAAAACTTTGTAATTACGCTGAAAACACCAGGTTTTAGTAGTCCAAAGATTTGAAAAAGGGGTTATAAACTTACTTAAGAATGTCCTTGTAGTTTAAACACGTATACACTTTGTAATTGAATTGCAAACACCGAGTTTTAAAAATACAAAGAGTTGAAATGGGGTTATGAAGTTACATAAGCATATCGTGGTAAGTGAAGCACGCAAACACTTCGAAATAGGGTTGCAAACCCCGACATTGAGGAATCTAATGATTTGAAAAGGGATATTAACTTACGTAATCTTGTCGTTTCGGTTAAAGCACACAAACACTTTGTAATTGTATTGCAAACCCTTGATTTTTGATTTCTAATGATTTGAGAACAGCTGAAGAGCTCACCTAAGCATACAATTGCAATTTAAGGTCGTAATCTCTTTTTAATTGTGTGGCACCTGGAAATTTAAAAATACAAATATTTAAATAAGTTTCAGGTCTCATCTAATAATATGATGGTAATCACGCACGTAAAGAATTTTTAATTGTATTGCGAACCCCGTGTTTTCGAAATTCAAGGACTTGATGGGGGTTGTCAACACACTTAGGCATGTTGTTAAAGTTTAAACGCGTAAACCCTTTGTAATTATACGGTAAACCGCAAGTTATGGAAATACTAGTATTCAAAAATGAGTAACGAGCTTACTTAGGGATAACATTGTTACTGTAGAATGTAAAGACTTTGCAATTATATTGAAAACAAAATGTTTTTGAAGTGCAAAGATTTGAAAACGGGGTTATAAACTCACTGAAGCATATCCTTGTAATTTAAACACGTAAACACATTGTAATTGAATTGCAAACACTGAGTTTTAGATAAACAAAGAGTTGAAATGTGGATATGAAATTACAAAAGCATGTCCTTGTAATTGAAGAACACAAACACTTTGAAATTAGGTTGCAAACCCCAACATTCAGGTATCAAATGATTTAAAAAGGTATATTAACATACGTACTCATGTCGTTCAAATTAAAGCACACAAACATTTTCTAACTGTATTGCAAACCCCTGGTTTTGAATTCTATTGATTTGAAAACTTTGGAAAAGTTGCCTAAGAATATGATTGCAATTTAAGGTCGTAAACTCTTTGTAATTATGTTGCATTGGGAGGTTTAAAAATAAAAATATTTCAATGGGGTTAAGGAGTCACCTAAGAGAAGGAAGAGATCTTTGGAATGTGGGTATATGATGGAAATTGATGCCCGTAAACACTTGTAACTGTATTGCAAACCCCGTGTTTTCGAAATTCAAGGACTTGAAGAGGGGTTGTCAACACACTTAGGCATATTAGTGTAGTTTAAACGAGTAAACCCATTGTAATTGTACGGAAAACCGCGAGTTTTGGAAATCCTAGGATTCGAAAATGAGTTACGAGCTTACTTAGGCATAGCATGGTAACTGAAGCACGTAAAGACTTCGTAATTACGCTGAAAACACCAGGTTTTAGAAGTCCAATGATTTGAAAAAGGGGTTATAAACTTACTTAAGAATGTCCTTGTAGTTTAAACACGTATTCACTTTGTAATTGAATTGCAAACACCGAGTTTTAAAAATACAAAGAGTTGAAATGGGGTTATGAAGTTACTAAAGCATATCGTGGTAAGTGAAGCACGCAAACACTTCGAAATTGGGTTGCAAACCCCGACATTCTGGAATCTAATGATTTGAAAAGGGATATTAACTTACGTAATCATGTCGATCCATTTAAAGCACACAAACACTTTGTAATTGTATTGCAGGCCCCTGGTTTTTGATTTCTAATGATTTGAGAACAGTTGAAGAGCTCACCTAAGCATACAATTGCAATTTAAGGTCGTAATCTCTTTTTAATTGTGTGGCACCTGGAGCTTTAAAAATACAAATATTTAAATAAGGTTAAGGTCTCATCTAATCGTATGACCGTAATCATGCACGTAAATAATTTTTAATTGTATTGCGAACCCCGTGTTTTCGAAATTCAAGGACTTGATGGGGGTTGTCAACACACTTAGGCATGTTGTTAAAGTTTAAACGTGTAAACACTTTGTAATTATACGGCAAACCGCATGTTATGGAAATCCTATTATTCAAAAATGAGTAACGAGCTTACTTAGGCATAACATTGTAACTGAAGCATGTAAAGACTTTGCAATTATATTGAAAACAAAATGTTTTCGAAGTGCAAAGATTTGAAAACGGGGTTACAAACTCACTGAAGCATATCCTTGTAATTTAAACACGTAAACACTTTGTAATTGAATTGCAAACACCGAGTTTTAGATAAAAAAAGAGTTGAAATGTGGATATGAAATTACAAATGCATGTCCTGGTAATTCAAGAACACAAACACTCTGAAATTAGGTTGCAAACCCCGACATTCAGGTATCAAATGATTTAAAAAGGGATATTAACATACGTACTCATATCGTTCCAATTAAAGCACGCAAACATTTTCTAACTGTATTGCAAACCCCCGGTTTTGAATTCTATTGATTTGAGAACTTTTGAAGAGTTACCTAAGAATATGATTGCAATTTAAGGTCGTAAACTCTGTGTAATTATGTTTCATCGGGAGCTTTAAAATTAAAAATATTTAAATGGGGTTAAGGACTCACCTAAGAGAAGGAAGAGATCTTTCGAATGTGGGTATACGATGGAAATTGATGCCGGTAAACACTTGTAACTGTATTGCAAACCCCGTGTTTTCTAAATTCAAGGACTTAAAGAGGGGTTGTCAACACACTTAGGCATATTAGTGTAGTTTAAACGCGTAAACCCAATGTAATTGTACGGAAAAACGCGAGTTTTGGAAATCCAAGGATTCGAAAATGAGTTACGAGCTTACTTAGGCATAGCATGGTAACTGAAGCACGTAAAAACTTTGTAATTACGCTGAAAACACCAGGTTTTAGAAGTCCAAAGATTTGAAAAAGGGGTTATAAACTTACTTAAGAATGTCCTAGTAGTTTAAACACGTATACACTTTGTAATTGAATTGCAAACACCGAGTTTTAAAAATACAAAGAGTTGAAATGGGCTATGAATTTTCATAAGCGTGTCGTGGTAAGTGAAGCACGCAAACACTTCGAAATAGGGTTACAAACCCCGACATTCAGGAATCTAATGATTTGAAAAGGGTTATTAACTTACGTAATCATGTCGTTCCGATTAAAGCACACAAACACTTTGTAATTGTATTGCAATCTCCTGATTTTTGATTTCTAATGATTTGAGAACAGTTGAAGAGCTCACCTAAGCATACAATTGCAATTTAAGGTCGTAATCTCTTTTTAATTGTGTGGCACCTGGAGCTTTAAAAATACAAATATTTAAATAAGGTTAAGGTCTCATATCATTTGATGGTCATCACGCACGTAAAGAATTTTTAATTGTATTGCGAACCCCGTTTTTCGACATTCAAGGACTTGATGGGGGTTGTCAACACACTTAGGCATGTTGTAAAAGTTTAAACGCGTAAACCCTTTGTAATTATACGGCAAACCGCAAGTTATGGAAATCCTAGTATTCAAAAATGAGTAACGAGCTTACTTAGGCATAACATTGTAACTGAAGCATGTAAAGACTTTGCAATTATATTGAAAACAAAATGTTTTCGAAGTGCAAAGATTTGAAAACGGGGTTACAAACTCACTGAAGCATATCCTTGTAATTTAAACACGTAAACACTTTGTAATTGTATTGCAAACACTGAGTTTTAGATAAACACAGAGTTGAAATGTGGATATGAAATTACAAAAGCATGTCCTTGTAATTGAAGAACACAAACACTTTGAAATTATGTTGCAAACCAAGACATTCAGGTATCAAATGATTTAAAAAGGGATATTAACATACATACTCATGTCGTTCCAATTAAAGCATGCAAACATTTTCTAACTGTAGTGCAAACCCCCGGTTTTGAATTCTATTGATTTGAGAACTTTTGAAGAGTTACCTAAGAATATGATTGCAATTTAAGGTCGTAAACTCTTTGTAATTATGTTGCATCGGGAGCTTTAAAAATAAAAATATTTAAATGGGGTTAAGGACTCGCCTAAGAGAAGGAAGAGATCTTTGGAATGTGGGTATACGATGGAAATTGATGCCCGTAAACACTTGTAACTGTATTGCAAACCCCGTGTTTTAGAAATTCAAGGACTTGAAGAGGGGTTGTCAACACACTTAGGTATATTAGTGTAGTTTAAACGCGTAAAGCCAATGTAATTGTACGGAAAACCGCGAGTTTTGGAAATCCAAGCATTCGAAAATGAGTTACGAGTTACTTAGGCATAACATGGTAACTGAAGCACGTAAAGACTTTGCAATTACGCTGAAAACACCATGTTTTAGAAGTCCAAAGATTTGAAAACGGGGTTATAAACTTACTTAAGAATGTCCTTGTTGTTTAAACACGTATACACTTTGTAATTGAATTCCAAACACCGAGTCTTAAAAATACAAACAGTTGAAATGGGGTTATGAAGTTACATAAGCATATCGTGGTTAGTGAAGCACGCAAACATTTAGAAATAGGGTTGCAACCCCCGACATTCAGGAATCTAATGATTTGAAAAGGGATATTAACTTACGTAATCATGTCGTTGCAGTTAAAGCACACAAACACTTTGTAATTGTATTGCAATCCCTTGGTTTTTGATTTCTAATGATTTGAGAACGGTTGAAGTGCTCACCTAAGCATACAATTGCAATTTAAGGTCGTAAACTTTTTTTAATTGTGTTGCACTTGGAGCTTTAAAAACAGAAATATTTAAATAAGGCTAAGGTCTCATCTAATCATATGTTGGTAATCATGCACGTAAAGAATTTTTAGTTGTATTGCGAACCCAGGTTTTCGAAATTCAAGGACTTGATGGGGGTTGTCAACACACTTATGCATGTTGTTAAAGTTTAAACGCGTAAACCCTTTGTAATTATAAGGAAAACCACAAGTTATGGAAATCCAACTATTCAAAAATGAGTAACGAGCTTACTTAGGCATAACATTGTAACTGAAGCACGTAAAGACTTTGCAATTATATTGAAAACAAAATGTTTTCGAAGTGCAAAGATTTGAAAAAGGGTTATAAACTCACTGAAGCGTATCCTTGTATTTAAACACGTAAACACTTTGTAATTGAATTGCAAACACCGAGTTTTAGATAAACAAAGAGTTGAAATGTGGATATGAAATTACAAAAGCATGTCCTGGTAATTGAAGAACACAAACATTTTGAAATTAGGTTGCAAACCCCGACATTCAGGTATCAAATGATTTAAAAAGGGATATTAACATACGTACTCAAATCGTTCTAATTAAAGCACGCAAACATTTTCTAACTGTGTTACAAACCCCCGGTTTTGAATTCTATTGATTTGAGAACTTTTGAAGAGTTACCTAAGAATATGATTGCAATTTAAGGTCGTAAACTCTGTGTAATTATGTTGCATCGGGAGCTTTAAAAATAAAAATACTTAAATGGGGTTAAGGACTCACCTAAGAGAAGGTAGAGATCTTTGGAATGTGGGTATACGATGGAAATTGATGCCGGTAAACACTTGTAACTGTATTGCAAACCCCGTGTTTTCGAAATTCAAGGACTTGAAGAGGGGTAGTCAACACACTTAGGCATATTAGTGTAGTTTAAACGCGTAAACCCAATGTAATTGTACGGAAAACCGCGAGTTTTGGAAATCTAAGGATTCGAAAATGAGTTACGAGCTTACTTAGGCATAGCATGGTAACTGAAGCACGTAAAGACTTTGTAATTACGCTGAAAACACCAGGTTTTAGAAGTCCAAAGATTTGAAAAAGGGGTTATAAACTTACTTAATAATGTCCTTGTAGTTTAAACACTTATACACTTTGTAATTGAATTGCAAACACCGAGTTTTAAAAATACAAAGAGTTGAAATGGGGTTATGAATTTTCATAAGCATGTCGTGGTAAGTGAAGTACGCAAACACTACGAAATAGGGTTGCAAACCCCGACATTCAGGAATCTAATGATTTGAAAAGGGTTATTAACTTACGTAATCATGTCATTCCGGTTAAAGCACACAAACACTTTGTAATTGTATTGCAAACCCTTGGTTTTTGATTTCTAATGATTTGAGAACAGCTGAAGAGCTCACCTAAGCATACAATTGCAATTTAAGGTCGTAATTTCTTTTTAATTGTGTGGCACCTGGAGATTTAAAAATACAAATATTTAAATAAGGTTCAGGTCTTATATCATTTGATGGTAATCACGCACGTAAAGAATTTTTAATTGTATTGCGAACCCCATGTTTTCGAAATTCAAGGACTTGATGGGGGTTGTCAACACACTTAGGCATGTTGTAAAAGTTTAAACGCGTAAACCCTTTGTAATTATACGGCAAACCGCAAGTTATGGAAATCCTAGTATTCAAAAATGAGTAACGAGCTTACTTAGGCATAACATTGTAACTGAAGCATGTAAAGACTTTGCAATTATATTGAAAACAAAATGTTTTCGAAGTGCAAAGATTTGAAAACGGGGTTACAAACTCACTGAAGCATATCCTTGTAATTTAAACACGTAAACACCTTGTAATTGTATTGCAAACACCGAGTTTTAGATAAACACAGAGTTGAAATGTGGATATGAAATTACAAAAGCATGTCCTTGTAATTGAAGAACACAAACACTTTGAAGTTAGGTTGCAAACCCCGACATTCAGGTATCAAATGATTTAAAAAGGGATATTAACATACGTACTTATGTCGTTCCAATTAAAGCACGCAAACATTTTCTAACTGTATTGCAAACCCCGGTTTTGAATTCTATTGATTTGAGAACTTTTGAAGAGTTACCTAAGAATATGATTGCAATTTAAGGTCGTAAACTCTTTGTAATTATGTTGCATCGGGAGCTTTAAAAATAAAAATATTTAAATGGGGTTAAGGACTCGCCTAAGAGAAGGAAGAGATCTTTGGAATGTGGGTATACGATGGAAATTGATGCCCGTAAACACTTGTAATTGTATTGCAAACCCCGTGTTTTCGAAAATCAAGGACTTGAAGAGGGGTTGTCAACACACTTAGGCATATTAGTGTAGTTTAAACGCGTAAACCCAATGTAATTGTACGGAAAACCGCGAGTTTTGGAAATCCAAGGATTCGAAGATGAGTTACGAGCTTACTTAGGCATAACATGGTAACTGAAGCACGTAAAGACTTTGTAATTGCGCTGAAAACACCATGTTTTAGAAGTCCAAAGATTTGAAAAAGGGGTTATAAACTTAATTAAGAATGTCCTTGTACTTTAAACACATATACACTTTGTAATTGAATTGCAAACACCGAGTTTTAAAAATACAAAGAGTTGAAATGGGGTTATGAAATTACATAAGCATATTGTGGTAAGTGAAGCACGCAAACACATCGAAATACGGTTGCAAACCCCGACATTCAGGAATCTAATGATTTGAAAAGGGATATTAACTTACGTAATCATGTCGTTCCAGTTAAGGCACACAAACACTTTGTAATTGTATTGCAAACCCCTAGATTTTGATTTCTAAACAGTTGAAGAGCTCACCTAAGCATACAATTGCAATTTAAGGTCGTGATCTCTTTTTAATTGTGTGGCACCTGGAGCTTTAAAAATACAAATATTTAAATAAGGTTAAGGTCTCATCTAATCATATGATGGTAATCACGCACGTAAAGAATTTTTAATTGTATTGCGAACCCCGTGTTTTCGAAATTCAATGACTTGATGGGGGTTGTTGTGACACCCGGCAATTTCAGGTAAATTGCAACTCTTACTTTCTTTACATTTCACATTCATACTTGTTGCTTTTCATTTAATTATGTTTAATTAGATGAGTTGAACACAAACGACTACGAAACGATGGTTCGAGGAACTATCGAATCGTACATTGCACATCGGTTTTGGAAACCAAGTGTGGCAAACACAACACTAACACAAAACGATAATTCGGAGAATTATTGAGTTGTGCATGACACGTTGATTAGGATTAATCAAGCGTGCAAACACTTCGTAAGACACGAACACAAACTGCCAAAGATAATTCGAGGAATTATCGAAACACACACGAATCTCACGAACGTTGGTGATCAAACTTATATGTTATTACATGATTATGTGCTAAACACGTATTAGGTGTTTTGGATAAACGTTAGGAATCAAGTACGAGCGAAATCGTATCAAAGAAATCGAAAAACAAGAAATGGGACCCGTCGCGGTACGCGACAACCCCATCGCGAAAGGCTCCGCGATACGCGACGAAAACCGGGAGTCGAGACTCCCGAATCTCATCGCGGTACGCGATGAAAACTTTTGATCGGCCTTCGCGGTACGCGAAGGCCATGCAGATCAAAAATTTTATAAATTCAATCCCAATTCATTTTCATTCAGTTCCTTCTCCATTTCTCCGAGTTCTTCCGTCAATCCTCGATCAAAACACCCTGAAATCAATCCTCCAACCTCCTGGAATCACCATTGGAGCTAGTTCTTGGCATTTGAGAACTATAGGAACATCAAGGAAGCCTTGGAATCCATCAAAACGACGAAAGATCGAATCGCAGCCACTTGAAGGACCTCCAGAGGCTGTTCAAGTACGATTCTTACCATCTAAGGTAGATTTATATGTTTATCTCTAGTTATATCGTACATGCAATGGGTAAAAACCCACATGCAACTCCTTACGGTTATTGTGCTCAAATTTGTTCGTGATTTGTTGTTTAGATATCATAGATTTACTGATTTGATGGTTTAGTGATGTTAGATTTGAGTTTTGATTGAGTTATTGGTTGATTTGGTAATGATCTGGTGCACTTGCCATAAAAGGAAACTTTTATGTTGCAAGTTTTGGATTTGTAATGATCTAGACATGTTAGACATGTCTAGATGTTATTAAATGTATATTTGAGTGTTTAGAAACACATTGGGATATTTGATTTTGTCAAAATCATGGTTTTATAGAAACTTACTAACAAAGGAAACTTTATTTGGGCAAAACGGCGTAAATGGCGATTTATACGCAAACGACATGTTTCAAGGGTATAAACATATTTTACAAACACGTTGGGAGTGTTAACTTTAAGAAATAGGATTTCATAACCATACTTTCCTAAATTGGAAACTTTCAAAAAAATGGTAACTTGTGCGATTGGAGTCATAGGATGCATATTGGTGTCTTATGTGCATCAAGGCACATAAACACAACAATCGTGTCACCAACGATTCGTCGAGTCCCACTAGTTAACACTCACGCTCGGTTGAGCACACCGACACTTGGAGTTGTATGGGATACAACACAACACAGAACACATACTCGCACCTATATGGTTATAGGTGCATAATAGCAGGTGCTAGCTCTCGCAGACGCGAACACACTCACAACCGGAACTACTCTATCAGGTGAGTTCACGGCCCCTTTTACTTTTCTACCTTTGGGGGAGAAAACATTGCATGCTAAACTGTTTTACAAACAACAACTCATTTCATTTACGTATGGACATGCTTTAACATATATGTATACGTGTGGACCACATCACAACTAAAAGACCTCGCGATACTCCACGGACCGTTAGTAGCGCGTAGCGTCTAGCGTGGTAATCTTGAATACTACTATTTGGGCCTGACAAGCCCCACCCATCGCGCCTGGGAGGCCAACCCGACTGTAGGTCGGAATGTGTGCAATATTAACCAACACTTTGCCATTGTCTTGTGATGGACATGGCGGGAGGCACAACTGTCAGCTTCGGTACGACCCTGCATATAATATACTGTATTGACTAGCTATCAATCGATTCTGCATTGTAATGATATGTAAATCGCAACTGTTAATTTAAACATTGGATGTTTATTGCTCATGAAAAACCTGTGCTCTAACCAACCTTTGTGTTGACCTTTTACTCGCATGTTTTCTCAGGTAGCTAAGGCACACGCACAAGGATTAGGATGCCAGGCTGGAGTCGTATGCATCTGCTTATGTGTCTTAGACTATTAAACATTTGATAACATTTTGTTATGTTACTTATTGTATTGATAAACAACTTTAATCGCTTCCGCAACTACTGTTACCTATCATATTGAAAACTGTTTTAAATTAACGCTTCCGCAAATCATGAATGTTAAACCGTTTGGTTAATTTATACTTTACTTCCGCAACTCTGATTTCACAAACTGTTTTATCCAAGTTATTGGATGTACGTATGAAACCGGACATATAGGTCTCGCATGTTGTGTGACCAGAGACTGCGATCCTGACAATCTGTTGTTGCTCGCGCCCCAGAAGGGACGGGATTTCTTGGGGTGCGACATTTGTCAACACACTTAGGCATGTTGTTAAAGTTTAAACGCGTAAACCCTTTGTAATTATACGGCAAACCGCAAGTTATGGAAATCCTAGTATTCAAAAATGAGTAACGAGCTTACTTAGGCATAACATTGTAACTGAAGCATGTAAAGACTTTGCAATTATATTGAAAACAAAATGTTTTCGAAGTGCAAAGATTTGAAAACGGGGTTATAAACTCAGTGAAGCATATCCTTATAAATTAAACGCATAAACACTTTGTAATTGAATTGCAAACACCGAGTTTTAGATAAACAAAGTGTTGAAATGTGGATATCAAATTACAAAAGCATGTCCTTGTAATTGAAGAACACAAACAGTTTGAAATTAGGTTGCAAACCCCGACATTCAGGTATCAAATGATTTAAAAAGGGATATTAACATACGTACTCATGTCGTTCCAATTAAAGCTCGCAAACATTTTCTAACTGTACTGCAAACCCCCGGTTTTGAATTCTATTGATTTGAGAACTTTTGAAGAGTTACCTAAGAATATGATTGCAATTTAAGGTCGTAAACTCTTTGTAATTATGTTGCATCGGGAGCTTTAAACATAAAAATATTTAAATGGGGTTAAGGACTCACCTAAAAGAAGGAAGAGATCTTTGGAATGTGGGTATACGTTGGAAATTGATGCCCGTCACTTGTAACTGTATTGTAAACCCCGTGTTTTCGAAATTCAAGTACTTGAAGAGGGGTTGTCAACACACTTAGGCATATTAGTGTAGTTTAAACGCGTAAACCCAATTTAATTGTACGGAAAACCGCGAGTTTTGGAAATCCAAGGATTCGAAAATGAGTTACGATGTAACATCCCAAATTTTTTAATACAATTTATTTGAACTTACAAATGGGTAACGAATAATAAGCTCGTAGGAAAATAGACGAAAAATTGCCAAGGCAGGGCGTAGAGATCTTGTACTCGAAATGAGAAGGATTTCGAATACACCATATTTCCAGTGTTTAGATAACACCCTAAGGAACCTAGAGCTAGCTCCCCAAAGTCTTAGATGAATTTCTGAGATGTCTAATGACGAAAAGATGAGTACACGAAAATCATGAACAGAAGGTACTCGAAACCATACATGTTATTTCGAGTACATGGACAATTCGAGTACGATGGATATTTCGAGTACATGACTACTTCGAATACGAAGGCCATTTTGTGTACAAGGATTATTTCGAATACACTTAATGATTTCGAGTACAAGCCATTTCGTGAACCCCAGGAATTTCGTGTACATGGGTTTCGAGTATGGGGTGTTTAATGAACCTCAAGTGTTTCGAATACTTAGCTAAGGTTCGGGAACTTGAGTTTATAATGGGGACTAGTTGGTTATGAGGACCTAGAATAAATTCTAATTCTAAGTATGTGATGTAATGAGATAATGTAACTGATGTAGGTTCCTAAGCCCTAGCTAAGGGGTTCAACTAAGGAAAACAAGAGTCTACTATCAGGTGAGTTCTAGACGCCCTATTTTATGCTTAATGTTTTGGGCTGGCATACATGCTTATTGTTATGTCTATCATGTTATGTCCTTATGATGATGATGAATGAATGATGATATGCCCTGACTATGTATGCATGTTTATGTGATAGCATGATTTATGCATGAAAGTATGTTAAGTATGGCGGATGCATGATAAATGAGTTATGATGATGAATAGCATGACATGATAATGATGCTAGCATATGATATGATGATGACTTTATGATAACATCCTTCATGATGATAACTATGAGAATAGTTATAGGAGTATGACAAGGTCCTAGGTTGCTAGGATGAAAGTATGATATGTAGACATGATGCCATGATGTTATGATATGATAATGATGCTAGTATGTTATGATGGTATGATGATATGACGCTAGTATATCATGCATGACGAATGAACGATGTTCCTATAAGTGTTATAGGATATGTATGAGGGATGTACCAGTAATTGTGCTGGGTAGGTATGATAGTCAACCACGACTATAACTGGGTATGATAGTCTACCACGACTATAACTGGGTATGATAGTCAACCACGACTATAACTGGGTATGATAGTCAACCACGACTATAATGGGTATGAAGCCTTGTGCCGGCATGAGCCCACTGTTCGTATGGTGACAGTGGAACGTATGACGATGATGTTAAGGATGTTATGTGCTAAGGTTATGGACTACGTGTATGAAATGATGTTTATGCTAAGTATGTTTAATGTTGTTTTATGAAAACTAGAACTCACCAGCGTAAGCTGACTTGATTTAGCATGTATGTCAGGTTGAAGGTACGATAAGAGAAGGCATGAAGCTCGGGCATCAAGTCAGATGATCCATTGGTTTTTGGCAATCCGATATGTTTTTGATATAGACATTTTATTGGTTTCTGTTTGTCAAACTATGTTTACATTTCCGCTGCATGATTATAAAAGTTTTTAGTTTAAGAGCTATGTGTTATGACGAAACCAACTTCTGCGAGGTGCCCAGGATCGGGGCCTCACAAGTTGGTATCAGAGCCATAGTTTGAGAGATCTTGGCATCCCAAATGCCAAGACTTAAACTGAGAATGGGATTAAGTTACACGGATTGCCAACCACGGATGAACGGATGCCATGAGTTGAATGTTTATGTGTGAGTTAAGGGTTAGATGTAAGGTTATGTATGTAGTTAGTGTCATGAACATTGAAGAGATGGGATGGGAAATGTTTAGAGCCTATGAGTTGGGTAAATGGTTAATAGCACTTGATCAACGTCATTAACGATTTACAAAGCTTATTTCGTGCTAAACTGACTCCTGTACTAACTCATCAATTGTTGCATCCTGTAGATAGTTAGATGGCTGGACAAAAGGGTAGACCACGTAAGCAACCATGGAAACCCGAAGAACCACGTGTCGAGGATGAAGAACCCGTCAATGAGGACGACCACGAGCACAACGAGCAACCTGAGAATGAAGACGAGTTTACTCTAGAGCCTAAGAGCGACGACTCTATGACTGGGAAACTGAAGGGCTGTGACTACAAGTCCTTCAAGGGATGTAACCCACCGACCTTTGATGGAAAGAAGGATGCTGTGGCTACTTGCCACTGGATATCTGCTATGGAGGCTGTTATCTCCATCAGTGAATGCTGAGTCGACCAATCTGTTAAGTTCGCAGCTCACTCTTTTGTCGAGGAGGCACTTCACTGGTGGAACACCATTAAGCAGTCCAAAGCTGCAGCTGATGTAGAGAAGATGACTTGGGACGATCTCAAGGAACTGGTTACTAAACAGTTCTGTCCCAAGAACGAGCTCGATAAGGTCGAAAGGGAATTTCTGGTTCTGAAAGCTGGAAGTCTGAACCACCGTCAGTACACGTCGAGGTTTAACGAGATGGCTAGACTTGTTCCTCATCTGGTTTCTACCGAGGAACGCAGGGTGAAGTTGTACATGGAGGGTTTGCCTCCCAAGGTTCGGATTCATGTGAAGGCGAATGCTCCCAAGACTTATGATTCCACTGTGGAGCTCAGTGGAATAGTTTGGGACGATGTTATGACGGATGAGCCAGCCAAAGAAGAAGCAAAGGTGAAAGAGTCCTCCGGGACTAAACGGGGTCGAACAGACCAACGAAAGTTTTCAGGCAAAAAGGTGAAGCATGAGGATGCGAACCGATGCAGCAAGTGTGGTAAAATTCACACCGGACGCTTGGTGGGCACTAACCTATGTTTCCGATGCGGAAAGACGGGGCATTTTTCCGGCAAATGCCCAAGTGCCACCAGATGCTACAACTGCAACGGGTTTGGATATCTGTCTAAATATTGCAGGCAACCACGGGCCGATGCTTCGGGCTCGGGTAAGAAGGAAGAGAAAGGAAAGGAGAAGCAGAAGGCTAAAGCACGGGCTTTCACGATGACCAAGGAAGATGCGATTGAGGACCCCGATGTGGTCACAGGTACCTTTTCTATCAACAATATTCCTGCTTCTGTATTGTTTGATTCTGGTGCCAGTATGAGTTTTGTATCTTCTACTTTCTGTGATGGGTTATCTGGGAAGGTTAAGAAGATAGATCGGGTGATTGATGTAGAGACGGCTATTGGTAAGATGACCAGGGTGACTGAGGCTATTGATGATTGTTATGTTGAGATAGGAGGTCATAGGTTCCCTGTCCGATTGTTTCTGATAACCTTAGGAGGCTTCGATGTAGTTTTGGGTATGGACTGTTTAGCCAAATATGAGGCTAACATTGTATGTCGACTAAAGATGATATGTTTACGTGCGATGGATGGGAGTTCCGTAACGGTTTATGGTGATAGAGCGATGTATGAACCGAAAATCATTTCGATGATCAAGGCTGATGATATGATAAGGCGGGGGTGTGGTGCCTATGTCGCACACCGAGAAAATCCCGTCCCTTCTGGGGCGCGAGCAACAACAGATTGTCAGGATCGCAGTCTCCGGTCACACAATGTTGCGAGACCTACATGTCTGGTTTCATACGTACATCCAATAACTTGGATAAAACAATTTAGTAGAATCAGAGTTGCGGAAGTAAAAACTTTAAGTTATCAAAACATCATTATAATTATAAGTTGCGGAAGCATAAGTTTAATCAGTTTTGAAAACTTAAAGAGTAGTAATGCGGAAGTGGTTTAAGTATTTAACATTACACAACAAAACAATTCTCAATCGTTATCAAATTGCCAAAGACACTAAAGCTGATGCATGGGACTCCATCCTAGCATCCTATCCTTGTGTGCGTGCCTTAGTTACCTGAGAAAACATGCGAGTAAAAGGGTCAACACAAAGGTTGGTGAGAGCACAGGTTTGTATCAGCAGTAAACATCAAAATGTTTAAAGTAAATGTTTTGCAGTTTTATATATCATATGCGGGTTCGAAACCGAAGCTAACATGCTGCCTCCCGCCATGTCCATCCAACAAGACAATGACAATGTTTATTGGTCAATTATGCACTGTTCCAACCTCCAGTCGGGGTGGCCATACGGCGCACAACAGTGGGGCTTGTCAAGCCCAAATAGTACTATTCAGAATTACCACGCTAAGCGCTACGCGCTATTAACGGTTCGAGATGTGTTTAATGAGGACTTATCAGTTTTGTGGATGAATGCCACACATATGTATATACGATATAAGTATGTACCAATGTACCCAAAAGTATGTATGTTGATCAAAATCAGTTGTATGCAATGTTTTCTCACCCAAAGGTAGAAAGATAAAAAGGGGCCGTGAACTCACCTGGTAAAGCAGTTCCGGTTTATGTGGTGTTTGCGACTGTGAAAGCTAGCAGTCCTGCTAGTAAGTTCCTATAATCATATAGGTGTGAGTATGTGTTTTGTGGTGTGTTGTAATTCATACAACTCCAAGTGTCGGTGTGCTCAACCGAGTGCGTGTGTGTTGACTTGTGCTGACTCTACGAATCGTTGGTGACACGATTGTTGTGTTTACGTGCCTCAATGCACATAAGACACCAAAATGCATTCCTATGACTTCAATCACATAAGTTACCATTTTTAGAAAGTTTCCAATTTAGGAAAGTGTGGTTATGAAATCCCATTTTATAAAACAAATCACTCTATTATGTTTGTAAAAACGTATGTAATCACTTAAAATAAGTCTTTTGTGCATAAAATACCATTTGTGCCATTTTACCCAAACAAAGTTTCCTAAAATAGTAAGTATTTGTTTAAAAGATTGTTTTCACAAATCCAAGTTTCCAATATGCTTAGAAATCATTTTTAAACATATTTCGAATATCACAAATCATCAAATCATTCAAAAACATCAAAAGCCCTCTTTTGATTTACAAAAGTTTCCATATTTAGTAAGTTTCTATAAAACCATGTTTTTGACAAAATCAAGTATTCAAATGTGTTTCTAAACACTCCAATATACATTTAACAACATCTAGACATGTCTAACATGTCTAGATCATCACAAATCCAAGACTTGCAACATAAAAGTTTCCTTTTATGGCAAGTGCACCCAATCATTACCAAATCGACCAATAACTCAATCAAACTCAAATCTAACACATCTAAACACTAAATCAGTAAATCCATATCAATATACACATCAATCACCAACAAATTTGAGCACAATAACCGTAAGGAGTTGCATGTGGGTTTTTACCCATTGCATGTACGATCTAACTAGAGATAAACATATAAATCTACCTTAGATGGTAAGAATCGTACTAGAACAGCCTCTGGAGGTCCTTCAAGCGGCTGGGATTCAATCTTTTGTCGTTTTGATGGATTCCAAGGCTTCCTTGTTGTTCCCACGATCTTCAATCACCAAGAAATGGCCTCAATAGTGATTCTATGGGGTTTGATTGTTGATCTCAGGGGGTCTTTGGTCGAGAATATGGGTTGAAGGTCGGAGGATATGTGAAGAAATCGAACAGAATGAATGGGATTAAGTTTTATAAAAATTTTGATCTGCATGGCCTTCGCGTACCGCAGAGGCTGATCAAAAGTTTTCATCGCGTACCGCGATAGGATTCGGGAGTCTCAACTCCCGGTTTTCTTCGCGTACCGCGAAGCCTTTCGCCGAGGGACCATCGCGTACCGCGATGAGTCCACTTCCTTGTTTTTCGATTTTGATGATTCGATTTCACTCGTATTCGATTTCTAACGCTTATTCTAAACATCTAATACATGTTTAACATATAATCACAAAGTAGCACATAATTTTGATTGATCACCAACGTTCGTGAGACTCGTGTGTGTGTGTTTTGATAATTCATCGAATTATCTTCGATAGTTTGTGTTCGCGTCTAACGAAGTGTTCGCACGCTTGATTAATCCAAATCAACGTGTGATGCACAATTCAATAATAATCCAAATTATTGTTTTGTGTTTGTGTTTAGCTCATCTAATTAAACTCAATTAAATGGAATGCAACAAGTATGGATGTGAAATGAGTGTTGCAATTTATCTAAAATTGTCGGGTGTCACATCATCCCCTTGTTGAAAGAAATTTCGTCCCGAAATTTGGTTGTTGTTAGAAGTGTTTGAGAATGAAAATTTTGAAAATTTCTGGTTGTCACATCATCCCCTTGTTGAAAGGAAATTTCGTCCCGAAATTTATTCGTTGTTGTCGGCATTCGACGTTGTCTTGTTTGAAAAGATGGGGATATGTGTGCATCGTTTGATCTTCACGTTCCCGCGTGAATTTAGGTCCGCGTTCCGAGTTCCATCGGACCCTGGAAATCGGAATCCGACTCTGTTTAATTCGTTTGACCTCTCGGTCCATGATCTCTACTGGTTCTCCCATGAATTGCAGTTGTTCATCCACCTGGATTTCATCCAGTGGGATCATAGGTGTCTCATCTGATAACCACTTCTTTTGATTTGAGACATGGAATACGTTGTGAACTCCATCGAGTTCGGCTTGTGGGTTAAGTCGGTATGCTACTGGGCCGATCTGCTTCAGGATTTCGAATGGCCCAATATACCGTGGATTCAGTTTTCCTCGTTCGCCAAAACAGAAAGGGTGATCGGCATAGCTCTACTGACGATCGTGAGCTGCTGCCATGCGATTTAGATTCTGTACTATCTTCTCGGTTGTTTCATGTATAAGTTTTGAGCTAGTGAATTGGCTATCACCCACCTCTGCCCAACAGAGGGGTGATCGGTACTTCCTTCCATAGAGTGCCTCAAAAGGTGCTGCCTTGATGCTGGTGCGGTAACTGTTGTTGTAGGAAAACTCCACCAATGGTAGGTGAGTTTCCCAGCTATTGTCAAAGTCTACTACGCATGCTCGTAGCAATCTTCGAGAGTTTGTATTGTGCGTTCGCTCTGGCCATCAGTTGGTGGGTGGTATGCAGTACTCATATCTAGTCGTGTGCCAAGCGACTTTTGCAATGATTTCCCAAAGTTGGTAGTGAATCTAATATCTTGATCTGAAATGATAGAGATTGGCACTCCATGTTGTGAGGCCACTTTCTTGACATAACTTCTGGCTAGCTTTTCCATTTTATCGTTTTCCTTGTTTGCAAGGGAAATGTGCTGACCTGGTCAGTCGGTCTACAATAATTAAGATAGTGTCGCATCCACTAGGAGTATGGGGAAATTTGGTAATAGAATCCATTGAGATTTGTTTCTACTTCCACGTGGGGACGGAGGAGTGTTGCTCCTTTCACCGTTGATGCCTAGGGTTTCTCCACTAGGGAGACGTATGCGCACAACCTTGTTGTGGCAAGTGATTTCAACCTGGTTTCTAAGTACCATAAAACTGCCGAGTGTAACCTTGCATGAGGTCGATCCTAAATTATGGTTTGCGAGCTCTAAAGTGCATTTTCTCAGAATGTGCTTAGTTAAAATCAGTTCACCATCATCTAACTCTACGGTGTATTCAGCCTTTAAGGATATTAGGGTTAAGACAAGTATTTGCTAAGGTGCTTAAATATAAGACTTTTCTCAATTTCCAGTACCAACAATACAGAAGCGTAATGATCATTTAAGAGATACGTACCTGTTGCAAGATTATGATCATTTATGGCCTCCTTAGCCCGAATCACAAGGGGTCATTCCTTCGGACCGTTATTGTCCCTGTTATTGTTTTCATTCTCTAGATATGGGCAGTCCTTCCAGAGGTGCCCCGGCTTCCCACATTCGAAGCAACTCTTCGGTGCTTCATCCCCATTGTCTTCCGTATGGGGGCAGTCCCTTTTAAAGTGCCCTGACTTTCCACATCCGAAGCAACCTTTTGGTGCTTTGAATTGCTGCGGTTGAGGCGGTGGAATTTTGGTCACGAGTTCACCCCTGCAGTTTTTAGTTGTGTGGCCTCGCTTTCCGCACCGTTGGCATCGGTATCTTTCACACGGTCCTTGTTTATGATGATAATCACAGTTGTTGCACCTTGGGTTTTTGCCAGCATAGGCACCCTTACGTCGTCTTGGTGATTGTAGAGTGGGGGTTTCATTCTGAGTGTTATCCCATTTGCGTTTGTTGTCGGTGGTTTTGATTATTGAGCCACGTGGAGGTAATAATCCTTGAATAACCGCGGTATCGGTCAGTTCATGAGCTAAGTATACGGCTTGTCGTAAGGTGGTGGGGTCAGCGGATAGTACCATATCCCGAACCTGCGGTGTCAATCCCTCAATGTATTTTTCGAGGTGTTTGTAGGCTGGGGTCACCATTTCTGGGCACATGTGTGCCAACTCATAAGATCGAGTAGTGTATGCCTCGATCTCAGAACCAATCATCCTATGGTTCCGAAATTCCATTTCCGATTCTGAGCTTTGTCGTGAGGGAAATATTTGTGGTTCATCATTCTTTTGTATTCCTCCCAAGGTATAGCCTCAGATGTTTCTCGTCCTATGATTTGAACATTTGTGTCCCACCAAGTGAGCGCTGCTCCTTCTAAGGTTCCTGTGGCGTACTTCACGCGGTCATAAACCCTACAGTTGCTCATGATGAAAGCTGTTTCCATTTTCTCAATCCATCGGAGGAGGTCGGTAGTACCCTCCGTACCATTGAAAGAGGGTGGCTTGCAGTCTAAGAATGTTTTGAATGTGCAATGGGGTGGATTAGGGTTTGTTCCTTGGGTTAGGTGATTCTGGTTACATGCAGCTTCACGTGCAGCGATTTCCTCCCCAATTCGTTTGCTGATTAGTGCGTTCAGTTTCGTCGTGGTGAGGTTAATGTTTCCATGTGCTCCCGCGTTCTTGCATTCTCCGCGTCTTCCAGCCATGATCTTCATAGCGAGAATATGCGTTAGTGTAGATCTAATGACTAAAGTAGCACATGATTGATATGAGAAGAAAACATGTATTGATTGTCATAGACAAAATTTTCAATAACATATATTAGTCTCGATATATAATAAGTTGTACTGATTACAATTTATTTAACACCCAAGTCACTACAATTCCAAAATTTCGAGTACAGAGACACGAATTGTCCCTACCACATCTATGCTAAGTAAATCAAGGGCATTATCGATAGTGAAATCCGAATCAGCACTCGCCGCTGGTTCCTTTTCCTCAGAGTCAAGTTCTTCTGGAATTGGATTGGTGACCTTGTTTTCCAGTCCTTAGATTCCATTTTTAGCGATGGCAGCCCGACCTTCGGGTCATCTTGTTGACTATGCTACCAAGTTCAATATGTCATACATTTGTATGTCTGAGTTCCTCTTCGAGACACTCGATTCGGTCGTCCGCCCAGGTCAGGTCCTGAGCCAATCCGACTCAAGACACTGCCTCTCAGGCTCATGTGAGTCTAATATGGGTTATGTATTGTCGGGTGATTCTTCCATGGGGTCCTTCTTAGGATCCTTGTCAAGGTCCTCATCGGGAAATTTGATACGTACTATAGCTGGAAATTTGATGAACGTTATGTTGAAGTCTTGATTCGTTGCTTGAATTCCGTTGTAACCATCAGGATGAGGGATAAGCGAATATCAATGTATGTGTTTTCAAAAATAGGCTCATAATAGAATTTGCCAGAATTCATGCGTACCTGTAAATTCACGATTATGTTGCGCACCATGATCGTCAATTTACCTTACATAAGAATTCTAGTTCCTCCTGTTTAGAGCTATTTGGCTTTACTGGATGACATCGAGATTCAAACAAGAGTCATATGAGGTATGGCTGAATAGCCTACCGAAGCTAATACTCGGGATAGTTGTGTGAGTTGAATAATATTATAGGATCCTTCATAGATCCTATAACGATAGCTATGTGGCTTGAGTGTGTTTTCCTCAAGTCACTTGGTGTTGAGTCACTGATTGTACGAGTGTTAGTATTGATGCTTCTGAATGACCACCTAGCACCCTTAATGAAATCTCTCCGCATGGTCACTCTAGGTTTTCTTAACTCGAGCGACCGTGTTCGTTCGATGATATTCTATGAATGACAAGGAGTTGAGTTTGGAATCTCCTCATATGGTCCTTGTAAGCAGTATGTGTAGCAGTACCAAAGGATTACAAGAATGTTGTTGAGCCATAGGGCCTATTTCATCCCTGGACTTGTTTTAGTTTCATCCCCGATCAGCTTTTGTCGTCGCCTCTTCGATTCGGGCACCGGTGATATAGCGTATGTGTACCGGCTGCTCCTCCTACGATGGCTCAGACGTGCTGTCTTCGGGTGATAGTTGGTGCTTGGTCTGGTGACTCAACTGGTACCGGTAGTATTGATATTGAAGGTGTAGGAACAATCTGTTCCTTCTCGTCGTATGCAAGCATAGGGGTGATGACAGTGACGCCACATCTAAATGTGTGAATTGTGTATATGTGCGATAATGTATGCAAGTGGAACTATTACTAAGCACTACGCGTTGTGTGGAGACTAGTGGTTATAGACTAAGTTCACTAAATGCAAACCTAATTCGCAATAACCGGAGTCTCTGATACCAATCTGTCGCACCCAGAGAAAATCCCGTCCCTTCTAGGGCGCGAGCAACAACAGATTGTCAGGATCGCAGTCTCCGGTCACACAATGTTGCGAGACCTACATGTCTGGTTTCATACGAACATCCAATAACTTGGATAAAACAATTTAGTAGAATCAGAGTTGCGGAAGTAAAAAGTTTAAGTTATCAAAACATCATTATAATTATAAGTTGCGGAAGCATAAGTTTAATCAGTTTTGTGGATGAATGCCACACATATGTATATACGATATAAGTATGTACCAATGTACCCAAAAGTATGTATGTTGATCAAAATCAGTTGTATGCAATGTTTTCTCCCCCAAAGGTAGAAAGATAAAAAGGGTCCGTGAACTCACCTGGTAAAGCAGTTCCGGTTTATGTGGTGTTTGCGACTGTGAAAGCTAGCAGTCCTGCTAGTAAGTTCCTATAATCATATAGGTGTGAGTATGTGTTTTGTGGTGTGTTGTAATTCATACAACTCCAAGTGTCGGTGTGTTCAACCGAGTGCGCGTGTGTTGACTTGTGCTGACTCTACGAATCGTTGGTGACACGATTGTTGTGTTTACGTGCCTCAATGCACATAAGACACCAAAATGCATTCCTATGACTTCAATCACATAAGTTACTATTTTTAGAAAGTTTCCAATTTAGGAAAGTGTGGTTATGAAATCCCATTTTATAAAACAAATCACTCTAGTATGTTTGTAAAAACGTATGTAATCACTTAAAATAAGTCGTTTGTGCATAAAATACCATTTGTGCCATTTTACCCAAACAAAGTTTCCTAAAATAGTAAGTATTTGTTTAAAAGATTGTTTTCACAAATCCAAGATTCCAATATGCTTAGAAATCATTTTTAAACATATTTCGAATATCACAAATCATCAAATCATTCAAAAACATCAAAAGCCCTCTTTTGATTTACAAAAGTTTCCATATTTAGTAAGTTTCTATAAAACCATGTTTTTGACAAAATCAAGTATTCAAATGTGTTTCTAAACACTCCAATATACATTTAACAACATCTAGACATGTCTAACATGTCTAGATCATCACAAATCCAAGACTTGCAACATAAAAGTTTCCTTTTATGGCAAGTGCACCCAATCATTACCAAATCGACCAATAACTCAATCAAACTCAAATCTAACACATCTAAACACTAAATCAGTAAATCCATATCAATATACACATCAATCACCAACAAATTTGAGCACAATAACCGTAAGGAGTTGCATGTGGGTTTTTACCCATTGCATGTACGATCTAACTAGAGATAAACATATAAATCTACCTTAGATGGTAAGAATCGTACTAGAACAGCCTCTGGAGGTCCTTCAAGCGGCTGGGATTCGATCTTTCGTCGTTTTGATGGATTCCAAGGCTTCCTTGTTGTTCCCACGATCTTCAATCACCAAGAAATGGCCTCAATAGTGATTCTATGGGGTTTGATTGTTGA
This sequence comes from Mikania micrantha, assembly GCA_009363875.1. Taxonomy (NCBI): domain Eukaryota; kingdom Viridiplantae; phylum Streptophyta; class Magnoliopsida; order Asterales; family Asteraceae; genus Mikania; species Mikania micrantha. Next base: position 32,364,508 of record CM018687.1, read on the forward strand.
TCTCAGGGGGTCTTTGGTCGAGAATATGGGTTGAAGGTCGGAGGATATGTGAAGAAATCGAACAGAATGAATGGGATTAAGTTTTATAAAAATTTTGATCTGCATGGCCTTCGCGTACCGCGGAGGCTGATCAAAAGTTTTCATCGCGTACCGCGATAGGATTCGGGAGTCTCAACTCCCGGTTTTCTTCGCGTACCGCGAAGCCTTTCGCCGAGGGACCATCGCGTACCGCGATGAGTCCACTTCCTTGTTTTTCGATTTTGATGATTCGATTTCGCTCGTATTCGATTTCTAACGCTTATTCTAAACATCTAATACATGTTTAACATATAATCACAAAGTAGCACATAAGTTTGATTGATCACCAACGTTCGTGAGACTCGTGTGTGTGTGTTTTGATAATTCATCGAATTATCTTCGATAGTTTGTGTTCGCGTCTAACGAAGTGTTTGCACGCTTGATTAGTCCAAATCAACGTGTGATGCACAATTCAATAATAATCCAAATTATTGTTTTGTGTTTGTGTTTAGCTCATCTAATTAAACTCAATTAAATGGAATGCAACAAGTATGGATGTGAAATGAGTGTTGCAATTTATCTAAAATTGTCGGGTGTCACAGCCTACTTGGCCTATGTGATTGAGGAACGTAATGATACGAGGACGATTGACGATGTTCCTGTGGTGCGTAACTTCCCCGATGTATTCCCTGAGGAATTGCCTGGATTACCACCTGAGCGGGAAATTGAGTTCCAGATCGACTTAGTGCCGGGGGCACAACCCGTTGCCAAAGCACCTTACCGTTTAGCTCCAACCGAGATGAAAGAAATGATTGTCGCACCCCGAGAAATCCCGTCCCTTCCTGGGGCGCGAGCGACGGCAGATTGTCAGGATCGCAGTCTCCGGTCACACAACATGCGAGACCTACATGTCTGGTTATATACGTACATCCAATTACATGGATAAATCGATTTGCAAAATCAGAGTTGCGGAAGTTATACAATCTCAAAACAAATACAGTTCGTAAGTTGCGGAAGCGTTATTTAAATAGTTTTCAAAGTGATAAGTAACAACAGTTGCGGAAGCGAGTAAAGATGTTTAAGATGTCATAACATAACAAATGATAGTAAATGTTTAAGAGCCTAAGACACATATGTAGATGCATGGACTCCATCCTAGCATCCTAGATTCCTTGTGCGCGTGCCTTAGTTACCTGAGAAAACATGCGAGTAAAAGGGTCAACACAATGGTTGGTGAGAGCACAGGTTTTTCATAAGTAGTAAACATCAAAATGTTTAAAGTAAGAGTTTTGCAGATTTACATATCATACAATGCAGTATCGATTGATAGCTAGTCAATACAGTTATATTATATTGTGGATGGTACCGAAGCTGACAGATTGTGCCTCCCGCGATGTTATCACGAGACAATGGCAAAGTGTTGGTCAATATTGCACTGTTCCGACCTCCAGTCGGGTGTAGTGGGGCTTGTCAGGCCCAAATAGTACTATTCAAGATTACCACGCTAGGCGTTATGCTATTAACGGTCCGAGGAGTATCGCGAGGACTTTTAGTTGTGATAGGGGCCCACACATATACATATAATGATAAAGCATGTCCATAAAATGAGTTGTTGTTCTAAAACAGTTGTAGTGCAGTGTTTTCTCCCCCAAAGGTTAGAAAAGTAAAAAGGGGCCGTGAACTCACCTGGTAGTGCAGTTTCCGGTTTTCGTGTGTTCGCGTCTGCGAAAGCTAGCACCTGCTAGTAAGCACCTATGATCATATAGGTGTAAGTATGTGTTTTGTGATGCGTTGTATTCCATACAACTCCAAGTGTCGGTGTGCTCAACCGAGTATGTGTGTGTTGACTTGTGTTGACTCGACGAATCGTTGGTGACACGACTGTTGTGTTCATGTGCCTTGACGCACATAAGACACTAAAATGCATCCTATGACTCTAGTCACATAAGTTACCATTTTTAGAAAGTTTCCAATTTAGGAAAGTGTGGTTATGAAATTCCCTTTCATAAAACTAATAACTCTAGTATGTTTGTATAAACACGTTTATACACTTAAAACACATCGTTTGCGCATAAACCACCATTTATGCCGTTTTGCCCAAATAAAGTTTCCTAAAATAGTAAGTACTTGTTTAAAAGCTCGTTTTCACAAATCAAGGTTTCCAAATATGTTAGAAATCATTTCTAAACATGTTTCAATAATCAAAGTTCATCAGAACTCTTTAAAACATCAAAAGCCCTCTTTTGATTTATAAAAGTTTCCATTTTTAGCAAGATTATACAAAACCATGTTTTTGACAAAATCAAATATTCCAATGTGTTTCTAAACACTTTAATATGCATTTAACAACATCTAGACATGTCTAACATGTCTAGATCATCACAAATCCAAGACTTGCACATAAAAGTTTCCTTTTATGGCAAGTTTGTCCAAATCATCATCAAATCAAACCTAACTTAACCAAAACTCAATTCTAACATTACTAAACACTAAAATCAGTAAATCTACAACAAGTACTCATCAAATCACCAACGATTTCAAGCACAATAATCATATGGAGTTGCATGTGGGTTTTAACCCATTGCATGTACGATCTAACTATAAGAAATCATGTAAAACTACCTTAGAATGCAAAATCCAGTGGAAACAATGGCTGGGAATGAAGGTCTAGTGGTTGATGGTCGTTCTAAGCTCCTTAGCTTCTTCTCCAAGTTTCCAAGAGCTCCAATGGTTCACAAATACAAGGAATGGCTCCACCAATGTTTCCAGAAGGTTTGAAAGCTTGTTTTCAGTGGTTTTGGTCGAGAATGAACGAAGAAACTCGGAGAAATGGTGAAGGAGTTCGACTGAAATGAAGTGGGTTGGTTTATATTGAAATTTTGATCTGCATGGCCTTCGCGTACCGCGGAGGCCGATCAAAATTTATCATCGCGTACCGCGAAGTAATTCGGGAGTCCCGATCCCCGGTTTTCTTCGCGTACCGCGAAGCCGTTCGCCGAGGGACTTGTCGCGTATCGCGACGGGTCCATATCCTTGTTTTTCGATTTCGTTGAAACGATTTCGCTCATACATGATTCCTAACGTTTATCTAAAGCATCTAATGCTCGTTTAAGCACGTAAATACAAATAGCACATAAGTTTGATTGATCACCAACGTTCGTGAGTCTCGTGTGTGTGTTTCGATAATTCCTTGAATTATCTTCGATAGTTTGTGTTCGTGTTCTACGAAGTGTTTGCACACTTGATTAATCTTAATCAACGTGTAATGCACAATAATAGTCCAAGCTATTGTTTTGTGTTTGTGTTTAGCTCATCTAATTAAACATGATTAAATGAAGTACAACAAGTATGAATGTGAAATACGTAGAGTTCAAGAGTTGCAATTTACCTGAAATTGCCGGGTGTCACATCATCCCCTTGTTGAAAGAAATTTTGTCCCGAAATTTGGTTGTTGTTGATAGTGTTTGAGAAGCAAGAGTGGTTGAGAAACAAAAATTTTCTGGTTGTCACATCATCCCCTTGTTGAAAGGAATTTCGTTCCGAAATTTATTCGTTGTTGTCGATGTTCGACGTTGTTTGGAGAGATGGGGATATTTGCGCATCATCTGCTCTTCACGTTTCCACGTGAATTCAGGTCCGCGTTTCGAGTTCCATCGGACTCCGACGATCGGAATCCGACTTTGCCTTAGTTGTTTGACCTTTCGGTCCAGGATCACTACCGGCTCTTCTACGAACCGTAGTTGTTCATCCACCTGGATTTCATCTGGTGGAATTACGAGTGTCTCGTCAGATAAACACTTCTTTAAGTTTGAGGCATGAAATATGTTGTGAACTCCATCGAGTTCCGCTGGAAGGTTGAGTTGGTATGCTACCGGACCAATCCTCTTCAGGATCTCGAATGGTCCAATATGTCGTGGGTTCAGTTTGCCTCGTTTACCGAAATGAATGACGCTCTTCCAAGGTGAAACTTTTCAGAAGGATTTTGTCTCCTACCTGAAATTCCGGTGGCTTTCGGCGTTTGTCGGCATAGTTCTTCTGACGGTCCCGAGCTGCTGCCATGCGATTTCTGAATTTCACCATTTTCTCCGTTGTTTCGTGTACGAGTTCCGGGCCTGTGAGCTGAGTGTCGCCCACTTTCGCCCAACAGATAGGTGATCGGCATTTCCTGCCATAGAGGGCCTCAAAAGGCACCGCCTTGATACTTGTGTGGTAGCTGTTATTGTAGGAGAACTCTACCAACGGTAGGTGAGTTTCCCTACTATCGTCGAAGTCTACTACGCACGCTCGTAGCTTGTCTTCAGGAGTTTGTATGGTGTGTTCGCTCTGGCCATCAGTGTGTGGGTGGTATGCTGTACTCATGTCCAACCGAGTGTTAAGCGACCTTGGCAGTGAATTCCAGAAATTAGAAGTGAATCTAGCGTCTCGATCCGAAATGATGGGGGTCGGCACTCCGCGTCGCAAGGTCACTTCCTTGACATAGATTTTGGCTAGCTCTTCCAATCTTGCCGTTTTCCTTAATCGCAAGGAAGTTTGCTGACTTAGTTAGTCTTTCCACGATTATTCAGATAGTGTCACCTCCACAAGGAGTACGTGGTAATTTGGTAATGACGTCCATGGAGATTTGTTCCCACTTCCACATGGGGGCAGAGGAGTGTTGTTCCATTCACCGTTGATGTCTAAGGTTTCTCCACTAGGGAGAGGTATGCGCACAACCTTGTCGTGGCAAACGATTTTAGCTTAGTTTTTAGACAATCATTCCATGTCCACTATTATCTCAAAAATGCCTAATGTAACTGGCATGAGGGCATTCTTAAGATTTATGGTTTGCTATCTTTAAAGTGCATTCTTTTTGAATGTGCTCAGTTACAATCAGTTTAACATCAGCTAATTCCACGGTGTATTTAGCCTTTAAGGATATTGGGGGTTTTGACAAGTATTTACTAAGGTACTTAAATATAAGACTTTCCTCAGTTTCAGTATCAAACAATGACCGTTTAAGAGATACGTACCCGTTTCAAGGTTAAGATCATTTCTGGATTCAGTAGTCCCGATCACGAGGGTTTGTCCCATCGGACCATTGTTGTTCTCGTTATTGTTGTTGTTCTTCAGATGCGGGCAGTCCTTTTTGATGTGACCTGGGTTTCCGCATTCGAAGCAACTCTTTGGTACTTCGTCACCCCTGTTTTTCACATGGGGGCAGTCCCTCTTAAAGTGCCATGGCTCTCCACATCCGAAGCATCCTTTTGGTGCTTTGTATTGCTGCTGTTGTGGCCGTGGGATTTTGGTCACTAGTTCACCCCTGCAGTTCTCAGCTGTGTGACCTAACTTTCCACAACGTTGGCACCGGTATCTTTCACACGGTCCTCGTTGATGATGATAATCACAGTTGTTGCACTTTGGATTTTTGCCAGCATAGGTACCCTTACGTCGTTTGGGTGATTGTAGAGTGGGGGTTTCGTTTTGAGAGTTATCCCATTTGCGTTTGTTGTCGGTGGTTTTGATTACTGATCCAGGTGGAGGCAATAATCCTTGAATAACTGCCGTATCAGTCAGTTCATGGGCTAAGTAAACGGCTTGTCGCAAGGTGGTGGGGTCAGCGGATAGCACCATATCCCGAACCTCTGGTGTCAATCCCTCAATGTATCTTTCGAGATGTTTGTAGGCTGGGGTCACCATTTCTGGGCACATGCGTGCCAACTCATAAGATCGGGAAGTGTATGCCTCGATCTCAGAGCCGATCATCCGGTGGTTCCGGAATTCCATTTCTAATTCCTGAACTTTGTCGTGAGGGGAATATTCGTGGTTCATCATTCTTTTTACCTCTTCCCAGGGTAGAGCATTACATGTTTCCCATCCTATGGTTTGAACATTCGTGTACCACCAAGTGAGGGCTGCTCCTTCTAAGGTTCCTGTTGCGTACCTCACACGATCATTAACCCTACAGTTGCTCAGGATGAAAGCCGATTCCAATTTCTCAATCCATCGGAGGAGACCGGCAGCACCCTCCGTTCCATTGAAAGGATGTGGTTTGCAGTCTAAGAATGTTCTGAATGTGCAGTGGGGTGGTTTAGGATTTGCTCCTTGGTTCGGTGGGTTTTGGTTACGATTATTCTCTCGTGCCGCTAGTGCTTCATCAACTCGCTCGTTGATGAGTGTATTCAATTCTGTTGCAGTGAGGTTAATGTTTCCTCGTCCTACTGCGCACCTGCGTCCTTCGTGTCTTCCAGCCATGACCTTTATAGCGAGACTGAGTGTTAGTATAGATCTGATGACTAATGTAGCGTGTGATTGATACGGTAGGAAAACATGTATTGATTGGCATAGACAGGATTTTCAATAACAGTTACTAGTCTTGATATATAATAAGTCGTACTGGTTACAATTCATTTAATACCCAAGACACTAGTATTCCAAAGTTTCGAGTAAAGAGACGCAACTCAAAACTCGTCTCTACCAGGCCTATGCTAGGTTAATCGGAGGCATTATCGATAGTGGAATCAGAATCAGCATCCGACACTGGTTCCTTTTCCTTAGTGTCAGGTTCTTCTAGGACTGGACCGACGACCTTGTTTTCCAGCTCTTCGATTCTAGCTTTAGCGATGGCAGCCCGGTCTTCGACTGCCTAGAATATTGAAATCAACTGGGTTATATCCCGCCCCAGCTTGTTGACTACGCTACAAGGTCCTGCTTATTGGGCATTCGTATATCTCAGTTCCTTTGCAAGACACTCGATTCGGTTGTTTGCCCAGGTCAGGTCACGAGTCAATCCAACTCAAGACACTGCCTCTCAGGCTCAAGTGAGTCTGGTATGAGAAATGTATTGTCGGGTGGCTCTTCCAAGGGGTCCTCCTCAGGATCCTTGTCATGGTCCTTATCAAAATTTGATACATTACTTCATGTGAAGTGTAAAGTCGTAACATGAGGTCTTCGGGGATACATGGTAATCCGAACTATGGCTGGGAATTTGATGAATGTTATGTTGAAATCTTGATTCGTTGTTCGAATTCGGTTGCAACTATCAGAGTGAGGGATAAGCGAATATCAATGTATGTGTTTCCAGAAATAGACTCATAATAGAATTTGCCAGAATTCATGCGTACCTGTAAATTCACGATTATGTTGCGCACCATGATCGTCAATTTACCTTACATAAGAACTCTAGTTCTTCCTACTTAGAGCTACTAGGTTTTACTGGATTCAGAGTTTATTCATGACATCAAGATTCAAACAAGAGTCATATGAGGTATGGCTGAATAGCCTATCGAAACTAATACTTGGGATAGTTACGTGAGTTGAATGATATTATAGGATCTTTCGTAAGTCCTATAAGGATATCTATGTGGCTTGTGTGCGTTTTCCTTATGTCACTGAGTGTTGGACACTCATTGTGTGAATGTTAGGATGACTGATTGTAGATGACCTCATAACAGTCAGGGAGTTTCGTATGCACCGGTAGTGAAATCTTTCGCCATGGACCCTCTAGTTTTTCCTAACTCGGGCGACCATGTTCTCTTGGTGATATTCTATGAGTGACAAGGAGTTGAGTTTGGAATTTTCTCATATGGTCCTTGTAAACAGTATGTGTAGAAGTACTAAAGGGTTACAAGAATGTTGTTTAGGAGTTGGAAAGAGGATCAATGTCTTTCCAATCGAGGTTGAGCCACAGGGCCTACTTCATCCCTTGACTTGCTGTGGTTTTCATCCCTGATCAGCTTTTGTCATTGCCTCTTCGATTCGGGCACCGGTGATGTGGTATATGTGTACCGGCTGCTCCTCCTGCGATGGCTCAGACGTGCTGCCTTTGGGTGATAGTTGATTCGTTTCGGTAACTCAACTGCTACCGATAATGTTGATACTGAGGGTGTAGGAACAATCTGTTCCCTCTCGTCGAATGCGTGCATAGATGGTGATGACATTAATGCCACAACTAAATGAGTGAATTGTGTATATGTACGATAATGTATACAAGTAGTACTAATACTAAGCACTATGTGTTGTGTGGAGACTAGTGGTTATAGACTAAGTTCACTAAATGCAAACCTAATTCGCAATAACCGGAGGCTCTGATACCAATCTGTCGCACCCCGAGAAATCCCGTCCCTTCCTGGGGCGCGAGCGACGGCAGATTGTCAGGATCGCAGTCTCCGGTCACACAACATGCGAGACCTACATGTCTGGTTATATACGTACATCCAATTACATGGATAAATCGATTTGCAAAATCAGAGTTGCGGAAGTTATACAATCTCAAAACAAATACAGTTCGTAAGTTGCGGAAGCGTTATTTAAATAGTTTTCAAAGTGATAAGTAACAACAGTTGCGGAAGCGAGTAAAGATGTTTAAGATGTCATAACATAACAAATGATAGTAAATGTTTAAGAGCCTAAGACACATATGTAGATGCATGGACTCCATCCTAGCATCCTAGATTCCTTGTGCGCGTGCCTTAGTTACCTGAGAAAACATGCGAGTAAAAGGGTCAACACAATGGTTGGTGAGAGCACAGGTTTTTCATAAGCAGTAAACATCAAAATGTTTAAAGTAAGAGTTTTGCAGATTTACATATCATACAATGCAGTATCGATTGATAGCTAGTCAATACAGTTATATTATATTGTGGATGGTACCGAAGCTGACAGATTGTGCCTCCCGCCATGTTATCACGAGACAATGGCAAAGTGTTGGTCAATATTGCACTGTTCCGACCTCCAGTCGGGTGTAGTGGGGCTTGTCAGGCCCAAATAGTACTATTCAAGATTACCACGCTAGGCGTTATGCTATTAACGGTCCGAGGAGTATCGCGAGGACTTTTAGTTGTGATAGGGGCCCACACATATACATATAATGATAAAGCATGTCCATAAAATGAGTTGTTGTTCTAAAACAGTTGTAGTGCAGTGTTTTCTCCCCCAAAGGTTAGAAAAGTAAAAAGGGGCCGTGAACTCACCTGGTAGTGCAGTTTCCGGTTTTCGTGTGTTCGCGTCTGCGAAAGCTAGCACCTGCTAGTAAGCACCTATGATCATATAGGTGTAAGTATGTGTTTTGTGATGCGTTGTATTCCATACAACTCCAAGTGTCGGTGTGCTCAACCGAGTATGTGTGTGTTGACTTGTGTTGACTCGACGAATCGTTGGTGACACGACTGTTGTGTTCATGTGCCTTGACGCACATAAGACACTAAAATGCATCCTATGACTCTAGTCACATAAGTTACCATTTTTAGAAAGTTTCCAATTTAGGAAAGTGTGGTTATGAAATTCCCTTTCATAAAACTAATAACTCTAGTATGTTTGTATAAACACGTTTATACACTTAAAACACATCGTTTGCGCATAAACCACCATTTATGCCGTTTTGCCCAAATAAAGTTTCCTAAAATAGTAAGTACTTGTTTAAAAGCTCGTTTTCACAAATCAAGGTTTCCAAATATGTTAGAAATCATTTCTAAACATGTTTCAATAATCAAAGTTCATCAGAACTCTTTAAAACATCAAAAGCCCTCTTTTGATTTATAAAAGTTTCCATTTTTAGCAAGATTATACAAAACCATGTTTTTGACAAAATCAAATATTCCAATGTGTTTCTAAACACTTTAATATGCATTTAACAACATCTAGACATGTCTAACATGTCTAGATCATCACAAATCCAAGACTTGCACATAAAAGTTTCCTTTTATGGCAAGTTTGTCCAAATCATCATCAAATCAAACCTAACTTAACCAAAACTCAATTCTAACATTACTAAACACTAAAATCAGTAAATCTACAACAAGTACTCATCAAATCACCAACGATTTCAAGCACAATAATCATATGGAGTTGCATGTGGGTTTTAACCCATTGCATGTACGATCTAACTATAAGAAATCATGTAAAACTACCTTAGAATGCAAAATCCAGTGGAAACAATGGCTGGGAATGAAGGTCTAGTGGTTGATGGTCGTTCTAAGCTCCTTAGCTTCTTCTCCAAGTTTCCAAGAGCTCCAATGGTTCACAAATACAAGGAATGGCTCCACCAATGTTTCCAGAAGGTTTGAAAGCTTGTTTTCAGTGGTTTTGGTCGAGAATGAACGAAGAAACTCGGAGAAATGGTGAAGGAGTTCGACTGAAATGAAGTGGGTTGGTTTATATTGAAATTTTGATCTGCATGGCCTTCGCGTACCGCGGAGGCCGATCAAAATTTATCATCGCGTACCGCGAAGTAATTCGGGAGTCCCGATCCCCGGTTTTCTTCGCGTACCGCGAAGCTGTTCGCCGAGGGACTTGTCGCGTACCGCGACGGGTCCATATCCTTGTTTTTCGATTTCGTTGAAACGATTTCGCTCATACATGATTCCTAACGTTTATCTAAAGCATCTAATGCTCGTTTAAGCACGTAAATACAAATAGCACATAAGTTTGATTGATCACCAACGTTCGTGAGTCTCGTGTGTGTGTTTCGATAATTCCTTGAATTATCTTCGATAGTTTGTGTTCGTGTTCTACGAAGTGTTTGCACACTTGATTAATCTTAATCAACGTGTAATGCACAATAATAGTCCAAGCTATTGTTTTGTGTTTGTGTTTAGCTCATCTAATTAAACATGATTAAATGAAGTACAACAAGTATGAATGTGAAATACGTAGAGTTCAAGAGTTGCAATTTACCTGAAATTGCCGGGTGTCACAATGATGACCAGCTACAAGAACTCCTTGATAAAGGTTTTATACGATCGAGTGTCTCTCCGTGGGGAGCACCGGTGCTGCTCGTTAAGAAGAAAGATGGAAGTATGCGTATGTTATCGATTACAGGGAACTGAATAAGTTGACCGTAAAGAACAGGTATCCTCTACCTAGAATCGATGACTTGTTCGATCAATTGCAAGGGGCAAGCTGGTTCTCAAAGATAGATCTCCGATCCGGTTACCATCAGTTGGAAGTTCGAGAGCAGGATATTCCAAAGACTGCTTTCCGTACGCGTTATGGACATTACGAGTTTCTCGTTATGTCGTTTGGATTGACGAATGCTCCTGCAGCATTTATGGATTTGATGAACAGGGTATGTCGACCGATGCTGGACCGATCGGTGATAGTGTTTATTGATGATATTTTGATTCATTCAAAGAACGAGGGAGACCATGCTTGCCACATACGTGAGGTATTGGAGATCCTGAGGAAAGAGAGACTTTATGCTAAATTCTCTAAATGCGCTTTCTGGTTACGAGAGGTACAGTTTCTGGGTCACGTGGTGAACCCAGAAGGCATTATGGTAGATCCAGCTAAAGTTGAAACGATTATGAAATTGAGCCCTCCGAAGTCACCTACGGAAGTACGCAGTTTTCTTGGTTTGGCCGGTTACTATCGGAGATTTATTCAAGACTTCTCCAAGCTAGCGACGCCATTGACAAAGCTCACGAGGAAAGATGTAAAGTACGAATGGGGCCCTAACCAAGAACAAGCGTTTTCAGTGCTAAAGGAGAAACTTACCCAAGCTCCTGTTCTAGCACTGCCGGATGGAAATGATGATCTTGTTGTGTATGCCGATGCGTTACGACAAGGGTTGGGATGCGTACTGATGCAAAGGGGAAGGGTGATAGCTTATGCTTCGCGCCAGCTAAAGATTCATGAGGCTAACTGTAACATTTGTACATTTAGTTATGGTAGTCGTAAACGGTGTTAGAACAGTGGGTGTCAATGTTCAGTTAATCAATGTGATTCATGTGTTCATAAAGTGTGCTTGTGTGTTACAGGATCTTATTTATTTAGGAACAAGTATGTATTAATATTTATAGTCGATTACACTAGGCAAGAACAATATTGTGTTATATCGAAACAGTGGTGGGCAGCGAGAGTGAGCCCTATATATATACTGCGTTCGGTGTAACAGGATAGTGTTAGTGCGTAGTGTTAAGACGAATATTATGACAATTAATCAAACAAAATCGTAATGCGTAAGCGAGACTGAGTATAGTTATGGGTGACGATCCATAATGATACGAATGTTGAACTTATAATTACGAGTGAACGGCTTTAACTATTTTTATATGATCGGAAAACGTACGCGATTGTGGGTATACACGCAATTGATACTGTTTAACGATCTGTTTTCGAACAAATAATTAAAATGATTATTTTATATTTTTACAATTTTGAAACTCATCATTTTAATGAGTTTAACAACTCTTTTATTTTAATCCGCGTAAAATACGCGTTACGTTCCGGAAACGCGAACCGAGCGACCGAAACGGACCCGAATACCACGAGGGCTATAAAAGCCTTGAACAAGACCATTTTCTCATTTAATTCATCACCAACCACTTCTCTCACTAGAATTTTCGTCTACCCACTCTCTCTCTAGAAAAACTCACTTTAAACGTTCGTATCTCGCTCGTTTCTCGACGGAATTCGGTATTTTTGGTGTCCACGCGAAGCTCTCAACATCATCTACACGAAAGTACAAGAAATCGGTGGAATTAACCGGCCAAAATCGAGGTATTTGTGCTTGAATGTTCACGAAAAATAGGGTTTTCTTGTGTGTCCTTGTTTAAACCCGACACTTAGCCGGTTCTAGCAAACCACATCCATTTTCGCAACCATAGAAACATTCCCTGATGCTAGGTTAGCGTAGATCGAGGTCTGGAACCAGGTGTTCGACGAGGGTGATGATGCTGGTAACAGGTTCGGTGGCTGAACCTTCATCCTTAGCTGGCCGAACCCTAATGAGGCTCCACGAACCTGCATGGTTCGTTGGACATTAGCCGAACCTTGAGGGGACCTCACGAACCTGTACCGAGCCTTCATGTCTCCGACGAACCCTTCTGATGCCACGAATCTTTCTGAATCAGACGAACCTGCATGATGCCATGTCAACCGAACCTATTAGGGTTTTCTAGCCGAACCTGCATGGGGATGAGCAACTTTGGCGAACCCTATGGAGTCCACGAACCCTGTATGGTTCGTGGAAGTACCAGCCGACCCCTAGTCCTCAGTCAGTCGAACCATGATGTCACCGAACCAATTGTACATTGCCGAACCATTCAACCATGCAGCCGGCCGAACCCATGCATACAAACCATCATATTAGGCGAACCCTTGGTTGATCAGCACTAACCGCGAACCCTAATAATCATGCACGAACCACCTGGCTATCACCGAACCTTCATCAGTTTCATTGGCCGAACCATGCTCGCCCCTCCACTAGAGCCGAACCCTTGCTTTTCACGAACCCATCTAATCTCGGACGAACCCTTGGCCATGCAAGCCGAACCTTAGAAGGAAATGGGGAAGGTTCGCTGCCCAAGTGGCAGCCCATAACCCCTTTCGGCCCAATCCAGTTTTACAAGGCCCAATCTTATTAGTACTCGGCCCATAGACTTAAACCAAGCACAATTAAGATAGCTTGGCCCATTAAGATCTTTAATTGGCCCAATAGCACAACCAATTGGCCCTTGTTAACATAGGAGGCCCATGAACCTCTATTTGAGCCTATCATAATTATGGGCTTAAGGCCCATAATGTGGCCACAACTCAAGGGAATTGGCGAATTGATCTCAATTGAGTTAAGTTCATAACTTAACAAAAATCATGAAGATCAATTCAAAATCACAAGGTCTTAAAACAATTGGAACACCTTTTCATAAATTATGTTAATCATTGGGGTATCAAAGGTTTATCAAACTCTTAAATCACATATGATGTTGTAAAAACAAGTTTGTGCATAAAAGGACATCACACATCATTTTCATGGACCCATGATCAATCAAGTAACTCAATCATGACTTTCAAGTTTACACAACAATCAGAATCATGATCAAGTAATCAAGAGTGATCAAGTTCGAGAGAACACAAGTCAATCAATGAATCAAAGTCTATATAACTATAAATCTTATATCTTATGTATGATTACAATGATATAGGAACCAATTAGAAGTCCTGTTTGCTACTTGCTATCTGTTTTAGTTCAGAGTCTACTGCAGACAGGTGAGAACTTTAGCCCCTCTTTTACTGTTTTATAACTGTTTTGGGGTGGAACACGTGATCAAACTCTTCATTTACAATTGTATTTCATTACACAAAATGTGTGTATTCCTATCAACATTTCAGGTTCATATTACAAATCCAAGGGATTTATCAACTGTTTCAGGAAATTCATCAACCGTTTTAAAGGATTATTAAACTATTGAACTATTCTTCTAAAAAGGTTTTATAAATGATATATTCTTTCAAATAATGAATTTTATAAACTCTTCTGTTAAAAACCTTGTTATTATACAAGGTCACCATTTCATGACATTCAAACCAAAGGATTCATTTCCTGGTATTTGAATCAAGGGTTTCAAACATGGTATTCAAACAATGATTTTCATGGTGATGTTCAAATCAAGAGATTCATTTTATGGTATTCATACCAGAGGATTCATTTCACGGTATTCAGAAACTAAGGATTTAATTCATGGGATTAAATCAAGGTTTCAATCATGTTTCAAATAAGGCATTAACACGCTCGTTTAAAGTAAGGTTCAGAATCATGGTGTCCATTGTTGTAAACAAACTTATAAATGCATCAAGTATCATATTCATTAGCGTTAGTACTGGGTGATCACAACAAGGGAAAGCGGACACACACATTTGGGCAGACCGATTGCTGCAGTTAGTTTTTAGATTTGTTTTATAAACTAACTGCAGATTTCGGTTACGTATGGTTTTATCAAAACTGTTGACACATTATCTAACTCCAAACGTGGTTTGGGACTTGATATTATATGTTGACTCTCGTGCAAACAGTGATTGAACTGTTTACACTCATTTTCTTACTTGATGTTAGTTTGGGTTGTAGCTCATCCATGTGAATCATTTATTACTTTAACATACCTATGCCTTATATCATATATTCATGTTTACAAATGATTAAACCTATTGTTCTCACCAACTACGTCTGTAGTTGACAGTTACTTTTCACGTGTTTCAGGTAATCAGGTTTAAGACTTTCTCAGGGACAACAAAGGAGACCATACTAAGATAGAACAAGATGAAGAAACATGCTAGGATGGATTAGAAACACACTAATTCCTAATTGTTTAATTGTCTTGTTTGAAGTCTTATTTTGTAAACTATATTTTGGGTCTGTAGTTGTCTTTCTTTTGGTAGATAGATTGTCTGTAACTAAACAACTATCTAAACATTATGAAATGTAGTAATCCATTGTGGTTGTTCTTATTCAATACTTGTGCATGATTCAACTGTTCATACGTCACCGTGCCGTGGATTCCGCACGCGGCGTAGGGGTATGACACTAACTACCCGACCCACGATCTTGAACTCGCTGCAGTGGTGTTTGCATTGAAAATATGGAGGCACTACTTGTATGGAGTAAGGAGTACCATCTATACCGACCACTAGAGCTTGAAGTATTTCTTCGAGCAAAAGGATTTGAACATGAGGCAGAGACGATGGCTTGAGCTGCTAAAGGATTATGATTGTGATATTCTATATCACCCGGGAAAGGCCAATGTAGTGGCGGATGCTCTGAGTCGCAAGACTGATCATCTTGCCATACGAGTAAAATCGTATGGTTTGGTGATAACGCCAGACTTTCTGAACGAGCTCAAGCAGGCGCAATAGGAAGGGTTGAAAGAAGAGAACGTGGGTTTTGAACGTGTCTTCGGGCAGGTCAAGAACTTGGAAGACAATGATTACAGTGTAAAGATACGATTCGGTCGTATGTGGGTGCCCAGAAATGGGGATATTCGATCGAGGATTTAAGATGAAGCCCACAAATCACGTTATTCGGTGCATCCCGGTGCGACGAAGATGTACCAAGATCTTCGAAAGGACTATTGGTGGCCGGGTATGAAGTTTAACGTGATGCAGTATGTGAACCGATGCCTTACTTGTGCGCAAGTGAAGGCTGAACATCAGAAGCCCTACGGATATGTGCAACCTCTTGAGGTACCGGAATGGAAATGGGAACACATCACCATGGATTTCATCACCAAGCTACCAAGAACAGCTAAACGACATGATACCATATGGGTGATTGTGGACCGACTAACAAAGAGTGCACATTTCCTTCCTATCAGGGAAACGTATACATCCGAAAGGTTGTCTGAGTTGTTCGTGAAAGAGATTGTGACCAGACATGGAGTTCCTATCTCCATTGTGTCAGATCGGGATACGAGGTTTACTTCAAGATTCTGGAAGCAGTTTCATGATGCCATGGGAATGAGGTTAAATATCAGTACCGCCTATCACCCTCAGACGGATGGACAGTCAGAAAGGACTATCCAAACGTTGGAGGATATGCTTAGAGCGTGCATCATCGATTTTGGAGGGAGCTGGGATGATCACTTGCCATTGGTGGAGTTTTCTTACAACAACAGCTACCACTCCAGCATCAGAATGCCCCCATATGAGGCGTTGTACGGAAGACGATGTAGAACCCCGGTGTGTTGGGGTGAAGTTGGGCAGAAAGAAATGGGAAACAAGGCGGCCATGATTGTTATGGCAGAAAAGTTATGGGTGATAAAAGCACGTATGAAAGCTGCACAAGATTGCCAAAAGTCTTACGCTGACAAGCGACGAAGACCGATCGAGTTTGATATTGGCGATCGAGTGTTGCTGAAAGTATCACCATGGAAGGGAATCATTCGATTTAGGAAGCGGGGAAAGTTGAGTCCGAGGTACATCGGACCGTTTCCGATAAAGGCAAGGGTAGGGAAAGTCGCGTATCGACTGGACCTACCAGAGGAGCTGAATGGGATTCATCCTACCTTCCACGTGTCACACCTCAGGAAGTGTCTGGCAGACGAGCAAGCACATGTTCCTTTGGATGACATTGACGTAGATGACCGACTAAACTACATTGAAGAACCAGTTGCCATTGTGGATACGAAAGAAAAGCAGCTACGGAATAAAACGGTTCGTCAAGTAAGAGTTCAGTGGAAGCATCGGAAGGGTTCAGACACGACGTGGGAATGGGAAGACGAGATGAGGAAGTTGTATCCTCATTTGTTCGATGAGTAACGAGGCAGGTTTCGAGACGAAACCTATTGTAAGGAGGGGAGACTTGTAACATCCCAAATTTTCTAATACAAGTTACTTGAACTTACAAATGGGTAACGAATAATAAGCTCGTTGGAAAATAGACGAAAAATAGCCAAGGCAGGGCGTAGAGATTGTGTACTCGAAATGAGAAGGATTTCGAATACACCATATTTCGAGTACACCATATTTTCGTGTGCTGGAGTTTTCGAATACAAGGATCCTCCCTATAAATACCAGTGCCTTGGGAATGGTGCGAACCTTTGGCTGAAGCGCATCTTCTCTCAAGTACACGAAGCAAAGTTCGAACACTGCAAAGGTCGAGCTTTTAATCGACCAAACGAAGGAGGAAAAACACGGGATTCTACCAGGAGAATCAGCTACCTTCAAGTAAGTGATTCATATATAGAAAGCTGGATTTTTATACAAAAGTTAGGATGGTCATACAAAAAGGGAACTTATGCATAAAGCTCACACCTCTATTCATAAAGTTCAGAACTTTGAGGTTCCAGTGTTTAGATAACACCCTAGGAACCTAGAACTAGCTCCCCAAAATCTTAGATGAATTTCTGAGATGTCTAATGACGAAATGATGAGTACACGAAAATCATGAACACATGGTACTCGAAACCATACATGTTATTTCGAGTACATTGACAATTCAAGTACGATGGATATTTCGAGTACATGACTACTTCGAATACGAAGGCCATTTCGTGTACAAGTATTATTTCGAATACACTTAGTGATTTCGAGTACAAACCATTTCGTGAACCCCAGGAATTTCGTGTACATGTGTTTCGAGTATGGGGTGTTTAATGAACCTCAAGTGTTTCGAATACTTAGCTAAGGTTCGGGAACTTGAGTTTATAATGGGGACTAGTTGGTTATGAGGACCTGGAATAAATTCTAATTCTAAGGACGTGATGTAATGAGATAATGTAACTGATGTAGGTTCCTAAGCCCTAGCTAAGGGGTTCAGCTAAGGAAAACAAGAGTCTACTATCAGGTGAGTTCTAGACGCCCTATCTTATGCTTAATGTTTTGGGCTGGCATACATGCTTATTGTTATGTCTATGATGCTATGTCCTTATGATGATGATGAATGAATGATGATATGCCCTGACTATGTATGCATGTTTATGTGATAGCATGATTTACGCATGAAAGTATGTTAAGTATGACGAAAGCATGATAAATGAGTTATGATGATGAATAACATGACATGATAATGATGCTAGCATATGATATGATGATGACTTTATGATAACATCCTTCATGATGATAACTATGAGAATAGTTATAGGAGTATGACAAGGTCCTAGGTTGCTAGGATGAAAGTATGATATGTAGACATGATGCCATGATGTTATGATATGATAATGATGCTAGTATGTTATGATGGTATGATGATATGACGCTAGTATATCATGCATGACGAATGAACGATGTTCCTATAAGTGTTATAGGATATGTATGAGGGATGTACCAGTAATTGTGCTGGGTAGGTATGATAGTCAACCACGACTATAACTGGGTATGATAGTCTACCACGACTATAACTGGGTATGATACTCAACCACGACTATAACTGGGTATGATAGTCAACCACGACTATAACTGGGTATGATAGTCAACCACGACTATAACTGGGTATGAAGCCTTGTGCCGGCATGAGCCCACTGTTCGTATGGTGACAGTGGAACGTATGACGATGATGTTAAGGATGTTATGTGCTAAGGTTATGGACTACGTGTATGAAATGATGTTTATGCTAAGTATGTATAATGTTGTTTTATGAAAACTAGAACTCACCAGCGTAAGCTGACTTGATTTAGCATGTATGTCAGGTTGAAGGTACGATAAGAGAAGGCATGAAGCTCGGGCATCAAGTCAGATGATCCATTGATTTTTGGCAATCCGATATGTTTTTGATACAGACATTTTATTGATATATGTTTGTCAAACTATGTTTACATTTTTGCTGCATGATTATGAAAGTTTTTAGTTTAAGAGCTATGTGTTATGACGAAACCAACCTCTGCGAGGTGCCCGGGATCGGGGCCTCACTTACGAGCTTACTTAGGCATAACATGGTTACTGAAGCACGTAAAGACTTTGTAATTGCGCTGAAAACACCATGTTTTAGAAGTCCAAAGATTTGAAAAAGGGGTTATAAACTTAATTAAGAATGTCCATGTAGTTTAAACACGTATACACTTTGTAATTAAATCGCAAACACCGAGTTTTAAAAATACAAAGAGTTGAAATGGGGTTATGAAATTACATAAGCATATCGTGGAAAGTGAAGCACGCAAACACATCGAAATAGGGTTGCAAACCCCGACATTTAGGAATCTAATGATTTGAAAAGGGATACTAACTTACGTAATCATGTCGTTCTAGTTAAAGCACACAAACACTTTGTAATTGTATTGCAAACCCCTGGTTTTTGACTTCTAATGATTTGAGAACAGTTGAAGAGCTCACCTAAGCATACAATTGCAATTTAAGGTCGTAATCTCTTTTTAATTGTGTGGCACCTGGAGCTTTAAAAATACAAATATTTAAATAAGGTTAAGGTCTCATCTAATCATATGATGGTAATCACGCACGTAAAGAATTTTTAATTATATTGCGTACCCCGTGTTTTCGAAATTCAAGGACTTGATGGGGGTTGTCAACACACTTAGGCATGTTGTTAAAGTTTAAACGCGTAAACCCTTTGTAATTATACGGCAAACCGAAAGTTATGGAAATCCTAGTATTCAAAAATGAGTAACGAGCTTACTTAGGCATAACATTGTAACTGTAGAATGTAAAGACTTTGCAATTATATTGAAAACAAAATGTTTTCGAAGTGCAAAGATTTGAAAACGGGGTTATAAACTCACTGAAGCATATCCTTGTAATTTAAACACGTAAACACTTTGTAATTGAATTGCAAACACCGAGTTTTAGATAAACAAAGAGTTAAAATGTGGATATGAAATTACAAAAGCGTGTTCTTGTAATTGAAGAACACAAACACTTTGAAATTAGGTTGCAAACACCGACATTCAGGTATCAAATGATTTAAAAAGGGATATTGACATACGTACTCATGTCGTTCCAATTAAAGCTCGCAAACATTTTCTAACTGTATTGCAAACCCCCGGTTTTGAATTCTATTAATTTGAGAACTTTTAAAGAGTTACCTAAGAATATGATTGCAATTTAAGGTCGTAAACTCTTTGTAATTATGTTGCATCGGGAGCTTTAAACATAAAAATATTTAAATGGGGTTAAGGACTCACCTAAAAGAAGGAAGAGATCTTTGAAATGTGGGTATACGATGGAAATTGATGCCCGTAAACACTTGTAACTGTATTGTAAACCGCGTGTTTTCGAAATTCAAGTACTTGAAGAGGGGTTGTCAACACACTTAGGCATATTAGTGTAGTTTAAACGCGTAAACCCAATTTAATTGTACGGAAAACCGCGAGGTTTGGAAATCCAAGGATTCGAAGGTGAGTTACGAGCTTACTTAGGCATAACATGATAACTGAAGCACGTAAAGACTTTGTAATTACGCTGAAAACACCATGTTTTAGAAGTCCAAAGATTTGAAAATGGGGTTATAAAATTAATTAAGAATGTCCTTGTAGTTTAAACACGTATACACTTTGAAATTGAATTGCAAACACCGAGTTTTAAAAATACAAAGAGTTGAAATGGGGTTATGAAATTACATAAGCATATCGTGGTAAGTGAAGCACGGAAACACATCGAAATAGGGTTGCAAACCCCGACATTCAGGAATCTAATGATTTGAAAAGGGATATTAACTTACGTAATCATGTCGTTCCGGTTAAAGCACACAAACACTTTGTAATTGTATTGCAAACCCCTAGTTTTTGATTTTTAATGATTTTAGAACAGTTGAAGAGCTCCCCTATGCATACAATTGCAATTTAAGGTCGTATTCTCTTTTTAATTGTGTGGCACCTGGAGCTTTAAAAATACAAATATTTAAATAAGGTTAAGGTCTCATCTAATCATATGATGGTAATCACGCACGTAAAGAATTTTTAATTGTATAGCGAACCCCGTGTTTTCAAAATTCAAGGACTTGATGGGGGTTGTCAACACACTTAGGCATGTTGTTAAAGTTTAAACGCGTAAACCCTTTGTAATTATACGGCAAACCGCAAGTTATAGAAATCCTAGTATTCAAAAATGAGTAACGAGCTTTACTTAGGCATAACATTGTAACTGAAGCATGTAAAGACTTTGCAATAATATTGAAAACAAAATGTTTTCGAAGTGCAAAGATTTGAAAACGGGGTTATAAACTCAGTGAAGCATATCCTTGTAATTTAAACACATAAACACTTCGTAATTGAATTGCAAACACCGAGTTTTAGATAAACAAAGAGTTAAAATGTGGATATGAAATTACAAAAGCATGTCCTTGTAATTGAAGAACACAAACACTTTGAAATTAGGTTGCAAACCCCGACATTCAGGTATCAAAGGATTTAAAAAGGGATATTAACATACGTACTCATGTCGTTCCAATTAAAGCTCGCAAACATTTTCTAACTGCATTGCAAACCCCCGGTTTTGAATTTTATTAATTTGAGAACTTTTGAAGAGCTACCTAAGAATATGATTGCAATTTAAGGTCGTAAACTCTTTGTAATTATGTTGCATCGGGAGCTTTAAACATAAAAATATTTAAATGGGGTTAAGGACTCACCTAAAAGAAGGAAGAGATCTTTGAAACGTGGGTATACGATGGAGATTGATGCCCGTAAACACTTGTAACTGTATTGTAAACCGCGTGTTTTCGAAATTCAAGTACTTGAAGAGGGGTTGTCAACACACTTAGGCATATTAGTGTAGTTTAAACGCGTAAACCCAATTTAATTGTACGGAAAACCGCGAGTTTGGAAATCCAAGGATTCGAAGGTGAGTTACGAGCTTACTTAGGCATAACATGATAACTGAAGCACGTAAAGACTTTGTAATTACGCTGAAAACACCATGTTTTAGAAGTCCAAAGATTTGAAAATGGGGTTATAAAATTAATTAAGAATGTCCTTGTAGTTTAAACACGTATACACTTTGAAATTGAATTGCAAACACCGAGTTTTAAAAATACAAAGAGTTGAAATGGGGTTATGAAATTACATAAGCATATCGTGGTAAGTGAAGCACGGAAACACATCGAAATAGGGTTGCAAACCCCGACATTCAGGAATCTAATGATTTGAAAAGGGATATTAACTTACGTAATCATGTCGTTCCGGTTAAAGCACACAAACACTTTGTAATTGTATTGCAAACCCCTAGTTTTTGATTTTTAATGATTTTAGAACAGTTGAAGAGCTCCCCTATGCATACAATTGCAATTTAAGGTCGTATTCTCTTTTTAATTGTGTGGCACCTGGAGCTTTAAAAATACAAATATTTAAATAAGGTTAAGGTCTCATCTAATCATATGATGGTAATCACGCACGTAAAGAATTTTTAATTGTATAGCGAACCCCGTGTTTTCAAAATTCAAGGACTTGATGGGGGTTGTCAACACACTTAGGCATGTTGTTAAAGTTTAAACGCGTAAACCCTTTGTAATTATACGGCAAACCGCAAGTTATAGAAATCCTAGTATTCAAAAATGAGTAACGAGCTTACTTAGGCATAACATTGTAACTGAAGCATGTAAAGACTTTGCAATAATATTGAAAACAAAATGTTTTCGAAGTGCAAAGATTTGAAAACGGGGTTATAAACTCACTGAAGCATATCCTTGTAATTTAAACACATAAACACTTCGTAATTGAATTGCAAACACCGAGTTTTAGATAAACAAAGAGTTAAAATGTGGATATGAAATTACAAAAGCATGTCCTTGTAATTGAAGAACACAAACACTTTGAAATTAGGTTGCAAACCCCGACATTCAGGTATCAAAGGATTTAAAAAGGGATATTAACATACGTACTCATGTCGTTCCAATTAAAGCTCGCAAACATTTTCTAACTGCATTGCAAACCCCCGGTTTTGAATTTTATTAATTTGAGAACTTTTGAAGAGCTACCTAAGAATATGATTGCAATTTAAGGTCGTAAACTCTTTGTAATTATGTTGCATCGGGAGCTTTAAACATAAAAATATTTAAATGGGGTTAAGGACTCACCTAAAAGAAGGAAGAGATCTTTGAAATGTGGGTATACGATGGAGATTGATGCCCGTAAACACTTGTAACTGTATTGTAAACCGCGTGTTTTCGAAATTCAAGTACTTGAAGAGGGGTTGTCAACACACTTAGGCATATTAGTGTAGTTTAAACGCGTAAACCCAATTTAATTGTACGGAAAACCGCGAGGTTTGGAAATCCAAGGATTCGAAGGTGAGTTACGAGCTTACTTAGGCATAACATGATAACTGAAGCACGTAAAGACTTTGTAATTACGCTGAAAACACCATGTTTTAGAAGTCCAAAGATTTGAAAATGGGGTTATAAAATTAATTAAGAATGTCCTTGTAGTTTAAACACGTATACACTTTGAAATTGAATTGCAAACACCGAGTTTTAAAAATACAAAGAGTTGAAATGGGGTTATGAAATTACATAAGCATATCGTGGTAAGTGAAGCACGGAAACACATCGAAATAGGGTTGCAAACCCCGACATTCAGGAATCTAATGATTTGAAAAGGGATATTAACTTACGTAATCATGTCGTTCCGGTTAAAGCACACAAACACTTTGTAATTGTATTGCAAACCCCTAGTTTTTGATTTTAATGATTTTAGAACAGTTGAAGAGCTCCCCTATGCATACAATTGCAATTTAAGGTCGTATTCTCTTTTTAATTGTGTGGCACCTGGAGCTTTAAAAATACAAATATTTAAATAAGGTTAAGGTCTCATCTAATCATATGATGGTAATCACGCACGTAAAGAATTTTTAATTGTATAGCGAACCCCGTGTTTTCAAATTCAAGGACTTGATGGGGGTTGTCAACACACTTAGGCATGTTGTTAAAGTTTAAACGCGTAAACCCTTTGTAATTATACGGCAAACCGCAAGTTATAGAAATCCTAGTATTCAAAAATGAGTAACGAGCTTACTTAGGCATAACATTGTAACTGAAGCATGTAAAGACTTTGCAATAATATTGAAAACAAAATGTTTTCGAAGTGCAAAGATTTGAAAACGGGGTTATAAACTCACTGAAGCATATCCTTGTAATTTAAACACATAAACACTTCGTAATTGAATTGCAAACACCGAGTTTTAGATAAACAAAGAGTTAAATGTGGATATGAAATTACAAAAGCATGTCCTTGTAATTGAAGAACACAAACACTTTGAAATTAGGTTGCAAACCCCGACATTCAGGTATCAAAGGATTTAAAAAGGGATATTAACATACGTACTCATGTCGTTCCAATTAAAGCTCGCAAACATTTTCTAACTGCATTGCAAACCCCCGGTTTTGAATTTATTAATTTGAGAACTTTTGAAGAGCTACCTAAGAATATGATTGCAATTTAAGGTCGTAAACTCTTTGTAATTATGTTGCATCGGGAGCTTTAAACATAAAAATATTTAAATGGGGTTAAGGACTCACCTAAAAGAAGGAAGAGATCTTTGAAATGTGGGTATACGATGGAGATTGATGCCCGTAAACACTTGTAACTGTATTGTAAACCGCGTGTTTTCGAAATTCAAGTACTTGAAGAGGGGTTGTCAACACACTTAGGCATATTAGTGTAGTTTAAACGCGTAAACCCAATTTAATTGTACGGAAAACCGCGAGGTTTGGAAATCCAAGGATTCGAAGGTGAGTTACGAGCTTACTTAGGCATAACATGATAACTGAAGCACGTAAAGACTTTGTAATTACGCTGAAAACACCATGTTTTAGAAGTCCAAAGATTTGAAAATGGGGTTATAAAATTAATTAAGAATGTCCTTGTAGTTTAAACACGTATACACTTTGAAATTGAATTGCAAACACCGAGTTTTAAAAATACAAAGAGTTGAAATGGGGTTATGAAATTACATAAGCATATCGTGGTAAGTGAAGCACGCAAACACATCGAAATAGGGTTGCAAACCCCAACATTCAGGAATCTAATGATTTGAAAAGGGATATTAACTTACGTAATCATGTCGTTCCGGTTAAAGCACACAAACACTTTGTAATTGTATTGCAAACCCCTAGTTTTTGATTTTAATGATTTTAGAACAGTTGAAGAGCTCCCCTATGCATACAATTGCAATTTAAGGTCGTATTCTCTTTTTAATTGTGTGGCACCTGGAGCTTTAAAAATACAAATATTTAAATAAGGTTAAGGTCTCATCTAATCATATGATGGTAATCACGCACGTAAAGAATTTTTAATTCTATAGCGAACCCCGTGTTTTCAAAATTCAAGGACTTGATGGGGGTTGTCAACACACTTAGGCATGTTGTTAAAGTTTAAACGCGTAAACCCTTTGTAATTATACGGCAAACCGCAAGTTATAGAAATCCTAGTATTCAAAAATAAGTAACGAGCTTACTTAGGCATAACATTGTAACTGAAGCATGTAAAGACTTTGCAATAATATTGAAAACAAAATGTTTTCGAAGTGCAAAGATTTGAAAACGGGGTTATAAACTCACTGAAGCATATCCTTGTAATTTAAACACGTAAACACTTTGTAATTGAATTGCAAACACCGAGTTTTAGATAAACAAAGAGTTAAAATGTGGATATGAAATTACAAAAGCATGTCCTTGTAATTAAAGAACACAAACACTTTGAAATTAGGTTGCAAACCCCGACATTCAGGTATCAAAGGATTTAAAAAGGGATATTAACATACGTACTCATGTCGTTCCAATTAAAGCTCGCAAACATTTTCTAACTGTATTGCAAACCCCCGGTTTTCAATTCTATTAATTTGAGAACTTTTGAAGAGCTACCTAAGAATATGATTGCAATTTAAGGTCGTAAACTCTTTGTAATTATGTTGCATCGGGAGCTTTAAACATAAAAATATTTAAATGGGGTTAAGGACTCACCTAAAAGAAGGAAGAGATCTTTGAAATGTGGGTATACGATGGAGATTGATGCCCGTAAACACTTGTAACTGTATTGTAAACCCCGTGTTTTCGAAATTCAAGTACCTGAAGAGGGGTTGTCAACACACTTAGGCATATTAGTGTATTTTAAACGCGTAAACCCAATTTAATTGTACGGAAAACCGCGAGTTTTGAAAATCCAAGGATTCGAAGGTGAGTTACGAGCTTACTTAGGCATAACATGATAACTGAAGCACGTAAAGACTTTTTAATTACGCTGAAAACACCATGTTTTAGAAGTCCAAAGATATGAAAATGGGGTTATAAACTTAATTAAGAATGTCCTTGTAGTTTAAACACGTATACACTTTGAAATTGAATTGCAAACACCGAGTTTTAAAAATACAAAGAGTTGAAATGGGGTTATGAAATTACATAAGCATATCGGGGTAAGTGAAGCACGCAAACACATTGAAATACGGTTGCAAACCCCGACATTCAGGAATCTAATGATTTGAAAAGGGATATTAACTTACCCAATCATGTCGTTCCAGTTATAGCACACAAACACGTTGTAATTGTATTGCAAACCCCTGTTTTTTGATTTCTAAGGATTTGATAACAGTTGAAGAACTCACCTAAGCATACAATTGCAATTTAAGGTCGTAATCTCTTTTTAATTGTGTGGCACCTAGAGCTTTAAAAATACAAATATTTAAATAAGGTTAAGGTCTCACCTAATCATATGATGGTAATCACGCACATAAAGAATTTTTAATTGTATTGCGAACCCCGTGTTTTCGAAATTCAAGGACTTGATGGGGGTTGTCAACACACTTAGGCGTGTTGTTAAAGTTTAAACGCGTAAACCCTTTGCAATTATACGGCAAACCGAAAGTTATGGAAATCCTAGTATTCAAAAATGAGTAACGAGCTTACTTAGGCATAACATTGTAACTGTAGCATGTAAAGACTTCGCAATTATATTGAAAACAAAATGTTTTCGAAGTGCAATGATTTGAAAACAGGGTTATAAACTCACTGAAGCATATCCTTGAAATTTAAACACGTAAACACTTTGTAATTGAATTGCAAACACCGAGTTTTAGAGAAACAAAGAGTTAAAATGTGGATATGAAATTACAAAAGCATGTCCTTGTAACTGAAGAACACAAACACTTTGAAATTAGGTTGCAAACCCCGACATTCAGGTATCAAATGATTTAAAAAGGGATATTAACATACGTACTCATGTCGTTCCAATTAAAGCTCGCAAACATTTTCTAACTGTATTGCAAACCCCCGGTTTTGAATTCTATTAATTTGAGAACTTTTAAAGAGTTACCTAAGATTATGATTGCAATTTAAGGTCGTAAACTCTTTGTAATTATGTTGCATCGGGAGCTTTAAACATAAAAATATTTAAATGGGGATAAGGACTCACCTAAAAGAAGGAAGAGATCTTTGGAATGTGGGTATACGATGGAAATTGATGCCCGTAAACACTTGTAACTGTATTGTAAACCCCGTGTTTTCGAAATTCAAGTACCTGAAGAGGGGTTGTCAACACACTTAGGCATATTAGTGTAGTTTAAACGCGTAAACCCAATGTAATTGTACGGAAAACCGCGAGTTTTGGAAATCCAAGGATTCGAAGATGAGTTACGAGCTTACTTAGGCATAACATGGTAACTGAAGCACGTAAAGACTTTGTAATTGCGCTGAAAACACCATGTTTTAGAAGTCCAAAGATTTGAAAAAGGGGTTATAAACTTAATTAAGAATGTCCTTGTAGTTTAAACACGTATACACTTTGTAATTGAATTGCAAACACAGAGTTTTAAAAAGACAAAAAGTTGAAATGGGGTTATGAAATTACATAAGCATATCGGGGTAAGTGAAGCACGCAAACACATCGAAATAGGGTTGCAAACCCCGACATTCAGGAATCTAATGATTTGAAAAGGGATATTAACTTACGTAATCATGTCGTTCCAGTTAAAGCACACAAACACTTTGTAATTGTATTGCAAACCCCTGGTTTTTGATTTCTAATGATTTGAGAACAGTTGAAGAACTCACCTAAGCATACAATTGCAATTTAAGGTCGTAATCTCTTTTTAATTGTGTGGCACCTGGAGCTTTAAAAATACAAATATTTAAATAAGGTTAAGCTCTCATCTAATCATATGATGGTAATCACGCACGTAAAGAATTTTTAATTGTATTGCGAACCCCGTGTTTTCCAAATTCAAGGACTTGATGGGGGTTGTCAACACACTTAGGCATGTTGTTAAAGTTTAAACGCGTAAACCCTTTGTAATTATACGGCAAACCGAAAGTTATGGAAATCCTAGTATTCAAAAATGAGTAACGAGCTTACTTAGGCATAACATTGTAACTGTAGCATGTAAAGACTTTGCAATTATATTGAAAACAAAATGTTTTCGAAGTGCAAAGATTTGAAAACGTGGTTATAAACTCACTGAAGCATATCCTTGTAATTTAAACACGTAAACACTTTGTAATTGAATTGCAAACACCGAGTTTTAGATAAACAAAGAGTTAATATGTGGATATGAAATACTAAAAGCGTGTTCTTGTAATTGAAGAACACAAACACTTTGAAATTAGGTTGCAAACCCCGACATTGAGGTATCAAATGATTTAAAAAGGGATATTGACATACGTACTCATGTCGTTCCAATTAAAGCTCGGAAACATTTTCTAACTGTATTGCAAACCCCCGGTTTTGAATTCTATTAATTTGAGAACTTTTGAAGAGTTACCTAAGAATATGATTGCAATTTAAGGTCGTAAACTCTTTGTAATTATGTTGCATCGGGAGCTTTAAACATAAAAATATTTAAATGGGGTTAAGGACTCACCTAAAAGAAGGAAGAGATCTTTGAATGTGGGTATACGATGGAAATTGATGCCCGTAAACACTTGTAACTGTATTGTAAACCCCGTGTTTTCGAAATTCAAGTACTTGAAGAGGGGTTGTCAACACACTTAGGCATATTAGTGTAATTTAAACGCGTAAACCCAATTTAATTGTACGGAAAACCGCGAGTTTGGAAATCCAAGGATTCGAAGATGAGTTACGAGCTTACTTAGGCATAACATGATAACTGAAGCACGTAAAGACTTTGTAATTACGCTGAAAACACCACGTTTTAGAAGTCCAAAGATTTGAAAATGGGGTTATAAACTTAATTAAGAATGTCCTTGTAGTTTAAACACGTATACACTTTGAAATTGAATTGCAAACACCGAGTTTTAAAAATACAAAGAGTTGAAATGGGGTTATGAAATTACATAAGCATATCGTGGTAAGTGAAGCACGCAAACACATCGAAATAGGGTTGCAAACCCCAACATTCAGGAATCTAATGATTTGAAAAGGGATATTAACTTACGTAATCATGTCGCTCCGGTTAAAGCACACAAACACTTTGTAATTGTATTGCAAACCCCTAGTTTTTGATTTCTAATGACTTTAGAACAGTTGAAGAGCTCACCTATGCATACAATTGCAATTTAAGGTCGTATTCTCTTTTTAATTGTGTGGCACCTGGAGCTTTAAAAATACAAATATTTAAATAAGGTTAAGGTCTCATCTAATCATATGATGGTAATCACGCACGTAAAGAATTTTTAATTGTATAGCGAACCCCGTGTTTTCGAAATTCAAGGACTTGATGGGGGTTGTCAACACACTTAGGCATGTTGTTAAAGTTTAAACGCGTAAACCCTTTGTAATTATACGGCAAACCGCAAGTTATAGAAATCCTAGTATTCAAAAATGAGTAACGAGCTTACTTAGGCATAACATTGTAACTGAAGCATGTAAAGACTTTGCAATAATATTGAAAACAAAATGTTTTCGAAGTGCAAAGATTTGAAAACGGGGTTATAAACTCACTGAAGCATATCCTTGTAATTTAAACACGTAAACACTTTGTAATTGAATTGCAAACACCGAGTTTTAGATAAACAAAGAGTTAAAATGTGGATATGAAATTACAAAAGCATGTCCTTGTAATTGAAGAACACAAACACTTTGAAATTAGGTTGCAAACCCCGACATTCAGGTATCAAATGATTTAAAAAGGGATATTGACATACGTACTCATGTCGTTCCAATTAAAGCTCGCAAACATTTTCTAACTGTATTGCAAACCCCGTTTTGAATTCTATTAATTTGAGAACTTTTGAAGAGTTACCTAAGAATATGATTGCAATTTAAGGTCGTAAACTCTTTGTAATTATGTTGCATCGGGAGCTTTAAACATAAAAATATTTAAATGGGGTTAAGGACTCACCTAAAAGAAAGAAGAGATCTTTGGAATGTGGGTATACGATGGAAATTGATGCCCGTAAACACTTGTAACTGTATTGTAAACCCCGTGTTTTCGAAATTCAAGTACTTGAAGAGGGGTTGTCAACACACTTAGGCATATTAGTGTAGTTTAAACGCGTAAACCCAATGTAATTGTACGGAAAACCGCGAGTTTTGGAAATCCAAGGATTCGAAGGTGAGTTACGAGCTTACTTAGGCATAACATGGTAACTGAAGCACGTAAAGACTTTGTAATTACGCTGAAAACACCACGTTTTAGAAGTCCAAAGATTTGAAAATGGGGTTATAAACTTAATTAAGAATGTCCTTGTACTTTAAACACGTATACACTTTGAAATTGAATTGCAAACACCGAGTTTTAAAAATACAAAGAGTTGAAATGGGGTTATGAAATTACATAAGCATATCGTGGTAAGTGAAGCACGCAAACACATCGAAATAGGGTTGCAAACCCCAACATTCAGGAATCTAATGATTTGAAAAGGGATATTAACTTACGTAATCATGTCGTTCCAGTTATAGCACACAAACACTTTGTAATTGTATTGCAAACCCCTGTTTTTTGATTTCTAATGATTTAAGAACAGTTGAAGAACTCACCTAAGCATACAATTGCAATTTAAGGTCGTAATCTCTTTTTAATTGTGTGGCACCTGGAGCTTTAAAAATACAAATATTTAAATAAGGTTAAGGTCTCATCTAATCATATGATGGTAATCACGCACGTAAAGAATTTTTAATTCTATAGCGAACCCCGTGTTTTCAAAATTCAAGGACTTGATGGGGGTTGTCAACACACTTAGGCATGTTGTTAAAGTTTAAACGCGTAAACCCTTTGTAATTATACGGCAAACCGCAAGTTATAGAAATCCTAGTATTCAAAAATAAGTAACGAGCTTACTTAGGCATAACATTGTAACTGAAGCATGTAAAGACTTTGCAATATATTGAAAACAAAATGTTTTCGAAGTGCAAAGATTTGAAAACGGGGTTATAAACTCACTGAAGCATATCCTTGTAATTTAAACACGTAAACACTTTGTAATTGAATTGCAAACACCGAGTTTTAGATAAACAAAGAGTTAAAATGTGGATATGAAATTACAAAAGCATGTCCTTGTAATTGAAGAACACAAACACTTTGAAATTAGGTTGCAAACCCCGACATTCAGGTATCAAATGATTTAAAAAGGGATATTAACATACGTACTCATGTCGTTCCAATTAAAGCTCGCAAACATTTTCTAACTGTATTGCAAACCCCCGGTTTTGAATTCTATTAATTTGAGAACTTTTGAAGAGTTACCTAAGAATATGATTGCAATTTAAGGTCGTAAACTCTTTGTAGTTATGTTGCATCGGGAGCTTTAAACATAAAAATATTTAAATGGGGATAAGGACTCACCTAAAAGAAGAAGAGATCTTTGGAATGTGGGTATACGATGGAAATTGATGCCCGTAAACACTTGTAACTGTATTGTAAACCCCGTGTTTTCGAAATTCAAGTACTTGAAGAGGGGTTGTCAACACACTTAGGCATATTAGTGTAATTTAAACGCGTAAACCCAATTTAATTGTACGGAAAACCGCGAGTTTTGGAAATCCAAGGATTCGAAGATGAGTTACGAGCTTACTTAGGCATAACATGGTAACTGAAGCACGTAAAGACTTTGTAATTGCGCTGAAAACACCATGTTTTAGAAGTCCAAAGATTTGAAAAGGGGTTATAAACTTAATTAAGAATGTCCTTGTAGTTTAAACACGTATACACTTTGTAATTGAATTGCAAACACCGAGTTTTAAAAAGACAAAGAGTTGAAATGGGGTTATGAAATTACATAAGCATATCGGGGTAAGTGAAGCACGCAAACACATCGAAATAGGGTTGCAAACCCCGACATTCAGGAATCTAATGATTTGAAAAGGGATATTAACTTACGTAATCATGTCGTTCCAGTTAAAGCACACAAACACTTTGTAATTGTATTGCAAACCCCTGTTTTTTGATTTCTAATGATTTGAGAACAGTTGAAGAACTCACCTAAGCATACAATTGCAATTTAAGGTCGTAATCTCTTTTTAATTGTGTGGCACCTGGAGCTTTAAAAATACAAATATTTAAATAAGGTTAAGGTCTCATCTAATCATATGATGGTAATCACGCACGTAAAGAATTTTTAATTGTATTGCGAACCCCGTGTTTTCGAAATTCAAGGACTTGATGGGGGTTGTCTACACACTTAGGCATGTTGTTAAAGTTTAAACGCGTAAACCCTTTGTAATTATACGGCAAACCGCAAGTTATGGAAATCCTAGTATTCAAAAATGAGTAACGAGCTTACTTAGGCATAACATTGTAACTGTAGCATGTAAAGACTTCGCAATTATATTGAAAACAAAATGTTTTCGAAGTGCAAAGATTTGAAAACGGGGTTATAAACTCACTGAAGCATATCCTTGTAATTTAAACACGTAAACACTTTGTAATTGAATTGCAAACACCGAGTTTTAGAGAAACAAAGAGTTAAAATGTGGATATGAAATTACAAAAGCGTGTCCTTGTAACTGAAGAACACAAACACTTTGAAATTAGGTTGCAAACCCCGACATTCAGGTATCAAATGATTTAAAAAGGGATATTAACATACGTACTCATGTCGTTCCAATTAAAGCTCGCAAACATTTTCTAACTGTATTGCAAACCCCCGGTTTTGAATTCTATTAATTTGAGAACTTTTGAAGAGTTACCTAAGATTATGATTGCAATTTAAGGTCGTAAACTCTTTGTAATTATGTTGCATCGGGAGCTTTAAACATAAAAATATTTAAATGGGGATAAGGACTCACCTAAAAGAAGGAAGAGATCTTTGGAATGTGGGTATACGATGGAAATTGATGCCCGTAAACACTTGTAACTGTATTGTAAACACGTGTTTTCGAAATTCAAGTACCTGAAGAGGGGTTGTCAACACACTTAGGCATATTAGTGTAGTTTAAACGCGTAAACCCAATGTAATTGTACGGAAAACCGCGAGTTTTGGAAATCCAAGGATTCGAAGATGAGTTACGAGCTTACTTAGGCATAACATGGTAACTGAAGCACGTAAAGACTTTGTAATTGCGCTGAAAACACCATGTTTTAGAAGTCCAAAGATTTGAAAAAGGGGTTATAAACTTAATTAAGAATGTCCTTGTAGTTTAAACACGTATACACTTTGTAATTGAATTGCAAACACAGAGTTTTAAAAAGACAAAAAGTTGAAATGGGGTTATGAAATTACATAAGCATATCGGGGTAAGTGAAGCACGCAAACACATCGAAATAGGGTTGCAAACCCCGACATTCAGGAATCTAATGATTTGAAAAGGGATATTAACTTACGTAATCATGTCGTTCCAGTTAAAGCACACAAACACTTTGTAATTGTATTGCAAACCCCTGTTTTTGATTTCTAATGATTTGAGAACAGTTGAAGAACTCACCTAAGCATACAATTGCAATTTAAGGTCGTAATCTCTTTTTAATTGTGTGGCACCTGGAGCTTTAAAAATACAAATATTTAAATAAGGTTAAGGTCTCATCTAATCATATGATGGTAATCACGCACGTAAAGAATTTTTAATTGTATTGCGAACCCCGTGTTTTCGAAATTCAAGGACTTGATGGGGGTTGTCAACACACTTAGGCATGTTGTTAAAGTTTAAACGCGTAAACCCTTTGTAATTATACGGCAAACCGCAAGTTATGGAAATCCTAGTATTCAAAAATGAGTAACGAGCTTACTTAGGCATAACATTGTAACTGTAGCATGTAAAGACTTCGCAATTATATTGAAAACAAAATGTTTTCGAAGTGCAAAGATTTGAAAACGGGGTTATAAACTCACTGAAGCATATCCTTGTAATTTAAACACGTAAACACTTTGTAATTGAATTGCAAACACCGAGTTTTAGATAAACAAAGAGTTAAAATGTGGATATGAAATTACAAAAGCATGTTCTTGTAATTGAAGAACACAAACACTTTGAAATTAGGTTGCAAACCCCGACATTCAGGTATCAAATGATTTAAAAAGGGATATTGACATACGTACTCATGTCGTTCCAATTAAAGCTCGGAAACATTTTCTAACTGTATTGCAAACCCCCGGTTTTGAATTCTATTAATTTGAGAACTTTTGAAGAGTTACCTAAGAATATGATTGCAATTTAAGGTCGTAAACTCTTTGTAATTATGTTGCATCGGGAGCTTTAAACATAAAAATATTTAAATGGGGTTAAGGACTCACCTAAAAGAAGGAAGAGATCTTTGAAATGTGGGTATACGATGGAAATTGATGCCCGTAAACACTTGTAACTGTATTGTAAACCCCGTGTTTTCGAAATTCAAGTACTTGAAGAGGGGTTGTCAACACACTTAGGCATATTAGTGTAATTTAAACGCGTAAACCCAATTTAATTGTACGGAAAACCGCGAGTTTTGGAAATCCAAGGATTCGAAGGTGAGTTACGAGCTTACTTAGGCATAACATGATAACTGAAGCACGTAAAGACTTTGTAATTACGCTGAAAACACCATGTTTTAGAAGTCCAAAGATTTGAAAATGGGGTTATAAACTTAATTAAGAATGTCCTTGTAGTTTAAACACGTATACACTTTGAAATTGAATTGCAAACACCGAGTTTTAAAAATACAAAGAGTTGAAATGGGGTTATGAAATTACATAAGCATATCGTGGTAAGTGAAGCACGCAAACACATCGATATAGGGTTGCAAACCCCGACATTCAGGAATCTAATGATTTGAAAAGGGATATTAACTTACGTAATCATGTC
The DNA here is from genome assembly GCA_009363875.1 of Mikania micrantha. NCBI lineage: Eukaryota > Viridiplantae > Streptophyta > Magnoliopsida > Asterales > Asteraceae > Mikania > Mikania micrantha. Next base: position 32,399,817 of record CM018687.1, read on the forward strand.
GTTCCGGTTAAAGCACACAAACACTTTGTAATTGTATTGCAAACCCCTAGTTTTTGATTTCTAATGATTTAGAACAGTTGAAGAGCTCACCTATGCATACAATTGCAATTTAAGGTCGTATTCTCTTTTTAATTGTGTGGCACCTGGAGCTTTAAAAATACAAATATTTAAATAAGGTTAAGGTCTCATCTAATCATATGATGGTAATCACGCACGTAAAGAATTTTTAATTGTATAGCGAACCCTTTGTTTTCGAAATTCAAGGACTTGATGGGGGTTGTCAACACACTTAGGCATTGTTCAAGTTTAAACGCGTAAACCCTTTGTAATTATACAGCAAACCGCAAGTTATAGAAATCCTAGTATTCAAAAATGAGTAACGAGCTTACTTAGGCATAACATTGTAACTGAAGCATGTAAAGACTTTGCAATATATTGAAAACAAAATGTTTTCGAAGTGCAAAGATTTGAAAACGGGGTTATAAACTCACTGAAGCATATCCTTGTAATTTAAACACGTAAACACTTTGTAATTGAATTGCAAACACCGAGTTTTAGATAAACAAAGAGTTAAAATGTGGATATGAAATTACAAAAGCATGTCCTTGTAATTGAAGAACACAAACACTTTGAAATTAGGTTGCAAACCCCGACATTCAGGTATCAAAGGATTTAAAAAGGGATATTAACATACGTACTCATGTCGTTCCAATTAAAGCTCGCAAACATTTTCTAACTGTATTGCAAACCCCGGTTTTGAATTCTATTAATTTGAGAACTTTTGAAGAGTTACCTAAGAATATGATTGCAATTTAAGGTCGTAAACTCTTTGTAGTTATGTTGCATCGGGAGCTTTAAACATAAAAATATTTAAATGGGGATAAGGACTCACCTAAAAGAAAGAAGAGATCTTTGGAATGTGGGTATACGATGGAAATTGATGCCCGTAAACACTTGTAACTGTATTATAAACCCCGTGTTTTCGAAATTCAAGTACTTGAAGAGGGGTTGTCAACACACTTAGGCATATTAGTGTAGTTTAAACACGTAAACCCAATGTAATTGTACGGAAAACCGCGAGTTTTGGAAATCCAAGGATTCGAAGATGAGTTACGAGCTTACTTAGGCATAACGTGGTAACTGAAGCACGTAAAGACTTTGTAATTGCGCTGAAAACACCATGTTTTAGAAGTCCAAAGATTTGAGAAAGGGGTTATAAACTTAATTAAGAATGTCCTTGTAGTTTAAACACGTATACACTTTGTAATTGAATTGCAAACACCGAGTTTTAAAAAGACAAAGAGTTGAAATGGGGTTATGAAATTACATAAGCATATCGGGGTAAGTGAAGCACGCAAACACATCGAAATAGGGTTGCAAACCCCGACATTCAGGAATCTAATGATTTGAAAAGGGATATTAACTTACGTAATCATGTCGTTCCAGTTATAGCACACAAACACTTTGTAATTGTATTGCAAACCCCTGTTTTTTGATTTCTAATGATTTGAGAACAGTTGAAGAACTCACCTAAGCATACAATTGCAATTTAAGGTCGTAATCTCTTTTTAATTGTGTGGCACCTGGAGCTTTAAAAATACAAATATTTAAATAAGGTTAAGGTCTCATCTAATCATTTGATGGTAATCACGCACGTAAAGAATTTTTAATTGTATTGCGAACCCCGTGTTTTCGAAATTCAAGGACTTGATGGGGGTTGTCAACACACTTAGGCATTGTTCAAGTTTAAACGCGTAAACCCTTTGTAATTATACGGCAAACCGCAAGTTATAGAAATCCTAGTATTCAAAAATGAGTAACGAGCTTACTTAGGCATAACATTGTAACTGAAGCATGTAAAGACCTTGCAATAATATTGAAAACAAAATGTTTTCGAAGTGCAAAGATTTGAAAACGGGGTTATAAACTCACTAAAGCATATCCTTGTAATTTAAACACGTAAACAGTTTGTAATTGAATTGCAAACACCGAGTTTTAGAGAAACAAAGAGTTAAAATGTGGATATGAAATTACAAAAGCATGTCCTTGTAACTGAAGAACACAAACACTTTGAAATTAGGTTGCAAACCCCGACATTCAGGTATCAAATGATTTAAAAAGGGATATTAACATACGTACTCATGTCGTTCCAATTAAAGCTCGCAAACATTTTCTAACTGTATTGCAAACCCCCGGTTTTCAATTCTATTAATTTGAGAACTTTTGAAGAGTTACCTAAGAATATGATTGCAATTTAAGGTCGTAAACTCTTTGTAGTTATGTTGCATCGGGAGCTTTAAACATAAAAATATTTAAATGGGGATAAGGACTCACCTAAAAGAAAGAAGAGATCTTTGGAATGTTGGTATACGATGGAAATTGATGCCCGTAAACACATGTAACTGTATTATAAACCCCGTGTTTTCGAAATTCAAGTACTTGAAGAGGGGTTGTCAACACACTTAGGCATATTAGTGTAGTTTAAACACGTAAACCCAATGTAATTGTACGGAAAACCGCGAGTTTTGGAAATCCAAGGATTCGAAGATGAGTTACAAGCTTACTTAGGCATAACGTGGTAACTGAAGCACGTAAAGACTTTGTAATTGCGCTGAAAACACCATGTTTTAGAATTCCAAAGATTTGAGAAAGGGGATATAAACTTAATTAAGAATGTCCTTGTAGTTTAAACACGTATGCACTTTCTAATTGAATTGCAAACACCGAGTTTTAAAAAGACAAAGAGTTGAAATGGGGTTATGAAATTAAATAAGCATATCGGGGTAAGTGAAGTACGCAAACACAACGAAATAGGGTTGCAAACCCCGACATTCAGGAATCTAATGATTTGAAAAGGGATATTAACTTACGTAATCATGTCGTTCCAGTTATAGCACACAAACACTTTGTAATTGTATTGCAAACCCCTGTTTTTTGATTTCTAATGATTTGAGAACAGTTGAAGAACTCACCTATGCATACAATTGCAATTTAAGGTCGTATTCTCTTTTTAATTGTGTGGCACCTGGAGCTTTAAAAATACAAATATTTAAATAAGGTTAAGGTCTCATCTAATCATATGATGGTAATCACGCACGTAAAGAATTTTTAATTGTATTGCGAACCCCGTGTTTTCGAAATTCAAGGACTTGATGGGGGTTGTCAACACACTTAGGCATGTTGTTAAAGTTTAAACGCGTAAACCCTTTGTAATTATACGGCAAACCGCAAGTTATAGAAATCCTAGTATTCAAAAATGAGTAACGAGCTTACTTAGGCATAACATTGTAACTGAAGCATGTAAAGACTTTGCAATAATATTGAAAACAAAATGTTTTCGAAGTGCAAAGATTTGAAAACGGGGTTATAAACTCACTAAAGCATATCCTTGTAATTTAAACACGTAAACACTTTGTAATTGAATTGCAAACACCGAATTTTAGAGAAACAAAGAGTTAAAATGTGGATATGAAATTACAAAAGCATGTCCTTGTAACTGAAGAACACAAACACTTTGAAATTAGGTTGCAAACCCCGACATTCAGGTATCAAATGATTTAAAAAGGGATATTAACATACGTACTCATGTCGTTCCAATTAAAGCTCGCAAACATTTTCTAACTGTATTGCAAACCCCCGGTTTTGAATTCTATTAATTTGAGAACTTTTGAAGAGTTACCTAAGAATATGATTGCAATTTAAGGTCGTAAACTCTTTGTAATTATGTTGCATCGGGAGCTTTAAACATAAAAATATTTAAATGGGGATAAGGACTCACCTAAAAGAAAGAAGAGATCTTTGGAATGTGGGTATACGATGGAAATTGATGCCCGTAAACACATGTAACTGTATTATAAACCCCGTGTTTTCGAAATTCAAGTACTTGAAGAGGGGTTGTCAACACACTTAGGCATATTAGTGTAGTTTAAACACGTAAACCCAATGTAATTGTACGGAAAACCGCGAGTTTTGGAAATCCTAGGATTCGAAGATGAGTTACGAGCTTACTTAGGCATAACGTGATAACTGAAGCACGTAAAGACTTTGTAATTGCGCTGAAAACACCATGTTTTAGAATTCCAAAGATTTGAGAAAGGGGTTATAAACTTAATTAAGAATGTCCTTGTAGTTTAAACACGTATACACTTTGTAATTGAATTGCAAACACCGAGTTTTAAAAAGACAAAGAGTTGAAATGGGGTTATGAAATTACATAAGCATATCGGGGTAAGTGAAGCACGCAAACACATCGAAATAGGGTTGCAAACCCCGACATTCAGGAATCTAATGATTTGAAAAGGGATATTAACTTACGTAATCATGTCGTTCCAGTTATAGCACACAAACACTTTGTAATTGTATTGCAAACCCCTGTTTTTTGATTTCTAATGATTTGAGAACAGTTGAAGAACTCACCTAAGCATACAATTGCAATTTAAGGTCGTAATCTCTTTTTAATTGTGTGGCACCTGGAGCTTTAAAAATACAAATATTTAAATAAGGTTAAGGTCTCATCTAATCATATGATGGTAATCACGCACGTAAAGAATTTTTAATTGTATTGCGAACCCCGTGTTTTCGAAATTCAAGGACTTGATGGGGGTTGTCAACACACTTAGGCATGTTGTTAAAGTTTAAACGCGTAAACCCTTTGTAATTATACGGCAAACCGCAAGTTATGGAAATCCTAGTATTCAAAAATGAGTAACGAGCTTACTTAGGCATAACATTGTAACTGTAGCATGTAAAGACTTCGCAATTATATTGAAAACAAAATGTTTTCGAAGTGCAATGATTTGAAAACGGGGTTATAAACTCACTGAAGCATATCCTTGTAATTTAAACACGTAAACACTTTGTAATTGAATTGCAAACACCGAGTTTTAGAGAAACAAAGAGTTAAAATGTGGATATGAAATTACAAAAGCGTGTCCTTGTAACTGAAGAACACAACCACTTTGAAATTAGGTTGCAAACCCCGACATTCAGGTATTAAATGATTTAAAAAGGGATATTAACATACGTACTCAAGTCGTTCCAATTAAAGCTCGCAAACATTTTCTAACTGTATTGCAAACCCCCGGTTTTGAATTCTATTAATTTGAGAACTTTTGAAGAGTTACCTAAGAATATGATTGCAATTTAAGGTCGTAAACTCTTTGTAATTATGTTGCGTCGGGAGCTTTAAACATAAAAATATTTAAATGGGGATAAGGACTCACCTAAAAGAAGGAAGAGATCTTTGGAATGTGGGTATACGATGGAAATTGATGCCCGTAAACACTTGTAACTGTATTATAAACCCCGTGTTTTCGAAATTCAAGTTCCTGAAGAGGGGTTGTCAACACACTTAGGCATATTAGTGTAGTTTAAACACGTAAACCCAATGTAATTGTACGGAAAACCGCGAGTTTTGGAAATCCAAGGATTCGAATATGAGTTACGAGTTTACTTAGGCATAACGTGGTAACTGAAGCACGTAAAGACTTTGTAATTGCGCTGAAAACACAATGTTTTAGAATTCCAAAGATTTGAGAAAGGGGTTATAAACTTAATTAAGAATGTCCTTGTAGTTTAAACACGTATACACTTTGTAATTGAATTGCAAACACCGAGTTTTAAAAAGACAAAGAGTTGAAATGGGGTTATGAAATTACATAAGCATATCGGGGTAAGTGAAGCACGCAAACACATCGAAATGGGGTTGCAAACCCCGACATTCAGGAATCTAATGATTTGAAAAGGGATATTAACTTACGTAATCATGTCGTTCCAGTTATAGCACACAAACACTTTGTAATTGTATTGCAAACCCCTGTTTTTTGATTTCTAATGATTTGAGAACAGTTGAAGAACTCACCTAAGCATACAATTGCAATCTAAGGTCGTAATCTCTTTTTAATTGTGTGGCACCTGGAGCTTTAAAAATACAAATATTTAAATAAGGTTAAGGTCTCATCTAATCATGTGATGGTAATCACGCACGTAAAGAATTTTTAATTGTATTGCGAACCCCGTGTTTTCGAAATTCAAGGACTTGATGGGGGTTGTCAACACACTTAGGCATGTTGTTAAAGTTTAAACGCGTAAACCCTTTGTAATTATACGGCAAACCGCAAGTTATGGAAATCCTAGTATTCAAAAATGAGTAACGAGCTTACTTAGGCATAACATTGTAACTGTAGCATGTAAAGACTTCGCAATTATATTGAAAACAAAATGTTTTCGAAGTGTAATGATTTGAAAACGGGGTTATAAACTCACTGAAGCATATCCTTGTAATTTAAACACGTAAACACTTTGTAATTGAATTGCAAACACCGAGTTTTAGAGAAACGAAGAGTTAAAATGTGGATATGAAATTACAAAAGCGTGTCCTTGTAACTGAAGAACACAAACACTTTGAAATTAGGTTGCAAACCCCGACATTCAGGTATCAAATGATTTAAAAAGGGATATTAACATACGTACTGATGTCTTTCCAATTAAAGCTCGCAAACATTTTCTAACTGTATTGCAAACCCCCGGTTTTGAATTCTATTAATTTGAGAACTTTTGAAGAGTTACCTAAGAATACGATTGCAATTTAAGGTCGTAAACTCTTTGTAATTATGTTGCATCGGGAGCTTTAAACATAAAAATATTTAAATGGGGTTAAGGACTCACCTAAAAGAAGGAAGAGATCTTTGAAATGTGGGTATACGATGGAAATTGATGCCCGTAAACACTTGTAACTGTACTGTAAACCCCGTGTTTTCGAAATTCAAGTACCTGAAGAGGGGTTGTCAACACACTTAGGCATATTAGTGTAGTTTAAACGCGTAAACCCAATTTAATTGTACGGAAAACCGCGAGTTTTGAAAATCCAAGGATTCGATGGTGAGTTACGAGCTTACTTAGGCATAACATGATAACTGAAGCACGTAAAGACTTTGTAATTACGCTGAAAACACCATGTTTTAGAAGTCCAAAGATATGAAAATGGGGTTATAAACCTAATTAAGAATGTCCTTGTAGTTTAAACACGTATACACTTTGAAATTGAATTGCAAACACCGAGTTTTAAAAATACAAAGAGCTGAAATGGGGTTATGAAATTACATAAGCATATCGTGGTAAGTGAAGCACGCAAACACATCGAAATCGGGTTGCAAACCCCGACATTCAGGAATCTAATGATTTGAAAAGGGATATTAACTTACGTAATCATGTCGTTCCGGTTAAAGCACACAAACACCTTGTAATTGTATTGCAAACCCCTAGTTTTTGATTTCTAACCCTTGTAATTGAAGAACTCACCTAAGCATACAATTGCAATTTAAGGTCGTAATCTCTTTTTAATTGTGTGGCACCTGGAGCTTTAAAAATACAAATATTTAAATAAGGTTAAGGTCTCATCTAATTATATGATGGTAATCACGCACGTAAAGAATTTTTAATTGTATTGCGAACCCCATGTTTTCGAAATTCAAGGACTTGATGGGGGTTGTCAACACACTTAGGCATGTTGTTAAAGTTTAAACGCGTAAACCCTTTGTAATTATACGGCAAACCGCAAGTTATGGAAATCCTAGTATTCAAAAATGAGTAACGAGCTTACTTATGCATAACATTGTAACTGTAGCATGTAAAGACTTCGCAATTATATTGAAAACAAAATCTTTTCGAAGTGCAATGATTTGAAAACGGGGTTATAAACTCACTGAAGCATATCCTTGTAATTTAAACACGTAAACACTTTGTAATTGAATTGCAAACACCGAGTTTTAGAGAAACAAAGAGTTAAAATGTGGATATGAAATTACAAAAGCATGTCCTTGTAACTGAAGAACACAAACACTTTGAAATTAGGTTGCAAACCCCGACATTCAGGTATCAAATGATTTAAAAAGGGATATTAACATACGTACTCATGTCGTTCCAATTAAAGCTCGCAAACATTTTCTAACTGTATTGCAAACCCCCGGTTTTGAATTCTATTAATTTGAGAACTTTTGAAGAGTTACCTAAGAATATGATTGCAATTTAAGGTCGTAAACTCTTTGTAATTATGTGGCATCGGGAGCTTTAAACATAAAAATATTTAAATGGGGATAAGGACTCACCTAAAAGAAAGAAGAGATCTTTGGAATGTGGGTATACGATGGAAATTGATGCCCGTAAACACATGTAACTGTATTATAAACCCCGTGTTTTCGAAATTCAAGTACTTGAAGAGGGGTTCTCAACACACTTAGGCATATTAGTGTAGTTTAAACACGTAAACCCAATGTAATTGTACGGAAAACCGCGAGTTTTGGAAATCCAAGGATTCGAAGATGAGTTACGAGCTTACTTAGGCATAACGTGGTAACTGAAGCACGTAAAGACTTTGTAATTGCGCTGAAAACACCATGTTTTAGAATTCCAAAGATTTGAGAAAGGGGTTATAAACTTAATTAAGAATGTCCTTGTAGTTTAAACACGTATACACTTTGTAATTGAATTGCAAACACAGAGTTTTAAAAAGACAAAGAGTTGAAATGGGGTTATGAAATTACATAAGCATATCGGGGTAAGTGAAGCACGCAAACACATCGAAATAGGGTTGCAAACCCCGACATTCAGGAATCTAACGATTTGAAAAGGGATATTAACTTACGTAATCATGTCGTTCCAGTTATAGCACACAAACACTTTGTAATTGTATTGCAAACCCCTGTTTTTTGATTTCTAATGATTTGAGAACAGTTGAAGAACTCACCTAAGCATACAATTGCAATTTAAGGTCGTAATCTCTTTTTAATTGTGTGGCACCTGGAGCTTTAAAAATACAAATATTTAAATAAGGTTAAGGTCTCATCTAATCATATGATGGTAATCACGCACGTAAAGAATTTTTAATTGTATTGCGAACCCCGTGTTTTCGAAATTCAAGGACTTGATGGGGGTTGTCAACACACTTAGGCATTTTGTTAAAGTTTAAACGCGTAAACCCTTTGTAATTATACGGCAAACCGCAAGTTATGGAAATCCTAGTATTCAAAAATGAGTAACGAGCTTACTTAGGCATAACATTGTAACTGTAGCATGTAAAGACTTCGCAATTATATTGAAAACAAAATGTTTTCGAAGTGCAATGATTTGAAAACGGGGTTATAAACTCACTGAAGCATATCCTTGTAATTTAAACACGTAAACACTTTGTAATTGAATTGCTAACACCGAGTTTTAGAGAAACAAAGAGTTAAAATGTGGATATGAAATTACAAATGCATGTCCTTGTAACTGAAGAATACAAACACTTTGAAATTAGGTTGCAAACCCCGACATTCAGGTATCAAATGATTTAAAAAGGGATATTAACATACGTACTCATGTCGTTCCAATTAAAGCTCGCAAACATTTTCTAACTGTATTGCAAACCCCCGGTTTTGAATTCTATTAATTTGAGAACTTTTGAAGAGTTACCTAAGAATATGATTGCAATTTAAGGTCGTAAACTCTTTGTAATTATGTTGCGTCGGGAGCTTTAAACATAAAAATATTTAAATGGGGATAAGGACTCACCTAAAAGAAGGAAGAGATCTTTGGAATGTGGGTATACGATGGAAATTGATGCCCGTAAACACTTGTAACTGTATTGTAAACCCCGTGTTTTCGAAATTCAAGTACCTGAAGAGGGGTTGTCAACACACTTAGGCATATTAGTGTAGTTTAAACGCGTAAACCCAATGTAATTGTACGGAAAACCGCGAGTTTTGGAAATCCAAGGATTCGAAGTTGAGTTACGAGCTTACTTAGGCATAACGTGGTAACTGAAGCACGTAAAGACTTTGTAATTGCGCTGAAAACACCATGTTTTAAAAGTCCAAAGATTTGAAAAAGGGGTTATAAACTTAATTAAGAATGTCCTTGTAGTTTAAACACGTATACACTTTGTAATTGAATTGCAAACACAGAGTTTTAAAAAGACAAAGAGTTGAAATGGGGTTATGAAATTACATAAGCATATCGGGGTAAGTGAAGCACGCAATGTAGGAATCGGTCTGCCCAAGATACATATTAAATTGATGTGGCTAGTGTGATATGATCCAAGTCGGGTCATACCCAAAACAAGCTAGACAAACACCTGCAATATTTATTTATTGATTTGATCAGTTAAATAAAAACAACACTAAGAACATTTAGAAAAATGGTTTTCTAAATAAGATGCACTTAAGAAATTAATAAATAACATGGGTTTATTTATTTTGAGAGATAATTTTATAATTGTTATTTAATGGTTAAGTAACATTTATAAAAATGTAACATTACTTGTAATGTATTACAAATTAATTAAATTGGTTTTAATTAGTGTCATGTTAAAGTTAGTTGTAAATACAATATAATTTTGTAAGTGTTACAAATTTATTTTGGGTATTAATTTAAAACAAATGGGTTGGAAATTATGGCAAGCAAGCCCTTCCATTGGGGCAGAATTTTCAGCTTTTAGGGGCTGCCATAAACCCCTCCCAATAGATTAAAATGATGCTTATATACACATACAAGTAAGCTACATGCAAGACTACCTTTATCCATGGTTGCAAAAATCGCTAGGCGCTCCTAGGTCGGAATAGGTCCTTGGAGCGAGTAATCGGAGAGTACTCGGCCCTAGGCGGGAGTACTCGGGTAATACTCAGGAAGTACTCGGACTCGGAACAACTCCTTGGAGCGAGTACTCGGAGAGTACTCGGCCTTGGAGACCGACTTTTACAACAATGCCTTTATCTCTCAAACTCAAGAGCATTTCTCTCTCTCTTTTTCCCTTGTTTATTTTCGGCAAAGACAGCAACAAAAGGGGAGATTTCAGCAACTTAAAAGAGGTTTTAAAAGCTGAAATTTGTGTTGTTGAATCCTAGCATTCAAGGGTGGTTGTTGGAGGCTTTGGGTATACAAGCTTGAGGTTTTCTTGGTTGAAGACTTAGCATTCAAATCATCATCTTTACCTTCATTCTTCACGAGTTCTAAGAGGTAATTAATGGTGTTCTTGAATGTTTTTGATAGTATGTTCTTCCATATAAAGATCCATGTTTATGGGTTTTGTTTTAATCTAATGTATTTGATGCATAAACTGTCACACCCCCGCTAGAGCGGAAACACGAGGGTGTCACGAAATCGGATCTTGAACACATTGTTTCTAAAGAAACTTCTAGCATGCATTCATGTCCATAAGAGATACATAATGTAGGTTACAATATTCCAAAATAAATACAACATATAAAGATTCTTCATATTGCCTAATCAAAACAATATTGTCCAAATCTTCGGTTGTATCACAAAAGAGCATGCTTAATCCAAGCTTAATTATTTCCTGAAATACATGCATAAAAAGGGTCAACTAAAATAGTGGAAGTAAGCATGACAGCTCATGAAAGCGATTAGTGTATGCTTGAATTTCAGCACCAATCATAGAGAGATTCCAAAACTCAGCTTCTAACTTTTGCAGTTCGTTAATAGGGCAGTATTCTTCAGTGATCAATGCCTTGAATTCATTCCATTCTAGTGCCTCAGCCTCGTCAATTCCACGAGCTTGAATCTGGGTGTTCCACCACGTTAAGGCTTTACCTTGGAGTGAACACACCGCATACTTCACCTTTTGGCTAGGAAGACAATCACTGATGCGAATAACCGCCTCCATCTTCTCAAGCCATTTCAACACTCCAACGGCCCCATCATTTCCATAAAACTCCTTAGGTTTACATGCTACAAAGGTTTTGTAGGTGCACCCCTTGTTGGCAGTTCCCTCTCCGAGGTCTACATTGTTGCTCGCAGAGCCGTTGTGACCACCATTATTATTGGTCTTGTTCCCTGATGTTGAATTGATTTGAGCAACGATCTTAGGTATGGCAGCTTCGATACGCTTATCCACAATTTCAGCAATGTCATTGGAGTTGAGAGTTGTGTTTTCGGGATTTGCATTTTCAGTTTCGGTAGTTTGCTTCGGCTTCCTCCCTCTCCTTTTTGGCGGCATCTTCTATACACACATATAGTATTCTTATTTCACAACTAAAGGCAATTAATCATTACATATCATGTAAATGCACATAAGTCCTAGGATAAGCTAAAGGCCATAGTCTAGGTCTCACTAAGTAAAACCTAATTCTCTATAACCAATGGCTCTGATACCAATCTGTCACACCCCCGCTAGAGCGGAAACACGAGGGTGTCACGAAATCGGATCTTGAACACATTGTTTCTAAAGAAACTTCTAGCATGCATTCATGTCCATAAGAGATACATAATGTAGGTTACAATATTCCAAAATAAATACAACATATAAAGATTCTTCATATTGCCTAATCAAAACAATATTGTCCAAATCTTCGGTTGTATCACAAAAGAGCATGCTTAATCCAAGCTTAATTATTTCCTGAAATACATGCATAAAAAGGGTCAACTAAAATAGTTGGTGAGTCCGTAGGTTTATGACTCGATAAAATGTTTAAGGAAAGTATTTATAAAATTTATCCATATAATGTTTAAATTAAAATTAGCACAAGTGAATGATTACTTAACCATGAGCCCACAACCAAACCTATGACTTTTCGCCCCATAATGCCAACAATCAATCAAATATATAGTAAATGGAAATATACATTCATTTAAGCCCAGGCACTTGGGAACGATTTGGAGCGACCAAAATCTCAAAATGAATGGGGTCGTCAGCCCGATAGTACTATCCATATTAATCCACGGCTCGTCAATGGAGCTAAATGGTTGCAGAATTACCGATATAATACATACATTCATACATATATATATCAATGGGGACTTTGAAATAAGTACTCATGCAATAAACATTCAAACAAGTATCATTTTAATAAACACGTATGGATAAGTAAGATAGCAAGTATTTCACCCCGAAGAGTATAAATATTTAAATAAAAGGGGGCTACGAAACTCACTTGAGCAGTGATAAGACGGTTCCAAGTAACCGTGAATTTAGGGTTCAGTGTCCTTCTCGGGCCCTACAAAAGTATGGCGCTTTATGAGATTTACGGAATAACCCTTATGATATAGAATTACATTTTTTAAGTGTTCGTTATACTGATAGTTAAATTGAGGGGTCTTACCTATTTGCCCAAATTTAAATAGGGGTCTTACGATATCGCCCAATGATAAGTTTTATTATTATTTATTATTATTATTATTATTATTATTATTATTATTATTATTATTATTATTATTATTATTATTATTTTTAGATAAGTTGATATTACGATGACTTATTATCAAAATGGTTTATGTATATGTTTATTTATTTTTATAAGTATTTACTTGTAAAGATATTACTAAAACCTCTTCAAACTTAATTCACCAAATACTCGTGGGTTAATCTATAGATGTTTTAAAACATACCTTGACTTAGTTTTTGTCTTGTACGTGGTCAAGACTTCCTTTTTTTATGTTTTCTTTAGTTCCTTAAGTTTTGTAAATTATATTATATTACTCTTTTATGATCTTTTAAGTATAAATTTTTCATACACCATAACCCATGTTCTCACAAATTTTACGTAAGCATGGAATATTTGTGCTTTGACCCAAAGCCTGTGCAATTTATACATATATACATGTGACTCATGTTTCATCCTTCTTTATAGCAAATAGAGATTTTTACACCCCTTAACCATGCAATTTATATATATATATACACACAGATTTACGTGGCTTATGCATGGGTATATTCTTAAGTGTTTAATCTTTCTTTAACCTATATTGGACCCGTTCATGGACCCCTATTTCCCAAAGTTCTTTACTGATGATGTTAGATACATTTATTTTTAGTATCCTCTATGATTGTTTTCTTTGTTATAATTCGAAATCTGTGTAGGTCTTTGCCATGCATGGGTCTATACCTAGTTGTCCAAGAATGGCTTGGCACCACAAATCCGACTTACGTGCATGGGTCCATGCAAATATGGGATGTAGTTCTATTTGCGTCTGTGAGTGGATATTCATTATCCTAATGTTCGTTAGTCAAAGACGGTTTGGTTACCATATTAGTTTAGTTATTAAGGGTATACTTTCACAACTGTTTTTCCTTTGATGGACAAACTGTTTGTTATTTCTTTTTACAACAATTTTTTTTTTTATTGTTTCATCATATATAGTTCTAGCGTAAATATAGGTAAAACTTACGTACAGCCAGCAAGGATTGAGGAGTCGTGATGTAGAAGGCTGTTGATGCTAATTCCGATTCGTGCTCGGCTACCGTTGCTGTTGGTTGTTAGTTTCCTGGTTGCTTCACGGCTGCTGGTTAAATCTCCGGTTGGGCTGCCAGGTTTTGAGGTGCTTCACCGTTAGTACAAGGAAAGGAAGAAAGTGATAGCTGGTGCAGTTTGTTGGTTATTCGATTATGATGCTCGTGTATGGTTACGGTGCTGGGTGGTGCCGGCGAACTGCTGATCAACTGATGCTTCGACTCTTGATCACCAGGTTCTTCGGTCCGCAGTAGCTTGTTGCTGAGGAGCTGAAGGATGCTCCTGGAGCCTGTGGTTATTCTAGCTGAGAGGTCCTTCAAGAATGGGAAGTGTTGGTGTTTTTGGGATGGTTTGTTTGAAGGGAAGGGCCGGTATTTATAGAGGGTATGGAAGCTTGGAGGGACTTGTAATTGGAGGGAAACCGGTTGGGTTAAATTTGAATGGATATTTACTTTCTAGTTTGTGGTGATTTGATAACATAGCTGATAGTCATGGGCAATTTCCTAGTATCCTTCCTCTTTCTTGTTGCAACCTATGATGAGTTATGTCATAATCTATTGGTGGATCTTATAGTACATTTGCTGCAGTCAAAATGGATGGTATAAGGCTGCTCCAGCTGCCATCTAAGGGCAGTAGAACCTTCGGATGGGCAGAAGGCAAGGGGGAGGGTTTCGCAGCAGGTTGACAACTCTTCTTGTCCCATCTACGACTTCAAATCATGGTACCAACTTTCTTATTTGTACTAAGATTCCCATAAGTAGTTCCTTAGGTGAGACTCTATTCCATCAATCACTCTTTCTCTTTCTTTCCTTGGCCATCGTTTGACCGATCAGTTGGTGAGACAGCACATGCTCCGGTGTGTGTGGCGAGGCTCATGGGATAATAGCTGCCGATGAGGTGGGGATGGGTATTTCCTTTAGATTTCATGAGAAGTGGTTGTATAATTGTTTAGTATAGTGGAGTATGTGGTTTGTTTTTATTTTTGGTTATTCTTGTTGTAGCATATTTTTTTTTTACATATGGATGACTTTATTACTTGTTTTCTTATACATACTTATAAAATTGGTGACGTAGGTTGGTATAATAATGTATATACATAAGACTATTAGTTTTATTATTGTTTAAATTATTGTAAGGGATCTACGTATCCTATGTTGGTTTAATATAATTTGGTTCTCCTTCATATATATTGTTAACACCCATATTATAACATACCTACTTAGATTAGTTGTCTCACACTCACTTAAGTGGTTGCAAGAAGGTCACTCAGGTTTTGTTTTAATAACCCTTGTTCTAAAATAAGCTAATCTCAAGGAAATTAATACCTGTTTTATTGGGTACTCGGGTAATACTCAGGAAGTACTCGGACTCGGAACAACTCCTTGGAGCGAGTACTCGGAGAGTACTCGGCCTTGGAGACCGACTTTTACAACAATGCCTTTATCTCTCAAACTCAAGAGCATTTCTCTCTCTCTTTTTCCCTTGTTTATTTTCGGCAAAGACAGCAACAAAAGGGGAGATTTCAGCAACTTAAAAGAGGTTTTAAAAGCTGAAATTTGTGTTGTTGAATCCTAGCATTCAAGGGTGGTTGTTGGAGGCTTTGGGTATACAAGCTTGAGGTTTTCTTGGTTGAAGACTTAGCATTCAAATCATCATCTTTACCTTCATTCTTCACGAGTTCTAAGAGGTAATTAATGGTGTTCTTGAATGTTTTTGATAGTATGTTCTTCCATATAAAGATCCATGTTTATGGGTTTTGTTTTAATCTAATGTATTTGATGCATAAACTAACTAATCTCAAAATGGTTTTTGATTATAACTCCGCTGCGTTTTAACATATTAATGGTTAATATGACTTTGATAAAAATCTACAAAACTCAACAATGGCATCAAGAGCCGGTTATATGGATGCATGCTTCAAAACTCGAAATTTTCGGGTTCTTTTTTTAATAAAAGTGGGCTGAAAATTTCACACATGGAAATCCCTTTATTTTTCAAGATATTATTTTGTATGCATGTAAGAATCTTGAAAAATTAAAATCATGAGATGGTTTGTTTGTTTAGACAAAAACCCACTTGGATTTGGTTTATGTTGGCCGAAATTTTGGGTTAGAAAAGGGACCATGTTTATATTTTTTTGTATATGCATTTGGATGTATTTTAGTGTATAAACCTAGCCATGACCTTGTGTTTGAATATTTGTGGTTGTGATTTTATTTGGTTGAAATAAAGGCATGTAATTTATTTGTTTCATTTGGCATGTAATAAATAGATTAGTTGCACTTTATTTTTCTAGAAAAATGTATTAGGATTTTTCTATGTAATTGTACTTTTGGGGCTGATTTGGATGACCAAGAAGGTGCCTAAAGAAGATGGAGAAATCACAACACAAAAGGGTCACTTGAAGCATTTGGATGCAAGTTCAAGTGGGAGTTCATCAACACAACATGTGTCATGTTTTACCCTTAGGAATGACCTTTTGACACACTTGTTATGGCAAGCAAGTGTGGTCAAAATAGTTGGCTATGGTTATGCACTTATATTTTATGTTTGGTTGATTATTTGGTTGTTTAGATGAGTTTGATTTTTTGAAAATGCATAAACTAGTTAAACAACTAAGATAAAACAAGCATAAAATTGGTTCTATAAAAATCTTAAAGGAATTAATAAAATGGGTTTATTAAGGGTTAATGATTTAATAAAAATGAGTTTTATTAAAAGGAATCATAAAAATTGTTTTTAATAAAATACCATGCATTTGAATGCATACAAATAGTATGGTATAAAAGGTTCTTCTAAAAACTAGAATTTTAGAAACTATAAAAACCCTTTACAAAACAAGTTTTAACACCATCCTTTTAAACAACACTCGATTCACTTGTAACTCGTTTATGGGATAAAGGTCACCTAACCATAAATGCCGAAACTTGTGAAGTTGAGGTGAAATTACCGTATTTGTGGGATAAAGGTCACCTAACCACTTGTATTTGTAAAATCACACGTGTGTTTAAGTAAGACGACTTGATTTGGAAATCATGCATTAGGATCACCGAAGCATGACGTACAAACGGTGTTGATGGGATAAACATGCCAAACAAAACATAAGATGTTTAAAACCGATCCCATGCACTAGAAATTGTAATAGGTTACAATTGTCAAAACGTTGACTACCTTGTTAATTTAAATAAAGGGATAAAGATCACCTAACTAATATTTAAATGTAACGTTGGATTCTAGATTTTAATTATTAATTGTCTATGAGACATAAAAGGGTATTAGTAATTAAAATACATTGATATTAAAAATACTAAAATTGAACTTTGAAAAATTGTAGATGGCAGCTAACAACAACAACGCAAACCCGAACGTCCACAACCTATCACTAAGAACCATCCTCGAAAAGGAACGTCTTAACCATGGGAACTTCATGGATTGGTACCGAAACTTGAGAATTGTTCTCAAGCAAGAGAAGAAATCCTATGTGTTGGACGATCCTATTCCCGATCAACCCGATGAGAATGACGTGGAAGCCTTTAACGATTGGGTCAAGTACGTCGAGGACTCCGTGCAAGTCTCATGTCTAATGTTGGCGAGTATGACTTCCGATTTACAAAAGGACATTGAGAACCACAATGCCTATGACATGATAACCCAGTTGAAGGAAATGTTCCAACAACAATCTAGGGTGGAACGGTTCGAAACGGTTCGAGCACTTCATGCATGTCGGATGGACGAGACCCAATCGGTTTCATCTTATGTTCTCAAGATGAAAAGCCACATTGATCGCCTCGAGAGACTAAACTGCCGTGTCTCAAATGAGTTAGCTACGGATTTGATCCTTAACTCCCTATCCAAAAGGTTTGAAACCTTTGTTATGAATTATAATATGAATGGATGGGACAAGAGCATGGGTGAACTTCATTCAATGCTCAAAACGGCCGAGGCGGGTATGGGTAAAAAGGTTTTACCGGTCCTTACGATCAATGAGGGAGGTAATAAGAAAAGGAACCACCCCGACCCCAAGGCAAGTGTTGCCAAAGGGAAAGGGCACGTCAAGGGGAAGGGTAAAGGAAAAGCTAAAATGGAACCAACCAAACCGAAGGAAAAGAAGCAAAAGGTTGCTAAAGATGACCCATGTTTTGAATGTGGTGAGATAGGCCATTGGAAACGCAATTGTCCGGTCTATCTCAAAGACTTGAGCTAAATGTTATTTCTTCTAACACATGGGTACTAGATACCGGATGTGGAACTCATATTTGCAATTTGTTGCAGGGGTTCAAAAGAAGTGAACATTATGCAAAAGGGGAAATAAGTCTCTTCATGGGCAATGGTGCAAATGTTCATGTTGAAGCCCAAGGAGACTATGTTTTGAAGCTTCCAAGTGGTTTGGAAGTTATTTTGAAAAACATTTTGTATGCTCCTAGTTTGACTAGGAATATTATTTCAGTTTCCCTTTTAAGACAATATGGTTATGATTTCAAGTTTGTTGACAATGATATTCATGTTTCTTTAAATCATATGTTCTATTTTAAGGCTATGCCTTGCAATGGTATTTATGAATTGGTTCATGATAACACAACATATGATAGCTCAATGTACCAAGCTACCACCAAAAGGCTCAAATTAGATTTGAGTGATTCCTATCTTTGGCATTGTCGCCTTGGACACATAAACAAAAATCGCATGCAAAAACTTCAAAAGAATGGTCTTTTAAAAACAGATGAAAATGATTCATTTGATGTATGCGAGTCTTGTTTACAAGGTAAGATGACAAAGGCCCCTTTTAGTGGGACTAATGAAAGGGCAAAAGATTTATTAGGGATCATACATTCGGATGTATGTGGACCTTTTAAACCGATGACTAGGAATGGTGAAAGATACTTCATTACCTTTACCGACGACTATAGTCGTTATGGGTATGTGTACTTGTTAAGACACAAACATGAATATTTTGAAATATTCAAAATCTTCAAGAATGAAGTAGAAAATCAACTCAGCAAAACGATCAAGATTCTTCGAACCGATAGAGGAGGGGAATACCTAAGTAGTGAATTTCAAGAGTATCTTAGAAGTTGTGGGATTGTCTCACAACTTACTTCGGACTCTATTGGATATGGTTCGATCTATGATGGCTAGAAGCACACTACCTCTATCATTTTGGGGTTTCACTTTGCTCTGTGCGGCCCGTATTTTAAATATTGCCCCAACCAAGAAAGTGGAAAAGACACCTTTCGAAATATGGCATGGAAAGGTTCCATCATTGTCATATTTAAAAGTTTGGGGGTGTGAGGCTTATCCTAAGCAATACACTCAAAACAAACTGGAAGCTCGATCCACTAGGTGTATCTTTGTTGGATATCCTAGAGATTGTATGGGATATTATTTCTATGATCCAACAGAGCAGAAAGTGTTTATTGCTCGAAAGGCAGAGTTCTTGGAAACTAAGTTCCTTTCAGAAGGAACTAGTGGAAGAACAGTGGAACTTGAAGAGGTTCAAGATTCACAAGACGATACACATTTGGTTGTTACTAGCAATCAACATGAGGATGTTGAGAATGATCATGTGGATGATCAAGATACACAAAACGTTCGCAGATCTGGTAGAATTAGTGTTCCTCCTGAAAGATATGGATTTTTCATGGAAGGATGCTATGTGGTGGATTCCGATGAACCAACCACATACCGTGATGCAATGTCAAAACCTGATTTTGACAAATGGCAAGAAGCCATGAACATTGAGATGCAATCCATGTATGATAACCAAGTTTGGGAATTGGTTACACCACCTATTAAGTCCAAGGTAGTTGGAAGTAAGTGGGTTTTCAAGAAGAAAACCGATATGCATGGAAACTTGGATACTTATAAAGCTAGACTTGTAGCAAAAGGTTACACTCAAACTCAAGGCGTTGATTATGATGAAACCTTCTCACCTGTTGCGATGCTAAAGTCTATTAGGATATTGTTTGCCATAGCTGCATATTATGACTATGAGATTTGGCAAATGGATGTCAAAACCGCTTTCCTTAATGGATATCTTGAGGAAGATGTCCATATGGAACAGCCTGAGGGTTTTGTCGATCCAAAACATCCTAATAAGGTATGTAAGTTAAAGAAGTCAATCTATGGATTGAAACAAGCATCGAGAAGTTGGAATCATCGTTTTGATGATGAAGTAAAGAAATTTGGCTTCATCAAAAACGCTGACGAAACTTGTGTATATAAAAAGGCTAGTGGGAGCATCATTACTGTTGGACCGATTTTGAGCTCGGAAACAATCCGAATCCAATGAAAAACTACTCGATAACCTCTGGGATAGTGCGGAATCCTATTCCAGGGTTTTCCAAACGAAACCAACAGAAACCGTGGTGATCAGAGGCTGTAGGAACAACTTGGAAGCAACGATCGAACACCACGGGTTGAGAATCGAACTTGGAAGCACAAGAACCTCTGAAATCTTCAAGGGTTTTGATACTGGAGTGCTAGGGAAGAAGGAGGGCTCTGAAAAGTTTGGTTTGAAATGATTTGAACATCTATATATAGGCTGTAGTCATTCGGCCGAATGAGTGGCCGAAGCAGCTCATTCGGGGAATGACCAAGCTCGAATGAGCAGACATTCGAATGAGTCATTCGGCGAATGACTCATTCGGAACTCAGATATTCGCTATAACCTTCATTCGCCGAATGACTTCATTCTAGAGTCATTCGGCCGAATGAGAGTACTTCATACTCAAACAGTTTATAATCAAATCAAACAACTAGATAAACATTAATAGACAATAATCAATAGAAATAAACATTATGAAATAGATATAAAGACAACTTCCATTAATACTTTGAACATTTACATGATAAGAGTTACAAAACTGAACTAGGGACAATAAACATGCATCAACAAACTCCCCCTTGGACCTAGTTCAACTCTTGGAAGTGTCTTTCTTGAAATACTTTTCTGAAATAGCTTTCCAGTCTGCTCCAGCGTGGATCTTGAAAATGCTGCAGAGACGGATCACTCTCATAAATTGCAAAGCTTGCACCATGTCTGGAACGTCGAAGAAAATCTGGTTTCTGAACAAAGCTTGAACATCCTTGTGAGACAAGTTAGTCAGCCACATAGGATCAAAGATCCTAACAGTCTCCCACTGTTTGTCTTTGCACAAAACTATCACAGCCTCACCTGTGCGCCCATCATAATACCACCATCGGAAGCCATCCATAAAGTCTTGTCGCATCTTCCGCAGAGGAATCTTCTTCAAGACTTTAGGAGGAAGCCACTTCAGGATCACTTTATGCTTCCGGGTATCCCCATCTATCTCTGGCAAGTAGTACCTCTCTGGTTGCTGTGGCTGAAAGTTCACCCATCTCTTCCGGTATTCGTACTTGATTTGTCGAGAAAACCAAGCAGACATCCCAGAGTCACCACTGTATAGCATGTTCAGACGTGCTAGCTGATTGACTTCGAATCCAGGCAACGTCTTGAAATCATGTGGGTGTTTGAAGTAGTCAATCCCTTTCTCCCTCTTCACTGCATAGCACCCAAGATCATGGAAGTATGCCCAGCTAAGTATCTGGCCTCCAGCTTTATAGCCTTTGGTCCTGTAAACTTTCTTGTGCGTGGCTGGCATCTTCTCTGTGCTTTGTTTCTTCAATACCTCCCAGTATGCAGCCCATTCCTCTTTTCTTTTCTTTAGATCATCAGCTTCAGCCTTGCTTGCCTCTACTTGCTCTTCAAGATATCTGACCAAGAGATCCTCTGTTTCCTGATCAAATGGCTCAGTGAATGTAGGCAGCTCGTCTTCAGCCGATGTATACTTCGGGTATTCTTCATCGGTGATGTCTTCCAGAATGACATCATCTACATCATCAAAGAGTTCTGGTTCGGGCTCTTCAGTACTGGGTACAGAGGTGTCATCAGTGACCACCTCGTCAGGATTCAACCTGAACAGCTCGGCTATCTGCTCCTTAGATAAACAATGTATGATCTCACCCTCCTCCTTGTCGTAGCTGACCGAGTGCTGTATAATGCCCTGAGCGTCCAAAATCATAGTCAACGTCTTATCTAGCTGACGTCTCAACGGCACAGCTTCTACTTCCTCGGCCGCTTTGGGTTCATCTGTCTGTGCAGGAGGAGGTGGAGCAGAGGCTTTCTTCTTATCATTGGCTTTCTTGGATCGAATCTCTGATGAGGGAGGGGCCTGGTCATCATCGTCATCATCATCAGTACTCGATGAACCAGAAGACCCATTCCCAGATCCGTCCTTGGCCTCATCATCATGATCATCATCATCATCAGACTCATCGTCTTTGTCTGAGTCTTCATAGTCAACCTCTTCCTCATCAGACTCTTCTTCTTCGTCTTCATCTACTTCTTTGTCTGAATCATCGGAAGGAGCAGCAGAGCCTTCAAGCCTGGGAGTGCCTTCCTTGGAACTCTCGACAAGTTCAGCAAGGCGAGCATTCTCATCCTCGAGCTGAAGGATCCTTTCATTGAAACCAGAAGCTGTCAAAGCCAGCTGGTTGTGCTCATCAATGTACTTAAGGAGCTGCTCCTCCTGTTGAGCAGACCTGGCCCTCAAATCGGCCCTCTGGTCTGCTGCTTGAATAAGCAGAGTATCCTGCTCTTCAATCCTCCTTGTGAGCTGAGTAATAACCAGCTCTTGCTCCTTGTTCTTCCTCTCTTGCTCCATGCTCCTCTCCATCAGTCTCAAGACCATGCTGTTCAGTGTGCTAAGCTGATCCACAACTGAAACAGTAGGTATATGAACATCAGCACGGACTGTGGAAGGGCCAGAAGAAGCAGTAACATACACCGGCTCGCGAACAAAAGGAGTGGACAGAGGGGCAGTAGTAGCCTGAGTGTGAATGGCCCTTGTCCTCGTCAGTGAAGAAACTGACACAGCTGCTACTGATGTGACAGTAGTTGTAGCAGCTGATGTCAGTTCTGACCTCCTTTGGAAAGAGAATCGAGATCTCTTTCCCCTTCCAGCTCTGGATGAGGTGGACGGTCCAGCAGAAACAATCACTGCTGTGGAAGCAGGAGCAGATGACCTAGGAGGGGGAGAAATGTCAAACTCCGGAATAAATATCGTATCAGTAATATCCTCCAAATCATCATCTGTCCTCTTTCTCTTCCTCATCTGCATTCTTCCACCCTCATCCACTTTTTCAAACTCATCATCATGAGTCTCTTCAGAATCAGAACTGTCTTCATCACCTTCACCTGCTACACCTTCATCCTCACTAGAGTCCTCTGACTCATCACCACCATCTGAGGAATGTGGAACTGAAACATCGAGAGGAACAGTCACTGAGGATGTAGTAGTAGTCAAGAAGTCCAAATCCATCAGTGAGTCGATGTCCACATCCTCCTCCTGTGCGGTAGAAACATCAACATCACCACCTGCCCCAGAAACAGCAACATCAACCATGCTCACTGAAGCAGCAGTGGTTATGTGTACTGATGTCATCTCACCAGCCCCAGAACTCTCAACAGCAACAGTGCTCACCTCCACTGTGCTCACATCAACACCAGCACCACTCGGGCCTGCACCACCATCTCCATCCTCACTATCACTATCATCATCACCAGCCGGAACTACAATGTCCTCCACATCTGAGTCGGAGTCATCGTGTCTCCATCTTCTTCCAGCCGGAGCCCTGTAATCGGGTCGAGAGAGGTGACCAAATAGGGATCTAGTGGTGGGCTTCCTCTCCTTCCCTCTGTATGACAAAACTCTGTTGAGAGTTATGTCATTCATGTGCTCCAATCTAATGATGTCGGCATTAAGCTTTGGAAGATCTGGAATCTGTGCATCAATGATCTGCTGTATGAATCGAGGGTACATCAGGAACTTCTTGTCACCCTTTAGCCCCACATTCTCCTTCATGTGCAGAAAAACCATCTCGGAGAAGTTGAATGGTTTGTTGAGCACCAAGGCGGCAAATGCGCACTGAATGGTTTCGCGCATGTCATCAAAGCCCCCTCTCCTCGAGCCAAGGCAGTGAACAAGTACATGAGCCAAGTACTTGAACTGCGGCGACATGAACGCCTTGTTCAGAATCCCGGCTCCAATATCTCCCTCGTACTTGCATCGGAGAAAGCATCCACGGACTAAGAATCTGTCAAGTAGAGCAGGATGATCTGGAGAGTCCTGAAAACCACAAACCCTCCGTATGTGCTCAGCAGACACCACAACATCATGACCCCTGACCTTGCCCCTAATGACTGTAGGCTCGGCCTCACAATCAATATCAGCTGATGTCCAGAAATCCTGCTGATGTGATAAGTAGGGCACATGAACTGTCGATATGGCAGTGAAAATCCTGGAACGCCTCAAGAATGTGATAATATCTGCGTAGTGCTTCGCGTTCGGGGTAGTCAAGTCAAGATGGGCACAGATGTTGTGCTTCGGAACTGATTTGTATCCTGCCATACTGCACAATAAAAGAAATAGACATGTCAGTAAGTGATACTCAATCAATAAACTGAAATTAATCAGAAATCAGATTAACTGTTAATCTGATATGCCGAATGACATATATGGGTCGAATGACAGACATTCGCCGAATGAGTCATAGGATCTAATGTCATTCGTCGAATGAGGTTCATTCTTCGAATGAGATATAGTCATTCGCCGAATGAGATATAGATATGGCTGGTCATTCGTCGAATGAGCCATTCGTCGAATGAGGTTCATTCGCCGAATGAGTCATTCGCCGAATGACGACATTCGGCGCCTGACATGAATTCAAAATCCCCTTTTTGTCAAAATCACAAATTAGCCCATAAAACCTGTTCATCAACACTCAGAATTGACCGACTAACACTTTTAATACTTGACTAAGTTCGGTTCAAGTCCATTTCAGTGGTTTATTTACAAGGTGAACGTTAAAACCCTAAAACCCTAATTTATGATCTGATTGCCATGATTCCACGGTTGAAATGATCTGAAATTTTATCCCCATATACCTAAAATGAAGTAGAAACAGATTATCAGAAGCAGGATCAACAGAGATCAAAGAAAATTAAGTGGACAAGAACAGTGTGTAAATCGCCGAATGACGTAGCTCTGATGCGGCGAAAGTGAAAATTGTCGAATGACCCTCATTCGGCCGAAGAACTGTTATATAGTCCCTTCTCATTCGCCGAATGAGCTAGGCGAAAGGTCACCTGATATTCAGTCTCATTCGCCGAATGAAAGTGGCGACTGAGTCATTCGACAATATTCATTCGCCGAATGAGAATGTCGAATGAGACATTCGACTCTCTTCATTCGTCGAATGAAGTTTATCCTGTGTAACTGATTCGGTCGAATGACTCATTCTCAGAATGAGTTCATTCGGCCGAATGAATCCATTATGCCTCTCATTCGTACGAATGAGAGATGAACTTCTCCAAAACTTCAAAATTTAAAAATTTGACATTATGAGCACCAAACTTTTAACCAATTATGAAGATATGTCTAGTTTGTTCAGGATTCAGACATGACAGGCATCCGAATCTACAAATGATCATCTAAAATAAAATTTAAAATAGAAAATCTTTTTGTATTTTTCTGAAACAACCAAACAACTGTACAAACATAAATTAAAAGCAAGTAAACACAAGTAAACACATATTTTTGTGAAAAGCCCGTTAATAAAATAACACAAATCTCTGATTACATCATATAACCTTTAATGAATGCTTCACTTCAATCACAATTTCATTTTGACACGATTACTGATATATTTGTCCAATTTTAAACTGATCAATACATAACTCTTCAAACAAACTAAATGATCACTCATATTTTCTGACTATGTTCTCCAATTCATTTCATCAATTAAGATCAAAATCAGTTCATAACTCATTTCAGCATATCTTAATACCAGTCATCATGAATTCAATAAGATTCAATCATTTATTATCTTTTTGGATTTTTCTTGTTCTATCCAAATGGATGGCTTCAGCTAGGTCCGTCCCAGCAATATGGCACATGTATGGAATCGAACTTTATTAGTTTAAGTTTTTCTCAAGCTTAATACCAGCTTGCATTAGTTTTTCTTCAAGCTTAATACCAGCTTGTTGTTTTTAGTTTATATTGATCAAGCTTAATACCAGCTTGTCTTTGATTTTCCTCAAGCTTAATACCAGCTTGCCTTTATTTTTCTTTGAAAGAAACCTCATTTGATTCCATGATGACAGGTGTATGCTTGATTTGAGTCAAGAACCATTTCTTACTCAAAAGACTTAATAAAATGGATCCCACAAATCAAACTTTCTAAGTTCTCATAAGTTGTTTATTTAATTTGTATTAGTCAGCCTATCAGTACATCCCATCATCATTCTTTTGTGATTTTAGTTCATGCATTCATTTCTGCTTATATGTCATAATGAAATCAATGTACTATTTTATTAATCAGGACTATCTCATTTTTAATTTTTCTATTGTTTTTGGATCTTCAAATTTTCTATTGTTTTTGGTTTTTCAGATTTTTCTATATCTCCCCCTAAAAACCTAAAAATAGAAAATCTTTTTGTGTTTTTAGTAATAAAAAAAATAACTGTACAGGATAAAATAAAATGAAAATACTAAAAATAATAAAAAAACTATCTAATGAAAGTGATGATCATTTGTTAGACTCAGATGAGGATTGAACTTCATCCTTTTGAAAAACACCATTAGCCGATAACAGATATAAAAATCTGGGTTTATCAAAAGCTTTTGTGAAAAGATCGGCTTTCTGGTGATCGGTGTGAATTTTAACAACATCGATTAATTTCTTCTCAAAACAATCACGTATGAAGTGATATTTTATGTCAATGTGTTTGGTTTTGGAGTGCTGCACTGGATTTTTAGTGACAGCTATGGCGGCAGTGTTATCAACATAGATAGGAGTGTTAGAAAAATGTAACCCATAGTCCCTGAGTTGCTGTTGAATCCAGATGATTTGTGAACAGCAACTTGCAGCAGCAATATATTCAGCTTCACAGGTTGAAGTAGACACCGACGTCTGCTTCTTGCACTGCCAGGTGACCAATCGGTTTCCAAAGAACTGACATCCCGCAGATGTTGACTTGAAATCTCTTTTACATCCACCATAATCTGAATCACTATATGCAGTAAGATCAAAGTTATCATCATTAGGGTACCATAATCCAAGTTCCGGTGTACCCTTCAGATAACGCATAATCCTTTTGACAGCAATCAGGTGAGATACTCTTGGTTTTGATTGATAACGAGCACACAAGCAAGTGGCAAACATGATATCTGGCGAGAGGCAGTGAGATACATGAGAGATCCGATCATTCCCCGATACAGAGTGGCATCAATTAACTCCCCCTTTTCATCTGGAGTAATCCCGTGATTAATCGCCAGTGGGGTACCAGCAGGCTTCGCATCAGACATACTGAACCGGCTCAGAATGTCACCAACGTATTTGGTTTGATGAATAAAAATCCCTGCCTCAGACTGATCCACCTGTAAACCCAAGAAAAACTTCATCTCTCCCATCGAACTCATTTCAAATTTTTCTTTCATAACTGTCTCAAATTCCTTGCACAGATTATCATTTGTGGATCCAAAAATTATATCATCCACATACACTTGTACCAAGAGTAAATCACTGTCCTTCTCACGGATGAATAAAGTGCAGTCAATGACACCTCTTCTGAACCCGTTGTTCAGAAGGTGAGTGGAAAGTGTCTCGTACCACGCTCTCGGAGCCTGATGCAATCCATACAACGCTTTGTCTAGCTTGTAGACTTTATCACGATGCAATGGATCTTCAAATCCGGGAGGTTGATTGACATACACTGTTTCACTGATAACCCCGTGAAGGAACGCGCTCTTTACATCCATTTGATAAACCTTGAACCTTTTGAAGGATGCATAAGCCAGAAAGATACGAATGGCTTCTAGTCGAGCGACCGGAGCAAACACCTCATTATAATCCAATCCCTCTATCTGTCTGAATCCTTGAACCACCAGACGAGCCTTGTTTCTCACGATTATCCCGTGATCATCCTTTTTGCAACGAAGAACCCATCTAGTGCCAATGACTTTTGCACCTTTGGGTTTATCAACTAGTTGCCAGACCCCTAACTTCTTGAACTGCAGCAGTTCCTCTTGCATGGCGTCTACCCATGATTCTTCTTTGAGGGCTTCAGTGACGGTACGCGGTTCCACTTGAGATATAAAGCAGGAATGAGCACAAAAGCTTACATCTGCAAAATCAAGAATGTCTGCAAGACCACCTGAAGAAATTTGACTTCGAGTCTTTACTCCATCTAACGGACTCCCTATAATGTTGTCTTGAGGATGAATTCGATTAATTCTTCCAACAGGATGAGCAGGAACCTCAACCTCAGGATCTAAGTTATTCAAATTCAAGTCCTCAAGATCAGGTACAAGATTATCAACAACTGGTTCAGGAGCAGCTGGGGGATTGTCATCTGTGTCTGAGCTGTCATCATTTACCTGTGTAGAGGGACCAGATGTAGATGTAGGTTGAAAAGTAGCATCGGGTGCATTCTGCACATCATACAACATCTGAACAGCTACATCTTCATCTGAGTACATGGGGGGCATATTGAATGAGTCAAACAGACTGGAATAGTCAAACATCCAATCTGGCCCTTTTCCAGGTGGGGGCATTGTATACTTCTGAACATCCACATGGTACCACTCCTCCACATTATGAGTTGCAATGTTGTAAACTCGCTTATTTGGAGTGCTGTACCCAAGAAAGTACCCTTCTTCCACCTTTTCATTGAACTTGCCCTGCTCATGTTTCTTAAGCATGGTGCATGGAGCACCAAATGGTTCTAGATACTTAAGATTTGGCTTTCGGTTATGAAGCAGTTCAAAGCAAGTCTTCCCATGTCTCTTCACAATAAGAACCCGGTTCAATGTGTAACAAGCATTGGCAACAGCTTCATTCCAAAATTGAACCGGTAGAGAAGAATCAGCAAGCATAGTTCTAGCAGCCTCAATCAATGTCCTATTCTTGCGTTCAGCAACGCCATTCATCTGTGGAACATATGGAGCACTAAACTGTTGTACAATGCCTCTTGCATTACAAAAATTCTCCATATTGTGATTTTTGAACTCGGTTCCATTATCAGTTCGAAACTGACGAATCTTGAGCTTATAGAGCGATTCAAGTTTGGTAACCAAAACTTGAATGCAATCAAACGTTTCTGATTTCTCCTTCAAAAAGAAGACCCAAGAGTATCTGGAGTATTCATCAGTGATAACCAGGCAGTATTGATCTCCAGCTATACTCTTCCGATTTACTGGACCAAACAAATCCATGTGGAGAAGCTCAAGAGGAACATTGATTGAATGATACTTTTTCAGCTTATGAGACTGCTTAGACTGCTTTCCTTTCTTGCATGAAACACAGATATCAGACAGCTTAAAATTTTTCAAGCTAACTCCCTCAACCAAACTGTTGTGTACCAGATGATTCATCTTACGTAAACTCAAATGGCCCATCCTCTTATGCCAAAGGATTGAATCTTTTTCAGTTGCCTTTGTCATAAAACATGAAGCTGTGGAGGATGTAGTTGAAATTGTGGCCATATTGAGAACATACAAGTCTTGTTTTCTTGGAGCAGACATCAAAATCCAATCTTCAGGTATCTGCACACCTTGCTTGAGAATATAACACTTTGAATCATCAAACAGAACCTTGTACTCTTTGTCACAAATCTGAGAGACTGACAGGAGGTTGTTTTCCAACTGTTTGACATATCTGACATTATCGAACGAAACCTGTCCATTTGTCAAGATTCCCTCTCCTGTAATAAAACCACCCTTGTCTCCAGCAAAAGCTACATAGCCACCTCGAACTGAGTTCACATTGGTGAGCAAAGAAATATCACCAGTCATGTGTCTGGAAGCCCCACTATCAACGATCCAATTGCTGTTTACTCCAGCTTTTGGGGCAACCTGCACAATAAAGAGACTATCAGTTTACATTGGGAACCCAAGCCTTTACGGTCTTGGGTTGACCCATTGAGTCTCGGATCCAAACATCGATCCATTTTCCCTTAGGAATAGGTTTATCTGAAATTTGTGGAACAGACACCTCAGATGATTTAACTTTCCAAATTGCATTTTTATCAAAAGAGGTTTTCAGATAAATGGATGATTGTTTTGATTGGTTAACATTAATCTCATTTGGAACCACCAATGTTTCCAACTTTCCCTTACCCTTGTCTGAACCCTTAGGCTGAGTGTGAAATGAAGATTTTGACTGAAAAGATTTAGACACAGATTTGCTAGGTTTTGGTAAAGCAGACTTTAAGGTTATGAAAGGGACAACCTTAGGTCTGATCAACTGAGGGCAAAACCTCACAATGTGCCCTGGTTCACCACACTCAAAACAGACTTTAACACCTTTTTTATGAAAGTGTTTTAAATCAGAAAATGACTTTTTAGTTGATTTAAAAACATTTGATTTTTGACAATCTTGCTTGAAACCCAAACCCTTCCTTCCTTTGTTACCAAACTGAGCTGATTTGGTAGCACAATTAGCTTCAGACTCCTGTGAAGCTTTAACAAAGCATAGTTCCTTGTAAATCTTTGATTTGGAGATTGGGTCACCTTTCATGACACTAGTAATTTGATTCCGAGGAGTACTCTGCTTTGATGAATACTCTGATTCATCCTCGGAATCAGAAACCCAATCTTCCACGATTCCATCCACCCTTGAATCCTTAGTCTGAGATGAACTCTGATTTTCACTCAGACTAACTGGATCAACTACTAATGGAGTAGTAACTTGAAAGTCCTTTACGTCTTTGTCATTTGGAGTGTTGACAAAGGCATTTAGGATTGGTGGAGGACATTTTTGATAATTAACCTTTTCCTTCCCCTGATCAGTACCCCTACTGATCATATGCTCAATGATATAAGAGGAGCTCTCATAGCTCTTGAGCTTCTGTCCCAAAGTCTCATAATCACACTCAACTAATGCTAATTTCTTCTTAATCTCATTTATGGTATTGAGATAAGAAGTAATAGCATCTTGCTTGTTCAGAACAGCGATCTCGGCCTCATGCAATTGTCTATTTAAAAGATCAATTTTATTTTGAAAATCCTTTTCATTAGATTTTAAAACTTTGTTTGCTTCAATGCACAAGTCAAGATCGGTCATCAGATCACTGTTATGCTTCTGGTAAGCAAGGACCTTGCTCCTAAGATCAACACAATTGAAACAATCAGATTGAGAAGATGAACAATCAGTGTATACCTGCTCAGAAGAATCAGTAGAAGCAGACGAGTTTGCCATCAAAGCAAATTGAGTTGAAGAGTCATCAGCTTCTCCATCAGATTCTTGAGTGTCAGAATCCGTCAAACTTTCTGAGTCTGAACTTGATGCCTTGTCATCAGTCACCAACACATCTCCCTGACAGCTTTCTTCATCAATGTCATCAGAATTCTGAATCTCTGCCACACATGCTTTCTCTTGATCTTCCTTGTCAGCATTGAATCTAAAGTCCCAATTTACACCTTCATCTTGTTGAACCATTAAGGCTTTACTACCAGAAGATGAAGATCCAGCTGTTGTAGGAGAATCAATAGGAACTAATCGCCTTTCAGAATTAGCAGGGGCAGACTTCTGATGCTGAAATGGGTTTTTGTTTCCAGCTTTCTTCGGCTGTTTGCATTGTCTAGCAAAGTGTCCTTTCTCACCACAGTTGTAGCATGTAACAGAAGCCATATCAAATCCAAACTTGGACTCCTTGTTTAGATTGATGTCTTTTCCTGTCCTCTTCACAAACTCCTTAGCTCTTCTGACTGCACTAGCCAATGCCCACATGATGTCAATTCTTTCCATATCATCAGGATCAATTTGAGAGTAGTCATCATTGGTCAAATATGGATTGCCGATCTGACCAGCAACCAATCCATCATATGAACTAACCAATGTTGACAGAAGACCCATGTGCTCTTTAGCAATCTCAACTGTGACTTTATCAAAGTTCTCTGTCTTCAGACTTGCAGTAGGCTGATGATGCTCTTGTTGTGAGCTCGATGAAGAAGATGGGCTAAAGTGCATCTGAGCTGCAGATGGGGCTTCAGAAGCTTTAGACACAAAGGCAGTTTTCAGAGGAGCATGAGTTGTAGACTTATCAACTGTTGGAGTGGAGTAGTATAGAGAAGGATCTTGAACTTGTGCAACCCTCTTGGCCTTCCATTTGTTCTCTATCTCCTGCTCTTTTAGCTTCTGAATGAAATCATTGATGTCCATATGAGCCATCATCTGATTTTGCTTGAGTACCATCAAGAAGGACTCCCATTTTGGAGGTAGTGCATCTGCCAAACATTGAATCTTCTCTTGAGTTGTGGTTTTGACCTCGTGGTTGAACAGCTCACTCAACAGATGATAAAACCTTGCAATCAACTCATCAAGGGACTCATTTCCCACATACATAAAGCTGTTGAATTCCTTTTTCAAAGCTTTAGACTTAATGCTCTTCAAAGCATCATTACCCTCATATCTTTGCTGCAATGCATCCCACAGAAGCTTAGCCGAAGGAAACTGTCTAAACTGATGGAAGATATCAGTGGCAATGGACTGTGACAAAATAGCATAGGCTTTCTTCTCATAATCATACAGCTTCCTCTGAGGCTCAGTCATCCGTGTGACTAGCATAGGAGTTCCATCTTCATTCAGAGGCCGCAGATAACCTCCTTCAATCATCATCCACAGATTTGTATCCACTCCATTGATGTGGATCTCAAATCTATATTTCCAGTGAGGGTAATCATCTAAATTCAACAACTTAGGAGCTTTGTTTGAGTTCCCTGTCTCATTCTCTGTCAACAAGAGAGTCTGAATGCGATGGTTTTGGTTAGCCATGAGAGCTAAATCCTCCATTTGATCAGAAGTAATAAGATTCAACACTTAGAAAAATTTCAGAAGCAAACTGGCGAATGAGTGCTAAACTGGCGAATGTCGGGGGCCGAATGTGTGGAAATTGGCGAATGAGAGACTGAGTATGAGAACTGGCGAATGGGTAAGTCGAATGAAGTCTTTCGCCGAATGAGGATTGAGAATGGGGCTTATTCGGCGAATGTGAATGGCGAAGGAGTTATTCGCCGAATGAGAGCTATTCGGCGAATGGGAGGCTATTCGGCTGATCTTATTCGGCCGCCAGAGTCATTCGGCGATCTGGGGTTTTTTACAACGAAAATCGCGATATCTTTCGATTTTGACCAGATCTAACCACCAAATTTTGCACAGAACTTCAAGACATGATTATTAACCAATTGGGAAGAAACTAGATCAAATGAACCACAAAAACACTTAAAATCTCAATGAAATAGTGACTTTGGAAGCAAGAAACTTAGGGTTTTTGGAAGTTACGAAAATCAGGGTTTTGGGAATCTCAGATCTGTTGATTTTGAGTGGAAATCGAGTAGAATCAAGAGCCAAAGCTCTGATACCACTTTGTTGGACCGATTTTGAGCTCGGAAACAATCCGAATCCAATGAAAAACTACTCGATAACCTCTGGGATAGTGCGGAATCCTATTCCAGGGTTTTCCAAACGAAACCAACAGAAACCGTGGTGATCAGAGGCTGTAGGAACAACTTGGAAGCAACGATCGAACACCACGGGTTGAGAATCGAACTTGGAAGCACAAGAACCTCTGAAATCTTCAAGGGTTTTGATACTGGAGTGCTAGGGAAGAAGGAGGGCTCTGAAAAGTTTGGTTTGAAATGATTTGAACATCTATATATAGGCTGTAGTCATTCGGCCGAATGAGTGGCCGAAGCAGCTCATTCGGCGATTGACCAAGCTCGAATGAGCAGACATTCGAATGAGTCATTCGGCGAATGACTCATTCGGAACTCAGACATTCGCTATAACCTTCATTCGCCGAATGACTTCATTCTAGAGTCATTCGGCCGAATGAGAGTACTTCATACTCAAACAGTTTATAATCAAATCAAACAACTAGATAAACATTAATAGACAATAATCAATAGAAATAAACATTATGAAATAGATATAAAGACAACTTCCATTAATACTTTGAACATTTACATGATAAGAGTTACAAAACTGAACTAGGGACAATAAACATGCATCAACAATTACTTTCCTTGTATTATATGTCGATGAAATTCTACTATTTGGAAATGACATTCCAACCTTGGAAGGTGTAAAAACCTGGCTTGGAAGTTGTTTTTCCATTAAGGATCTTGGTGAAGCCGCCTATATTTTGGGAATAAAGATCTATAGGGATAGATCAAGGCGGTTGATAGGTTTAAACCAAAGTGCATACATTGACAAAGTCTTGAAAAGGTTCAAGATGGAAAATTCTAAGAAAGGTTTATGTCGCACCCCGAGAATTCCCCTCCCTTCCGGGGCGCGAGCGGCGGCAGATTGTCAGGATCGCAGTCTCCGGTCACACAACATGCGAGACCTATATGTCTGATTTCTTACGTACATCCAATAATTTGGATAAAACAGTTTAGTAATATCAGAGTTGCGGAAGTGAAGTATAAATTAACAAAACAGTTTAATCATTCATAGTTGCGGAAGCGTTAAATCAAAATGGTTTTCAAAGCGATACGTGACAATAGTTGCGGAAGCGATTTAAGCTGATTAACATTACATAACAACCAAATGGTAATAAATGTTTGATAAACTAAGACACTTAAATAGATGCATGCGACCCCGGCCTAGCATCCTATTCCTGGTGCGCGTGCCTTAGTTACCTGAGAAAACATGCGAGAAAAAGGTCAACACAATGGTTGGTGAGAGCACAGGTTTGTAATCAGCAGTAAACATCAAAATGTTTAAAGTAAATGTATGCAGGTCTATTTTTCAATACAATGCAATATCAATTGATAGCTAGTCAATATGTGTTATATCATATGCGGGTTCGCAACCGAAGCTAACATGCTGCCTCCCGCCATATCCATCCAAGCTATGGCAAATGTTGTTTGGTCAATTATGCACTGCTCCGACCTCCAGTCGGGGTGGCCATACGGCTCGCAACAGTGGGGCTTGTCAGGCCCAAATAGTACTATTCAGAATTACCACGCTGAGCGCAACGCGCTATTAACGGCTCGAGGTGTGTTTAATGAGGACTTATCAGTTTGTGGATGAATGCCACACATATGTATATACGATATTAGCATGTACAAAAATAACCAAAAGTGTGTAAGTTGTTCAAAAACAGTTGTATGCAATGTTTTCTCCCCCAAAGGTAGAAAATGTAAAAAGGGGCCGTGAACTCACCTTAGCGAGGTGAACAAATGTAAGCGTAAGCTCCTGTGTCGTCAGGTAGTCGGTCACCGGCTACCTATATCGTACACTATACGTGAGTTCGTGTATGTGATCGTGTTACGTGATCAATAACTCTCGGTTGATCATGTCTGTCTGTGTCGGTCTACATTGACCGTGTTTGACCGTGTGTGTCAACGACCCGTTGGTGAACCTTGTGTTGTTTGTGTATTGCGAAACATTCGTGTTGGTGCTCGTTGTGTGCAAAACGTGCAAGTCGTGTCTATGAACAACTTACCATTTATAGTAAGTTTCCATTTATAGCAAGTTCACAAGCATATTGATTTTAGAGTTCTAGCATGCTCATTAATCCTACGTGATCATGTTAACACATAGCACATCATCATACAAAGTCACATAAGTCGTTTACAACATGTTTGCACATAAAAGTTTCCTAAAATGGAAAGTTTCCATTTGTAGTATTCGTGACAACGGAAACCATCTAACTTAGTATCTAATCATCATACTACAACATAATAAGTCATCTAGCATGCTCGAATCACACATCAAGTTTACAAATCGGTTTTTGTAAAAATAAAGTTACTAAAAATAGTAACTTTGTGGTTTTTGCATCAAATGACCATCTTAATATTTCTAAACCAATATATTTTCATGTCACCAATCACCATAATAACCAATCTAACATCATTTAAACATGTCCACATGGTCCATAACATCATCTAGCAATATTTGGTCCATAAAAGTTACTATTAAGGGAAAGTCAATCAAAAATCACATTTCTCATCATTTTAATAACATCTAATCATGTAGATCATCACCAACAACAACTATAATCATACAACAACATCCAATATCATCTAAAATGCCCTAGATCATACATGCATGTCATGATTTCATCATTTCATGACGAAAACAAGTATTTTAAAGACACCTATCATCATAGATCATCACTAATCACCACCTAAGCACCATAGATCATTATTAAACACATTAAAACCAACAAACCTAGATCAAAATCTTAAGTGTGTACTCTATAGGTGCTTGCATGTAAGTAAATCACTCATCCATGACCAAATCATGCATTTTACATACACACATCCTAATGGATCGTCAAGATTCATCATAATATCACTCTAGATCATCAAATATCATGTAAACATCATCAAACCCAGATTATAAACTAAAGAAATTCGTGCATGCATAGCACTTGTGCTTGCATGTGTGATTTAACATATGTATGTGTGTGTATTAGTGATAATAAGCTACTAGGGGTGCAAGGCTACCTTCTAAAGCCTCCAAGAACGCAGGAATGATGATTGAACAGCTCTTAAATCCTCTGGAGCTGCTGGATTCGACAGAAATAGGAGGAAGATG
Organism: Mikania micrantha; assembly: GCA_009363875.1. Classification (NCBI taxonomy): domain Eukaryota; kingdom Viridiplantae; phylum Streptophyta; class Magnoliopsida; order Asterales; family Asteraceae; genus Mikania; species Mikania micrantha. Next base: position 32,436,668 of record CM018687.1, read on the forward strand.
ATGGTATTCGAGCTTCTAGATGGACTCCAAGCTTCACCCTCCAAGCTCTAAGCTTCCAAATGATCAACAATGTCTTCCTTGAGGTCTAATCAGTGATCTCCAGAGATATCAGTCGAGATGAGGCGTGCAAGAGTGTTTAAAATGATTAAGATAGGTGAAATGATGGATTTTGTGGTTTTTAAAAGATTTTTCTGCGATTTTCCTGCCAGGCGTATCGCCTAACGAGGATTGATGTAAGCCTGGCGTTACGCGCGAGACCACCGGTTGAGGCGCTCCCTTCTTCCATCCGCGCGGATCGCCAGACGTCGTGCCTCCGGGTCAGGCGTAGCGCCTGGCCCAAAAGTTAGGCCCACTAAGCCTATTTTGTTGTTCTGGGCTCGTTCTTGCCCGTTTCTCGACTGTAGAACATCGTTCGAGCGTCGTTTGGACTCTAATAGTCAATTACTAGCCATAATTGACTTGTGAAGTGTTTCGGTGTTTAAGTGTTGTGACGTTCACCAACGTTCGTGAGACTCGTGTGTGTTTCGGTAATTCCTCGAATTATCGATGATTGTTTGTGTTCGTGTCTAACGAAGTGTTTGCACGCTTGATTAATCCTAATCAACGTGTGATGCACAATTCAATAATTCCCCGAACTATTGTTTTGCGTAAGTGTTGTGTTTGCCACACTTGGTTTCCAAAACCAATGTGCAATGTACGATTCGATAGCTCCACGAACTATCGTTTCGCAGCAGTTTGTGTTCAACTCATCTAATCAATCATAATTAAATGAAATGCAACAAGTATGAATGTGAAATGTAAAGAATGTAAGAATCGCAATTCACCTGAAATTGCCGGGTGTCACATCATCCCCTTGTTGAAAGAAATTTCGTCCCGAAATTTGGTTGTTGTTGGTAGTGTTCGAGAAACAAGAGTGTTTGAGAAAATAAAAATTTTCTAGTTGTCACATCATCCCCTTGTTGAAAGGAATTTCGTCCCAAAATTTATTCGTTGTTGTCGACGTTCGACGTTGTCTGTTTGAAGAGATGGGGATATTTGCGCATCATCTGATCTTCACGTTCCCACGTGAATTCAGGTCCGCGTTTCGAGTTCCATCGAACTTTGACAATGGGTATCTTGCTCTGTTTGAGTTGTTTGACCTCACGGTCCATGATTTCTACCGGCTCTTCCACGAACCGTAGCTGTTCATCCACCTGGATCTCATCCAGTGGAACTATAAGTGTTTCATCTGATAAGCACTTTTTCAGGTTCGAGACATGAAATACGTTGTGCACTCCGTCGAGTTCGGTTGGCAAGTTGAGTTGGTATGCCACTGGACCAATCCTTTTTAGGATCTCGAAAGGTCCAATGTACCGTGGGTTCAGTTTTCCTCGTTTACCAAAACGAATGACGCCTTTCCATGGCGAAACTTTCAGAAGAACTTTATCTCCTACCTGAAATTCCAGAGGTTTTCGGCGTTTGTCGGCATAGCTCTTTTGACGATCACGAGCTGCTGCCATGCGGTTTCTGATTTGCACGATTTTCTCCGTCGTTTCGTGTACAAGTTCAGGGCCAGTGAGCTGACTGTCGCCCACTTCCGCCCAACAGATAGGTGATCGGCATTTCCTGCCATAGAGTGCCTCAAAAGGCGCTGCTTTGATGCTTGTGTGGTAGCTGTTGTTGTAGGAAAACTCCACCAATGGTAGGTGAGTTTCCCAACTATTTCCAAAGTCCACTACGCACGCTCGTAGCATATCCTCAAGAGTTTGTATCGTACGTTCACTCTGGCCATCAGTTTGTGGGTGGTATGATGTACTCATATCCAACCGCGTGCCAAGTGACTTTTGCAATGATTTCCAGAAGTTAGAAGTGAATCTGGCGTCTCGATCTGAAATGATGGAGATTGGCACTCCATGTCGTGAGACAACTTCTTTGACATAGATTCTGGCTAGTTTTTCCATCTTGTCGTTCTCCTTGATCGCGAGGAAATGTGCTGACTTAGTTAGTCGGTCCACAATCACCCATATTGTGTCACACCCACTTGGGGTACGGGGTAATTTGGTGATGAAATCCATGGATATTTGTTCCCATTTCCACTTGGGGATCTCAGGTTGTGTGAGTAATCCAGATGGTTTCTGGTACTCGATCTTGACTTTCGCACACGTCAAGCATTTGCCCACGTAGGTGGCAATGTCGGCTTTCATATGTGGCCACCAGTAAAGTATCTTCAGATCATGATACATTTTATCAGATCCAGGGTGAATGGAATATCGGGATTTGTGAGCCTCGTCCATCACAAGGTCTCGTAGGTTCCCATGATGCGGAACCCAGATGCGTTCCATGAAATACTGTAAGCCATCGGCTTTTTCCGTAAGTTGTTGCTCCATTCCCCTCAGTGATTCAGCCGCTAAGTTTTCAGGTCTAAGTGCCTCCACTTGGGCATTACGTATCTGCTCAGGGAGGTTGGGAAGAATGGTGAGTTGTAAAGCTCTTACCCTCTTGGGTTTCGGTGTATTCTTCCGACTTAGGGCATCGGCCACTACATTGGCCTTCCCCGGGTGATACTTGATGGCACACTTATAGTCGTTTAGGAGTTCGAGCCAGCGACGCTGTCGCATGTTCAGTTCCTTCTGCTCGAATATGTGTTGGAGACTCTTGTGATCAGTATATATCGTACACTTGGTACCATACAGGTAGTGTCTCCAGATCTTAAGTGCAAATACCACGGCTCCAAGTTCTAAGTCGTGGGTTGTGTAGTTCTTCTCGTGTACCTTCAGTTGTCGAGAAGCATATGCGATCACCTTCTCTCGCTGCATCAGCACGCATCCGAGCCCTTGTATCGAGGCATCGCAATATACTACAAAGTCTTCCGTCCCATCGGGAAGGGATAGGATAGGTGCACTACAGAGCTTCTGCTTGAGAAGTTGGAATGCAGCTTCTTGTCTTTCAGTCCAGAGGTATTTCTTGTCCTTGTGGGTTAAGGCTGTGAGTGGTTGGGCTATCTTTGAAAATCCTTCAATAAATCGCCGATAATAGCCTGCCAAGCCTAGGAATTGTCGCACCTCAGTTAGGGTCTTTGGTGCTTCCCAGTTCTTGATTGCCTCTATCTTAGACTTATCCACATGAATCCCTTGTTCATTAACAACATGTCCCAAGAATTGGACTTCTCGGATCCAGAAGTCGCATTTTGAGAGTTTAGCGTACAGCTTCTCTTTTCGTAGCAGTTCAAGAGTCAATTGAAGATGCTCTTTGTGTTCCTCCTGGGTTTTGGAATAAATGAGAATATCATCTATGAAGACAATGACGAACTTGTCGAGGTATGGTTTGCACACTCTATTCATGAGATCCATGAATACTGCAGGTGCGTTTGTCAGCCCAAACGGCATGACCAGAAACTCGTAATGACCATACCGAGTGCGAAAAGCAGTCTTAGGGATATCCTCTTCCTGAATCCTTAGCTGATGATACCCAGATCGCAGATCGATCTTGGAGTAGTAACTCGATCCTTGTAGTTGATCGAACAGATCGTCGATCCGAGGTAAGGGGTATCGGTTCTTGATTGTTACTTTGTTTAACTCCCGGTAGTCGATGCACATACGAAACGTGCCATCCTTTTTCTTCACGAATAAGACCGGAGCTCCCCAAGGTGAGAAGCTTGGTCTAATGAAATCCTTGTCCAACAGCTCATGCAGTTGATTGGACAGTTCCTGCATCTCCGAAGGTGCAAGTCGATATGGTGCTCGTGCGATAGGTGCTGCTCCCGGCACAAGGTCTATGCGGAACTCCACTTGTCGAGGTGGTGGAAGTCCTGGTAGATCCTCCGGGAAAACGTCGGGATATTCGCATACGACTGGGATGTCTTCTATCCTTTTCTCCTCTTCAGTCTTGTCGGTGATAAGCGCCAATATGGCAGTGTATCCCTTTCGTAAGCATTTGTGAGCTTTCATGCACGAGATGATGTTCAGAGGAGTGTCACTCCTTTCGCCCTTGATGTCTAGAGTTTCTCCGCTAGGGAGAGGTATGCGCACAACCTTTTCGTGGCAAATGATTTCAGCCTGGTTTTTAGACAACCAATCCATGCCCACTATGACATCAAAACTGCCTAGTGTAACCGGCATGAGGTCAATCTTAAATTTATGGCCTGCTAGCTCTAAAGTGCATTCTCTCAGAATGTGCTTAGTTACAATCAATTTACCATCAGCTAGCTCTACTGTATATTCAACTTCTAAGGGTGTTGGGGTTATGGCAAGTATCTCACTAAAGTCCTTAGATATAAAGCTTTTCTCAGCTCCAGTATCAAACAATACAGTAGCATAATTATCGTTTAAGAGATACGTACCGGTTGCAAGGTTGGGATCCCTCCTGGCCTCCTTGGCCCCAATCACGAAGGCTCGTCCCCTCGCTCCACTGTTCCCGTTGTTGTTCGGTTGGTTGTTGTTCTTTTTCAGGTGCGGGCAATCCTTCTTGAAGTGCCCTGGTTTCCCACATTCGAAGCAACCCTTCGGTGCTTCAAGTTGTTGCTGTTGTTGTGGCTGCTGCGGGGTTTTTGTCATTAGTTCACCCCTGCAGTCTTTGGCTGCATGTCCCCCTTTTCCGCAGCGCTGACATTGGAAGCGGCCACATTGACCCGGTGCATGATGGAAGTTGCACTTGTGGCATTTGGGGTGTTTTCCAGCATAACCTCCTTGATTCTGGGTTGTTGGAATGGGTGGGGCATAAGCTTGGGTTGATCCAAACTTACGCTGTTGTGGTGGTGGTTGGAGTGTGGTTGGTTTGTTCAGGGTGTCATCCCATTTTCGTTTGCCCTTGTCGTTGGTTGTGGTCACAGCACCAGGGGGTGGCAAGAGTCCTTGTGCAACTGCCGAATCAGTGAGCTTGTGAGTCAGTCGCACAGCTTGTTGCATGGTGATGGGGTCAGCAGAGAGCACCATGCCCTGAATTTGAGGTGGCAGTCCATCAATGTACTTCTCTATATGTTTGAAGGGTGGGGTTGCCATTTCCGGGCACAGATTTGCTAACTCATAAGATCGAGCGGTGTAAGCCTCGACCTCGGAACCAATCATCTTATGGTTCCAGAATTCTGTTTCCAGTTTCTGCACTTCGCCGCGAGGACAGTATTCGCGGTTCAACATCCTCGTAAAGTCATCCCAAGGTAGGGCGTTGGCTGCATCGAGCCCTTGATTCTGGACATTGGCATTCCACCAAGTGAGGGCAGCTCCCTCGAATGTCCCTGCAGCGAACTTGACCCTGTCCTCGTTCCTGCAGTTGCCCATGGCAAAGGCCGATTCCGCCTTCTCGATCCAGCGTAATAGTCCAACGGCTCCCTCAGTGCCGCTAAACGAGTGAGTTTTGTAGTCCAGAAACATCTTGAACGTACAGAGAGGTGGGTTAGGATTTGCTCCTGAAATATGTAAAGTGTAGAATTGAGTTAGGCGTCAGGTAGACGTGTCGAGTTTGAAACAAGTGTTTGTAGTGCAAGGTGAATATGGACATATTTGTCACCTTGGTTCAGTGGGTTTTGATTACGGGCAGCTTCCCGTGCAGCAAGTACCTCCTCAACTCGCTCGTTGATGAGTGTATTCAGTTCAGCTTGGGTCAGGTTGATGTTTCCGCGTCCGCCTGCATTCCTGCGTCCTCGTCTTGCCATGTCATAGCGAGAATAAGTGTTAGTGTTTGTCTAATGACTAATGTAGTGTGTGCAGTAGGTCTAAAGTCATGTAGAGCTAGCTCTCCCCATCACGGGTAGTCATGATGAACGTAATGCATAAAAGATGTGGCATGTGTGCAAGCATCATAATACTAAGCACTAAGTGTTGTGTGGAGACTAGTGGTTATAGACTAAGTTCACTAAATGCAAACCTAATTCGCAATAACCGGAGTCTCTGATACCAATCTGTCGCACCCCGAGAATTCCCGTCCCTTCCGGGGCGCGAGCGGCGGCAGATTGTCAGGATCGCAGTCTCCGGTCACACAACATGCGAGACCTATATGTCTGATTTCTTACGTGCATCCAATAATTTGGATAAAACAGTTTAGTAATATCAGAGTTGCGGAAGTGAAGTATAAATTAACAAAACAGTTTAATCATTCATAGTTGCGGAAGCGTTAAATCAAAATGGTTTTCAAAGCGATACGTGACAATAGTTGCGGAAGCGATTTAAGCTGATTAACATTACATAACAACCAAATGGTAATAAATGTTTGATAAACTAAGACACTTAAATAGATGCATGCGACCCCGGCCTAGCATCCTATTCCTGGTGCGCATGCCTTAGTTACCTGAGAAAACATGCGAGAAAAAGGTCAACACAATGGTTGGTGAGAGCACATGTTTGTAATCAGCAGTAAACATCAAAATGTTTAAAGTAAATGTATGCAGGTCTATTTTTCAATACAATGCAATATCAATTGATAGCTAGTCAATATGTGTTATATCATATGCGGGTTCGCAACCGAAGCTAACATGCTGCCTCCCGCCATATCCATCCAAGCTATGGCAAATGTTGTTTGGTCAATTATGCACTGCTCCGACCTCCAGTCGGGGTGGCCATACGGCTCGCAACAGTGGGGCTTGTCAGGCCCAAATAGTACTATTCAGAATTACCACGCTGAGCGCAACGCGCTATTAACGGCTCGAGGTGTGTTTAATGAGGACTTATCAGTTTGTGGATGAATGCCACACATATGTATATACGATATTAGCATGTACAAAAATAACCAAAAGTGTGTAAGTTGTTCAAAAACAGTTGTATGCAATGTTTTCTCCCCCAAAGGTAGAAAATGTAAAAAGGGGCCGTGAACTCACCTTAGCGAGGTGAACAAATGTAAGCGTAAGCTCCTGTGTCGTCAGGTAGTCGGTCACCGGCTACCTATATCGTACACTATACGTGAGTTCGTGTATGTGATCGTGTTACGTGATCAATAACTCTCGGTTGATCATGTCTGTCTGTGTCGGTCTACATTGACCGTGTTTGACCGTGTGTGTCAACGACCCGTTGGTGAACCTTGTGTTGTTTGTGTATTGCGAAACATTCGTGTTGGTGCTCGTTGTGTGCAAAACGCGCAAGTCGTGTCTATGGACAACTTACCATTTATAGTAAGTTTCCATTTATAGCAAGTTCACAAGCATATTGATTTTAGAGTTCTAGCATGCTCATTAATCCTACGTGATCATGTTAACACATAGCACATCATCATACAAAGTCACATAAGTCGTTTACAACATGTTTGCACATAAAAGTTTCCTAAAATGGAAAGTTTCCATTTGTAGTATTCGTGACAACGGAAACCATCTAACTTAGTATCTAATCATCATACTACAACATAATAAGTCATCTAGCATGCTCGAATCACACATCAAGTTTACAAATCGGTTTTTGTAAAAATAAAGTTACTAAAAATAGTAACTTTGTGGTTTCTGCATCAAATGACCATCTTAATATTTCTAAACCAATTTTCATGTCACCAATCACCATAATAACCAATCTAACATCATTTAAACATGTCCACATGGTCCATAACATCATCTAGCAATATTTGGTCCATAAAAGTTACTATTAATGGAAAGTCAATCAAAAATCACATTTCTCATCATTTTAATAACATCTAATCATGTAGATCATCACCAACAACAACTATAATCATACAACAACATCCAATATCATCTAAAATGCCCTAGATCATACATGCATGTCATGATTTCATCATTTCATGACGAAAACAAGTATTTTAAAGACACCCATCATCATAGATCATCACTAATCACCACCTAAGCACCATAGATCATTATTAAACACATTAAAACCAACAAACCTAGATCAAAATCTTAAGTGTGTACTCTATAGGTGCTTGCATGTAAGTAAATCACTCATCCATGACCAAATCATGCATTTTACATACACACATCCTCATGGATCGTCAAGATTCATCATAATATCACTCTAGATCATCAAATATCATGTAAACATCATCAAACCCAGATTATAAACTAAAGAAATTCGTGCATGCATAGCACTTGTGCTTGCATGTGTGATTTAACATATGTATGTGTGTGTATTAGTGATAATAAGCTACTAGGGGTGCAAGGCTACCTTCTAAAGCCTCCAAGAACGCAGGAATGATGATTGAACAGCTCTTAAATCCTCTGGAGCTGCTGGATTCGACAGAAATAGGAGGAAGATGATGGTATTCGAGCTTCTAGATGGACTCCAAGCTTCACCCTCCAAGCTCTAAGCTTCCAAATGATCAACAATGGCTTCCTTGAGGTCTAATCAGTGATCTCCAGAGATATCAGTCGAGATGAGGCGTGCAAGAGTGTTTAAAATGATTAAGATAGGTGAAATGATGGATTTTGTGGTTTTTAAAAGATTTTTCTGCGATTTTCCTGCCAGGCGTATCGCCTAACGAGGATTGATGTAAGCCTGGCGTTACGCGCGAGACCACCGGTTGAGGCGCTCCCTTCTTCCATCCGCGCGGATCGCCAGACGTCGTGCCTCCGGGTCAGGCGTAGCGCCTGGCCCAAAAGTTAGGCCCACTAAGCCTATTTTGTTGTTCTGGGCTCGTTCTTGCCCGTTTCTCGAGTGTAGAACATCGTTCGAGCGTCGTTTGGACTCTAATAGTCAATTACTAGCCATAATTGACTTGTGAAGTGTTTCGGTGTTTAAGTGTTGTGACGTTCACCAACGTTCGTGAGACTCGTGTGTGTTTCGGTAATTCCTCGAATTATCGATGATTGTTTGTGTTCGTGTCTAACGAAGTGTTTGCACGCTTGATTAATCCTAATCAACGTGTGATGCACAATTCAATAATTCCCCGAACTATTGTTTTGCGTAAGTGTTGTGTTTGCCACACTTGGTTTCCAAAACCAATGTGCAATGTACGATTCGATAGCTCCACGAACTATCGTTTCGCAGCAGTTTGTGTTCAACTCATCTAATCAATCATAATTAAATGAAATGCAACAAGTATGAATCTGAAATGTAAAGAATGTAAGAATCGCAATTCACCTGAAATTGCCGGGTGTCACAGTTTAGTACCTATTCAAAAGGGGACTATATTGAGCACGTCTCAATGCCCTAGTTCAAAGGTTGAGCAAGAAAGAATGAATGGAGTCCTGTATGCATCTGCTATAGGATCCATCATGTATGCAATGATATGTACAAGGCTGGACGTGTCATGTGCTCTAAGCATGACAAGTAGATATCAACAGAATCCTGGTAATAGTCATTGGATGGCTGTTAAAAGTATTTTGAAATACCTTAGAAACACTAAGGATATGTTCTTAATATATGGATCTGGTGAGGAGGAACTCGTTGTAAAGGGTTACACGGATGCGAGTTTCCAAACTGATCGAGATGATTCACGATCACAGTCGGGATATGTCTTCATTATGAATGGAGGAGCGGTCTCTTGGAAGAGCTCAAAGCAAGATGTAGTGGCACTATCTACAACAGAATCAGAATACATCGCCGCTTCATTGGCAGCTCAAGAAGCTGCATGGCTAAGGAAGTTCATTGCCGATCTAGGGGTTGTTGCTACCATTCAAGACCCCCTAGAGATCTTTTGTGATAACGAGGGGGCCATTGCTCAAATCAAGGAACCTCGTGCTCCTCAAAAGACTCGGCACATAGAACGGAGGTTCAACTACATAAGGGATGAAGTTGAAAAGGGAAAGATATGTATTCGCAAAGTTCACACCGATCAAAACATTGCGGATCCATTCACGAAGCTCCTTGAAAGGACAAAGCATGAAAGTCATGCTTGTTCCTTATATTTGGATATCGGAACTTATGTAATTTGACTTGATTATATGGTTATAATTTTCATTTACTGTTCCATTTTAGCATGTTTAAATCCATGAATAAATGAGTTATTCTAAACGTCCGTAGTCGGTCATATTTGTGGGAACAACTATGAATGTAAGACTATTATAAACTTGGATTGGTTGATATTCACAAGGTATGAATATAGAGCAAGAGGTTGCTGCCAAGGTTCATTGATATCTATGGGATATAGATATAGGACTGGCCCGCTCTCAAATATTTCTTCATGGAATCTTTGTGATTAGTCATAAGAAATATTGAGTAAAGGCGAATATGATTATGTCCTCAGACCTGAGATACATATTGGGTCTTGATATTCACCAAGTATTGTACTTTGACTTAGTACTTTGCTGTTCTGAAACATGGCAGTACATAAGGCTGGGTTCAGGTATGATACAAGGTGATTGTGAGAGACGTATGTAGTCAAGATGGAATTTGTTCCTCTTATTCGTTGAGAGTAAGATGTCTAAGGCCTGTTTAAGTTAAATCATCGGAGAATGACAACTCTATGTCTCCAGGATTTAACATGACATCAGCAACAAAAGGATAAATGATTGATTCACCTAAATCATATTCAAGTAAGGTACTTGAAGAGGATGATGTTATTGAATGGCACTTAGTCATATACATTAGGAGTAGCAAACCGTTGCTAGGCGTTATTTGCTGCTTGCATCAATCTTCTATGAATCTTGTGCAAGTGGGAGATTGTAGGAATCGGTCTGCCCAAGATACATATTAAATTGATGTGGCTAGTGTGATATGATCCAAGTCGGGTCATACCCAATAACAAGCTAGACAAACACCTGCAATATTTATTTATTGATTTGATCAGTTAAATAAAAACAACACTAAGAACATTTAGAAAAATGGTTTTCTAAATAAGATGCACTTAAGAAATTAATAAATAACATGGGTTTATTTATTTTGAGAGATAATTTTATAATTGTTATTTAATGGTTAAGTAACATTTATAAAAATGTAACATTACTTGTAATGTATTACAAATTAATTAAATTGGTTTTAATTAGTGTCATGTTAAAGTTAGTTGTAAATACAATATAATTTTGTAAGTGTTACAAATTTATTTTGGGTATTAATTTAAAACAAATGGGTTGGAAATTATGGCAAGCAAGCCCTTCCATTGGGGCAGAAATTTCAGCTTTTAGGGGCTGCCATAAACCCCTCCAAATAGATTAAAATGATGCTTATATACACATACAAGTAAGCTACATGCAAGACTACCTTTATCTCTCAAACTCAAGAGCATTTCTCTCTCTCTTTTTCCCTTGTTTATTTTCGGCAAAGACAGCAACAAAAGGGGAGATTTCAGCAACTTAAAAGAGGTTTTAAAAGCTGAAATTTGTGTTGTTGAATCCTAGCATTCAAGGGTGGTTGTTGGAGGCTTTGGGTATACAAGCTTGAGGTTTTCTTGGTTGAAGACTTAGCATTCAAATCATCATCTTTACCTTCATTCTTCACGAGTTCTAAGAGGTAATTAATGGTGTTCTTGAATGTTTTTGATAGTATGTTCTTCCATATAAAGATCCATGTTTGTGGGTTTTGTTTTAATCTAATGTATTTGATGCATAAACTAACTAATCTCAAAATGGTTTTTGATTATAACTCCGCTGCGTTTTTAACATATTAATGGTTAATATGACTTTGATAAAAATCTACAAAACTCAACACGCAAACACATCGAAATAGGGTTGCAACCCCGACATTCAGGAATCTAATGATTTGAAAAGGGATATTAACTTACGTAATCATGTCGTTCCAGTTAAAGCACACAAACACTTTGTAATTGTATTGCAAACCCCTGGTTTTTGATTTCTAATGATTTGAGAACAGTTGAAGAACTCACCTAAGCATACAATTGCAATTTAAGGTCGTAATCTCTTTTTAATTGTGTGGCACCTGGAGCTTTAAAAATACAAATATTTAAATAAGGTTAAGGTCTCATCTAATCATATGATGGTAATCACGCACGTAAAGAATTTTTAATTGTATTGCGAACCCCGTGTTTTCGAAATTCAAGGACTTGATGGGGGTTGTCAACACACTTAGGCATGTTGTTAAAGTTTAAACGCGTAAACCCTTTGTAATTATACGGCAAACCGCAAGTTATGGAAATCCTAGTATTCAAAAATGAGTAACGAGCTTACTTAGGCATAACATGGTAACTGTAGCATGTAAAGACTTCGCAATTATATTGAAAACAAAATGTTTTCGAAGTGCAAAGATTTGAAAACGGGGTTATAAACTCACTGAAGCATATCCTTGTAATTTAAACACGTAAACACTTTGTAATTGAATTGCAAACACCGAGTTTTAGATAAACAAAGAGTTAAAATGTGGATATGAAATTACAAAAGCATGTTCTTGTAATTGAAGAACACAAACACTTTGAAATTAGGTTGCAAACCCCGACATTCAGGTATCAAATGATTTAAAAAGGGATATTGACATACGTACTCATGTCGTTCCAATTAAAGCTCGCAAACATTTTCTAACTTTATTGCAAACCCCGGTCTTGAATTCTATTAATTTGAGAACTTTTGAAGAGTTACCTAAGAATATGATTGCAATTTAAGGTCGTAAACTCTTTGTAATTATATTGCGTCGGGAGCTTTAAACATAAAAATATTTAAATGGGGATAAGGACTCACCTAAAAGAAGGAAGAGATCTTTGGAATGTGGGTATACGATGGAAATCGATGCCCGTAAACACTTGTAACTGCATTGTAAACCCCGTGTTTTCGAAATTCAAGTACTTGAAGAGGGGTTGTCAACACACTTAGGCATATTAGTGTAGTTTAAAAGCATAAACCCAATTTAATTGTACGGAAAACCGCGAGTTTTGAAAATCCAAGGATTCGAAGGTGAGTTACGAGCTTACTTAGGCATAACATGATAACTGAAGCACGTAAAGACTTTGTGATTACGCTGAAAACACCATGTTTTAGAAGTCCAAAGATTTGAAAATGGGGTTATAAACTTAATTAAGAATGTCCTTGTAGTTTAAACACGTATACACTTTGAAATTGAATTGCAAACACCGAGTTTTAAAAATACAAAGAGTTGAAATGGGGTTATGAAACTACATAAGCATATCGTGGTAAGTGAAGCACGCAAACACATCGAAATAGGGTTGCAAACCCCGACATTCAGGAATCTAATGATTTGAAAAGGGATACAAACTTACGTAATCATGTCGTTCCGGTTAAAGCACACAAACACCTTGTAATTGTATTGCAAACCCCTAGTTTTTTGATTTCTAATGATTTGAGAACAGTTGAAGAACTCACCTAAGCATACAATTGCAATTTAAGGTCGTAATCTCTTTTTAATTGTGTGGCACCTGGAGCTTTGAAAATACAAATATTTAAAAAAGGTTAAGGTCTCATCTAATCATATGATGGTAATCACGCACGTAAAGAATTTTTAACTGTATTGCGAACCCCGTGTTTCCGAAATTCAAGGACTTGATGGGGGTTGTCAACACACTTAGGCGTGTTGTTAAAGTTTAAACGCGTAAACCCTTTGTAATTATACGGCAAACCGCAAGTTATGGAAATCCTAGTATTCAAAAATGAGTAACGAGCTTACTTAGGCATAACATTGTAACTGTAGCATGTAAAGACTTCGCAATTATATTGAAAACAAAATGTTTTCGAAGTGCAATGATTTGAAAACGGGGTTATAAACTCACTGAAGCATATCCTTGTAATTTAAACACGTAACCACTTTGTAATTGAATTGCAAACACCGAGTTTTAGATAAACAAAGAGAATTGAAATGTGGATATGAAATTACAAAAGCATGTTCTTGTAATTGAAGAACACAAACACTTTGAAATTAGGTTGCAAACCCCGACATTCAGGTATCAAATGATTTAAAAAGGGATATTAACATACGTACTCATGTCGTTCCAATTAAAGCACGCAAACATTTTCTAACTGTATTGCGAACCCACGGTTTTGAATTCTATTGATTTGAGAACTTTTGTAGAGTTACCTAAGAATATGATTGCAATTTAAGGTCGTAAACTCTTTGTAATTATATTGCGTCGGGAGCTTTAAACATAAAAATATTTAAATGGGGATAAGGACTCACCTAAAAGAAGGAAGAGATCTTTGGAATGTGGGTATACGATGGAAATTGATGCCCGTAAACACTTGTAACTGTATTGTAAACCCCGTGTTTTCGAAATTCAAGTACCTGAAGAGGGGTTGTCAACACACTTAGGCATATTAGTGTAGTTTAAACGCGTAAACCCAATGTAATTGTACGGAAAACCGCGAGTTTTGGAAATCCAAGGATTTGAAGATGAGTTACGAGCTTACTTAGGCATAACATGGTAACTGAAGCACGTAAAGACTTTGTAATGGCGCTGAAAACACCATGTTTTAGAAGTCCAAAGATTTGAAAAAGGGGTTATAAACTTAATTAAGAATGTCCTTGTAGTTTAAACACGTATACACTTTGTAATTGAATTGCAAACACAGAGTTTTAAAAAGACAAAGAGTTGAAATGGGGTTATGAAATTACATAAGCATATCGGGGTAAGTGAAGCACGCAAACACATCGAAATAGGGTTGCAAACCCCGATATTCAGGAATCTAATGATTTGAAAAGGGATATTAACTTACGTAATCATGTCGTTCCAGTTAAAGCACACAAACACTTTGTAATTGTATTGCAAACCCCTGGTTTTTGATTTCTAATGATTTGAGAACAGTTGAAGAACTCACCTAAGCATACAATTGCAATTTAATGTCGTAATCTCTTTTTAATTGTGTGGCACCTGGAGCTTTAAAAATACAAATATTTAAATAAGGTTAAGGTCTCATCTAATCATATGATGGTAATCACGCACGTAAAGAATTTTTAATTGTATTGCGAACCCCGTGTTTTCGAAATTCAAGGACTTGATGGGGGTTGTCAACACACTTAGGCATGTTGTTAAAGTTTAAACGCGTAAACCCTTTGTAATTATACGGCAAACCGCAAGTTATGGAAATCCTAGTATTCAAAAATGAGTAACGAGCTTACTTAGGCATAACATTGTAACTGTAGCATGTAAAGACTTCGCAATTATATTGAAAACAAAATGTTTTCGAAGTGCAAAGATTTGAAAACGGGGTTATAAACTCACTGAAGCATATCCTTGTAATTTAAACACGTAAACACTTTGTAATTGAATTGCAAACACCGAGTTTTAGATAAACAAAGAGTTAAAATGTGGATATAAAATTACAAAAGCATGTTCTTGTAATTGAAGAACACAAACACTTTGAAATTAGGTTGCAAACCCCGACATTCAGGTATCAAATGATTTAAAAAGGGATATTGACATACGTACTTATGTCGTTCCAATTAAAGCTCGCAAACATTTTCTAACTTTATTGCAAACCCCCGGTTTTGAATTCTATTAATTTGAGAACTTTTGAAGAGTTACCTAAGAATACGATTGCAATTTAAGGTCGTAAACTCTTTGTAATTATGTTGCATCGGGAGCTTTAAACATAAAAATATTTAAATGGGGTTAAGGACTCACCTAAAAGAAGGGAGAGATCTTTGAAATGTGGGTATACGATGGAAATTGATGCCCGTAAACACTTGTAACGGTACTGTAAACCCCGTGTTTTCGAAATTCAAGTACTTGAAGAGGGGTTGTCAACATACTTAGGCATATTAGTGTAGTTTAAACGCGTAAACCCAATTTAATTGTACGGAAAACCGCGAGTTTTGAAAATCCAAGGATTCGAAGGTGAGTTACGAGCTTACTTAGGCATAACATGATAACTGAAGCACGTAAAGACTTTGTGATTATGCTGAAAACGCCATGTTTTAGAAGTCCAAAGATTTGAAAAAGGGGTTATAAACTTAATTAAGAATGTCCTTGTAGTTTAAACACGTATACACTTTGTAATTGAATTGCAAACACAGAGTTTTAAAAAGACAAAGAGTTGAAATGGGGTTATGAAATTACATAAGCATATCGGGGTAAGTGAAGCACGCAAACACATCGAAATAGGGTTGCAAACCCCGACATTCAGGAATCTAATGATTTGAAAAGGGATATTAACTTACGTAATCATGTCGTTCCAGTTAAAGCACACAAACACTTTGTAATTGTATTGCAAACCCCTGGTTTTTGATTTCTAATGATTTGAGAACAGTTGAAGAACTCACCTAAGCATACAATTGCAATTTAAGGTCGTAATCTCTTTTTAATTGTGTGGCACCTGGAGCTTTAAAAATACAAATATTTAAATAAGGTTAAGGTCTCATCTAATCATATGATGGTAATCACGCACGTAAAGAATTTTTAATTGTATAGCGAACCCCGTGTTTTCGAAATTCAAGGACTTGATGGGGGTTGTCAACACACTTAGGCATTGTTAAAGTTTAAATGCGTAAACACTTTGTAATTATACGGCAAACCGCAAATTATGGAAATCCTAGTATTCAAAAATGAGTAACGAGCTTACTTTGGCATAACATTGTAACTGAGGCATGTAAAGACTTTGCAATTATATTGAAAACAAAATGTTTTCGAAGTGCAAAGATTTGAAAACGGGGTTATAAACTCACTGAAGCATATCCTTGTAATTTAAACACGTAAACACTTTGTAATTGAATTGCAAACACCGAGTTTTAGATAAACAAAGAGTTAAAATGTGGATATGAAATTACAAAAGCATGTCCTTGTAATTGAAGAACACAAACACTTTGAAATTAGGTTGCAAACCCCGACATTCAGGTATCAAATGATTTAAAAAGGGATATTAACATACGTACTCATGTCGTTCCAATTAAAGCACGCAAACATTTTCTAACTGTATTGCGAACCCGCGGTTTTGAATTCTATTGATTTGAGAACTTTTGAAGAGTTACCTAAGAATATGATTGCAATTTAAGGTCGTAAACTCTTTGTAATTATGTTGCATCGGGAGCTTTAAAAATAAAAATATTTAAATGGGGTTAAGGACTCACCTAAGAGAAGGAAGAGATCTTTCGAATGTGGGTATACGATGAAATTGATGCCCGTAAACACTAGTAACTCTATTGCAAACCCCGTGTTTTCGAAATTCAAGTACTTGAAGAGGGGTTGTCAACACACTTAGGCATATTAGTGTAGTTTAAACGCGTAAACCCAATTTAATTGTACGGAAAACCACGAGTTTTGAAAATCCAAGGATTCGAAGGTGAGTTACGAGCTTACTTAGGCATAACATGATAACTGAAGCACGTAAAGACTTTGTGATTACGCTGAAAACACCATGTTTTAGAAGTCCAAAGATTTGAAAATGGGGTTATAAACTTAATTAAGAATGTCCTTGTAGTTTAAACACGTATACACTTTGAAATTGAATTGCAAACACCGAGTTTTAAAAATACAAAGAGTTGAAATGGGGTTATGAAATTACATAAGCATATCGTGGTAAGTGAAGCACGCAAACACATCGAAATAGGGTTGCAAACCCCGACATTCAGGAATCTAATGATTTGAAAAGGGATACAAACTTACGTAATCATGTCGTTCCGGTTAAAGCACACAAACACCTTGTAATTGTATTGCAAACCCCTAGTTTTTGATTTCTAATGATTTGAGAACAGTTGAAGAGCTCACCTATGCATACAATTGCAATTTAAGGTCGTATTCTCTTTTTAATTGTGTGGCACCTGGAGCTTTAAAAATACAAATATTTAAATAAGGTTAAGGTCTCATCTAATCATATGATGGTAATCACGCATGTAAAGAATTTTTAATTGTATTGTGAACCCCGTGTTTTCGAAATTCAAGGACTTGATGGGGGTTGTCAACACACTTAGGCATGTTGTTAAAGTTTAAACGTGTAAACCCTTTGTAATTATACGGCAAACACCGCAAGTTATGGAAATCCTAGTATTCAAAAATGAGTAACGAGCTTACTTAGGCATAACATTGTAACTGTAGCATGTAAAGACTTCGCAATTATATTGAAAACAAAATGTTTTCGAAGTGCAATGATTTGAAAACGGGGTTATAAACTCACTGAAGCATATCCTTGTAATTTAAACACGTAACCACTTTGTAATTGAATTGCAAACACCGAGTTTTAGATAAACAAAGAGAATTGAAATGTGGATATGAAATTACAAAAGCATGTCCTTGTAATTGAAGAACACAAACACTTTGAAATTAGGTTGCAAACCCCGACATTCAGGTATCAAATGATTTAAAAAGGGATATTAACATACGTACTCATGTCGTTCCAATTAAAGCACGCAAACATTTTCTAACTGTATTGCGAACCCACGGTTTTGAATTCTATTGATTTGAGAACTTTTGAAGAGTTACCTAAGAATATGATTGCAATTTAAGGTCGTAAACTCTTTGTAATTATATTGCGTCGGGAGCTTTAAACATAAAAATATTTAAATGGGGATAAGGACTCACCTAAAAGAAGGAAGAGATCTTTGGAATGTGGGTATACGATGGAAATTGATGCCCGTAAACACTTGTAACTGTATTGTAAACCCCGTGTTTTCGAAATTCAAGTACCTGAAGAGGGGTTGTCAACACACTTAGGCATATTAGTGTAGTTTAAACGCGTAAACCCAATGTAATTGTACGGAAAACCGCGAGTTTTGGAAATCCAAGGATTTGAAGATGAGTTACGAGCTTACTTAGGCATAACATGGTAACTGAAGCACGTAAAGACTTTGTAATGGCGCTGAAAACACCATGTTTTTGAAGTCCAAAGATTTGAAAAAGGGGTTATAAACTTAATTAAGAATGTCCTTGTAGTTTAAACACGTATACACTTTGTAATTGAATTGCAAACACAGAGTTTTAAAAAGACAAAGAGTTGAAATGGGGTTATGAAATTACATAAGCATATCGGGGTAAGTGAAGCACGCAAACACATCGAAATAGGGTTGCAAACCCCGATATTCAGGAATCTAATGATTTGAAAAGGGATATTAACTTACGTAATCATGTCGTTCCAGTTAAAGCACACAAACACTTTGTAATTGTATTGCAAACCCCTGGTTTTTGATTTCTAATGATTTGAGAACAGTTGAAGAACTCACCTAAGCATACAATTGCAATTTAATGTCGTAGTCTCTTTTTAATTGTGTGGCACCTGGAGCTTTAAAAATACAAATATTTAAATAAGGTTAAGGTCTCATCTAATCATATGATGGTAATCACGCACGTAAAGAATTTTTAATTGTATTGCGAACCCCGTGTTTTCGAAATTCAAGGACTTGATGGGGGTTGTCAACACACTTAGGTATGTTGTTAAAGTTTAAACGCGTAAACCCTTTGTAATTATACGGCAAACCGCAAGTTATGGAAATCCTAGTATTCAAAAATGAGTAACGAGCTTACTTAGGCATAACATTGTAACTGTAGCATGTAAAGACTTCGCAATTATATTGAAAACAAAATGTTTTCGAAGTGCAAAGATTTGAAAACGGGGTTATAAACTCACTGAAGCATATCCTTGTAATTTAAACACGTAAACACTTTGTAATTGAATTGCAAACACCGAGTTTTAGATAAACAAAGAGTTAAAATGTGGATATGAAATTACAAAAGCATGTTCTTGTAATTGAAGAACACAAACACTTTGAAATTAGGTTGCAAACCCCGACATTCAGGTATCAAATGATTTAAAAAGGGATATTGACATACGTACTTATGTCGTTCCAATTAAAGCTCGCAAACATTTTCTAACTTTATTGCAAACCCCCGGTTTTGAATTCTATTAATTTGAGAACTTTTGAAGAGTTACCTAAGAATACGATTGCAATTTAAGCTCGTAAACTCTTTGTAATTATGTTGCATCGGGAGCTTTAAACATAAAAATATTTAAATGGGGTTAAGGACTCACCTAAAAGAAGGAAGAGATCTTTGAAATGTGGGTATACGATGGAAATTGATGCCCGTAAACACTTGTAACGGTACTGTAAACCCCGTGTTTTCGAAATTCAAGTACTTGAAGAGGGGTTGTCAACATACTTAGGCATATTAGTGTAGTTTAAACGCGTAAACCCAATTTAATTGTACGGAAAACCGTGAGTTTTGAAAATCCAAGGATTCGAAGGTGAGTTACGAGCTTACTTAGGCATAACATGATAACTGAAGCACGTAAAGACTTTGTGATTATGCTGAAAACACCATGTTTTAGAAGTCCAAAGATTTGAAAAAGGGGTTATAAACTTAATTAAGAATGTCCTTGTAGTTTAAACACGTATACACTTTGTAATTGAATTGCAAACACAGAGTTTTAAAAAGACAAAGAGTTGAAATGGGGTTATGAAATTACATAAGCATATCGGGGTAAGTGAAGCACGCAAACACATCGAAATAGGGTTGCAAACCCCGACATTCAGGAATCTAATGATTTGAAAAGGGATATTAACTTACGTAATCATGTCGTTCCAGTTAAAGCACACAAACACTTTGTAATTTTATTGCAAACCCCTGGGTTTTGATTTCTAATGATTTGAGAACAGTTGAAGAACTCACCTAAGCATACAATTGCAATTTAAGGTCGTAATCTCTTTTTAATTGTGTGGCACCTGGAGCTTTAAAAATACAAATATTTAAATAAGGTTAAGGTCTCATCTAATCATATGATGGTAATCACGCACGTAAAGAATTTTTAATTGTATAGCGAACCCCGTGTTTTCGAAATTCAAGGACTTGATGGGGGTTGTCAACACACTTAGGCATTGTTAAAGTTTAAACGCGTAAACCCTTTGTAATTATACGGCAAACCGCAAATTATGGAAATCCTAGTATTCAAAAATGAGTAACGAGCTTACTTTGGCATAACATTGTAACTGAGGCATGTAAAGACTTTGCAATTATATTGAAAACAAAATGTTTTCGAAGTGCAAAGATTTGAAAACGGGGTTATAAACTCACTGAAGCATATCCTTGTAATTTAAACACGTAACCACTTTGTAATTGAATTGCAAACACCGAGTTTTAGATAAACAAAGAGAATTGAAATGTGGATATGAAATTACAAAAGCATGTCCTTGTAATTGAAGAACACAAACACTTTGAAATTAGGTTGCAAACCCCGACATTCAGGTATCAAATGATTTAAAAAGGGATATTAACATACGTACTCATCTCGTTCCAATTAAAGCACGCAAACATTTTCTAACTGTATTGCGAACCCGCGGTTTGGAATTCTATTGATTTGAGAACCTTTGAAGAGTTACCTAAGAATATGATTGCAATTTAAGGTCGTAAACTCTTTGTAATTATGTTGCATCGGGAGCTTTAAAAATAAAAATATTTAAATGGGGTTAAGGACTCACCTAAGAGAAGGAAGAGATCTTTCGAATGTGGGTATACGATGAAATTGATGCCCGTAAACACTAGTAACTCTATTGCAAACCCCGTGTTTTCGAAATTCAAGTACTTGAAGAGGGGTTGTCAACACACTTAGGCATATTAGTGTAGTTTAAACGCATAAACCCAATTTAATTGTACGGAAAACCACGAGTTTTGAAAATCCAAGGATTCGAAGGTGAGTTACGAGCTTACTTAGGCATAACATGATAACTGAAGCACGTAAAGACTTTGTGATTACGCTGAAAACACCATGTTTTAGAAGTCCAAAGATTTGAAAATGGGGTTATAAACTTAATTAAGAATGTCCTTGTAGTTTAAACACGTATACACTTTGTAATTGAATTGCAAACACAGAGTTTTAAAAAGACAAAGAGTTGAAATGGGGTTATGAAATTACATAAGCATATCGGGGTAAGTGAAGCACGCAAACACATCGAAATAGGGTTGCAAACCCCGATATTCAGGAATCTAATGATTTGAAAAGGGATATTAACTTACGTAATCATGTCGTTCCAGTTAAAGCACACAAACACTTTGTAATTGTATTGCAAACCCCTGGTTTTTGATTTCTAATGATTTGAGAACAGTTGAAGAACTCACCTAAGCATACAATTGCAATTTAATGTCGTAATCTCTTTTTAATTGTGTGGCACCCGGAGCTTTAAAAATACAAATATTTAAATAAGGTTAAGGTCTCATCTAATCATATGATGGTAATCACGCACGTAAAGAATTTTTAATTGTATTGCGAACCCCGTGTTTTCGAAATTCAAGGACTTGATGGGGGTTGTCAACACACTTAGGCATGTTGTTAAAGTTTAAACGCGTAAACCCTTTGTAATTATACGGCAAACCGCAAGTTATGGAAATCCTAGTATTCAAAAATGAGTAACGAGCTTACTTTGGCATAACATTGTAACTGAGGCATGTAAAGACTTTGCAATTATATTGAAAACAAAATGTTTTCGAAGTGCAAAGATTTGAAAACGGGGTTATAAACTCACTGAAGCATATCCTTGTAATTTAAACACGTAACCACTTTGTAATTGAATTGCAAACACCGAGTTTTAGATAAACAAAGAGAACTGAAATGTGGATATGAAATTACAAAAGCATGTCCTTGTAATTGAAGAAGACAAACACTTTGAAATTAGGTTGCAAACCCCGACATTCAGGTATCAAATGATTTAAAAAGGGATATTAACATACGTACTCATGTCGTTCCAATTAAAGCACGCAAACATTTTCTAACTGTATTGCGAACCCGCGGTTTTGAATTCTATTGATTTGAGAACTTTTGAAGAGTTACCTAAGAATATGATTGCAATTTAAGGTCGTAAACTCTTTGTAATTATGTTGCATCGGGAGCTTTAAAAATAAAAATATTTAAATGGGGTTAAGGACTCACCTAAGAGAAGGAAGAGATCTTTCGAATGTGGGTATACGATGAAATTGATGCCCGTAAACACTAGTAACTCTATTGCAAACACCGTGTTTTCGAAATTCAAGTACTTGAAGAGGGGTTGTCAACACACTTAGGCATATTAGTGTAGTTTAAACGCGTAAACCCAATTTAATTGTACGGAAAACCACGAGTTTTGAAAATCCAAGGATTCGAAGGTGAGTTACGAGCTTACTTAGGCATAACATGATAACTGAAGCACGTAAAGACTTTGTGATTACGCTGAAAACACCATGTTTTAGAAGTCCAAAGATTTGAAAATGGGGTTATAAACTTAATTAAGAATGTCCTTGTAGTTTAAACACGTATACACTTTGAAATTGAATTGCAAACACCGAGTTTTAAAAATACAAAGAGTTGAAATGGGGTTATGAAATTACATAAGCATATCGTGGTAAGTGAAGCACGCAAACACATCGAAATAGGGTTGCAAACCCCGACATTCAGGAATCTAATGATTTGAAAAGGGATACAAACTTACGTAATCATGTCGTTCCGGTTAAAGCACACAAACACCTTGTAATTGTATTGCAAACCCCTAGTTTTTTGATTTCTAATGATTTGAGAACAGTTGAAGAACTCACCTAAGCATACAATTGCAATTTAAGGTCGTAATCTCTTTTTAATTGTGTGGCACCTTGAGCTTTAAAAATAAAAATATTTAAATAAGGTTAAGGTCTCATCTAATCATATGATGGTAATCACGCACGTAAAGAATTTTTAATTGTATTGCGAACCCCGTGTTTTCGAAATTCAAGGACTTGATGGGGGTTGTCAACACACTTAGGCATGTTGTTAAAGTTTAAACGCGTAAACCCTTTGTAATTATACGGCAAACCGCAAGTTATGGAAATCCTAGTATTCAAAAATGAGTAACGAGCTTACTTAGGCATAACATTGTTACTGTAGCATGTAAAGACTTCGCAATTATATTGAAAACAAAATGTTTTCGAAGTGCAATGATTTGAAAACGGGGTTATAAACTCACTGAATCATATCCTTGTAATTTAAACACGTAAACACTTTGTAATTGAATTGCAAACACCGAGTTTTAGAGAAACAAAGAGTTAAAATGTGGATATGAAATTACAAAAGCATGTCCTTGTAACTGAAGAACACAAACACTTTGAAATTAGGTTGCAAACCCCGACATTCAGGTATCAAATGATTTAAAAAGGGATATTAACATACGTACTCATGTCGTTCCAATTAAAGCTCGCAAACATTTTCTAACTGTATTGCAAACCCCCGGTTTTGAATTCTATTAATTTGAGAACTTTTGAAGAGTTACCTAAGAATATGATTGCAATTTAAGGTCGTAAACTCTTTGTAATTATATTGCGTCGGGAGCTTTAAACATAAAAATATTTAAATGGGGATAAGGACTCACCTAAAAGAAGGAAGAGATCTTTGGAATGTGGGTATACGATGTAAATTGATGCCCGTAAACACTTGTAACTGTAATGTAAACCCCGTGTTTTTGAAATTCAAGTACCTGAAGAGGGGTTGTCAACACACTTAAGCATATTAGTGTAGTTTAAACGCGTAAACCCAATGTAATTGTACGGAAAACCGCGAGTTTTGGAAATCCACAGACTCGAAGATGAGTTACGAGCTTACTTAGGCATAACATGGTAACTGAAGCACGTAAAGACTTTGTAATTGCGCTGAAAACCCCATGTTTTAGAAGTCCAAAGATTTGAAAAATGGGTTATAAACTTAATTAAGAATGTCCTTGTAGTTTAAACACGTATACACTTTGTAATTGAATTGCAAACACAGAGTTTTAAAATGACAAAGAGTTGAAATGGGGTTATGAAATTACATAAGCATATCGGGGTAAGTGAAGCACGCAAACACATCGAAATAGGGTTGCAAACCCCGACATTCAGGAGTCTAATGATTTGAACAGGGATATTAACTTACGTAATCATGTCGTTCCGGTTAAAGCACACAAACACTTTGTAATTGTATTGCAAACCCCTGGTTTTTGATTTCTAATGATTTGAGAACAGTTGAAGAATGTCGCACCCCGAGAAATCCCGTCCCTTTCGGGGCGCGAGCGGCGGCAGATTGTCAGGATCGCAGTCTCCGGTCACACAACATGCGAGACCTATATGTCTGATTTCGTACGTACATCCAATAATTTGGATAAAACAGTTTAGCAATATCAGAGTTGCGGAAGTGAAGTATAAATTAACAAAACAGTTTAATCATTCATAGTTGCGGAAGCGTTAAATCAAAAGGGTTTTCAAAACATCACAAGTTAAATGTTGCGGAAGCGATTAAAGTAGTTTACAATACGTAACAACCAAATGATAATAAATGTTTGATAAACTAAGACACTTAAACAGATGCATGCGACTCCGGCCTAGCATCCTATTCCTGGTGTGCGTGCCTTAGTTACCTGAGAAAACATGCGAGTAAAAAGGTCAACACAAAGGTTGGTGAGAGCACAGGTTTATCAAAAGCATTAAACATCCAATGTTTAAAGCAAGAGTTGTTATCAATGTATCATTACAATGCAGTATCGATTGATAGCTAGTCAATACAGTTATATTATATTGTGGATGGTACCGAAGCTGACAGTGGGTGCCTCCCGCCATGTCCATCACAAGACTATGGCAAAGTGTTGGTCAATTTTGCACTGTTCCGACCTCCAGTCGGGTGTAGTGGGGCTTGTCAGGCCCAAATAGTACTATTCAAGATTACCATGCTAGGTGTTAAGCTATTAACGGTCCGAGGAGTATCGCGAGGACTTTTAGTTGTGATGTGGTCCACACATATACATATAATGATAAAGCATGTCCATACATAAATGAAATGAGTTGTTTTCCAAAAACAGTTTATCATGCAATGTTTTCTCCCCCAAAGGTAGAAAAAGTAAAAAGGGGCCGTGAACTCACCTGATAGAGCAGTTCCGGTTTACAGGGTGTTCGCGTCTGCGAAAGCTAGCTGTCCCGCTAGTAAGCACCTATGATCGTATAGGTGTAAGTATGTGTTTTGTGGTGTGTTGTAATCCATACAACTCCAAGTGTCGGTGTGCTCAACCGAGTATGTGTGTGTTGACTTGTGAGACTCGACGAATCGTTGGTGACACGATTGTTGTGTTTATGTGCCTTGACACACATAAGACACTAATATGCATCCTATGACTCTAGTCACATAAGTTACCATTTTTAGCAAGTTTCCCATTTAGGAAAGTGTGGTTACGAAATCCCATTTCATAAAACTAATGACTTCCATTATGTTTATAAAACACGTTTAAATCCCTAAAACATGTCGTTTGTGCATAAATCACTATTTATGCCTTTTTGCCTAAATAAAGTTTCCTTATTTGGAAAGTTTCCGTTTAAAAGCTCGTTTTCGCAAATCAAGGTTTCCAATATGCTTAGAAATCATTTCTAAACATATTTCAATATCCCAAGTTTATCAAAACACTTTAAAACATCAAAAGCCCTCTTTTGATTTATAAAAGTTTCCATTTTTAGTAAGTTTCTATAAAACCATGTTTTTGACAAAATCAAATATCCCAATGTGTTTCTAAACACTTCAATACACATTTAACAATATCTAGACATGTCTAACATGTCTAGATCATCACAAATCGAGGACTTGCAACATAAAAGTTTCCTTTTATGGCAAGTGTACCAAAACATCATCAAATCGAATCTAGCTTAACCAAAACTCAATTCTAACATTATAATACCATCAAATCAGTAAATCTATAACATCTATTCAACAAATCACCAACAAATTTGAGCACAATAACTAAACGGAGTTGCATGTGGGTTTTAACCCGTTGCATGTACGATCTAGCTACTAAAAATCATATTAAAACTACCTTAAAGCTTCTTGATGATTATGTTCAGTAGTAACAGCCTCTTTTGATGAAGTTCCAACCGTTGATGAAGGTTTCCTTGTTCTCTAGCTCCTTCTCCAAGCTCCAAGCACTCCAAATCACTAAGGAGGATGGGGGAATGGTTTAGGATTGGCTTACCAGGGTTAAGGGAAGTTTAGCAGAGAGTTTGGTCGGAATATGGTGTACAAGTTCGGAGAAAAAACGAGAGAAAACCGCTTGAAATGAATGGGGTTGGTTTTAAAGAAAATCTGATCTGCATGGCCTTCGCGTACCGCGGAGGCCGATCAAAAACGTTTGCCGCGTACCGCGATAGGATTCGGGAGTTCGACTCCCGGTTTTCTTCGCGTACCGCGAAGACTTTCGCCGAAGAACCTGTCGCGTACCGCGATGGGTCCATATCCTTGTTTTTCGATTTCGTTGATACGATTTCGCTCGTACTTGATCTCTAACGTTTATCCTAAACACCTAACATATGTTTAGCACATAATCATGTAATAGCACATAAGTTTAACTGATCACCAACGTTCGTGAGATTCGTGTGTGTTTCGATAATTACTCGAATTATCTTTCGTAGTTTGTGCTCGTGTCTAACGAAGTGTTTGCACGCTTGATTAATCCAATCAACGTGTGATGCACAATTCAATAATAATCCGAATCATTGTTTTGTGTAAGTGTTGTGGTTGCCACACTTGGTTTCTAAAACCAATGTGCAATGTACGATTCGATAGTTCCTCGAACTATCGTTTCGCAGTTGTGTGTGTTCAACTCATCTAATTAAACATAATTAAATGAAATACAACAAGTATGAATGTGAAGTGTAAAGAATATAAGAGTTGCAATTTACCTGAAATTGCCGGGTGTCACATCATCCCCTTGTTGAAAGAAATTTCGTCCCGAAATTTGGTTGTTGTTGGTAGTATTTGAGAAGCAACAGTGTTTGAAAGGTAACAATTTTCCGGTTGTCACATCATCCCCTTGTTGAAAGGAATTTCGTCCCGAAATTTATTCGTTGTTGTCGACGTTCGACGTTGTCTGCTTGAAGAGATGGGGATATTTGCGCATCATCTGATCTTCACGTTCCCACGTGAATTCAGGTCCGCGTTTTGAGTTCCATCGGACTTTGACAATAGGAATCTTACTCTGTTTGAGTTGTTTGACCTCACGGTCCATGATCTCTACCGGTTCTTCCACGAACTGTAGTTGTTCATCCACCTGGATCTCATCCAGTGGAACAATAAGTGTTTCATCCGATAAACACTTCTTTAGGTTTGAGACATGAAATACGTTGTGAACTCCATCGAGTTCGGCTGGTAAGTTGAGTTGGTATGCCACTGGACCAATCCTCTTCAGGATCTCGAAAGGTCCAATATACCGTGGGTTCAGTTTGCCTCGTTTACCAAAACGAATGACGCCTTTCCATGGCGAGACTTTCAGAAGGACTTTGTCTCCTACTTGAAATTCCAGAGGTTTACGGCGTTTGTCGGCATAGCTCTTTTGACGATCTCGAGCTGCTGCCATGCGGTTTCTGATTTGCACGATCTTCTCTGTAGTTTCGTGCACAAGTTCCGGGCCAGTAAGTTGGCTGTCGCCCACTTCCGCCCAACAGATGGGTGATCGGCATTTCCTGCCATAGAGTGCCTCAAAAGGCGCTGCTTTGATGCTGGTGTGATAGCTGTTGTTGTAGGAAAACTCTACTAACGGTAGGTGGGTTTCCCAGCTGTTGCCGAAGTCCACTACGCATGCTCGTAGCATATCTTCTAGAGTTTGTATCGTGCGTTCGCTTTGGCCATCAGTTTGTGGGTGGTATGCTGTACTCATATCCAACCGCGTGCCAAGCGACTTTTGTAGTGATTTCCAGAAGTTAGAAGTGAATCTGGCGTCTCGATCCGAAATAATGGAGATCGGCACTCCATGTCGCGAGACCACTTCCTTGACATAGGTTCTGGCCAGTTTTTCCATCTTGTCATTTTCCTTGATCGCAAGGAAATGTGCTGACTTAGTCAGTCGGTCCACAATCACCCATATTGTGTCACATCCACTTGGGGTACGGGGTAATTTGGTGATAAAATCCATGGAGATTTGTTCCCACTTCCACATGGGGATCTCTGGTTGTGTGAGTAATCCAGATGGTTTCTGGTACTCGATCTTGACTTTGGCACAAGTCAAGCATTTGCCTACGTAAGTAGCGATGTCGGCTTTCATGTGCGGCCACCAGTAAAGTATCTTCAGATCATGGTACATCTTATCAGATCCAGGGTGAACGGAATACCGGGATTTGTGAGCCTCGTCCATCACAAGGTCTCGTAAGTTCCCGTAATGTGGAACCCAGACGCGTTCCATGAAGTATTGTAGGCCATCGGCTTTTTCCTTAAGTTGCTGTTCCATTCCCCTTAATGATTCAGCCGCTAAGTTTTCAGGTTTAAGTGCCTCCACCTGGGCACTGCGTATCTGTTCAGGAAGATTGGGATGGATGGTGAGTTGTAAAGCTCGTACTCTCTTGGGTTTCGATGTGTTTTTCCGGCTTAGGGCATCGGCCACAACATTGGCTTTCCCCGGGTGGTACTTGATAGCACACTCATAGTCGTTTAGGAGCTCGAGCCAGCGACGTTGTCGCATGTTCAGTTCCTTCTGCTCGAATATGTGTTGGAGGCTCTTGTGATCAGTGTATATCGTACACTTTGTACCGTACAGGTAGTGTCTCCAGATCTTGAGGGCGAATACCACGGCTCCAAGTTCTAAGTCGTGGGTGGTGTAATTCTTCTCGTGGACTTTCAGTTGTCGAGAAGCATATGCGATCACCTTGTCTCGCTGCATCAGCACGCAGCCGAGTCCTTGTATCGAGGCATCGCAATATACTACGAAGTCATCCGTTCCATCAGGAAGTGATAAGATAGGTGCACTACAGAGCTTCTGCTTGAGAAGTTGGAATGCAGCTTCTTGCTTGTCAGTCCAGAGATACTTCTTGTCCTTATGAGTTAAGGCTGTAAGAGGTTGGGCTATCTTTGAAAATCCTTCGATAAATCGTCGATAATAGCCGGCCAATCCTAGGAATTGTCGCACCTCAGTTGGGGTCTTTGGTGCTTCCCAGTTCTTGATTGCCTCTATCTTAGATTTATCCACATGTATTCCTTGTTCATTAACAACATGTCCCAAGAATTGGACTTCTCGAATCCAGAAGTCGCATTTTGAGAGTTTAGCGTACAGCTTCTCTTTCCGTAGCAGTTCAAGAGCCAATTGCAGATGCTCTTTGTGTTCTTCCTGAGTTTTGGAGTAAATAAGTCTATCATCAATGAAAACAATGATAAACTTGTCAAGGTATGGTTTGCACACTCTATTCATGAGGTCCATGAATACTGCGGGTGCGTTTGTCAGTCCAAACGGCATAACCAAGAACTCATAATGGCCATACCGAGTGCGAAAAGCAGTCTTGAGTATATCTTCCTCCTGAATCCTCAACTGATGGTACCCAGATCGCAGATCGATCTTGGAATAATAACTCGATCCTTGCAGTTGATCGAATAGATCGTCGATACGAGGTAAAGGGTAACGGTTCTTGATTGTTACTTTGTTCAATTCCCGGTAGTCGATGCACATTCGAAACGTGCCATCCTTTTTCTTCACGAATAAGACCGGAGCTCCCCAGGGTGAGAAGCTTGGTCTAATGAAACCCTTGTCCAACAGCTCTTGCAGTTGATTGGACAGTTCCTGCATCTCCGAAGGTGCAAGTCGATATGGTGCTCGTGCAATGGGCGCTGCTCCCGGCACAAGGTCTATGCGGAACTCCACTTGCCGAGGTGGTGGTAGTCCTGGTAGATCCTCAGGGAATACATCGGGATAGTCGCATACGACTGGGATTTCTTCTATTCTCTGTTCCTCTTCAGTCTTGTCGGTGATAAGTGCCAATATGGCTGTGTATCCCTTTCGTAAGCATTTGTGAGCTTTCATGCACGAGATGATGTTCAGAGGAGTGTCACTCCTTTCGCCTTTGATGTCTAGAGTTTCTCCGCCAGGGAGAGGTATGCGCACAACCTTGTCGTGGCAAATGATTTCAGCCTGGTTTTCAGATAACCAATCCATGCCCACTACGACATCAAAACTGCCTAGTGTAACCGGCATGAGGTCAATTCTAAATTTGTGGTTAGCTAGCTCTAGTGTGCATTCTCTCAGGATGTGCTTAGTTACAATCAATTTACCATCAGCTAGCTCTACCGTGTATTCAACTTCTAAGGGTGTTGGGGTTATGGCAAGTACCTCACTAAAGTCTTTAGATATAAAGCTTTTCTCGGCTCCAGTATCAAACAACACAGAAGCATAATTATTATTTAAGAGATACGTACCGGTTGCAAGGTTGGGATCCCTTCTGGCCTCCTTTGCCCCGATCACGAAGGCTCGTCCCTTCGGACCGTTGTTGTTCCCGTTATTGTCATTGTTCTTCAGGTGCGGGCAGTCCCTCTTGAAATGCCCTGGCTTTCCACATTCGAAGCAGCCTTTCGGCGCCTCGAGTTGTTGTTGCTGCAGCTGTGGGGTCTTTGTACGCAGCTCACCCCTGCAGTCTTTGGCGAGATGTCCCCCCTTGCCACAACGTTGGCATCGGATAGAACCGCATTGTCCCAAAACGTGGTGTAAATTGCATTTGTTGCACTTAGGATGTTTGCCTGCGTAGGATCCTGAGCCTTGGTTGGTTGGGATGGGTGGTGCGTAAGCTTGAGATGACCCAAACTTACGTTGCTGCGGTGGTGGTTGGAGGGTGGTTGGTTTGTTCAGGGTGTCATCCCATTTT
Organism: Mikania micrantha; assembly: GCA_009363875.1. NCBI lineage: Eukaryota > Viridiplantae > Streptophyta > Magnoliopsida > Asterales > Asteraceae > Mikania > Mikania micrantha. The sequence continues at coordinate 32,467,946 of CM018687.1, forward strand.
CGTTTGCCCTTGTCGTTGGTCGTGGTCACAGCACCACGGGGTGGCAAGAGTCCTTGTGCAACAGCCGAGTCAGTGAGCTTGTGGGTTAATCGTACGGCTTGTTGCATGGTGATAGGATCAGCAGAGAGCACCATGCCCTGAATTTGGGGTGGCAGTCCGTCGATGTACTTCTCTATGTGTTTGAAGGGTGGGGTTGCCATTTCCGGGCACAGGTTTGCTAACTCATAAGATCGAGCTGTGTAAGCCTCGACCTCGGAACCTATCATCTTGTGGTTCCAAAACTCGGTCTCAAGTTTCTGCACCTCACCGCGAGGACAGTATTCGCGGTTCAACATCTGCTTAAAATTATCCCAAGGCAGAGCGTTGGCTGCATCAAGCCCTAGGTTTTGAACATTGGCGTTCCACCAAGTGAGGGCAGCTCCCTCGAATGTTCCAGCAGCGAACTTGACTCGATCCTCGTTCCTGCAGTTACTCATAGCGAAAGCTGATTCCGCCTTTTCAATCCAGCGTAATAGCCCAACGGCTCCCTCAGTGCCGCTGAATGAGTGAGGTTTGCAGTCCAGAAACATCTTGAACGTGCAGAGAGGTGGGTTAGGATTTGCTCCTGGAATATGCAAAGAGTAGAGTTGGGTTAAGTATCGAGTGAGTGTATTGAATTGGAAACAAGTGATTGTGATGCGAGGTGAATATGAAAAGGGATTCATCACCTTGGTTCAGTAGGTTTTGGTTACGGGCAGCTTCCCGTGCAGCAAGTACCTCCTCAACCCGTTCATTGATGAGGGCGTTCAACTCAGCTTGAGTTAAGTTGATGTTTCCACGTCCGCCTGCATTTCTGCGTCCTCCACGTCTTCCAGCCATGATCTTCATAGCGAGAATACGTGTTAGTGTTTGACTAATGACTAATGTAGTGTGTGTGGTAGGTACTGTAAAGAACGTGTTAGAGCTATCGGCTCTTCCCCGTCATGGGTAGTCACATGTAGTGATGAACGTATTACATAAAAGATGTAACGTGTGTGCAAGTACTACAATACTAAGCACCATGTGTTGTGTGGAGACTAGTGGTTATAGACTAAGTTCACTAAATGCAAACCTAATTCGCAATAACCGGAGTCTCTGATACCAATCTGTCGCACCCCGAGAAATCCCGTCCCTTTCGGGGCGCGAGCGGCGGCAGATTGTCAGGATCGCAGTCTCCGGTCACACAACATGCGAGACCTATATGTCTGATTTCGTACGTACATCCAATAATTTGGATAAAACAGTTTAGCAATATCAGAGTTGCGGAAGTGAAGTATAAATTAACAAAACAGTTTAATCATTCATAGTTGCGGAAGCGTTAAATCAAAAGGGTTTTCAAAACATCACAAGTTAAATGTTGCGGAAGCGATTAAAGTAGTTTACAATACGTAACAACCAAATGATAATAAATGTTTGATAAACTAAGACACTTAAACAGATGCATGCGACTCCGGCCTAGCATCCTATTCCTGGTGTGCGTGCCTTAGTTACCTGAGAAAACATGCGAGTAAAAAGGTCAACACAAAGGTTGGTGAGAGCACAGGTTTATCAAAAGCATTAAACATCCAATGTTTAAAGCAAGAGTTGTTATCAATGTATCATTACAATGCAGTATCGATTGATAGCTAGTCAATACAGTTATATTATATTGTGGATGGTACCGAAGCTGACAGTGGGTGCCTCCCGCCATGTCCATCACAAGACTATGGCAAAGTGTTGGTCAATTTTGCACTGTTCCGACCTCCAGTCGGGTGTAGTGGGGCTTGTCAGGCCCAAATAGTACTATTCAAGATTACCATGCTAGGTGTTAAGCTATTAACGGTCCGAGGAGTATCGCGAGGACTTTTAGTTGTGATGTGGTCCACACATATACATATAATGATAAAGCATGTCCATACATAAATGAAATGAGTTGTTTTCCAAAAACAGTTTATCATGCAATGTTTTCTCCCCCAAAGGTAGAAAAAGTAAAAAGGGGCCGTGAACTCACCTGATAGAGCAGTTCCGGTTTACAGGGTGTTCGCGTCTGCGAAAGCTAGCTGTCCCGCTAGTAAGCACCTATGATCGTATAGGTGTAAGTATGTGTTTTGTGGTGTGTTGTAATCCATACAACTCCAAGTGTCGGTGTGCTCAACCGAGTATGTGTGTGTTGACTTGTGAGACTCGACGAATCGTTGGTGACACGATTGTTGTGTTTATGTGCCTTGACACACATAAGACACTAATATGCATCCTATGACTCTAGTCACATAAGTTACCATTTTTAGCAAGTTTCCCATTTAGGAAAGTGTGGTTACGAAATCCCATTTCATAAAACTAATGACTTCCATTATGTTTATAAAACACGTTTAAATCCCTAAAACATGTCGTTTGTGCATAAATCACTATTTATGCCTTTTTGCCTAAATAAAGTTTCCTTATTTGGAAAGTTTCCGTTTAAAAGCTCGTTTTCGCAAATCAAGGTTTCCAATATGCTTAGAAATCATTTCTAAACATATTTCAATATCCCAAGTTTATCAAAACACTTTAAAACATCAAAAGCCCTCTTTTGATTTATAAAAGTTTCCATTTTTAGTAAGTTTCTATAAAACCATGTTTTTGACAAAATCAAATATCCCAATGTGTTTCTAAACACTTCAATACACATTTAACAATATCTAGACATGTCTAACATGTCTAGATCATCACAAATCGAGGACTTGCAACATAAAAGTTTCCTTTTATGGCAAGTGTACCAAAACATCATCAAATCGAATCTAGCTTAACCAAAACTCAATTCTAACATTATAATACCATCAAATCAGTAAATCTATAACATCTATTCAACAAATCACCAACAAATTTGAGCACAATAACTAAACGGAGTTGCATGTGGGTTTTAACCCGTTGCATGTACGATCTAGCTACTAAAAATCATATTAAAACTACCTTAAAGCTTCTTGATGATTATGTTCAGTAGTAACAGCCTCTTTTGATGAAGTTCCAACCGTTGATGAAGGTTTCCTTGTTCTCTAGCTCCTTCTCCAAGCTCCAAGCACTCCAAATCACTAAGGAGGATGGGGGAATGGTTTAGGATTGGCTTACCAGGGGTTAAGGGAAGTTTAGCAGAGAGTTTGGTCGGAATATGGTGTACAAGTTCGGAGAAAAAACGAGAGAAAACCGCTTGAAATGAATGGGGTTGGTTTTAAAGAAAATCTGATCTGCATGGCCTTCGCGTACCGCGGAGGCCGATCAAAAACGTTTGCCGCGTACCGCGATAGGATTCGGGAGTTCGACTCCCGGTTTTCTTCGCGTACCGCGAAGACTTTCGCCGAAGAACCTGTCGCGTACCGCGATGGGTCCATATCCTTGTTTTTCGATTTCGTTGATACGATTTCGCTCGTACTTGATCTCTAACGTTTATCCTAAACACCTAACATATGTTTAGCACATAATCATGTAATAGCACATAAGTTTAACTGATCACCAACGTTCGTGAGATTCGTGTGTGTTTCGATAATTACTCGAATTATCTTTCGTAGTTTGTGCTCGTGTCTAACGAAGTGTTTGCACGCTTGATTAATCCAATCAACGTGTGATGCACAATTCAATAATAATCCGAATCATTGTTTTGTGTAAGTGTTGTGGTTGCCACACTTGGTTTCTAAAACCAATGTGCAATGTACGATTCGATAGTTCCTCGAACTATCGTTTCGCAGTTGTGTGTGTTCAACTCATCTAATTAAACATAATTAAATGAAATACAACAAGTATGAATGTGAAGTGTAAAGAATATAAGAGTTGCAATTTACCTGAAATTGCCGGGTGTCACAAAGAACTCACCTAAGCATACAATTGCAATTTAAGGTCGTAATCTCTTTTTAATTGTGTGGCACCTGGAGCTTTAAAAACACAAATATTTAAATAAGGTTAAGGTCTCATCTAATCATATGATGGTAATCACGCACGTAAAGAATTTTTAATTGTATTGCGAACCCCGTGTTTTCGAAATTCAAGGACTTGATGGGGGTTGTCAACACACTTAGGCATGTTGTTAAAGTTTAAACGCGTAAACCCTTTGTAATTATACGGCAAACCGCAAGTTATGGAAATCCTAGTATTCAAAAATGAGTAACAAGCTTACTTAGGCATAACATTGTAACTGTAGCATGTAAAGACTTCGCAATTATATTGAAAACAAAATGTTTTCGAAGTGCAATGATTTGAAAACGGGGTTATAAACTCACTGAAGCATATCCTTGTAATTTAAACACGTAAACACTTTGTAATTGAATTGCAAACACCGAGTTTTAGAGAAACAAAGAGTTAAAATGTGGATATGAAATTACAAAAGCTTGTCCTTGTAACTGAAGAACACAAACACTTTGAAATTAGGTTGCAAACCCCGACATTCAGGTATCAAATGATTTAAAAAGGGATATTAACATACGTACTCATGTCGTTCCAATTAAAGCTCGCAAACATTTTCTAACTGTATTGCAAACCCCCGGTTTTGAATTCTATTAATTTGAGAACTTTTGAAGAGTTACCTAAGAATATGATTGCAATTTAAGGTCGCAAACTCTTTGTAATTATATTGCGTCGGGAGCTTTAAACATAAAAATATTTAAATGGGGATAAGGACTCACCTAAAAGAAGGAAGAGATCTTTGGAATGTGGGTATACGATGGAAATTGATGCCCGTAAACACTTGTAACTGTATTGTAAACCCCGTGTTTTTGAAATTCAAGTACCTGAAGAGGGGTTGTCAACACACTTAGGCATATTAGTGTAGTTTAAACGCGTAAACCCAATGTAATTGTACAGAAAACCGCGAGTTTTGGAAATCCACGGATTCGAAGATGAGTTACGAGCTTACTTAGGCATAACATGGTAACTGAAGCACGTAAAGACTTTGTAATTGCGCTGAAAACACCATGTTTTAGAAGTCCAAAGATTTGAAAAAGGGGTTATAAACTTAATTTAGAATGTCCTTGTAGTTTAAACACGTATACACTTTGTAACTGAATTGCAAACACAGAGTTTTAAAAAGACAAAGAGTTGAAATGGGGTTATGAAATTACATAAGCATATCGTGGTAAGGTTGATGTTTCCTCGTCCACCTGCATTCCTGCGTCCTCCACGTCTTCCAGCCATGATCTTCATAGCGAGAATACGTGTCAGTGTTTGTCTAATGACTAATGTAGTGTGTGCGATAGGTACTGTAAAGAACGTGTAGAGCTATCGGCTCTTCCCCGTCATGGGTAGTCACGTGCAGTGACGAACGTAATGCATAAGAGATGTAACGTGTGTGCAAGTATTACAATACTAAGCACTATGTGTTGTGTGGAGACTAGTGGTTATAGACTAAGTTCACTAAATGCAAACCTAATTCGCAATAACCGGAGTCTCTGATACCAATTTGTCGCACCCCGAGAAATCCCGTCCCTTCCGGGGCGCGAGCGGCGGCAGACTGTCAGGATCGCAGTCTCCGGTCACACAACATGCGAGACCTATATGTCTGGTTATGCACGTACATCCAATAATTTGGATAAAACAGTTTATTAATATCAGAGTTGCGGAAGTAAAGTATAAGTTGGCAAAATGGTTTAACATTCATATCTTGCGGAAGCGTTGAATTAAAACAGTTTTCAAAATGACAATTAACAATAGTGCGGAAGCGATTAAAGTAGTTTGACAATACATAATTAACACAACCAAATGTTAAATATTATCAAGTGGCCTAAGACACTACAGTAGATGCATGGACCCCATCCTAGCATCCTAGTCCTTGTGCGCGTGCCTTAGTTACCTAAGAAAACATGCGAGTAAAAGGTCAACACAAAGGTTGGTGAGAGCACAGGTTTATCATAAGCATTAAACATCCAATGTTTAAAGTAAGAGTTGTTATCAATGTATCATTACAATGCAGTATCGATTGATAGCTAGTCAATACAGTTATATTATATTGTGGATGGTACCGAAGCTGACAGTGGGTGCCTCCCGCCATGTCCATCACAAGACTATGGCACAGTATTGGTCAATTTTGCACTGTTCCGACCTCCAGTCGGGTGTAGTGGGGCTTGTCAGGCCCAAATAGTACTATTCAAGATTACCATGCTAGGCGTTATGCTATTAACGGTCCGAGGAGTATCGCGAGGACTTTTAGTTGTGATAGGGGCCCACACATATACATATAATGATAAAGCATGTCCATACATAAATGAAATGAGTTGTTTTCCAAAAACAGTTTATCATGCAATGTTTTCTCCCCCAAAGGTAGAAAAAGTAAAAAGGGGCCGTGAACTCACCTGATAGAGCAGTTCCGGTTTACAGGGTGTTCGCGTCTGCGAAAGCTAGCTGTCCTGCTAGTAAGCACCTATGATCGTATAGGTGTAAGTATGTGTTTTGTGGTGTGTTGTAATCCATACAACTCCAAGTGTCGGTGTGCTCAACCGAGTATGTGTGTGTTGACTTGTGTTGACTCGACGAATCGTTGGTGACACGATTGTTGTGTTTATGTGCCTTGACGCACATAAGACACTAATATGCATCCTATGACTCTAGTCACATAAGTTACCATTTTTAGCAAGTTTCCCATTTAGGAAAGTGTGGTTATGAAATTCCATTTCATAAAACTAATGACTTCCAATATGTTTATAAAACACGTTTAAACTCTTAAAACACGTCGTTTGTGCATAAATCACTATTTATGCCGTTTTGCCCAAATAAAGTTTCCTTATTTGGAAAGTATCCGTTTAAAACTCGTTTTCGCAAATCAAGGTTTCCGATATGCTTAGAAATCATTTTTAAACATATTTCAAGAATCAAAGTTCATCAAATCTTCCGAAAACATCAAAAGCCCTCTTTTGATTTCTAAAAGTTTCCATTTTTAGTAAGTTTCTACAAAACCAAGTTTTTGACAAAATCAAATATCCAAATGTGTTTCTAAACACTCCAATATACTTTTAACAACATCTAGACATGTCTAACATGTCTAGATCATCACAAATCCAAGATTTGCAACATAAAAGTTTCCTTTTATGGCAAGTATACAAAAACATCATCAAATCAACCAATATTTAAACCAAACTCAAATCCAACATTCTAATACTATAAAATCAGTAAATCTATCACATCTACACAACAAATCACCGACAAATTTGAGCACAATAACCGTAAGGAGTTGCATGTGGGTTTTTACCCATTGCATGTACGATCTAACTATATATAAACACAAGAAACTACCTTAGATGGTACGAATCAGTCTAGAACAGCTTCTGGAGGTCCTTCAAGTGGCTGGAATTTGATCTTTCGACACTTCGATGGATTCCAAGGCTTCCTTGTTGTTCTTACAATCTTTAATCACCAAGAGATGGCCTCAATAGTGATTTTATGGGGTTTGAATGTTGATTTCAGGGGGTTCTTGGTCGAGAATATGAGTAGAAGTTCGGAGATGGTGTGTAGAAATCGAGCAGAATGAATGGGATTGAGTTTTTATAAAAATTCTGATCTGCATGGCCTTCGCGTACCGCGGAGGCCGATCAAAATTCATCATCGCGTACCGCGATGTAGTTCGGGAGTCTCGACTCCCGGTTTGCTTCGCGTACCGCGAAGCCTCTCGCCGAGGGACCATCGCGTACCGCGATGAGTCCACTTCCATGATTTTTGATTTCGTTGATTCGGTTTCGCTCGTATTCGATTTCTAACATTTATCTTAAGCATCTAATACATGTTTAGCACATAATCATGTAGTAACATACAAGTTTGATTGATCACCAACGTTCGTGAGTCTCGTGTGTGTGTTTCGATAATTCCTTGAATTATCTTCGATAGTTCGTGTTCGTGTTCTACGAAGCGTTTGCACGCTTGATTAATCCTAATCAACGTGTAGTGCACAATTCAATAATTATCCGAACTATTGTCTTGTGTTAGTGTTGTGGTTGCCACACTTGGTTTCCAAAACCAATGTGCAATGTATGATTATCGTTTCGTAGATGTTTGTGTTCAACTCATCTAATTAAACATAATTAAATGAAATGCAACAAGTATGAATGTGAAATGTAAAGAGTATAAGAGTTGCAATTTACCTGAAATTGCCGGGTGTCACAGTTAAGGGCTCACCTAAGAGAAGGAAGAGATCTTTCGAATGTGGGTATACGATGAAATTGATGCCCGTAAACACTTGTAACTGGATTGCAAACCCCGTGTTTTCGAAATTCAAGTACTTGAAGAGGGGTTGTCAACATACTTAGGCATATTAGTGTAGTTTAAACGCGTAAACCCAATGTAATTGTACGGAAAACCGCGAGTTTTGGAAATCCAAGGATTCGAAGATGAGTTATGAGCTTACTTAGGCATAACATGGTAACTGAAGCACGTAAAGACTTTGTAATTGCGCTGAAAACACCATGTTTTAGAAGTCCAAAGATTTGAAAAAGGGGTTATAAACTTAATTAAGAACGTCCTTGTAGTTTAAACACGTATACACTTTGTAATTGAATTGCAAACACAGAGTTTTAAAAAGACAAAGAGTTGAAATGGGGTTATGAAATTACATAAGCATATCGGGGTAAGTGAAGCACGCCAACACATCGAAATAGGGTTGCAAACCCCGACATTCAGGAATCTAATGATTTGAAAAGGGATATTAACTTACGTAATCATGTCGTTCCAGTTAAAGCACACAAACACTTTGTAATTGTATTGCACACCCCTGGTTTTTGATTTCTAATGATTTGAGAACAGTTGAAGAACTCACCTAAGCATACAATTGCAATTTAAGGTCGTAATCTCTTTTTAATTGTGTGGCACCTGGAGCTTTAAAAATACAAATATTTAAATAAGGTTAAGGTCTCATCTTATCATATGATGGTAATCACGCACGTAAAGAATTTTTAATTGTATTGTGAACCCCGTGTTTTCGAAATTCAAGGACTTGATGGGGGTTGTCAACACACTTAGGCATGTTGTTAAAGTTTAAACGCGTAAACCCTTTGTAATTATACGGCAAACCGCAAGTTATGGAAATCCTAGTATTCAAAAATGAGTAACGAGCTTACTTAGGCATAACATGGTAACTGTAGCATGTAAAGACTTCGCAATTATATTGAAAACAAAATGTTTTCGAAGTGCAAAGATTTGAAAACGGGGTTATAAACTTACTGAAGCATATCCTTGTAATTTAAACACGTAAACACTTTGTAATTGAATTGCAAACACCGAGTTTTAGATAAACAAAGAGTTAAAATGTGGATATGAAATTACGAAAGCATGTTCTTGTAATTGAAGAACACAAACAATTTGAAATTAGGTTGCAAACCCCGACATTCCGGTATCAAATGATTTAAAAAGGGATATTGACATACGTACTCATGTCGTTCCAATTAAAGCTCGCAAATATTTTCTAACTTTATTGCAAACCCCCGGTTTTGAATTCTATTAATTTGAGAAATTTTGAAGAGCTACCTAAGAATATGATTGCAATTTAATGTCGTAAACTCTTTGTAATTATGTTGCATCGGGAGCTTTAAACATAAAAATATTTAAATGGGGTTAAGGACTCACCTAAAAGAAGGAAGAGATCTTTGAAATGTGGGTATACGATGGAAATTGATGCCCGTAAACACTTGTAACTGCACTGTAAACCCCGTGTTTTCGAAATTCAAGTACTTGAAGAGGGGTTGTCAACACACTTAGGCATAGTAGTGTAGTTTAAACGCGTAAACCCAATTTAATTGTACGGAAAACCGCGAGTTTTGAAAATCCTAGGATTCGAAGGTGAGTTACGAGCTTACTTAGGCATAACATGATAACTGAAGCACGTAAAGACTCTTTGATTTCGCTGAAAACACCATGTTTTAGAAGTCCAAAGATTTGAAAATGGGGTTATAAACTTAATTAAGAATGTCCTTGTAGTTTAAACACGTATACACTTTGAAATTGAATTGCAAACACCGAGTTTTAAAAATACAAAGAGTTGAAATGGGGTTATGAAATTACATAAGCAAATCGTGGTAAGTGAAGCACGCAAACACATCGAAATAGGGTTGCAAACCCCGACATTCAGGAATCTAATGATTTGAAAAGGGATACAAACTTACGTAATCATGTCGTTCCGGTTAAAGCACACAAACACCTTGTAATTGTATTGCAAACCCCTAGTTTTTGATTTCTAATGATTTGAGAACAGTTGAAGAGCTCACTTATGCATACAATTGCAATTTAAGGTCGTATTCTCTTTTTAATTGTGTGGCACCTAGAGCTTTAAAAATACAAATATTTAAATAAGGTTAAGGTCTCATCTAATCATATGATGGTAATCACGAACGTAAAGAATTTTTAATTGTATAGCGAACCCCGTGTTTTCGAAATTCAAGGACTTGATGGGGGTTGTCAACACGCTTAGGCATTGTTAAAGTTTAAACGCGTAAACCCTTTGTAATTATACGGAAAACCGCAAATTATGGAAATCCTGGTATTCAAAAATGAGTAACGAGCTTACTTAGGCATAACTTTGTAACTGAGGCATGTAAAGACTTTGCAATTATATTGAAAACAAAATGTTTTCGAAGTGCAAAGATTTGAAAACGGGGTTATAAACTCACTGAAGCATATCCTTGTAATTTAAACACGTAAACACTTTGTAATTGAATTGCAAACACCGAGTTTTAGATAAACAAAGAGAATTGAAATGTGGATATGAAATTACAAAAGCATGTCCTTGTAATTGAAGATCACAAACACTTTGAAATTAGGTTGCAAACCCCGACATTCAGGTATCAAATGATTTAAAAAGGGATATTAACATACATACTCATGTCGTTCCAATTAAAGCACGCAAACATTTTCTAACTGTATTGCAAACCCGCGGTTGTGAATTCTATTGATTTGAGAACTTTTGAAGAGTTACCTAAGAATATGATTGCAATTTAAGGTCGTAAACTCTTTGTAATTATGTTGCATCGGGAGCTTTAAAAATAAAAATATTTAAATGGGGTTAAGGACTCACCTAAGAGAAGGAAGAGATCTTTCGAATGTGGGTATACGATGAATTGATGCCCGTAAACACTTGTAACTGTATTGCAAACCCCGTGTTTTCGAAATTTAAGTACTTGAAGAGGGGTTGTCAACACACTTAGGCATATTAGTGTAGTTTAAACGCGTAAACCCAATGTAATTGTACGGAAAACCGCGAGTTTTGGAAATCCAAAGATTCGAAGATGAGTTACGAGCTTACTTAGGCATAACATGGTAACTGAAGCACGTAAAGACTTTGTAATTTCGCTGAAAACACCATGTTTTAGAAGTCCAAAGATTTGAAAAAGGGGTTATAAACTTAATTAAGAATGTCCTTGTATTTTAAACACGTATACACTTTGAAATTGAATTGCAAACACCGAGTTTTAAAAATACAAAGAGTTGAAATGGGGTTATGAAATTACATAAGCATATTGTGGTAAGTGAAGCACGCAAACACATCGAAATAGGGTTGCAAACCCCGACATTCAGGAATCTAATGATTTGAAAAGGGATACAAACTTACGTAATCATGTCGTTCCGGTTAAAGCACACAAACACCTTGTAATTGTATTGCAAACCCCTAGTTTTTGATTTCTAATGATTTGAGAACAGTTGAAGAGCTCACCGATGCATACAATTGCAATTTAAGGTCGTATTCTCTTTTTAATTGTGTGGCACCTGGAGCTTTAAAAATACAAATATTTAAATAAGGTTAAGGTCTCATCTAATCATATGATGGTAATCACGCACGTAAAGAATTTTTAATTGTATTGCGAACCCCGTGTTTTCGAAATTCAAGGACTTGATGGGGGTTGTCAACACACTTAGGCATGTTGTTAAAGTTTAAACGCGTAAACCCTTTGTAATTATACGGCAAACCGCAAGTTATGGAAATCCTAGTATTCAAAAATGAGTAACGAGCTTACTTAGGCATAACATGGTAACTGTAGCATGTAAAGACTTCGCAATTATATTGAAAACAAAATGTTTTCTAAGTGCAAAGATTTGAAAACGGGGTTATAAACTCACTGAAGCATATCCTTGTAATTTAAACACGTAAACACTTTGTAATTGAATTACAAACACCGAGTTTTAGATAAACAAAGAGTTAAAATGTGGATATGAAAATACAAAAGCATGTTCTTGTAATTGAAGAACACAAACACTTTGAAATTAGGTTGCAAACCCCGACATTCAGGTATCAAATGATTTAAAAAGGGATATTGACATACGTACTCATGTCGTTCCAATTAAAGCTCCCAAACATTTTCTAACTTTATTGCAAACCCCCGGTTTTGAATTCTATTAATTTGAGAACTTTTGAAGAGTTACTTAAGAATATGATTGCAATTTAAGGTCGTAAACTCTTTGTAATTATGTTGCATCGGGAGCTTTAAACATAAAAATATTTAAATGGGGTTAAGGACTCACCTAAAAGAAGGAAGAGATCTTTGAAATGTGGGTATACGATGGAAATTGATGCCCGTAAACACTTGTAACTGTACTGTAAACCCCGTGTTTTCGAAATTCAAGTACTTGAAGAGGGGTTGTCAACACACTTAGACATATTAGTGTAGTTTAAACGCGTAAACCCAATTTAATTGTACGGAAAACCGCGAGTTTTGAAAATCCAAGGATTCGAAGGTGACTTACGAGCTTACTTAGGCATAACATGATAACTGAAGCACATAAAGACTTTGTAATTGCGCTGAAAACACCATGTTTTAGAAGTCCAAAGATTTGAAAATGGGGTTATAAACTTAATTAAGAATGTCCTTGTAGTTTAAACACGTATACACTTTGAAATTGAATTGCAAACACAGAGTTTTAAAAATAGAAAGAGTTGAAATGGGGTTATGAAATTACATTAGCATATCGTGGTAAGTGAAGCACGCAAACACATCGAAATAGGGTTGCAAACCCCGACATTCAGGAATCTAATGATTTGAAAAGGGATACTAACTTACGTAATCATGTCGTTCCGGTTAAAGCGCACAAACACTTTGTAATTGTATTGCAAAGCCCTAGTTTTTGATTTCTAATGATTTTAGAACAGTTGAAGAGCTCACCTATGCATACAATTGCAATTTAAGGTCGTATTCTCTTTTTAATTGTGTGGCACCTGGAGCTTTAAAAATACAAATATTTAAATAAGGTTAAGGTCTCATCTAATCATATGATGGTAATCACGCATGTAAAGAATTTTTAATTGTATTGCGAACCCCGTTTTTTTGAAATTCAAGGACTTGATGGGGGATGTCAACACGCTTAGGCATTGTTAAAGTTTAAACGCGTAAACCCTTTGTAATTATACGGCAAACTGCAAATTATGGAAATCCTAGTATTCAAAAATGAGTAACGAGCTTACTTAGGCATAACATTGTAACTGAGGCATGTAAATACTTTGCAATTATATTGAAAACAAAATGTCTTCGAAGTGCAAAGATTTGAAAACGGGGTTATAAACTCACTGAAGCATATCCTTGTAATTTAAACACGTAAACACTTTGTAATTGAATTGCAAACACCGAGTTTTAGATAAACAAAGAGAATTGAAATGTGGATATGAAATTACAAAAGCATGTCCTTGTAATTGAAGAACACAAACACTTTGAAATTAGGTTGCAAACCCCGACATTCAGGTATCAAATGATTTAAAAAGGGATATTAACATACGTACTCATGTCGTTCCAATTAAAGCACGCAAACATTTTCTAACTGTATTGCAAACCCCCGGTTTTGAATTCCATTGATTTGAGAACTTTTGAAGAGTTACCTAAGAATATGATTGCAATTTAAGGTCGTAAACTCTTTGTAACTATGTTGCATCGGAAGCTTTAAAAATAAAAATATTTAAATGGGGTTAAGGACTCACCTAAGAGAAGGAAGAGATCTTTCGAATGTGGGTATACGATGAAATTGATGCCCATAAACACTTGTAACTGTATTGCAAACCCCGTGTTTTCGAAATTCAAGGACTTGAAGAGGGGTTGTCAACACACTTAGGCATATTAGTGTAGTTTAAACGCGTAAACCCAATGTAATTGTACTGAAAACCGCGAGTTTTGGAAATCCAGGGATTCGAAAATGAGTTACGAGCTTACTTAGGCATAACATAGTTACCGAAGCACGTAAAGACTTTGTAATTGCGCTGAAAACACCATGTTTTAGAAGTCCATACATTTGAAAAAGGGGTTATAAACTTAATTAAGAATGTCCATGTAGTTTAAACACGTATACACTTTGTAATTGAATCGCAAACACCGAGTTTTCAAAATACAAAGAGTTGAAATGGGGTTATGAAATTACATAAGCATATCGTGGTAAGTGAAGCACGCAAACACATCGAAACAGGGTTGCAAACCCCGACATTTAGAAATCTAATGATTTGAAAAGGGATATTAACTTACGTAATCATGTCGTTCCAGTTAAAGCACACAAACACTTTGTAATTGTATTGCAGACCCCTGGTTTTTGATTTCTAATGATTTGAGAACAGTTGAAGAGCTCACCTAAGCATACAATTGCAATTTAAGGTCGTAATCTCTTTTTAATTGTGTGGCACCTGGAGCTTTAAAAATACAAATATTTAAATAAGGTTAAGGTCTCATCTAATCATATGATGGTAATCACGCACGTAAAGAATTTTTATTTGTATTGCGAACCCCGTGTTTTCGAAATTCAAGGACTTGATGGGGCTTGTCAACACACTTAGGCATGTTGTTAAAGTTTAAACGCGTAAACCCTTTGTAATTATACGGAACACCGCAAGTTATGGAAATCCTAGTATTCAAAAATGAGTAACGAGCTTACTTAGGCATAACATTGTAACTGAAGCATGTAAAGACTTTGCAATTATATTGAAAACAGAATGTTTTCGAAGTGCAAAGATTTGAAAACGGGGTTATAAACTCACTGAAGCATATCCTTGTAATTTAAACACGTAAACACTTTGTAATTGAATTGCAAACACCGAGTTTTAGATAAACAATGAGTTGAAATGTGGATATGAAATTAGAAAAGCATGTCCTTGTAATTGAAGAACACAAACATTTTGAAATTAAGTTGCAAACCCCGACATTCAGGTATCAAATGATTTAAAAATGGATATTAACATACGTATTTTTGTCGTTCCAATTAAAGCACGCAAACATTTTCTAACTGTATTGCAAACCCCCGGTTTTAAATTCTATTGATTTGAGAACTTTTGAAGACTTACCTAAGATTATGATTGCAATTTAAGGTCGTAAACTCTTTGTAATTATGTAGCATCGGGAGCTTTAAAAATAAAATTATTTAAATGGGGTTAAGGACTCACCTAAGAGAAGGAAGAGATCTTTCGAATGTGGGTATACGATGGAAATTCGTGCCCGTAAACACTTGTAAATGTATTGCAAACCCCGTGTTTTCGAAATTCAAGGACTTGAAGAGGGGTTGTCAACACACTTAGGCATACTGTTGTAGTTTAAATGCGTAAACCCAATGTAAATGTACGGAAAACCGCGAGTTTTGGAAATCCAAGGATTCGAAAATGAGTTACGAGCTTACTTGGGCATAACATAGTAACTGAAGCACGTAAAGACTTTGTAATTGCCCTGAAAACACCATTTTTTAGAAGTCCAAAGATTTGAAAAAGGGGTTATAAACTTAATTAAGAATGTCCTTGTAGTTTAAACACGTATACACTATGTAATTGAATCGCAAACACCGAGTTTTAAAAATACAAATAGTTGAAATCAGGTTATGAAATTACATAAGCATATCGTGGTAAGTGAAGCACGCAAACTCATCGAAATAGGGTTGCAAACCCCGACATTCAAGAATCTAATGATTTTAAAAGGGATATCAACTTACGTAATCATGTCATTCCCGTTAAAGCACACAAACACTTTGTAATTGTATTGCAAACCCCTGGTTTTTGATTTCTAATGATTTGAGAACAGTTGAAGAGCTCACCTAAGCATACAATTGCAATTTAAGGTCGTAATCTCTTTTTAATTGTGTGGCACCTGGAGCTTTAAAAATACAAATATTTAAATAAGGTTAAGGTCTCATCTAATCATATGATGGTAATCACGCACGTAAAGAATTTTTAGTTGTATCGCGAACCCCGTGTTTTCGAAATTCAAGGACTTGATGGGGCTTGTCAACACACTTAGGCATGTTGTTAAAGTTTAAACGCGTAAACCCTTTGTAATTATACGGCAAACCGCAATTTATGGAAATCCTAGTATTCAAAAATAAGTAACGAGCTTACTTAGGCATAACATTGTAACTGAAGCATGTAAAAACTTTACAATTATATTGAAAACAAAATGTTTTCGAAGTGCAAAGATTTGAAAATGGGTTATAAACTCACTGAAGCATATCCTTGTAATTTAAACACGTAAACGCTTTGTAATTGAATTGCAAACACCGAGTTTTTGATAAACAAAGAGTTGAAATGTGGATATGAAATTACAAAAGCATGTCCTTGTAATTGAAGAACACAAACACTTTGAAATTAGGTTGCAAACCCCGACATTCAGGTATCAAATGATTTAAAAAGGATATTAACATACGTACTCATGTCGTTCGAATTAAAGCACGCAAACATTTTCTAACTGTATTGCAAACCCCCGGTTTTGAATTCTATTGATTTGAGAACTTTTGAAGAGTTACCTAAGAATATGATTGCAATTTAAGGTTCGTAAAGTCTTTGTAATTATGTTGCATCGGGAGCTTTAAAAATAAAAATATTTAAATGGGGTATACGATGGAAATTGATGCCCGTAAACACTTGTAACTGTATTGCAAACCCTGTGTTTTCGAAATTCAAGGACTTGAAGAGGGGTTGTCAACACATTTAGGCATATTAGTGTAGTTTAAACGCGTAAACAAAATGTAATTGTACGGAAAACCGCGAGTTTTGGAAATCTAGGGATTCGAAAATGAGTTACGAGCTTACTTAGGCATAACATGGTTACTGAAGCACGTAAAGACTTTGTAATTGCGCTGAAAACACCATGTTTTAGAAGTCCAAACATTTGAAAACAGGGTTATAAACTTAATTAAGAATGTCCATGTATTTTAAACACGTATACACTTTGTAATTGAATCGCAAACACCGAGTTTTCAAAATACAAAGAGTTGAAATGGGGTTATGAAATTACATAAGCATATCGTGGTAAGTGAAGCACGCAAACACATCGAAATAGGGTTGCAAACCCCGACATTTAGAAATCTAATGATTTGAAAAGGGATATTAACTTACGTAATCATGTCGTTCCAGTTAAAGCACACAAACACTTTGCAATTGTATTGCAAACCCCTGGTTTTTGATTTCTAATGATTTGAGAACAGTTGAAGAGCTCACCTAAGCATACAATTGCAATTTAAGGTCGTAATCTCTTTTTAATTGTGTGGCACTTGGAGCTTTAAAAATACAAATATTTAAATAAGGTTAAGGTCTCATCTAATCATATGATGGTAATCACGCACGTAAAGAATTTTTAGTTGTATTGCGAACCCCGTGTTTTTGAAATTCAAGGACTTGATGGGGCTTGTCAACACACTTAGGCATGTTGTTAAAGTTTAAACGCGTAAACCCTTTGTAATTATACGGCAAACCGCAAGTTATGGAAATCCTAGTATTCAAAAATGAGTAACGAGCTTACTTAGGCATAACATTGTAACTGAAGCATGTAAAGACTTTGCAATTATATTGAAAACAAAATGTTTTCGAAGTGCAAAGATTTGAAAACGGGGTTATAAACTCACTGAAGCATATCCTTGTAATTTAAACACGTAAACACTTTGTAATTGAATTGCAAACACCGAGTTTTAGATAAACAAAGAGTTGAAATGTGGATATGAAATTACAAAAGCAGGTCCTTTTAATTGAAGAACACAAACATTTTCAAATCAGGTTGCAAACCCCGACATTCAGGTATCAAATGATTTAAAAATGGATATTAACATACGTATTCTTGTCGTTCCAATTAAAGCACGCAAACATTTTCTAACTGTATTGCAAACCCCCGGTTTTAAATTCTATTGATTTGAGAAAGTTTTGAAGACTTACCTAAGAATATGATTGCAATTTAAGGTCGAAAACTCTTTGTAATTATGTTGCATCGGGAGCTTTAAAAATAAAAATATTTAAATGGGGTTAAGGACTCACCTAAGAGAAGGAAGAGATCTTTCGAATGTGGGTATACGATGGAAATTGATGCCCGTAAACACTTGTAACTGTATTGCAAACCCCGTGTTTTCGAAATTCAAGGACTTGAAGAGGGGTTGTCAACACACTTAGGCATACTGTTGTAGTTTAAATGCGTAAACCCAATGTAAATGTACGGAAAACCGCGAGTTTTGGAAATCCAAGGATTCGAAAATGAGTTACGAGCTTACTTGGGCATAACATAGTAACTGAAGCACGTAAAGACTTTGTAATTGCCCTGAAAACACCATGTTTTAGAAGTCCAAAGATTTGAAAAAGGGGTTATAAACTTAATTAAGAATGTCCTTGTAGTTTAAACACGTATACACTATGTAATTGAATCGCAAACACCGAGTTTTAAAAATACAAAGAGTTGAAATCGGGTTATGAAATTACATAAGCATATCGTGGTAAGTGAAGCACGCAAACTCATCGAAATAGGGTTGCAAACCCCGACATTCAAGAATCTAATGATTTTAAAAGGGATATCAACTTACGTAATCATGTCATTCCCGTTAAAGCACACAAACACTTTGTAATTGTATTGCAAACCCCTGGTTTTTGATTTCTAATGATTTGAGAACAGTTGAAGAGCTCACCTAAGCATACAATTGCAATTTAAGGTCGTAATCTCTTTTTAATTGTGTGGCACCTAGAGCTTTAAAAACACAAATATTTAAATAAGGTTAAGGAATCATCTAATCATATGATGGTAATCACGCACGTAAACAATTTTTAATTGTATAGCGAACCCCGTGTTTTCGAAATTCAAGGACTTGATGGGGGTTGTCAAGACACTTAGGCATGTTGTTAAAGTTTAAACGCGTAAACCCATTGTAATTATACGGCAAACCTCAGTTTATGGAAATCCTAGTATTCAAAAATGAGTAACGAGCTTACTTAGGCATAACATTGTAACTGAAGCATGTAAAGACTTTGCAATTATATTGAAAATAAAATGTTTTCGAAGTGCAAAGATTTGAAAACGGGGTTATAAACTCACTGAAGCATATCCTTGTAATTTAAAGACATAAACACTTTGTAATTGAATTGCAAACACCGAGATTTAGATAAACAAAGAGTTGAAATGTGGAGATGAAATTACAAAAGCATGTCCTTGTAATTGAAGAACACAAACATTTTGAAATTAGGTTGCAAACCCCGACATTCAGGTATCAAATGATTTAAAAATGGATATTAACATACGTATTTTTGTCTTTCCAATTAAACCACGCAAACATTTTCTAACTGTATTGCAAACCCCCGGTTTTAAATTCTATTGATTTGAGAACTTTTGAAGACTTACCTAAGAATATGATTGCAATTTAAGGTCGTAAACTCTTTGTAATTATGTTGCATCGGGAGCTTTAAAAATAAAAATATTTAAATGGGGTTAAGGACTCACCTAGGAAAAGGAAGAGATCTTTCGAATGTGGGTATACGATGGAAATTCATGCCCGTAAACACTTGTAACTGTATTGCAAACCCCGTGTTTTCGAAATTCAAGGACTTGAAGAGGGGTTGTCAACACACTTAGGCATACTGGTGTAGTATAAATGCGTAAACCCAATGTAAATGTACAGAAAACCGCGAGTTTTGGAAATCCAAGGATTCGAAAATGAGTTACGAGCTTACTTGGGCATAACATAGTAACTGAAGCACGTAAAGACTTTGTAATTGCCCTGAAAACACCATGTTTTAGAAGTCCAAAGATTTGAAAAAGGGGTTATAAACTTAATTAAGAATGTCCTTGTAGTTTAAACACGTATAAACTTTGTAATTGAATCGCAAACACCGAGTTTTAAAAATACAAAGAGTTGAAATGGGGTTATGAAATTACATAAGCATATCGTGGTAAGTGAAGCACGCAAACTCATCAAAATAGGGTTGCAAACCCCGACATTCAAGAATCTAATGATTTTAAAAGGGATATCAACTTACGTAATCATGTCATTCCCGTTAAAGCACACAAACACTTTGTAATTGTATTTGCAAACCCCTGGTTTTTGATTTCTAATGATTTGAGAACAGTTGAAGAGCTCACCTAAGCATACAATTGCAATTTAAGGTCGTAATCTCTTTTTAATTGTGTGGCACCTGGAGCTTTAAAAATACAAATATTTAAATAAGGTTAAGGTCTCATCTAATCATATGATGGTAATCACGCACGTAAAGAATTTTTAATTGTATAGCAAACCCCGTGTTTTCGAAATTCAAGGACTTGATGGGGGTTGTCAATACACTTAGGCATGTTGTTAAAGTTTAAACGCGTAAACCTTTTGTAATTATACGGCAAACCGCAATTTATGGAAATCCTAGTATTCAAAAATAAGTAACGAGCTTACTTAGGCATAACATTGTAACTGAAACATGTAAAGACTTTGTAATTATATTGAAAACAAAATGTTTTCGAAGGGCAAAGATTTGAAAACGGGTTTATAAACTCACTGAAGCATATCCTTGTAATTTAAACACGTAAACACTTTGTAATTGAATTGCAAACACCGAGTTTTAGATAAACAAAGAGTTGAAATATGGATATGAAATTACAAAAGCATGTCCTTGTAATTGAAGAACACAAACACTTTG
Source organism: Mikania micrantha (assembly GCA_009363875.1). Lineage (NCBI taxonomy): Eukaryota > Viridiplantae > Streptophyta > Magnoliopsida > Asterales > Asteraceae > Mikania > Mikania micrantha. The sequence continues at coordinate 32,488,755 of CM018687.1, forward strand.
CAATTAGGTTGCAAACCCCGACATTCAGGTATCAAATGATTTAAAAATGGATATTAACATACGTACTCATGTCGTTCCAATTAAAGCACGCAAACATTTTCTAACTGTCTTGCAAACCCCTGGTTTTAAATTCTATTGATTTGAGAACTTTTGAAGAGTTACCTAAGAATATGATTGCAATTTAAGGTCGTAAACTCTTTGTAATTATGTTGCATCGGGAGCTTTAAAAATAAAAATATTTAAATGGGGTTAAGGACTCACCTAAGAGAAGGAAGAGATCTTTCGAATGTGGGTATACGATGGAAATTGATGCCCATAAACACTTGTAACTGTATTGCAAACCCCGTGTTTTCGAAATTCATGGGCTTAAAGAGGAGTTGTCAACACACTTAGGCATATTAGTGTAGTTTAAACGCGTAAACCCAATGTAATTGTACGGAAAACCGCGAGTTTTGGAAATCCAAGTATTCGAAAATGAGTTACGAGCTTACTTAGGCATAACATCGTAACTGAAGCACGTAAAGACTTTGTAATTGCCCTGAAAACACCATGTTTTAGAAGTCCAAAGATTTGAAAAAGGGGTTATAAACTTAATTAAGAATGTCCTTGTAGTTTAAACACGTATACACTTTGTAATTGAATCGCAAACACCGACTTTTAAAAATACAAAGAGTTGAAATGGGGTTATGAAATTACAAAAGCATATCGTGGTAAGTAAAGCACGCAAACTCATCGAAATAGGGTTGCAAACCCCGACATTCAAGAATATAATGATTTGAAAAGGGATATCAACTTACGTAATCATGTCATTCACGTTAAAGCACACAAACACTTTGTAATAGTATTGCAAACCCCTGGTTTTTGATTTCTAATGATTTGAGAACAGTTGAAGAGCTCACCTAAGCATACAATTGCAATTTAAGGCCGCAATCTCTTTTTAATTGTGTGGCACCTGGAGCTTTAAAAATACAAATATTTAAATAAGGTTAAGGTCTCATCTAATCATATGATGGTAATCACGCACGTAAAGAATTTTTAATTGTATTGCGAACCACGTGTTTTCGAAATTCAAGGACTTGATGGGGGTTGCCAACACACTTAGGCATGTTGTTAATGTTTAAACGCGTAAACCCTTTGTAATTATACGGCAAACCGTAAGTTACGGAAATCCTAGTATTCAAAAATGAGTAACGAGCTTACTTAGGCATAACATTGTAACTGAAACATGTAAAGACTTTGTCATTATATTGAAAACAAAATGTTTTCGAAGGGCAAAGATTTGAAAACGGGTTTCTAAACTCACTGAAGCATATCCTTGTAATTTAAACACGTAAACACTTTGTAATTGAATTGCAAACACCGAGTTTTAGCTAAACAAAGAGTTGAAATATGGATATGAAATTACAAAAGCATGTCCTTGTAATTGAAGAACACAAACACTTTGCAATTAGGTTGCAAACCCCGACATTCAGGTATCAAATGATTTAAAAATGGATATTAACATACGTACTCTTGTCGTTCCAATTAAAGCACGCAAACATTTTCTAACTGTCTTGCAAACCCCTGGTTTTAAATTCTATTGATTTGAGAACTTTTGAAGAGTTACCTAAGAATATGATTGCAATTTAAGGTCGTAAACTCTTTGTAATTATGTTGCATCGGGAGCTTTAAAAATAAAAATATTTAAATGGGGTTAAGGACTCACCTAAGAGAAGGAAGAGATCTTTCGAATGTGGGTATACGATGGAAATTGATGCACGTAAACACTTGTAACTGTATTGCAAACCCCGTGTTTTGGAAATTCAAGGACTTGAAGAGGGGTTGTCAACACACTTAGGCATACTGGTGTAGTTTAAATGCGTAAACCCAATGTAATTTTACGTAGAACCGCGAGTTTTGGAAATCCAAGGATTCGAAAATGAGTTACGAGATTACATAACATGGTAACTGAAGCACGTAAAGGCTTTGTAATTACGCTGAAAACACCATGTTTTAGAAGTCCAAAGATTTGAAAAAGGGGTTATAAACTTAACTAAGAATGTCCTTGTAGTTTAAACACGTATACACTTTGTAATTGAATTGCAAACACCGAGTTTTTAAAATACAAAGTGTTGAAATGGGGTTATGAAGTTACATAAGCATATCGAGGTAAGTGAAGCACGCAAACACTTCGAAATAGGGTTGCAAACCCCGACATTCAGGAATCTAAGGATTTGAAAAGGTTTATTAACTTACGTAATCATGTCGTTCCGGTTAAAGCACACAAACACTTTGTAATTGTATTGCAAACCCCAGGTTTTTGATTTCTAATGATTTGAGAACAGTTGAAGAGCTATCCTAAGCATACAATTGCAATTTAAGGTCGTAATCTCTTTTTAATTGTGTGGCACCTGGAGCTTTAAAAATACAAATATTTAAATAAGCTTAAGGTCTCATCTAATTATATGATGGTAATCACGCACGTAAAGAATTTTTAATTGTATTACGAACCCCGTGTTTTCGAAATTCAAGGACTTGAAGAGGGGTTGTCAACACACTTAGGCATATTAGTGTAGTTTTAACGCGTAAACCCAATGTAATTGTACGGAAAACCGCGAGTTTTGGAAATCCAAGTATTCAAAAATGACTTACGAGCTTACTTAGGCATAACATCGTAACTGAAGCACGTAAAGACTTTGTAATTGCCCTGAAAACACCATGTTTTAGAAGTCCAAAGATTTGAAAAGAGGGTTATAAACTTAATTAAGAATGTCCTTGTAGTTTAAACGCGTATACACTTTGTAATTGAATCGCAAACACCGACTTTTAAAAATACAAAGAGTTGAAATGGGGTTATGAAATTACATAAGCATATCGTGGTAAGTGTAGCACGCAAACTCATCGAAATAGGGTTGCAAACCCCGACATTCAAGAATCTAATGATTTGAAAAGGGATATCAACTTACGTAATCATGTCAGTCCCGTTAAAGCACACAAACACTTTGTAATTGTATTGCAAACCCCTGGTTTTTGATTTCTAATGATTTGAGAACAGTTGAAGAGCTCACCTAAGCATACAATTGCAATTTAAGTGTAACATCCCAAATTTCTAATACAAGTTACTTGGACTTACGAATGTGTGACGAACAATTAACTCGTAGGAAAAGAGACGAAAAATAACCAAGGCGAGGATTACAGATCGTGTACTCGAACTAGTAAAATTTCGAGTACTCCAGTTTCGAGTACACTAATTTCGAGTACACTGGATTTCGTGTACACTGGTTTCGAGTACCAGCCTTGCCTATAAATAGTGGTGCCTTGGGAAGTGTGACAACCTTTGGCTGGAAGCTCATCTGCTCTCGAGTACACGAAGTTTAAGTCCAAGAATTTCAAGAATCAGACTTTGATCGACCAAACGAAGTAGGAAACGCACGGGATCCTACCAGGAGGATCAGCTACCTTCAAGTAAGTGATTCATGTATAGAAAGCTGGATTTTTATACAAAAGTTAGGATGGTTAAACAAAGGGTGAACTTATGCATAAAGCTCAAACGTTTATGCATAAAGTTCATAACTTTAAGGTTCCAATACGTTGGTAACAACATAAGGAACCTAGAACTAGCTCCCCAAAGTCTTAGATGAATTTCTAAGATGTTTAATGACGAAAGTGATGAGTACACGAAATCCTGCACAAAGGGGTAATTCGAATACCATGATTATTTCGAATACATGGAAATTTCGAGTACAGTGCCATGTTCGAATACACAAGGCATTTCGCATACACATGTTATTTCGAATACACAAGGCATTTCGTATACACATGTTATTTCGAATACACAGGGTATTTCGAATACACTAGTATTTCGAATACTCGTGGATTTCGTGTACTTGGGAACTTAACGAATTCCAAGGGTTTCGAACACTTAGCTAAGCTTCGAGAACTTGGATTCAGAAAGGGGGACTAGTAGGCTATTGGGACTTAGAATATTTTCTAAGACTAAGAACGTAATGTAACGAAATGAGGTGATGTAACGGATGTAGGTTCTTAAGACTTAGCTAAGGAGTTCGGCTAAGAAGAACAAGAGTCTACTATCAGGTGAGTTCTAGACGCCCTATTTTATGCTTAATGTTTTGGGCTGACATACATGCTTATTGTTATGTCTATGATGATATGTGCCTATGATGATAATGAATGAATGATGTTATGCCCTGACCATGTATGCATGTTAAGGTGATAGTATGATTATTGCATGAAAGTATGCTAAGAATGATGAATGCATGTTAGTAAGTTCTGATGATAAACTAAATGATAACATGCTATGATGATAAATAGGGAGGTATGTTATGATGAAATCCTAGGTATGCTATGATGAAAGTATGATGTTATGATAATTACATGCTAGCAAAATGTGTTTATGTTGCCATGATGAATGATATGATGACGTGCTGCTAGCATGACATGTGCATGGTGCTAGGATGTTATGATGATATGATACTAGCATACCCTGTATGAGAAATCCTATGTTATTAGGATAAAGATACGATGTTATGCGGAATGATGATATGGTGCTAGTGTATCATGTTATGATGAATGATGGTGCTCCCGTAATTGTTACGGGGTAAGTATGAGGTTGCTCCCGTACTCGTTACGGGGTAAGTATGAGGTTGCTCCCGTACTCGTTACGGGGTAAGTATGATGGTTGCTCCCGTACTCGTTACGGGGTAAGTATGATGGTTGCTCCCGTACTCGTTACGGGGTAAGTATGACGTTGCTCCCATATTCATATGGGGTAAGTATGGTTGCTCCAGTACTTGCTACTGGGTAAGTATGGGTCTGTAGAACGCTTCGGCGGGACAGATCAACGGTTATGGAGCCTTGTGCCGCATAAGCCCACTGTTCGAATGGTAACAGTGGAATGTATGATGATGATGATGTAAGAATGTTATGTGCTAAGGTTATGGTCTATGAGTATGAGATGATGTATATGTTAAGTATGTTTAATGTTGTTTCATGAAAACTAGAACTCACCAGCGTAAGCTGACTTGATTTAGCATGTATGTCAGGTTGAAGGTATGATAAGAGAAGGCATGGAGCTCGGGCATAGAGTCATACGATCCGGTGGTTTTGGCAATCCGATGTGATTTTGATACAGACATGTTATTGATTTCTGTTTATCAGACTATGTTTACATTTCCGCTGCATGATTATGAAAGTTTTTAGTTTAAGAGCTATGTGTTATGATGAAAACCAACCTCTGTGAGGTGCCCGGTTTCGGGGCCTCACAAGTTGGTATCAGAGCCATAGTTTGAGAGATCTTGGCATCCCAAATGCCAAGACTTAAACTGAGAATGGGATTAATGGATGCGGATTGCCAACCACGGATGACGGATGCCACGAGTTGAATGTTTATGTATGAGTTAAGGGTTATATGTAATGTTATGAAAGTAGTTAGTGTCATGCACATTGAAGAGATGGGATGGGAAACATTTAGAGCCTATGAGTTGGGTAAATGGTTAATAACACTTGATCAACGTCGTTAACGATTTACAAAACTTATTCCGTGCTAAACTGATTCCTATGCTGACTCAATAATTGTTGCATTATGTAGAAAGTTAAGATGGCCGGACAAAAGGGTAGACCGCGAAAGAAACCACAGGTAGCTGAAGGACCACATGTCGAGGCTGAAGAACCCGTCAACGAAGACGACCACGAGCATAACGAGCAACCTGAGAATGAAGACGAGTTCACTCTAGAGCCTATCGTGGTGAAGGCTATTTCTGATGAGGTCTGCAAGATCATGGATGAAAAGATGCCAGCAATGATTGCTAAGGCACTGAAGGATGCTCTAAAAGACAAGTCGGAAGGAACCAAAGAGAGCACCAAGGAAGCTGAGGTGGTGATCATCGAGACAAAGAGCGGTGATTCTATGGCGGGGAAACTGAAAGGCTGTGACTACAAGTCCTTTAAGGGATGCAACCCACCAACCTTTGATGGGAAGAAGGACGCAGTGGCCACCTGCCACTGGATTTCTGTGATGGAGGCTGTCATCTCCATCAGTGAGTGCCGAATTGACCAAGCTGTCAAGTTTGCAGCTCACTCTTTCGTTGAGGAGGCACTTCACTGGTGGAACACCGTCAAGCAATCCAAGACTACTGATGATATGGAAAAGATGACTTGGGAGGATCTCAAGGAACTGGTCACTAAGCAGTTCTGTCCCAAGAATGAGTTGGATAAGGTTGAAAGGGAGTTTCTGGTGCTGAAGGCGGGAAGTCTGAACCACAGGCAGTACACCTCACGATTCAATGAGATGGCAAGACTTGTTCCTCACTTGGTTTCTACCGAGGAACGCAGGGTGGAGTTGTACATGGAGGGTTTACCTCCTAAGGTTCGGATACATGTGAAGGTGAATGCTCCCAAGACTTATGACTCCACTGTGGAGCTCAGTGGCATAGTTTGGGATGATGTTATGTCAGCCGAGCCAGCCAAGGAAGAAGCAAAGGTGAAAGAGTCCTCCGGGACTAAGAGGGGTCGAACAGACCAACGAAAGTTCTCAAGCAAGAAGGCTAAGCGAGAGGAGATGGGCCGATGCAACAAGTGTGGGAAAAGCCACACGGGACAGTGCCTGGTGGGCACTAATTTATGTTTCAGGTGTGGAAAAACGGGGCACTTTTCTAGCAGTTGCCCGAATGCTACTCGATGCTTCAACTGCAATGGATTAGGACATATGTCCAAGGATTGCAAGCTACCACGGGCCGATGCTTCGGGCTCGGGTAAGAAAGAGGAGAAGGGAAAGGAGAAGCAGAAGGCTAAAGCACGAGCCTTTACAATGACGAAGGATGATGCGATTATGGACCCGGACGTGGTCACAGGTACCTTTTCTATCAACAATATTCCTGCTTCTGTATTGTTTGATTCTGGTGCCAGTATGAGTTTTGTGTCTTCTACTTTCTGTGATGGGTTATCTGGGAAGGTTAAGAAGATAGACCGGGTATTTGATGTAGAGACGGCTATTGGTAAGATGACCAGGGTGACTGAGGCTATTGATGATTGTTATGTTGAGATAGAAGGTCATAGGTTCCCTGCCCGATTGTTTCTTATTACCTTAGGGGGATTCGATGTGGTTTTGGGTATGGACTGGTTAGCCAAATATGAGGCTAACATTGTATGTCGACGAAAGATGATATGTTTACGTGCGATGGATGGGAGCTCCGTGACGGTTTACGGTGATAAAGCGATGTATGCGCCAAAGATCATTTCGATGATCAAGGCTGATGTTATGATGCGGCGAGGGTGTGTAGCCTACTTGGCCTACGCGATTGAGGAACGTACGGATACGAGGACGATTGATGATGTTCCCGTGGTGTGTAACTTCCCCGATGTATTCCCTGAGGAATTGCCTGGATTACCACCCGAACGGGAAATTGAGTTCCAGATCGACTTAGTGCCGGGGGCACAACCCGTTGCCAAAGCACCTTACCGTTTAGCTCCAACCGAGATGAAGGAAATGATGACCCAGCTACAAGAACTCCTTGATAAAGGTTTTATACGACCGAGTGTCTCTCCGTGGGGAGCACCGGTGCTGTTCGTTAAGAAGAAGGATGGAAGTATGCGTATGTGTATTGACTACAGGGAACTGAATAAGTTGACCGTAAAGAACAGGTATCCTCTACCTAGAATTGATGACTTGTTCGATCAATTGCAAGGTGCAAGCTGGTTCTCGAAGATAGATCTTCGATCCGGTTACCATCAGTTGAAAGTTCGAGAGCAGGACATTCCAAAGACTGCTTTCCGTACGCGTTATGGACATTACGAGTTTCTCGTTATGTCGTTTGGATTGACGAATGCTCCTGCATCATTTATGGATTTGATGAACAGGGTATGTCGACCGATGCTGGACCGATCGGTGATAGTGTTTATTGATGATATTTTGATTTATTCAAAGAACGAGGGAGACCATGCTTGCCACGTACGTGAGGTATTGGAAATCCTGAGGAAAGAGAAACTTTATGCTAAGTTCTCCAAATGTGCTTTCTGGTTACGGGAAGTACAGTTTCTGGGTCACGTGGTGAACCCAGAAGGCATTATGGTAGATCCAGCTAAAGTGGAAACGATTATGAAATGGAGTCCTCCAAAGTCACCGACAGAAGTACGCAGTTTTCTTGGTTTGGCCGGTTACTATCGGAGATTCATTCAGGACTTTTCCAAGATAGCGACGCCACTGACGAAGCTCACGAAGAAAGACGTAAAGTACGAATGGGGTCCAAACCAAGAACAAGCGTTTTCAGTGCTGAAGGAGAAACTTACCCAAGCTCCTGTTCTAGCACTGCCGGATGGGAATGATAATCTTGTTGTGTATGCCGATGCGTCACGACAAGGGTTGGGATGTGTACTAATGCAAAGGGGAAGGGTGATAGCTTATGCTTCGCGCCAGCTAAAGATTCATGAGGCTAACTACCCGACCCACGATCTTGAACTCGCTGCAGTGGTGTTTGCATTGAAAATATGGAGGCACTATTTGTATGGAGTAAGGAGTACCATCTATACCGACCACAAGAGCTTGAAGTATTTCTTCGAGCAAAAGGATTTGAATATGAGGCAGAGACGATGGCTTGAGCTATTAAAGGATTATGACTGTGATATTCTATATCACCCGGGAAAGGCCAATGTGGTGGCAGATGCTCTGAGTCGCAAGACTGATCATCCTGCCATACGAGTAAAATCGTATAATTTGGTGATAACGCCAGACTTTCTGAACGAGCTCAAACAGGCGCAACAGGAGGGATTGAAAGAAGAGAATGTGGGTTTTGAACGCGTCTTCGGACAAGTCAAGAACTTGGAAGACAATGACCATGGGATAAAGCTACGATTCGGTCGAATGTGGGTGCCCAGAAATGGGGACATTCGAGCGAGGATTTTAGATGAAGCCCACAAGTCACGATACTCGGTACACCCCGGTGCAACGAAGATGTATCAAGATCTCCGACAAGATTATTGGTGGTCGGGCATGAAGTTTAATGTGATGCAGTATGTGAACAGGAGCCTTACTTGTGCGCAAGTGAAGGCTGAACATCAGAAGCCCTACGGATATGTGCAACCTCTAGAGGTACCAGAATGGAAATGGGAACACATCACCATGGATTTCATTACCAAGCTACCAAAGACAGCTAAGCGACATGATACCATTTGGGTGATTGTGGACCGACTGACGAAGAGTGCACACTTTCTCCCTATCAGGGAAACGTATACGTCCGAAAGGTTGTCTGAGTTGTTCGTAAAGGAGATTGTGGCCAGACATGGAGTTCCTGTCTCCATTGTGTCAGATCGAGATACGATGTTTACTTCCAGATTCTGGAAGCAGTTTCATGATGCTATGGGAACGAGGTTAAATATCAGTACCGCCTATCACCCTCAGACTGATGGACAGTCAGAAAGGACTATCCAAACGTTGGAGGATATGCTTAGGGCGTGCATTATCGATTTTGGAGGAAGCTGGGATGACCACTTGCCCTTGGTGGAGTTTTCATATAACAACAGCTATCACTCCAGTATCGGAATGCCCCCATATGAGGCGTTGTACGGACGACGATGTAGAACCCCGGTATGCTGGGGTGAAGTTGGACAGAAAGAAATGGGAAACAAGGCTGCTGTGATTGATATGGCAGAAAAGCTACGGGTGATAAAAGCACGTATGAAGGCTGCACAAGATCGCCAAAAGTCCTACGCTGACAAGCGCCGGAGACCGATCGAGTTTGATGTTGGCGATCGAGTGTTGCTGAAAGTATCACCATGGAAGGGAATCATTCGATTCAGAAAGCGAGGCAAGTTGAGTCCGAGGTACATTGGACCATTTCCGATAAAGGCAAGGGTAGGGAAGGTCGCGTATCGGCTGGACCTACCAGAGGAGCTGAACGGGATTCATCCTACCTTTCACGTGTCGCATCTTAGGAAGTGCTTGGCAGACGAGCAGGCGCATGTTCCTTTAGATGACATTGAGGTAGATAATCGACTGAACTACATTGAGGAACCAGTTGCCATCGTAGATACGAAGGAAAAGCAACTACGGAATAAAACGGTTCGTCAAGTAAGAGTTCAGTGGAAGCATCGGAAGGGTTCAGACACGACGTGGGAATTGGAAGACGAAATGAGGAAGATGTACCCTCATTTGTTCGATATGTAACGAGGCAGGTTTCGGGACGAAACCTATTGTAAGGAGGGGAGACTTGTAACATCCCAAATTTCTAATACAAGTTACTTGGACTTACGAATGTGTGACGAACAATTAACTTGTAGGAAAAGAGACGAAAAATAACCAAGGCGAGGATTACAGATCGTGTACTCGAACTAGTAAAATTTCGAGTACTCTAGTTTCGAGTACACTAATTTCGAGTACATTGGATTTCGTGTACACTGGTTTCGAGTACCAGCCTTGCCTATAAATAGTGGTGCCTTGGGAAGTGTGACAACCTTTGGCTGGAAGCTCATCTGCTCTCGAGTACACGAAGTTTAAGTCCAAGAATTTCAAGAATCAGACTTTGATCGACCAAACGAAGTAGGAAACGCACGGGATCCTACCAGGAGGATCAGCTACCTTCAAGTAAGTGATTCATGTATAGAAAGCTGGATTTTTATACAAAAGTTAGGATGGTTAAACAAAGGGTGAACTTATGCATAAAGCTCAAACTTTTATGCATAAAGTTCATAACTTTAAGGTTCCAATACGTTGGTAACAACATAAGGAACCTAGAACTAGCTCCCCAAAGTCTTAGATGAATTTCTGAGATGTTTAATGATGAAAGTGATGAGTACACGAAATCCTGCACAAAGGGGTAATTCGAATACCATGATTATTTCGAATACATGGAAATTTCGAGTACAGTGCCATGTTCGAATACACAAGGCATTTCGCATACACATGTTATTTCGAATACACAAGGCATTTCGTATACACATTTTATTTCGAATACACAGGGTATTTCGAATACACTAGTATTTCGAATACTCGTGGATTTCGTGTACATGGGAACTTAACGAATTCCAAGGGTTTCAAACACTTAGCTAAGCTTCGAGAACTTGGATTCAGAAAGGGGGACTAGTAGGCTATTGGGACTTAGAATATTTTCTAAGACTAAGAACGTAATGTAACGAAATGAGGTGATGTAACGGATGTAGGTTCTTAAGACTTAGCTAAGGAGTTCGGCTAAGAAGAACAAGAGTCTACTATCAGGTGAGTTCTAGACGCCCTATTTTATGCTTAATGTTTTGGGCTGACATACATGCTTATTGTTATGTCTATGATGATATGTGCCTATGATGATAATGAATGAATGATGTTATGCCCTGACCATGTATGCATGTTAAGGTGATAGTATGATTATTGCATGAAAGTATGCTAAGAATGATGAATGCATGTTAGTAAGTTATGATGATAAACTAAATGATAACATGCTATGATGATAAATAAGGAGGTATGTTATGATGAAATCCTAGGTATGCTATGATGAAAGTATGATGTTATGATAATTACATGCTAGCAAAATGTGTTTATGTTGCCATGATGAATGATATGATGACGTGCTGCTAGCATGACATGTGCATGGTGCTAGGATGTTATGATGATATGATACTAGCATACCCTGTATGAGAAATCCTATGTTATTAGGATAAAGATACGATGTTATGCGGAATGATGATATGGTGCTAGTGTATCATGTTATGATGAATGATGGTGCTCCCGTAATTGTTACGGGGTAAGTATGAGGTTGCTCCCGTACTCGTTACGGGGTAAGTATGAGGTTGCTCCCGTACTCGTTACGGGGTAAGTATGATGGTTGCTCCCGTACTCGTTACGGGGTAAGTATGATGGTTGCTCCCGTACTCGTTACGGGGTAAGTATGACGTTGCTCCCATATTCATATGGGGTATGTATGGTTGCTCCAGTACTTGCTACTGGGTAAGTATGGGTCTGTAGAACGCTTCGGCGGGACAGATCAACGGTTATGGAGCCTTGTGCCGGCATAAGCCCACTGTTCGAATGGTAACAGTGGAATGTATGATGATGATGATGTAAGAATGTTATGTGCTAAGGTTATGGTCTATGAGTATGAGATGATGTATATGTTAAGTATGTTTAATGTTGTTTCATGAAAACTAGAACTCACCAGCGTAAGCTGACTTGATTTAGCATGTATGTCAGGTTGAAGGTATGATAAGAGAAGGCATGGAGCTCGGGCATAGAGTCATACGATCCGGTTGTTTTGGCAATCCGATGTGATTTTGATACAGACATGTTATTGATTTCTGTTTATCAGACTATGTTTACATTTCCGCTGCATGATTATGAAAGTTTTAGTTTAAGAGCTATGTGTTATGATGAAAACCAACCTCTGTGAGGTGCCCGGTTTCGGGGCCTCACATTAAGGCCGCAATCTCTTTTTAATTGTGTGGCACCTGGAGCTTTAAAAATACAAATATTTAAATAAGGTTAAGGTCTCATCTAATCATATGATGGTAATCACGCACGTAAAGAATTTTTAATTGTATTGCGAACCACGTGTTTTCGAAATTCAAGGACTTGATGGGGGTTGCCAACACACTTAGGCATGTTGTTAATGTTTAAACGCGTAAACCCTTTGTAATTATACGGCAAACCGTAAGTTACGGAAATCCTAGTATTCAAAAATGAGTAACGAGCTTACTTAGGCATAACATTGTAACTGAAACATGTAAAGACTTTGTCATTATATTGAAAACAAAATGTTTTCGAAGGGCAAAGATTCGAAAACGGGTTTATAAATTCACTGAAGCATATCCTTGTAATTTAAACACGTAAACACTTTGTAATTGAATTGCAAACACCGAGTTTTAGCTAAACAAAGAGTTGAAATATGGATATGAAATTACAAAAGCATGTCCTTGTAATTGAAGAACACAAACACTTTGCAATTAGGTTGCAAACCCCGACATTCAGGTATCAAATGATTTAAAAATGGATATTAACATACGTACTCTTGTCGTTCCAATTAAAGCACGCAAACATTTTCTAACTGTCTTGCAAACCCCTGGTTTTAAATTCTATTGATTTGAGAACTTTTGAAGAGTTACCTAAGAATATGATTGCAATTTAAGGTCGTAAACTCTTTGTAATTATGTTGCATCGGGAGCTTTAAAAATAAAAATATTTAAAAGGGGTTAAGGACTCACCTAAGAGAAGGAAGAGATCTTTTGAATGTGGGTATACGATGGAAATTGATGCACGTAAACACTTGTAACTGTATTGCAAACCCTGTGTTTTCGAAATTCAAGGACTTGAAGAGGGGTTGTCAACACACTTAGGCATATTAGTGTAGTTTAAACGCGTAAACCCAATGTAATTTTACGTAGAACCGCGAGTTTTGGAAATCCAAGGATTCGAAAATGAGTTACGAGCTTACATAACATGGTAACTGAAGCACGTAAAGGCTTTGTAATTACGCTGAAAACACCATGTTTTAGAAGTCCAAAGATTTGAAAAGGGGTTATAAACTTAACTAAGAATGTCCTTGAAGTTTAAACACGTATACACTTTGTAATTGAATTGCAAACACCGAGTTTTTAAAATACAAAGTGTTGAAATGGGGTTATGAAGTTACATAAGCATATCGAGGTAAGTGAAGCACGCAAACACTTCGAAATAGGGTTGCAAACCCCGACATTCAGGAATCTAATGATTTGAAAAGGTTTATTAACTTACGTAATCATGTCGTTCCGGTTAAAGCACACAAACACTTTGTAATTGTATTGCAAACCCCAGGTTTTTGATTTCTAATGATTTGAGAACAGTTGAAGAGCTATCCTAAGCATACAATTGCAATTTAAGGTCGTAATTTCTTTTTAATTGTGTGGCACCTGGAGCTTTAAAAATACAAATATTTAAATAAGGTTAAGGTCTCATCTAATTATATGATGGTAATCACGCACGTAAAGAATTTTTAATTGTATTACGAACCCCGTGTTTTCGAAATTCAAGGACTTGAAGAGGGGTTGTCAACACACTTTGGCATATTAGTGTAGTTTAAACGCGTAAACCCAATGTAATTGTACGGAAAACCGCGAGTTTTGGAAATCCAAGGAGTCGAAAATGACTTACGAGCTTTCTTAGGCATAACATCGTAACTGAAGCACGTAAAGACTTTGTAATTGCCCTGAAAACACCATGTTTTAGAAGTCCAAAGATTTGAAAACGGGGTTATAAACTTAATTAAGAATGTCCTTGTAGTTTAAACACGTATACACTTTGTAATTGAATCGCAAACACCGACTTTTAAAAATACAAAGAGTTGAAATGGGGTTATGAAATTACATAAGCATATCGTGGTAAGTGTAGCACGCAAACTCATCGAAATAGGGTTGCAAACCCCGACATTCAAGAATCTAATGATTTGAAAAGGGATATCACCTTACGTAATCATGTCATTCCCGTTAAAGCACACAAACACTTTGTAATTGTATTGCAAACCCCTGGTTTTTGATTTCTAATGATTTGAGAACAGTTGAAGAGCTCACCTTAGCATACAATTGCAATTTAAGGCCGCAATCTCTTTTTAATTGTGTGGCACCTGGAGCTTTAAAAATACAAATATTTAAATAAGGTTAAGGTCTCATCTAATCATATGATGGTAATCACGCACGTAAAGAATTTTTAATTGTATTGCGAACCACGTGTTTTCGAAATTCAAGGACTTGATGGAGGTTGCCAACACACGTAGGCATGTTGTTAATGTTTAAACGCGTAAAGCCTTTGTAATTATACAGCAAACCGTAAGTTATGGAAATCCTAGTATTCAAAAATGAGTAACGACCTTACTGAGGCATAACATTGTAACTGAAGCATGTAAAGACTTTGCAATTATATTGAAAACAAAATGTTTTCGAAGTGCAAAGATTTGAAAACGGGGTTATAAACTCACTGAAGCATATCCTTGTAATTTAAACACGTAAACACTTTGTAATTGAAGAACACAAACACTTTGAAATTAGGTTGCAAATCCCGACATTCAGGTATCAAATGATTTATAAAGGGATATTAACATACGTACTCATGTCGTTCCAATTAAAGCACGCAAACATTTTCTAACTGTATTACAAACCCCCGGTTTTGAATTCTACTGATTTGAGAACTTTTGAAGAGTTAACTAAGAATATGATTGCAATTTAAGGTCGTAAACTCTTTGTAATTATGTTGCATCGGGAGCTTTAAAAATAAAAATATTTAAATGGGGTTAAGGACTCACCTAAGAGAAGGAAGAGATCTTTCGAATGTGGGTATACGATGAAAATTGATGCACGTAAACGCTTGTAACTGTATTGCAAACCCCGTGTTTTCGAAATTCAAGGACTTGAAGAGGGGTTGTCAACACACTTAGGCATATTAGTGTAGTTTAAACGCGTAAACCCAATGTAATTGTACGTAGAACCGCGAGTTTTGGAAATCCAAGGATTCGAAAATGAGTTACGAGCTTACATAACATGGTAACTGAAGCACGTAAAGGCTTTGTAATTACGCTGAAAACACCATGTTTTAGAAGTCCAAAGATTTGAAAAAGGGGTTATAAACTTAACTAAGAATGTCCTTGTAGTTTAAACACGTATACACTTTGTAATTGAATTGCAAACACCGAGTTTTTAAAATACAAAGTGTTGAAATGGGGTTATGAAGTTACATAAGCATATCGTGGTAAGTGAAGCACGCAAACACTTCGAAATAGGGTTGCAAACCCCGACATTCAGGAATCTAATGATTTGAAAAGGGATATTAACTTACGTAGTCATTTCGTTCCGGTTAAAGCACACAAACACTTTGTAACTGTATTGCAAACCCCTGGTTTTTTATTTCTAATGATTTGAGAACAGTTGAAGAGCTCAGCTAAGCATACAATTGCAATTTAAGGTCGTAAACTCTTTTTAATTGTGTGGCACCTGGAGCTTTAAAAATACAAATATTTAAATAAGGTTAAGGTCTCATCTAATCATATGATGGTAATCACGCACGTAAAGAAATTTTAATTGTATTGCGAACCCCGTGTTTTCGATATTCAAGAACTTGAAGAGGGGTTGTCAACACACTTAGGCATATTAGTGTAGTTTAAACGCGTAAACTCAACGTAATTGTACGGAAAACCGCGAGTTTTGGAAATCCAAGGATTCGAAAATGAGATACGAGCTTACTTCGGCATAACATGGTAACTGAAGCACGTAAAGACTTTGTAATTACGCTGAAAACACCATGTTTTAGAAGTCCAAAGATTTGAAAAAGGGGTTATAAACTTACTTAAGAATGTCCTTGTAGTTTAAACGCATATACACTTTGTAATTGAATTGCAAACATCGAGTTTTAAAAATACAAAGAGTTGAAATGGGGTTATGAAGTTACAAAAGCATATCGTGGTAAGTAAAGCACGCAAACACTTCGAAATAAGGTTGCAAACCCCGACATTCAGGAATCAAATGATTTGAAAAGGGATATTAACTTACGTAATCATATCGTTCCGGTTAAAGCACACAAACACTTTGTAATAGTATTGCAAACCCCTGGTTTTTGATTTCTAATGATTTGAGAACAGTTGAAGAGCTCACCTAAGCATACAATTGCAATTTAAGGGCGCAATCTCTTTTTAATTGTGTGGCACCTGGAGCTTTAAAAATACAAATATTTAAATAAGGTTAAGGTCTCATCTAATCATATGATGGTAATCACGCACGTAAAGAATTTTTAATTGTATTGCGAACCACGTGTTTTCGAAATTCAAGGACTTGATGGAGGTTGCCAACACACGTAGGCATGTTGTTAATGTTTAAACGCGTAAACCCTTTGTAATTATACGGCAAACCGTAAGTTATGGAAATCCTAGTATTTAAAAATGAGTAACGACCTTACTGAGGCATAACATTGTAACTGAAGCATGTAAAGACTTTGCAATTATATTGAAAACAAAATGTTTTCGAAGTGCAAAGATTTGAAAACGGGGTTATAAACTCACTGAAGCAAATCCTTGTAATTTAAACACGTAAACACTTTGTAATTGAAGAACACAAACACTTTGAAATTAGGTTGCAAATCCCGACATTCAGGTATCAAATGATTTATAAAGGGATATTAACATACGTACTCATGTCGTTCCAATTAAAGCACGCAAACATTTTCTAACTGTATTACAAACCCCCGGTTTTGAATTCTACTGATTTGAGAACTTTTGAAGAGTTAACTAAGAATATGATTGCAATTTAAGGTCGTAAACTCTTTGTAATTATGTTGCATCGGGAGCTTTAAAAATAAAAATATTTAAATGGGGTTAAGGACTCACCTAAGAGAAGGAAGAGATCTTTCGAATGTGGGTATACGATGAAAATTGATGCACGTAAACGCTTGTAACTGTATTGCAAACCCCGTGTTTTCAAAATTCAAGGACTTGAAGAGGGGTTGTCAACACACTTAGGCATATTAGTGTAGTTTAAACGCGTAAACCCAATGTAATTGTACGTAGAACCGCGAGTTTTGGAAATCCAAGGATTCGAAAATGAGTTACGAGCTTACATAACATGGTAACTGAAGCACGTAAAGGCTTTGTAATTACGCTGAAAACACCATGTTTTAGAAGTCCAAAGATTTGAAAAAGGGGTTATAAACTTAACTAAGAATGTCCTTGTAGTTTAAACACGTATACACTTTTTAATTGAATTGCAAACACCGAGTTTTTAAAATACAAAGTGTTGAAATGGGGTTATGAAGTTACATAAGCATATCGTGGTAAGTGAAGCACGCAAACACTTCGAAATAGGGTTGCAAACCCCGACATTCAGGAATCTAATGATTTGAAAAGGGATATTAACTTATGTAGTCATTTCGTTCCGGTTAAAGCACACAAACACTTTGTAACTGTATTGCAAACCCCTGGTTTTTTATTTCTAATGATTTGAGAACAGTTGAAGAGCTCAGCTAAGCATACAATTGCAATTTAAGGTCGTAAACTCTTTTTAATTGTGTGGCACCTGGAGCTTTAAAAATACAAATATTTAAATAAGGTTAAGGTCTCATCTAATCATATGATGGTAATCACGCACGTAAAGAAATTTTAATTGTATTGCGAACCCCGTGCTTTCGATATTCAAGAACTTGAAGAGGGGTTGTCAACACACTTAGGCATATTAGTGTAGTTTAAACGCGTAAACTCAACGTAATTGTACGGAAAACCGCGAGTTTTGGAAATCCAAGGATTCGAAAATGAGATACGAGCTTACTTCGGCATAACATGGTAACTGAAGCACGTAAAGACTTTGTAATTACGCTGAAAACACCATGTTTTAGAAGTCCAAAGATTTGAAAAAGGGGTTATAAACTTACTTAAGAATGTCCTTGTAGTTTAAACGCATATACACTTTGTAATTGAATTGCAAACATCGAGTTTTAAAAATACAAAGAGTTGAAATGGGGTTATGAAGTTACATAAGCATATCGTGGTAAGTAAAGCACGCAAACACTTCGAAATAAGGTTGAAAACCCCGACATTCAGGAATCAAATGATTTGAAAAGGGATATTAACTTACGTAATCATATCGTTCCGGTTAAAGCACACAAACACTTTGTAATAGTATTGCAAACCCCTGGTTTTTGATTTCTAATGATTTGAGAACAGTTGAAGAGCTCACCTAAGCATACAATTGCAATTTAAGGTCGTAATCTCTTTTTAATTGTGTGGCACCTGGAGCTTTAAAAATACAAATATTTAAATAAGGTTAAGGTCTCATCTAACCATTTGAGGGTAATCACGCAAGTAAAGAATTTTTAACTCTATTGCGAACCCCGTGTTTTCGAAATTCAAGGACTTGATGGGGGTTGTCAACACACTTAGGCATGTTGTTAAAGTTTAAACGCGTAAACCCTTTGTAATTATACGGCAAACCGCAAGTTATAGAAATCCTAGTATTAAAAAATGAGTAACGAGCTTACTTAGGCATAACATTGTAACTTAAGCATGTAAAGACTTTGCAATTATATTGAAAACAAAATGTTTTCGATGTGCAAAGATTTGAAAACGGGGTTATAAACTCACTGAAGCATATCCTAGTAATTTAAACACGTAAACACTTTGTAATTGAATTGCAAGCACCGAGTTTTAGATAAACAAAGAGTTGAAATGTGGATATGAAATTACAAAAGCATGTCCTTGTAATTGAAGAACACAAACACTTTGAAATTAGGTTGCAAACCCCGACATTCAGGTATCAAATGAATTAAAAAGGGATATTAACATACGTACTCATGTCGTTCCAATTAAAGCACGCAAACATTTTCTAACTGTATTGTAAACCCCCGGTTTTGAATTCTATTGATATGAGAACTTTTGAAGAGTTACCTAAGAATATGATTGCAATTTAAGGTCGTAAACTCTTTGTAATTATGTTGCATCGGGACCTTTAAAAATAAAAATATTTAAATGGGGTTAAGGTCTCACCTAAGAGAAGGAAGAGATCTTTGGAACGTGGGTATACGATGGAAATTGATGCCCGTAAACACTTGTAACTGTATTGCAAACCCCGTGTTTTTGAAATTCAAGGACTTGAAGAGGGGTTGTTGTAACAACTGTAAGAAAATCCCAACAAACTTATACATTAAATTGTAATTGGATATAAAGGCCCAATGCGATATAAATGCCCAATAAAATATCAAGACTCAATAAGATGTGAAGGCCCAAATAGGCCCATTGAAAGCCCAATAAGAAGCTTAGGCCCAATTAGACCTATTAAGGATTTTAAACTGAACGTAATGTGTGAACATCGGTATTAACTAATTAAACGATCTGACTCCCGAGCTGAGGTACATAGCCTTGATAAATACCTATTTAAAAATATTTACAATATTAAAGATACAAGAATTTTAATTAACGCGTTAAAACATTAAATCTGATAAATATGTCGTATACGCAATAATTATCGTGTTTCGATGGAATTAATTGAACAAATTTATTATAACGGGCAAAATAAACATTCTAATATTATTATTATTATTTATTTTTATGTAAGTTGGGAAGTGTCGGGTCAAGAAATGATAAGCGAAAACGAAATACGATCGCTAGACGGATCTAAAACGCGTTTAAACCCTAGATTTAACCCTAAGTATAAAAGGAGCTCCCTCCTTGTTCCCCTCACTTTTTCACCAGCCGCACACCACACTTTTTGTGTGTGTGTGCTTCCATTCGTTCAAATATAACCGAGAGAAAGAGAGAAATGAGTAGCGGCGGTCCAAGGCGGCTCACGGCGGAGCTACGGCGGCACCACGGCGGTGGAACAAGAGGACGACATCACCGATCTCCTCTCCCTGCGCTCTACAGCCCTTCCTTCTTCAGCTTCGCAAGATATCGACTCTAGAGGGGTCAAAAAGGGGCGATAAATGCGACGGCGGCTAGGGTTTTTACCCCAAACGAACGGCGGCTAAGGACCCAGGTCGAGTTTGAGGTAGTCGCCGGGGTTACCAGATGGTGGAATGAGCATAGGAGGGTGCATGCAGTGGTGGTAGCGGCTAGGGTTCCACCTAGGGCCGCAGTAGCGGCACGATTCGCGTTGTACAAGGTGATACTGGTGGCTCCTCCACTCCAGCCGAAGAACAGAAGGTAAGGAATGACAAGATCACATCCGATTTACACATGCATGTCGTTTTCTTGAGGGTTATTGTTGATATGAGTGCGTTTTTGTACGATTCTTGTGAAGGAGGTGGTCGGCTGCGGTGGTTTGGGCGGCGGTAGAGGCTGTTCGAGCCGTGTTCCACCCTAAAACCAACTTCCTAAGGTAATAAATGACTTAAACAGCTCCGATCTACATATGCATTGACATTCACTCGATTATTTTGTTCTAAAACGTGTATTTTGGATGGTTCCATGTGGCTGTAATGGTCCATATGAGGTGGCTAGTGACGGTGGAACAGCTATGGTGGTGGCCGGAGAATGGAGGTACAAGAGATTAGGGTTTTAGCGTGTTCCAAGCTTCGGTCAACGAAAGTCAGACGTGGATGGAACGGGTCAAACCCGGACAGCCTTGGGCATTAGCAAAAACCGATCGCTCGATTTATTTCGTTATTTAAAAACGAGTCTAGAAACATGTTCGGATTATGAAACATACGATCGGTTAATTAAATTAGACTGTACGTGAATTAAACGAGTGGGAAGGTAAAATCGCGCGCCATTAACTTTTAATGTATGATTATTGTTTAAATAAGCAAGTAAGGTGGTTGAGTATTTGGGTTAAATAGGATAAAATATGATTCATGATAGTTAGCTAATAACAAAAATGTTTAACGAAACCATTAAACGAGTAAGATGGTGAGATGTATATATATACTTGAATTTAGAACATTACAAACTTTTATGTTTTACAAATGTAAACATCTCTAGTGTTCTTATAAGTTACAAGAATTTATGTTTAGTCAAGTGAATAATAAAATTTAATAGGCGATTATATATAATCACATCATTATATGTATTTGTACACTTAACAAATGGGTATTAAAAATCTAAACATATAACATGGATACTTATTAAAATTTAATTTAAACTTGTCACATTGAGGATACGAATTTATTGTTATTTATAAATTAAAACTTAATAAAAGTATTAGATTCAAATAATGAAACTCAGCCACTATACATATGTGTACGTGGGTGTGTGTCTATATGTATATATGTATACATATATCTCTACATATAAAGGGTGTAAAAGTATAACAAATTCTCCACATATATATGGTCATAAAATATGGTGATTTAGTAACTAGTTATGCATGTTATAGATAAACTTAGCAAGATGATTTAAAATACGATAAATAGTTTATGTATAATCATATGTTTATAAACATGATTAATTCAACATGTTAACCATTGATTTTATACATTTATGAATAATCAAAATATAAATAAGGGTGGATTTTATAATAATGATGTGCATACCTATATAATATGTAATATGCTAGTGTTAAACAAATAATAACTTAACAAAAGTGTCGATTTAAATATTGATAAGAATACTTAGTAACTTTCTACATTTTAGTCAACACATTAAGCATATTGCTAAAGAATGTTTTCATGACTTTCAATTTATTATTTATATGAATATGAACTTATTAAAAACATAATGATTATCTTAACATATAATATATGATACCATTTTTATAGTTTTACTCATAATTAAAAATTTATCAATAAACCGATATTAATATCATTAGTGAAATTATTATTATTATTATCCTTGATAATTGATTCATATAGGAGTGTTCCCTTACATTTAAACATAGAAAATAAATTATGAATACTTTAAACACTTTCTTATTCAATATTTAAAATAAGTACAATAGTTAGTATATACAATAAATACAACATGTAAAATATCTTAGATATTAATGTATTGAAACTATTTTGTGATGTATGAAATACCTATTAAGTTAAGTGAATATGTTATAATAATTATCTTATTGTTTTGTAATACCTTGTGTGTTACATTAATTTATATTATTAGTAAGACACCATGGCTAGTATTATACTTAAACAATTTTTATTGATTGTTCCTCAAACTCTCAAACTAGGTGAACCAACTTTAAAATATAAGTCCATTGGTCATGATAAAACCCTAATTTTCTTAGAAGACCATAAACATACTAGTCACATAAGTAGCATACTAGTAGCTATACTAAACAACAAATAATATCAACATTTGCTCATACATTTTTTTTACGTACAATACAAGGTAAGATTTTGTTATGTATGGTAATAAAATGAAACTTTAAGCTAGTAAACTTTAAACACATTAACCCAAAGAGCTCGACCACAGTAAACAACCATAAGGTATGAAATCTACAACTTATACATGTATAGATGAATACAAATAGGAACTTGCTTTGATGATAACTCTGGGAGCATAGCAAATCATGCATAGTGGCACAATGACATGTTTGTACAGGAACAAAAGGAACCAGTTAAAGCAACCAGGTGAGTTCATGTGATCCCTTTTCTTTTTACTGTTTTGGGATACTGAAAGCATGCTCCATAAATTTTTTATAAAATTTTATTTATGTGATAATGAACGTCCGTTTCAATGAAATTGCTTCCCCTAGGCATTAAACATAATTTACAACCATTAACTCATAAGTAGAGCCGGTGAGTATATGGGTAGTACTACTTGGGGAATCCCCCACGCACAGTGGCCCGAAAGGGTGGCCTTATAAAAGTAAGGTTGAAACCCCACTGAGGTTATTGTCAACCGTTGTGGCATATATTTTTATGATACATAAATGACCGAGAGCAGGAACGGGTCTCGGAATTGGGAAGTATATTTGGTTTGACCATGTTGTGGGCTAACAGTGTATGAGGCAAACGCCCGAGCATGGAACAGGGTTGGTTGTATTGTTTTTGAATTATCACATGCTATTTATTATTGCGTCTGTAAACTAAAACTCATGAGCTCACCAACTTTTTAGTTGACGTATTTTAGCATGTCTTTCAGGTAATTAGAAACAGGTATGACTCGGATACAGGGTTGCTTGAACAAGAACACTACATGGAAAACAAGAACTTGGCTTAAAGATTAATAAAGTGTGCTGATGCCTGGATGGACCTAATAACTCTAGAAAGTCTCCCACTAGTTAAATCATGTCTTTAGATTTGTTGTAAACAAATTAGATATCTAGACTAAACCTTTGGTTGAATTGTAAATTATTTATTTTGTCTTCCGCTACTTTGTGTTTTGAATCAATCGTTAGTCAAGCCCCTGGTTGGGTTGTGACAGGTTGGTATCAGAGCCAAAGGTTTTAGCGAATTAGGAACCTTAGGATAAGTTCCTAGACTTTAACCTGATAAATCTAGGGGCCTAAACATATAGAAACATGATACTAGTGAGACCATGAATACCCAGGCATATGAAGCACATGAATGGTTAAACTAGAACAATCATGTAAATCAAATTCAGGATTATGGGTGCACACATAATGGTGAATTTGAAGTTACATGGGAAGTTCTAAGACACTCATAAAATAAAATTTGAACATAATGTTTATGCATATTCATATAAATACTTGTTATGTTAATAAGTGTTGGAACAAACATTAGTTGACATTGGGAGATGAGCATAGGATTTAAGTCACAAGAGGTCAATGAAGATTTTATGGTACGTTATCTTCTCTTCATTCCTTCTATCCTAGTAGAAACGACGTTCCCGTATTCTTATCTTCTTTTTACCTCAAATATTATGGGAATCATGACTTCTTTGTTATCAAGGTATGTAGGTTGTCAACTTCCAATCCTTTTAAGGCGTCCAAGAATCTTCTGTTCTATTCTACAAATTTAAAAATTTCTTTGTACTTTTTATCAAATTTATATTATAGCCACAGAAGTTTGATTATGACCATCAACTATGCGTACTCCTCAACTAACCACACAGCTACACGAGTGAGTGAAAAATCACAAAGACCCAGGAGAAAGCAGGTGATGACATCAATGTATTGCGACACATACTACCTTCAGATTCAAATTATCATACGTATAAACTTGAGAAACTCTTCATTTCACCGTTTCTCATATCGTCATTAGGTTAGTCACCTTTAATAACCAACTACCATTGTTGTCTGTAATCACTATTTCTGTTATCCTTAATAGTTCATCTTCGATCTCTAAACTTTCATCAACAATTAATTCTTTTTGAGACTCTAATGTACACGCCCTTGACTTAACCATTCCCCAGTTCTTGATAGCTAAAGTAATGGAATTGTATGCTATTGGGAGGAAATTCCTTAGTTCACACAGCAGGAATGTGA
The DNA here is from genome assembly GCA_009363875.1 of Mikania micrantha. NCBI lineage: Eukaryota > Viridiplantae > Streptophyta > Magnoliopsida > Asterales > Asteraceae > Mikania > Mikania micrantha. The sequence goes on from CM018687.1 coordinate 32,513,559, forward strand.
ACCTTTAATATGAAGTTTAATTTATTCTACCACTTGAAATTCCGTTCCAGAGATACTATTTCATAAGCAATTTGATTCACCATCTTGACTCTTTCCTATCCACTCCGTCGATCGAACCACTGATTCTAAACTATATAACGACGACACATACGAACAATACATAAATTCTTAAAGGAGCACCACTTAGTGAATATGATAGATGGAACATGAAGCTACTGGCCTAGAACATAATTTGAGAAGTTAGGTTGTCATGAGAATAAGGTATTCCCCATGGATCATAAGAGTGATCAAGATATTCTTTGATAGCAAGGTAAAAGAGAAGACGCTAAGGTCATTCAGTATACGGCATATCGAAGACTAAAGATGGGATTCATCTAAGCATCCTAATATTGCTTGAAGAAAACTTCATTGTTTTGGCAAGCGAGACCTCCATACACATTGATACACGACGATCAGTACCGGCTACCGAATTATAGCAAGGGGAAGGAAGGTAATTAACACCAAGAGGAAAAGACGATCTTCAAACCATTAGAATTGATGATTATCGGGAAAAAGAAGAAGTGAAGGATTAAATGGTAAAGGATTTAATCTTAGATTAGAAGATTTTATAGTGCCAATAAATGTTTTGAGAAGCATTGAAGATCAACTGCAGGAAACAGTATTTGCATCATAGTATCAATGTGAATCTTATGAACATGTGTAGTATGATAGAGGAAATTGTTTAGTTGATAAGTGTTTACTAATATATCTACAGTCAAAGACGTTTGGCAAGGACACTATCGTAATATATCGAAACAGTGGTGGGCTGGCGGCTGATAAGGCAGGTAGCCTGACTCTACGTATGCCCTATATATAAACTATGTTCGGTACATTGGGATAGTGTTATTGTTGAGTGTTATGACAAGTAGTATAACAGCTAAAACATTTAAACAGAAATATAAAAACCAGAAGAATTCTCATGGTATACAACTTATAAAATTTCAACAAGCCGAACTCATGAGTAGTTACACGAAAGACACTAGTTAATACCGACCACTCCATAGTGCAGGAAGGGATATCTTGAAATTGAAGAGTTTGGGAACTTTGGAGATTTTAATCATTGGTGGATCTACATCGGAATTCACTCGTACAAACATCATCAAGAGATAATGAAGTGAATTAGCAAGAAGGACAACTAATCTAGATTGTCACCGGAGGAAGATAGTGTTGTTACCAGGATTAAGCAGTATGGAAGGACTGCAAGGAAGTAAATTAGGAGGATCAATCTCAAATAAGATAGAATGTGTTAAATTGTAAGAAGAAAAGCTACAAGAAGGTAGCATAAAAAGTTAAAAATCATTTGCGAAAAGTCAACCTCAAGAGTGAAAACTATGAAAATATCTGTCATACTTTGAGGATAGTAGTGAAGATCAAGTTCGAGTCTAAGGCACCTTTTCATCACTTCGAGACGTAGTATCAATAAAATATTTACATCAAGAGGATTCATGACAATGAGATACGTTGAAAATCTTATCACAAGAAGAAAATTAGTAGACCATAATTTAAGGGATGAAATAAAATGATCAGACAAGAAGATAGACAATGAACCTGGCAAAGAGAGCGATGACACAATGAAGTTATGGTCATCTACATAATGTGAAGGAAGAAATCTAGAACATTCTATCCACTGTGCAAAACCACGAAATACTTATTTGTCATACCTATTTGTCAGACCTATTGCGAAACCAATAACAACCTATACTTCTACATCTCATAACTTCATGTATCAATGACAAAGGGATAAATGATAGATAATGTATCATTGGAATAGATAGTATCATATACGAAAGTCATGTCTATTTGTTCGCAAAAGTGGGTACATTCATGGAATTATTAATGAAAATCAATAGCTCAATCTCAACAAGCACACAATTGAGGTTTCGGTGCAAGAAGTCATCATTAGGGTGATGCGTGTCGAAAGGCTAGTTAGAAGGACTTACTGAAAGAGATCAAGTTGTAACCACACTAGAACAAAAGGTACCCTCGTTCGTTTAGCTTGTAATTGTTTCTGTACGTCTTTTAAATGCTCCATTCGTTCCTTTATACAATAACATACTATTAATGTTTCTAAAATTCCCGATATAATTTCATTCGATTAGTAGCCTTTGAAAGAACTACTCCTCGACTTTTCTTGGTGAGGAAGAAAGCCTCTTTGAATCTTTGTATCTCCGGTTTCTTATATTCCAAACCAGATGAACATAAAGTTTGACATATTCAAACAAGATGATGCTATCCCCACGAATGATGAATTATTCTTTAATTATTATTCTAAAAAGTTTCGAAGAAAGTGATAATTGTTGCAAACACTTGAAATAATTCTGAGTAATATCCCGACACAAACAGTGAATCAAAATCCTTTGCATATCTAAAGTAATCGATTCGATTTGAAATCTAACCCATCTATCTTTGTTACTTTGTTACTTTGGAATTCCATAATAGCCTTAATTCAGGGATTCTTCGTCAACCTCTCGAATTCATCCATGAAGCACATAGGCATCATCACGATTATACTCCCTAAGTTAAGATAACATACTTAGTCTGAAGATTTCTCGGCCCAAATATTTCGATAAAATCCTTAGCTTCTTTTAGTAGTACCATCGTTATCTCATTGGAGCCTATTCTTTGTTATTCAAGGCTTATAGAATCAATAACTCCATTTGTACATAGTTAAGACATTAGCTGGATTCAACATAAAAAGTGATTGTGCTTTATTGAAATGATCATAATTTGGTTTGTATCCTAACTAAACTATTTGAAATATGTCGGTTACACCTTAGTCGTTGATAATCTATACGTTAGACTTCGTTTACTTGGAATGTTACTTTCACTCTATTGGTTTTAGAAAACAAAGATATGTTTAGCAATAAATAACTTGGTAGACTCAGATAAGAAATCATAAATGTATGGTGTAAAAGAAAGTAACCAAGAATGCAAATTGATTTACATTATGTACAATTTTGTGCCAAATGTCATGTATAAGTGAGTTAATTATATTAATAACTTAGATGAGACAATAAATGAACAATATGTATAATTGATTTCTATGTTTATGTTGTAAGAAACATTGTATTCAGATACATGATCAAGGAATTGTGAGCCTTGACACCAATTGGTTACATTCAATATAAGATGAAACATTATGTTTGGAAACAAGATCAAATTGATCAGGTTTTGGAAACTATTGATGCAATGGATGCGTAATGAAACATGTGGGAAACTAGATTGTAACTTGGTATTTTATGGAAAATTTTTAATGAGAATAAAGTTTATTTATGTGAACTTTTAATTATGACAGCTTATGAACAGTTAAACTGTAATATATATAGACTGACACTTCTAGCTAGGCTTTACTGTTCATAATTATTAGGATCTTTGTCAACATTTCATGCCATAATAAATAAAAATTTGATACCAGATTAGTTAAAATGGCAATCCCTTAGGATGGACTAGAGCATAGTGATACTTAGAAATGATAAACCAGATTTTAGCTTTGAGAAGAGATGCATCAAAAAAAAAAAAATACCCACAACTATTCGAACATGCTAAACCGTAGTAACAGCTAATTTCGAGGACGAAATTCTTTTAAGTTGGAGAGAATGTAACAACTGTAAGAAAATCCCAACAAACTTATACATTAAATTGTAATTGGATATAAAGGCCCAATGCGATATAAATGCCCAATAAAATATCAAGACTCAATAAGATGTGAAGGCCCAAATAGGCCCATTGAAAGCCCAATAAGAAGCTTAGGCCCAATTAGACCTATTAAGGATTTTAAAATGAACGTAATGTGTGAACATCGGTATTAACTAATTAAACGATCTGACTCCCGAGCTGAGGTACATAGCCTTGATAAATACCTATTTAAAAATATTTACAATATTAAAGATACAAGAATTTTAATTAACGCGTTAAAACATTAAATCTGATAAATATGTCGTATACGCAATAATTATCGTGTTTCGATGGAATTAATTGAACAAATTTATTATAACGGGCAAAATAAACATTCTAATATTATTATTATTATTTATTTTTATGTAAGTTGGGAAGTGTCGGGTCAAGAAATGATAAGCGAAAACGAAATACGATCGCTAGACGGATCTAAAACGCGTTTAAACCCTAGATTTAACCCTAAGTATAAAAGGAGCTCCCTCCTTGTTCCCCTCACTTTTTCACCAGCCGCACACCACACTTTTTGTGTGTGTGTGCTTCCATTCGTTCAAATATAACCGAGAGAACGAGAGAAATGAGTAGCGGCGGTCCAAGGCGGCTCACGGCGGAGCTACGGCGGCACCACGGCGGTGGAATAAGAGGACGACATCACCAATCTCCTCTCCCTGCGCTCTACAGCCCTTCCTTCTTCAGCTTCGCAAGATATCGACTCTAGAGGGGTCAAAAAGGGGCGATAAATGCGACGGCGGCTAGGGTTTTTACCCCAAACGAACGGCGGCTAAGGACCCAGGTCGAGTTTGAGGTAGTCGCCGGGGTTACCAGATGGTGGAATGAGCATAGGAGGGTGCATGCAGTGGTGGTAGCGGCTAGGGTTCCACCTAGGGCCGCAGTAGCGGCACGATTCGCGTTGTACAAGGTGATACTGGTGGCTCCTCCACTCCAGCCGAAGAACAGAAGGTAAGGAATGACAAGATCACATCCGATTTACACATGCATGTCGTTTTCTTGAGGGTTATTGTTGATATGAGTGCGTTTTTGTACGATTCTTGTGAAGGAGGTGGTCGGCTGCGGTGGTTTGGGCGGCGGTAGAGGCTGTTCGAGCCGTGTTCCACCCTAAAACCAACTTCCTAAGGTAATAAATGACTTAAACAGCTCCGATCTACATATGCATTGACATTCACTCGATTATTTTGTTCTAAAACGTGTATTTTGGATGGTTCCATGTGGCTGTAATGGTCCATATGAGGTGGCTAGTGACGGTGGAACAGCTATGGTAGTGGCCGGAGAATGGAGGTACAAGAGATTAGGGTTTTAGCGTGTTCCAAGCTTCGGTCAACGAAAGTCAGACGTGGATGGAACGGGTCAAACCCGGACAGCCTTGGGCATTAGCAAAAACCGATCGCTCGATTTATTTCGTTATTTAAAAACGAGTCTAGAAACATGTTCGGATTATGAAACATACGATCGGTTAATTAAATTAGACTGTACGTGAATTAAACGAGTGGGAAGGTAAAATCGCGCGCCATTAACTTTTAATGTATGATTATTGTTTAAATAAGCAAGTAAGGTGGTTGAGTATTTGGGTTAAATAGGATAAAATATGATTCATGATAGTTAGCTAATAACAAAAATGTTTAACGAAACCATTAAACGAGCAAGATGGTGAGATGTATATATATACATGAATTTAGAACATTACAAACTTTTATGTTTTACAAATGTAAACATCTCTAGTGTTCTTATAAGTTACAAGAATTTATGTTTAGTCAAGTGAATAATAAAATTTAATAGGCGATTATATATAATCACATCATTATATGTATTTGTACACTTAACAAATGGGTATTAAAAATCTAAACATATAACATGGATACTTATTAAAATTTAATTTAAACTTGTCACATTGAGGATACGAATTTATTGTTATTTATAAATTAAAACTTAATAAAAGTATTAGATTCAAATAATGAAACTCAGCCACTATACATATGTGTACGTGGGTGTGTGTCTATATGTATATATGTATACATATATCTCTACATATAAAGGGTGTAAAAGTATAACAAATTCTCCACATATATATGGTCATAAAATATGGTGATTTAGTAACTAGTTATGCATGTTATAGATAAACTTAGCAAGATGATTTAAAATACGATAAATAGTTTATGTATAATCATATGTTTATAAACATGATTAATTCAACATGTTAACCATTGATTTTATACATTTATGAATAATCAAAATATAAATAAGGGTGGATTTTATAATAATGATGTGCATACCTATATAATATGTAATATGCTAGTGTTAAACAAATAATAACTTAACAAAAGTGTCGATTTAAATATTGATAAGAATACTTAGTAACTTTCTACATTTTAGTCAACACATTAAGCATATTGCTAAAGAATGTTTTCATGACTTTCAATTTATTATTTATATGAATATGAACTTATTAAAAACATAATGATTATCTTAACATATAATATATGATACCATTTTTATAGTTTTACTCATAATTAAAAATTTATCAATAAACCGATATTAATATCATTAGTGAAATTATTATTATTATTATCCTTGATAATTGATTCATATAGGAGTGTTCCCTTACATTTAAACATAGAAAATAAATTATGAATACTTTAAACACTTTCTTATTCAATATTTAAAATAAGTACAATAGTTAGTATATACAATAAATACAACATGTAAAATATCTTAGATATTAATGTATTGAAACTATTTTGTGATGTATGAAATACCTATTAAGTTAAGTGAATATGTTATAATAATTATCTTATTGTTTTGTAATACCTTGTGTGTTACATTAATTTATATTATTAGTAAGACACCATGGCTAGTATTATACTTAAACAATTTTTATTGATTGTTCCTCAAACTCTCAAACTAGGTGAACCAACTTTAAAATACAAGTCCATTGGTCATGATAAAACCCTAATTTTCTTAGAAGACCATAAACATACTAGTCACATAAGAAGCATACTAGTAGCTATACTAAACAACAAATAATATCAACATTTGCTCATACATTTTTTTTACGTACAATACAAGGTAAGATTTTGTTATGTATGGTAATAAAATGAAACTTTAAGCTAGTAAACTTTAAACACATTAACCCAAAGAGCTCGACCACAGTAAACAACCATAAGGTATGAAATCTACAACTTATACATGTATAGATGAATACAAATAGGAACTTGCTTTGATGATAACTCTGGGAGCATAGCAAATCATGCATAGTGGCACAATGACATGTTTGTACAGGAACAAAAGGAACCATTTAAAGCAACCAGGTGAGTTCATGTGATCCCTTTTCTTTTTACTGTTTTGGGATACTGAAAGCATGCTCCATAAATTGTTTATAAAATTTTATTTATGTGATAATGAACGTCTGTTTCAATGAAATTGCTTCCCCTAGGCATTAAACATAATTTACAACCATTAACTCATAAGTAGAGCCGGTGAGTATATGGGTAGTACTACTTGGGGAATCCCCCACGCACAGTGGCCCGAAAGGGTGGCCTTATAAAAGTAAGGCTGAAACCCCACTGAGGTTATTGTCAACCGTTGTGGCATATATTCTTATGATACATAAATGACCGAGAGCAGGAACGGGTCTCGGAATTGGGAAGTATATTTGGTTTGACCATGTTGTGGGCTAACAGTGTATGAGGCAAACGCTCGAGCATGGAACAGGGTTGGTTGTATTGTTTTTGAATTATCACATGATATTTATTATTGCGTCTGTAAACTAAAACTCATGAGCTCACCAACTTTTTAGTTGACGTATTTTAGCATGTCTTTCAGGTAATTAGAAACAGGTATGACTCGGATACAGGGTTGCTTGAACAAGAACACTACATGGAAAACAAGAACTTGGCTTAAAGATTAATAAAGTGTGCTGATGCCTGGATGGACCTAATAACTCTAGAAAGTCTCCCACTAGTTAAATCATGTCTTTAGATTTGTTGTAAACAAATTAGATATCTAGACTAAACCTTTGGTTGAATTGTAAATTATTTATTTTGTCTTCCGCTACTTTGTGTTTTGAATCAATCGTTAGTCAAGCCCCTGGTTGGGTTGTGACAGTTGTCAACACACTTAGGCATATGAGTGTAGTTTAAACGCGTAAACCGAATGTAATTGTACGGAAAACCTCGAGTTTTGGAAATCCATAGGTTCGAAAATGAGTTACGAGCTTACTTAGGCATAACATGGTAACTGAAGCACGTAAAGACTTTGTAATTACGCTGAAAACACAATGTTTTAGAAGTCCAAAAATTTGAAAAAAGGGTTATAAACTTACTTAAGAATGTCCTTGTAGTTTAAACACGTATACACTTTGTAATTGAATTGCAAACACCGAGTTTTAAAAATACAAAGAGTTGAAATGGGGTTATGAAGTTACATAAGCATATCGTGGTATGTGAAGCACGCAAACACTTCGAAATAGGGTTGCAAACCCCGACATTCAGGAATCTAATGATTTGAAAAGGGATATTAACTTACGTAATCATGTCGTTCCGGTTAAAGCACACAAACACTTTGTAATTGTATTGCAAACCCCTGGTTTTTGATTTCTAATGATTTGAGAACAGTTGAAGAGCTCACCTAAGCATACAATTGCAATTTAAGGTCGTAATCTCTTTTTAATTGTGTGGCACCTGGAGCTTTAAAAATACAAATATTTAAATAAGGTTAAGGTCTCATCTAATCATTTGATGGTAATCACGCACGTAAGGAATTTTTAATTGTATTGCGAACCCCGTGTTTTTGAAATTCAAGGACTTGATGGGGGTTGTCAACACACTTAGGCATGTAGTTAAAGTTTAAACGCGTCAACCCTTTGTAATTATACGGCAAACCGCAAGTTATAGAAATCCTAGTATTCAAAAATGAGTAACGAGCTTACTTAGGCATAACATTGTAACTGAAGCATGTAAAGACTTTGCCATTATATTGAAAACAAAACGTTTTCGATGTGCAAAGATTTGAAAACAGGGTTATAAACTCACCGAAGCATATCCTTGTAATTTAAACACGTAAACACTTTGTAACTGTATTGCAAACCCCTGGTTTTTTATTTCTAATGATTTGAGAACAGTTGAAGAGCTCAGCTAAGCATACAATTGCAATTTAAGGTCGTAAACTCTTTTTAATTGTGTGGCACCTGGAGCTTTAAAAATACAAATATTTAAATAAGGTTAAGGTCTCATCTAATCATATGATGGTAATCAAGCACGAAAAGAAATTTTAATTGTATTGCGAACCCCGAGTTTTCGATATTCAAATACTTGAAGAGGGGTTGTCAACACACTTAGGCATATTAGTGTTGTGAGGCCCCAAAACCGGGCACCTCACAGAGGTTGGTTTTCATCGTAACACATAGCTCTTAAACTAAAAACTTTCATAATCATGCAGCGGAAATGTAAACATAGTCTGATAAACAGAAATCAATAACATGTCTGTATCAAAATCACATCGGATTGCCAAAACCACCGGATCGTATGACTCTATGCCCGAGCTCCATGCCTTCTCTTATCATACCTTCAACCTGACATACATGCTAAATCAAGTCAGCTTACGCTGGTGAGTTCTAGTTTTCATAAAACAATATTAAACATACTTAACATATACATCATTTCATACACATAGTCCATAACCTTAGCACATAACATCCTTACATCATCATCATCATACGTTCCACTGTTACCATTCGAACAGTGGGCTTATGCCGGCACAAGGCTCCATAACCGTTGGTCTGTCCCGCTGAAGCGTTCTGCAGACCCATACTTACCCAGTAGCAAGTACTGGAGCAACCATAACCATACTTACCCCATATGAACATGGGAGCAACGTCATACTTACCCCGTAACGAATGCGGGAGCAACATCATACTTACCCCGTAACGAGTACGGGAGCAACATCATACTTACCCCGTAACGAGTACGGGAGCAACATCATACTTACCCCGTAACGAGTACGGGAGCAACATCATACTTACCCCGTAACGAGTATGGGAGCAACATCATACTTACCCCGTAACGAGTACGGGAGCAACCATACTTACCCAGTAACAAGTACTGGAGCAACCATCATTCATCATGACATGATACACTAGCACCATATCATCATTCATCATAACATCGTATCATTATCCTAATAACATAGGATTTCTCATACAGGGTATGCTAGTATCATGTCATCATAACATCCTAGTACCATGCCCATGTCATGCTAGCCGCACGTCATCATATCATTCATCATGGCAACATAAACACATTTTGCTAGCATGTAATCATCATAACATCATACTTCCATCATAGCGTACCTAGGATTTCATCATAACATACCTCCCTATTTATCATCATAGCATGTTATCATTTGGTTTATCATCATAACTTACTAACATGCATTCATCATTATTAGCATACTTTCATGCAATAATCATACTATCACCTTAACATGCATACATGGTCAGGGCATAACATCATTCATTCATTATCTTCATAGGCACATATCATCATAGACATAACAATAAGCATGTATGTCAGCCCAAAACATTAAGCATAAAATAGGGCGTCTAGAACTCACCTGATAGTAGACTCCTGCTAACCTTAGCCGAACTCCTTAGCTAGGGCCTTAAGGACCTATATCAGTTACATCATATCATCACATACCATCACATCACATACTTAGACTTAGAAATTATTCTAAGTCCTCATAGCCTACTAGTCCCCCTTATTGAATCCAAGTTTTCGAAATTTAGCTAAGTGTTCGAAACCCTTGAAATTCATTAAGTTCCCACATACACGAATTGCCATGTACTCGAAACATCTCTCGTTCACGAAATGCCATGTACTCGAAACATCCCTTGTTCACGAAATGCCATGTACTCGAAATTCCATGTACACGAAATAACCATTGTATTCGAAATAGTCCCTGTACTCGAAATAACATTGTACTCGAAATACATGCATGATTTCGAGTACCCTCTGTACATGATTTCGTGTACTCATCATTTCGTCATTCAACATTTCAGAAATTCATCTAAGACTTTAGGGAGCTAGTTCTAGGTTCCTTTGGTTGTTACCAACGTATTGGAACCTCAAAGTTATGAACTTTATGCATAAAGGTGTGAGCTTTATGCATAAGTTCACCCTTTGTTTAACCATCCTAACTTTTGTATAAAATCTAGCTTTCTATACATGAATCACTTACTTGAAGGTAGCTGATCCTCCTGGTAAAATCCCGTGCGTTTCCTACTTTGTTTGGTCGATCAAAGTTTGATTCTTGAAATTCTTGGACTTAAACTTCGTGTACTCGAGAGCAGATGAGCTTCCAGCCAAAGGTTGTCACACTTCCCAAGGCACCACTATTTATAGGCAAGGCTGGTACTCGAAACCAGTGTACTCGAAATTATGGATTTTCGAATACAGGCTCAGTGTACTCGAAATCCCAATGTCGAGTACACGAAGCCGCAGCCCCAAATTGATTATTTTTCGTCTATCTTACTTCGAGCTTGTTATTCGCTACCCATTTGTAAGTTCAAGTAACTTGTACTAAAATTTCGGGATGTTACAAGTCTCCCCTCCTTACAATAGGTTTCGTCCCGAAACCTGCCTCGTTACACATCGAACAAATAAGGATACAACCTCCTCATCTCGTCTTCCAATTCCCACGTCGTGTCTGAACCCTTCCGATGCTTCCACTGAACTCTTACTTGACGAACCGTTTTATTCCGTAGCTGTTTTTCCTTTGTATCCACAATGGCAACTGGCTCTTCAATGTAGTTCAGTCGATCATCTACCTCAATGTCATCCAAAGGAACATGCGCCTGCTCGTCTGCCAAGCACTTCCTAAGATGTGACACGTGGAAGGTAGAATGAATCCCGTTCAGCTCCTCTGGTAGGTCCAGTCGATACGCGACTTTCCCTACCCTTGCTTTTATCTGGAACGGTCCGATGTACCTCGGACTCAACTTCCGTCTTTTTCTGAATCGAATGATTCTCTTCCATGGTGATACTTTCAGCAACACTCGATCGCCCACATTAAACTCTATCGGTCGTCGGCGCTTGTCAGCGTAAGACTTTTGGCGATCTTGTGCAGCTTTCATACGTGCTTTTATCACCCGTAGCTTTTCTGCCATATCAATCACAGCAGCCTTGTTTCCCATTTCTTTCTGTCCAACTTCACCCCAGCATACCGGGGTTCTACATCGTCGTCCGTACAACGCCTCATATGGGGGCATTCCGATGCTGGAGTGATAGTTGTTGTTATATGAAAACTCCACCAAGGGCAAGTGGTCATCCCAGCTTCCTCCAAAATCGATAATGCACGGCCTAAGCATATCCTCCAACGTTTGAATAGTCCTTTCCGACTGTCCATCCGTTTTGGGGGTGATAGGCGGTACTGATATTTAACCTCGTTCCCATAGCATCATGAAACTGCCTCCAGAATCTGGAAGTAAACCTCGTATCCCGATCTGACACAATGGAGACAGGAACTCCATGTCTGGTCACAATCTCTTTTACGAACAACTCAGACAACCTTTCGGACGTATACGTTTCCCTGATAGGGAGAAAGTGTGCACTCTTCGTCAGTCGGTCCACAATCACCCAAATGGTATCATGTCGCTTAGCTGTCTTTGGTAGCTTGGTAATGAAATCCATGGTGATGTGTTCCCATTTCCATTCTGGTACCTCTAGAGGTTGCACATATCCGTAGGGTTTCTGATGTTCAGCCTTCACTTGCGCACAAGTAAGACACCTGTTCACATACTGCATCACATTAAACTTCATGCCCGGCCACCAATAATCCTGTCGAAGATCTTGATACATCTTCGTCGCACCGGGGTGTACCGAGTATCGTGACTTGTGGGCTTCATCTAAAATCCTCGCTCGAATGTCCCCATTTCTGGGCACCCACATTCGACCGAATCGTAGCTTTATCCCATGGTCATTGTCTTCCAAGTTCTTGACTTGTCCGAAGACGCGTTCAAAACCCACATTCTCTTCTTTCAATCCCTCCTGTTGCGCCTGTTTGAGCTCGTTCAGAAAGTCTGGCGTTATCACCAAACTATACGATTTTACTCGTATGGCAGGATGATCAGTCTTGCGACTCAGAGCATCTGCCACCACATTGGCCTTTCCCGGGTGATATAGAATATCACAGTCATAATCCTTTAACAGCTCAAGCCATCGTCTCTGCCTCATATTCAAATCCTTTTGCTCGAAGAAATACTTCAAGCTCTTGTGGTCGGTATAGATGGTACTCCTTACTCCATACAAATAGTGCCTCCATATTTTCAATGCAAACACCACTGCAGCGAGTTCAAGATCGTGGGTCGGGTAGTTAGCCTCATGAATCTTTAGCTGGCGCGAAGCATAAGCTATCACCCTTCCCCTTTGCATTAGTACACATCCCAACCCTTGTCGTGACGCATCGGCATACACAACAAGATCATCATTCCCATCCGGCAGTGCTAGAACAGGAGCTTGGGTAAGTTTCTCCTTCAGCACTGAAAACGCTTGTTCTTGGTTTGGACCCCATTCGTACTTTACGTCTTTCTTCGTGAGCTTCGTCAGTGGCGTCGCTATCTTGAAGAAGTCCTGAATGAATCTCCGATAGTAACCGGCCAAACCAAGAAAACTGCGTACTTCTGTCGGTGACTTTGGAGGACTCCATTTCATAATCGTTTCAACTTTAGCTGGATCTACCATAATGCCTTCTGGGTTCACCACGTGACCCAGAAACTGTACCTCTCGTAGCCAGAAAGCGCATTTGGAGAACTTAGCATAAAGTTCCTCTTTCCTCAGGATTTCCAATACCTCACGTACGTGGCAAGCATGGTCTCCCTCGTTCTTTGAATAAATCAAAATATCGTCAATAAACACTATCACCGATCGGTCCAGCATCGGTCGACATACCCTGTTCATCAAATCCATAAATGCTGCAGGAGCATTCGTCAATCCAAACGACATAACGAGAAACTCGTAATGTCCATAACGCGTACGGAAAGCAGTCTTTGGAATATCCTGCTCTCGAACTTTCAACTGATGGTAACCGGATCGGAGATCTATCTTCGAGAACCAGCTTGCACCTTGCAATTGATCGAACAAGTCATCAATTCTAGGTAGAGGATACCTGTTCTTTACGGTCAACTTATTCAGTTCCCTGTAGTCAATACACATACGCATACTTCCATCCTTCTTCTTAACGAACAGCACCGGTGCTCCCCACGGAGAGACACTCGGTCGTATAAAACCTTTATCAAGGAGTTCTTGTAGCTGGGTCATCATTTCCTTCATCTCGGTTGGAGCTAAACGGTAAGGTGCTTTGGCAACGGGTTGTGCCCCCGGCACTAAGTCGATCTGGAACTCAATTTCCCGTTCGGGTGGTAATCCAGGCAATTCCTCAGGGAATACATCGGGGAAGTTACACACCACGGGAACATCATCAATCGTCCTCGTATCCGTACGTTCCTCAATCGCGTAGGCCAAGTAGGCTACACACCCTCGCCGCATCATAACATCAGCCTTGATCATCGAAATGATCTTTGGCGCATACATCGCTTTATCACCATAAACCGTCACGGAGCTCCCATCCATCGCACGTAAACATATCATCTTTCGTCGACATACAATGTTAGCCTCATATTTGGCTAACCAGTCCATACCCAAAACCACATCGAATCCCCCTAAGGTAATAAGAAACAATCGGGCAGGGAACCTATGACCTTCTATCTCAACATAACAATCATCAATAGCCTCAGTCACCCTGGTCATCTTACCAATAGCCGTCTCTACATCAAATACCCGGTCTATCTTCTTAACCTTCCCAGATAACCCATCACAGAAAGTAGAAGACACAAAACTCATACTGGCACCAGAATCAAACAATACAGAAGCAGGAATATTGTTGATAGAAAAGGTACCTGTGACCACGTCAGGGTCCACAATCGCATCATCCTTCGTCATCGTAAAGGCTCGCGCTTTAGCCTTCTGCTTCTCCTTTCCTTTCTCCTCATTCTTACCCGAGCCCGAAGCATCGGCCCGTGGTAGCTTGCAATCCTTGGACATATGTCCTAATCCATTGCAGTTGAAGCATCGAGTAGCATTCGGGCAACTGCTAGAAAAGTGCCCCGTCTTTCCACACCTGAAACATAAATTAGTGCCCACCACGCATTGTCACGTGTGGCTTTTCCCACACTTGTTGCATCAGCCCATCTCCTCTCGCTTAGCCTTCTTGCTTGAGAACTTTCGTTGGTCTGTTCGACCCCTCTTAGTCCCGGAGGACTCTTTCACCTTTGCTTCTTCTTTGGCTGGCTCGGCTGACATAACATCATCCCAAACTATGCCACTGAGCTCCACAGTGGAGTCATAAGTCTTGGGAGCATTCGCCTTCACATGTATCCGAACCTTGGGAGGCAAACCCTCCATGTATAACTTCACCCTGCGTTCCTCGGTAGAAACCAAGTGAGGAACAAGTCTTGCCATCTCATTGAATCGTGAGGTGTACTGCCTGTGGTTCAGACTTCCCGCCTTCAGCACCAGAAACTCCCTTTCAACCTTATCCAACTCATTCTTGGGACAGAACTGCTTAGTGACCAGTTCCTTGAGATCCTCCCAAGTCATCTTTTCCATATCCTCAGTAGTCTTGGATTGCTTGACGGTGTTCCACCAGTGAAGTGCCTCCTCAACGAAAGAGTGAGCTGCAAACTTGACAGCTTGGTCAACTCGGCACTCACTGATGGAGATAACAGCCTCCATCGCAGAAATCCAGTGGCAGGTGGCCACTGCGTCCTTCTTCCCATCAAAGGTCGGTGGGTTACATCCCTTGAAGGACTTGTAGTCACAGCCTTTCAGTTTCCCTGTCATAGAGTCGCCGCTCTTCGTCTCGATGATCACCACCTCATCTTCTTTGGTGCTTTCTTTAGTTCCTTCAGACTTGTCTTTTAGAGCATCCTTCAGTGCCTTAGCAAGCATTGATGGCATCTTTTCATCCATGATCTTGCAGACCTCATCAGAAATAGCCTTCACCACGATAGGCTCTAGAGTGAACTCGTCTTCATTCTCAGGTTGCTCGTTGTGCTCGTGGTCGCCTTCATTGACAGGTTCTTCATTCTCGACATGTGGTTCTTCAGGTTCCTGTGGTTTCTTTCGCGGTCTACCCTTTTGTCCAGCCATCTAACTATCTATAGGATGCAACAATTGATGAGTCAGTACAGGAATCAGTTTAGCACGGAATAAGTTTTGTAAATCGTTAACGACGTTGATCAAGTGTAATTAACCATTTACCCAACTCATAGGCTCTAAACGTTTCCCATCCCATCTCTTCAATGTGCATGACACTAACTGCTTTCATAACATTACATCTAACCCTTAACTCATACATAAACATTCAACTCGTGGCATCCGTCATCCGTGGTTGGCAATCCGCATCCATTAATCCCATTCTCAGTTTAAGTCTTGGCATTTGGGATGCCAAGATCTCTCAAACTATGGCTCTGATACCAACTTGTGAGGCCCCGAAACCGGGCACCTCACAGAGGTTGGTTTTCATCGTAACACATAGCTCTTAAACTAAAAACTTTCATAATCATGCAGCGGAAATGTAAACATAGTCTGATAAACAGAAATCAATAACATGTCTGTATCAAAATCACCTCGGATTGCCAAAACCACCGGATCGTATGACTCTATGCCCGAGCTCCATGCCTTCTCTTATCATACCTTCAACCTGACATACATGCTAAATCAAGTCAGCTTACGCTGGTGAGTTCTAGTTTTCATAAAACAACATTAAACATACTTAAGATATACATCATTTCATACACATAGTCCATAACCATAGCACATAACATCCTTACATCATCATTATCATACGTTCCACTGTTACCATTCGAACAGTGGGCTTATGCCGGCACAAGGCTCCATAACCGTTGGTCTGTCCCGCCGAAGCGTTCTGCAGACCCATACTTACCCAGTAGCAAGTACTGGAGCAACCATAACCATACTTACCCCATATGAACATGGGAGCAACGTCATACTTACCCCGTAACGAATGCGGGAGCAACATCATACTTACCCCGTAACGAGTACGGGAGCAACATCATACTTACCCCGTAACGAGTACGGGAGCAAATCATACTTACCCCGTAACGAGTACGGGAGCAACATCATACTTACCCCGTAACGAGTACGAGAGCAACCATACTTACCCAGTACAAATACTGGAGCAACCATACTTACCCAGTAACAAGTACTGGAGCAACCATACTTACCCAGTAACAAGTACTGGAGCAACCATCATTCATCATGACATGATACACTAGCACCATATCATCATTCATCATAACATCGTATCATTATCCTAATAACATAGAATTTCTCATACAGGGTATGCTAGTATCATGTCATCATAACATCATAGTACCATGCCCATGTCATGCTAGCCGCACGTCATCATATCATTCATCATGGCAACATAAACACATTTTGCTAGCATGTAATCATCATAACATCATACTTCCATCATAGCGTACCTAGGATTTCATCATAACATACCTCCCTATTTATCATCATAGCATGTTATCATTTGGTTTATCATCATAACTTACTAACATGCATTCATCATTCTTAGCATACTTTCATGCAATAATCATACTATCACCTTAACATGCATACATGGTCAGGGCATAACATCATTCATTCATTATCATCATAGGCACATATCATCATAGACATAACAATAAGCATGTATGTCAGCCCAAAACATTAAACATAAACACATTAAGCATAAAGCATGTCCTTGTAATTGAAGAATACAAACACTTTGAAATTAGGTTGCAAACCCCGACATTCAGGTATCAAATGAATTAAAAAGGGATATAAACATACGTACTCATGTCGTTCCAATTAAAGTACGCAAACATTTTCTAACTGTATTGCAAACTCCCGGTTTTGAATTCTATTGATATGAGAACTTTTGAAGAGTTACCTAAGGATATGATTGCAATTTAAGGTCATAAACTCTTTGTAATTATGTTGCACCAGGAGCTTTAAAAATAAAAATATTTAAATGGGGTTAAGGACTCACCTAAGAGAAGGAAGAGATCTTTGGAATGTGGGTATACGATGGAAATTGATGCCCGTAAACACTTGTAACTGTATTGCAAACCCCGTGTTTTCAAAATTCAAGGACTTAAAGAGGGGTTGTCAACACACTTATGCATATTAGTGTAGTTTAAACGCGTAAACCGAATGTAATTGTACGAAAAACCTCGAGTTTTGGAAATCCATAGGTTCGAAAATGAGTTACGAGCTTACTTAGGCAAAACATGGTAACTGAAGCACGTAAAGACTTTGTAATTACGCTGAAAACACCATGTTTTAGAAGTCCAAAGATATGAAAAAGGGCTTATAAACTTACTTAAGAATGTCCTTGTAGTTTAAACACGTATACACTTTGTAATTGAAGTTACATAAGCATATCGTGGTAAGTGAAGCATGCAAAAACTTCGAAATAGGGTTGCAAACCCCGACATTCAAGAATCTAATGATTTGAAAAGGGATATTAACTTACGTAATCATGTCGTTCCGGTTAAAGCAGACAAACACTTTGTAATTGTATTGCAAACCCCTGGTTTTTGATTTCTAATGATTTGAGAACAGTTGAAGAGCTCACCTAAGCATACAATTGCAATTTAAGGTCGTAATCTCTTTTTAATTGTGTGGCACCTGGAGCTTTAAAAATACAAATATGTAAATAAGGTTAAGGTCTCATCTAATCATATGATGGTAATCACGCACGTAAAGAAATTTTAATTGTATTGCGAACCCCGTGTTTTCGATATTCAAGGACTTGAAGAGGGGTTGTCAACACACTTAGGCATATTAGTGTAGTTTAAACGCGTAAAATCAATGTAATTGTACAGAAAACCGCTAGTTTTGGAAATCCAAGGATTCGAAAATGAGTTACGAGCTTACTTCGGCATAACATGGTAACTGAAGCACTTAAAGACTTTGTAATTACGCTGAAAACACCATGTTTTAGAAGTCCAAAGATTTGAAAAAGGGGTTATAAACTTACTTAAGAATGTCCTTGTAGTTTAAACACATATACACTTTGTAATTGAATTGCAAACACCGAGTTTTAAAAATACAAAGAGTTGAAAGGGGGTTGTGAAGTTACATAAGCATATCGTGGTAAGTGAAGCACGCAAACACTTCGAAATAGGGTTGCAAACCCCGACATTTAGGAATCTAATGATTTGAAAAGGGATATTAACTTACGTAATCATATCGTTCCGGTTAAAGCACACAAACACTTTGTAATTGTATTGCAAACCCCTGGTTTTTTATTTCTAATGATTTGAGAACAGTTGAAGAGCTCTCCTAAGCATACAATTGCAATTTAAGGTCGTAATCTCTTTTTAATTGTGGGGCACCTGGAGCTTTAAAATTACAAATATTTAAATAAGGTTAAGGTCTCATCTAACCATTTGATGGTAATCACGCACGTAAAGAATTTTTAATTGTATTGCGAACCCCGTGTTTTCGAAATTCAAGGACTTGATGGGGGTTGTCAACACACTTAGGCATGTTGTTAAAGTTTAAACGCGTAAACCCTTTGTAATTATACGGCAAACCGCAAGTTATAGAAATCCTAGTATTCAAAAATGAGTAACGAGCTTACTTAGGCATAACATTGTAACTGAAGCATGTAAAGACTCTGCCATTATATTGAAAACAAAATGTTTTCGATGTGCAAAGATTTGAAAACGGGGTTATAAACTCACTGAAGCATATCCTTGTAATTTAAACACGTAAACACTTTGTAATTGAATTGCAAACACGGAGTTTAGATAAACAAAGAGTTGAAATGTGGATATGAAATTACAAAAGCATGTCCTTGTAATTGAAGAACACAAACACTTTGAAATTAGGTTGCAAACCCCGACATTCAGGTATCAAATGAATTAAAAAGGGATATTAACATACGTACTCATCTCGTTCCAATTAAAGCACGCAAACATTTTCTAACTGTATTGCAAACTCCCGGTTTTGAATTCTATTGATATGAGAACTTTTGAAGAGTTACCTAAGGTTATGATTGCAATTTCAGGTAGTAAACTGTTTGTAATTATGTTGCATCGGGAGCTTTACAAATAAAAATATTTAAATGGGGTTAAGGACTCACCTAAGAGAAGGAAGAGATCTTTGGAATGTTGGTATACGATGGAAATTGATGCCCGTAAACACTTGTAACTGTATTGCAAACCCCGTGTTTTCGAAATTCAAGGACTTGAAGAGGGGTTGTCAACACACTTAGGCATATTAGTGTAGTTTAAACGAGTAAACCGAATGTAATTGTACGGAAAACCTCGACTTTTGGAAATCCATAGGTTCGAAAATGAGTTACGAGCTTACTTAGGCAAAACATGGTAACTGAAGCACGTAAAGACTTTGTAATTACGCTGAAAACACCATGTTTTAGAAGTCCAAAGATATGAAAAAGGGGTTATAAACTTACTTAAGAATGTCCTTGTAGTTTAAACACGTATACACTTTGTAATTGAATTGCAAACACCGAGTTTTAAAAATACAAAGAGTTGAAATGGGGTTATGAAGTTACATAAGCATATCGTGGTAAGTGAAGCACGCAAACACTTCGAAATAGGGTTGCGAACCCCGACATTCAGGAATCTAATGATTTGAAAAGGGATATTAACTTATGTAATCATGTCGTTCCGGTTAAAGCAAACAAACACTTTGTAATTTTATTGCAAACCCCTGGTTTTTGATTTCTAATGATTTGAGAACAGTTGAAGAGCTCACCTAAGCATACAATTGCAATTTAAGGTCGTAATCTCTTTTTAATTGTGTGGCACCTGGAGCTTTAAAAATACAAATATTTAAATAAGGTTAAGGTCTCATCTAATCATATGATGGTAATCACGCACGTAAAGAAATTTTAATTGTATTGCGAACCCCGTGTTTTCGATATTCAAGGACTTGAAGAGGGGTTGTCAACACACTTAGGCATATTAGTGTAGTTTAAACGCGTAAACTCAATGTAATTGTACGAAAAACGGCGAGTTTTGGAAATCCAAGGATTCGAAAATGAGTTACGAGCTTACTTCGGCATAACATGGTAACTGAAGCACGTAAAGACTTTGTAATTACGCTGAAAACACCATGTTTTAGAAGTCCAAAGATTTGAAAAAGGGGTTATAAACTTACTTAAGAATGTCCTTGTAGTTTAAACACATATACACTTTGTAATTGAATTGCAAACACCAAGTTTTAAAAATACAAAGAGTTGAAATGGGGTTATGAAGTTACATAAGCATATCGTGGTAAGTGAAGCACGCAAAAACTTCGAAATAGGGTTGCAAACCCCGACATTCAGGAATCTAATGATTTGAAAAGGGATATTAACTTACGTAATCATGTCGTTCCGGTTAAAGCAAACAAACACTTTGTAATTTTATTGCAAACCCCTGGTTTCTGATTTCTAATGATTTGAGAACAGTTGAAGAGCTCACCTAAGCATACAATTGCAATTTAAGGTCGTAATCTCTTTTTAATTGTGTGGCACCTGGAGCTTTAAAAATACAAATATTTAAATAAGGTTAAGGTCTCATCCAAACATATGATGGTAATCACGCACGTAAAGAAATTTTAATTGTAATGCGAACCCCGTGTTTTCGATATTCAAGGACTTGAAGAGGGGTTGTCAAAACACTTGGGCATATTAGTGTAGTTTAAACGCGTAAACTCAATGTAATTGTACGGAAAACCGCGAGTTTTGGAAATCGAAGGATTCGAAAATGAGTTACGAGCTTACTTCGGCATAACATGGTAACTGAAGCACGTAAAGACTTTGTAATTACGCTGAAAACACCATGTTTTAGAAGTCCAAAGATTTGAAAAAGGGGTTATAAACTTACTTAAGAATGTCCTTGTAGTTTAAACACATATACACTTTGTAATTAAATTGCAAACACCAAGTTTTAAAAATACAAAGAGTTGAAATGGGGTTATGAAGTTACATAAGCATATCTTGGTAAGTGAAGCACTCAAACACTTCGAAATAGGGTTGCGAACCCCGACATTCAGGAATCTAATGATTTGAAAAGGGATATTAACTTACGTAATCATGTCATTCCGGTTAAAGCAAACAAACACTTTGTAATTTTATTGCAAACCCCTGGTTTTTGATTTCTAATGATTTGAGAACAGTTAAGAGCTCACCTAAGCATACAATTGCAATTTAAGGTCGTAATCTCTTTTTAATTGTGTGGCACCTGGAGCTTTAAAAATACAAATATTTAAATAAGGTTAAGGTCTCATCTAACAATTTGATGGTAATCACGCACGTAAAGAATTTTTAATTGTACTGCGAACCCCGTGTTTTCGAAATTCAAGGACTTGATGGGGGTTGTCAACACACTTAGGCATGTTGTTAAAGTTTAAACGCGTAAACCCTTTGTAATTATACGACAAACCGCAAGTTATAGAAATCCTTGTAACTGAAGCATGTAAAGACTTTGCCATTATATTGAAAACAAAATGTTTTCTATGTGCAACGATTTGAAAACGGGGTTATAAACTCACTGAAGCTTATCCTTGTAATTTAAACACGAAAACACTTTGTAATTGAATTGCAAACACCGAGTTTAGATAAACAAAGAGTTGAAATGTGGATATGAAATTACAAAAGCATGTCCTTGTAATTGAAGAACACAAACACTTTGAAATTAGGTTGCAAACCCCGACATTCAGGTATCAAATGAATTAAAAAGGGATATTAACATACGTACTCATGTCGTTCCAATTAAAGCACGCAAACATTTTCTAACTGTATTGCAAACTCCCGGTTTTGAATTCTATTGATACGAGAACTTTTGAAGAGTTACCTAAGGATATGATTGCAATTTAAGGTCGTAAACTATTTGTAATTATGTTGCATCGGGAGCTTTACAATTAAAAATATTTAAATGGGGTTAAGGACTCACCTAAGAGAAGGAAGAGATCTTTGGAATGTTGGTATACGATGGAAATTGATGCCCGTAAACACTTGTAACTGTATTGCAAACCCCGTGTTTTCGAAATTCAAGGACTTGAAGAGGGGTTGTCAACACACTTAGGCATATTAGTGTAGTTTAAACGCGTAAACCGAATGTAATTGTACGGAAAACCTCGAGTTTTGGAAATCCATAGGTTCGAAAATGAGTTACGGACTTACTTAGGCAAAACATGGTAACTGAAGCACGTAAAGACTTTGTAATTACGCTGAAAACACCATGTTTTAGAAGTCCAAAGATATGAAAAAGGGGTTATAAACTTACTTAAGAATGTCCTTGTAGTTTAAACACGTATACACTTTGTAATTGAATTGCAAACACCGAGTTTTAAAAATACAAAGAGTTGAAATGGGGTTATGAAGTTACATAAGCATATCATGATAAGTGAAGCACGCAAACACTTCGAAATAGGGTTGCAAACCCCGACATTCAGGAATCTAATGATTTGAAAAGGGATATTAACTTACGTAATCATGTCGTTCCGGTTAAAGCAAACAAACACTTTTTAATATTATTGCAAACCCCTGGTTTTTGATTTCTAATGATTTGAGAACAGTTGAAGAGCTCACCTAAGCATACAATTGCAATTTAAGGTCGTAATCTCTTTTTAATTGTGTGGCACCTGGAGCTTTAAAAATACAAATATTTAAATAAGGTTAAGGTCTCATTTAATCATATGATGGTAATCACGCACGTAAAGAAATTTTAATTGTATTGCGAACCCCGTGTTTTCGATATTCAACGACTTGAAGAGGGGTTGTCAACACACTTAGGCATATTAGTGTAGTTTAAACGCGTAAACTCAATGTAATCGTACGGAAAACCGCGAGTTTTGGAAATCCAAGGATTCGAAAATGAGTTACGAGCTTACTTCGGCATAACATGGTAACTGAAGCACGTAAAGACTTTGTAATTACGCTGAAAACACCATGTTTTAGAAGTCCAAAGATTTGAAAAAGGGGTTATAAACTTACTTAAGAATGTCCTTGTAGTTTAAACACATATACACTTTGTAATTGAATTGCAAACACCGAGTTTTAAAAATACAAAGAGTTGAAATGGGGTTAGGAAGTTACATAAGCATATCGTGGTAAGTGAAGCACGCAAACACTTCGAAATAGGGTTGCAAACCCCAACATTCAGGAATCTAATGATTTGAAAAGGGATATTAACTTACGTAATCATATCGTTCCGGTTAAAGCACACAAACACTTTGTAATTGTATTGCAAACCCCTGGTTTTTGATTTCTAATTATTTGAGAACAGTTGAAGAGATCACCTAAGCATACAATTGCCATTTAAGGTCGTAATCTCTTTTTAATTGTGTGGCACCTGGAGCTTTAAAAATACAAATATTTAAATAAGGTTAAGGTCTCATCTAACCATTTGATGGTAATCACGCACGTAAAGAATTTTTAATTGTATTGCGAACCCCGTGTTTTCGAAATTCAAGGACTTGATGGGGGTTGTCAACACACTTAGGCATGTTGTTAAAGTTTAAACGCGTAAACCCTTTGTAATTATACGGCAAACCGCAAGTTATAGAAACCCTAGTATTCAAAAATGAGTAACGAGCTTACTTAGGCATAACATTGTAACTGAAGCATGTAAAGACTTTGCCATTATATTGAAAACAAAATGTTTTCGATGTGCAAAGATTTGAAAATGGGTTATAAACTCACTGAAGCATATCCTTGTAATTTAAACACGTAAGCACTTTGTAATTGAATTGTAAACACCGAGTTTTAGATAAACAAAGAGTTGAAATGTGGATATGAAATTACAAAAGCATGTCCTTGTAATTGAAGAACACTATGACAGTTGCATATGAGAATTACGTCATTAATAACGTTGGCACATTTGATCGTTCTAGAAATCCACGTTGATTTAACAATCGTAATTATTACAGGTTAATAGTAGGTGAGAAATGATGAACGTGGGCAAAAACCGTGTGCAAAACGGAGTCCTGGATTGCCCGGGATCGAAAAATGAAGAAAAATCACCAAGTGTTGGTCGACTGGACCCATCGCAGTACGCGATGGAGGGATTGAGAGTCCTCCGCGGTACGCGATGAATGTAAATATCTGAAATCTCCAGAAAAGCTTCGCGGTACGCGAAGCCCAAATGGGCTCTCCGTCGCGGTACGCGACGGGTGGGGCGGTGCAATGATCTGATCTATTTCATCAAATTTCATGCAAGTTGAAATTTATACATCTTCTCGCTTCTGCTTCGTTTTCAGGCGACGAACAACCACAGAACATCACCAAAACTCACATCTGAAGCCACCAGAAGTCACCTATCGTGCCAGGGATCGTCTCTACAAGTTCTGATCGTCATTTTACCCGCAAAACTCCGTCTGATTAGGTAATGATCCGTTTAAACCTTCTAGTTTGATTTTGATTGATTAGATCTTGATTCTGAACGTAATGACATAGTTAGGATTGTTGATTATTGCCTAGATGATGGCTAGGATTGATTATAAACAAAGAACACGAAGTTTTAACGGTTAAATCCTTGTTTTGATCCGTTGTAATGCCCGGTTTGCATGAAACCATACCCATGATTATAATGGTTTAATCCATTTGATTATAACAATGTAGGTGATTAGTTGGGTTAATCCTTGAAATGCAAGGTTAAATCCAAGTGTTTCAAACTAATCACAACCATTAACATACTCATTGGAACGATTATCTGATGTTAATGATAACAGTCAGATTAGTATGTTAAACTTGGTTATTACACCTATTGTGATGCTACATTGTGATATTTCATGATAATTGGGTAATCAATAACAAGGATTGATCATTCCTAAGCCATTAAATTATCTAGAAACTGTTATAGTATCATAATCAACAACATTAACTATTTGGTTAATCTGGGATTATTCTGATTAATCAAGAATGTCATCAACCTTGTATTAGGAATCTAATGCAATGTAGGTTCCTACATTATCATACATTGTATGATACAATACTAAATTAACCAATTAAACATTTAATAACGGTTTGATGACTTACTACGCAATGTCTTTGACATTGAACGTTCAGAAAGATCTAATCAGTAAAATAGAACACAAATAACTCATTAAATAAAACTAAATGCAGAATCACTTCTCTATTATCATTTTGGAGATATTCTGCTACATCTATACTATCAGGTGAGTTTCGTACAACCCCTTTTATTTTTAATCTTTTATAAACATCGGGGAATACTGTTGAACTTTTATTGAACATATGATATGCATCACTGTTATCTGTGTGATTTCATGTGAGTGTTGAGAACTTGTGGATTTCATGGGATTTTGCCCGGAGAACAGAACACTATCACAGTATCAAAAGTCCTCATTTCTGAACTGTATCTAGTGAACCCATGTGTGGCCGAACGGGGAAACAATGATAGTACTATCGGCTGACCACCCATTTGCTGGGAGGATTGCATCTCCCCTTGTGTGAATGTTTGTTTCCTGTTTCCAAAACTTCTTAATGTTGTGATAGACATTAAGATAATGAGGCATTAAGATGTTACCGACGGGTAGTATCTTGTAGAACAATATCGTCAGAAAGGAACTAGATACGGGTCCCATGGTTATCTTGAACTGAACATTTTGAGAACTTATATTACATATCATATCATATCATATTGTGAAACTTGAACTGTATAAACTCACCAGCTTTGTGCTGACGTTTTCAAATCAAACCGTTTTGCAGGTAGACCGTGACTTCGGGGAGAACGCACTTCACAAACTTGTAATTGAATAGGTTAATATTGTAATGTAAATTGTAATAACGAAACCCTGTAATGTATTTATTTTAAGTTAATCTGTGTGCTTGTGATATCGGATCAAGCAAGTCACCCCTCACCTCAGAGACATCACCACTATGCTTCCGCGACCGTTTCGGTGACACAATACAGGAGGTGACGAGGGGTGGGGGTGTGACAAACACAAACACTTTGAAATTAGGTTGCAAACCCCGACATTCAGGTATCAAATGAATTAAAAAGGGATATTAACATACGTACTCATGTCGTTCCAATTAAAGCACGCAAACATTTTCTAACTGTATTGTAAACCCCCGGTTTTGAATTCTATTGATATGAGAACTTTTGAAGAGTTACCTAAGAATATGATTGCAATTTAAGGTCGTAAACTCTTTGTAATTATGTTGCATCGGGAACTTTAAAAATAAAAATATTTAAATGGGGTTAAGGACTCACCTAAGAGAAGGAAAAGATCTTTGGAATGTGGGTATACGATGGAAATTGATGCACGTAAACACTTGTAACTGTATTGCAAACCCCGTGTTTTCGAAATTCAAGGACTTGAAGAGGGGTTGTCAACACACTTAGGCATATTAGTGTAGTTTAAACGCGTAAACAGAATGTAATTGTACGAAAAACCTCGAGTTTTGGAAAACCATAGGTTCGAAAATGAGTTACGAGCTTACTTAGGCATAACATGGTAACTAAAGCACGTAAAGACTTTGTAATTACGCTGAAAACACCATGTTTTAGAAGTCCAAAGACTTGAAAAAGGGGTTATAAACTTACTTAAGAATGTCTTTGTAGTTTAAACACGTATACACTTTGTAATTGAATTGCAAACACCGAGTTTTAAAAATTCAAAGAGTTGAAATGGGGTTATGAAGTTACATAAGCATATCGTGGTAAGTGAAGCACGCAAACACTTCGAAATAGGGTTGCAAACCCCGACATTCAGGAATCTAATGATTTGAAAAGGCATATTAACTTACGTAATCATGTCGTTCCGGTTAAAGCAGACAAACACTTGGTAATTGTATTGCAAACCCCTGGTTTTTGATTTCTAATGATTTGAGAACAGTTGAAGAGCTCACCTAAGCATACAATTGCAATTTAAGGTCGTAATCTCTTTTTAATTGTGTGGCACCTGGAGCTTTAAAGATACAAATATTTAAATAAGGTTAAGGTCTCATCTAATCATTTGATGGTAATCACGCACGTAAGGAATTTTTAATTGTATTGCGAACCCCGTGTTTTCGAAATTCAAGGACTTGATGGGGGTTGTCAACACACTTAGGCATGTTGTTAAATTTTAAACGCGTAAACCCTTTGTAATTATACGGCAAACCGCAAGTTGTAGAAATCCTAGTATTGAAAAATGAGTAACGAGCTTACTTAGGCATAACATTGTAACTGAAGCATGTAAAGACTTTGCCATTATATTGAAAACAAAATGTTTTCGATGTGCAAAGATTTGAAAACGGGGTTATAAACTCACTGAAGCATATCCTTGTAATTTAAACACGTAAACACTTTGTAATTGAATTGCAAACACCGAGTTTTAGATAAACAAAGAGTTGAAATGTGGATATGAAATTACAAAAGCATGTCCTTGTAATTGAAGAACACAAACACTTTGAAATTAGGTTGCAAACCCCGACATTCAGGTATCAAATGAATTAAAAAGGGATATTAACATACGTACTCATGTCGTTCCAATTAAAGCACGCAAACATTTTCTAACTGTATTGCAAACTCCCGGTTTTGAATTCTATTGATAGGAGAACTTTTGAAGAGTTACCTAAGGATATGATTGCAATTTAAGGTCGTAAACTCTTTGTAATTATGTTGCATAAGGAGCTTTAAAAATAAAAATATTTAAATGGGGTTAAGGACTCACCTAAGAGAAGGAAGAAATCTTTGGAATGTGGGTATACGATGGAAATTGATGCCCGTAAACACTTGTAACTGTATTGCAAACCCCGTGTTTTCGAAATTCAAGGACTTGAAGAGGGGTTGTCAACACACTTAGGCATATTAGTGTAGTTTAAATGCGTAAACCGAATGTAATTGTACGGAAAACCTCGAGTTTTGGAAATCCATAGGTTCGAAAATGAGTTACGAGCTTACTTAGGCAAAACATGGTAACTGAAGCACGTAAAGACTTTCTAATTACGCTGAAAACACCATGTTTTAAAAGTCCAAAGATATGAAAAAGGGGTTATAAACTTACATAAGAATGTCCTTGTAGTTTAAACACATATACACTTTGTAATTGAATTGCAAACACCGAGTTTTAAAAATACAAAGAGTTGAAATGGGGTTATGAAGTTACATAAGCATATCGTGGTAAGTGAAGCATGCAAACACTTCGAAATACGGTTGCAAACCCCGACATTCAAGAATCTAATGATTTGAAAAGGGATATTAACTTACGTAATCATGTCGTTCCGGTTAAAGCAGACAAACACTTTGTAATTTTATTGCAAACCCCTGGTTTTTGATTTCTAATGATTTGAGAACAGTTGAAGAGCTCACCTAAGCATACAATTGCAATTTAAGGTCGTAATCTCTTTTTAATTGTGTTGCACCTGGAGCTTTAAAAATACAAATATTTAAATAAGGTTAAGGTCTCATCCAATCATATGATGGTAATCACGCACGTAAAGAAATTTTAATTGTATTGCGAACCCCGTGTTTTCGATATTCAAGGACTTGAAGAGGGGTTGTCAACACACTTAGGCATATTAGTGTAGTTTAAACGCGTAAACTCAATGTAATTGTACGGAAAACCGCGAGTTTTGGAAATCCAAGGATTCGAAAATGAGTTACGAGCTTACTTCGGCATAACATGGTAACTGAAGCACGTAAAGACTTTGTAATTACGCTGAAAACACCATGTTTTAGAAGTCCAAAGATTTGAAAAAGGGGTTATAAACTTACTTAAGAATGTCCTTGTAGTTTAAACACATATACACTTTGTAATTGAATTGCAAACACCGAGTTTTAAAAATACAAAGAGTTGAAATGGGGTTATGAAGTTACATAAGCATATCGTGGTAAGTGAAGCACGCAAACGCTTCGAAATAGGGTTGCAAACCACGACATTTAGGAATCTAATGAGTTGAAAAGGGATATTAACTTACGTAATCATATCGTTCCGGTTAAAGCACACAAACACTTTGTAATTGTATTGCAAACCCCTGTTTTTGATTTCTATTGATTTGAGAACAGTTGAAGAGCTCACCTAAGCATACAATTGCAATTTAAGGTCGTAATCTCTTTTTAATTGTGTGGCACCTGGAGCTTTAAAAATACAAATATTTAAATAAGGTTAAGGTCTCATCTAACCATTTGATGGTAATCACGCACGTAAAGAATTTTTAATTGTATTGCGAACCCCGTGTTTTCGAAATTCATGGACTTGATGGGGGTTTTCAACACACTTAGGCATGTTGTTAAAGTTTAAACGCGTAAATCCTTTGTAATTATACGGCAAACTGCAAGTTATAGAAATCCTAGTTGTCGCACCCCGAGAAATCCCGTCCCTTCCGGGGCGCGAGCGGCGCAGATTGTCAGGATCGCAGTCTCCGGTCACACAACATGCGAGACCTATATGTCTGATTTCGTACGTACATCCAATAATTTGGATAAAACAGTTTAGTAATATCAGAGTTGCGGAAGTAAAATATAAGTTAACACAACAGTTTAACATTCATAGATAGCGGAAGCGTTAATTTAAAACGGTTTTCAAAGTGTTAAGTAACAATAGTTGCGGAAGCGATTAAAGTTGTTTATCAATACAATAAGTAACATAACAAAAAGTTAACAAATTTTTAATAGTCTAAGACACATAAGCAGATGCATGCGACTCCAGCCTAGCATCCTAATCCTCGTGTACGTGCCTTAGTTACCTGAGAAAACATGCGAGAAAAAGGTCAACACAAAGGTTGGTGAGAGCACAGGTTTTTCATGAGCAATAAACATCCAATGTTTAAAGTAAGAGTTGCATGCGACACATAAGCAGATGCATGCGACTCCAGCCTAGCATCCTAATCCTCGTGTACGTGCCTTAGTTACCTGAGAAAACATGCGAGAAAAAGGTCAACACAAAGGTTGGTGAGAGCACAGGTTTTTCATGAGCAATAAACATCCAATGTTTAAAGTAACAGTTGCGATTTACATATCATTACAATGCAGTATCGATTGATAGCTAGTCAATACAGTTATATTATATGCGGGGTCGTACCGAAGCTGACAATTGTGCCTCCCGCCATGTCCATCACAAGACAATGGCAAAGTGTTGGTCAATATTGCACCCATTCCGACCTACAGTCGGGTTGGCCTCCCAGGCACGATGGGTGGGGCTTGTTAAGCCCAAATAGTACTATTCAAGATTACCACGCTAGGCGCTACGCGCTACTAACGGTCCGTGGAGTATCGCGAGGTCTTTTAGTTGGGATGTGGTCCACACATATACATATATGATAAAGCATGTCCATACGTAAATGAAATGAGTTGTTGTTTGTAAAACAGTTTAGCATGCAATGTTTTCTCCCCCAAAGGTAGAAAAGTAAAAGGGGCCGTGAACTCACCTGATTAGCAGTTCCGGTGTGTTTGAGTGTTCGCGTCTGAGAATGCTAGCAATCCTGCTAGTAGGCACCTATAACCATATAGGTGTGAGTATGTGTTTTGTGGTGCGTTGTATCCCATACAACTCCAAGTGTCGGTGTGCTCAACCGAGTGTGTGCGTGTTGACTAGTGAGACTCAACGAATCGTTGGTGACACGATTGTTGTGTTTATGTGCCTTGATGCACATAAGACACCAACATGCATCCTATGACTCTAATCACATAAGTTACCATTTTTAGAAAGTTTCCCATTTAAGAAAGTGGGGTTATGAAATCCCATTTCATAAAACTAATTGCTTCCAATATGTTTATAATACACGTTTAAACTCTTAAAACATGTCGTTTGCGCATAAATCACCATTTATGCCGTTTTTCCCAATTAAAGTTTCCTAAAATAGTAAGTATTTGTTTAAAAGCTCGTTTTCACAAATCAAGGTTTCCAATATGCTTAGAAATCATTTCTAAACATATTTCAATAATCAAGGTTCATCAAGACATCTTAAAACATCAAAAACCCTCTTTTGATTTCTAAAAGTTTCCATAATTGGCAAGTTTATACAAAACCATGTTTTTGACAATATCAAATATCCCAGTGTGTTTCTAAACACTCCAATACACACTTAACAACATCTAGACATGTCTAACATGTCTAGATCATCACAAATCCAAGACTTGTACATAAAAGTTTCCTTTTATGGCAAGTTTGTCCAATACATCATCAAATCAAACAATAACCAAACCAAACTCAAATCTAACATCAATAAACACTAAAACCAGTAACTCTACAACCATAACACATCAAATCACCAACAAACTCGTGCTCGATGGTCACATGGAGTTGCATGTGGGTTTTCACCCATTGCATGTACGATCTAACCATAAACAATCATGTAAAACTACCTTGGAAGCGTCGATTTGTGCTTGGATAGCTCCTGGAAACTGGATTGAAGGCAGATGATGAGGTTTTCACTCGTGGGTGCCTTCCAACGCTTCTTCGTTGTTCCTACGATCTTCAATCACCAAGAAATTGCTTTGCTAGTGATTCTATGGAGTTTGGATGCTGATCTCAGAGGTTTTTGGTCGAGCATAAGAGTAGAAAATCGGAAGAAGTGTGAAGAAACCGATTGAAATGCGTTTGGGGTAGGTTTTTATAAATTTTTCGATCTGCATGGCCTTCGCGTACCGCAGAGGCCGATCAAAATTGTTTGCCGCGTACTGCGATAGGATTCGGGAGTCTCGACTCCCGATTTGCTTCGCGTACCGCGAAGCCTTTCGCCGAGGGACCATCGCGTACCGCGATGAGTCCACTTCCTTGTTTTTCGATTTTGATGATTCGATTTCGCTCGTATTCGATTTCTAACGCTTATTCTAAACATCTAATACATGTTTAACATATAATCACAAAGTAGCACATAAGTTTGATTGATCACCAACGTTCGTGAGGCTCGTGTGTGTTTCGATAATTCATCGAATTATCTTTGATAGTTTGTGTTCGTGTTTAACGAAGTGTTTGCACGCTTGATTAATCCTAATCAACGTGTAATGCACAATTAAATAACTCCTCGAATTACTGTCTTGTGTTAGTGTTGTGTTTGCCACACTTGGTTTCCAAAACCAATGTGCAATGCAATGTACGATTCGATAGTTCCTCGAACTATCGTTTCGTAGTCGTTTGTGTTCAACTCATCTAGTTAAACATAATTAAATGGAATGCAACAAGTATGAATGTGAAATGTAAGAATGTAAGAGTTGCAATTTACCTGAAATTGCCGGGTGTCACACTAGTATTCAAAAATGAGTAACGAGCTTACTTAGGCATAACATTGTAACTGAAGCATGTAAAGACTTTGCCATTATATTGAAAACAAAATGTTTTCGATGTGCAAAGATTTGAAAACGGGGTTATAAACTCACTGAAGCATATCCTTGTAATTTAAACACGTAAACACTTTGTAATTGAATTGCAAACACCGAGTTTAGATAAACAAAGAGTTGAAATGCGGATATGAAATTACAAAAGCATGTCCTTGTAATTGAAGAACACAAACAATTTGAAATTAGGTTGCAAACCCCGACATTCATGTATCAAATGAATTAAAAAGGGATATTAACATACGTACTCATGTCGTTCAAATTAAAGCACGCAAACATTTTCTAACTGTATTGAAAACTCCCGGTTTTGAATTCTATTGATATGAAAACTTTTGAAGAGTTACCTAAGGATATGATTGCAATTTAAGGTCGTAAACTCTTTGTAATTATGTTGCAACGGGAGCTTTACCAATAAAAATATTTAAATGGGGTTAAGGACTCACCTAAGAGAAGGAAGAGATCTTTGGAATGTGGGTATACGATGGAAATTGATGCCCGTAAACACTTGTAACTGTATTGCAATCCCCATGTTTCCAAAATTCAAGGACTTGAAGAGGGGTTGTCAACACACTTAGGCATATTAGTGTAGTTTAAACGCGTAAACCGAATGTAATTGTACGGAAAACCTCGAGTTTTGGAAATCCATAGGTTCGAAAACGAGTTACGAGCTTACTTAGGCAAAACATGGTAACTGAAGCACGTAAAGACTTTGTAATTACGCTGAAAACACCATGTTTTAGAAGTCCAAAGATATGAAAAAGGGGTTATAAACTTACTTAAGAATGTCCTTGTAGTTTAAACACGTACACAGTTTGTAATTGAATTGCAAACACCGAGTTTTAAAAATACAAAGAGTCGAAATGGGGTTATGAAGTTACATAAGCATATTGTGGTAAGTGAAGCACGCAAACACTTCGAAATAGGGTTGCAAACCCCGACATTCAGGAATCTAATTATCTGAAAAGGGATATTAACTTACGTAATCATGTCGTTCCGGTTAAAGCAGACAAACACTTTGTAATTTTATTGCAAACCCCTGGTTTTTGATTTCTAATGATTTGAGAACAGTTGAAGAGCTCACCTAAGCATACAATTGCAATTTAAGGTCGTAATCTCTTTTTAATTGTGTCGCACCTGGAGCTATAAAAATACAAATATTTAAATAAGGTTAAGGTCTCATCTAATCATATGATGGTAATCACGCACGTAAAGAAATTTTAATTGTATTGCGATCCCCGTGTTTTCAATATTCAAGGACTTGAAGAGGGGTTGTCAACACACTTAGGCATATTAGTGTAGTTTAAACGCGTAAACTCAATGTAATTGTACGGAAAGCCGCGACTTTTGGAAATCCAAGGATTCGAAAATGAGTTACGAGCTTACTTCGGCATAACATGGTAACTGAAGCACGTAAAGACTTTGTAATTACGCTGAAAACAACATGTTTTAGAAGTCCAAAGATTTTAAAAAGGGGTTATAAACTTACTTAAGAATGTCCTTGTACTTTAAACACATATACACTTTGTAATTGAATTGCAAACACCGAGTTTTAAAAATACAAAGAGTTGAAATGGGGTTATGAAGTTACATAAGCATATCATGGTAAGTGAAGCACGCTAACACTTCGAAATAGAGTTGCAAACCCGACATTCAGGAATCTAATGATTTGAAAAGGGATATTAACTTACGTAATCATATCGTTCCGGTTAAAGCACATAAACACTTTGTAATTGTATTGCAAACCCCTGGTTTTTGATTTCTAATGATTTGAGAACAGTTGAAGATCTCACCTAAGCATACAATTGCAATTTAAGGTCGTAATCTCTTTTTAATTGTGTGGCACCTGGAGCTTTAAAAATACAAATATTTAAATAAGGTTAAGGTCTCATCTAACCATTTGATGGTAATCACGCACGTAAAGAATTTTTAATTGTATTGCGAACCCCGTGTTTTCGAAATTCAAGGACTTGATGGGGGTTGTCGACACACTTAGGCATGTTGTTAAAGTTTAAACGCGTAAACCCTTTGTAATTATACGGCAAACCGCAAGTTATAGAAATCCTAGTAATCAAAAATGAGTAACGAGCTTACTTAGGCATAACATTGTAACTGAAGCATGTAAAGACTTTTCCATTATATTGAAAACAAAATGTTTTCGATGTGCAAAGATTTGAAAACGGGGTTATAAACTCACTGAAGCATATCCTTGTAATTTAAACACGTAAACACTTTGTAATTGAATTGCAAACACCGAGTTTAGATAAACAAAGAGTTGAAATGTGGATACGAAATTACAAAAGCATGTCCTTGTAATTGAAGAACACAAACACTTTGAAATTAGGTTGCAAACCCCGACATTCAGGTATCAAATGAAATTAAAAGGGATATTAACATACGTACTCATGTCGTTCCAATTAAAGCACGCAAACATTTTCTAACTGTATTGCAAACTCCCGGTTTTGAATTCTATTGATATGAGAACTTTTGAAGAGTTACCTAAGAGTATGATTGCAATTTAAGGTCGTAAACTCTTTGTAATTATGTTGCATCGGGAGCTTTAAATATAAAAATATTTAAACGGGGTTAAGGACTCACCTAAGAGAAGGAAGAGATCTTTAGAATGTGGGTATACGATGGGAATTGATGCCCGTAAACACTTGTAACTGTATTGCAAGCACCGTGTTTTCGAAATTGAAGGACTTGAAGAGGGGTTGTCAACACACTTAGGCATATTAGTGTAGTTTAAACGCGTAAACCGAATGTAATTGTACGGAAAACCTCGAGTTTTGGAAATCCATAGGTTCGAAAATGAGTTACGAGCTTACTTAGGTAAAACATGGTAACTGAAGCACGTAAAGACTTTGTAATTACGCTGAAAACACCATGTTTTAGAAGTCCAAAGATATGAAAAAGGGGTTATAAACTTACTTAAGAATGTCCTTGTAGTTTAAACACGTATACACTTTTTAATTGAATTGCAAACACCGAGTTTTAAAAATACAAAGAGTTGAAATGGGGTTATGAAGTTACATAAGCATATCTTGGTAAGTGAAGCACGCAAACACTTCGAAATAGGGTTGCAAACCCCGACATTCAGGAATCTAAGGATTGGAAAAGGGATATTAACTTACGTAATCATGTCGTTCCGGTTAAAGCAGACAAACACTTTGTAATTTTATTGCAAACCCCTGGTTTTTGATTTCTAATGATTTGAGAACAGTTGAAGAGCTCACCTAAGCATACAATTGCAATTAAAGGTCGTAATCTCTTTTTAATTGTGTCGCACCTGGAGCTTTAAAAATACAAATATTTAAATAAGGTTAAGGTCTCATCTAATCATATGATGGTAATCACGCACGTAAAGAAATTTTTATTGTATTGCGAACCCCGTGTTTTCGATATTCAAGGACTTGAAGAGGGGTTGTCAACACACTTAGGCATATTAGTGTAGTTTAAACGCGTAAACTCAATGTAATTGTACGGAAAACCGCGAGTTTTGGAAATCCAAGGATTCGAAAATGAGTTACGAGCTTACTTCGGCATAACATGGTAACTGAAGCACGTAAAGACTTTGTAATTACGCTGAAAACACCATGTTTTAGAAGTCCAAAGATTTGAAAACGGGGTTATAAACTTACTTAAGAATGTCCTTGTAGTTTAAACACATATACACTTTGTAATTGAATTGCAAACACCGAGTTTTAAAAATACAAAGAGTTGAAATGGGGTTATGAAGTTACATAAGCATATTGTGGTAAGTGAAGCACGCAAACAGTTTGAAATAGGGTTGCAAACCCCGACATTCAGGAATCTAATGATTTGAAAAGGGATATTAACTTACGTAATCATATCGTTCCGGTTAAAGTACAAAAACACTTTGTAATTTAATTGCAAACCCCTGGTTTTTGATTTCTAATGATTTGAGAACAGTTGAAGAGCTCACCTAAGCATACAATTGCAATTTAAGGTCGTAATCTCTTTTTAATTGTGTGGCACCTGGAGCTTTAAAAATACAAATATTAAAATAAGGTTAAGGTCTCATCTAACAATTTGATGGTAATCCCGCATGTAAAGAATTTTTAATTGTATTGCAAACCCCGTGTTTTCGAAATTCAAGGACTTGATGGGGGTTGTCAACACAATTAGGCATGTTGTTAGAGTTTAAACGCGTAAACCCTTTGTAATTATACGGCAAACCGCAAGTTATAGAAATCCTAGTATTCAAAAATGAGTAACGAGCTTACTTAGGCATAACATTGTAACTGAAGCATGTAAAGACTTTACCATTATATTGAAAACAAAATGTTTGCGATGTGCAAAGATTTGAAAACGGGGTTATAAACTCACTAAAGCATATCCTTGTAATTTAAACACGTAAACACTTTGTAATTAAATTGCAAACACCGAGTTTAGATAAACAAAGAGTTGAAATGTGGATATGAAATTACAAAAGCATGTCCTTGTAATTGAAGAACACAAACACTTTGAAATTAGGTTGCAAACCCCGACATTCAGGTATTAAATGAATTAAAAAGGGATATTAACATACGTACTCCTGTCGTTCCAGTTAAAGCACGCAAACATTTTCTAACTGTATTGCAAACTCTCGGTTTTGAATTCTATTGATATGAGAACTTTTGAAGAGTTACCTAAGGATATGATTGCAATTTAAGGTCGTAAACTCTTTGTAATTATGTTGCATCGGGAGCTTTACAAATAAAAATATTTAAATGGGGTTAAGGACTCACCTAAGAGAAGGAAGAGATCTTTGGAATGTGGGTATACGATGGAAATTGATGCCCGTAAACGCTTGTAACTGTATTGCAAACCCCGTGTTTTCGAAATTCAAGGACTTGAAGAGGGGTTGTCAACACACTTAGGCATATTAGTGTAGTTTAAACGCGTAAACCGAATGTAATTGTACGGAAAACCTCGAGTTTTGGAAATCCATAGGTTCGAAAATGATTTACGAGCTTACTTAGGCAAAACATGGTAACTGAAGCACGTAAAGACTTTGTAATTACGCTGAAAACACCATGTTTTAGAAGTCCAAATATATGAAAAAGGGGTTATAAACTTACTTAAGAATGTCCTTGTAGTTTAAACACGTATACACTTTGTAATTGAATTGCAAACACCGAGTTTTAAAAATACAAAGAGTTGAAATGGGGTTATGAAGTTACATAAGCATATCGTGGTAAGTGAAGCACACAAACACTTCGAAATAGGGTTGCAAACCCCGACATTCAGGAATCTAATGATGTGAAAAGGGATATTAACTTACGTAATCATGTCGTTCCGGTTAAAGCAGACAAACACTTTGTAATTTTATTGCAAAACCCTGGTTTTTGATTTCTAATGATTTGAGAACAGTTGAAGAGCTCACCTAAGCATACAATTGCAATTTAAGGTCGTAATCTAGTTTTAATTGTGTGGCACCTGGAGCTATAAAAATACAAATATTTAAATAAGGTTAAGGTCTCATCTAATCATATGATGGTAATCACGCACGTAAAGAAATTTTAATTGTATTCTGAACCCCGTGTTTTCGATATTCAAGGACTTGAAGAGGGGTTGTCAACACACTTAGGCATATTAGTGTAGTTTAAACGCTTAAACTCAATGTAATTGTACGGAAAACCGCGAGTTTTGGAAATCCAAGGATTCGAAAATGAGTTACGAGCTTACTTCGGCATAACATGGTAACTGAAGCACGTAAACACTTTGTAATTACGCTGAAAACACCATGTTTTAGAAGTCCAAAGATTTGAAAAAGGGGTTATAAACTTAATTAAGAATGTCCTTGTAGTTTAAACACGTATACACTTTGTAATTGAATTGCAAACACCGAGTTTTAAAAATACAAAGAGTTGAAATGGGGTTATGAAGTTACATAAGCATATCGTGGTAAGTGAAGCACACAAACACTTCGAAATAGGGTTGCAAACCCCGACATTCAGGAAATCTAATGATGTGAAAAGGGATATTAACTTACGTAATCATGTCGTTCCGGTTAAAGCAGACAAACACTTTGTAATTTTATTGCAAAACCCTGGTTTTTGATTTCTAATGATTTGAGAACAGTTGAAGAGCTCACCTAAGCATACAATTGCAATTTAAGGTCGTAATCTAGTTTTAATTGTGTGGCACCTGGAGCTATAAAAATACAAATATTTAAATAAGGTTAAGGTCTCATCTAATCATATGATGGTAATCACGCACGTAAAGAAATTTTAATTGTATTCTGAACCCCGTGTTTTCGATATTCAAGGACTTGAAGAGGGGTTGTCAACACACTTAGGCATATTAGTGTAGTTTAAACGCTTAAACTCAATGTAATTGTACGGAAAACCTTGAGTTTTGGAAATCCATAGGTTCGAAAATGAGTTACGAGCTTACTTAGGCAAAACATGGTAACTGAACCACGTAAAGACTTTGTAATTACGCTGAAAACACCATGTTTTAGAAGTCCAAAGATATGAAAAAGGGGTTATAAACTTACTTAAGAATGTCCGTGTAGTTTAAACACGTATACACTTTGTAATTGAATTGCAAACACCGAGTTTTAAAAACACAAAGAGTTGAAATGGGGTTATGAAGTTACATAAGCATATCGTGGTAGGTGAAGCACACAAACACTTCGAAATAGGGTTGCAAACCCCGACATTCAGGAATCTAATGATTTGAAAAGGGATATTAACTTACGTAATCATATCGTTCCGGTTAAAGCACACAAACTGTGACAACACGCGAATCAGGTTTATATTAAAATTTAAATTACGATGCATTTTGTTAATATGTTTAGATAAACACACTTCTTAGAAACATTAAGTAGAGAAATTATGTCATTAGTTGAGAACAATAGAACACCCATGCCATAAAAATTTAGAAACAAGAATTCTTCTATGAAACATAATATATTCTTGTGACACAGTGAGTTAAAATAAAGTGGAACAATGATTTCACATATTCATATATGTATATATATAAGCATGTTTGAAAATATGATAATTATAATATCTAATGCTAAATTAATTCTAATAAATAATTATCATATTAAAAAGTTATATGTATGTCACGACATACACACACATAGTAATATAAAAATATATGTTCACATTTCGTTTATACATACATACATGCATAGGGGTATTAATTTTAAGGCTCAACAAATAAAAACACACATGCATGCATACGTGCGACATACCCATATATATATATATACATACTCGCATAGATTGTTTGATAAATTAAACACAACTCTTTATATTATCTACATATAACAACATGATACATATATATATATATATATATTATTGTCTTTACATGCATGGGTATATCACGACTCACACACCTACATATATTCGGTATATATATATATATACACGGTTACACATATATTTATATAACCACAAACAACAAAAACCTTACACCACCTTTAAATTACCCAATCCCTCCCCCATGCATTAACATCAAATCAAAACATATATATATACTATCTTTATACTTTTACGTTAGACACACACACACACAACATACAAAAACATACACATATGCGATTATATCTACACCCTTATAATCTAAATAATCCTTTTCTTTCACCTCACCTCCCACTACACCCAATAGAATCATTTCCTAATTCCGTACATACACCATCACATATATACACACATATACACGGTTACATACATTCACAAGAAAACAAAACTATCGCTTACACCACCACCCTCAACCCACCAATCCACACTCTCCCTCTACCCAAAATCTTTTCACCCAACACCTTTCCTTTCTTTTTCTTACACCCTTGACCGAATCCTAGCCCTTCCCTCTCTCTAAATTCGGCCACAACAAACATACATCCACACTCCTCATTTGAATTCTCTTAACTGAAAGGAAAACACTCTCACTTCATCCCCTCTCAAAACTCGACGGATTCCAGCCCTCTCCCTCAAGCATTTCGACGATTTGGAGGTCACCACACAAGGCCAACTCGAGTCCAAGGGTTGCATTGACACAAAGGTTAGCCAATGAATCTTTAAAACTCAAAAATCTTGTTATATCTACTCTCTCTTCCCCCTACAATTCATGAACAGCCCTAAAACCCTTTTTCTTGACACTCTAAACCATTTAAAATGATGGCTAAGAACTTCTAAGTTGCGAAAACACACATGCATGTACATGCATGTGTGCAACTTCGACATCTTCTAAACAAAAATCGTGATTTTCGTTACATGGACCCTTGCACATTCTTAGAATCGATTTCTTTCCAAACAAAAACACTCAAAAACCATGGGGGATGGATTCCTAGACGTATCCATACACATGCAAGTTTTGCATGTGTAATATCATGATCTTGGAAACCCATAACTTCCATATTCGTATGTAGCATGAACTCTAAATCCATTCTATGCTTTCTACATGTCTTAACAGCCCACAACCATCTTGGAAACGTTGAACACAAGTGTTAAGCTCAAGAGTAAGAACCACACCCCTTAACAAATAGTTATATGTGCATGCATGTATGTAAAAATGAAAACTACAACTTTAAAATGCTTATATGTATGTCTCGAAATTTTGATCAGGTCTAGATATGATTTTATTGTTGGAAATATTTTATAAAAGATTGGGTTTTGATGATAGGAATGTTATATTGTTAATTTTGCCCCAAAAACCCAATTTCTAAGGCTTATAAGTATTTAAAATATCAAAAATTATGTTAACAGTTTTCTGGACAGAATGTATAACTAAAATGGACTCATAATAATGTTGGGATAACACTCAAAAAGTTTGAGTATTTATTGTTATGTCTAGAATAAGTTATGGATTTATTAAAATCCCTATAAATCTTGATAAAATAATCAAAAATAGCTCCTGAGTGATGCAAATCCTAAGTATAATTTATTTCGGTATGAATATAGTTAGAAGACCTGGGAAAAATATTGAAACTAAAAATTTATTGTTTAAACTAATTATTTGCCATTTAAAATGTTTGTAAAGGCTAAAAATACGAATTAAATTTGTTACTGTCCAAAATATGAAGTAATTATTTTTCCTAGTATTCTAATGATACTGGGAGGTCTCAGTTAAAATATGGTAATTTTTAGTGACTGTTAAGTATTTATGTGTTATTTAATATAATAAATAGTGCAAAAATTGTTTTATATAGTAAAAGACCTCCTAAAATTTTGAAATTCCTACAGTAACCTTAGAACGTGATTTATTTACTGTATGAAAAGTTTTGTAATTTTTACATATAGGGAAATATTTATTATAATATTAATGGGATTTAAAATGTTTAAAACTGTTTAAAATAGTAAACGAGCTTTAAAAATTCTGAAAATTTTACAGGAGTTAAATAACATCAGAATGAGACTATATAAATATTTTCGGAATTTTTAGTTATCAGAATCATTATCTGGGAATTTTTGAGGATTTTAAGCATATAAAAACAATTTGTAATATAAGTGGTTAATATAAAAATAATAGGGAATGAGTAAATAAAAATTTACCCAGACCCTTTGCTAATAAAAAATAATGGGGAAAAACTTATAAATATGTAAACTTATATTCTCATGTAATTTTGAATACTTGAAAATAAAGTTAAATGAGAAACAATATCACATCAATGTTTATGGCATGGATATTTACTGAAATCTAAACATACACTAGGCAAGTGAACCAATCAAGATTTATCATCAATCCCTTCAATCGACAGATAACCAAACATCAGTAGCAGGTGAGTTCATGTGATCCCTTTTCTTTTTACTGTTTTGGGATACTGAAAGCATGCTCCATAAACTGTTTATAAAATTATATTTATGTGATAATGAACATCCGTTTCATATAAAATTGCTTCCCCTAGACATTAAACATAATTTACAACCATTAACTCATAAGGAGAGCCGGTGAGTATATGGGTAGTACTACTTGGGGAATCCCCCACGCACAGTGGCCCGAAAGGGTGGCCTAGTAAAAGAAAGGTTGAAACCCCACTGAGGTTAACAGCAACCGTTGTGGCATATATTCTTATGATACATAAATGACCGAGAGCAGGAACGGGTCTCGGAATTGGGAAGTATATTTGGTTTGACCATGTTGTGGGCTAACAGTGTATGAGGCAAACGCCCGAGCATGGAACAGGGTTGGTTGTATTGTTATTGAATTATCACATGTTATACTTATTGTTACTATTGTGTCATATTATTAAACTCATGTTCTCACCAACTATTTAGTTGACGTA
Organism: Mikania micrantha; assembly: GCA_009363875.1. Lineage (NCBI taxonomy): Eukaryota > Viridiplantae > Streptophyta > Magnoliopsida > Asterales > Asteraceae > Mikania > Mikania micrantha. The sequence goes on from CM018687.1 coordinate 32,556,896, forward strand.
TTTTAGCATGTCTTTCAGGTTGAATTGGTAAGAGTAGGAGAAATGGATGAGCTTCTAGAGGCGTAGTGTGGCTTTAGAATGGAGCTAATTGAAAACAATTTATGTTATTGAATTATGTTTTATTGGGCCCTGCGTGGCAGTTTAGACAATTGTTGTGTGTTTGAGACTTTATTTGCTTTAGTTTGCTTTGGGCTATGAATTATTTAAACTATGCTTCCGCAAAGTTAGTTAAATGATTTGAAATCAATCGTCATGCCCTAATCCCCTCGGGTCGGGGTGTGACAGGTTGGTATCAGAGCCCAAGGTTATAGAGAATGAGGTGCCTTAGTATTCCTAAGACTATAACCGAGAGATTGGGACAAGTAGATAGGAAAATATGATACTTAGGAAATAGGAAATATTGCTTTAGGAAATCTAGGACAAATTAAATTATCAAATATTCTAATTAATTTATTGTAGGAAAATGGATGCGAAAGGTAAGGGAATCAGTAAGAGCGGACCATCAAGCCGACCGAGAGTCTTTGCGAGGAGAGATTTCCCACCAGCTGTTCGTGAGGAATTACATCGACAGTTCCCGCAACACTACAGCCCGATGCCGGAAGATGCCTACATTACTTCTTCGGAGTCGGAGCCCATGGAGTATGATGACGCTGTATCCTCTACGCCTAGTAGATCCCGTACTAGGTCTATGTCGCCTCTACTACCTCGAAGGGAGCCGAGTGACGCACCGGTGAGGAGGCCTACCCCGGTTATGGGGGCAAGGCCAGGAGCCTCTTCTTCATTCCGTATACCCAGGAGTGGGCCCCTTCACCCGGGTATGGGAGAGCCTCACGTGACCCAACCCGCGCGCCACAGCATACACGCAGGACACTCGGCAAGATATGGTAGGGAGATAGCCGGACCGAGCAGGGAAAGAGCTTCAGAGGGTAACCCACAACGAGAGGAAAATTTTATGTTGTGGTCAGCCATGTTTGAGCAAGAAAAGAGGGCAAGTCATCTCGCGGAGCAGTTCCAGAGGCACGTAGGAGCTGTAACACTACAACTGGAGATGACCCGTAAAGAACTTGAAGAATCCCGAGAAGCTAATCAAGCACTGAAGAAGAAGGGTTTCTTCTCATCCCTATGGGACTCCGTCCGTGGCAAGAAGAACTGAAGACCTTATCATTTATATTAGTTATGTTTGATTATGAAACATTCTATTTTGGGGCTGCGTACCCAGTATTTCTATTTATAAAACAATGTATTATTGGGATGTGTTTCCCTGGAAATGTATGGTTGGATTATCAATGCAATATGAAACATTGGATTATGATGCAAATGACGTGATTGTTTGGTTGATAGTATATGATACATAATGATGGGATTTGTTAAAATGATGTAATAAGCATGATACCAGGAATAGTGATTGAGCTTATAGTTGATAATAAATTATGTACAATGAAATGATTTATATTTAACTCTTGATTGGTTGATTAATTATGTATTATAGTGATACGTTTACGTACTCTGCTTAATTGCTCAACAAAAACTAATGACAATAAATTTCTCTACGTGTGAAACTCATGATATAGAATGCCTCCCCGACGTAGCCAACGACTGAACCGTGGTCAACCCAATACGGGAGCAAATCCAAATCCGCTAGCTGGACGAAGAAGGAATCCACCACCACCTCCCCCGGAAAACTCATTAAATCACGCTGAAAATGGAGAAAACCCCTTGGAGGGCAACCCAAATGCAGGAGGAAATGAAGGAGACCGGAATAGGGAAGACAGAATGACTGATCTTATCACTAGACATATCCAAAACGCGATACCGACCATCGCCGCGCAAATCAGGGCAGATATGAATATAGAAAATCAAAACGAAAATGCCCACGGAGCTGGAGGGCCAGAAATCGAACAAGTAGAAACAGAAGAACATAAGGGGTGCTCATACAAGACCTTTATGGCCTGCAAGCCCAAAGATTTTGAAGGAAAGGATGGTGCTGTAGGAGCAATAAGGTGGTTGGAAGATATGGAGTCAGTGTTAGATATCAGTGATTGCAAGGAGGATAACAAGGTGAAATATACAACTCACTCTCTTAAGGGATCTGCGTTAACTTGGTGGAACACCATTGTCAAGACTAGGGGACGAAACGCCATTAAAGCCATGAAGTGGAAAGATTTTAAGGATATTGTTACTGAAAAATTCTGCCCGATTAATGAACTGGAAAGAATCGAAGCGGAATTTCTAGCACATGAAATGGTTGGTTTGGACCACACCAAATAAATCAATCGATTCAATGAGATGGCGTTACTTGTACCACACTTGGTTACCCCGGAGACTAAAAGGATTGGAAGGTACATCTGGGGTTTAGCACCACAAGTTAGGGGATATGTCAGGACAGCAAGGCCAGCTACTTTTCAGTCTGCAGTAGAGCTAGGAGGAACGCTTACTGATGAAATAGTGCAATGTGGGAAGATAAACCAAGAAAAGGTGGGAGATAAGAGGAAGGGGCAGGATAATAGGAATGATAGGAAAGGAGATCACAAGTTTAGGAGATTTGAAGGAAAGAGAAATGACTTTGGCAAGGCAAAGGAATCAATTGTACCCAGACCAGGGAGAAAGCTATACCTAGGAACTAGTCCTTGGTGTGACAAATGCAAGATACATCACCAAGGAGAATGCAACCCAAAGTATTGCTACAAGTGCAAGAAAGCAGGACATCTCCTCAAGGATTGTAGAGCCAAGGATGTAGCTAGGTGTTATGAATGCGGAGACCCTGGGCATTTGAGGAATGTGTGCCCGAAACTGAAGAGAGATAAGCCGCAGAAAGCAACCGGAAGAGCATTCGTACTTACCGCAACCGAAGCACAGAAGGATCCGGAAATGATAACGGGTACGTTTCTTTTAAACAATCATGTTGCTAGTGTATTGATTGATACGGGTGCCACATTTAGTTTTATATCAACAAAATTTCGATCCTTACTCGATAAGCAACCTACTTGTTTGAAAGATATATGTGAAGTAGAGATAGCCACTGGAAAAGTGATAAGTATAAAAGAAATGTTGAAAGATTGTGAATTAGTTATGGAAGGACAAAAGTTTAAGATTGATTTACTGCCTATTGAATTAGGAGGCTTTGATGTAGTTATTGGAATGGATTGGCTAACCATGAATAAGGTAGAACTTAACTGTGAACATAAGACTATGACAATTCCCTTAGTTAACAATAAGAAGGTAATCGTGATTGGACATAAGGTGAGAGAATTACCGCAAATCATTTCGTATGCAAAGACGGAGAGGTATTCAAGGAAGGGAAACATGATTTACTTGGCCTATGTAGTCATCAAGAAAGAAGAAACAGTACCCAAGGAAATACCAATTGTATCTGAATATATGGATGTATTCCCTGAAGAGTTGCCAGGAATGCCGGCACCAAGACAGGTGGAATTCCGAATTGATTTGATACCAGGAGCAGCACCAGTAGCTAAAGCACCTTATCGCTTAGCGCCCTCCGAAATGCAAGAAATGGTGATTCAAATACAAGAGCTGATGGATAAAGGTTTCATAAGACCGAGCTTTTCCCCATGGGGAGCCCCAGTACTATTTGTGAAAAAGAAGGACGGGACGTTGAGAATGTGCATCGACTACCGAGAGCTAAACAAAGTCACTATAAAGAATCGTTATCCACTCCCCAGAATCGATGATTTGTTTGATCAACTTCAAGGGGCAAGCTATTTTTCAAAGATAGACTTAAGATCGGGATATCATCAATTGAGAGTTAGGGAGGAGGATGTTCCGAAAACCGCGTTCAGAACTCGTTACGGACATTATGAGTTTATGGTAATGCCCTTTGGGCTTACAAACGCACCTGCTGTGTTTATGGATCTCATGAACCGGGTGTGTAAACCATACCTGGATAAATTCGTGATAGTATTCATTGATGATATACTAATATACTCGAAGAATGCGAAGGATCATGAAGAGCACCTACGAAAGATGCTAGAACTCTTAAGGAAGGAAAAGTTGTTTGCTAAGCTGAGCAAATGTGAATTTTGGATGAGAGAGGTACAGTTCTTGGGGCACATTATAAACGAAGAAGGAATACAAGTAGACCCTTCAAAGATAGAGGCAATTAAGGAATGGGAGACACCAAGAACTCCTACCGAAATAAGGCAATTTTTAGGATTGGCCGGTTATTACAGAAGATTTATTGAGAATTTCTCGAAGATAGCACTACCGTTAACTACGTTAACTCAGAAGAAAGTGACTTTTGAATGGGGAGAAAAACAACAAGAAGCATTTAACACACTTAAGCAAAAGTTATGTAGTGCACCCATATTATCCTTACCAGAAGGGAACGAAGATTTCGTAGTGTACTATGATGCTTCTAGAATGGGATTAGGTTGTGTGTTAATGCAAAGGAAGAAAGTAATTGCATACGCATCACGACAGTTGAAAACACACGAGAAAAACTACACCACCCATGACTTGAGCCGGCGGGGTAGGATCGGAGTCCCCGTCGGGCGGAAGGTTCCCGGGGCGCGATATCGGGAGTGATAATCAGAAGTGATCAGATTGTTTACATTGCACATGATATAAATGAGAAATGCTAAGTAAAATAGAATTACAAAGTTAAATTACATCAGTAACGTTTATAATTTAACAATGTAAATCTATTGTAAACATCATAAAGTGAATATCTTGTATTTACACAAGATGTCTAAGTTATTCATGTGACATAGATGTCTAAGTTATTCATGTTAACAACTCATTTTAAGTTGTTAATATATGTTAATTATCTTTAGTTATAGAACTTCTATTTTCCCACCATTGGTTCCATTTTTGATCACTACTACTTGTTTTGATCCCCTGTACTCACGTCTACCATGCACACATATATTTAAATATCCTATGCATGTCCAATATGGGCTTAACTTCTCATGCTACTTATGTTTTTATGACCAATTACCATCTCCCAGATCGTTTACACTGGTTCTATTGTTCTTATATCTCCATGCATCATGACAATTTAGGGTTTTATAACAATTCGCCCCTAATACCCATGCATGACAGCGAACCTTGTTGGGTTAGCCACCAAGGGTTCGGCTAACTCTCATCTCCCACGAACCTTTAAGGTTCGGCCCTATTAGCTCACATGTTCTAGGGTTCGTCCCATGGTTCGCATGCTCCTATGTTCAGCCTCCTGGGTTCGGGGTTAAAGGCTCGTCCCCTAGGTTCGTGACACTTGTCTAAGGTTCGGTCGTATTATGGACAAAGGTTTGACCGCAAGTAAAGGTTCGTGACTGCTAACCATGGGTTCGGTGAAATGCATTAAGGTTCGGTGACCAGGTGGGGCAGGGTTCGTTGCAGTTGGTGGTCAGAGTTAGCAGGTTCGGCACCCAGTTCTTGCAGGGTTCGGCGCCCAGACCTTGCAGGGTTCGCTAAAGTGAATAAGGGTTCGGCTGTGAGACCAGGGTTCGTGGACTTGCTGTGTAGTTCGGCTAGCCCTCAACCCTTCACGAACCTGCATAATTCACCTCCTTTCTCGATCTATACCTGCTAAAGTTCAGTTGTCTATATATCCTAATGTATCTATGCGTGTATCTATGTGTCTTACTAGTGAGTATAACTATTTAATTCGTGTAAGGCGTGAGGATCGAGTTTGACACACAAAACCGAACATAATATAGGGTTTTTACCTCAAAATAGATGGTTAAATTCTCGAAAAACTTGTACTTCCGCGATCTACGTGTTGAGATGAACGTCTTGACTCCTTGAAAGCTTGAATCCGCGAAGAACTCTTCACACAATCGTAGAGAGAAGGTGGAGAAACTTGTTTTAGAGAGAGAGAGGTGAAAGATGAAATGGTAAAGAAAGAGGGTGGTGGGGGGGTGGGTTGGTGTAGTCTTCATGACTACATTTAATGATTTAAGTTATCCGGTGATTCGATCTCGTTTGGTTTCGCGTAAAGTTCCGGTTTCGCGTAGTCTTCGTGGCGAACGACACGATTTATAAAAATAAAAATCATTTAATTATTCTAGGTTGTAATTCCTAATAAATTAACTAATATCTTCTATTAATTAAAATTTAAAAATATTAATTGTTTAAATCGAAATGTACGGTCGTCGCGCGTATGCGTTCGAATCGTCACCCGTACGAACACGGCGATAACTATACTTTTCAACCTTGTTTTCTAATTATAGAATATCATTCAGAACGTTAAACTTTCAGATATATTCGGACAGATCGTCACCTATACGAATAACCCGTCAATTTAGCATTCACATAACAACATTCGTGTGTTTTGTTCCGTAAGGCCTCACATACGTTTATACATAATAAATCCTAAACAAATAATCACATGATGGTTCTGTATTGCCGGATTATTATCTGACTCAAGAGCCATTGTTATGAACTGTGTTTCTGCTAATTGTTTACAAAATGACAATGATAAATGATGTGAATCTGAAATGTACTAAAATGTATATGATTCGTACCTGTTTTACTGTTCATGTACTGTAGAGATCACTGTTCCGGTAACGGTTCCGGCATTGATGTTACAGTGTCCCCTTGTTAGAGAAATTTCGTCCCGAAATTTAAGAGTTGTTATCAGGTACAGCTTCCTCTTCAAACAGTTGGGGATACTTTAACTTCATGTGATCCTCACGTTCCCAAGTGAACTCGGGCCCGCGTCTTGAATTCCATCAAACCTTTACAATAGGAATACGGCTTCGCCTCAGTTGTTTAACCTTGCGATCCATAATCTCTAAGGGTTCTTCAATGAAATGTAACTGTTCATCGACTTGAATTTCTTCAATTGGAATGACGAAAGACTCGTCAGCAAGGCATTTCTTTAAGTTTGAGACGTGAAACACGTCATGCACTCCACTGAGTTCATCAGGTAATCTCAGTCGATAAGCTACAGGACCAATACGTTCGATGATCTCGAACGGTCCCACGTATCGTGGTGCTAATTTGCCTTTCTTTCCAAAGCGTACCACGCCTTTCCATGGGGATACCTTTAACATTACACGATCTCCCACTTGGAATTCCAATGGCTTGCGCCGTTTGTCGGCGTAACTCTTTTGTCTGCTCCTTGTTGCTTGTAGTCTTCTTTGAATTTGAGCTATCTTGTCAGTGGTTTCTTGAATTAGTTCTGGCCCAGTTATTCGATTATCTCCAATTTCAGTCCAACAGATCGGTGATCGGCATTTCCGGCCATAAAGAGCCTCGAATGGTGCACATCCGATACTGCTGTGGTAACTGTTATTGTAGGAGAATTCAATCAGTGGCAAATGGGAATCCCAGTTTCCACCGAAGTCCAATACACATGTTCTCAACATATCCTCTAGGGTTTGAATAGTACGTTCGCTTTGACCGTCAGTTTGTGGATGGTAAGCTGTACTCAGATTTAACTGGGTCCCTAGAGATTTCTGCAATGATTGCCAGAACCTGGATGTGAATCTGCTATCTCTATCAGAGATAATAGACAATGGCACACCGTGGCGTACCACTATCTCGTTGATGTATAATCTTGCCAGTTTATCCATGGTGAAGTTCTCACGCATGGGCAAGAAATGAGCAGATTTGGTTAAACGATCAATGATCACCCAAATTGTATCATGACCACTGGAAGTGCGGGGTACCTTGGTGATGAAATCCATAGCTATTTGTTCCCACTTCCAGAGTGGAATCTCAGGCTGCTCCAATAGACCGGACGGTCTCTGGTGTTCCGCCTTTACCTTCGCACACGTTAGACATTGACCAACGTATTCGGCTATGTCCTTCTTCATTCCAGGCCACCAATAAAATCCACGCAAGTCTTGGTACATCTTATCAGCACCTGGATGAACAGAGTATTTAGTCTTGTGTGCTTCATCGAAGATAAGTTTCCTCAATTCATCTACCGCCGGTATCCATACACGTTCCCGGTAGTAGATCATTCCGTCAGACTTCGTGTCAAACTGTTTCTCTGCTCCGCAATCAAGTTCCCTCTTCAGATTACCTCGGTTAAGTGCTTCTTGTTGTGCTTGAATAATCTTGTCACTTAAAATGGTCTGCACGGTTATCCCCATTGCTCTAACACGTAGGGGTTTGACTCGTTCCTTCCGGATCAAGGCGTCAGCTACAACGTTCGCCTTTCCCGGATGGTACTTGATCACACAATCGTAGTCATTCAGAAGTTCAACCCAACGGCGCTGTCGCATGTTGAGCTCCTTCTGATCAAAGATGTGCTGTAGACTTTTGTGATCAGTGAATATGGTACACTTGGTGCCATATAAGTAATGTCTCCAAATCTTCAAGGCGAAGATTACTGCTCCCAGTTCAAGATCATGAGTAGTGTAGTTCTTCTCATGAACCTTTAACTGTCTTGATGCATAGGCTATGACTTTGTCCCGTTGCATTAACACACAACCAAGTCCTTGATGGGAAGCATCACAGTATACAACAAAATCATCACAGCCTTCTGGGAGAGATAGAATTGGAGCATCACATAATTTATGTTTCAAGGTCTGAAAAGCATCCTCTTGTTTCTGCTCCCAGACAAATGGTTCACTCTTCTGAGTTAGCTTAGTGAGAGGCAAAGCTATTTTAGAAAAGTTTGAGATAAACCTTCTATAATAACCCGCCAATCCTAGAAAAGACCGTATCTCCGTCGGTGTCTTTGGAGTGTCCCAATTCTTTATCGCCTCGATCTTGGCAGGGTTTACATGAATTCCCTCGCTGTTGACCACATGACCCAGAAATTGAACTTCTCTTAGCCAAAACTCACATTTGGAGAATTTGGCATAAAGTTTCTCTTCCTTCAACAGCTCCAAGATCTTTCTGAGGTGTTGCTCATGTTCTGTTTTGGTCTTGGAATAAATCAGTATGTCATCAATAAAAACAATGACAAACTGATCCAAGTACGGCTTGCACACTCGGTTCATGAGATCCATGAAAACCGCTGGTGCATTTGTCAATCCGAAGGGCATCACCATAAATTCATAATGCCCGTATCTTGTTCGGAAGGCCGTTTTCGGTATGTCTTCATCTTGAACTCTCAACTGATGATATCCGGACCGCAAGTCAATCTTGGAGAAGTATTGAGCTCCTTGCAGTTGGTCAAACAAATCATCAATCCTCGGTAATGGATACTGATTCTTGATGGTTAGTTTGTTCAGTTCACGGTAATCTATGCACATTCTGAACGATTCGTCTTTCTTCTTCACGAACAAGACCGGAGCTCCCCAAGGTGAGTAGCTCGGTCTGATGAAACCCTTGTCAAGTAACTCCTGTAACTGATTAGACAATTCCTGCATCTCTGAAGGTGCTAACCTGTAAGGAGATTTAGCAACAGGAGTTGCTCCAGGAATTAAGTCAATACGAAAGTCTACCGGTCGCGCTGGTGGCAACCCTGGTAGGTCTTCGGGGAATACTTCAGGATATTCTTTCACTACCGGTACCTCTTGAATCTTCTTCTTGTCTTTCTCTTTTTCCACCACATGAGCCAGAAAAGCTATGCACTGTTTCTGTAGACACTTACGCGCCTTTATGCAAGAAATGATTTTGACACTTCGCTTTGCTTGATCCCCTCTAACTTCCAATACACGATCACTCGGCAATGGAATTCGAAGCAGCTTCTCAGAACAGATGACTTCCACTCGGTTAGAGGAAAGCCAATCCATTCCAACAATGATGTCGAAACTACCCAACTCCATCGGTATCAAATCGATGGCAAATGTATGACCATTAAGTGTCAATGGGCAATTTCTATAAACTGTACTAACTGTAATCTGTTTCCCGTTAGCTACTTCAATAGCGTAAGGGGAGTCTAACTGTTCCTCTACTGAATCTAGTTGGCATGCAAAATTGGTAGAGATAAAACTCTGATCCGCACCAGTATCAAATAAGACAGATGCATAAAAGTCATGCAAGAGAAACGTACCAGTGACCACATTTGGGTCCTGGCGTGCAGCTGGTGCTCCGATAGCGAAAGCTCGTCCACGTGGTGCTTGAACTGCTGGTTGTGCTTTCTTCGGGCAGTTCTTCGCGAAGTGGCCTTGTTCGCCACAGTTATAGCATCCACCATTGTTCCGATTAGCTGGTGGAGGGAGAGCTAGAGCAGCATTGTTGACTGCTTGATTAGGAGTCATCCTGCAGTACTGGACCCAATGGCCCTTCCGTCCACATCCAGTGCAATGCTTGCAGGGGGTGTCAGCAGTGTGGTGATACTGGCGCTTGGCACACAGAGGATATGTGCCAGTGTAGGGTTTGCGGTTGGGGTTTTGTGGTGTTGCTGCTATTTGTTGCAGAGGTGTGGCCACCGCGTAGTTCTTGATGGTCTTCTGTTTCTTCTTCTGATGATGGGAGGGTTTCTTTGAAGATTCAGCTTTGTTCTTACTGGGTTCAGCCTCCTTCTTTAGAACTCCAGAGGCTACCATGAGGTCAGTGAGTTTCCCAGACAGTCTCACTGCAGATTCAACAGTAGTAGGGTTGGCTGAAACAACCATGCCCTAAATGCAGGCGGGAAGTCCACCCACATAACGATCTATCCTTTTCTCCAGAGTTGGTACCATATCAGGTACCAAAGCAACTAACTCGTGGTAACGAGTAGTGTACCCCATGTGGTCAGCCCCCTTCATCACATGGTTGGATAGTTCAACCTCCAACTTCTGCAGCTCATTCTTGGGACAAAATTATGTTCGCAGCAGTGCTTTGAAGTCTTCCCATGACATTGCCATGGCTTCTTCTCTTCCCCGGGCATTGATCTGACCGTTCCACCAGGTCAAAGCCCGTTTGTTGAATGTTCCCGCTGAGTAACGGACCTTGTGGTGTTCGGGGCAGCTACAAAGATCCAATGTTGCCTCAATCTTCTCAATCCATTGGATTAATCCAACGGCGCCTTCAGACCCACTAAAACTGGGTGGTTTACATCCTACAAAGGACTTGTAGGAGTAATGAGAGGAATCTCCAGTATTTCCACTGGCTTCTCCTGATGTGTTGCCAGTGTTGAGGATTTCATTACGAAGACGAAGGAACATCTCCGGTATTGCTTCTTTCATCTGATTTGTCATCTGGCTACTCAGTAACGTCACCAGAGCGATAGTAGCAGGATCCATGGTCGGTGCTGTGCTCGAACCAGATGCTTGAGTAATCAATGGAGGAGGGAATGGAGGAGGGGGAGGAGGAGGTGGAGGAGGTGGTGGTGGAGAGTCATTCGGAGACGGTGTGGATGAGTGTGGTGCCATGTCTCGAGGTGGTAGTTGTATCAAGGGTGGTTGTCTTCGCGGAGGCATTCTGACCATAACCAATAAAGTTATCGGTTAGTGCAATGATCGAATACAGAAGACAATATGCAAATAACTCTTATGTCCTATGTTCTCTACCTGCAGGGTCCCTAGGTTATAGTCTAGGCCAAACCATTTAAATAAGTGACCTATATTTCTCTATAACCATGGCTCTGATACCAATCTGTCACACCCCGAGCCGGCGGGGTAGGATCGGAGTCCCCGTCGGGCGGAAGGTTCCCGGGGCGCGATATCGGGAGTGATAATCAGAAGTGATCAGATTGTTTACATTGCACATGATATAAATGAGAAATGCTAAGTAAAATAGAATTACAAAGTTAAATTACATCAGTAACGTTTATAATTTAACAATGTAAATCTATTGTAAACATCATAAAGTGAATATCTTGTATTTACACAAGATATACAAAATAAATTGTATAATGATGTCTTCAAAAGTATGCAGGTCCAAAATACTAGTCTTCTATATGAAATCCTAGCCCAAAAGCATAAGCTTCCTAGTTGACCTGTTCGTCACCTGAGAAGTCATGCAAAAATAAAATCAACACATGGTTGGTGAGTTCATATAGTTTTAGTAGTTGAAAATGATTGGAAAACCTCCTTTGGTAAAGACCCTAACCTCCTTAACACCACATGTAATATCCACATCGGTATGCTTATATATAGGGCATATGTAAGGGACAAGCCCTAGCCAACATCCCACCACATACTAATATGCATATGACACTGCTGTTAATGACAATTAAGCATTTTTACCCTTAACACAATCCCATAAGTTCTTCTGTTTGTTGTCCCTGTCATTACAATCATTTGAAATCCATATTGATTTCACAAGTTCATCACACAATATGATCAACCACACAATTGTATAAACAGTTATAAATGCTTAATTAAACAAGTAAGTAAACATTTAATAAAATCTAAGTCCTTATGATTGGGGCCTTTGGTCATACTCGAGTAGACTAGTCTGTCAATCTAGGTACTTAGTAGTTAGGGAATTCTGTAAATATCCTCAAACATATAACCTACAAGTCAATCAGTCTAGCTAGGACTTCTTGAAATATAGGATTTCTGGATTCAATGTGTTGGCATATGTTATCTCTGATATTTCCCATACTATCCCTTAAAATGATTTAGTGATTCGTCTGATTATGTCACAAGATGTACTTGATGTGTTGATCATAGAATACAAGATTCATTGATCGATTGTACACTTGATTCGTTATTCAACAAACACTTGGTTTGTAGAACATTGAATGTTGTCTTTGCAAAGATCGTTTTGTTAATGTCTTGATGTCCCACACTTGTTTTGTCAAAATGCTTGATTTGATTCCTTGAATTCACCCACTTGATTTGTCAAAATGTTTGATTTGATTCCTTGAATTCACCCACTTGATTTGTCAAAATGTTTGATTTGATTCCTTGAATTCACCCACTTGATTTGTCAAAATGTTTGATTTGATTCGTTTGAAGTGTTTAGACTTATTGAAAAGTTTAGTTTAACTCGATTATTCACTTAATATATAAGTAAATCGGTTAGTAAACCTGCATAAAATCTTCCTAGACATGGTCTAGGATAACATTTATATATATGTAAAACATATAAATTTTAAAAGCATTTAAGTAAACAGTTTACGCATGCTTCTCAGCCCCGCGTTTTAAAACAAAAATGTTAGAAAAGGGGCAATGAACTCACCTGTGCTGCTATGTAATTTGATCTAACACAAAATGCGCGCTCCTGTATGTAAGCTAAGTTTCTTCGGTTCCTGATTTATTTTATAAGAATTTGAATATAATAAGTACGCGTAGTAGTTGTTGTGCCTAAGGTTTGGTCTTGTCGTGTGTGCAACTAAGTGTCTTAGTCACTAATTGTATCTAGAATCTAGTCTAACTTAGTTACCCTTTCTAATGATCCCAATTTCCATGATTAATTATAATAGCTTACTTTTATATTTTAGAAAATTTCGGCAGAGTTTCCTTTGTTTTTAAAGCAAATCCAGACAATTATATTGTCTATTTACAACAAATTTCCCAATAAATTTTTATTACAACTAACTTAAAAGAAATCAATTGACATTTATAATTCATATATCAATTTAACAAAACCTTAGAATTTATTTAATTTTATTTAAACGCTTAACCTTTGATGGACTTAATCAAGTCTCATTGGACCCATTTAAGCCCAATAACAAACTCTTGATTCTTACTTGATCATAACTACAATTGTTTGAACCATATGACATAGATGTCTAAGTTATTCATGTTAACAACTCATTTTAAGTTGTTAATATATGTTAATGATCTTTAGTTATAGAACTTCTATTTTCCCACCATTGGTTCCATTTTTGATCACTACTACTTGTTTTGATCCCCTGTACTCACGTCTACCATGCACACATATATTTAAATATCCTATGCATGTCCAATATGGGCTTAACTTCTCATGCTACTTATGTTTTTATGACCAATTACCATCTCCCATATCGTTTACACTGGTTCTATTGTTCTTATATCTCCATGCATCATGACAATTTAGGGTTTTATAACAATTCGCCCCTAATACCCATGCATGACAGCGAACCTTGTTGGGTTAGCCACCAAGGGTTCGGCTAACTCTCATCTCCCACGAACCTTTAAGGTTCGGCCCTATTAGCTCACATGTTCTAGGGTTCGTCCCATGGTTCGCATGCTCCTATGTTCAGCCTCCTGGGTTCGGGGTTAAAGGCTCGTCCCCTAGGTTCGTGACACTTGTCTAAGGTTCGGTCGTATTATGGACAAAGGTTTGACCGCAAGTAAAGGTTCGTGACTGCTAACCATGGGTTCGGTGAAATGCATTAAGGTTCGGTGACCAGGTGGGGCAGGGTTCGTTGCAGTTGGTGGTCAGAGTTAGCAGGTTCGGCACCCAGTTCTTGCAGGGTTCGGCGCCCAGACCTTGCAGGGTTCGCTAAAGTGAATAAGGGTTCGGCTGTGAGACCAGGGTTCGTGGACTTGCTGTGTAGTTCGGCTAGCCCTCAACCCTTCACGAACCTGCATAATTCACCTCCTTTCTCGATCTATACCTGCTAAAGTTCAGTTGTCTATATATCCTAATGTATCTATGCGTGTATCTATGTGTCTTACTAGTGAGTATAACTATTTAATTCGTGTAAGGCGTGAGGATCGAGTTTGACACACAAAACCGAACATAATATAGGGTTTTTACCTCAAAATAGATGGTTAAATTCTCGAAAAACTTGTACTTCCGCGATCTACGTGTTGAGATGAACGTCTTGACTCCTTGAAAGCTTGAATCCGCGAAGAACTCTTCACACAATCGTAGAGAGAAGGTGGAGAAACTTGTTTTAGAGAGAGAGAGGTGAAAGATGAAATGGTAAAGAAAGAGGGTGGTGGGGGGGTGGGTTGTGTAGTCTTCATGACTACATTTAATGATTTAAGTTATCCGGTGATTCGATCTCGTTTGGTTTCGCGTAAAGTTCCGGTTTCGCGTAGTCTTCGTGGCGAACGACACGATTTATAAAAATAGAAATCATTTAATTTTTCTAGGTTGTAATTCCTAATAAATTAACTAATATCTTCTATTAATTAAAATTTAAAAATATTAATTGTTTAAATCGAAATGTACGGTCGTCGCGCGTATGCGTTCGAATCGTCACCCGTACGAACACGGCGATAACTATACTTTTCAACCTTGTTTTCTAATTATAGAATATCATTCAGAACATTAAACTTTCAGATATATTCGGACAGATCGTCACCTATACGAATAACCCGTCAATTTAGCATTCACATAACAACATTCGTGTGTTTTGTTCCGTAAGGCCTCACATACGTTTATACGTAATAAATCCTAAACAAATAATCACATGATGGTTCTGTATTGCCGGATTATTATCTGACTCAAGAGCCATTGTTATGAACTGTGTTTCTGCTAATTGTTTACAAAATGACAATGATAAATGATGTGAATCTGAAATGTACTAAAATGTATATGATTCGTACCTGTTTTACTGTTCATGTACTGTAGAGATCACTGTTCCGGTAACGGTTCCGGCACTGATGTTACATTATAAATGAAGAAGGAATACAAGTAGACCCTTCAAAGATAGAGGCAATTAAGGAATGGGAGACACCAAGAACTCCTACCGAAATAAGGCAATTTTTAGGATTGGCCGGTTATTACAGAAGATTTATTGAGAATTTCTCGAAAATAGCACTACCGTTAACTACGTTAACTCAGAAGAAAGTGACTTTTGAATGGGGAGAAAACAACAAGAAGCATTTAACACACTTAAGCAAAAGTTATGTAGTGCACCCATATTATCCTTACCAGAAGGGAACGAAGATTTCGTAGTGTACTGTGATGCTTCTAGAATGGGATTAGGTTGTGTGTTAATGCAAAGGAAGAAAGTAATTGCATACGCATCACGACAGTTGAAAACACACGAGAAAAACTACACCACCCATGACTTAGAATTAGGTGCTGTAGTGTTTGCTCTAAAAATATGGAGACACTACTTATATGGAACGAATTGTGTAATCTATACTGATCACAAGAGCTTACAACATATACTTGATCAGAAAATACTGAATATGAGGCAAAGGAGATGGGTGGAGTTGTTAAGTGATTATGACTGTGAAATCCGGTATCATCCGAGAAAGGCAAATGTGGTAGCAGACGCCTTAAGTCGAAAAGAAAGAGTGATTCCACTAAGAGTAAAAGCCCTGAAAATGACAGTAGGGATTGATTTAAAGGAAAGGATACATAAAGTGCAACAGGAAGCCTTGTCCAAGGAAAACTTAAGAGAAGAATCATTGACAAAAAGTGAGAAACAATTTGATGAAAGAGATCCAGGTGGATTAAAGGCATATAAAGGGAAGATATGGATACCTCTGCATGGGGGTATGAGAGAAATAATTTTAGGAGAAACCCATAAGTCCAGATACTCAGTGCACCCCGGTGGTGACAAAATGTACCATGAGTTAAAAGAAAAATTCTGGTGGCCAGGATTAAAAAGATCAATAGCAGAATATGTCAGCAAATGCCTGACTTGTGCAAGAGTAAAAGCAGAGCATCAAAAGCCATTTGGATTGTTACAACATCCAGAAATACCTGCATGGAAATGGGAACAAGTTACTATGGATTTTGTAACCAAGCTACCTCGGACCACCAGTGGTCATGACTCAATATGGGTAGTCGTTGATAGGTTAACAAAAACAGCACACTTTTTACCCATAAGGGAAGATTACAAAATGGATAAGTTAGCAAAGATTTATATGAATGAAATTGTGTCGAGACACGGAGTGCCAACATCGATAATTTCGGATAGAGATAGTCGCTTCACCTCAAGATTTTGGCAAACTCTTCAAGAAGCTCTGGGAACCAAATTAAAACTAAGTACGGCCTACCATCCTCAAACGGATGGGCAAAGTGAAAGAACTATTCAGACATTGGAAGACATGTTGAGAGCGTGTGTAATAGATTTTGGAGGAAGTTGGGACACCCACTTGCCATTAGCTGAATTCTCCTATAATAACAGCTACCATACTAGTATTCAAGCCGCGCCGTTCGAAGCATTATATGGGAGAAAGTGTAGATCACCACTATGTTGGAATGAAATAGGTGAGAACAAATTAACAGGGCCTGAGATTGTGCAAGAAACTACTGATAAGATCCATAAAATCAAGGAGAGGATGAAGGCTGCTCAAGACCGACAGAAGAGTTATGCAGATAAGAGACGAAAGCCGTTGGAGTTCAGTATAGGAGATAAAGTCATGCTAAAGGTATCACCATGGAAGGGTACGGTACGCTTTGGCAAACATGGGAAGCTGAACCCCCGGTATATTGGACCCTTCAAAATTGTAGCAAGAGTGGGACGTGTAGCTTATCAGCTAGAACTTCCATTGGAATTAGAAGGAATACATGATGTGTTTCATGTGTCAAACCTCAAGAAATGCTTAGTGGACGAAAGTTTGATCATACCTTACAAAGAAGCAAAGGTCAATAAACAATTGCAATTCATGGAGGAACCTGTAGAAATCATGGACAGACAGATCAAGAAGCTGAGGCGTAGTAAGATACCAATTGTAAAAGTACGTTGGGATTCCAAACGAGGGCATGAGTTTACTTGGGAAAAAGAATCGGAGATACGTAAGAAGTACCCTCAACTATTTCAAACTACAAGTTGACTATGACAAAGCAAATTTCGAGGACGAAATTTCTACAAGTAGGGGAGACTGTGACAACACGCGAATCAGGTTTATATTAAAACTTTAAATTACGATGCATTTTGTTAATATGTTTAGATAAACACACTTCTTAGAAACATTAAGTAGAGAAATTATGTCATTAGTTGAGAACAATAGAACACCCATGCCATAAAAATTTAGAAACAAGAATTCTTCTATGAAACATAATATATTCTTGTGACACAGTGAGTGAAAATAAAGTGGAACAATGATTTCACATATTCATATATGTATATATATAAGCATCTTTGAAAATATGATAATTATAATATCTAATGCTAAATTAATTCTAATAAATAATTATCATATTAAAAAGTTATATGTATGTCACGACATACACACACATAGTAATATAAAAATATATGTTCACATTTCGTTTATACATACATACATGCATAGGGGTATTAATTTTAAGGCTCAACAAATAAAAACACACATGCATGCATACGTGCGACATACCCATATATATATATATATATACATACTCGCATAGATTGTTTGATAAATTAAACACAACTCTTTATATTATCTACATATAACAACATGATACATATATATATATTATTGTCTTTACATGCATGGGTATATCACGACTCACACACCTACATATATTCGGTATATATATATATATACACGGTTACACATGTATTTATATAACCACAAACAACAAAAACCTTACACCACCTTTAAATTACCCAATCCCTCCCCCATGCATTAACATCAAATCAAAACATATATATATATATACTATCTTTATACTTTTACGTTAGACACACACACACACAACATACAAAAACATACACATATGCGATTATATCTACACCCTTATAATCTAAATAATCCTTTTCTTTCACCTCACCTCCCACTACACCCAATAGAATCATTTCCTAATTCCATACATACACCATCACATATATACACACATATACACGGTTACATACATTCACAAGAAAACAAAACTATCACTTACACCACCACCCTCAACCCACCAATCCACACTCTCCCTCTACCCAAAATCTTTTCACCCAACACCTTTCCTTTCTTTTTCTTACACCCTTGACCGAATCCTAGCCCTTCCCTCTCTCTAAATTCGGCCACAACAAACATACATCCACACTCCTCATTTGAATTCTCTTAACTCAAAGGAAAACACTCTCACTTCATCCCCTCTCAAAACTCGACGGATTCCAGCCCTCTCCCTCAATCATTTCGACGATTTGGAGGTCACCACACAAGGCCAACTCGAGTCCAAGGGTTGCATTGACACAAAGGTTAGCCAATGAATCTTTAAAACTCAAAAATCTTGTTATATCTACTCTCTCTTCCCGCTACAATTCGTGAACAGCCCTAAAACCCTTTTTCTTGACACTCTAAACCATTTAAAATGATGGCTAAGAACTTCTAAGTTGCGAAAACACACATGCATGTACATGCATGTGTGCAACTTCGACATCTTCTAAACAAAAATCGTGATTTTCGTTACATGGACCCTTGCACATTCTTAGAATCGATTTCTTTCCAAACAAAAACACTCAAAAACCATGGGGGATGGATTCCTAGACGTATCCATACACATGCAAGTTTTGCATGTGTAATATCATGATCTTGGAAACCCATAACTTCCATATTCGTATGTAGCATGAACTCTAAATCCATTCTATGCTTTCTACATGTCTTAACAGCCCACAACCATCTTGGAAACGTTGAACACAAGTGTTAAGCTCAAGAGTAAGAACCACACCCCTTAACAAATAGTTATATGTGCACGCATGTATGTAAAAATGAAAACTACAACTTTAAAATGCTTATATGTATGTCTCGAAATTTTGATCAGGTCTAGATATGATTTTATTGTTGGAAATATTTTATAAAAGATTGGGTTTTGATGATAGGAATGTTATATTGTTAATTGTGCCCCAAAAACCCAATTTCTAAGGCTTATAAGTATTTAAAATATCAAAAATTATGTTAACAGTTTTCTGGACAGAATGTATAACTAAAATGGACTCATAATAATGTTGGGATAACACTCAAAAAGTTTGAGTATTTATTGTTATGTCTAGAATAAGTTATGGATTTATTAAAATCCCTATAAATCTTGATAAAATCATCAAAAATAGCTCCTGAGTGATTCAAATCCTAAGTATAATTTATTTCGGTATGAATATAGTTAGAAGACCTGGGAAAAATATTGAAACTAAAAATTTATTGTTTAAACTAATTATTTGCCATTTAAAATGTTTGTAAAGGCTAAAAATACGAATTAAATTTGTTACTATCCAAAATATGAAGTAATTATTTTTCCTAGTATTCTAATAATACTGGGAGGTCTCAGTTAAAATATGGTAATTTTTAGTGACTGTTAAGTATTTATGTGTTATTTAATATAATAAATAGTGCAAAAATCATTTTATATAGTAAATGACCTCCTAAAATTCTGAAATTCCTACAGTAACCTTAGAACGTGATTTATTTACTGTATAAAAAGTTTGGTAATTTTTACATATAGGGAAATATTTATTATAATATTAATGGGATTTAAAATGTTTAAAACTGTTTAAAATAGTAAACGAGCTTTAAAAATTCTGAAAATTTTACAGGAGTTAAATAACATCAGTATGAGACTATATAAATATTTTCGGAATTTTTAGTTATCAGAATCATTATCTGGGAATTTTTGAGGATTTTAAGCATATAAAAACAATTTGTAATATAAGTGGTTAATATAAAAATAATAGGGAATGAGTAAATAAAAATTTACCCAGACCCTTTGCTAATAAAAAGTAATGGGGAAAAACTTATAAATATGTAAACTTATATTCTCATGTAATTTTGAATACTTGAAAATAAAGTTAAATGAGAAACAATATCACATCAATGTTTATGGCATGGATATTTACTGAAATCTAAACATACACTAGGCAAGTGAACCAATCAAGATTTACCATCAATCCCTTCAATCGACAGATAACCAAACATCAGTAGCAGGTGAGTTCATGTGATCCCTTTTCTTTTTACTGTTTTGGGATACTGAAAGCATGCTCCATAAACTGTTTATAAAATTATATTTATGTGATAATGAACGTCCGTTTCATATAAAATTGCTTCCCCTAGACATTAAACATAATTTACAACCATTAACTCATAAGGAGAGCCGGTGAGTATATGGGTAGTACTACTTGGGGAATCCCCCACGCACAGTGGCCCGAAAGGGTGGCCTTGTAAAAGAAAGGTTGAAACCCCACTGAGGTTAACAGCAACCGTTGTGGCATATATTCTTATGATACATAAATGACCGAGAGCAGGAACGGGTCTCGGAATTGGGAAGTATATTTGGTTTGACCATGTTGTGGGCTAACAGTGTATGAGGCAAACGCCCGAGCATGGAACAGGGTTGGTTGTATTGTTATTGAATTATCACATGTTATACTTATTGTTACTATTGTGTCATATTATTAAACTCATGTTCTCACCAACTATTTAGTTGACGTATTTTAGCATGTCTTTCAGGTTGAATTGGTAAGAGTAGGAGAAATGGATGAGCTTCTAGAGGCGTAGTGTGGCTTTAGAATGGAGCTAATTGAAAACAATTTATGTTATTGAATTATGTTTTATTGGGCCCTGCGTGGCAGTTTAGACAATTGTTGTGTGTTTGAGACTTTATTTGCTTTAGTTTGCTTTGGGCTATGAATTATTTAAACTATGCTTCCACAAAGTTAGTTAAATGATTTGAAATCAATCGTCATGCCCTAATCCCCTCGGGTCGGGGTGTGACAGGTTGGTATCAGAGCCCAAGGTTATAGAGAATGAGGTGCCTTAGTATACCTAAGACTATAACCGAGAGATTGGGACAAGTAGATAGGAAAATATGATACTTAGGAAATAGGAAATATTGCTTTAGGAAATCTAGGACAAATTAAATTATCAAATATTCTAATTAATTTATTGCAGGAAAATGGATGCGAAAGGTAAGGGAATCAGTAAGAGCGGACCATCAAGCCGACCGAGAGTCTTTGCGAGGAGAGATTTCCCACCAGCTGTTCGTGAGGAATTACATCGACAGTTCCCGCAACACTACAGCCCGATGCCGGAAGATGCCTACATTACTTCTTCGGAGTCGGAGCCCATGGAGTATGATGACGCTGTATCCTCTACGCCTAGTAGATCCCGTACTAGGTCTATGTCGCCTCTACTACCTCGAAGGGAGCCGAGTGACGCACCGGTGAGGAGGCCTACCCCGGTTATGGGGGCAAGGCCAGGAGCCTCTTCTTCATTCCGTATACCCAGGAGTGGGCCCCTTCACCCGGGTATGGGAGAGCCTCACGTGACCCAACCCGCACGCCACAGCATACACGCAGGACACTCGGCAAGATATGGTAGGGAGATAGCCGGACCGAGCAGGGAAAGAGCTTCAGAGGGTAACCCACAACGAGAGGAAAATTTCATGTTGTGGTCAGCCATGTTTGAGCAAGAAAAGAGGGCAAGTCATCTCGCGGAGCAGTTCCTGAGGCACGTAGGAGCTGTAACACTACAACTGGAGATGACCCGTAAAGAACTTGAAGAATCCCGAGAAGCTAATCAAGCACTGAAGAAGAAGGGTTTCTTCTCATCCCTATGGGACTCCGTCCGTGGCAAGAAGAACTGAAGACCTTATCATTTATATTAGTTATGTTTTGTGACACCCGGCAATTTCAGGTAAATTGCAACTCTTATATTCTTTACATGTCACATTCATACTTGTTGCATTTCATTTAATTATGTTTAATTAGATGAGTTGAACACAAATATCTACGAAACGATAATCATACATTGCACATTGGTTTTGGAAACCAAGTGTGGCAACCACAACACTAACACAAGACAATAGTTCGGATAATTATTGAATTGTGCACTACACGTTGATTAGGATTAATCAAGCGTGCAAACGCTTCGTAGAACACGAACACGAACTATCGAAGATAATTCAAGGAATTATCGAAACACACACACGAGACTCACGAACGTTGGTGATCAATCAAACTTGTATGTTACTACATGATTATGTGCTAAACATGTATTAGATGCTTAAGATAAATGTTAGAAATCGAATACGAGCGAAACCGAATCAACGAAATCAAAAATCATGGAAGTGGACTCATTGCGGTACGCGATGGTCCCTCGGCGAGAGGCTTCGCGATACGCGAAGCAAACCGGGAGTCGAGACTCCCGAATTACATCGCGGTACGCGATGATGAATTTTGATCGGCCTCCGCGGTACGCGAAGGCCATGCAGATCAGAATTTTCTTTATAATCAACCCCAATTCATTTCAGTCGATTTCCTTTCTATTTCACCGAACTTCATCACCATATTGCGACCAAAACCCACTGGAACTAAGCCTTAAACCCCTGGAAACTCTCTTGAGGCCATCTCTTTCCCCATTAGAGCTCTTGAAAGGCTTGGAGCTTGAGGAAGGAACCAAAGAAGCTTGGAACAAGCATAGAACCACTGAATCTTCATCACCAGAAGCTATATAACTCGAATCTTGTCACCTAAGGTAGTTTTATATGCTTATCTTTAGTTAGATTATACATGCAAAGGGTTAAAACCCACATGCAACTCCATGAGATTATTATGCACAAAATCGTTGGTGATTTGTTGAATAGATATTATAGATTACTGATTTTAGTGTTTATTGGTGTTGGAATTGAGTTTTGATTAAGTTAGGTTTCATTTGATGATGATTTGGTGCACTTGCCATAAAAGGAAACTTTTATGTTGCAAGTCTTGGATTTGTGATGATCTAGACATGTTAGACATGTCTAGATGTTGTTAAAAGTATATTGGAGTGTTTAGAAACACATTTGCATATTTGATTTTGTCAAAAACTTGGTTTTGTAGAAACTTACTAAAAATGGAAACTTTTAGAAATCAAAAGAGGGCTTTTGATGTTTTTGGAAGATTTGATGAACTTTGATTCTTGAAATATGTTTAAAAATGATTTCTAAGCATATCGCTACTAACGGTCCGTGGAGTATCGCGAGGACTTTTAGTTGTGATGTGGTCCACACATATACATATAGTGATAAAGCATGTCCATACATAAGTGAAATAAGTTGTTTTCCAAAAACAGTTTATCATGCAATGTTTTCTCCCCCAAAGGTAGAAAAAGTAAAAAGGGGCCGTGAACTCACCTGTTACAGCAGTCCCGGTGAATTGTGTTCGCGTCTGCGAATGCTAGCAATCCTGCTAGTAGGCACCTATAACCATATAGGTGTGAGTATGTGTTTTGTGGTGTGTTGTATCCCATACAACTCCAAGTGTCAGTGTGCTCAACCGAGTGTGTGCGTGTTGAATAGTGAGACTCGACGAATCATTGGTGACACGATTGTTGTGCTTATGTTCCTTGATGCACATAAGACACCAAAAGGCGTCCTATGACTTTAATCACATAAGTTACTTATTCTTAGAAAGTTTCCATTTTAGGAAAGTGTGGTTATGAAATCCCATTTCACAAGTTTAATACTTCCAATATGTTTATAAAACACGTTCAAACTCTTAAAACACGTCGTTTGCGCATAAGTCACTATTTATGTCATTTTGTCAAATAAAGTTTCCTTATTTGGAACGTATCTGTTTAAAAGCTCGTTTTTACCAAACGAAGTTTCCAATATGCTTAGAAATCATTTTTAAACATATTTCAATAACCCAAGTTTATCAAATCTTTCAAAAACATCAAAAGCCCTCTTTTGATTTCTAAAAGTTTCCATAAATAACAAGTTTCTACAAAACCAAGTTTTTGACAAAAATCAAATATCCCAATGTGTTTCTAAACACTTTAATATGCATTTGACAACATCTAGACATGTCTAACATGTCTAGATCATCACAAATCTATGACATGCAGCCTAAAAGTTTCCTTTTATATCAAGTCCTACAAAATCATCATCAAATCAACAAAACCCAATCCTAGATGATTTCTATCATCAATCTACTTCAAGATATATCAATAAACATTCTAGACCCATTAAAATTTCGTGCATGTGAGCGGATCGGAGTTGCATGTGAGTGGATCTTCATACATGTGGGTTTTTACCCATTACATGAAGATCTAACTATGAATAAACATGTAAAGCTACCTTAGATGTTCTAAAACACTGAGATGATGTTGGATCTAGGATTTGGCAGCTCCAAAACCTTCTGGGAATGATCTCCTATGAGGTTCAAGTGGTGGTGTTGATGAGAACAAGCCTCCAAGCTTCACTTCCAAGCTTCAAACTTTCAAGAAGCTTCAACAATGGCTTTCAAGCTCATCAATGGAGGTTTTCTTGGTGGAATGGTGGTGATACAAAGGTATTGGCTCAAGAATGGGTTTTATAGCCAAAGAAAGAGGATAGTAATGATGAAAAATGAGATAGGTTGAGTGTAAATCGAGTTTTGCGATCTGTGCATGTCAGGCGTATCGCCTAGAGAGGAACACCGATTCCAGGCGTACCGCGCGGATGCCAAATGTGTCCGGCTGAGTTCTTCTTCCCGCGCGCATCGCCAGGCGAGGGGTGTTGGGTCTGGGCGTACCGCCTGGGCTTCCAAACAAGCCCAATAAGTCCAATTTCATCGTTTCGGCTCGTTTTTCGATTATTTCACGCTTATAACTCATCGTTTAACATCGTTTGAACTTTTATTATTGTTCAATGGTTTGTTCACCAACGTTCGTAAGACTCGTGTGTGTTTTGATAATTCCTCGAATTATCGGTGATCGTTTGTGTTCGTGTTTTACGAAATGTTTGCGCGCTTGATTAATCATAATCAACGTATAATGCACAATTCAATAATTCCCCGAATTATTGTTTTGTGTTAGTGTTGTGTTTGCCACACTTGGTTTCCAAAACCAATGTGCAATGTACGATTCGATAGTTCCTCGAACTATCGTTTCGCAGTTGTTTGTGTTCAACTCATCTAATTAAACATAATTAAATGAAATGCAATAAGTATGAATGTGAAATGTAAAGAATGTAAGAGTTGCAATTTACCTGAAATTGCCGGGTGTCACAGTTTAAACGTGTTTTATAAACATATTGGAAGTCATTAGTTTTATGAAATGGAATTTCATAACCACACTTTCCTAAATGGGAAACTTGCTAAAAATGGTAACTTATGTGACTAGAGTCATAGGATGCATATTAGTGTCTTATGTGCGTCAAGGCACATAAACACAACAATCGTGTCACCAACGATTCGTCGAGTCAACACAAGTCAACACACACATACTCGGTTGAGCACACCGACACTTGGAGTTGTATGGATTACAACACACCACAAAACACATACTTACACCTATACGATCATAGGTGCTTACTAGCAGGACAGCTAGCTTTCGCAGACGCGAACACCCTGTAAACCGGAACTGCTCTATCAGGTGAGTTCACGGCCCCTTTTTACTTTTTCTACCTTTGGGGGAGAAAACATTGCATGATAAACTGTTTTTGGAAAACAACTCATTTCATTTATGTATGGACATGCTTTATCATTATATGTATATGTGTGGGCCCCTATCACAACTAAAAGTCCTCGCGATACTCCTCGGACCGTTAATAGCATAACGCCTAGCATGGTAATCTTGAATAGTACTATTTGGGCCTGACAAGCCCCACTACACCCGACTGGAGGTCGGAACAGTGCAAAATTGACCAACACTTTGCCATAGTCTTGTGATGGACATGGCGGGAGGCACCCACTGTCAGCTTCGGTACCATCCACAATATAATATAACTGTATTGACTAGCTATCAATCGATACTGCATTGTAATGATACATTGATAACAACTCTTACTTTAAACATTGGATGTTCAATGCTTATGATAAACCTGTGCTCTCACCAACCTTTGTGTTGACCTTTTACTCGCATGTTTTCTCAGGTAACTAAGGCACGCGCACAAGGACTAGGATGCTAGGATGGGGTCCATGCATCTACTGTAGTGTCTTAGGCCACTTGATAATATTTAACATTTGGTTATGTTAATTATGTATTGTCAAACTACTTTAATCGCTTCCGCACTATTATTAATTGTCATTTTGAAAACTGTTTTAATTCAACGCTTCCGCAAGATATGAATGTTAACCCATTTTGCCAACTTATACTTTACTTCCGCAACTCTGATATTAATAAACTGTTTTATCCAAATTATTGGATGTACGTGCATAACCAGACATATAGGTCTCGCATGTTGTGTGACCGGAGACTGCGATCCTGACAGTCTGCCGCCGCTCGCGCCCCGGAAGGGACGGGATTTCTCGGGGTGCGACAGATTGGTATCAGAGACTCCGGTTATTGCGAATTAGGTTTGCATTTAGTGAACTTAGTCTATAACCACTAGTCTCCACACAACACATAGTGCTTAGTATTGTAATACTTGCACACACGTTACATCTCTTATGCATTACGTTCGTCACTGCACGTGACTACCCATGACGGGGAAGAGCCGATAGCTCTACACGTTCTTTACAGTACCTATCGCACACACTACATTAGTCATTAGACAAACACTAACACGTATTCTCGCTATGAAGATCATGGCTGGAAGACGTGGAGGATGCAGGAATGCAGGTGGACGAGGAAACATCAACCTTACTGCAGCTGAACTGAACGCGCTCATCAACGAGCGAGTTGAGGAGGTACTTGCTGCACGGGAAGCTGCCCGAAATCAAAACCCACTGAACCAAGGTGATGAATCTGTTCATATTCACCTTGCACTACAAACACTTGCTTCCAATCCAACACGTCTACCCGATGCCTAACCCAACTCTACTCTTTGCATATTTCAGGAACAAATCCTAACCCACCTCTCTGCACGTTCAAAATGTTTCTGGACTGCAAACCTCACTCATTCAGCGACACTGAGGGAGCCGTTGGGCTATTACGCTGGATTGAGAAGGCGGAATCAGCTTTTGCCATGAGCAACTGCAGGAACGAGGACAGGGTCAAGTTCGCTGCAGGGACATTCGAGGGAGCTGCCCTCACTTGGTGGAATGCCAATGTCCAGAATCAAGGGCTCGATGCAGCCAACGCCCTACCTTGGGATGACTTTAAGAGGATGTTGAACCGCGAATACTGTCCTCGCGGCGAAGTGCAGAAACTGGAAACAGAATTCTGGAACCATAAGATGATAGGTTCTGAGGTTGAGGCCTACACTGCCAGGTCTTATGAGCTGGCAAACCTGTGCCCGGAGATGGCAACCCCACCCTTCAAACATATAGAGAAATATATCGATGGATTGCCACCTCAAATCCAGGGAATGGTACTCTCTGCTGACCCCATTACCATGCAACAAGCCGTGCGACTAACCCACAAACTCACTGACTCGGCAGTTGCACAAGGACTCTTGCCACCCCGTGGTGCTGTGACCACGACCAATGACAAGGGCAAACGCAAATGGGATGACACCATGAGCAAGACTTCCACTCTCCAACCACCACCACAGCAACGTAAGTTTGGAGCAATCCAAGCTTACGCACCACCCATCCCAACCAACCAAGGCTCAGGATCCTACGCAGGCAAACATCCCAAGTGCAACAAATGCAATTTACACCATGTTTTGGGACAATGCGGTTCTATCCGATGCCAACGATGTGGCAAGGGGGGACACCTCGCCAAAGACTGCAGGGGTGAGCTGCGTACAAAGACCCCACAGCCACAACAACAACAACAGGAAGCACCGAAGGGCTGCTTCGAATGTGGAAAACCAGGGCACTTCAAGAGAGACTGCCCACATCTGAAGGACAACAATAATGGGAACAACAACGGTCCGAAGGGACGAGCCTTCGTGATCGGGGCTAAGGAGGCCAGAAAAGATCCCAACCTTGCAACTGGTACGTATCTCTTGAACAATAATTATGCTTGTGTATTGTTTGATACTGGAGCCGAGAAAAGCTTTATATCTAAGGATTTTAGTGAGATACTTACCACTACCCCAACACCCTTAGATGTTGAATATACAGTAGAGCTAGCTGATGGTAAATTAATTGTGACTAAGCACATTCTGAAAGAATGCACTTTAGAGCTAGCAGGCCATAAGTTTAAGATTGACCTCATGCCAGTTACACTAGGCAGTTTTGATGTCGTAGTAGGCATGGATTGGTTGTCTGAAAACCAAGTTGAAATCATTTGCTACGACAAGGTTGTGCGCATACCTCTCCCTAGCGGAGAAACTCTAGACATCAGGGGCGAAAGGAGTGACACACCTCTGAACATCATCTCGTGCATGAAAGCTCACAAATGCTTACGAAAGGGATACACAGCCATTCTGGCGCTTGTCACCAACAATACTGAAGAGGAGAAAAGAATAGAAGACATCCCAGTCGTATGCGACTATTCCGACGTATTCCCTGAGGATCTACCCGGACTACCACCACCTCGACAAGTGGAGTTCCGCATAGACCTTGTGCCGGGAGCAGCACCTATCGCACGAGCACCATATCGACTTGCACCTTCGGAGATGCAGGAACTGTCCAATCAACTGCAAGAGCTGTTGGACAAGGGTTTCATTAGACCAAGCTTCTCACCTTGGGGAGCTCCGGTCTTGTTTGTAAAGAAGAAAGATGGCACTTTTCGCATGTGCATTGACTATCGGGAGTTGAACAAAGTGACAATCAAGAACCGTTACCCCTTACCCCGCATTGACGATTTGCTCGATCAACTTCAAGGATCGAGTTACTACTCTAAGATCGATCTGCGATCTGGGTACCATCAGTTGAGGATTCAGGAGGAAGATATACCCAAGACTGCTTTTCGCACTCGGTATGGCCATTATGAGTTCTTGGTTATGCCGTTTGGACTGACAAACGCACCTGCAGTATTCATGGACCTCATGAATAGAGTATGCAAACCCTACCTCGACAAATTTATCATTGTCTTTATAGATGATATTCTCATCTACTCCAAAACCCAAGAGGAACACAAAGAGCATCTTCAATTGGCTCTTGAACTGCTACGGAAGGAGAAGCTGTACGCTAAACTCTCAAAATGCGACTTCTGGATTCGAGAAGTCCAATTCTTGGGCCATGTTGTTAATGAACAAGGGATTCATGTGGATAAGTCTAAGATAGAGGCAATCAAGAACTGGGAAGCACCAAAGACCCCAACTGAGGTGCGACAATTCCTAGGATTGGCCGGCTATTACCGACGATTTATTGAAGGATTTTCGAAGATATCCCAACCCCTTACAGCCTTAACCCATAAGGACAAGAAGTATCTCTGGACTGACAAACAAGAAACTGCATTCCAACTTCTCAAGCAGAAGTTCTGTAGTGCACCTATCTTATCACTTCCTGATGGAACGGATGACTTCGTAGTATATTGCGATGCCTCAATACAAGGACTCGGCTGCGTGCTGATGCAGCGCGACAAGGTGATCGCATATGCTTCTAGACAACTGAAAGTCCACGAGAAGAACTACACCACCCACGACTTAGAACTTGGAGCCGTGGTATTCGCACTCAAGATCTGGAGACACTACCTGTACGGTACAAAGTGTATGATATACACTGATCACAAGAGTCTCCAACACATATTCGAGCAGAAGGAATTGAACATGCGACAACGTCGCTGGCTCGAGCTCTTAAACGACTATGAGTGCGCTATCAAGTACCACCCGGGGAAGGCCAATGTAGTGGCCGATGCCCTAAGTCGGAAGAATACACCGAAACCCAAGAGGGTAAGAGCTTTACAACTCACCATCCTTCCCAACCTTCCTGAGCAGATACGCGTTGCTCAAGTGGAGGCACTTAAGGCAGAAAATCTAGCAGCTGAATCACTAAGGGGAATGGAGCAACAACTTACGGAAAAAGCCGACGGCTTACAATATTTCATGGAACGCGTTTGGGTTCCACGCCACGGAAACCTACGAGACCTTGTGATGGACGAGGCTCACAAATCACGGTATTCCATTCACCCTGGATCTGATAAGATGTATCACGATCTGAAGGTACTTTACTGGTGGCCGCACATGAAAGCCGACATTGCCACCTACGTGGGCAAATGCTTGACTTGTGCGAAAGTCAAGGTCGAGTACCAGAAACCATCTGGATTACTCACACAACCTGAGATCCCCATGTGGAAATGGGAACAAATATCCATGGATTTCATCACCAAATTACCCCGTACTCCTAGTGGATGTGACACTATCTGGGTAATTGTTGATCGACTGACTAAGTCAGCACATTTCCTCGCGATCAAGGAAAATGACAAGATGGAAAAACTAGCCAGAATCTATGTCAAGGAAGTGCTCTCACGACATGGAGTTCCAATCTCCATCATTTCTGATCGAGATGCCAGATTCACTTCTAACTTCTGGAAATCATTGCAAAAGTCACTTGGCACGCGGTTGGATATGAGTACAGCATACCACCCACAAACTGATGGCCAAAGCGAACGCACGATACAAACTCTTGAAGATATGCTACGAGCATGCGTAGTGGACTTCGGTAACAGCTGGGAAACTCACCTACCGTTAGTGGAGTTTTCCTACAACAACAGCTATCACACCAGCATCAAAGCAGCGCCTTTTGAGGCACTCTATGGCAGGAAATGCCGATCACCAATCTGTTGGGCGGAAGTGGGCGACAGCCAACTTACTGGCCCGGAACTTGTGCATGAAACAACCGAGAAAATCGTGCAAATCAGAAATCGCATGGCAGCAGCTCGCGATCGTCAAAAGAGCTATGCCAACAAACGCCGTAAACCTCTGGAATTTCAGGTAGGAGACAAAGTCCTTCTGAAAGTTTCACCATGGAAAGGCGTCATTCGTTTCGGTAAACGAGGCAAACTAAACCCACGGTATATTGGACCCTTCGAGATCCTGAAAAGGATTGGTCCAGTGGCATACCAACTCAACCTACCAACCGAACTCGACGGAGTTCACAACGTCTTTCATGTCTCGAACCTGAAGAAATGCTTATCAGATGAGACACTTATAGTTCCACTAGATGAAATCCAGGTGGATGAACAACTACGGTTCGTGGAAGAGCCGGTGGAAATTATGGACCGTGAGGTCAAACAACTCAAGCAGAGCAAGATACCCATTGTAAAAGTTCGATGGAACTCGAAACGCGGACCTGAATTCATGTGGGAACGTGAAGATGAGATGATGCATAAATATCCCCGTCTCGTCAAGCAGACAACGTCGAACGTCGACAACAACGAATAAATTTCGGGACGAAATTCCTCTCAACAAGGGGATGATGTGACAACCGGAAAATTTTTGTTTCTCAAACACTCTTACTTCTCAAACACTACCAACAACAACCAAATTTCGGGACGAAATTTCTTTCAACAAGGGGATGATGTGACACCCGGCAATTTCAGGTAAATTGCAACTCTTATATTCTTTACATTTCACATTCATACTTGTTGCATTTCATTTAATTATGTTTAATTAGATGAGTTGAACACAAACATCTACGAAACGATAATCATACATTGCACATTGGTTTTGGAAACCAAGTGTGGCAACCACAACACTAACACAAGACAATAGTTCGGATAATTATTGAATTGTGCACTACACGTTGATTAGGATTAATCAAGCGTGCAAACGCTTCGTAGAACACGAACACGAACTATCGAAGATAATTCAAGGAATTATCGAAACACACACACGAGACTCACGAACGTTGGTGATCAATCAAACTTGTATGTTACTACATGATTATGTGCTAAACATGTATTAGATGCTTAAGATAAATGTTAGAAATCGAATACGAGCGAAACCGAATCAACGAAATCAAAAATCATGGAAGTGGACTCATTGCGGTACGCGATGGTCCCTCGACGAGAGGCTTCGCGATACGCGAAGCAAACCGGGAGTCGAGACTCCCGAATTACATCGCGGTACGCGATGATGAATTTTGATCGGCCTCCGCGGTACGCGAAGGCCATGCAGATCAGAATTTTCTTTATAATCAACCCCAATTCATTTCAGTCGATTTCCTTTCTATTTCACCGAACTTCATCACCATATTGCGACCAAAACCCACTGGAACTAAGCCTTAAACCCCTGGAAACTCTCTTGAGGCCATCTCTTTCCCCATTAGAGCTCTTGAAAGGCTTGGAGCTTGAGGAAGGAACCAAAGAAGCTTGGAACAAGCATAGAACCACTGAATCTTCATCACCAGAAGCTATATAACTCGAATCTTGTCACCTAAGGTAGTTTTATATGCTTATCTTTAGTTAGATTATACATGCAAAGGGTTAAAACCCACATGCAACTCCATGAGATTATTATGCACAAAATCGTTGGTGATTTGTTGAATAGATATTATAGATTACTGATTTTAGTGTTTATTGGTGTTGGAATTGAGTTTTCATTAAGTTAGGTTTGATTTGATGATGATTTGGTGCACTTGCCATAAAAGGAAACTTTTATGTTGCAAGTCTTGGATTTGTGATGATCTAGACATGTTAGACATGTCTAGATGTTGTTAAAAGTATATTGGAGTGTTTAGAAACACATTTGGATATTTGATTTTGTCAAAAACTTGGTTTTGTAGAAACTTACTAAAAATGGAAACTTTTAGAAATCAAAAGAGGGCTTTTGATGTTTTTGGAAGATTTGATGAACTTTGATTCTTGAAATATGTTTAAAAATGATTTCTAAGCATATCGGAAACCTTGATTTGCGAAAACGAGTTTTAAACGGATACTTTCCAAATAAGGAAACTTTATTTGGGCAAAACGGCATAAATAGTGATTTATGCACAAACGACGTGTTTTAAGAGTTTATGTCGCACCCTGAGAAATCTCGTCCCTTCTGGGGCGCGAGCGGCGGCAGATTGTCAGGATCGCAGTCTCCGGTCACGCAACATGCGAGACCTATATGTCTGGTTATATACGTACATCCAAAAATTTGGATAAAACAGTTTAGTAATATCAGAGTTGCGGAAGTAAAGTATGAGTTATCCAAAACAGATTTAAAATCCATGATTAACGGAAGCATTCATAAACGGTTTAAAACAAAACATAAGATTTCAGTTTGCGGAAGCATTAAAAGGTGTTTAATATTACATAACATGTCTAATAGATATATGTTCTCAAAATATACTAAGACATTTAAGCAGATGCATGCGACTCCAGCCTAGCATCCTAATCCTTGTGCGTGTGTCTTAGTTACCTGAGAAAACATGCGAGTAAAAGGGTCAACACAAAGGTTGGTGAGAGCACAGGTTTATCATAAGCAGTAAACATCCAATGTTTAAAGTAAGAGTTGTTATCTATGTATCATTACAATGCAGTATCGATTGATAGCTAGTCAATACAGTTATATTATATGCGGGGTCGTACCGAAGCTGACAGTTGTGCCTCCCGCCATGTCCATCACCAGACAATGGCAAAGTGTTGGTCAATATTGCACCCATTCCGACCTCCAGTCGGGTTAGCCTCCCAGGCGCGATCGGTGGGGCTTGTCAGGCCCAAATAGTACTATTCAAGATTACCACGTTAGGCGCTACGCGCTACTAACGGTCCGTGGAGTATCGCGAGGACTTTTAGTTGTGATGTGGTCCACACATATACATATAGTGATAAAGCATGTCCATACATAAGTGAAATAAGTTGTTTTCCAAAAACAGTTTATCATGCAATGTTTTCTCCCCCAAAGGTAGAAAAAGTAAAAAGGGGCCGTGAACTCACCTGTTACAGCAGTCCCGGTGAATTGTGTTCGCGTCTGCGAATGCTAGCAATCCTGCTAGTAGGCACCTATAACCATATAGGTGTGAGTATGTGTTTTGTGGTGTGTTGTATCCCATACAACTCCAAGTGTCGGTGTGCTCAACCGAGTGTGTGCGTGTTGACTAGTGAGACTCGACGAATCATTGGTGACACGATTGTTGTGCTTATGTGCCTTGATGCACATAAGACACCAAAAGGCGTCCTATGACTTTAATCACATAAGTTACTTATTCTTAGAAAGTTTCCATTTTAGGAAAGTGTGGTTATGAAATCCCATTTCACAAGTTTAATACTTCCAATATGTTTATAAAACACGTTCAAACTCTTAAAACACGTCGTTTGCGCATAAGTCACTATTTATGT
The DNA here is from genome assembly GCA_009363875.1 of Mikania micrantha. Taxonomy (NCBI): domain Eukaryota; kingdom Viridiplantae; phylum Streptophyta; class Magnoliopsida; order Asterales; family Asteraceae; genus Mikania; species Mikania micrantha. Next base: position 32,591,479 of record CM018687.1, read on the forward strand.
CATTTTGTCAAATAAAGTTTCCTTATTTGGAACGTATCTGTTTAAAAGCTCGTTTTTACCAAACGAAGTTTCCAATGTGCTTAGAAATCATTTTTAAACATATTTCAATAACCCAAGTTTATCAAATCTTTCAAAAACATCAAAAGCCCTCTTTTGATTTCTAAAAGTTTCCATAAATAACAAGTTTCTACAAAACCAAGTTTTTGACAAAAATCAAATATCCCAATGTGTTTCTAAACACTTTAATATGCATTTGACAACATCTAGACATGTCTAACATGTCTAGATCATCACAAATCTATGACATGCAGCCTAAAAGTTTCCTTTTATATCAAGTCCTACAAAATCATCATCAAATCAACAAAACCCAATCCTAGATGATTTCTATCATCAATCTACTTCAAGATATATCAATAAACATTCTAGACCCATTAAAATTTCGTGCATGTGAGCGGATCGGAGTTGCATGTGAGTGGATCTTCATACATGTGGGTTTTTACCCATTACATGAAGATCTAACTATGAATAAACATGTAAAGCTACCTTAGATGTTCTAAAACACTGAGATGATGTTGGATCTAGGATTTGGCAGCTCCAAAACCTTCTGGGAATGATCTCCTATGAGGTTCAAGTGGTGGTGTTGATGAGAACAAGCCTCCAAGCTTCACTTCCAAGCTTCAAACTTTCAAGAAGCTTCAACAATGGCTTTCAAGCTCATCAATGGAGGTTTTCTTGGTGGAATGGTGGTGATACAAAGGTATTGGCTCAAGAATGGGTTTTATAGCCAAAGAAAGAGGATAGTAATGATGAAAAATGAGATAGGTTGAGTGTAAATCGAGTTTTGCGATCTGTGCATGTCAGGCGTATCGCCTAGAGAGGAACACCGATTCCAGGCGTACCGCGCGGATGCCAAATGTGTCCGGCTGAGTTCTTCTTCCCGCGCGCATCGCCAGGCGAGGGGTGTTGGGTCTGGGCGTACCGCCTGGGCTTCCAAACAAGCCCAATAAGTCCAATTTCATCGTTTCGGCTCGTTTTTCGATTATTTCACGCTTATAACTCATCGTTTAACATCGTTTGAACTTTTATTATTGTTCAATGGTTTGTTCACCAACGTTCGTAAGACTCGTGTGTGTTTTGATAATTCCTCGAATTATCGGTGATCGTTTGTGTTCGTGTTTTACGAAATGTTTGCGCGCTTGATTAATCATAATCAACGTATAATGCACAATTCAATAATTCCCCGAATTATTGTTTTGTGTTAGTGTTGTGTTTGCCACACTTGGTTTCCAAAACCAATGTGCAATGTACGATTCGATAGTTCCTCGAACTATCGTTTCGCAGTTGTTTGTGTTCAACTCATCTAATTAAACATAATTAAATGAAATGCAATAAGTATGAATGTGAAATGTAAAGAATGTAAGAGTTGCAATTTACCTGAAATTGCCGGGTGTCACAGTTTAAACGTGTTTTATAAACATATTGGAAGTCATTAGTTTTATGAAATGGAATTTCATAACCACACTTTCCTAAATGGGAAACTTGCTAAAAATGGTAACTTATGTGACTAGAGTCATAGGATGCATATTAGTGTCTTATGTGCGTCAAGGCACATAAACACAACAATCGTGTCACCAACGATTCGTCGAGTCAACACAAGTCAACACACACATACTCGGTTGAGCACACCGACACTTGGAGTTGTATGGATTACAACACACCACAAAACACATACTTACACCTATACGATCATAGGTGCTTACTAGCAGGACAGCTAGCTTTCGCAGACGCGAACACCCTGTAAACCGGAACTGCTCTATCAGGTGAGTTCACGGCCCCTTTTTACTTTTTCTACCTTTGGGGGAGAAAACATTGCATGATAAACTGTTTTTGGAAAACAACTCATTTCATTTATGTATGGACATGCTTTATCATTATATGTATATGTGTGGGCCCCTATCACAACTAAAAGTCCTCGCGATACTCCTCGGACCGTTAATAGCATAACGCCTAGCATGGTAATCTTGAATAGTACTATTTGGGCCTGACAAGCCCCACTACACCCGACTGGAGGTCGGAACAGTGCAAAATTGACCAACACTTTGCCATAGTCTTGTGATGGACATGGCGGGAGGCACCCACTGTCAGCTTCGGTACCATCCACAATATAATATAACTGTATTGACTAGCTATCAATCGATACTGCATTGTAATGATACATTGATAACAACTCTTACTTTAAACATTGGATGTTCAATGCTTATGATAAACCTGTGCTCTCACCAACCTTTGTGTTGACCTTTTACTCGCATGTTTTCTCAGGTAACTAAGGCACGCGCACAAGGACTAGGATGCTAGGATGGGGTCCATGCATCTACTGTAGTGTCTTAGGCCACTTGATAATATTTAACATTTGGTTATGTTAATTATGTATTGTCAAACTACTTTAATCGCTTCCGCACTATTATTAATTGTCATTTTGAAAACTGTTTTAATTCAACGCTTCCGCAAGATATGAATGTTAACCCATTTTGCCAACTTATACTTTACTTCCGCAACTCTGATATTAATAAACTGTTTTATCCAAATTATTGGATGTACGTGCATAACCAGACATATAGGTCTCGCATGTTGTGTGACCGGAGACTGCGATCCTGACAGTCTGCCGCCGCTCGCGCCCCGGAAGGGACGGGATTTCTCGGGGTGCGACATGTTTGATTATGAAACATTCTATTTTGGGGCTGCGTACCCAGTATTTCTATTTATAAAACAATGTATTATTGGGATGTGTTTCCCTGGAAATGTATGGTTGGATTATGAATGCAATATGAAACATTGGATTATGATGCAAATGACGTGATTGTTTGGTTGATAGTATATGATACATAATGATGGGATTTGTTAAAATGATGTAATAAGCATGATACCAGGAATAGTGATTGAGCTTATAGTTGATAATAAATTATGTACAATGAAATGATTTATATTTAACTCTTGATTGGTTGATTAATTATGTATTATAGTGATACGTTTACATACTCTGCTTAATTGCTCAACAAAAACTAATGACAATAAATTTCTCTACGTGTGAAACTCATGATATAGAATGCCTCCCCGACGTAGCCAACGACTGAACCGTGGTCAACCCAATACGGGAGCAAATCCAAATCCGCGAGCTGGACGAAGAAGGAATCCACCACCACCTCCCCCGGAAAACTCATTAAATCACGCTGAAAATGGAGAAAACCCCTTGGAGGGCAACCCAAATGCAGGAGGAAATGAAGGAGACCGGAATAGGGAAGACAGAATGACTGATCTTATCACTAGACATATCCAAAACGCGATACCGACCATCGCCGCGCAAATCAGGGCAGATATGAATATAGAAAATCAAAACGAAAATGCCCACGGAGCTGGAGGGCCAGAAATCGAACAAGTAGAAACAGAAGAACGTAAGGGGTGCTCATACAAGACCTTTATGGCCTGCAAGCCCAAAGATTTTGAAGGAAAGGATGGTGCTGTAGGAGCAATAAGGTGGTTGGAAGATATGGAGTCAGTGTTAGATATCAGTGATTGCAAGGAGGATAACAAGGTGAAATATGCAACTCACTCTCTTAAGGGATCTGCGTTAACTTGGTGGAACACCATTGTCAAGACTAGGGGACGAAACGCCATTAAAGCCATGAAGTGGAAAGATTTTAAGGATATTGTTACTGAAAAATTCTGCCCGATTAATGAACTGGAAAGAATCGAAGCGGAATTTCTAGCACATGAAATGGTTGGTTTGGACCACACCAAATATATCAATCGATTCAATGAGATGGCGTTACTTGTACCACACTTGGTTACCCCGGAGACTAAAAGGATTGGAAGGTACATCTGGGGTTTAGCACCACAAGTTAGGGGATATGTCAGGACAGCAAGGCCAGCTACTTTTCAGTCTGCAGTAGAGCTAGGAGGAACGCTTACTGATGAAATAGTGCGATGTGGGAAGATAAACCAAGAAAAGGTGGGAGATAAGAGGAAGGGGCAGGATAACAGGAATGATAGGAAAGGAGATCACAAGTTTAGGAGATTTGAAGGAAAGAGAAATGACTTTGGCAAGGCAAAGGAATCAACTGTACCCAGACCAGGGAGAAAGCTATACCTAGGAACTAGTCCTTGGTGTGACAAATGCAAGATACATCACCAAGGAGAATGCAACCCAAAGTATTGCTACAAGTGCAAGAAAGCAGGACATCTCCTCAAGGATTGTAGAGCCAAGGATGTAGCTAGGTGTTATGAATGCGGAGACCCTGGGCATTTGAGGAATGTGTGCCCGATACTGAAGAGAGATAAGCCGCAGAAAGCAACCGGAAGAGCATTCGTACTTACCGCAACCGAAGCACAGAAGGATCCGGAAATGATAACGGGTACGTTTCTTTTAAACAATCATGTTGCTAGTGTATTGATTGATACGGGTGCCACATTTAGTTTTATATCAACAAAATTTCGATCCTTACTCGATAAGCAACCTACTTGTTTGAAAGATATATGTGAAGTAGAGATAGCCACTGGAAAAGTGATAAGTATAAAAGAAATGTTGAAAGATTGTGAATTACTTATGGAAGGACAAAAGTTTAAGATTGATTTACTGCCTATTGAATTAGGAGGCTTTGATGTAGTTATTGGAATGGATTGGCTAACCATGAATAAGGTAGAACTTAACTGTGAACATAAGACTATGACAATTCCCTTAGTTAACAATAAGAAGGTAATCGTGATTGGACATAAGGTGAGAGAATTACCGTAAATCATTTCGTATGCAAAGACGGAGAGGTATTCAAGGAAGGGAAACATGATTTACTTGGCCTATGTAGTCATCAAGAAAGAAGAAACAGTACCCAAGGAAATACGAATTGTATCTGAATATATGGATGTATTCCCTGAAGAGTTGCCAGGAATGCCGGCACCAAGACAGGTGGAATTCCGAATTGATTTGATACCAGGAGCAGCACCAGTAGCTAAAGCACCTTATCGCTTAGCGCCCTCCGAAATGCAAGAAATGGTGATTCAAATACAAGAGCTGATGGATAAAGGTTTCATTAGACCAAGCTTTTCCCCATGGGGAGCCCCAGTACTATTTGTGAAAAAGAAGGACGGGACGTTGAGAATGTGCATCGACTACCGAGAGCTAAACAAAGTCACTATAAAGAATCGTTATCCACTCCCCAGAATCGATGATTTGTTTGATCAACTTCAAGGGGCAAGCTATTTTTCAAAGATAGACTTAAGATCGGGATATCATCAATTGAGAGTTAGGGAGGAGGATGTTCCGAAAACCGCGTTCATAACTCGTTACGGACATTATCAGTTTATGGTAATGCCCTTTGGGCTTACAAACGCACCTGCTGTGTTTATGGATCTCATGAACCGGGGGTGTAAACCATACCTGGATAAATTCGTGATAGTATTCATTGATGATATACTAATATACTCGAAGAATGCGAAGGATCATGAAGAGCACCTACGAAAGATGCTAGAACTCTTAAGGAAGGAAAAGTTGTTTGCTAAGCTGAGCAAATGTGAATTTTGGATGAGAGAGGTACAGTTCTTGGGGCACATTATAAACGAAGAAGGAATACAAGTAGACCCTTCAAAGATAGAGGCAATTAAGGATTGGGAGACACCAAGAACTCCTACCGAAATAAGGCAATTTTTAGGATTGGCCGGTTATTACAGAAGATTTATTGAGAATTTCTCGAAGATAGCACTACCGTTAACTACGTTAACTCAGAAGAAAGTGACTTTTGAATGGGGAGAAAAACAACAAGAAGCATTTAACACACTTAAGCAAAAGTTATGTAGTGCGCCCATATTATCCTTACCTGTAACAGCAAGTGCCAGATCGTCCGGCAAGTCCGTACGGTATGTGTACTTTCACCTTATACTATGTGTACATACGTGAGTTTAAACAGTACTTGTATTAACAGAATCCTAAATACAAGGAATCGTTGTACGTATTTTTGTATAAACTTAAATACATTAAGTACAACGTACATTTGAAACATTAGTTGTGTTTATTAAGTGAAAACTTAATTACAGTTAACACAACAAATCATGAGAAACAACAATATTCAAACAATATTCAGAAACATATCGGTTGCGATCTGATGTCCACAGATGACAGGAATCAGATGACCGACAAGTCTGTACAAAAACAATGTGAAATCATGAAGTATAGTTGAGTCCGACAGTGAGGAAACACAATAAAAACGTAAATGCAGTGTTATTTCAGAATGACGAACTGACAGTGTGTTTGCGTGAGTGACGACTCACACAAACATATCTGTGAGTTTAGAATTCTAAAATAATGACTGAAAAGTAGAAAACAAAAGTCAGAAAGCAAAACCATCATCGTATTCGTTCGGGTGACGATTCGAACGAATTACGCGCGAAGGTTACGCGATCTGACGAAACGACAACGAAAACACGTCACGAACGAAAATAATTTAATAAAATCAAATAAATAATATTTTACAATTTTGAAACTCATCAAAATAATTAAATTAAACTCTTTTATTTAAAACTATTTAAATTACGCGTAATTTTTTGGTTACGCGACGAATTAACGAACCGAGCAACGAAAACGAACCCGAACACCCTCGGGGTATAAATACACTTAAATGAGAGAAATCCTCTCATTTCCCATTTCATCTTCTTCCCCAAAGATCCCAAACCCGGTTTTGAAAACCCTAGCCACCAAAGATCTTCTCTCCTCCATAACTTTCTCATTTCTTCACCAAATTCACCCATTCTTGAACCTACTTGAAGCTCTCAATCCCCTCTACACGAAAGTACAACAGATCGGGGATTAAACCCACTAAAAATTGAGGTATGAAACTGTTTTTGCTACAAGAAAACTAGGGTTTTCTCACCTAGTCGAACACCACCTTCAGCCGGCTACCACCACCTCCTTCTCGAACCCTATGACCGCAGGAACTAGTTCTGACCAACACCATCTTCGAAAACACCTTCAGATCATGAAATGGGGGTATGGCCATTCGTAGCCTTGCTTAGGCCGAAGGACCAACACAGAGGGTCGAATGGCTTTTGGCGAAGGGACAAGGCCGAATGGCCATTCATTCGACTGCAACCCTAGTCGGGCCTAGACCATCCGCCGGTCAACACCTTCATTCGACACCATCATCCTCCAGCCATTCGCAACCCACTTCAGTCGCCACTCAGCTCACTCTCATTCGGCGGCTGCCTTCCATTCGCCGGTTATGCTGCTCATTCGACCTAGACCCATTCGTGGGTTATCTTGCGGCTGCTATGCTCATTCGGAACCCACACCCATTCGACCCCTCTCCTTCGTTGAGCACCACCATATGGCCATCACCAGTCGACCACCGATTTTATTGGGCCCAAGGCTTTTTGTTATAACTCAGTTTGATCGAGGCCCATATCATCTACCTGGGCTAACACATTTATTGCAGGCTCAACATATTTAAAAGATAAGCTCATATGATACACTTTAGGCCATGCATAAATCAGCCCATTAATCAGGCCCAGCATGATATTAGGCCCAGCAACATACTTCCTTGGCCCGCAGTGGATATGGATCCAGGCCCAATAAGGAAGGAACAGGCCCAATCAATTTTCTGGTGGCCCAACTCCTCTTCTTAGACCCAATTTGATTTAGTGTGTCCACTTGATTATTTTGGCCATTGTTACTACCTTGACCCAAATTTCAGTTACAAATTTGGCCCATATACTTGGCATGTGCATTACACAATTGGTTCACACCTAGAATGGATTAGGCCACCATTAGGCCCACATCACCCCACGAGGCCCAATACCTTTACAATTGATCCACTGACTTTTGGAAGGTCCAACAAGAAGTGAACAGCCCAAGGCCCACGGTTTAGGGCTCAAGGCCCACTGCCTTTGACCTAAGGCCACAATTTTGGCCAAAAGTCCAAATTCAAGGCCCACTATTGTTTCAGCCATTTTAAGCTAGGCTCAACTTGACCCATGAATTCTTTTGACAAAGGCACGAGACAAAACCCATAGGGCCCATCAAAATCCACCCGAGGCCCACAGAAATTGATTTAAGGCCCATTTTGAGGCCCTTGTCCTCACTTTTGGAGCCACTTTGTCATTAACTTGGTCAACAACTTATTTCTAGCCCACTTTTGATTCCTACAGCCCTATATGACTCTAGGCCCAACAAATATTGCCTAGGCCCACCTTGGGCCCAATAAATTCATTAGAGGCCCAAAACAAGGCCCACAAGGCCATTGGAACATTAGTTTTTGTAACTTTTGGCAAGGCCTTGATGATTCAACACCTAATATCATTGGCCCAACCTAAATTGTTGGCCTACATGACTAAGGAACTATAGTAACTCTTTAAGTCAACACTAACAAGTATGATAATCAAGGGATTACTACCAAAACGGCAATTTTTGCAACAAGGTCTTGTAACTTATAACATGACTTTATGAAACTACAAATGGGCTTTAACACAAGCTAGATAAGTAAAAGAATAAATTAAAGAAAGTCTATGGATTACGAGAACCAATAACAAATAAAGATGGGCCAACAGAGACCGAAGACTTTAAGTGTTGGCCAAAGCTCATGGCTAACACATACATACACCTAAAATCCCTAAAATTCATACTAATGAGTTATGAACATCGTGAAATCAATACAGGATCGTGAAAATACACTCAAGCACAATCAAGAGCGCGTACATTCTTGTTTAAGCTAAGTCAAACACAACAACTACAAGGTGAGTTCATATGCCCCTTTTACTTTAAATCTTTACTGATTTTAACTCTCGGGGCTGAGAAACATGTTTGCTTTTATTTATTTAAAATTTTGCTTAACATGTTATTTATACTTTGATTTGATAATATTAAATTTCTTATTATCATATATCATTGTATGCATGCTTGTATGATTATGAGATAACAGGGAAACTCATATGATTATGATAAGATAATTCTTAATCATCAACTCATTATAATAACTTATTTATAAGATTAAACTTATAACACTTAGTTATTTTCCACATGATCAAGTACTTAAACAATCTACACTTAACTGTAAAACGAGAACATTCCCTCATGGATACTTTGGGAACACATGGATTCAGTAAATGACGATTCTTATCATTTACAGTAAATGACGGTCATGATAACGTAACTTCATGGGATTCTTGTCATTTACACATATTTAACATAACGTAATAAGACAAGTTCTTATTCGACTTTGTTAATCACATGAGACAATCCCACACTGAAACTTTGGGATCACACGGCGGGATAGGAGAGAATGGAGTGCATTTTAATCTGATTACGTGAGGATTAAAATGGATTCCATTCGGATTCTATACGTTGCATTTGGAGACATATGATGAACAGTTAACTAATACTTTTAATTAAATTAAAAGTGTAATATAAAAGTTAACCTCACAAGTAATAGAATAATATACGGATCAGATTTATTAATCTAAATTCCTAACTCAACGAGGGTTTATCAATACTTCGGTTTGATATCTAAACCCCTCTTACTATATTATTATTCTACATACAACTACACAACAGACAATTCGGACAGTTGGGAAATGGATATCTTTAGTTGTATCGCAAGTGGTGTGGAACTTGGTTGAGTATGTGGTGGGATAGCGTCTGGGCTTGACCCTTTCGTGATTCCCTATATATAAGCATACTTAGTTAGGTGATATACTACTTGTACATATAACTAAGGAGAGGCCATTGGGTGGAACAGATAAACAAGTATACAAGCAACAATTATGGCATTGTGAATGTGTGCATGATCAGTTCAATGGTTTTCAATTTACTTACTTATGAACTCACCAACCTAGTGTTGACTTTGTTATAAATACATGTTTTCTCAGGTGACGAACAGGTGTAGAAACTTATATGCAAGTGATAAGCTAGTGGACTCATAGAAGACCTAGCTTTCTTTTGATTGCATACTTTTGGGATGACAAACCTTGAATCATTTTTGTATATCTTGTATAGATCAAGATATAAACTCATTGATTCTTTTTGATTAGACTTACTTAGTTAAATTATGATATACAATGTAATTTAACTTTGTAATTCTATTTCAAGTCATGATTAGCATTTCTCATTTATATCTCATGTGCTATGTAAACAATCTGATCATTTGATTATCAACACAATGATATCGCGCCCCGGTAACATTCCGCCCGACGGGAAAACACGATCCGTTCCCGTCGGCCCGGGGTGTGACAGATTGGTATCAGAGCCATGGTTATAGAGAAATATAGGTCATATTATTGAAACGGTTTGGCCTAGACTATAACCTAGGGACCCTCATGTAGAGTTCTTATGATATAGGATTCTATTTGCATATGTCTTCTGCTTCTGATCACTGCACTAACCGATTTCTTTTCGGTTATGATCAGAATGCCGCCGAGAAGACCACCAGCTTTACTACCACTGACTCAAGGTTCCGCTCCGCATTCATCGACACCATCACCATCTGACTCCCCTACACAACCGCCTCCACCTCCTCCTCCTCCACACTCGCCACCACCAGGCTCAAGATGTTCAGGTGTTAGACCCTGCTACCATTGCACTGGCTACCTTGCTGACCAGTCAACTGAGGGATGTTATCCCAGAAATGATGAACCGCATCAACACTAACAACAGCAACAATGTTGCCAACTCATCTGGAGAAGGCAGCGGCAACACCCGACAACAACAGGACTATTCCTACAAGAACTTTGTGGGATGCAAGCCACCGAGTTTTAGTGGCAGTGAGGGTGCTGTCGGCTTGATCCAATGGATTGAGAAGATGGAAACCACCCTGGACATCAGTGGCTGTCCTGACCAGCACAGGGTGAGATATGCTGCTGGATCATTTAACAAAAGGGCGTTAACTTGGTGGAACGCTCAAGTTCAAACTAGGGGCAGGGATGCTGCTCTGTCTATGCCTTGGGATGATTTCAAGGCACTACTGAGGGCAGAGTTTTGCCCAAGGAATGAACTGAAGAAGGTTGAGACGGAGCTACTCAACCTGGAGATGATTGGTGGTGGGCATCTGGCTTACACTACCAGATTTCATGAGCTTACTACATTGGCACCTGACGTGGTGCCAACACTGGAGAAAAGGATCGAGCGATATGTTGGTGGACTACCGCCTTGTATCCGTGGGCATGTGATATCTGCTCATCCTAAGACTATGGAGTTAGCTGTTACTTTGTCAGCTTCTTTGACTGACATGATGGTTGCCACTGGGGCACTCAAGAAAGAGGCTGACTCAGCCAAAGCTGGAACTTCAAGAAAGCCGGACAAGAGACCGGCAAAGAAACAGAAGGTGGTCAGGAACTTTGCTGCCACTACTCAAACCCCCATGCTTAATCAACCACCACCACTGCAAGTCAAGAGGCCATACACTGGCACAGCACCTTTGTGCAACTCGTGTCAGTTCCATCATCTACCGAATGTCCCGTGCAGACACTGCACCAACTGTGGGAGATTTGGTCACACAGCCAATTACTGCAGGAGTCAGAAGACTCAGAACAAAAACAACAATGCAGCTACAACTGCAGCTGCTGATCACCGGTCTTGCTACAACTGTGGTGAACCTGGTCACTTCTCTCGGGATTGTCCCAGGAGAAATCAGCACGGGGCTCAAGCACCGAGAGGCCGAGCTTTTCAGATAGGAGCTGCTGCAGCTAGACAAGACCCGAACGTCATTACGGGTACATATCTTCTATCTGATTTCTATGCCTCTATATTATTTGATACTGGTGCAGATCAGAGTTTTATCTCGTCCGATTTTGCTAGCCATCTTAATCATGTTGAGGAATCATTAGACTCCCCTTATACTATTGAGATAGCTAACGGCAAACAGATTACAGTTGACACAGTACTTAGGAATTGCCCACTAACACTTGGTGATCATACATTTCCCATCGACTTGATACCGATGGAGCTGGGCAGTTTCGACGTTATCATCGGAATGGATTGGCTATCTCTTAACCGAGTTGAGTTCATCTGTTCCGATAAACTATTACGTATTCCTATGGAGAACAATGAAGTCTTGGAGATTCGTGGAGATCAAGCGAAACGCAGTGTCAAGATAATCTCGTGCATGAAAGCTCGCAAGTGCTTACGGAAACAATGTGTGGCATTTTTAGCTCATGTGATACAGAAAGACAAGAAAGCAATCAAGATTCAAGATGTGCCAGTTGTGAGAGATTTTACAGAAGTATTTCCGGACGACTTACCGGGACTGCCACCTGAGAGATCAGTACAGTTCCGAATCGATTTGATTCCGGGAGCAACCCCTGTAGCCAAGTCTCCTTACAGACTCGCACCATCGGAGATGCAAGAATTGTCCAATCAGTTGCAGGAACTTCTCGATAAAGGATTCATCCGACCGAGCTTTTCCCCGTGGGGAGCTCCGGTTCTTTTTGTCAAGAAGAAGGATGGAACTTTCAGAATGTGCATCGATTATCGAGAACTCAACAAACTCACCGTCAAGAATCGGTACCCGTTACCGAGGATTGATGATCTGTTTGATCAGTTACAGGGAGCACAGTATTTTTCAAAGATAGACCTGAGATCAGGTTATCATCAGCTCCGGATTCAAGAGGAAGACATACCAAAGACGGCCTTTCGTACCCGATATGGTCATTACGAATTCATGGTGATGCCATTCGGATTGACGAACGCACCGGCTGTGTTCATGGACTTGATGAACCGGGTGTGCAAGCTGTATCTAGATCAGTTTGTTATCGTCTTTATTGATGATATACTGATTTATTCGAAGAACAAGAAGGAACACGAACAACACCTCAAGACAGTTTTGGAGCTTCTGAAAGAGGAACAACTCTATGCCAAATTCTCTAAATGTGAATTTTGGTTAAGGGAGGTTCAGTTTTTGGGTCACGTGATTAACAGTGATGGTATTCATGTGGATCCTGCAAAGATAGAAACGATCAAGAACTGGGATGTGCCTACAACACTGACAGAGATCCGATCATTCTTGGGATTGGCAGGTTATTACAGGAGATTTATTTCGAATTTCTCTAAGATAGCCTTGCCTCTCACCAAACTCACACAGAAGTCTGAACCTTTTGTGTGGACTCATAAACAAGAAGAGGCATTCCAGACACTGAAACAGCGATTGTGCAATGCTCCAATCCTAACACTCCCAGAAGGCAGTGATGACTTTGTAGTTTACTGTGATGCTTCCCATCAGGGACTCGGATGTGTTCTGATGCAACGGGACAAAGTCATTGCTTATGCCTCACGACAGCTGAAGATACACGAGAAGAATTACACGACACACGATCTTGAACTGGGAGCTGTTGTTTTTGCACTAAAGATTTGGAGACATTACCTTTATGGTACCAAATGCACTATCTTCACAGATCACAAGAGTTTACAGCACATATTTGATCAGAAGGAGCTTAACATGAGACAGAGACGTTGGGTTGAGCTCCTGAACGATTACGATTGTGTGATCAAATACCATCCGGGCAAAGCAAATGTTGTTGCAGATGCATTGAGTCGGAAAGAAAGAGTCAAACCTTCACGCGTTCGCGCTATGGGAATGACGGTGCAAACAAGTTTGAGAAATCACATTCTACAAGCACAACAAGAATCAGTGGCAAGAGACAATTTGAAACGAGAACTCGACTGTGGAGCCGAGAAACATTTTGAGACAAGACAAGACGGAGTTATTTACTATCTGGATCGGGTTTGGATTCCAGCTGTAGATGAACTTCGAACACTCATACTTGACGAGGCACACAAGACCCGCTATTCAGTTCATCCTGGTGCTGATAAAATGTACCAAGATCTTAGGTCATTTTATTGGTGGCCGGGCATGAAGAAAGATATTGCCACTTATGTCGGCAAATGTCTCACATGTGCCAAAGTCAAAGCTGAGCGCCAGAAACCTTCGGGTTTGCTGGAACAGCCAGAGATACCACAATGGAAGTGGGAACAAATAGCTATGGATTTCATTACCAAGCTACCCCGCACTTCCAGCGGATACGATTCTATTTGGGTCATCATTGATCGATTGACAAAGTCCGCACACTTTTTGCCAATCAGAGAGACTTACAAGATGGAGAGACTAGCAAGACTATATATCGATGAAATAGTAGTAAGGCACGGTGTGCCGTTGTCTATTATTTCTGACCGGGACAGTCGATTCACTTCGCGGTTCTGGCAATCATTACAACAATCCTTAGGGACAAGTGTTAACTTGAGCACTGCTTATCATCCACAAACGGATGGACAAAGCGAGCGCACTATTCAAACCCTAGAGGATATGTTGAGGACATGCATCCTAGACTTCGGTGGAAGTTGGGACACACATTTACCACTCATTGAGTTCTCCTACAACAATAGCTACCACAGCAGCATTGGATGTGCTCCTTTTGAAGCACTATATGGTAGAAAATGCCGGTCTCCAATTTGTTGGACCGAAGTGGGAGACAACAGAATAACTGGGCCTGAACTTATTCAGGAAACTACTGATAAGATAGCCCAGATACAACAGAGATTACAAGCAACACGTAGTCGCCAAAAGAGTTACGCAGACAAACGGCGCAAGCCTTTGGAATTTGATGTGGGTGACCGAGTCATGTTGGAAGTGTCCCCATGGAAAGGCGTAGTTCGTTTTGGGGCTAAAGGCAAACTAGCACCTCGATATGTCGGACCGTTTGAGATTACTCAACGCATAGGTCCTGTGGCATACAGACTCCGACTCCCTGATGAACTCAGTGGAGTACACGATGTGTTTCATGTATCAAATCTCAAGAGGTGCTTAGCAGACGAAACACTGATCATACCTTTGGAAGAGATACAAATTGATGAACAATTACATTTCATTGAAGAACCTGTAGAGATTATGGAACGTGAAGTCAAGAGACTGAAACGAAGCCGTATCCCTATTGTAAAGGTTCGATGGAACTCCAAGCGTGGACCAGAATTTACCTGGGAACGCGAGGACAACATGAAAGCAAAGTATCCCCATCTGTTCGAGAATTGAAGCCCGACTTTGATGCTTAAATTTCGGGACGAAATTTCTTTAACAAGGGGAGACTGTAACAGCAAGTGCCAGATCGTCCGGCAAGTCCGTACGGTATGTGTACTTTCACCTTATACTATGTGTACATACGTGAGTTTAAACAGTACTTGTATTAACAGAATCCTAAATACAAGGAATCGTTGTACGTATTTTTGTATAAACTTAAATACATTAAGTACAACGTACATTTGAAACATTAGTTGTGTTTATTAAGTGAAAACTTAATTACAGTTAACACAACAAATCATGAGAAACAACAGTATTCAAACAATATTCAGAAACATATCGGTTGCGATCTGATGTCCACAGATGACAGGAATCAGATGACCGACAAGTCTGTACAAAAACAATGTGAAATCATGAAGTATAGTTGAGTCCGACAGTGAGGAAACACAATAAAAACGTAAATGCAGTGTTATTTCAGAATGACGAACTGACAATGTGTTTGCGTGAGTGACGACTCACACAAACATATCTGTGAGTTTAGAATTCTAAAATAATGACTGAAAAGTAGAAAACAAAAGTCAGAAAGCAAAACCATCATCGTATTCGTTCGGGTGACGATTCGAACGAATTACGCGCGAAGGTTACGCGATCTGACGAAACGACAACGAAAACACGTCACGAACGAAAATAATTTAATAAAATCAAATAAATAATATTTTACAATTTTGAAACTCATCAAAATAATTAAATTAAACTCTTTTATTTAAAACTATTTAAATTACGCGTAATTTTTCGGTTACGCGACGAATTAACGAACCGAGCAACGAAAACGAACCCGAACACCCTCGGGGTATAAATACACTTAAATGAGAGAAATCCTCTCATTTCCCATTTCATCTTCTTCCCCAAAGATCCCAAACCCGGTTTTGAAAACCCTAGCCACCAAAGATCTTCTCTCCTCCATAACTTTCTCATTTCTTCACCAAATTCACCCATTCTTGAACCTACTTGAAGCTCTCAATCCCCTCTACACGAAAGTACAACAGATCGGGGATTAAACCCACTAAAAATTGAGGTATGAAACTGTTTTTGCTAGAAGAAAACTAGGGTTTTCTCACCTAGTCGAACACCACCTTCAGCCGGCTACCACCACCTCCTTCTCGAACCCTATGACCGCAGGAACTAGTTCTGACCAACACCATCTTCGAAAACACCTTCAGATCATGAAATGGGGGTATGGCCAGTCGTAGCCTTGCTTAGGCCGAAGGACCAACACAGAGGGTCGAATGGCTTTTGGCGAAGGGACAAGGCCGAATGGCCATTCATTCGACTGCAACCCTAGTCGGGCCTAGACCATCCGCCGGTCAACACCTTCATTCGACACCATCATCCTCCAGCCATTCGCAACCCACTTCAGTCGCCACTCAGCTCACTCTCATTCGGCGGCTGCCTTCCATTCGCCGGTTATGCTGCTCATTCGACCTAGACCCATTCGTGGGTTATCTTGCGGCTGCTATGCTCATTCGGAACCCACACCCATTCGACCCCTCTCCTTCGTTGAGCACCACCATATGGCCATCACCAGTCGACCACCGATTTTATTGGGCCCAAGGCTTTTTGTTATAACTCAGTTTGATCGAGGCCCATATCATCTACCTGGGCTAACACATTTATTGCAGGCTCAACATATTTAAAAGATAAGCTCATATGATACACTTTAGGCCATGCATAAATCAGCCCATTAATCAGGCCCAGCATGATATTAGGCCCAGCAACATACTTCCTTGGCCCGCAGTGGATATGGATCCAGGCCCAATAAGGAAGGAACAGGCCCAATCAATTTTCTGGTGGCCCAACTCCTCTTCTTAGACCCAATTTGAATTAGTGTGTCCACTTGATTATTTTGGCCATTGTTACTACCTTGACCCAAATTTCAGTTACAAATTTGGCCCATATACTTGGCATGTGCATTACACAATTGGTTCACACCTAGAATGGATTAGGCCACCATTAGGCCCACATCACCCCACGAGGCCCAATACCTTTACAATTGATCCACTGACTTTTGGAAGGTCCAACAAGAAGTGAACAGCCCAAGGCCCAGGGTTTAGGGCTCAAGGCCCACTGCCTTTGTCCTAAGGCCACAATTTTGGCCAAAAGTCCAAATTCAAGGCCCACTATTGTTTCAGCCATTTTAAGCTAGGCCCAACTTGACCCATGAATTCTTTTGACAAAGGCCCGAGACAAAACCCATAGGGCCCATCAAAATCCACCCGAGGCCCACAGAAATTGATTTAAGGCCCATTTTGAGGCCCTTGTCCTCACTTTTGGAGCCACTTTGTCATTAACTTGGTCAACAACTTATTTCTAGCCCACTTTTGATTCCTACAGCCCTATATGACTCTAGGCCCAACAAATATTGCCTAGGCCCACCTTGGGCCCAATAAATTCATTAGAGGCCCAAAACAAGGCCCACAAGGCCATTGGAACATTAGTTTTTGTAACTTTTGGCAAGGCCTTGATGATTCAACACCTAATATCATTGGCCCAACCTAAATTGTTGGCCCACATGACTAAGGAACTATAGTAACTCTTTAAGTCAACACTAACAAGTATGATAATCAAGGGATTACTACCAAAACGGCAATTTTTGCAACAAGGTCTTGTAACTTATAACATGACTTTATGAAACTACAAATGGGCTTTAACACAAGCTAGATAAGACAAGAATAAATTAAAGAAAGTCTATGGATTACGAGAACCAATAACAAATAAAGATGGGCCAACAGAGACCGAAGACTTTAAGTGTTGGCCAAAGCTCATGGCTAACACATACATACACCTAAAATCCCTAAAATTCATACTAATGAGTTATGAACATCGTGAAATCAATACAGGATCGTGAAAATACACTCAAGCACAATCAAGAGCGCGTACATTCTTGTTTAAGCTAAGTCAAACACAACAACTACAAGGTGAGTTCATATGCCCCTTTTACTTTAAATCTTTACTGATTTTAACTCTCGGGGCTAAGAAACATGTTTGCTTTTATTTATTTAAAAGTTTGCTTAACATGTTATTTATACTTTGATTTGATAATATTAAATTTCTTATTATCATATATCATTGTATGCATGCTTGTATGATTATGAGATAACAGGGAAACTCATATGATTATGATAAGATAATTCTTAATCATCAACTCATTATAATAACTTAGTTATAAGATTAAACTTATAACACTTAGTTATTTTCCACATGATCAAGTACTTAAACAATCTACACTTAACTGTAAAACGAGAACATTCCCTCATGGATACTTTGGGAACACATGGATTCAGTAAATGACGATTCTTATCATTTACAGTAAATGACGGTCATGATAACGTAACTTCATGGGATTCTTGTCATTTACACATATTTAACATAACGTAATAAGACAAGTTCTTATTCGACTTTGTTAAACACACGAGATCATTCCCACACGGATACTTTGGGAACACATGGATTCAGTAAATGACGATTCTTATCATTTACAGTAAATGACGGTCATGATAACGTAACTTCATGGGATTCTTGTCATTTACACATATTTAACATAACGTAATAAGACAAGTTCTTATTCGACTTTGTTAATCACATGAGACAATCCCACACGGAAACTTTGGGATCACACGGCGGGATAGGAGAGAATGGAGTGCATTTTAATCTGATTACGTGAGGATTAAAATGGATTCCATTCGGATTCTATACGTTGCATTTGGAGACATATGATGAACAGTTAACTAATACTTTTAATTAAATTAAAAGTGTAATATAAAAGTTAACCTCACAAGTAATAGAATAATATAAGGATCAGATTTATTAATCTAAATTCCTAACTCAACGAGGGTTTATCAATACTTCGGTTTGATATCTAAACCCCTCTTACTATATTATTATTCTACATACAACTACACAACAGACAATTCGGACAGTTGGGAAATGGATATCTTTAGTTGTATCGCAAGTGGTGTGGAACTTGGTTGAGTATGTGGTGGGATAGCGTCTGGGCTTGACCCTTTCGTGATTCCCTATATATAAGCATACTTAGTTAGGTGATATACTACTTGTACATATAACTAAGGAGAGGCCATTGGGTGGAACAGATAAACAAGTATACAAGCAACAATTATGGCATTGTGAATGTGTGCATGATCAGTTCAATGGTTTTCAATTTACTTACTTATGAACTCACCAACCTAGTGTTGACTTTGTTATAAATACATGTTTTCTCAGGTGACGAACAGGTGTAGAAACTTATATGCAAGTGATAAGCTAGTGGACTCATAGAAGACCTAGCTTTCTTTTGATTGCATACTTTTGGGATGACAAACCTTGAATCATTTTTGTATATCTTGTATAGATCAAGATATAAACTCATTGATTCTTTTTGATTAGACTTACTTAGTTAAATTATGATATACAATGTAATTTAACTTTGTAATTCTATTTCAAGTCATGATTAGCATTTCTCATTTATATCTCATGTGCTATGTAAACAATCTGATCATTTGATTATCAACACAATGATATCGCGCCCCGGTAACATTCCGCCCGACGGGAAAACACGATCCGTTCCCGTCGGCCCGGGGTGTGACATTACCAGAAGGGAACGAAGATTTCGTAGTGTACTGTGACGCTTCTAGAATGGGATTAGGTTGTGTGTTAATGCAAAGGAAGAAAGTAATTGCATACGCATCACGACAGTTGAAAACACACGAGAAAAACTACACCACCCATGACTTAGAATTAGGTGCTGTAGTGTTTGCTCTAAAAATATGGAGACACTACTTATATGGAACGAATTGTGTAATCTATACTGATCACAAGAGCTTACAACATATACTTGATCAGAAAATACTGAATATGAGGCAAAGGAGATGGGTGGAGTTGTTAAGTGATTATGACTGTGAAATCCGGTATCATCCGGGAAAGGCAAATGTGGTAGCAGACGCCTTGAGTCGAAAAGAAAGAGTGATTCCACTAAGAGTAAAAGCCCTGAAAATAACAGTAGGGATTGATTTAAAGGAAAGGATACATAAAGTGCAACAGGAAGCCTTGTCCAAGGAAAACTTAAGAGAAGAATCATTGACAAAAAGTGAGAAACAATTTGATGAAAGAGATCCAGGTGGATTAAAGGCATATAAAGGGAAGATATGGATACCTCTGCATGGGGGTATGAGAGAAATAATTTTAGGAGAAACCCATAAGTCCAGATACTCAGTGCACCCCGGTGGTGACAAAATGTACCATGAGTTAAAAGAAAAATTCTGGTGGCCAGGATTAAAAAGATCAATAGCAGAATATGTCAGCAAATGCCTGACTTGTGCAAGAGTAAAAGCAGAGCATCAAAAGCCATCTGGATTGTTACAACAACCAGAAATACCTGCATGGAAATGGGAACAAGTTACTATGGATTTTGTAACCAAGCTACCTCGGACCACCAGTGGTCATGACTCAATATGGGTAGTCGTTGATAGGTTAACAAAAACAGCACACTTTTTACCCATAAGGGAAGATTACAAAATGGATAAGTTAGCAAAGATTTATATGAATGAAATTGTGTCGAGACACGGAGTGCCAACATCGATAATTTCGGATAGAGATAGTCGCTTCACCTCAAGATTTTGGCAAACTCTTCAAGAAGCTCTGAGAACCAAATTAAAACTAAGTACGGCCTACCATCCTCAAACGGATGGGCAAAGTGAAAGAACTATTCAGACATTGGAAGACATGTTGAGAGCGTGTGTAATAGATTTTGGAGGAAGTTGGGACACCCACTTTCCATTAGTTGAATTCTCCTATAATAACAGCTACCATACTAGTATTCAAGCCGCGCCGTTCGAAGCATTATATGGGAGAAAGTGTAGATCACCACTATGTTGGAATGAAATAGGTGAGAACAAATTAACAGGGCCTGAGATTGTGCAAGAAACTACTGATAAGATCCATAAAATCAAGGAGAGGATGAAGGCTGCTCAAGACCGACAGAAGAGTTATGCAGATAAGAGACGAAAGCCGTTGGAGTTCAGTATAGGAGATAAAGTCATGCTAAAGGTATCACCATGGAAGGGTACGGTACGCTTTGGCAAACATGGGAAGCTGAACCCCCGGTATATTGGACCCTTCAAAATTGTAGCAAGAGTGGGACGTGTAGCTTATCAGCTAGAACTTCCATTAGAATTAGAAGGAATACATGATCTGTTTCATGTGTCAAACCTCAAGAAATGCTTAGTGGACGAAAGTTTGATCATACCTTACAAAGAAGCAAAGGTCAATAAACAATTGCAATTCATGGAGGAACCTGTAGAAATCATGGACAGACAGATCAAGAAGATGAGGCGTAGTAAGATACCAATTGTAAAAGTACGTTGGGATTCCAAACGAGGGTATGAGTTTACTTGGGAAAAAGAATCGGAGATACGTAAGAAGTACCCTCAACTATTTCAAACTACAAGTTGACTATGACAAAGCAAATTTCGAGGACGAAATTTCTACAAGTAGGGGAGACTGTGACAACACGCGAATCAGGTTTATATTAAAACTTTAAATTACGATGCATTTTGTTAATATGTTTAGATAAACACACTTCTTAGAAACATTAAGTAGAGAAATTATGTCATTAGTTGAGAACAATAGAACACCCATGCCATAAAAATTTAGAAACAAGAATTCTTCTATGAAACATAATATATTCTTGTGACACAGTGAGTGAAAATAAAGTGGAACAATGATTTCACATATTCATATATGTATATATATAAGCATGTTTGAAAATATGATAATTATAATATCTAATGCTAAATTAATTCTAATAAATAATTATCATATTAAAAAGTTATATGTATGTCACGACATACACACACATAGTAATATAAAAATATATGTTCACATTTCGTTTATACATACATACATGCATAGGGGTATTAATTTTAAGGCTCAACAAATAAAAACACACATGCATGCATACGTGCGACATACCCATATATATATATATATATACATACTCGCATAGATTGTTTGATAAATTAAACACAACTCTTTATATTATCTACATATAACAACATGATACATATATATATATATATATATATATATATATATATATTATTGTCTTTACATGCATGGGTATATCACGACTCACACACCTACATATATTCGGTATATATATATATACACGGTTACACATATATTTATATAACCACAAACAACAAAAACCTTACACCACCTTTAAATTACCCAATCCCTCCCCCATGCATTAACATCAAATCAAAACATATATATATACTATCTTTATACTTTTACGTTAGACACACACACACACAACATACAAAAACATACACATATGCGATTATATCTACACCCTTATAATCTAAATAATCCTTTTCTTTCACCTCACCTCCCACTACACCCAATAGAATCATTTCCTAATTCCATACATACACCATCACATATATACACACATATACATGGTTACATACATTCACAAGAAAACAAAACTATCACTTACACCACCACCCTCAACCCACCAATCCACACTCTCCCTCTACCCAAAATCTTTTCACCCAACACCTTTCCTTTCTTTTTCTTACACCCTTGACCGAATCCTAGCCCTTCCCTCTCTCTAAATTCGGCCACAACAAACATACATCCACACTCCTCATTTGAATTCTCTTAACTCAAAGGAAAACACTCTCACTTCATCCCCTCTCAAAACTCGACGGATTCCAGCCCTCTCCCTCAAGCATTTCGACGATTTGGAGGTCACCACACAAGGCCAACTCGAGTCCAAGGGTTGCATTGACACAAAGGTTAGCCAATGAATCTTTAAAACTCAAAAATCTTGTTATATCTACTCTCTCTTCCCCCTACAATTCGTGAACAGCCCTAAAACCCTTTTTCTTGACACTCTAAACCATTTAAAATGATGGCTAAGAACTTCTAAGTTGCGAAAACACACATGCATGTACATGCATGTGTGCAACTTCGACATCTTCTAAACAAAAATCGTGATTTTCGTTACATGGACCCTTGCACATTCTTAGAATCGATTTCTTTCCAAACAAAAACACTCAAAAACCATGGGGGATGGATTCCTAGACGTATCCATACACATGCAAGTTTTGCATGTGTAATATCATGATCTTGGAAACCCATAACTTCCATATTCGTATGTAGCATGAACTCTAAATCCATTCTATGCTTTCTACATGTCTTAACAGCCCACAACCATCTTGGAAACGTTGAACACAAGTGTTAAGCTCAAGAGTAAGAACCACACCCCTTAACAAATAGTTATATGTGCATGCATGTATGTAAAAATGAAAACTACAACTTTAAAATGCTTATATGTATGTCTCGAAATTTTGATCAGGTCTAGATATGATTTTATTGTTGGAAATATTTTATAAAAGATTGGGTTTTGATGATAGGAATGTTATATTGTTAATTTTGCCCCAAAAACCCAATTTCTAAGGCTTACAAGTATTTAAAATATCAAAAATTATGTTAACAGTTTTCTGGACAGAATGTATAACTAAAATGGACTCATAATAATGTTGGGATAACACTCAAAAAGTTTGAGTATTTATTGTTATGTCTAGAATAAGTTATGGATTTATTAAAATCCCTATAAATCTTGATAAAATCATCAAAAATAGCTCCTGAGTGATGCAAATCCTAAGTATAATTTATTTCGGTATGAATATAGTTAGAAGACCTGGGAAAAATATTGAAACTAAAACTTTATTGTTTAAACTAATTATTTGCCATTTAAAATGTTTGTAAAGGCTAAAAATACGAATTAAATTTGTTACTGTCCAAAATATGAAGTAATTATTTTTCCTAGTATTCTAATAATACTGGGAGGTCTCAGTTAAAATATGGTAAATGACCTCCTAAAATTCTGAAATTCCTACAGTAACCTTAGAACGTGATTTATTTACTGTATAAAACGTTTGGTAATTTTTACATATAGGGAAATATTTATTATAATATTAATGGGATTTAAAATGTTTAAAACTGTTTAAAATAGTAAACGAGCTTTAAAAATTCTGAAAATTTTACAGGAGTTAAATAACATCAGTATGAGACTATATAAATATTTTCGGAATTTTTAGTTATCAGAATCATTATCTGGGAATTTTTGAGGATTTTAAGCATATAAAAACAATTTGTAATATAAGTGGTTAATATAAAAATAATAGGGAATGAGTAAATAAAAATTTACCCAGACCCTTTGCTAATAAAAAGTAATGGGGAAAAACTTATAAATATGTAAACTTATATTCTCATGTAATTTTGAATACTTGAAAATAAAGTTAAATGAGAAACAATATCACATCAATGTTTATGGCATGGATATTTACTGAAATCTAAACATACACTAGGCAAGTGAACCAATCAAGATTTACCATCAATCCCTTCAATCGACAGATAACCAAACATCAGTAGCAGGTGAGTTCATGTGATCCCTTTTCTTTTTATTGTTTTGGGATACTGAAAGCATGCTCCATAAACTGTTTATAAAATTATATTTATGTGATAATGAACGTCCGTTTCATATAAAATTGCTTCCCCTAGACATTAAACATAATTTAAAACCATTAACTCATAAGGAGAGCCGGTGAGTATATGGGTAGTACTACTTGGGGAATCCCCCACGCACAGTGGCCCGAAAGGGTGGCCTTGTAAAAGAAAGGTTGAAACCCCACTGAGGTTAACAGCAACCGTTGTCGCATATATTCTTATGATACATAAATGACCGAGAGCAGGAACGGGTCTCGGAATTGGGAAGTATATTTGGTTTGACCATGTTGTGGGCTAACAGTGTATGAGGCAAACGCCCGAGCATGGAACAGGGTTGGTTGTATTGTTATTGAATTATCACATGTTATACTTATTGTTACTATTGTGTCATATTATTAAACTCATGTTCTCACCAACTATTTAGTTGACGTATTTTAGCATGTCTTTCAGGTTGAATTGGTAAGAGTAGGAGAAATGGATGAGCTTCTAGAGGCGTAGTGTGGCTTTAGAATGGAGCTAATTGAAAACAATTTATGTTATTGAATTATGTTTTATTGGGCCCTGCGTGGCAGTTTAGACAATTGTTGTGTGTTTGAGACTTTATTTGCTTTAGTTTGCTTTGGGCTATGAATTATTTAAACTATGCTTCCACAAAGTTAGTTAAATGATTTGAAATCAATCGTCATGCCCTAATCCCCTCGGGTCGGGGTGTGACAGGTTGGTATCAGAGCCCAAGGTTATAGAGAATGAGGTGCCTTAGTATACCTAAGACTATAACCGAGAGATTGGGACAAGTAGATAGGAAAATATGATACTTAGGAAATAGGAAATATTGCTTTAGGAAATCTAGGACAAACTAAATTATCAAATATTCTAATTAATTTATTGCAGGAAAATGGATGCGAAAGGTAAGGGAATCAGTAAGAGCGGACCATCAAGCCGACCGAGAGTCTTTGCGAGGAGAGATTTCCCACCAGCTGTTCGTGAGGAATTACATCGACAGTTCCCGCAACACTACAGCCCGATGCCGGAAGATGCCTACATTACTTCTTCGGAGTCGGAGCCCATGGAGTATGATGACGCTGTATCCTCTACGCCTAGTAGATCCCATACTAGGTCTATGTCGCCTCTACTACCTCGAAGGGAGCCGAGTGACGCACCGGTGAGGAGGCCTACCCCGGTTATGGGGGCAAGGCCAGGAGCCTCTTCTTCATTCCGTATACCCAGGAGTGGGCCCCTTCACCCGGGTATGGGAGAGCCTCACGTGACCCAACCCGCGCGCCACAGCATACACGCAGGACACTCGGCAAGATATGGTAGGGAGATAGCCGGACCGAGCAGGGAAAGAGCTTCAGAGGGTAACCCATAACGAGAGGAAAATTTTATGTTGTGGTCAGCCATGTTTGAGCAAGAAAAGAGGGCAAGTCATCTCGCGGAGCAGTTCCAGAGGCACGTAGGAGCTGTAACACTACAACTGGAGATGACCCGTAAAGAACTTGAAGAATCCCGAGAAGCTAATCAAGCACTGAAGAAGAATGGTTTCTTCTCATCCCTAGGGACTCCGTCCATGGCAAGAAGAACTGAAGACCTTATCATTTATATTAGTTATGTTTTGTGACACCCGGCAATTTCAGGTAAATTGCAACTCTTATATTCTTTACATGTCACATTCATACTTGTTGCATTTCATTTAATTATGTTTAATTAGATGAGTTGAACACAAACATCTACGAAACGATAATCATACATTGCACATTGGTTTTGGAAACCAAGTGTGGCAACCACAACACTAACACAAGACAATAGTTCGGATAATTATTGAATTGTGCACTACACGTTGATTAGGATTAATCAAGCGTGCAAACGCTTCGTAGAACACGAACACGAACTATCGAAGATAATTCAAGGAATTATCGAAACACACACACGAGACTCACGAACGTTGGTGATCAATCAAACTTGTATGTTACTACATGATTATGTGCTAAACATGTATTAGATGCTTAAGATAAATGTTAGAAATCGAATACGAGCGAAACCGAATCAACGAAATCAAAAATCATGGAAGTGGACTCATCGCGGTACGCGATGGTCCCTCGGCGAGAGGCTTCGCGGTACGCGAAGCAAACCGGGAGTCGAGACTCCCGAATTACATCGCGGTACGCGATGATGAATTTTGATCGGCCTCCGCGGTACGCGAAGGCCATGCAGATCAGAATTTTCTTTATAATCAACCCCAATTCATTTCAGTCGATTTCCTTTCTATTTCACCGAACTTCATCACCATATTGCGACCAAAACCCACTGGAACTAAGCCTTAAACCCCTGGAAACTCTCTTGAGGCCATCTCTTTCCCCATTAGAGCTCTTGAAAGGCTTGGAGCTTGAGGAAGGAACCAAAGAAGCTTGGAACAAGCATAGAACCACTGAATCTTCATCACCAGAAGCTATATAACTCGAATCTTGTCACCTAAGGTAGTTTTATATGCTTATCTTTAGTTAGATTATACATGCAAAGGGTTAAAACCCACATGCAACTCCATGAGATTATTATGCACAAAATCGTTGGTGATTTGTTGAATAGATATTATAGATTACTGATTTTAGTGTTTATTGGTGTTGGAATTGAGTTTTGATTAAGTTAGGTTTGATTTGATGATGATTTGGTGCACTTGCCATAAAAGGAAACTTTTATGTTGCAAGTCTTGGATTTGTGATGATCTAGACATGTTAGACATGTCTAGATGTTGTTAAAAGTATATTGGAGTGTTTAGAAACATATTTGGATATTTGATTTTGTCAAAAACTTGGTTTTGTAGAAACTTACTAAAAATGGAAACTTTTAGAAATCAAAAGAGGGCTTTTGATGTTTTTGGAAGATTTGATGAACTTTGATTCTTGAAATATGTTTAAAAATGATTTCTAAGCATATCGGAAACCTTGATTTGCGAAAACGAGTTTTAAACGGATACTTTCCAAATAAGGAAACTTTATTTGGGCAAAACGGCATAAATAGTGATTTATGCACAAACGACGTGTTTTAAGAGTTTAAACATGTTTTATAAACATATTGGAAGTCATTAGTTTTATGAAATGGAATTTCATAACCACACTTTCCTAAATGGGAAACTTGCTAAAAATGGTAACTTATGTGACTAGAGTCATAGGATGCATATTAGTGTCTTATGTGCGTCAAGGCACATAAACACAACAATCGTGTCACCAACGATTCGTCGAGTCAACACAAGTCAACACACACATACTCGGTTGAGCACACCGACACTTGGAGTTGTATGGATTACAACACACCACAAAACACATACTTACACCTATACGATCATAGGTGCTTACTAGCAGGACAGCTAGCTTTCGCAGACGCGAACACCCTGTAAACTGGAACTGCTCTATCAGGTGAGTTCACGGCCCCTTTTTACTTTTTCTACCTTTGGGGGAGAAAACATTGCATGATAAACTGTTTTTGGAAAACAACTCATTTCATTTATGTATGGACATGCTTTATCATTATATGTATATGTGTGGGCCCCTATCACAACTAAAAGTCCTCGCGATACTCCTCGGACCGTTAATAGCATAACGCCTAGCATGGTAATCTTGAATAGTACTATTTGGGCCTGACAAGCCCCACTACACCCGACTGGAGGTCGGAACAGTGCAAAATTGACCAACACTTTGCCATAGTCTTGTGATGGACATGGCGGGAGGCACCCACTGTCAGCTTCGGTACCATCCACAATATAATATAACTGTATTGACTAGCTATCAATCGATACTGCATTGTAATGATACATTGATAACAACTCTTACTTTAAACATTGGATGTTCAATGCTTATGATAAACCTGTGCTCTCACCAACCTTTGTGTTGACCTTTTACTCGCATGTTTTCTCAGGTAACTAAGGCATGCGCACAAGGACTAGGATGCTAGGATGGGGTCCATGCATCTACTGTAGTGTCTTAGGCCACTTGATAATATTTAACATTTGGTTATGTTAATTATGTATTGTCAAACTACTTTAATCGCTTCCGCACTATTATTAATTGTCATTTTGAAAACTGTTTTAATTCAACGCTTCCGCAAGATATGAATGTTAACCCATTTTGCCAACTTATACTTTACTTCCGCAACTCTGATATTAATAAACTGTTTTATCCAAATTATTGGATGTACGTGCATAACCAGACATATAGGTCTCGCATGTTGTGTGACTGGAGACTGCGATCCTGACAGTCTGCCGCCGCTCGCGCCCCGGAAGGGACGGGATTTCTCGGGGTGCGACAGATTGGTATCAGAGACTCCGGTTATTGCGAATTAGGTTTGCATTTAGTGAACTTAGTCTATAACCACTAGTCTCCACATAACACATAGTGCTTAGTATTGTAATACTTGCACACACGTTACATCTCTTATGCATTACGTTCGTCACTGCACGTGACTACCCATGACGGGGAAGAGCCGATAGCTCTACACGTTCTTTACAGTACCTATCGCACACACTACATTAGTCATTAGACAAACACTAACACGTATTCTCGCTATGAAGATCATGGCTGGAAGACGTGGAGGACGCAGGAATGCAGGTGGACGAGGAAACATCAACCTTACTGCAGCTGAACTGAACGCGCTCATCAACGAGCGAGTTGAGGAGGTACTTGCTGCACGGGAAGCTGCCCGAAATCAAAACCCACTGAACCAAGGTGATGAATCTGTTCATATTCACCTTGCACTACAAACACTTGCTTCCAATCCAACACGTCTACCCGATGCCTAACCCAACTCTACTCTTTGCATATTTCAGGAACAAATCCTAACCCACCTCTCTGCACGTTCAAAATGTTTCTGGACTGCAAACCTCACTCATTCAGCGGCACTGAGGGAGCCGTTGGGCTATTACGCTGGATTGAGAAGGCGGAATCAGCTTTTGCCATGAGCAACTGCAGGAACGAGGACAGGGTGAAGTTCGCTGCAGGGACATTCGAGGGAGCTGCCCTCACTTGGTGGAATGCCAATGTCCAGAATCAAGGGCTCGATGCAGCCAACGCCCTACCTTAGGATGACTTTAAGAGGATGTTGAACCGCGAATACTGTCCTCGCGGCGAAGTGCAGAAACTGGAAACAGAATTCTGGAACCATAAGATGATAGGTTCTGAGGTTGAGGCCTACACTGCCAGGTCTTATGAGCTGGCAAACCTGTGCCCGGAGATGGCAACCCCACCCTTCAAACATATAGAGAAATATATCGATGGATTGCCACCTCAAATCCAGGGAATGGTACTCTCTGCTGACCCCATTACCATGCAACAAGCCGTGCGACTAACCCACAAACTCACTGACTCGGCAGTTGCACAAGGACTCTTGCCACCCCGTGGTGCTGTGACCACGACCAATGACAAGGGCAAACGCAAATGGGATGACACCATGAGCAAGACTTCCACTCTCCAACCACCACCACAGCAACGTAAGTTTGGAGCAATCCAAGCTTACGCACCACCCATCCCAACCAACCAAGGCTCAGAATCCTACGCAGGCAAACATCCCAAGTGCAACAAATGGAATTTACACCATGTTTTGGGACAATGCGGTTCTATCCGATGCCAACGATGTGGCAAGGGGGGACACCTCGCCAAAGACTGCAGGGGTGAGCTGTGTACAAAGACCCCACAGCCACAACAACAACAACAGGAAGCACCGAAGGGCTGCTTCGAATGTGGAAAACCAGAGCACTTCAAGAGAGACTGCCCACATCTGAAGGACAACAATAATGGGAACAACAACGGTCCGAAGGGACGAGCCTTCGTGATCGGGGCTAAGGAGGCCAGAAAAGATCCCAACCTTGCAACTGGTACGTATCTCTTGAACAATAATTATGCTTGTGTATTGTTTGATACTGGAGCCGAGAAAAGCTTTATATCTAAGGATTTTAGTGAGATACTTACCACTACCCCAACACCCTTAGATGTTGAATATACAGTAGAGCTAGCTGATGGTAAATTAATTGTGACTAAGCACATTCTGAAAGAATGCACTTTAGAGCTAGCAGGCCATAAGTTTAAGATTGACCTCATGCCAGTTACACTAGGCAGTTTTGATGTCGTAGTAGGCATGGATTGGTTGTCTGAAAACCAAGTTGAAATCATTTGCTACGACAAGGTTGTGCGCATACCTCTCCCTAGCGGAGAAACTCTAGACATCAGGGGCGAAAGGAGTGACACACCTCTGAACATCATCTCGTGCATGAAAGCTCACAAATGCTTACGAAAGGGATACACAGCCATTCTGGCGCTTGTCACCAACAATACTGAAGAGGAAAAAAGAATAGAAGACATCCCAGTCGTATGCGACTATTCCGACGTATTCCCTGAGGATCTACCCGGACTACCACCACCTCGACAAGTGGAGTTCCGCATAGACCTTGTGCCGGGAGCAGCACCTATCGCACGAGCACCATATCGACTTGCACCTTCGGAGATGCAGGAACTGTCCAATCAACTGCAAGAGCTGTTGGACAAGGGTTTCATTAGACCAAGCTTCTCACCTTGGGGAGCTCCGGTCTTGTTTGTAAAGAAGAAAGATGGCACTTTTCGCATGTGCATTGACTATCGGGAGTTGAACAAAGTGACAATCAAGAACCGTTACCCCTTACCCCGCATTGACGATTTGTTCGATCAACTTCAAGGATCGAGTTACTACTCTAAGATCGATCTGCGATCTGGGTACCATCAGTTGAGGATTCAGGAGGAAGATATACCCAAGACTGCTTTTCGCACTCGGTATGGCCATTATGAGTTCTTGGTTATGCCGTTTGGACTGACAAACGCACCTGCAGTATTCATGGACCTCATGAATAGAGTATGCAAACCCTACCTCGACAAATTTATCATTGTCTTTATAGATGATATTCTCATCTACTCCAAAACCCAAGAGGAACACAAAGAGCATCTTCAATTGGCTCTTGAACTGCTACGGAAGGAGAAGCTGTACGCTAAACTCTCAAAATGCGACTTCTGGATTCGAGAAGTCCAATTCTTGGGCCATGTTGTTAATGAACAAGGGATTCATGTGGATAAGTCTAAGATAGAGGCAATCAAGAACTGGGAAGCACCAAAGACCCCAACTGAGGTGCGACAATTCCTAGGATTGGCCGGCTATTACCGACGATTTATTGAAGGATTTTCGAAGATAGCCCAACCCCTTACAGCCTTAACCCATAAGGACAAGAAGTATCTCTGGACTGACAAACAAGAAACTGCATTCCAACTTCTCAAGCAGAAGCTCTGTAGTGCACCTATCTTATCACTTCCTGATGGAACGGATGACTTCGTAGTATATTGCGATGCCTCAATACAAGGACTCGGCTGCGTGCTGATGCAGCGCGACAAGGTGATCACATATGCTTCTAGACAACTGAAAGTCCACGAGAAGAACTACACCACCCACGACTTAGAACTTGGAGCCGTGGTATTCGCACTCAAGATCTGGAGACACTACCTGTACGGTACAAAGTGTACGATATACACTGATCACAAGAGTCTCCAACACATATTCGAGCAGAAGGAACTGAACATGCGACAACGTCGCTGGCTCGAGCTCTTAAACGACTATGAGTGCGCTATCAAGTACCACCCGGGGAAGGCCAATGTAGTGGCCGATGCCCTAAGTCGGAAGATGTAACAATTGTAAGAAAATCCCAACAAACTTAAAACATTAAATTGTAATTAGATAATAAGGCCCAATAAGATATAAAGGCTCAATCTGATGTGAAGGCCCAAATAGGCCCATTGAAAGCCCAATAAGAAACTTAGGCCCAATTAGGCCTATTAAGAATTTTAAACAGAACTTAATGTGTGAAGACCCGCATTAACTAATTAAACGTTCTGACTCCCGAGATGAGTTAAATAGCCTTTATAAATACCTATTTAAAAATATTTACAATATTAGAAATACGAGAAATGTATTCGGAGAGCGAAAACATTTAATTAGTCAAATATGTTGAATACGCGATATTAACGCATTTCAACGTAATTAATTAAACGAATAACTTTTAACAGACAAATAAGCATTCTAATATTATTATAAGTTATTTTCACGTAAGTTAGGAAGAGTCGGGTCGAGAATGATAAACGAAAACGGTATACGATCGCGAGATGGTTCGAATACGCGTTTTATTCTACTTTTAAACCCTAGAAATTAACCTAACTATAAAAGGGGATGTAAACCCTTTTCCCCATATTTCTTTCAGCCGTCACACACACACCAAACTGTGTGTGTGTGTCCTCGTTCGAAGTAAACCGAGAGAAAGAGAGAGGGGCAGCGGCAGATCTTTGGGGCGGAGCACGGCGGCGCTAGGGTGGTTCACGGCGGTGAAACAAACAAACCACATCACCACTCTCCTCTTCTCACGCACGACAATGTTTCTTTCTTTGGTTTCGTGAGATTTCAACCCTAAAGAGACAAAAATAGAGCCGAAAATGGTGATGGTGTCTCGGTTCCACCCTATACCGGCGGAGAACCGGTGCAGATCCAAAGGCTTTGACGATGCAGCAAAGGGGAATGAAGATTGGGGTGGTTTTTGAACCCCAAATATCACATGCAGCGGCGGCTGAGCTCGAGAACCACCACGGGCTGCCACCGAGAGTTGCTAGGGTTCCGCCGGAGAGAAGGCTGCAGTAGGAATTCCTCGTCTTTTCTCTATATCCAGCTAGTAGACCAAGCGATATGGTAGTTGTTACGTGCGATGGTGGTGCTTCCCCAGAAGGCTGCCAGCGGTGGTGGTGGTAGTAGGGTTATAGTCGGGTCATGCTCTTGAGCCGACAACCAAAGGTAAGAACACGACTCTACAAGCTTCGATCTACACATGCATGTCATTTGCTCGTTTGTTTTGTACTAATACGTGGTTGTGAACGTTTCTCGTGGGTGTGATACATCCCGAATAGGTGGTCATGGGGCTGAAATGAACCATGGTTCGGGTGGAGGTGCAGCAGCCACGGTGGTGGCGGTCCAAGTTGGAGGCGTCAGAAGTTAGGGCCTTTGGCTAATATTTGAGCGTGGTCAATGAAAGTCAAACGAGATTAGGGCTGGTCAAACTCGGATAGTCACGGTCAACAGCAAAAACCAAGCGATCGATTGTATTCGTTATATAAAAACGAGTTTAGAAACATGTTCGAGTTATGAAACATACGATCGGTTAACTAAATTGGATTGTACGCGCGAGATGAACGAGTGGGAAGGTAAAAACGTGCGACATTATCTTTTAACGTATGGTTAATATTTTAAATAAATAAATTAAAGTGGTTGAGTAATTGGGTTAAATAGGATAAAATATGATTCATGATAATTAGCTAATAACAAAAATGTTTAACGAAACCATTAAACGAGTGAGATGGTGAGTTGTATATATATACATGAATTTAGAACATTACAAACTTTTATCTAATGTTTTACAAATGTAAACATCTCTAGTGTTCTTATAAGTTACAAGAATTTATGTTTAGTCAAGTGAATAATAAAATTGAATAGGCGATTATATATATAATCACATCATTATATGTATTTGTATACTTAATAAATGGGTATTAAAAATCTAAACATATAACATGGATACTTATTAAAATTTAATTTAAACTTGTCACATTGAGGATACGAATTTATTGTTATTTATAAATTAAAACTTAATAAAAGTATTAGATTCAAATAATGAAACTCAGCCACTATACATATGTGTACGTGGGTGTGTGTCTATATGTATATATGTATACATATATCTCTACATATAAAGTGTGTAAAAGTATAACAAATTCTCCACATATATATGGTCATAAAATATGGTGATTTAGTAACTAGTTATGCATGTTATAGATAAACTTAGCAAGATGATTTAAAATACGATAAATAGTTTATGTATAATCATATGTTTATAAACATGATTAATTCAACATGTTAACAATTGATTTTATACATTTATGAATAATCAAAATATAAATAAGGGTGGATTTTATAATAAAGATGTGCATACCTATATAATATGTAATATGCTAGTGTTAAACAAATAATAACTTAACAAAAGTGTCGATTTAAATATTGATAAGAATAAGTCAACACATTTTATTATTTATATGAATATGAACTTATTAAAAACATAATGATTATCTTAACATATAATATATGATACCATTTCTATAGTTTTACTCATAATTAAAAATTTATCAATAAACCGATATTAATATCATTAGTGAAATTATTATTATTATTATCCTTGATAATTGATTCATATAGGAATGTTCCCTTACATTTAAACATAGAAAATAAATTATGAATACTTTAAACACTTTCTTATTCAATATTTAAAATAATTACAATAGTTAGTATATACAATGAATACAACATGTAAAATATCTTAGATATTAATGTATTGAAACTATTTTGTGATGTATGAAATACCTATTAAGTTAAGTGAATATGTTATAATAATTATCTTATTGTTTTGTAATACCTTATGCGTTACATTAATTTATATTATTAGTAACACACCATGGCTAGTATTATACTTAAACAATTTTTATTGATTGTTCCTCAAACTCTCAAACAAGGTGAACCAACTTTAAAATATAAGACCATTGGTCATGATAAAACCCTAATTTTCTTAGAAGACCATAAACATACTAGTCACATAAGTAGCATACTAGTAGCTATACTAAACATCAAATAATACCAACATTTGCTCATACATTTTTACGTACAATACAAGGTAAGATTTTGTTATGTATGGTAATAAAATGAAACTTTAAGCTAGTAAACTTTAAACACTTTAACCCAAAGAGCTCGACCACAGTAAACAACCATAAGGTATGAAATCTACAACTTATACATGTATAGATGAATACAAATAGGAACTTGCTTTGATGATAACTCTGGGAGCATAGCAAATCATGCATAATGGCACAATGACATGTTTGTACAGGAACAAAAGGAACCAGTTAAAGCAACCAGGTGAGTTCATGTGATCGCTTTTCTTTTTACTGTTTTGGGATACTAAAAGCATGCTCCATAAATTGTTTATAAAATTATATTTATGTGATAATGAACGTCCGTTTCAAATAAAATTGCTTCCCCTAGACATTAAACATAATTTACAACCATTAACTCATAAGGAGAGCCGGTGAGTATATGGGTAGTACTACTTGGGGAATCCCCCACGCACAGTGGCCCGAAAAGGTGGCCTTGTAAAAGTAAGGTTGAAACCCCACTGAGGTTAACATCAACCGTTGTGGCATATATTCTTTATGATACATGTATGACCGAGAGCAGGAACGGGTCTCGGAATGGGAAGTTAAATTAGAATGACAATGTTGTGGGCTAACATTGTATGAGGCAAACGCCCGAGCATGGAGCAGGGTTGGTTGTATTGTTTTTGAATTATCACATGCTATTTATTATTGTGTCTGTATACTAAAACTCATGAGCTCACCAACTTTATAGTTGACGTATTTTAGCATGTCTTTCAGGTAGTTAGAAACATGTATGACTCGGATACAAGGTTGCTTGAACAAGAACACTACATGGAAAACAAGAACTTGGCTTAAAGATTTATAAAGTGTGTTGATGCCTGGATGGACCCAATAACTCTAGAAAATCTCCCACTAGTTAAAGCCTATTTTAGATTTGTTGTAAACAAATTAGATACTTAGACTAAACCTTTGGTTGAATTGTAATATATTTATTTTGTCTTCCGCTACTTTGTGTTTTGAGTCAATCATTAGTCAAGCCCCCTGGTTGGGTTGTGACAGGTTGGTATCAGAGCCAAAGGTTTTAGCGAATTAGGAACCTTAGGATAAGTTCCTAGACTTTAACCTGAGTAATCTAGGGGCCTAAACAAATAGAAACAATATACTAGTGAGACCATCAATTCCCAGGCATATGAAGCACACGAAGGGTTAAACTAGAACAACCATGTAAATTAAATTCAGGATTATGGGTGCACACATAATGGTGAATTTGAAGTTACATGGGAAGTTCTAAGACACTCATAAAATAAAATTTGAACATAATGTTTATGCATATTCATATAAATACTTGTTATGTTAATAACTGTTGGAACAAACATTAGTTGACATTGGGAGATGAGCATAGGATTTAAGTCACAAGAGGTCAACGATGATTTTATGGTACGTTATCTCCTCTTCATTCATTCTATCCTAGTAGAAACGCCGTTCCCGTATTCTTATCTTCTTTTTACCTCAAATATTATGGGAATCATGACTTCTTTGTTATCAAGGTATGTAGGTTGTCAACTTCCAATCCTTTTAAGGCGTCCAAGAATCTTCTGTTCTATTCTACAAATTTCAAAATTTCTTTGTACTTTTTATCAAATTTATATTTATAGCCACAGAAGTTTGATTATGACCATCAACTATGCGTACTCCTCAACTAACCACACGGCTACATGAGTGAGTGAAAAATCACAAAGACCCAGGAGAAAGCAGGTGATGACATCAAAGTATTGCGACACATACTACCTTCAGATTCAAATTATCATACGTATAAACTTGAGAAACTCTTCATTTCACCGTTTCTCATATCGTCATTAGGTTAGTCACCTTTAATAACCAACTACCATTGTTGTCTGTAATTACTATTTCTATTATCCATAATAGTTCATCTTCGATCTCGAAACTTTCATCAACAATTAATTCTTTTTGAGACTCTAATGTACACGCCCTTGACTTAACTATTCCCCAGTTCTTGATAGCTAAAGTAATGGAATTGTATGCTATTGGGAGGAAATTCCTTAGTTCACACAGCAGGAATGTGAACCTTTAATATGAAGTTTAATTTATTCTATCACTTGAAATTCCGTTCCAGAGATACTATTTCATAAGCAATTCGATTCACCATCTTGACTCTTTCCTATCCACTCCGTCAATCGAACCCCTGATTCTAAACTATATAACGACGACATATACGAACAATACATAAATTCTTAAAGGAGCACCACTTAGTGAATATAAGAGATGGAACATGAAGCTACTGGCCTAGAACATAATTTGAGAAGTTAGGTTGTCATGAGAAGAAGGTATTTCCCATGGATCATAAGAGTGATCAAGATATTCTTTGATAGCAAGGTAAAAGAGAAGACGCTAAGGTCATTCAGTATACGGCATATCGAAGACTAAAGATGGGATTCGTCTAAGCATCCTATTATTGATTGAAGAAAACTTCATTGTTTTGGCAAGCGAGACCTCCATACACATTGATACACGACGATCAGTACCGGCTACCGAATTATAGCAAGGGGAAGGAAGGTAATTAACACCAAGAGGAAAAGACGATCTTCAAACCATTAGAATTGATGATTATCGGGAAAAAGAAGAAGTGAAGGATTAAATGGTGAAGGATTTAATCTTAGATTAGAAGATTTTATAGTGCCAATAAATGTTTTGAGAAGCATTGAAGACCAACTGCAGGAAATAGTATTTGCATCATAGCATCAATGTGAATCTTATGAACATGTGTAGTATGATAGAGGAAATTGTTTAGTTGATAAGTGTTTACTAATATATCTACAGTCAAAGACATTTGGCAAGGACACTATCGTAATATATCGAAACAGTGGTGGGCTGGCGGCTGATAAGGCAGGTAGCCTGACTCTACGTATGCCCTATATATAAACTATGTTCGGTACATTGGGATAGTGTTATTGTTGAGTGTTATGACAAGTAGTATAACAGCTAAAACATTTAAACAGAAATATAAAAACCAGAAGAACTCTCATGGTATACAACTTATAAAATTTCAACAAGCCGAACACATGAGTAGTTACACGAAATACACTAGTTAATACAGACCACTCCATAGTGCAGGAAGGGATATCTTGAAATTGAAGAGTTTGGGCACTTTGGAGATTTTAATCATTGGGTGGATCTACATCGGAATTCACTCGTACAAACATCATCAAGAGATAATGAAGTGAATTAGCAAGAAGGACAACTAATCTAGATTGTCACCGGAGGAAGATAGTTTTGTTACCAGGATTAAACAGTATGGAAGGACTGCAAGGAAGTAAATTAGGAGGATCAATCTCAAATAAGATAGAATGTGTTAAATTGTAAGAAGAAAAGCTACAAGAAGGTAGCATAAAAAGTTAAAAATCATTTGCGAAAAGTCAACCTCAAGAGTGAAAACTATGAAAATATCTGCCATACTTTCAGGATAGCAGTGAAGATCACGTTCGAGCCTAATGCACCTTTTCATCACTTCGAGACGTAGTATCAATAAAATATTTACATCAAGAGGATTCATGACAATGAGATACGTTGAAAATCTTATCACGAGAAGAAAGTTAGTAGACCATAATTTAAGGGATGAAATAAAATGATCAGACAAGAAGATAGACAATGAACCTGGCAAAGAGAGCGATGACACAATGAAGTTATGGTCATCTACATAATGTGAAGGAAGAAATCTAGAACATTCTATCCACTGCGCAAAACCACGAAATACTTATTTGTCATACCTATTTGTCAGACCTATCGTGAAACCAATAACAACCTATACTTCTACATCTCATAACTTCATGTATCAATGACAAAGAGATAAATGATAGATAATGTATCATTGGAATAGATAGTATCATATACGAAAATCATGTCTATTTGTTCGCAAAAGTGGGTACATTCATGGAATTATTAATGAAAATCAATAGCTCAATCTCAACAAGCACACAATTGAGGTTTCGTTGCAAGAAGTCATCATTAGGGTGATGCGTGTCGAAAGGCTAGTTAGAAGGACTTACTGAAAGAGATCAAGTTGTAACCACACTAGAATAAAAGGTACCCTCGTTCGTTTAGCTTGTAATCGTTTTTGTACGTCTTTTAAATGCTCTATTCGTTCCTTTATACAATAACATACTATTAATATTTCTAAAATTCCCGATATAATTTCATTCGATTAGTAGCCTTTGAAAGAACTACTCCTCGACTTTTCTTGGTGAGGACGAAAGCCTCTTTAAATCTTTGTATCTCCGGTTTCTTATATTCCAAACCAGATGATCATAAAGTTTGACATATTCAAACAAGATGATGCTATCCCCACGAATGATGAATTATTCTTTAATTATTATTCTAAAAAGTTTCGGAGAAAGTGATAATTGTTGCAAACACTTGAAATAATTCTGAGTAATATCCCGACACAAACAGTGAATCAAAATCCTTTGCATATCTAAAGTAATCGATTCGATTTGAAATCTAACCCATCTATCTTTGTTACTTAGTTACTTTGGAATTCCATAATAGCCTTAATTCAGGGATTCTTTGTCAACCTCTCGAATTCATCCCTGAAGCACATAGGCATCATCACGATTATACTCCCTAAGTTAAGATAACATACTTAGTCTGAAGATTTCTTGGCCCAAATATTTCAATAAAATCCTTAGCTTCTTTTAGTAGTACCATCGTTATCTCATTGGAGCCTATTCTTTGTTATTCAAGGCTTATAGAATCAATAACTCCATTTGTACATAGTTAAGACATTAGCTGGATTCAACATAAAAAGTGATTGTGCTTTATTGAAATGATCATAATTTGGTTTGTATCCTAACTAAACTACTTAAAATATGTCGGTTACACCTTAGTCGTTGATAATCTATACCTTAGACTTCGTTTACTTGGAATGTTACTTTCACTCAATTGGTTTTAGAAAACAAAGATATGTTTAGCAATAAATAACTTGGTAGACTCAGATAAGAAATCATAAATGTATGGTGTAAAAGAAAGTAACCAAGAATGCAAATTTATTTACATTATGTACAATTTTGTGCCAAATGTCATGTATAAGTGAGTTAATTATATTAATAACTTAGATGAGACAATAAATGAACAATATGTATAATTGATTTCTATGTTTATGTTGTAAGAAACATTGTATTCAGATACATGATCAAGGAATTGTGAGCCTTGACACCAATTGGTTACATTCAAAATAAGATGAAACATTATGTTTGGAAACAAGATCATATTGATCAGGTTTTGGAAACTATTGATGCAATGGATGCGTAATGAAACATGTGGGAAACTAGATTGTAACTTGGTAATTTATGGAACATTTTTAATGAGAATAAAGTTTATTTATGTGAACTTTTAATTATGACAGCTTATGAACAGTTAAACTGTAATATATATAGACTGACACTTCTAGCTAGGCTTTACTGTTCATAATTATTAGGATCTTTGTCAACATTTCACGCCATAATAAATAAAAATTTGATACCAGATTAGTTAAAATGGCAATCCCTTAGGATGGACTAGAGCATAGTGATACTTAGAAATGATAAACCAGATTTTAGCTTTGAGAAGAGATGCACCAAAAATACCCACAACTATTCGAACATGCTAAACCGTAGTAACAACTAAGTTCGAGGACGAAATTCTTTTAAGTTGGGGAGACTGTAACAATTGTAAGAAAATCCCAACAAACTTAAAACATTAAATTGTAATTAGATAATAAGGCCCAATAAGATATAAAGGCTCAATCTGATGTGAAGGCCCAAATAGGCCCATTGAAAGCCCAATAAGAAACTTAGGCCCAATTAGGCCTATTAAGAATTTTAAACAGAACTTAATGTGTGAAGACCCGCATTAACTAATTAAACGTTCTGACTCCCGAGATGAGTTAAATAGCCTTTATAAATACCTATTTAAAAATATTTACAATATTAGAAATACGAGAAACGTATTCGGAGAGCGAAAACATTTAATTAGTCAAATATGTTGAATACGCGATATTAACGCGTTTCAACGTAATTAATTAAACGAATAACTTTTAACAGACAAATAAGCATTCTAATATTATTATAAGTTATTTTCACGTAAGTTAGGAAGAGTCGGGTCGAGAATGATAAACGAAAACGGTATACGATCGCGAGATGGTTCGAATACGCGTTTTATTCTACTTTTAAACCCTAGAAATTAACCTAACTACAAAAGGGGATGTAAACCCTTTTCCCCATATTTCTTTCAGCCGTCACACACACACCTAACTGTGTGTGTGTGTCCTCGTTCGAAGTAAACCGAGAGAAAGAGAGAGGGGCAGCGGCAGATCTTTGGGGCGGAGCACGGCGGCGCTAGGGTGGTTCACGGCGGTGAAACAAACAAACCACATCACCACTCTCCTCTTCTCACGCACGACAATGTTTCTTTCTTTGGTTTCGTGAGATTTCAACCCTAAAGAGACAAAAATAGAGCCGAAAATGGTGATGGTGTCTCGGTTCCACCCTATACCGGCGGAGAACCGGTGCAGATCCAAAGGCTTTGACGATGCAGCAAAGGGGAATGAAGATTGGGGTGGTTTTTGAACCCCAAATATCACATGCAGCGGCGGCTGAGCTCGAGAACCACCACGGGCTGCCACCGAGAGTTGCTAGGGTTCCGCCGGAGAGAAGGCTGCAGTAGGAATTCCTCGTCTTTTCTCTATATCCAGCTAGTAGACCAAGCGATATGGTAGTTGTTACGTGCGATGGTGGTGCTTCCCCAGAAGGCTGCCAGCGGTGGTGGTGGTAGTAGGGTTATAGTCAGGTCATGCTCTTGAGCCGACAACCAAAGGTAAGAACACGACTCTACAAGCTTCGATCTACACATGCATGTCATTTGCTCGTTTGTTTTGTACTAATACGTGGTTGTGAACGTTTCTCGTGGGTGTGATACATCCCGAATAGGTGGTCATGGGGCTGAAATGAACCATGGTTCGGGTGGAGGTGCAGCAGCCACGGTGGTGGCGGTCCAAGTTGGAGGCGTCAGAAGTTAGGGCCTTTGGCTAATATTTGAGCGTGGTCAATGAAAGTCAAACGAGATTAGGGCTGGTCAAACTCGGATAGTCACGGTCAACAGCAAAAACCAAGCAATCGATTGTATTCGTTATATAAAAACGAGTTTAGAAACATGTTCGAGTTATGAAACATACGATCGGTTAACTAAATTGGATTGTACGCGTGAGATGAACGAGTGGGAAGGTAAAAACGTGCGACATTATCTTTTAACGTATGGTTAATATTTTAAATAAATAAATTAAAGTGGTTGAGTAATTGGGTTAAATAGGATAAAATATGATTCATGATAATTAGCTAATAACAAAAATGTTTAACGAAACCATTAAACGAGTGAGATGGTGAGTTGTATATATATACATGAATTTAGAACATTACAAACTTTTATCTAATGTTTTACAAATGTAAACATCTCTAGTGTTCTTATAAGTTACAAGAATTTATGTTTAGTCAAGTGAATAATAAAATTGAATAGGCGATTATATATATAATCACATCATTATATGTATTTGTACACTTAATAAATGGGTATTAAAAATCTAAACATATAACATGGATACTTATTAAAATTTAATTTAAACTTGTCACATTGAGGATACGAATTTATTGTTATTTATAAATTAAAACTTAATAAAAGTATTAGATTCAAATAATGAAACTCAGCCACTATACATATGTGTACGTGGGTGTGTGTCTATATGTATATATGTATACATATATCTCTACATATAAAGTGTGTAAAAGTATAACAAATTCTCCACATATATATGGTCATAAAATATGGTGATTTAGTAACTAGTTATGCATGTTATAGATAAACTTAGCAAGATGATTTAAAATACGATAAATAGTTTATGTATAATCATATGTTTATAAACATGATTAATTCAACATGTTAACCATTGATTTTATACATTTATGAATAATCAAAATATAAATAAGGGTGGATTTTATAATAAAGATGTGCATACCTATATAATATGTAATATGCTAGTGTTAAACAAATAATAACTTAACAAAAGTGTCGATTTAAATATTGATAAGAATACTTAGTAACTTTCTACATTTTAGTCAACACATTAAGCATATTGCTAAAGAATGTTTTCGTGACTTTCAATTTATTATTTATATGAATATGAACTTATTAAAAACATAATGATTATCTTAACATATAATATATGATACCATTTCTATAGTTTTACTCATAATTAAAAATTTATCAATAAACCGATATTAATATCATTAGTGAAATTATTATTATTATTATCCTTGATAATTGATTCATATAGGAATGTTCCCTTACATTTAAACATAGAAAATAAATTATGAATACTTTAAACACTTTCTTATTCAATATTTAAAATAATTACAATAGTTAGTATATACAATGAATACAACATGTAAAATATCTTAGATATTAATGTATTGAAACTATTTTGTGATGTATGAAATACCTATTAAGTTAAGTGAATATGTTATAATAATTATCTTATTGTTTTGTAATACCTTATGTGTTACATTAATTTATATTATTAGTAAGACACCATGGCTAGTATTATACTTAAACAATTTTTATTGATTGTTCCTCAAACTCTCAAACAAGGTGAACCAACTTTAAAATATAAGACCATTGGTCATGATAAAACCCTAATTTTCTTAGAAGACCATAAACATACTAGTCACATAAGTAGCATACTAGTAGCTATACTAAACATCAAATAATACCAACATTTGCTCATACATTTTTACGTACAATACAAGGTAAGATTTTGTTATGTATGGTAATAAAATGAAACTTTAAGCTAGTAAACTTTAAACACTTTAACCCAAAGAGCTCGACCACAGTAAACAACCATAAGGTATGAAATCTACAACTTATACATGTATAGATGAATACAAATAGGAACTTGCTTTGATGATAACTCTGGGAGCATAGCAAATCATGCATAATGGCACAATGACATGTTTGTACAGGAACAAAAGGAACCAGTTAAAGCAACCAGGTGAGTTCATGTGATCGCTTTTCTTTTTACTGTTTTGGGATACTGAAAGCATGCTCCATAAATTGTTTATAAAATTATATTTATGTGATAATGAACGTCCGTTTCAAATAAAATTGCTTCCCCTAGACATTAAACATAATTTACAACCATTAACTCATAAGG
This sequence comes from Mikania micrantha, assembly GCA_009363875.1. Classification (NCBI taxonomy): domain Eukaryota; kingdom Viridiplantae; phylum Streptophyta; class Magnoliopsida; order Asterales; family Asteraceae; genus Mikania; species Mikania micrantha. Next base: position 32,636,079 of record CM018687.1, read on the forward strand.
AGAGCCGGTGAGTATATGGGTAGTACTACTTGGGGAATCCCCCACGCATAGTGGCCCGAAAGGGTGGCCTTGTAAAAGTAAGGTTGAAACCCCACTGAGGTTAACATCAACCGTTGTGGCATATATTCTTTATGATACATGTATGACCGAGAGCAGGAACGGGTCTCGGAATGGGAAGTTAAATTAGAATGACCATGTTGTGGGCTAACATTGTATGAGGCAAACGCCCGAGCATGGAGCAGGGTTGGTTGTATTGTTTTTGAATTATCACATGCTATTTATTATTGTGTCTGTATACTAAAACTCATGAGCTCACCAACTTTATAGTTGACGTATTTTAGCATGTCTTTCAGGTAGTTAGAAACAGGTATGACTCGGATAAAATGTTGCTTGAACAAGAACACTACATGGAAAACAAGAACTTGGCTTAAGGATTTATAAAGTGTGTTGATGCCTGGATGGACCCAATAACTCTAGAAAATCTCCCACTAGTTAAAGCCTATTTTAGATTTGTTGTAAACAAATTAGATACTTAGACTAAACCTTTGGTTGAATTGTAATATATTTATTTTGTCTTCCGCTACTTTGTGTTTTGAGTCAATCATTAGTCAAGCCCCCTGGTTGGGTTGTGACAGAAGAATACACCGAAACCCAAGAGGGTAAGAGCTTTACAACTCACCATCCTTCCCAACCTTCCTGAGCAGATACGCGTTGCTCATGTGGAGGCACTTAAGGCAGAAAATCTAGCGGCTGAATCACTAAGGGGAATGGAGCAACAACTTACGGAAAAAGCCGACGGCTTACAATATTTCATGGAACGCGTTTGGGTTCCACGCCACAGAAACCTACGAGACCTTGTGATGGACGAGGCTCACAAATCACGGTATTCCATTCACCCTGGATCTGATAAGATGTATCACGATCTGAAGGTACTTTACTGGTGGCCGCACATGAAAGCCGACATTGCCACCTACGTGGGCAAATGCTTGACTTGTGCGAAAGTCAAGGTCGAGTACCAGAAACCATCTGGATTACTCACACAACCTGAGATCCCCATGTGGAAATGGGAACAAATATCCATGGATTTCATCACCAAATTACCCCGTACTCCTAGTGGATGTGACACTATCTGGGTAATTGTTGATCGACTGACTAAGTCAGCACATTTCCTCGCGATCAAGGAAAATGACAAGATGGAAAAACTAGCCAGAATCTATGTCAAGGAAGTGGTCTCACGACATGGAGTTCCAATCTCCATCATTTCTGATCGAGATGCCAGATTCACTTCTAACTTCTGGAAATCATTGCAAAAGTCACTTGGCACGCGGTTGGATATGAGTACAGCATACCACCCACAAACTGATGGCCAAAGCGAACGCACGATACAAACTCTTGAAGATATGCTACGAGCATGCGTAGTGGACTTCGGTAACAGCTGGGAAACTCACCTACCGTTAGTGGAGTTTTCCTACAACAACAGCTATCACACCAGCATCAAAGCAGCGCCTTTTGAGGCACTCTATGGCAGGAAATGCCGATCACCCATCTGTTGGGCGGAAGTGGGCGACAGCCAACTTACTGGCCCGGAACTTGTGCATGAAACAACCGAGAAAATCGTGCAAATCAGAAATCGCATGGCAGCAGCTCGCGATCGTCAAAAGAGCTATGCCGACAAACGCCGTAAACCTCTGGAATTTCAGGTAGGAGACAAAGTCCTTCTGAAAGTTTCACCATGGAAAGGCGTCATTCGTTTCGGTAAACGAGGCAAACTAAACCCATGGTATATTGGACCCTTCGAGATCCTGAAAAGGATTGGTCCAGTGGCATACCAACTCAACCTACCAACCGAACTCGACGGAGTTCACAACGTCTTTCATGTCTCGAACCTGAAGAAATGCTTATCAGATGAGACACTTATAGTTCCACTGGATGAAATCCAGGTGGATGAACAACTACGGTTCGTGGAAGAGCCGGTGGAAATTATGGACCGTGAGGTCAAACAACTCAAGCAGAGCAAGATACCCATTGTCAAAGTGCGATGGAACTCGAAACGCGGACCTGAATTCACGTGGGAACGTGAAGATCAGATGATGCATAAATATCCCCATCTCTTCAAGCAGACAACGTCGAACGTCGACAACAACGAATAAATTTCGGGACGAAATTCCTCTCAACAAGGGGATGATGTGACAACCGGAAAATTTTTGTTTCTCAAACACTCTTACTTCTCAAACACTACCAACAACAACCAAATTTCGGGACGAAATTTCTTTCAACAAGGGGATGATGTGACACCCGGCAATTTCAGGTAAATTGCAACTCTTATATTCTTTACATTTCACATTCATACTTGTTGCATTTCATTTAATTATGTTTAATTAGATGAGTTGAACACAAACATCTACGAAACGATAATCATACATTGCACATTGGTTTTGGAAACCAAGTGTGGCAACCACAACACTAACACAAGACAATAGTTCGGATAATTATTGAATTGTGCACTACACGTTGATTAGGATTAATCAAGCGTGCAAACGCTTCGTAGAACACGAACACGAACTATCGAAGATAATTCAAGGAATTATCGAAACACACACACGAGACTCACGAACGTTGGTGATCAATCAAACTTGTATGTTACTACATGATTATGTGCTAAACATGTATTAGATGCTTAAGATAAATGTTAGAAATCGAATACGAGCGAAACCGAATCAACGAAATCAAAAATCATGGAAGTGGACTCATTGCGGTACGCGATGGTCCCTCGGCGAGAGGCTTCGCGGTACGCGAAGCAAACCGGGAGTCGAGACTCCCGAATTACATCGCGGTACGCGATGATGAATTTTGATCGGCCTCCGCGGTACGCGAAGGCCATGCAGATCAGAATTTTCTTTATAATCAACCCCAATTCATTTCAGTCGATTTCCTTTCTATTTCACCGAACTTCATCACCATATTGCGACCAAAACCCACTGGAACTAAGCCTTAAACCCCTGGAAACTCTCTTGAGGCCATCTCTTTCCCCATTAGAGCTCTTGAAAGGCTTGGAGCTTGAGGAAGGAACCAAAGAAGCTTGGAACAAGCATAGAACCACTGAATCTTCATCACCAGAAGCTATATAACTCGAATCTTGTCACCTAAGGTAGTTTTATATGCTTATCTTTAGTTAGATTATACATGCAAAGGGTTAAAACCCACATGCAACTCCATGAGATTATTATGCACAAAATCGTTGGTGATTTGTTGAATAGATATTATAGATTACTGATTTTAGTGTTTATTGGTGTTGGAATTGAGTTTTGATTAACTTAGGTTTGATTTGATGATGATTTGGTGCACTTGCCATAAAAGGAAACTTTTATGTTGCAAGTCTTGGATTTGTGATGATCTAGACATGTTAGACATGTCTAGATGTTGTTAAAAGTATATTGGAGTGTTTAGAAACACATTTGGATATTTGATTTTGTCAAAAACTTGGTTTTGTAGAAACTTACTAAAAATGGAAACTTTTAGAAATCAAAAGAGGGCTTTTGATGTTTTTGGAAGATTTGATGAACTTTGATTCTTGAAATATGTTTAAAAATGATTTCTAAGCATATCGAAAACCTTGATTTGCGAAAACGAGTTTTAAACAGATACTTTCCAAATAAGGAAACTTTATTTGGGCAAAACGGCATAAATAGTGATTTATGCACAAACGACGTGTTTTAAGAGTTTAAACGTGTTTTATAAACATATTGGAAGTCATTAGTTTTATGAAATGGAATTTCATAACCACACTTTCCTAAATGGGAAACTTGCTAAAAATGGTAACTTATGTGACTAGAGTCATAGGATGCATATTAGTGTCTTATGTGCGTCAAGGCACATAAACACAACAATCGTGTCACCAACGATTCGTCGAGTCAACACAAGTCAACACACACATACTCGGTTGAGCACACCGACACTTGGAGTTGTATGGATTACAACACACCACAAAACACATACTTACACCTATACGATCATAGGTGCTTACTAGCAGGACAGCTAGCTTTCGCAGACGCGAACACCCTGTAAACCGGAACTGCTCTATCAGGTGAGGTCACGGCCCCTTTTTACTTTTTCTACCTTTGGGGGAGAAAACATTGCATGATAAACTGTTTTTGGAAAACAACTCATTTCATTTATGTATGGACATGCTTTATCATTATATGTATATGTGTGGGCCCCTATCACAACTAAAAGTCCTCGCGATACTCCTCGGACCGTTAATAGCATAATGCCTAGCATGGTAATCTTGAATAGTACTATTTGGGTCTGACAAGCCCCACTACACCCGACTGGAGGTCGGAACAGTGCAAAATTGACCAACACTTTGCCATAGTCTTGTGATGGACATGGCGGGAGGCACCCACTGTCAGCTTCGGTACCATCCACAATATAATATAACTGTATTGACTAGCTATCAATCGATACTGCATTGTAATGATACATTGATAACAACTCTTACTTTAAACATTGGATGTTCAATTCTTATGAGAAACCTGTGCTCTCACCAACCTTTGTGTTGACCTTTTACTCGCATGTTTTCTCAGGTAACTAAGGCACGCGCACAAGGACTAGGATGCTAGGATGGGGTCCATGCATCTACTGTAGTGTCTTAGGCCACTTGATAATATTTAACATTTGGTTATGTTAATTATGTATTGTCAAACTACTTTAATCGCTTCCGCACTATTATTAATTGTCATTTTGAAAACTGTTTTAATTTAACGCTTCCGCAAGATATGAATGTTAACCCATTTTGCCAACTTATACTTTACTTCCGCAACTCTGATATTAATAAACTGTTTTATCCAAATTATTGGATGTACGTGCATAACCAGACATATAGGTCTCGCATGTTGTGTGACCGGAGACTGCGATCCTGACAGTCTGCCGCCGCTCGCGCCCCGGAAGGGACGGGATTTCTCGGGGTGCGACATGTTTGATTATGAAACATTCTATTTTGGGGCTGCGTACCCAGTATTTCTATTTATAAAACAATGTATTATTGGGATGTGTTTCCCTGGAAATGTATGGTTGGATTATGAATGCAATATGAAACATTGGATTATGATGCAAATGACGTGATTGTTTGGTTGATAGTATATGATACATAATGATGGGATTTGTTAAAATGATGTAATAAGCATGATACCAGGAATAGTGATTGAGCTTATAGTTGATAATAAATTATGTACAATGAAATGATTTATATTTAACTCTTGATTGGTTGATTAATTATGTATTATAGTGATACGTTTACATACTCTGCTTAATTGCTCAACAAAAACTAATGACAACAAATTTCTCTACGTGTGAAACTCATGATATAGAATGCCTCCCCGACGTAGCCAACGACTGAACCGTGGTCAACCCAATACGGGAGCAAATCCAAATCCGCGAGCTGGACGAAGAAGGAATCCACCACCACCTCCCCCGGAAAACTCATTAAATCACGCTGAAAATGGAGAAAACCCCTTGGAGGGCAACCCAAATGCAGGAGGAAATGAAGGAGACCGGAATAGGGAAGACAGAATGACTGATCTTATCACTAGACATATCCAAAACGCGATACCGACCATCGCCGCGCAAATCAGGGCAGATATGAATATAGAAAATCAAAACGAAAATGCCCACGGAGCTGGAGGGCCAGAAATTGAACAAGTAGAAACAGAAGAACGTAAGGGGGGCTCATACAAGACCTTTATGGCCTGCAAGCCCAAATATTTTGAAGGAAAGGATGGTGCTGTAGGAGCAATAAGGTGGTTGGAAGATATGGAGTCAGTGTTAGATATCAGTGATTGCAAGGAGGATAACAAGGTGAAATATGCAACTCACTCTCTTAAGGGATCTGCGTTAACTTGGTGGAACACCATTGTCAAGACTAGGGGACGAAACGCCATTAAAGCCATGAAGTGGAAAGATTTTAAGGATATTGTTACTGAAAAATTCTACCCGATTAATGAACTGGAAAGAATCGAAGCGGAATTTCTAGCACATGAAATTGTTGGTTTGGACCACACCAAATATATCAATCGATTCAATGAGATGGCGTTACTTGTACCACACTTGGTTACCCCGGAGACTAAAAGGATTGGAAGGTACGTATGGGGTTTAGCACCACAAGTTAGGGGATATGTCAGGACAGCAAGGCCAGCTACTTTTCAGTCTGCAGTAGAGCTAGGAGGAACGCTTACTGATGAAATAGTGCGATGTGGGAAGATAAACCAAGAAAAGGTGGGAGATAAGAGGAAGGGGCAGGATAACAGGAATGATAGGAAAGGAGATCACAAGTTTAGGAGATTTGAAGGAAAGAGAAATGACTTTGGCAAGGCAAAGGAATCAACTGTACCCAGACCAGGGAGAAAGCTATACCTAGGAACTAGTCCTTGGTGTGACAAATGCAAGATACATCACCAAGGAGAATGCAACCCAAAGTATTGCTACAAGTGCAAGAAAGCAGGACATCTCCTCAAGGATTGTAGAGCCAAGGATGTAGCTAGGTGTTATGAATGCGGAGACCCTGGGCATTTGAGGAATGTGTGCCCGAAACTGAAGAGAGATAAGCCGCAGAAAGCAACCGGAAGAGCATTCGTACTTACCGCAACCGAAGCACAGAAGGATCCGGAAATGATAACGGGTACGTTTCTTTTAAACAATCATGTTGCTAGTGTATTGATTGATACGGGTGCCACATTTAGTTTTATATCAACAAAATTTCGATCCTTACTCGATAAGCAACCTACTTGTTTGAAAGATATATGTGAAGTAGAGATAGCCACTGGAAAAGTGATAAGTATAAAAGAAATGTTGAAAGATTGTGAATTAGTTATGGAAGGACAAAAGTTTAAGATTGATTTACTGCCTATTGAATTAGGAGGCTTTGATGTAGTTATTGGAATGGATTGGCTAACCATGAATAAGGTAGAACTTAACTGTGAACATAAGACTATGACAATTCCCTTAGTTAACAATAAGAAGGTAATCGTGATTGGACATAAGGTGAGAGAATTACCGCAAATCATTTCGTATGCAAAGACGGAGAGGTATTCAAGGAAGGGAAACATGATTTACTTGGCCTATGTAGTCATCAAGAAAGAAGAAACAGTACCCAAGGAAATACCAATTGTATCTGAATATATGGATGTATTCCCTGAAGAGTTGCCAGGAATGCCGGCACCAAGACAGGTGGAATTCCGAATTGATTTGATACCAGGAGCAGCACCAGTAGCTAAAGCACCTTATCGCTTAGCGCCCTCCGAAATGCAAGAAATGGTGATTCAAATACAAGAGCTGATGGATAAAGGTTTCATAAGACCGAGCTTTTCCCATGGGGAGCCCCAGTACTATTTGTGAAAAAGAAGGACGGGACGTTGAGAATGTGCATCGACTACCGAGAGCTAAACAAAGCCACTATAAAGAATCGTTATCCACTCCCCAGAATCGATGATTTGTTTGATCAACTTCAAGGGGCAAGCTATTTTTCAAAGATAGACTTAAGATCGGGATATCATCAATTGAGAGTTAGGGAGGAGGATGTTCCGAAAACCGCGTTCAGAACTCGTTACGGACATTATGAGTTTATGGTAATGCCCTTTGGGCTTACAAACGCACCTGCTGTGTTTATGGATCTCATGAACCGGGGGTGTAAACCATACCTGGATAAATTCGTGATAGTATTCATTGATGATATACTAATATACTCGAAGAATGCGAAGGATCATGAAGAGCACCTACGAAAGATGCTAGAACTCTTAAGGAAGGAAAAGTTGTTTGCTAAGCTGAGCAAATGTGAATTTTGGATGAGAGAGGTACAGTTCTTGGGGCACATTATAAACGAAGAAGGAATACAAGTAGACCCTTCAAAGATAGAGGCAATTAAGGATTGGGAGACACCAAGAACTCCTACCGAAATAAGGCAATTTTTAGGATTGGCCGGTTATTACAGAAGATTTATTGAGAATTTCTCGAAGATAGCACTACCGTTAACTACGTTAACTCAGAAGAAAGTGACTTTTGAATGGGGAGAAAAACAACAAGAAGCATTTAACACACTTAAGCAAAAGTTATGTAGTGCACCCATATTATCCTTACCAGAAGGGAACGAAGATTTCGTAGTGTACTGTGATGCTTCTAGAATGGGATTAGGTTGTGTGTTAATGCAAAGGAAGAAAGTAATTGCATACGCATCACGACAGTTGAAAACACACGAGAAAAACTACACCACCCATGACTTAGAATTAGGTGCTGTAGTGTTTGCTCTAAAAATATGGAGACACTACTTATATGGAACGAATTGTGTAATCTATACTGATCACAAGAGCTTACAACATATACTTGATTAGAAAATACTGAATATGAGGCAAAGGAGATGGGTGGAGTTGTTAAGTGATTATGACTGTGAAATCCGGTATCATCCGGGAAAGGCAAATGTGGTAGCAGACGCCTTGAGTCGAAAAGAAAGAGTGATTCCACTAAGAGTAAAAGCCCTGAAAATGACAGTAGGGATTGATTTAAAGGAAAGGATACATAAAGTGCAACAGGAAGCCTTGTCCAAGGAAAACTTAAGAGAAGAATCATTGACAAAAAGTGAGAAACAATTTGATGAAAGAGATCCAGGTGGATTAAAGGCATATAAAGGGAAGATATGGATACCTCTGCATGGGGGTATGAGAGAAATAATTTTAGGAGAAACCCATAAGTCCAGATACTCAGTGCACCCCGGTGGTGACAAAATGTACCATGAGTTAAAAGAAAAATTCTGGTGGCCAGGATTAAAAAGATCAATAGCAGAATATGTCAGCAAATGCCTGACTTGTGCAAGAGTAAAAGCAGAGCATCAAAAGCCATCTGGATTGTTACAACAACCAGAAATACCTACATGGAAATGGGAACAAGTTACTATGGATTTTGTAACCAAGCTACCTCGGACCACCAGTGGTCATGACTCAATATGGGTAGTCGTTGATAGGTTAACAAAAACAGCACACTTTTTACCCATAAGGGAAGATTACAAAATGGATAAGTTAGCAAAGATTTATATGAATGAAATTGTGTCGAGACACGGAGTGCCAACATCGATAATTTCGGATAGAGATAGTCGCTTCACCTCAAGATTTTGGCAAACTCTTCAAGAAGCTTTGGGAACCAAATTAAAACTAAGTACGGCCTACCATCCTCAAACGGATGGGCAAAGTGAAAGAACTATTCAGACATTGGAAGACATGTTGAGAGCGTGTGTAATAGATTTTGGAGGAAGTTGGGACACCCACTTTCCATTAGTTGAATTCTCCTATAATAACAGCTACCATACTAGTATTCAAGCCACGCCGTTCGAAGCATTATATGGGAGAAAGTGAAGATCACCACTATGTTGGAATGAAATAGGTGAGAACAAATTAACAGGGCCTGAGATTGTGCAAGAAACTACTGATAAGATCCATAAAATCAAGGAGAGGATGAAGGCTGCTCAAGACCGACAGAAGAGTTATGCAGATAAGAGACGAAAGCCGTTGGAGTTCAGTATAGGAGATAAAGTCATGCTAAAGGTATCACCATGGAAGGGTACGGTACGCTTTGGCAAACATGGGAAGCTGAACCCCCGGTATATTGGACCCTTCAAAATTGTAGCAAGAGTGGGACGTGTAGCTTATCAGCTAGAACTTCCATTGGAATTAGAAGGAATACATGATGTGTTTCATGTGTCAAACCTCAAGAAATGCTTAGTGGACGAAAGTTTGATCATACCTTACAAAGAAGCAAAGGTCAATAAGCAATTGCAATTCATGGAGGAACCTGTAGAAATCATGGACAGACAGATCAAGAAGCTGAGGCGTAGTAAGATACCAATTGTAAAAGTACGTTGGGATTCCAAACGAGGGCATGAGTTTACTTGGGAAAAAGAATCGGAGATACGTAAGAAGTACCCTCAACTATTTCAAACTACAAGTTGACTATGACAAAGCAAATTTCGAGGACGAAATTTCTACAAGTAGGGGAGACTGTGACAACACGCGAATCAGGTTTATATTAAAACTTTAAATTACGATGCATTTTGTTAATGTGTTTAGATAAACACACTTCTTAGAAACATTAAGTAGAGAAATTATGTCATTAGTTGAGAACAATAGAACACCCATGCCATAAAAATTTAGAAACAAGAATTCTTCTATGAAACATAATATATTCTTGTGACACAGTGAGTGAAAATAAAGTGGAACAATGATTTCACATATTCATATATGTATATATATAAGCATGTTTGAAAATATGATAATTATAATATCTAATGCTAAATTAATTCTAATAAATAATTATCATATTAAAAAGTTATATGTATGTCACGACATACACACACATAGTAATATAAAAATATATGTTCACATTTCGTTTATACATACATACATGCATAGGGGTATTAATTTTAAGGCTCAACAAATAAAAACACACATGCATGCATACGTGCGACATACCCATATATATATATATATATATATATATATATATATATATACATACTCGCATCGATTGTTTGATAAATTAAACACAACTCTTTATATTATCTACATATAACAACATGATACATATATATATATATATATATTATTGTCTTTACATGCATGGGTATATCACGACTCACACACCTACATATATTCGGTATATATATATATATATATATACACGGTTACACATATATTTATATAACCACAAACAACAAAAACCTTACACCACCTTTAAATTACCCAATCCCTCCCCCATGCATTAACATCAAATCAAAACATATATATATACTATCTTTATACTTTTACGTTAGAGACACACACACACAACATACAAAAACATACACATATGCGATTATATCTACACCCTTATAATCTAAATAATCCTTTTCTTTCACCTCACCTCCCACTACACCCAATAGAATCATTTCCTAATTCCATACATACACCATCACATATATACACACATATACACGGTTACATACATTCACAAGAAAACAAAACTATCACTTACACCACCACCCTCAACCCACCAATCCACACTCTCCCTCTACCCTAAATCTTTTCACCCAACACCTTTCCTTTCTTTTTCTTACACCCTTGACCGAATCCTAGCCCTTCCCTCTCTCTAAATTCGGCCACAACAAACATACATCCACACTCCTCATTTGAATTCTCTTAACTCAAAGGAAAACAGTCTCACTTCATCCCCTCTCAAAACTCGACGGATTCCAGCCCTCTCCCTCAAGCATTTCGACGATTTGGAGGTCACCACACAAGGCCAACTCGAGTCCAAGGGTTGCATTGACACAAAGGTTAGCCAATGAATCTTTAAAACTCAAAAATCTTGTTATATCTACTCTCTCTTCCCCCTACAATTCGTGAACAGCCCTAAAACCCTTTTTCTTGACACTCTAAACCATTTAAAATGATGGCTAAGAACTTCTAAGTTGCGAAAACACACATGCATGTACATGCATGTGTGCAACTTCGACATCTTCTAAACAAAAATCGTGATTTTCGTTACATGGACCCTTGCACATTCTTAGAATCGATTTCTTTCCAAACAAAAACACTCAAAAACCATGGGGGATGGATTCCTAGACGTATCCATACACATGCAAGTTTTGCATGTGTAATATCATGATCTTGGAAACCCATAACTTCCATATTCGTATGTAGCATGAACTCTAAATCCATTCTATGCTTTCTACATGTCTTAACAGCCCACAACCATCTTGGAAACGTTGAACACAAGTGTTAAGCTCAAGAGTAAGAACCACACCCCTTAACAAATAGTTATATGTGCATGCATGTATGTAAAAATGAAAACTACAACTTTAAAATGCTTATATGTATGTCTCGAAATTTTGATCAGGTCTAGATATGATTTTATTGTTGGAAATATTTTATAAAAGATTGGGTTTTGATGATAGGAATGTTATATTGTTAATTTTGCCCCAAAAACCCAATTTCTAAGGCTTATAAGTATTTAAAATATCAAAAATTATGTTAACAGTTTTATGGACAGAATGTATAACTAAAATGGACTCATAATAATGTTGGGATAATACTCAAAAAGTTTGAGTATTTATTGTTATGTCTAGAATAAGTTATGGATTTATTAAAATCCCTATAAATCTTGATAAAATCATCAAAAATAGCTCCTGAGTGATGCAAATCCTAAGTATAATTTATTTCGGTATGAATATAGTTAGAAGACCTGGGAAAAATATTGAAACTAAAAATTTATTGTTTAAACTAATTATTTGCCATTTAAAATGTTTATAAAGGCTAAAAATACGAATTAAATTTGTTACTGTCCAAAATATGAAGTAATTATTTTTCCTAATATTCTAATAATACTGGGAGGTCTCAGTTAAAATATGGTAATTTTTAGTGACTGTTAAGTATTTATGTGTTATTTAATATAATAAATAGTGCAAAAATCATTTATATAGTAAATGACCTCCTAAAATTCTGAAATTCCTACAGTAACCTTAGAACGTGATTTATTTACTGTATAAAACGTTTGGTAATTTTTACCTATAGGGAAATATTTATTATAATATTAATGGGATTTAAAATGTTTAAAACTGTTTAAAATAGTAAACGAGCTTTAAAAATTCTGAAAATTTTACAGGAGTTAAATAACATCAGTATGAGTCTATATAAATATTTTCGGAATTTTTAGTTATCAGAATCATTATCTGGGAATTTTTGAGGATTTTAAGCATTTAAAAACAATTTGTAATATAAGTGGTTAATATAAAAATAATAGGGAATGAGTAAATAAAAATTTACCCAGACCCTTTGCTAATAAAAAGTAATGGGGAAAAACTTATAAATATGTAAACTTATATTCTCATGTAATTTTGAATACTTGAAAATAAAGTTAAATGAGAAACAATATCACATCAATGTTTATGGCATGGATATTTACTGAAATCTAAACATACACTAGGCAAGTGAACCAATCAAGATTTACCATCAATCCCTTCAATCGACAGATAACCAAACATCAGTAGCAGGTGAGTTCATGTGATCCCTTTTCTTTTTACTGTTTTGGGATACTGAAAGCATGCTCCATAAACTGTTTATAAAATTATATTTATGTGATAATGAACGTCCGTTTCATATAAAATTGCTTCCCCTAGACATTAAACATAATTTACAACCATTAACTCATAAGGAGAGCCGGTGAGTATATGGGTAGTACTACTTGGGGAATCCCCCACGCACAGTGGCCCGAAAGGGTGGCCTTGTAAAAGAAAGGTTGAAACCCCACTGAGGTTAACAGCAACCGTTGTGGCATATATTCTTATGATACATAAATGACCAAGAGCAGGAACGGGTCTCGGAATTGGGAAGTATATTTGGTTTGACCATGTTGTGGGCTAACAGTGTATGAGGCAAACGCCCGAGCATGGAACAGGGTTGGTTGTATTGTTATTGAATTATCACATGTTATACTTATTGTTACTATTGTGTCATATTATTAAACTCATGTTCTCACCAACTATTTAGTTGACGTATTTTAGCATGTCTTTCAGGTTGAATTGGTAAGAGTAGGAGAAATGGATGAGCTTCTAGAGGCGTAGTGTGGCTTTAGAATGGAGCTAATTGAAAACAATTTATGTTATTGAATTATGTTTTATTGGGCCCTGCGTGGCAGTTTAGACAATTGTTGTGTGTTTGAGACTTTATTTGCTTTAGTTTGCTTTGGGCTATGAATTATTTAAACTATGCTTCCGCAAAGTTAGTTAAATGATTTGAAATCAATCGTCATGCCCTAATCCCCTCGGGTCGGGGTGTGACACAAACACTTTGTAATTGTATTGAAAACCCCTGGTTTTTGATTTCTAATGATTTGAGAACAGTTGAAGAACTCACCTAAGCATACAATTGCAAATATTTAAATAAGGTTAAGGTCTCATCTAACAATTTGACGGTAATCACACACGTAAAGAATTTTAATTGTATTGCGAACCCCGTGTTTTCGAAATTCAAGACTTGATGGGGGTTGTCAACACACTTAGGCATGTTGTTGAAGTTTAAACGCGTAAACCTTTTGTAATTATACGGCAAACCGCAAGTTATAGAAATCCTAGTATTCAAAAATGAGTAACAAGCTTACTTAGGCATAACATTGCAACTGAAGCATGTAAAGACTTTGCAATTATATTGAAAACAAAATGTTTTCGATGTGCAGAGATTTGAAAACGGGGTTATAAACTCACTGAAGCATATCTTTGTAATTTAAACACGTAAACACTTTGTAATTGAATTGCAAACACCGAGTTTTAGATAAACAAAGAATTGAAATGTAGATATGAAATTACAAAAGCATGTCCTTGTAATTGAAGAACACAAACACTTTGAAATTAGGTTGGAAACCCCGACATACAGGTATCAAAAGAATTAAAAAGGGATATTAACATACGTACTCATGTCGTTACAATTAAAGTACGCAAACATTTTCTAACTGTATTACAAACTCCCGGTTTTGAATTCTATTGATATGAGAACTTTTAAAGAGTTACCTAAGGATATGATTGTAATTTAAGGTCGTAAACTCTTTGTAATTATGTTGCATCGGGAGCTTTAAAAATAAAAATATTTAAATGGGGTTAAGGACTCACCTAAGAGAAGGAAGAGATCTTTGGAATGCGGGTATACGATGGAAATTGATGCCCGTAAACACTTGTAACTGTATTGCAAACCCCGTGTTTTCGAAATTCAAGGACTTGAAAAGGGGTTGTCAACACACTTAGGCATATTAGTGTAGTTTGAACGCGTAAACCGAATGTAATTGTACGGAAAACCTCGAGTTTTCGAAATCCATAGGTTCGAAAATGAGTTACGAGCTTACTTAGGCATAACATGGTAACTGAAGCACGTAAAGACTTTGTAATTACGCTGAAAACACCGTGTTTTAGAAGTCCAAAGATATGAAAACGGGGTTATAAACTTACTTAAGAATGTCCTTGTAGTTTAAACACATATACACTTTGTAATTGAATTGCAAACACCGAGTTTTAAAAATACAAAGAGTTGAAATGGGGTTATGAAGTTACATAAGCATATCGTGGTAAGTGAAGCACGCAAACACCTCAAAATAGGGTTGCAAACCCGGACATTCAGGAATCTAATGATTTGAAAAGGGATATTAACTTACGTAATCATGTCGTTCCGTTTAAAGCAGACAAACACTTTGTAATTGTATTGCAAACCCCTGTTTTTTGATTTCTAATAATTTGAGAACAGTTGAAGAGCTCACCTAAGCATACAATTGCAATTTAAGGTCGTAATCTCTTTTTAATTGTGTGGCACCTGGAGCTTTAAAAATACAAATATTTAAATAAGGTTAAGGTCTCATCTAATCATTTGATGGTAATCACGCACGTAAGGAATTTTTAATTGTATTGCGAACCCCGTGTTTTCGAAATTCAAGGACTTGATGGGGGTTGTCAACAAACTTAGTTATGTTGTTAAAGTTTAAACGCGTAAACCCTTTGTAATTATACGGCAAACCGCAAGTTATGGAAATCCTAGTATTCAAAAATGAGTAACAAGCTTACATATGCATAACATTGTAACTGAAGCATGTAAAGACTTTGCAATTATATTGAAAACAAAATGTTTTCGATGTGGAAAGATTTGAAAACGGGGTTATAAACTCACTGAAGCATATCGTTGTAATTTAAACTCGTAAACACTTTGTAGTTGAATTGCAAACACCGAGTTTTAGATAAACAAAGAGTTGAAATGTGGATATGAAATTACAAAAGCATGTCCTTGTAATTGAAGAACACAAACACTTTGAAATTAGGTTGCAAACCCCGACATTCAGGTATCAAATGAATCAAAAAGGGATATTAACATACATACTCATGTCGTTCCAATTAAAGCACACAAACATTTTCTAACTGTATTGCAAACTCCCGGTTTTGAATTCTATTGATATGAGAACTTTTGAAGAGTTACCTAAGGATATGATTGCAATTTAAGGTCGTAAACTCTTTGTAATTATGTTGCATCGGGAGCTTTAAAAATAAAATTATTTAAATGGGGTTAAGGACTCACCTAAGAGAAGGAAGAGATCTTTGGAATGTGGGTGTACGATGGAAATTGATGCCCGTAAACACTTGTAATTGTATTGCAAACCCCGTGTTTTCGAAATTCAAGGACTTGAAGAGGGATTGTCAACACACTTAGGCATATTAGTGTAGTTTAAACGCGTAAACCGGATGTAATTGTACGGAAAACCGCGAGTTTTGGAAATCCATGGATTCGAAAATGAGTTACGAGCTTACTTAGTCATAACATGGTAACTGAAGCACGTAAAGGCTTTGTAATTATGCTGAAAACACCATGTTTTAGAAGTCCAAAGATTTGAAAAAGGGGTTATAAACTTAATTAAGAATGTCCTTGTAGTTTAAACACGTATACACTTTGTAATTGAATTGCAAACACCGAGTTTTAAAAATACAAAGAGTTGAAGTGGGGTTATGAAGTTACATAAGCGTATCGTGGTTTGTGAAGCACGCAAACACTTTGAAATAGGGTTGCAAACCCCGACATTCAGGAATCTACTGATTTGAAAAGGGATATTAACTTACGTAATCATTTCGTTCCGGTTAAAGCACACAAACACTTTGTAATTCTATTGCAAACCCCTGGTTTTTGATTTCTAATGATTTAAGAACAGTTGAAGAGCTCACCTAACCATACAATTGCAATTTAAGGTCGTAATCTCTTTTTAATTGTGTGGCACCTGGAGCTTTTAAAACACAAATATTTAAATAAGGTTAAGGTCTCATCTAACCATTTGATGGTAATCACGCACGTAAAGAATTTTTAAATGTATTGCGAACCCCGTGTTTTCGAAATTCAAGGACTTGATGGGGGTTGTCAACACACTTAGGCATGTTGTTAAAGGTTAAACGCGTAAACCCTTTGTAATTATACGGCAAACCGCAAGTTATAGAAATCCTAGTATTCAAAAATGAGTAACGAGCTTACTTAGGCATAACATTGTAACTGAAGCATGTAAAGACTTTGCCATTATATTGAAAACAAAATGTTTTCGATGTGCAAAGATTTGAAAACGGGGTTATAAACTCACTGAACCATATCCTTGTAATTTAAACACGTAAACACTTTGTAATTGAATTCCAAACACCGAGTTTTAGATAACCAAAGAGTTGAAATGTGGATATGAAATTACAAAAGCATATCCTTGTAATTGAAGAACACAAACGCTTTGAAATTAGGTTGCAAACCCCGATATTCAGGTATCAAATGAATTAAAAAGGGATATTAACATACGTACTCATGTCGTTCCAATTAAAGCACGCAAACATTTTCTAACTGTATTGCAAACTCCCGGTTTTGAATTCTATTGTTATGAGAACTTTTGAAGAGTTACCTAAGGATATGATTGCAATTTAAGGTCGTAAACTCTTTGTGATTATGTTGCATCGGGAGCTTTAAAAATAAAAATATTTAAATGGGGTTAAGGACTCACCTAAGAGAAGGAAGAGATCTTTGGAATGTGGGTATACGATGGAAATTGATGCCCGTAAACACTTGTAACTGTATTGCAAACCCCGTGTTTTCGAAATTCAAGGACTTGAAGAGGGGTTGTCAACACACTTAGGCATATTAGTGTAGTTTAAACGCGTAAACCGGATGTAATTGTACGGAAAACCGCGAGTTTTGGAAATCCATGGATTCGAAAATGAGTTACGAGCTTACTTAGTCATAACATGGTAACTGAAGCACGTAAAGGCTTTGTAATTATGCTGAAAACACCATGTTTCAGAAGTCCAAAGATTTGAAAAAGGGGTTATAAACTTAATTAAGAATGTCCTTGTAGTTTAAACACGTATACACTTTGTAATTGAATTGCAAACACCGAGTTTTAAAAATACAAAGAGTTGAAATGGGGTTATGAAGTTACATAAGCATATCGTGGTAAGTGAAGCACGCAAACACTTCGAATTAGGGTTGCAAACCCCGACATTCAGGAATCTAATGATTTGAAAAGGGATATTAACTTACGTAATCATTTCGTTCCGGTTAAAGCACACAAACACTTTGTAATTGTATTGCAAACCCCTGGTTTTTGATTTCTAATGATTTGAGAACAGTTGAAGAGGTCACCTAAGCATACAATTGCAATTTAAGGTCGTAATCTCTTTTTAATTGTGTGGCACCTGGAGCTTTAAAAATACAAATATTTAAATAAGGTTAAGGTCTCATCTAACGATTTGATGGTAATCACGCACGTAAAGAATTTTTAATTGTATTGCGAACCCCGTGTTTTCGAAATTCAAGGACTTGATGGGGGTTGTCAACACACTTAGGCATGTTCTTAAAGTTTAAACGCGTAAACCCTTTGTAATTATACGGCAAACCGCAAGTTATAGAAATCCTAGTATTCAAAAATGAGTAACGCGCTTACTTAGGCATAACATTGTAACTGAAGCATGTAAAGACTTTGCCATTATATTGAAAACAAAATATTTGCGATTTGCAAAGATTTGAAAACGGGGTTATAAACTCACTGAAGCATATCCTTGTAATTTAAACACGTAAACACTTTGTAATTAAATTGCAAACACCGAGTTTTAGATAAACAAAGAGTTGAAATGTGGATATGAAATTACAAAAGCATTTCCTTGTAATTGAAGAACACAAACGCATTGAAATTAGGTTGCAAACCCCGACATTCAGGTATCAAATGAATTAAAAAGGGATATTAACATACATACTCATGTCGTTCCAATTAAAGCACACAAACATTTTCTAACTGTATTGCAAACTCCCGGTTTTGAATTCTATTGATATGAGAACTTTTGAAGAGTTACCTAAGGATATGATTGCAATTTAAGGTCGTAAACTCTTTGTAATTATGTTGCATCGGGAGCTTTAAAAATAAAAATATTTGAATGGGGTTAAGGACTCACCTAAGAGAAGGAAGAGATCTTTGGAATGAGGGTATACGATGGAAATTGATGCCCGTAAACACTTGTAACTGTATTGCAAACCCCGTGTTTTCGATTCAAGGACTTGAAGAGGGGTTGTCAACACACTTAGGCATATTAGTGTAGTTTAAACCCGTAAACCGGAGGTAATTGTACGGAAAACTGCGAGTTTTGGAAATCCATGGATTCGAAAATGAGTTACGAGCTTACTTAGTTATAACATGGTAACTGAAGTACGTAAAGGCTTTGTAATTATGCTGAAAACACCATGTTTTAGAAGTCCAAAGATTTGAAAAAGGGGTTATAAACTTAATTAAGAATGTCCTTGTAGTTTAAACACGTATACACTTTGTAATTGAATTGCAAACACCGAGTTTTAAAAATACAAAGAGTTGAAGTGGGGTTATGAAGTTACATAAGCATATCGTGGTTTGTGAAGCACGCAAACACTTCGAAATAGGGTTGCAAACCCCGACATTCAGGAATCTACTGATTTGAAAAGGGATATTAACTTACGTAATCATTTCGTTCCGGTTAAAGCACACAAACACTTTGTAATTCTATTGCAAACCCCTGGTTTTTGATTTCTAATGATTTGAGAACAGTTGAAGAGCTCACCTAAGCATACAATTGCAATTTACGGTCGTAATCTCTTTTTAATTGTGTGGCACCTGGAGCTTTTAAAACACAAATATTTAAATAAGGTTAAGGTCTCATCTAACCATTTGATGGTAATCACGCACGTAAAGAATTTTTAATTGTATTGCGAACCCCGTGTTTTCGAAATTCAAGGACTTGATGGGGGTTGTCAACACACTTAGGCATGTTGTTAAAGGTTAAACGCGTAAACCCTTTGTAATTATACGGCAAACCGCAAGTTATAGAAATCCTAGTATTCAAAAATGAGTAACGAGCTTACTTAGGCATAACATTGTAACTGAAGCATGTAAAGACTTTGCCATTATATTGAAAACAAAATGTTTTCGATGTGCAAAGATTTGAAAACAGGGTTATAAACTCACTGAAGCATATCCTTGTAATTTAAACACGTAAACACTTTGTAGTTGAATTGCAAACACCGAGTTTTAGATAAACAAAGAGTTGAAATGTGGATATGAAATTACAAAAGCATGTCCTTGTAATTGAAGAACACAAACGCTTTGAAATTAGGTTGCAAACCCCGACATTCAGGTATCAAATGAATTAAAAGGGATATTAACATACATACTCATGTCGTTCCAATTAAAGCACACAACATTTTCTAACTGTATTGCAAACTCCAGGTTTTGAATTCTATTGATATGAGAACTTTTGAAGAGTTACCTAAGGATATGATTGCAATTTAAGGTCGTAAACTCTTTGTAATTATGTTGCATCGGGAGCTTTAAAAATAAAAATATTTGAATGGGGTTAAGGACTCACCTAAGAGAAGGAAGAGATCTTTGGAATGAGGGTATACGATGGAAATTGATGCCCGTAAACACTTGTAACTGTATTGCAAACCCCGTGTTTTCGATTCAAGGACTTGAAGAGGGGTTGTCAACACACTTAGGCATATTAGTGTAGTTTAAACCGTAAACCGGAGGTAATTGTACGGAAAACCGCGAGTTTTGGAAATCCATGGATTCGAAAATGAGTTACGAGCTTACTTAGTCATAACATGGTAACTGAAGTACGTAAAGGCTTTGTAATTATGCTGAAAACACCATGTTTTAGAAGTCCAAAGATTTGAAAAAGGGGTTATAAACTTAATTAAGAATGTCCTTGTAGTTTAAACACGTATACACTTTGTAATTGAATTGCAAACACCGAGTTTTAAAAATACAAAGAGTTGAAGTGGGGTTATGAAGTTACATAAGCATATCGTGGTAAGTGAAGCACGCAAACACTTCGAAATAGGGTTGCAAACCCCGACATTCAGGAATCTACTGATTTGAAAAGGGATATTAACTTACGTAATCATTTCGTTCCGGTTAAAGCACACAAACACTTTGTAATTCTATTGCAAACCCCTGGTTTTTGATTTCTAATGATTTGAGAACAGTTGAAGAGCTCACCTAAGCATACAATTGCAATTTACGGTCGTAATCTCTTTTTAATTGTGTGGCACCTGGAGCTTTTAAAACAAATATTTAAATAAGGTTAAGGTCTCATCTAACCATTTGATGGTAATCACGCACGTAAAGAATTTTTAATTGTATTGCGAACCCCGTGTTTTCGAAATTCAAGGACTTGATGGGGGTTGTCAACACACTTAGGCATGTTGTTAAAGGTTAAACGCGTAAACCCTTTGTAATTATACGGCAAACCGCAAGTTATAGAAATCCTAGTATTCAAAAATGAGTAACGAGCTTACTTAGGCATAACATTGTAACTGAAGCATGTAAAGACTTTGCCATTATATTGAAAACAAAATGTTTTCGATGTGCAAAGATTTGAAAACAGGGTTATAAACTCACTGAAGCATATCCTTGTAATTTAAACACGTAAACACTTTGTAGTTGAATTGCAAACACCGAGTTTTAGATAAACAAAGAGTTGAAATGTGGATATGAAATTACAAAAGCATGTCCTTGTAATTGAAGAACACAAACGCTTTGAAATTAGGTTGCAAACCCCGACATTCAGGTATCAAATGAATTAAAAAGGGATATTAACATACATACTCATGTCGTTCCAATTAAAGCACACAAACATTTTCTAACTGTATTGCAAACTCCCGGTTTTGAATTCTATTGATATGAGAACTTTTGAAGAGTTACCTAAGGATATGATTGCAATTTAAGGTCGTAAACTCTTTGTAATTATGTTGCATCGGGAGCTTTAAAAATAAAAATATTTGAATGGGGTTAAGGACTCACCTAAGAGAAGGAAGAGATCTTTGGAATGAGGGTATACGATGGAAATTGATGCCCGTAAACACTTGTAACTGTATTGCAAACCCCGTGTTTTCGATTCAAGGACTTGAAGAGGGGTTGTCAACACACTTAGGCATATTAGTGTAGTTTAAACCCGTAAACCGGAGGTAATTGTACGGAAAACCGCGAGTTTTGGAAATCCATGGATTCGAAAATGAGTTACGAGCTTACTTAGTCATAACATGGTAACTGAAGTACGTAAAGGCTTTGTAATTATGCTGAAAACACCATGTTTTAGAAGTCCAAAGATTTGAAAAGGGGTTATAAACTTAATTAAGAATGTCCTTGTAGTTTAAACACGTATACACTTTGTAATTGAATTGCAAACACCGAGTTTTAAAAATACAAAGAGTTGAAGTGGGGTTATGAAGTTACATAAGCATATCGTGGTTTGTGAAGCACGCAAACACTTCGAAATAGGGTTGCAAACCCCGACATTCAGGAATCTACTGATTTGAAAAGGGATATTAACTTACGTAATCATTTCGTTCCGGTTAAAGCACACAAACACTTTGTAATTCTATTGCAAACCCCTGGTTTTTGATTTCTAATGATTTGAGAACAGTTGAAGAGCTCACCTAAGCATACAATTGCAATTTACGGTCGTAATCTCTTTTTAATTGTGTGGCACCTGGAGCTTTTAAAAACACAAATATTTAAATAAGGTTAAGGTCTCATCTAACCATTTGATGGTAATCACGCACGTAAAGAATTTTTAATTGTATTGCGAACCCCGTGTTTTCGAAATTCAAGGACTTGATGGGGGTTGTCAACACACTTAGGCATGTTGTTAAAGGTTAAACGCGTAAACCCTTTGTAATTATACGGCAAACCGCAAGTTATAGAAATCCTAGTATTCAAAAATGAGTAACGAGCTTACTTAGGCATAACATTGTAACTGAAGCATGTAAAGACTTTGCCATTATATTGAAAACAAAATGTTTTCGATGTGCAAAGATTTGAAAACAGGGTTATAAACTCACTGAAGCATATCCTTGTAATTTAAACACGTAAACACTTTGTAGTTGAATTGCAAACACCGAGTTTTAGATAAACAAAGAGTTGAAATGTGGATATGAAATTACAAAAGCATGTCCTTGTAATTGAAGAACACAAACGCTTTGAAATTAGGTTGCAAACCCCGACATTCAGGTATCAAATGAATTAAAAAGGGATATTAACATACATACTCATGTCGTTCCAATTAAAGCACACAAACATTTTCTAACTGTATTGCAAACTCCCGGTTTTGAATTCTATTGATATGAGAACTTTTGAAGAGTTACCTAAGGATATGATTGCAATTTAAGGTCGTAAACTCTTTGTAATTATGTTGCATCGGGAGCTTTAAAAATAAAAATATTTGAATGGGGTTAAGGACTCACCTAAGAGAAGGAAGAGATCTTTGGAATGAGGGTATACGATGGAAATTGATGCCCGTAAACACTTGTAACTGTATTGCAAACCCCGTGTTTTCGATTCAAGGACTTGAAGAGGGGTTGTCAACACACTTAGGCATATTAGTGTAGTTTAAACCCGTAAACCGGAGGTAATTGTACGGAAAACCGCGAGTTTTGGAAATCCATGGATTCGAAAATGAGTTACGAGCTTACTTAGTCATAACATGGTAACTGAAGTACGTAAAGGCTTTGTAATTATGCTGAAAACACCATGTTTTAGAAGTCCAAAGATTTGAAAAAGGGGTTATAAACTTAATTAAGAATGTCCTTGTAGTTTAAACACGTATACACTTTGTAATTGAATTGCAAACACCGAGTTTTAAAAATACAAAGAGTTGAAGTGGGGTTATGAAGTTACATAAGCATATCGTGGTTTGTGAAGCACGCAAACACTTCGAAATAGGGTTGCAAACCCCGACATTCAGGAATCTACTGATTTGAAAAGGGATATTAACTTACGTAATCATTTCGTTCCGGTTAAAGCACACAAACACTTTGTAATTCTATTGCAAACCCCTGGTTTTTGATTTCTAATGATTTGAGAACAGTTGAAGAGCTCACCTAAGCATACAATTGCAATTTACGGTCGTAATCTCTTTTTAATTGTGTGGCACCTGGAGCTTTTAAAACACAAATATTTAAATAAGGTTAAGGTCTCATCTAACCATTTGATGGTAATCACGCACGTAAAGAATTTTTAATTGTATTGCGAACCCCGTGTTTTCGAAATTCAAGGACTTGATGGGGGTTGTCAACACACTTAGGCATGTTGTTAAAGGTTAAACGCGTAAACCCTTTGTAATTATACGGCAAACCGCAAGTTATAGAAATCCTAGTATTCAAAAATGAGTAACGAGCTTACTTAGGCATAACATTGTAACTGAAGCATGTAAAGACTTTGCCATTATATTGAAAACAAAATGTTTTCGATGTGCAAAGATTTGAAAACAGGGTTATAAACTCACTGAAGCATATCCTTGTAATTTAAACACGTAAACACTTTGTAGTTGAATTGCAAACACCGAGTTTTAGATAAACAAAGAGTTGAAATGTGGATATGAAATTACAAAAGCATGTCCTTGTAATTGAAGAACACAAACGCTTTGAAATTAGGTTGCAAACCCCGACATTCAGGTATCAAATGAATTAAAAAGGGATATTAACATACATACTCATGTCGTTCCAATTAAAGCACACAAACATTTTCTAACTGTATTGCAAACTCCCGGTTTTGAATTCTATTGATATGAGAACTTTTGAAGAGTTACCTAAGGATATGATTGCAATTTAAGGTCGTAAACTCTTTGTAATTATGTTGCATCGGGAGCTTTAAAAATAAAAATATTTGAATGGGGTTAAGGACTCACCTAAGAGAAGGAAGAGATCTTTGGAATGAGGGTATACGATGGAAATTGATGCCCGTAAACACTTGTAACTGTATTGCAAACCCCGTGTTTTCGATTCAAGGACTTGAAGAGGGGTTGTCAACACACTTAGGCATATTAGTGTAGTTTAAACCCGTAAACCGGAGGTAATTGTACGGAAAACCGCGAGTTTTGGAAATCCATGGATTCGAAAATGAGTTACGAGCTTACTTAGTCATAACATGGTAACTGAAGTACGTAAAGGCTTTGTAATTATGCTGAAAACACCATGTTTTAGAAGTCCAAAGATTTGAAAAAGGGGTTATAAACTTAATTAAGAATGTCCTTGTAGTTTAAACACGTATACACTTTGTAATTGAATTGCAAACACCGAGTTTTAAAAATACAAAGAGTTGAAGTGGGGTTATGAAGTTACATAAGCATATCGTGGTTTGTGAAGCACGCAAACACTTCGAAATAGGGTTGCAAACCCCGACATTCAGGAATCTACTGATTTGAAAAGGGATATTAACTTACGTAATCATTTCGTTCCGGTTAAAGCACACAAACACTTTGTAATTCTATTGCAAACCCCTGGTTTTTGATTTCTAATGATTTGAGAACAGTTGAAGAGCTCACCTAAGCATACAATTGCAATTTACGGTCGTAATCTCTTTTTAATTGTGTGGCACCTGGAGCTTTTAAAACACAAATATTTAAATAAGGTTAAGGTCTCATCTAACCATTTGATGGTAATCACGCACGTAAAGAATTTTTAATTGTATTGCGAACCCCGTGTTTTCGAAATTCAAGGACTTGATGGGGGTTGTCAACACACTTAGGCATGTTGTTAAAGGTTAAACGCGTAAACCCTTTGTAATTATACGGCAAACCGCAAGTTATAGAAATCCTAGTATTCAAAAATGAGTAACGAGCTTACTTAGGCATAACATTGTAACTGAAGCATGTAAAGACTTTGCCATTATATTGAAAACAAAATGTTTTCGATGTGCAAAGATTTGAAAACAGGGTTATAAACTCACTGAAGCATATCCTTGTAATTTAAACACGTAAACACTTTGTAGTTGAATTGCAAACACCGAGTTTTAGATAAACAAAGAGTTGAAATGTGGATATGAAATTACAAAAGCATGTCCTTGTAATTGAAGAACACAAACGCTTTGAAATTAGGTTGCAAACCCCGACATTCAGGTATCAAATGAATTAAAAAGGGATATTAACATACATACTCATGTCGTTCCAATTAAAGCACACAAACATTTTCTAACTGTATTGCAAACTCCCGGTTTTGAATTCTATTGATATGAGAACTTTTGAAGAGTTACCTAAGGATATGATTGCAATTTAAGGTCGTAAACTCTTTGTAATTATGTTGCATCGGGAGCTTTAAAAATAAAAATATTTGAATGGGGTTAAGGACTCACCTAAGAGAAGGAAGAGATCTTTGGAATGAGGGTATACGATGGAAATTGATGCCCGTAAACACTTGTAACTGTATTGCAAACCCCGTGTTTTCGATTCAAGGACTTGAAGAGGGGTTGTCAACACACTTAGGCATATTAGTGTAGTTTAAACCCGTAAACCGGAGGTAATTGTACGGAAAACCGCGAGTTTTGGAAATCCATGGATTCGAAAATGAGTTACGAGCTTACTTAGTCATAACATGGTAACTGAAGTACGTAAAGGCTTTGTAATTATGCTGAAAACACCATGTTTTAGAAGTCCAAAGATTTGAAAAAGGGGTTATAAACTTAATTAAGAATGTCCTTGTAGTTTAAACACGTATACACTTTGTAATTGAATTGCAAACACCGAGTTTTAAAAATACAAAGAGTTGAAGTGGGGTTATGAAGTTACATAAGCATATCGTGGTTTGTGAAGCACGCAAACACTTCGAAATAGGGTTGCAAACCCCGACATTCAGGAATCTACTGATTTGAAAAGGGATATTAACTTACGTAATCATTTCGTTCCGGTTAAAGCACACAAACACTTTGTAATTCTATTGCAAACCCCTGGTTTTTGATTTCTAATGATTTGAGAACAGTTGAAGAGCTCACCTAAGCATACAATTGCAATTTACGGTCGTAATCTCTTTTTAATTGTGTGGCACCTGGAGCTTTTAAAACACAAATATTTAAATAAGGTTAAGGTCTCATCTAACCATTTGATGGTAATCACGCACGTAAAGAATTTTTAATTGTATTGCGAACCCCGTGTTTTCGAAATTCAAGGACTTGATGGGGGTTGTCAACACACTTAGGCATGTTGTTAAAGGTTAAACGCGTAAACCCTTTGTAATTATACGGCAAACCGCAAGTTATAGAAATCCTAGTATTCAAAAATGAGTAACGAGCTTACTTAGGCATAACATTGTAACTGAAGCATGTAAAGACTTTGCCATTATATTGAAAACAAAATGTTTTCGATGTGCAAAGATTTGAAAACAGGGTTATAAACTCACTGAAGCATATCCTTGTAATTTAAACACGTAAACACTTTGTAGTTGAATTGCAAACACCGAGTTTTAGATAAACAAAGAGTTGAAATGTGGATATGAAATTACAAAAGCATGTCCTTGTAATTGAAGAACACAAACGCTTTGAAATTAGGTTGCAAACCCCGACATTCAGGTATCAAATGAATTAAAAAGGGATATTAACATACATACTCATGTCGTTCCAATTAAAGCACACAAACATTTTCTAACTGTATTGCAAACTCCCGGTTTTGAATTCTATTGATATGAGAACTTTTGAAGAGTTACCTAAGGATATGATTGCAATTTAAGGTCGTAAACTCTTTGTAATTATGTTGCATCGGGAGCTTTAAAAATAAAAATATTTGAATGGGGTTAAGGACTCACCTAAGAGAAGGAAGAGATCTTTGGAATGAGGGTATACGATGGAAATTGATGCCCGTAAACACTTGTAACTGTATTGCAAACCCCGTGTTTTCGATTCAAGGGCTTGAAGAGGGGTCGTCAACACACTTAGGCATATTAGTGTAGTTTAAACCCGTAAACCGGAGGTAATTGTACGGAAAACCGCGAGTTTTGGAAATCCATGGATTCGAAAATGAGTTACGAGCTTACTTAGTCATAACATGGTAACTAAAGTACGTAAAGGCTTTGTAATTATGCTGAAAACACCATGTTTTAGAAGTCCAAAGATTTGAAAAAGGGGTTATAAACTTAATTAAGAATGTCCTTGTAGTTTAAACACGTATACACTTTGTAATTGAATTGCAAACACCGAGTTTTAAAAATACAAAGAGTTGAAGTGGGGTTATGAAGTTACATAAGCATATCGTGGTTTGTGAAGCACGCAAACACTTCGAAATAGGGTTGCAAACCCCGACATTCAGGAATCTACTGATTTGAAAAGGGATATTAACTTACGTAATCATTTCGTTCCGGTTAAAGCACACAAACACTTTGTAATTCTATTGCAAACCCCTGGTTTTTGATTTCTAATGATTTGAGAACAGTTGAAGAGCTCACCTAAGCATACAATTGCAATTTACGGTCGTAATCTCTTTTTAATTGTGTGGCACCTGGAGCTTTTAAAACACAAATATTTAAATAAGGTTAAGGTCTCATCTAACCATTTGATGGTAATCACGCACGTAAAGAATTTTTAATTGTATTGCGAACCCCGTGTTTTCGAAATTCAAGGACTTGATGGGGGTTGTCAACACACTTAGGCATGTTGTTAAAGGTTAAACGCGTAAACCCTTTGTAATTATACGGCAAACCGCAAGTTATAGAAATCCTAGTATTCAAAAATGAGTAACGAGCTTACTTAGGCATAACATTGTAACTGAAGCATGTAAAGACTTTGCCATTATATTGAAAACAAAATGTTTTCGATGTGCAAAGATTTGAAAACAGGGTTATAAACTCACTGAAGCATATCCTTGTAATTTAAACACGTAAACACTTTGTAGTTGAATTGCAAACACCGAGTTTTAGATAAACAAAGAGTTGAAATGTGGATATGAAATTACAAAAGCATGTCCTTGTAATTGAAGAACACAAACGCTTTGAAATTAGGTTGCAAACCCCGACATTCAGGTATCAAATGAATTAAAAAGGGATATTAACATACATACTCATGTCGTTCCAATTAAAGCACACAAACATTTTCTAACTGTATTGCAAACTCCCGGTTTTGAATTCTATTGATATGAGAACTTTTGAAGAGTTACCTAAGGATATGATTGCAATTTAAGGTCGTAAACTCTTTGTAATTATGTTGCATCGGGAGCTTTAAAAATAAAAATATTTGAATGGGGTTAAGGACTCACCTAAGAGAAGGAAGAGATCTTTGGAATGAGGGTATACGATGGAAATTGATGCCCGTAAACACTTGTAACTGTATTGCAAACCCCGTGTTTTCGATTCAAGGGCTTGAAGAGGGGTTGTCAACACACTTAGGCATATTAGTGTAGTTTAAACCCGTAAACCGGAGGTAATTGTACGGAAAACCGCGAGTTTTGGAAATCCATGGATTCGAAAATGAGTTACGAGCTTACTTAGTCATAACATGGTAACTGAAGTACGTAAAGGCTTTGTAATTATGCTGAAAACACCATGTTTTAGAAGTCCAAAGATTTGAAAAAGGGGTTATAAACTTAATTAAGAATGTCCTTGTAGTTTAAACACGTATACACTTTGTAATTGAATTGCAAACACCGAGTTTTAAAAATACAAAGAGTTGAAGTGGGGTTATGAAGTTACATAAGCATATCGTGGTTTGTGAAGCACGCAAACACTTCGAAATAGGGTTGCAAACCCCGACATTCAGGAATCTACTGATTTGAAAAGGGATATTAACTTACGTAATCATTTCGTTCCGGTTAAAGCACACAAACACTTTGTAATTCTATTGCAAACCCCTGGTTTTTGATTTCTAATGATTTGAGAACAGTTGAAGAGCTCACCTAAGCATACAATTGCAATTTACGGTCGTAATCTCTTTTTAATTGTGTGGCACCTGGAGCTTTTAAAACACAAATATTTAAATAAGGTTAAGGTCTCATCTAACCATTTGATGGTAATCACGCACGTAAAGAATTTTTAATTGTATTGCGAACCCCGTGTTTTCGAAATTCAAGGACTTGATGGGGGTTGTCAACACACTTAGGCATGTTGTTAAAGGTTAAACGCGTAAACCCTTTGTAATTATACGGCAAACCGCAAGTTATAGAAATCCTAGTATTCAAAAATGAGTAACGAGCTTACTTAGGCATAACATTGTAACTGAAGCATGTAAAGACTTTGCCATTATATTGAAAACAAAATGTTTTCGATGTGCAAAGATTTGAAAACAGGGTTATAAACTCACTGAAGCATATCCTTGTAATTTAAACACGTAAACACTTTGTAGTTGAATTGCAAACACCGAGTTTTAGATAAACAAAGAGTTGAAATGTGGATATGAAATTACAAAAGCATGTCCTTGTAATTGAAGAACACAAACGATTTGAAATTAGGTTGCAAACCCCGACATTCAGGTATCAAATGAATTAAAAAGGGATATTAACATACATACTCTTGTCGTTCCAATTAAAGCACACAAACATTTTCTAACTGTATTGCAAACTCCCGGTTTTGAATTCTATTGATATGAGAACTTTTGAAGAGTTACCTAAGGATATGATTGCAATTTAAGGTCGTAAACTCTTTGTAATTATGTTGCATCGGGAGCTTTAAAAATAAAAATATTTGAATGGGGTTAAGGACTCACCTAAGAGAAGGAAGAGATCTTTGGAATGAGGGTATACGATGGAAATTGATGCCCGTAAACACTTGTAACTGTATTGCAAACCCCGTGTTTTCGATTCAAGGACTTGAAGAGGGGTTGTCAACACACTTAGGCATATTAGTGTAGTTTAAACCCGTAAACCGGAGGTAATTGTACGGAAAACCGCGAGTTTTGGAAATCCATGGATTCGAAAATGAGTTACGAGCTTACTTAGTCATAACATGGTAACTGAAGTACGTAAAGGCTTTGTAATTATGCTGAAAACACCATGTTTTAGAAGTCCAAAGATTTGAAAAAGGGGTTATAAACTTAATTAAGAATGTCCTTGTAGTTTAAACACGTATACACTTTGTAATTGAATTGCAAACACCGAGTTTTAAAAATACAAAGAGTTGAAGTGGGGTTATGAAGTTACATAAGCATATCGTGGTTTGTGAAGCACGCAAACACTTCGAAATAGGGTTGCAAACCCCGACATTCAGGAATCTACTGATTTGAAAAGGGATATTAACTTACGTAATCATTTCGTTCCGGTTAAAGCACACAAACACTTTGTAATTCTATTGCAAACCCCTGGTTTTTGATTTCTAATGATTTGAGAACAGTTGAAGAGCTCACCTAAGCATACAATTGCAATTTACGGTCGTAATCTCTTTTTAATTGTGTGGCACCTGGAGCTTTTAAAACACAAATATTTAAATAAGGTTAAGGTCTCATCTAACCATTTGATGGTAATCACGCACGTAAAGAATTTTTAATTGTATTGCGAACCCCGTGTTTTCGAAATTCAAGGACTTGATGGGGGTTGTCAACACACTTAGGCATGTTGTTAAAGGTTAAACGCGTAAACCCTTTGTAATTATACGGCAAACCGCAAGTTATAGAAATCCTAGTATTCAAAAATGAGTAACGAGCTTACTTAGGCATAACATTGTAACTGAAGCATGTAAAGACTTTGCCATTATATTGAAAACAAAATGTTTTCGATGTGCAAAGATTTGAAAACAGGGTTATAAACTCACTGAAGCATATCCTTGTAATTTAAACACGTAAACACTTTGTAGTTGAATTGCAAACACCGAGTTTTAGATAAACAAAGAGTTGAAATGTGGATATGAAATTACAAAAGCATGTCCTTGTAATTGAAGAACACAAACGCTTTGAAATTAGGTTGCAAACCCCGACATTCAGGTATCAAATGAATTAAAAAGGGATATTAACATACATACTCATGTCGTTCCAATTAAAGCACACAAACATTTTCTAACTGTATTGCAAACTCCCGGTTTTGAATTCTATTGATATGAGAACTTTTGAAGAGTTACCTAAGGATATGATTGCAATTTAAGGTCGTAAACTCTTTGTAATTATGTTGCATCGGGAGCTTTAAAAATAAAAATATTTGAATGGGGTTAAGGACTCACCTAAGAGAAGGAAGAGATCTTTGGAATGAGGGTATACGATGGAAATTGATGCCCGTAAACACTTGTAACTGTATTGCAAACCCCGTGTTTTCGATTCAAGGGCTTGAAGAGGGGTTGTCAACACACTTAGGCATATTAGTGTAGTTTAAACCCGTAAACCGGAGGTAATTGTACGGAAAACCGCGAGTTTTGGAAATCCATGGATTCGAAAATGAGTTACGAGCTTACTTAGTCATAACATGGTAACTAAAGTACGTAAAGGCTTTGTAATTATGCTGAAAACACCATGTTTTAGAAGTCCAAAGATTTGAAAAGGGGTTATAAACTTAATTAAGAATGTCCTTGTAGTTTAAACACGTATACACTTTGTAATTGAATTGCAAACACCGAGTTTTAAAAATACAAAGAGTTGAAGTGGGGTTATGAAGTTACATAAGCATATCGTGGTTTGTGAAGCACGCAAACACTTCGAAATAGGGTTGCAAACCCCGACATTCAGGAATCTACTGATTTGAAAAGGGATATTAACTTACGTAATCATTTCGTTCCGGTTAAAGCACACAAACACTTTGTAATTCTATTGCAAACCCCTGGTTTTTGATTTCTAATGATTTGAGAACAGTTGAAGAGCTCACCTAAGCATACAATTGCAATTTACGGTCGTAATCTCTTTTTAATTGTGTGGCACCTGGAGCTTTTAAAACACAAATATTTAAATAAGGTTAAGGTCTCATCTAACCATTTGATGGTAATCACGCACGTAAAGAATTTTTAATTGTATTGCGAACCCCGTGTTTTCGAAATTCAAGGACTTGATGGGGGTTGTCAACACACTTAGGCATGTTGTTAAAGGTTAAACGCGTAAACCCTTTGTAATTATACGGCAAACCGCAAGTTATAGAAATCCTAGTATTCAAAAATGAGTAACGAGCTTACTTAGGCATAACATTGTAACTGAAGCATGTAAAGACTTTGCCATTATATTGAAAACAAAATGTTTTCGATGTGCAAAGATTTGAAAACAGGGTTATAAACTCACTGAAGCATATCCTTGTAATTTAAACACGTAAACACTTTGTAGTTGAATTGCAAACACCGAGTTTTAGATAAACAAAGAGTTGAAATGTGGATATGAAATTACAAAAGCATGTCCTTGTAATTGAAGAACACAAACGCTTTGAAATTAGGTTGCAAACCCCGACATTCAGGTATCAAATGAATTAAAAAGGGATATTAACATACATACTCATGTCGTTCCAATTAAAGCACACCAACATTTTCTAACTGTATTGCAAACTCCCAGTTTTGAATTCTATTGATATGAGAACTTTTGAAGAGTTACCTAAGGATATGATTGCAATTTAAGGTCGTAAACTCTTTGTAATTATGTTGCATCGGGAGCTTTAAAAATAAAAATATTTGAATGGGGTTAAGGACTCACCTAAGAGAAGGAAGAGATCTTTGGAATGAGGGTATACGATGGAAATTGATGCCCGTAAACACTTGTAACTGTATTGCAAACCCCGTGTTTTCGATTCAAGGACTTGAAGAGGGGTTGTCAACACACTTAGGCATATTAGTGTAGTTTAAACCCGTAAACCGGAGGTAATTGTACGGAAAACCGCGAGTTTTGGAAATCCATGGATTCGAAAATGAGTTACGAGCTTACTTAGTCATAACATGGTAACTGAAGTACGTAAAGGCTTTGTAATTATGCTGAAAACACCATGTTTTAGAAGTCCAAAGATTTGAAAAAGGGGTTATAAACTTAATTAAGAATGTCCTTGTAGTTTAAACACGTATACACTTTGTAATTGAATTGCAAACACCGAGTTTTAAAAATACAAAGAGTTGAAGTGGGGTTATGAAGTTACATAAGCATATCGTGGTTTGTGAAGCACGCAAACACTTCGAAATAGGGTTGCAAACCCCGACATTCAGGAATCTACTGATTTGAAAAGGGATATTAACTTACGTAATCATTTCGTTCCGGTTAAAGCACACAAACACTTTGTAATTCTATTGCAAACCCCTGGTTTTTGATTTCTAATGATTTGAGAACAGTTGAAGAGCTCACCTAAGCATACAATTGCAATTTACGGTCGTAATCTCTTTTTAATTGTGTGGCACCTGGAGCTTTTAAAACACAAATATTTAAATAAGGTTAAGGTCTCATCTAACCATTTGATGGTAATCACGCACGTAAAGAATTTTTAATTGTATTGCGAACCCCGTGTTTTCGAAATTCAAGGACTTGATGGGGGTTGTCAACACACTTAGGCATGTTGTTAAAGGTTAAACGCGTAAACCCTTTGTAATTATACGGCAAACCGCAAGTTATAGAAATCCTAGTATTCAAAAATGAGTAACGAGCTTACTTAGGCATAACATTGTAACTGAAGCATGTAAAGACTTTGCCATTATATTGAAAACAAAATGTTTTCGATGTGCAAAGATTTGAAAACAGGGTTATAAACTCACTGAAGCATATCCTTGTAATTTAAACACGTAAACACTTTGTAGTTGAATTGCAAACACCGAGTTTTAGATAAACAAAGAGTTGAAATGTGGATATGAAATTACAAAAGCATGTCCTTGTAATTGAAGAACACAAACGATTTGAAATTAGGTTGCAAACCCCGACATTCAGGTATCAAATGAATTAAAAAGGGATATTAACATACGTACTCATGTCGTTCCAATTAAAGCACGCAAACATTTTCTAACTGTATTGCAAACTCCCGGTTTTGAATTCTATTGATATGAGAACTTTTGAAGAGTTACCTAAGGATATGATTGCAATTTAAGGTCGTAAACTCTTTGTAATTATGTTGCATCGGGAGCTTTAAAAATAAAAATATTTAAATGGGGTTAAGGACTCACCTAAGAGAAGGAAGAGATCTTTGGAATGTGGGTATACTGTTGGTTTGGTGAAACCGTTCAGGATCGAATCAAAAGCTCTACTAACTATCAAATACATGCGGAATCCATAGTTGATACGTATAAAACTCAAGAACACTAGCAATTCAATAAACACTTCTTGTATTATCAACAAATGATTACAAGATCACTCAAAATAACAAAATTCTCACACAGAGAATTTCAGCAGATCTCTCACAAAGCACTCAGCAAAAATCTACTAAAATAACAAACAAAACAACTATATATATAACAGAACCAGCGAACCTTAGGTTCGTGAGCCGAACCCTAAGGTTTGCTAAACGAACCTTTAGGTTTGACAAACGAATCTTCTCAAGGATATAGGTTCGCCGAACCTTTAGATACAATAGGTTCGCCGAACCTGCCTAGGTTCGTGGGCCAAACGAACCTTGACAAACCTAGCCGAACCCTTAACAAATTCAAAATAACCACAACTTTTGAATAGCAAACAATTTCAAATATGCACTAACAAACTCCCCCTAAATGTTTGCTATCAAAATCTTCAATCTTTGACTTCAGTTATTTCTTCAACTTTATCTTCAATGGTTTCTTCAACTTTGTCTTTTAATCCACTCGATTCACCAACTTCAGCAACCACATTATCCACCGCTCGTATCACTACCGAACGTGGTATCTTCGCAAGTCTTTCTGCTTCTAATCTATAATCTCTAGCATCTCTCTCCTTTTGCACTTGCATCAACTCAGTATAAAGATAATTCACATCATTCCAATTGCAACCAGAATGTATTCCCAAAGTAAAACACATTTGTGCAATGGTTTGATATTGAATTGCCATGTCTTTAAAACTTACTCCCACATCATGATATCCATCTTCAGCATATATCTGAGATGAATTCAACAAGATAATATCATCTCTCGAACAATTCACAATCCATATAGGATCAAGCATTCGTATCACCCTCCAATTTTCTTCCTGCTTCAACACAACCACACCTTCTGAAGTTCTTTCATCATAAAACCAAAATTTAAAGTATGGATTCCAATCTTGTTCAATCTTCCTTAACCTTGGTCTTTTGAAAACATTTGGCTTCAAATAATCTTTAAATCTTTCTTTGAACTGAGGAGATAACAAACTCCATCCAAACATAGCTTCTTTCTTTAACAAGTTCTCAAAAATCTCATTATGTCGAGTCTGTATAGGCTTTATCATTCTTAATCTTGAAAGATCTTTGCATTCAAAAGCTGGTAGACTCATCAAATCAGTAGCCTTTCCAAAGTATTGGCATCCATCAACCCGTTTTACTACATAACAACCCTTATCAGACAAACTTCCAGGACTGTAATGAAAATAACCATAACTAATAATCCTTCCAATCATCTTGGATTTAGATCCAATCTTAAACTTTGTAGAT
Organism: Mikania micrantha; assembly: GCA_009363875.1. Lineage (NCBI taxonomy): Eukaryota > Viridiplantae > Streptophyta > Magnoliopsida > Asterales > Asteraceae > Mikania > Mikania micrantha. The sequence continues at coordinate 32,672,371 of CM018687.1, forward strand.
TGTTTAGTTAGGTTGTCTGGATCTTTATCTTCACACACTTCCCTCATAATCTTGAAAGAATGCAAGTGATCAATGATATATTTTGTTTCATCTTGAACCTCATTCCATAAATCCATGTTTGTCTTTACTTTAATTGGATTCAAAGTTGTGCTTGACATACTTCCAACTTCAAAAATTTTCTTTAAAGTATTCAAATTCAGCAACTCTTCATCAATAATATCTTTATCATAATCAGAAACCTCATCATCTTCATCTTGTTCAAAATCAAAAATCAAATCATCATCATCTTCTATAAACTCTTGAAAATCTTGAACAGAATAATCTCCAATAATTTCTCCTTCTTCTATTTCTTGATTCACTTGAATTTCAACAATGTTTCTCTGCAAATCTATATCAGAATGCATTTTAAATAAATCAAGAAAAGTGGGCAGAGAGTAATCAAGAATCCCTTTAGGATATTCTATTAAGTCCAAATCTTCAAATTCAACAGTCATACAATCCTTAGCCCTATCTGAAGCTACAGAAGAAACTGGAACAGCATCAGTAGAAAACTTTGGAGGAGTATAAACAATGATAGCTCCAGTAATTGCATTCAAACCACCAGCACCACTATCAACACCACCAGCACCATCACCACCAATCTCATCATCACCATGATAATCAAAATCATCTGGATGTTCATCAACATCAGTATCTCCATAATCAACCTCTTCTTCATCCTCTTCTTCTTCTACCTTCTCTTCCTTTACAACGTTTTCCTCTTCTGCATCAATATCAACAATCACTTGATCAATTTTTGAACTAGATGCTTCAGACTTTATGACTTTTGATTCCAACTCTTTGATCTTGAATCTTAAATCAGTGTTTTCATTCTTCAAATCAATAATATCTTCATATTGTAGCTTGACCAAAAACTCCAACTCAGAAATTTTATCTTTCATCACTTTCTTCTCAGCAATCTCTTCTTCTTTCCATTTAAACATCAAATCCATTTGAGTTTTTAACTCATTCAGCCCAGAACTGGAAGACGATGGTTTATCAGCAACCAACTTTCCTTTTTCTTTCTTGTACTCTTCAAATTCCTTTGAAAGCATAGACAATCTTCTTTTAAGATCTGTATCATCATAATTCACAGTAAAATTGATATCACCCAGATCATCAAGCCCTGAAAATAAGTCATCTCTAGGAATAGAATCCTGAGGAATAGAAGTCTCTGGCAATGATGTAGATACAGTAGTAGTCTCCACAAACAATGGTCAGAAAGAAGTTACATGTACAAACTCAGGAGTTTGTACAGTAGAAACATGAGTAGTAGTCACAGAAACTGAAGTAATAACTGGTGAATCAGAAACAGAAGCCGAAGAAGTCATAACAGGTAAAGACACAGTGGTCTTATCAGTTTTAGTCTTTTTCTTCTCATAAGGCCCTCTCTTGGCCATTCTTTTTATCTTCTTTGGCTTTGAAGATTCAGGTTCATCAGGTATGAAAATAGGATCATCTTTCTCTTCCTTCTCTTCAGCATCCTTTTCAACAAATTTTCTCTTACGTCTTTTCACCATCTGATTTCCTTCCTGAACCATCTCATATTCTGACTCTGTATCAGAAGATTCACTTTGATCATCATCAGCAGCAACAGTCTCTGTCTGCATCTCAGACACATCAACTTCCAGAGGTTCTTGAGAACTTTGTTCTTGTGATGATTTGGCTTGAGAAGTAGATTGAGAAGATTTACCAGTAGTCTTCTTCTTTGGTTGTTGCCTTGGAGGAGGTGGAGGTGGTGATTGATGATCATCAGCTGCAACATCTTCAGTATCTGATTCTGAATCATCATGTCTCCATGCATCACCCTCAGGAGCAACATAATTTGCCCTGGCACAATGAGCAATCAAATCTTTCTCTTGTACATCATCCCCAGTCCTTTGATATACTCTGACTTGACCCAAACTGGAATCAGTCATGTGTTTAATCTTCAATAAATCTCCAACTTCCCTGGGTAACTGACCTTCAGGAAACCTCTCATCAATCAACATTTGCACAAATCTAGGATACATGTAAAAGCTATCCTTAGCCTTTGTGATGTTGTCACACATATACCTAAAAATCATGCCGGAGAAATTGAACGGTTTGTTCAATATAAGAGCAACCATGGCAGATCGCATCAAATCCCTCAACTCATCAAATGTGCCTTTCCTCATGCTAAGGCAATGCAACAACACATGTGCTAGAAATTTGTATTGCAAAGGTAGCTTTCCCTTCTTGACTGATATGGAGTTGTAAGCTCCAAAATATCGAATGCGTAGAAAACAACCTTTGATGCAACTCTCAGGAATAAGAGTTACACCATCTGGTTCACCTCCAAGATGTAATACCCTCCTAATATCAGCCTCAGTTATACGAATTGCTTGTCCAAGCACATTCGCATCTATAGTATATACATCATCAACAGAAATAATCCGAGCTGATCCCCAAAAGCTCTGAATATGAGATCTATAAATCTGAACTAAGCTAGAAATAGCATGATAAACCCTTGATCTTCTGAGAAACTTGTCGCACCCCGAGAAACCCCGTCCCTGCTGGGGCGCGAGCGTAGGCAGATTGTCAGGATCGCAGTCTCCGGTCACACAACATGCGAGACCTATATGTCTGGTTATGTACGTACATCCAAGAATTTGGATAAAACAGTTTAGTAATATCAGAGTTGCGGAAGTAATGTATAAGCTAACCAAAACAGATTTAAAATTCATGTTCAGCGGAAGCATTCATAAAACGGTTTTCAAAACAAAACATAAGATTTCAGTTTGCGTAAACGTTAAAAGGTGTTTAATATTACATAACATGTCAAATAGATACATGTTCTCAAAATATACTAAGACATTTAAGCAGATGCATGCGACTCCAGCCTAGCATCCTAATCCTTGTGAGCGTGTCTTAGTTACCTGAGAAAACATGCGAGTAAAAGGGTCAACACAAAGGTTGGTGAGAGCACAGGTTTATCATAAGCAGTAAACATCCAATGTTTACAGTAAGAGTTGTTATTTATGTATCATTACAATGCAGTATCGATTGATAGCTAGTCAATACAGTTATATTATATGCGGGGTCGTACAGAAGCTGACAGTTGTGCCTCCCGCCATGTCCATCACAAGACAATGGCAAAGTGTTGGTCAATATTGCACCCATTCCGACCTCAAGTCGGGTTGGCCTCCCAGGCGCGATGGGTGGGGCTTGTCAGGCCCAAATAGTACTATTCAAGATTACCACGCTAGGCGCTACGCGCTACTAACGGTCCGTGGAGTATCGCGAGGACTTTTAGTTGTGATGTGGTCCACACATATACATATAATGATAAAGCATGTCCATACATAAATGGAATAAGTTATTTTCCAAAAACAGTTTATCATGCAATGTTTTCTCCCCCAAAGGTAGAAAAACTAAAAAGGGGCCGTGAACTCACCTGATTAGCAGTTCCGGTGTGTTTGTGTGTTCGCGTCTGCGAATGCTAGCAATCCTGCTAGTAGGCACCTATAACCATATAGATGTGAGTATGTGTTTGTGTGTTCGCGTCTGCGAATGCTAGCAATCCTGCTAGTAGGCACCTATAACCATATAGGTGTGAGTATGTGTTTTGTGGTGTGTTGTATCCCATACAACTTCAAGTGTCGGTGTGCCCAACCGAGTGTTTGCATGTCAATGATTTATCATTTACATTGTCATAATCAAATGGTTTAAACCATTACAACCATTATTATGATCCCATGCAAACCGGGCATTACAACGGCTCAAAACAAGGATTTACCCGTTAACAGTTTGAGTTTGTCATTAAAAATCAATCCTAGCCATCATCTAGGTAAAAATCAACAATCCTAACTATATCATTACGTTCAAAACTAAGATTTAATCATTCATAATCAAACCAGAAGGTTTAAAATGAACCATTACCTAATCTGGAGAAGTTCTGCGGATAGAAAGATGATCAGAACTTGTTTTAACGCTTCTGGATGCGATCTATACGTCCCGGAGGCTTCGAAACAGAGATTGGATGTGTTGGATGATGAAAATTTCGAAGGTGATGGTGGTGTCTTCGGCTGGAAGAAAAAGAATATGATGATGATGATGATCTGATGAAATCTGATCTTTTTAAGCAAGTTGGCGACATCTCCATCCGTCGCGTACCGCGATGATAAGAAAAGTAGACTTCGCGTACCGCGGAGAAATCCGGAGAAATCTCAGATATTTTCAAGCATCGCGTACCGCGAAGAACCCTCAACTTCGCCATCGCGTACCGCGAAGACCATTTTTTTCCATTTTTCGACAGAAACTTCGTTTTGCGATTCCGGACCATCCGTAACTCCGTTTTGTACGCGGTTTTCGCCCATGTTCATCATTTCTCACATACTATCATCCCATGTTAATTTCGGTTGTCAACTCCACGTGGATTCTAAGCACGATCAACTGTGCTCAATTCATTGCTGACGTAACTCCTCGTACCCAGTTATCATCGATTGACCTTGATTACTAATATTCGGTCATCTGTAACTCAATTGACATTCGATTGTTTGTTCACCAACTTTGTGAGACTCGTGTGTGTTTCGATAATTCCTCGAATTATCGGTGATCGTTTGTGTTTGTGTTTTACGAAGTGTTTGCACGCTTTATTAATCCCAATCAACGTGTAATGCACAATTCAGTAATTCCCCGAATTATTGTTTTGTGTTAGTGTTGTGTTTGCCACACTTGGTTTCCAAAACCAATGTGCATTGTGTTTGCCACACTTGGTTTCCAAAACCAATGTGCAATGTACGATTCGATAATTCCACGAACTATCGTTTCGCAGTAGTTTGTGTTCAACTCATCTAATTAAACATAATTAAATGAAATACAACAAGTATGAATGTGAAATGTAAAGAATGTAAGAGTTGCAATTTACCTGAAATTGGCGGGTGTCACATCATCCCCTTGTTGAAAGAAATTTCGTCCCGAAATTTGGTTGTTGTTGGTAGTGTTTGAGAAGCAAAAGTGTTTGAGAAACAAAAATTTTCTGATTGTCACATCATCCCCTTGTTGAAAGGAATTTCGTCCCGAAATTTATTCGTTGTCGTCGGCGTTCGACGCTGTTTGCTTGAAGAGATGGGGATATTTGCGCATCATCTGATCTTCACGCTCCCACGTGAATTCAGGTCCGCGTTTCGAGTTCCATCAGACTTTAACAATTGGAATCTTACTCTGTTTGAGTTGTTTGACCTCACGGTCCATGATTTCTACCGGCTCTTCCATGAACCGTAGTTGTTCATCCACCTGAATCTCATCCAGTGGAACTACAAGTGTTTCATCTGATAGACACTTTTTCAAGTTTGAGACGTGAAACATGTTGTGAACTCCGTCGAGTTCGGCTGGTAAGTTGAGTTGGTATGCCACCGGACCAATCCTCTTCAGGATCTCGAAAGGTCCAATATACCGTGGGTTTAGTTTGCCTCGTTTACCAAAACGAATGACGCCTTTCCAGGGTGAGACTTTCAAAAGGACTTTGTCTCCTACTTGAAATTCTAGAGGTTTTCGGCGTTTGTCGGCATAGCTCTTTTGACGATCACGAGCTGCTGCCATGCGGTTTCTGATTTGCATGATTTTCTCGGTGGTTTCATGCACAATTTCCGGGCCAGTGAGCTGACTGTCGCCCACTTCCGCCCAACAGATGGGTGATCGGCATTTCCTGCCATAGAGTGCCTCAAAAGGCGCTGCCTTGATGCTGGTGTGGTAACTGTTGTTGTAAGAAAACTCCCCCAACGGTAGGTGAGTTTCCCAGCTGTTACCGAAGTCTACTACGCACGCTCGTAGCATATCTTCAAGAGTTTGTATTGTGCGTTCACTTTGGCCATCAGTTTGTGGGTGGTGTGACAATCCGACTTTTCACACTAACCTTGTTAACGGGAGTTGGTGCTATCACAGGCCCAATAAGGCCAATCAAGGCCCAATAAGACCAATGAAGGTCCAACAGGCCCAACAAGGCCAATGAAGGCCCAACAAGACCAATGAAGGCCCAGTAAAGCCAAAGAAGATCCAGTAAGATCAAGGAAGACCCAACAAGATCAATTAAGCCCAACAAGGTCTATAAAGGCCCAACAGAGCCAATGTAGGCCCAATAAGTCAAGAGAGGCCCAGTAAGGCCCAATAAGTTCAAGTAAGGCCCAATGTAAACAAAGTAGGTCCAGGGAAGGCCAAGGTAGGCCCAGGAAGGCCCAGTGAGGCCCAATTACATTTGAGAAGTTTAATTTGTTAAATTAATCATACAATGTTCTAATTGGGCCAATTAGTGATAATTTGGGATTATTAAAGTAACTTTGTTAATCGAAATGATATGTTATCGAGCCGGAATAAGTTATAGGAATTAGGAATTAAGAAAAATAATTCCAAAGTGTCTAAATTTCAAGGATCAAGTTTGTAGGTGATTACAATAATCAAATTTGACTTTTACAAGTCAAAATTTGGATGAATTGTTATGTAAATTCGAAATTTACATCAATAGGCTATTATGAAGCGAATTTATTACCCAAATAATTGATACTTATGATTTCCAATCGTTTTTATCAGTTATTAGTCCATTAGAATTCGAATTAATGGAATTAATGAACCTCAATGTTGAAACCGTTACTTGGGATATTAGAGCCTCACAATTCGATGTGAATATCATAAATTGAGGATTCAATAGCATAAATCGGCACTTTCAGAGTCTGAGCCACATACCAATTTGATCTCAGAAGCTCGGGTGTGCGAAGTGGATTGAAGGTCGACCGAAAATCAACCTAGAAACGGGGATACTTCAATCGGGCATCAAAACAGGTTAGTGATTGATCATATACTTTCTAAAACAACCGATTAAGCTTAACCATATGTTAATTCGGGGTAACATCATCGAATTGATCAAGTTCTAGTAATTAGGGTTCATAGCAAAACTGTTTGGGGGATTCGTAGCAAAAGTGATCTAGAATAAAATTAATTTATACTGGTAGTTTCGTGATGTTCTATAGAATGAAATGCCTAAGTCAATTTAATCAAACAACAACGAATTGTTGGAGTTCGACTTCTAGGGTTCTTGAAGGAAACCATTTGGGGGTTTCGATTTAAATGGATTTTAGAATCCAATTAGATGGCATCATTAGTTTCAGAGTGTTTCGATTTAGGATATTCCTAAATCAATTTTGAGTTTTAACATTTATGTGAATGAATTCGAGTTCTAGGTCGAGATATCATAAACGGATTAGGAGTTTTCAATACTGATGAAGTGTAGAATCGAATTAAGTTATACTATCAGTTTCGAAATCACTTTTACAATGAGGATCATATGTCAATTGTAGCAAATGAGGTTCGAACCGAGGCCAATTGAGGTTAGATGGTTCGGCCAAGAAGTAACAAAAGGGATCCGAGCTACTGAGGCTTAAAACAATTAAATCCCATAAGATTTCAATAAAAATTTGATAGATCAGATGGTAGCAAGCGTGTGCGGGGGAAAGGGGGTCGCGGGTTCGATCCCGGCCCCAACCGGTTTTTGTATTTTAAAAATCAATCTTTGAGTTTTAAACAACTTTGGTGTTTTGCTCATATCTTTTTCGTTCTAACTCCGTTTTAATCCGTTCAAGTTGCGTTGGAACCGTAACGAGAATACGAACGTGTTGAAATGATAAAATTCATATTTTAGTCCGAACACGAAATCGCGTATAATTACGTTTAATTAAATAAAATCAAATGTGATTTTATTTAAACGATTTCAAAAGCACGCGTACTTCCGTATGCCTAATTATCACACTTTAACATACGTATGTTGATACGTATGTGATTTCAAGCACAAAACGACAATTCGAATAACTTTAGGTTATTGTTTAAATCACAGATTCTTCGTAGAGGATTTCTACGCAAGTTCACACATATTTGATCATTCTACTACTATCAAAGGTGCGTACACGGCCCCTTTCTTATTTTAAACTGTTTTGGGGGAGAAAACATGTGCAACAAACTATTTTAGATACATATCACTTGCATGAGTTATCTGTTTACATTATGTGCCAACATATCAACTTGAAAGTCCTTACACACCTCGAACCGTTTAGTTTGCCGTAGTGCAAAGCGTGGTAGTTGGAAATAGATCTATTAGGTTTGACAAACCTCACCTGGTAGATGGGATCTACGCAGGTGTTTGACTGACCAAACACAATTTTTACTATTGTTGTGATAGACAATAGTGGCAAGGCGAAAACATGCTATAGCATGGCAACTAGTCAGCTTCGGTGTCGAACACGTATGTAAATAGTTTATATGACTAGCTATCATGACTGTGCAATTGTGATTATGTTATCTACAAACTTGTTATTCAAACTGATGTTTTGAACACTATGATTACTTAAAACCTGTGTTATGCACCAACCTTTGTGTTGACTTGATTTGCATGTTTTCTCAGGACGCTAAGGCGCGCGTAACAGCTGGCATGGACTAGGAAGATAGAGTCTCATGCATTATAAACTTTGAACATTTGAATTTGAATATTTCAGTATTTTGATTTGTAATGTTTTACTTATCAACAGTTTATTGGTTTTGATTTGAAACGCTTCCGCAACTTTTTGTAAACTCTGAATATTATGTTTTTAAAGACCAACGTATGTTTTGAAATTCATATAGAGGTCTTCGCTATGTCTAATGATCTGAGATCCTGGTTTGTCACGTTCCCAAACGGTATGATTCCGTTAGTTGGAATTGGGGGGTGTGACAGATTGGTATCAGAGCCATTGGTTATAGCGAACTAGGTTTGCATTTGTAGGCCTAGACTATGACTGTTAGACATTAGACACACACACATACTGCTTAGAAATTACATATGACATTATGTAATTGACTTGCTTACGCATTCCATGGCACTGCACTTACATATGATATTATGTAACAGGCATGGCTTCATCATCAGTTCCTTATGTTATTCTTGATGATTCCGAGGACGAGGAGCCGATAGTTCCGGCACCACCATCATCACCACCACCACCTATTCCATCACCTCCACCGTATGGGATGGATGACTCAGATCCAGACGAGGATCCAGAGGAGGATCCAGAGGAGGATCCAGATGAGGATCCAGTTGAGGACCCGGATGAGGATCCGGAGGAGGCACCATGGGTGAATACTCAGGGACTCTATGCTGCAGGACCATCTACACATCCATCACCCGCACTAGATGCTCCGGAGCCTAAGAGGCGAAGGACGGACGCGGAGGAGATCGCCAAGTTGCGCGAGGACTTGGATGAGACAGAAGACAAGCTTATACAGAGATCTCAGGAGTTATGGGATGCCATTGAGAGGCAGGATGAACTTGCCCATCTAGTTCATGACATGCAGGATGAGATGGTGAACATGATTGGTCGTCTAGAGGAGTCAGAGAACCGAGCCGAGATCTTGGAGGGCAGGATTGAAGCTTTGGAGGATTTAGTGGTAGTTGAGAATGAGGAACAGGATGAGGATGAGGATGAGGAGGAGGAACCAGCACCAGTTGCTGAGTCCGATCCTGAATCCACCGTTGAGGACGACTGATTATTTTTCTTTTACTTCTTGTTTTATTTAAACTTATTAGGAACGGGTTGTGTTCCTACATTGGTAGTTTGAAATTTTGTATTTCATTTCAAAAAGTATTGTACTCAAAGAAAGTTTCTATTTATGGAAGAATTATTGTTTGTTTCCAACAACTGTGTTGATTATATTACATGTTGTGTTTGTTGTTTTATTTACACATGTTACATTGGATTTTGACTTCGTGCTAACACTTCTTATAAATAGGAAACTAATGGCTGAGGGAAACGTACATATGACTGTTGCTGAGCTCAACGAGCTAATCAACAACAGGGTTGCAGAGGCAATAGCACAGTACGCACAGGCACACAACACGGGGCCACATGGTCCAGCTGGGGGATTGCTTAATCCACAGGCGTGCACGTTTAAAATGTTTTTGGACTGCAAGCCACATAATTTCAAGGGATCGGAGGGGGCTATAGGACTTCTCCGATGGATTGAAAAGGCCGAGTCTGTGTTCGAAATGTGCAACTGCCCGGATGACAGCAAAGTGAAATTTGCTACTGGAACGTTGGAGGGTCCAGCCCTGACTTGGTGGAACTCCAATGTTCAGACCCTGGGGTTGGGAGAAGCAAATGCATTGACTTGGAACAACTTCAAAACTTTACTACAAGAGGAGTATTGTCCTCGTAGTGAAATGCAGAAGTTGGAGGAGGAGTATTGGCACCTCAAGATGGAGGGGTCAAATATTGAGGAATACACGACCAGATCGCATGAACTGGCCAGACTGCTACCACACATGGCTACTCCAGCCAGTAAGTGGATTGAAAGGTACATTGGAGGACTAGTGCCTCAGATTCAAGGGTTGGTGACTTCAGCAAATCCCACCACCATTCAACAAGCTGTTCGTCTAGCACATCAGCTTACTAACCAGGCAGTGTTACAGGGGACTCTGCCTAAGCGAACATCTGCTACCAAGGTAGGAGATCACAAGAGAAAGTGGGATAATAACTTCAAAGGTAACAACCAACAGCAGAATAGGAAGCAGGACTCAAACAAGTCCTATCATAATTCCAACAGTGGCCAGCAATCATCATCATCGGGGGGCTATATTGGTAAGCACCCCAAGTGCAACAGGTGTGGTTATCATCATGCGGGTAACCAGTGTGACAGAGCGAAGTGCCAGAGGTGTGGCAAGATTGGGCACGCGGCTAAGGATTGTCGCGGAGAGTTGCAGAACAACAATAACAACCAGAATAACAATCAAAACAACGCGCAGAAAGGTTGTTTTGAGTGCGGCAAGATGGGCCATTTCAAGAAAGATTGCCCACAACTTAAGAAAGGCGGGGACAATAATGGCAATGGTAATGGAAATGGCAACGGTAACGGCAATGGCACCAACAACAACAACAACAATAACAACAACAACAACGGTACTAGAGGCAGGGCGTTTGTGATTGGAGGACGTCAAGCGCGGGAGGATCCCAACATTGTCACGGGTACGTTCCTCTTAAATAATCACTATGCCTCTATGTTATTTGACACTGGTGCCGATCGGAGCTTTGTATCTAGTTCACTTGTTAAGTTGCTAAATGTTAGTCCCACTGCCTTAGATAGTCCCTATACTGTGGAATTAGCTGATGGTAAGTTGATTATAGTAGAAAACATTTATAAGGGATGTATCCTTGATTTGATGGGTCAGACATTAGAGATTGATCTGATGCCTATTGCCTTAGGCAGTTTTGATGTAGTCATTGGCATGGACTGGTTGTCCAAGAACCAGGCTGAAATTGTATGCCATGAAAAGATTGTTCGCATACCTCTTCCGCAGGGAGAGACATTGTATGTACAAGGTGAAAAGATCAGTACGCCACTGCGTCTCATATCTTGTATGAAGGCACACAAATGTCTGCGGAAAGGTCATACGGCAGTTATAGCACTTATAACTGAAAAGCCGGTAGCTGAGAAGAAGCTTGAAGATATACCAATAGTTTGTGAATATCCGGAGGTATTTCCAGAAGACTTGCCGGGATTACCGCCTATCAGACAGGTGGAATTTCGAATCGATCTTACACCAGACGCAGCACCGATAGCTAGGGCGCCTTATCGACTTGCACCGTCAGAGATGCAGGAGTTATCCACACAATTGCAAGAGTTGTTGGATAAGGGTTTCATACGACCTAGTTTTTCACCATGGGGAGCTCCAGTATTGTTTGTCAAGAAGAAGGACGGGACATTCCGTATGTGTATCGATTACCGGGAATTGAATAAGGTTACTATCAAGAACCGGTATCCGTTACCCAGGATTGATGATCTGTTCGATCAATTGCAAGGTTCGAGTTACTACTCGAAGATTGATCTCAGGTCGGGTTATCATCAACTAAGAGTTCAGGAGAAGGATATTCCGAAGACAGCATTCAGGACACGATATGGCCATTATGAGTTCTTGGTCATGCCATTTGGGTTGACAAACGCTCCAGCTGTATTCATGGATCTCATGAATCGTGTTTGTAAACCTTATCTTGATAAGTTTGTCATTGTTTTCATTGATGACATTCTCATCTATTCAAAGTCTGAGGAGGAACATGCTGAACATCTTCGATTACTGTTAGAGCTATTGAAGCAAGAACAACTGTACGCTAAGTTCTCAAAATGTGATTTCTGGATGCGAGAAGTACAGTTCTTGGGGCATATAGTTAATGAAAAGGGTATACATGTTGATCCAGCAAAGATTGAAGCGATTAAGAATTGGGAAGCGCCAAAGACCCCTACCGAGGTACGACAATTCCTTGGTTTGGCGGGTTATTATCGATGATTCATTGAAGGTTTCTCAAAGATCGCTCAACCACTTACAGCTTTGACGCACAAGGGAACAAAGTATAACTGGACGGATAAACAGGAAGCTGCATTCCAGTTATTGAAACAGAAACTCTGCAGTGCACCGATTCTGTCCTTACCGGAAGGAACGGAAGACTTTGCGGTGTATTGTGACGCATCTGGACAGGGTTTGGGATGTGTGTTGATGCAACGGGATAAAGTGATCGCTTATGCTTCCAGACAATTAAGAACACACGAAAAGAATTACACTACTCATGACTTGGAGTTAGGAGCAGTGGTTTTTGCTTTAAAGATTTGGAGGCATTACTTGTATGGAACTAAGTGTACTATTTATACTGATCATAAGAGTTTGCAACATATCTTTGATCAGAAAGAGCTTAACATGAGGCAACGACGATGGGTTGAATTGTTGAACGATTATGAGTGTGCGATTAAGTATCACCCGGGAAAGGCTAATGTCGTAGCCGATGCTTTGAGCAGAAAAGATACAACGGGAACAAGACGGGTTCGCGCACTTATGATGACAATACATACCGACTTACCTGACAAAGTACACAATGCTCAGATTGAGGCCTTGAAAACGGAAAACTTAGTACCGGAATCTTTACGAGGAATGGAAGAACAATTGAATGTTAAACCTGATGGAATTCGTTATTTCATTGATCGAATGTGGATACCTTTATATGGAGGTTTAAGGGAACTTGTGATGGACGAAGCGCACAAGTCCAGATATTCAGTCCATCCGGGATCAGACAAAATGTATCATGACTTGAAGGCACTGTATTGGTGGCCTCACATGAAAGCTGATATTGCTAAGTATGTTAGCAAATGTTTGACTTGTTCGAAAGTCAAAGTTGAATATCAGAAGCCATCTGGTTTATTGCAACAACCAGAGATACCGATGTGGAAATGGGAACAGATTTCGATGGATTTTATTACTAAGTTACCCCGTACACCGAGTGGTTGTGATACGATATGGGTAATTGTCGATCGATTAACGAAATCTGCACATTTCTTAGCAATCAAGGAAACTGATAAGATGGAGAAACTGACTCGCATTTACATCAAGGAAGTAGTAGCACGGCATGGTGTGCCAATCTCTATCATATCAGATCGGGATGCCCGGTTTACTTCCAATTTTTGGAAATCTCTTCATAAGTCATTGGGGACTCGCTTGGATATGAGTACCGCTTATCACCCACAGACCGACGGTCAAAGTGAACGAACGATTCAAATGCTCGAGGATATGTTACGAGCTTGTGTAATTGACTTTGGTGATAGCTGGGAGAATCATTTACCGTTGGTGGAATTCTCTTACAACAATAGTTATCATACAAGCATTCAAGCAGCACCGTTTGAAGCTTTGTATGGTCGCAAATGTCGTTCACCAGTTTGCTGGGCTGAGATTGGAGACAGTCAGATAACAGGTCCTGAACTGGTGCACGAGACGACAGAGAAAATAGTTCAAATCCGGAACCGTATGGCAGCGGCTCGGGATCGACAGAAGAGTTATGCAGACAAACGTCGCAAGCCGTTGAAATTTCAAGTAGGTGACCGAGTTCTTCTAAAGGTATCACCTTGGAAAGGTGTGATACGATTCGGCAAGCGCGGCAAGCTTAGTCCACGTTATGTAGGACCTTTTGAGATTCTGAAAAGGATTGGTCCGGTTGCGTATCAACTCAAACTACCGGATGAACTCAGTGGAGTTCATGATGTGTTTCATGTGTCGAATTTAAAGAAATGTCTTTCGGACGAGACATTGATTGTACCTTTGGAAGAAATACAAGTAGATGAACAACTGCGATTCATTGAAGAACCAGCAGAGATCATGGACCGAGAGGTCAAACAACTGAAGCAAAGCAAGATTCCAATAGTCAAAGTCCGATGGAATTCAAGACGTGGTCCTGAATTCACATGGGAACGGGAAGATCAAATGATGAAGAAATATCCTCATCTATTCAAGACAGCTACTGCTAACACTGAGAGCGCACGTTAAATTTCGGGACGAAATTTCCTTCAACAAGGGGATGACGTGATGCTTTCACACATCAACACTGCAAATTTCAAACTGTAAGCACAAACGTTTTATTTATTCAATTGATTTTGATTTTGTTACAGATATTTGTGCTACATTACATTTTATATGTTTTATGTGCTACATTTCATATGTTACATGTTATGGTAGTACATACACGATTGGTTACATACATTTTGCTATGTGCGGGGTTGCATAGTACATTGGTTACATACACTCTGCTATGTGCGGGGTTGCATAGTACAAACAGTTTCAGACACTCACTATGTGTGAGGTTACACAACACAGTATGATCAAACACAAACAGTCACAGTTAGGTGAACTAACTAGTGTACACGCAAAACAGTTACATTGAACGATCACAATTGAGTTGTGATGTTGCAAGCATTAGACTTTGTGTGTGAGTACACACAAGCACACAGAATGATCAAATCACACTAACACGTACGATTTAAACTCGTAAGTAGTTTCCTAACTACTCTTAACACTTGCTAATTTTCGGGACGAAAATTCCTTCAACAAGGGGATGATGTGACAATCCGACTTTTCACACTAACCTTGTTAACGGGAGTTGGTGCTATCACGGGCCCAATAAGGCCAATCAAGGCCCAATAAGACCAATGAAGGTCCAACAGGCCCAACAAGGCCAATGAAGGCCCAACAAGACCAATGAAGGCCCAGTAAAGCCAAAGAAGATCCAGTAAGATCAAGGAAGACCCAACAAGATCAATTAAGCCCAACAAGGTCTATAAAGGCCCAACAGAGCCAATGTAGGCCCAATAAGTCAAGAGAGGCCCAGTAAGGCCCAATAAGTTCAAGTAAGGCCCAATGTAAACAAAGTAGGTCCAGGGAAGGCCAAGGTAGGCCCAGGAAGGCCCAGTGAGGCCCAATTACATTTGAGAAGTTTAATTTGTTAAATTAATCATACAATGTTCTAATTGGGCCAATTAGTGATAATTTGGGATTATTAAAGTAACTTTGTTAATCGAAATGATATGTTATCGAGCCGGAATAAGTTATAGGAATTAGGAATTAAGAAAAATAATTCCAAAGTGTCTAAATTTCAAGGATCAAGTTTGTAGGTGATTACAATAATCAAATTTGACTTTTACAAGTCAAAATTTGGATGAATTGTTATGTAAATTCGAAATTTACATCAATAGGCTATTATGAAGCGAATTTATTACCCAAATAATTGATACTTATGATTTCCAATCGTTTTTATCAGTTATTAGTCCATTAGAATTCGAATTAATGGAATTAATGAACCTCAATGTTGAAACCGTTACTTGGGATATTAGAGCCTCACAATTCGATGTGAATATCATAAATTGAGGATTCAATAGCATAAATCGGCACTTTCAGAGTCTGAGCCACATACCAATTTGATCTCAGAAGCTCGGGTGTGCGAAGTGGATTGAAGGTCGACCGAAAATCAACCTAGAAACGGGGATACTTCAATCGGGCATCAAAACAGGTTAGTGATTGATCATATACTTTCTAAAACAACCGATTAAGCTTAACCATATGTTAATTCGGGGTAACATCATCGAATTGATCAAGTTCTAGTAATTAGGGTTCATAGCAAAACTGTTTTGGGGGATTCGTAGCAAAAGTGATCTAGAATAAAATTAATTTATACTGGTAGTTTCGTGATGTTCTATAGAATGAAATGCCTAAGTCAATTTAATCAAACAACAACGAATTGTTGGAGTTCGACTTCTAGGGTTCTTGAAGGAAACCATTTGGGGGTTTCGATTTAAATGGATTTTAGAATCCAATTAGATGGCATCATTAGTTTCAGAGTGTTTCGATTTAGGATATTCCTAAATCAATTTTGAGTTTTAACATTTATGTGAATGAATTCGAGTTCTAGGTCGAGATATCATAAACGGATTAGGAGTTTTCAATACTGATGAAGTGTAGAATCGAATTAAGTTATACTATCAGTTTCGAAATCACTTTTACAATGAGGATCATATGTCAATTGTAGCAAATGAGGTTCGAACCGAGGCCAATTGAGGTTAGATGGTTCGGCCAAGAAGTAACAAAAGGGATCCGAGCTACTGAGGCTTAAAACAATTAAATCCCATAAGATTTCAATAAAAATTTGATAGATCAGATGGTAGCAAGCGTGTGCGGGGGAAATGGGGTCGCGGGTTCGATCCCGGCCCCAACCGGTTTTTGTATTTTAAAAATCAATCTTTGAGTTTTAAACAACTTTGGTGTTTTGCTCATATCTTTTTCGTTCTAACTCCGTTTTAATCCGTTCAAGTTGCGTTGGAACCGTAACGAGAATACGAACGTGTTGAAATGATAAAATTCATATTTTAGTCCGAACACAAAATCGCGTATAATTACGTTTAATTAAATAAAATCAAATGTGATTTTATTTAAACGATTTCAAAAGCACGCGTACTTCCGTATGCCTAATTATCACACTTTAACATACGTATGTTGATACGTATGTGATTTCAAGCACAAAACGACAATTCGAATAACTTTAGGTTATTGTTTAAATCACAGATTCTTCGTAGAGGATTTCTACGCAAGTTCACACATATTTGATCATTCTACTACTATCAAAGGTGCGTACACGGCCCCTTTCTTATTTTAAACTGTTTTGGGGGAGAAAACATGTGCAACAAACTATTTTAGATACATATCACTTGCATGAGTTATCTGTTTACATTATGTGCCAACATATCAACTTGAAAGTCCTTACACACCTCGAACCGTTTAGTTTGCCGTAGTGCAAAGCGTGGTAGTTGGAAATAGATCTATTAGGTTTGACAAACCTCACCTGGTAGATGGGATCTACGCAGGTGTTTGACTGACCAAACACAATTTTTACTATTGTTGTGATAGACAATAGTGGCAAGGCGAAAACATGCTATAGCATGGCAACTAGTCAGCTTCGGTGTCGAACACGTATGTAAATAGTTTATATGACTAGCTATCATGACTGTGCAATTGTGATTATGTTATCTACAAACTTGTTATTCAAACTGATGTTTTGAACACTATGATTACTTAAAACCTGTGTTATGCACCAACCTTTGTGTTGACTTGATTTGCATGTTTTCTCAGGACGCTAAGGCGCGCGTAACAGCTGGCATGGACTAGGAAGATAGAGTCTCATGCATTATAAACTTTGAACATTTGAATTTGAATATTTCAGTATTTTGATTTGTAATGTTTTACTTATCAACAGTTTATTGGTTTTGATTTGAAACGCTTCCGCAACTTTTTGTAAACTCTGAATATTATGTTTTTAAAGACCAACGTATGTTTTGAAATTCATATAGAGGTCTTCGCTATGTCTAATGATCTGAGATCCTGGTTTGTCACGTTCCCAAACGGTATGATTCCGTTAGTTGGAATTGGGGGGTGTGACAGGTGGTATGCTGTACTCATATCCAACCGCGTGCCAAGTGACCTTTGCAATGATTTCCAGAAATTAGAAGTGAATCTGGCGTCTCGATCTGAAATGATGGAAATCGGCACTCCATGTCGCGAGACCACTTCCTTGACATAGATTCTGGCTAGTTTTTCCATCTTGTCATTTTCCTTGATCGCAAGGAAATGTGCTGATTTAGTCAGTCGGTCAACAATTACCCAGATAGTGTCACATCCACTAGGAGTACGGGGTAATTTGGTGATGAAATCCATGGATATTTGTTCCCATTTCCACATGGGGATCTCAGGTTGTGTGAGTAATCCAGATGGTTTCTGGTACTCGATCTTGACCTTGGCACAAGTCAAGCATTTGCCTACGTAGGTAGCGATGTCTGCTTTCATATGTGGCCACCAATAAAGTATCTTCAGATCATGATACATCTTATCAGATCCAGGGTGAATGGAATACCGAGATTTGTGAGCCTCGTCCATCACAAGGTCTCTTAAGTTCCCATGACGCGGAACCCAGACGCGTTCCATGAAATAGTGTAAGCCATCGGCTTTTTCCTTAAGTTGTTGCTCCATTCCCCTTAGTGATTCAGCTGTTAGATTTTCTGCTTTAAGTGCCTCCACCTGGGCACTGCGTATTTGTTCAGGAAGATTGGGATGGATGGTGAGTTGTAAAGCTCGTACCCTCTTGGGTTTCGATGTGTTTTTCCGACTCAGGGCATCGGCCACCACATTGGCTTTCCCCGGGTGATACTTGATAGTGTACTCATAGTCATTTAGGAGTTCGAGCCAACGACGCTGCCGCATGTTCAGTTCTTTCTGCTCGAATATGTGTTGGAGACTCTTGTGATCAGTGTATATCGTACACTTTGTACCGTACAGGTAGTGTCTCCAGATCTTGAGTGCAAATACCACGGCTCCAAGTTCCAAGTCGTGGGTGGTGTAGTTCTTCTCGTGGTCTTTCAGTTGTCGAGAAGCATATGCGATCACCTTCTCTCGCTGCATCAGCACACTGCCGAGTCCTTGTATCGAGGCATCGCAATAAACTACAAAGTCATCCGTTCCATCGGGAAGGGATAGGATAGGTGCACTACAGAGCTTCTACTTGAGAAGTTGGAATGCAGCTTCTTGTTTGTCAGACCAGAGATACTTCTTGTCCTTATGGGTAAGGCTGTAAGGGGTTGAGCTATCTTTGAAAATCCTTCAATAAATCGTCGATAATAGCCGGCCAATCCTAGGAATTGTCGCACCTCAGTTGGGGTCTTTGGTGCTTCCCAGTTCTTGATCGCCTCTATCTTAGATTTATCCACATGAATCCCTTGTTCATTAACAACATGTCCCAAGAATTGGACTTCTCGAACCCAGAAGTCGCACTTTGAGAGTTTAGCGTACAGCTTCTCTTCCCGTAGCAGTTCAAGAGCCAATTGAAGATGCTCTTTGTGTTCCTCCCGGGTTTTCGAGTAAATGAGGATATCATCAATAAAGACAATGATGAACTTGTCGAGGTATGGTTTGCACACTCTATTCATGAGATCCATGAATACTGCAGGTGCGTTTGTCAACCCAAACGGCATAACCAGAAACTCATAATGGCCATACCGAGTGCGAAAAGCAGTTTTGGGTATATCTTCCTCCTGAACCCTCAACTGATGGTATCCAGATCGCAGATCGATCTTAGAATAATAACTCGATCCTTGTAGTTGATCGAACAAATCATCAATGCGAGGTAAGGGATAACGGTTCTTGATTGTTACTTTGTTTAGCTCACGGTAGTCGATGCACATACGAAACGTGCCATCCTTCTTCTTCACGAATAGGACCGGGGCTCCCCAGGGTGAGAAGCTTGGTCTAATGAAACCTTTGTCCAACAGCTCTTGCAGTTGATTGGCCAGTTCTTGCATCTCTGAAGGTGCAAGTCGATATGGTGCTCGTGCAATAGGCGCTGCTCCCGGCACAAGATCTATGCGGAACTCCACTTGTCGAGGTGGTGGTAGTCCTGGTAGATCCTCAGGGAACACGTCGGAATAGTTGCATATGACTGGGATATTTTCGATTCTCTTCTCCTCTTCAGTCTTGTCGGTGATAAGTGCCAGAATGGCTGTGTATCCCTTTCGTAAGCATTTGTGAGCTTTCATGCACGAGATGATGTTCAGAGGAGTGTCACTCCCTTCACCCTTGATATTTAGAGTTTCTCCGCCAGGGAGAGGTATGCGCACAACTTTGTCATGGCAAATGATTTCTGCCTGGTTTTCAGACAACCAATCCATGCCCACTACGACATCAAAACTGCCTAGTGTAACCGGCATGAGATCAATCTTAAATTTATGGCCTGCTAGCTCTAATGTGCATTCTTTCAGAATATGATTAGTCACAATTAATTTACCATCAGCTAGCTCTACTGTGTATTCAATATCTAAGGGTGTCGGGGTAATGGCAAGTATCTCACTACGATCCTTAGATATAAAACTTTTCTCAGCCCCAGTATCAAACAACACAGATGCATAATTATCGTTTAAGAGATACGTACCAGTTGAAAGGTTGGGATCTTTTCTGGCCTCCTTTGCCCCGATCACGAAGGCTCGTCCCTTCGGACCGTTGTTGTTCCCGTTATTGTGGTTATTCTTCAGATATGGACAGTCCCTCTTGAAGTGCCCTGGTTTTCCACATTCGAAACAACCCTTCGGTGCTTCAAATTGTTGTTGCTGTTGTGGCTGTGGGGTCTTTACAAGTAGTTCACCCCTGCAGTCTTTGGCAAGGTGTCCACCTTTGCCACACCGTTGACATCGGATAGAGCCACACTGCCCCAAAACATGATGTAAGTTGCATTTGTTGCACTTGGGGTGTTTTCCTGCATAGGTTCCGGGGTTTTGGTTGGTTGGGATGGTTGGTGCGTATGCCTGAGACGAACCAAACTTACGTTGTTGTGGTGGTGGTTGGAGAGTAGAAGTCTTGCTCAGAGTGTCATCCCATTTGCATTTACCCTTGTCATTGGTTGTGGTTACAGTACCACGAGGTGGTAAGAGTCCCTGTGCAACTGCCGAGTCAGTGAGCTTATGGGTTAATCGCACGGCTTGTTGCATGGTAATGGGGTCAGCAGAGAGTACCATTCCTTGGATTTGAGGTGGCAATCCATCAATATACTTCTCTATATGTTTGAAGGGTGGGGTTGCCATTTCCGGGCACAAGTGTGCCAGCTCATACGATCGAGCTGTGTAAGCCTCGACCTCGGAACCAATCATCTTATGGTTCCAGAATTCCGTTTCCAGTTTCTGCACTTCGCCGCGAGGACAGTATTCGCGGTTCAGCATCCTCTTAAAGTCATCCCAAGGTAGGGCATTGGCTGCATCGAGCCCTAGGTTTTGCACATTAGTATTCCACCATGTGAGGGCAGCTCCCTCAAATGTCCCTGCAGCGAATTTGACCCTGTCATCATTCCTGCAGTTACTCATGGCAAAGGCTGATTCCGCCTTTTCGATCCAACGCAATAACCCAACGGCTCCCTCAGTGCCGCTGAATGAGTGAGGTTTGCAGTCCAGAAACATCTTGAACGTGCAGAGAGGAGGGTTAGGATTTGCTCCTGTGATATGCAGAGAATAAAGTTGAATTAGGTATCGGGCAAACGTGTTGAATTGGAAACGAATGATTGTGATGCAAGATGAATATGAACCGATTCATCACCTTGGTTCAGTGGATTTTGATTGCGGGCAGCTTCCCGTGCAGCAAGTACCTCCTCAACTCGCTCGTTAATGAGTGCGTTCAGCTCAGCTTGCGTCAGGTTGATGTTTCCACGTCCACCTGCATTCCTGCGTCCTCCACGTCTTCCAGCCATGATCGTCATAGCAAGAATAAGTGTTAGTGTTTGTCCAATGGCTAATGTAGTGAGTGCGGTAGGTACTGTTAAGAACATGTAGAGCTATCGACTCTCCCCGTCATGGGTAGTCACATGCGATGATGAACGTAATGCATACAAGATGTGACATGTGTGCAAGTATCACAATACTAGGCACTAAGTATAGTGTGGAGACTAGTGGTTATAGACTAAGTTCACTAAATGCAAACCTAATTCGCAATAACCGGAGCTCTGATACCAATCTGTCGCACCCCGAGAAACCCCGTCCCTCTCCGGGGCGCGAGCGTAGGCAGATTGTCAGGATCGCAGTCTCCGGTCACACAACATGCGAGACCTATATGTCTGGTTATGTACGTACATCCAAGAATTTGGATAAAACAGTTTAGTAATATCAGAGTTGCGGAAGTAATGTATAAGCTAACCAAAACAGATTTAAAATTCATGTTCAGCGGAAGCATTCATAAAACGGTTTTCAAAACAAAACATAAGATTTCAGTTTGCGTAAACGTTAAAAGGTGTTTAATATTACATAACATGTCAAATAGATACATGTTCTCAAAATATACTAAGACATTTAAGCAGATGCATGCGACTCCAGCCTAGCATCCTAATCCTTGTGAGCGTGTCTTAGTTACCTGAGAAAACATGCGAGTAAAAGGGTCAACACAAAGGTTGGTGAGAGCACAGGTTTATCATAAGCAGTAAACATCCAATGTTTACAGTAAGAGTTGTTATTTATGTATCATTACAATGCAGTATCGATTGATAGCTAGTCAATACAGTTATATTATATGCGGGGTCGTACCGAAGCTGACAGTTGTGCCTCCCGCCATGTCCATCACAAGACAATGGCAAAGTGTTGGTCAATATTGCACTCATTCCGACCTCAAGTCGGGTTGGCCTCCCAGGCGCGATGGGTGGGGCTTGTCAGGCCCAAATAGTACTATTCAAGATTACCACGCTAGGCGCTACGCGCTACTAACGGTCCGTGGAGTATCGCGAGGACTTTTAGTTGTGATGTGGTCCACACATATACATATAATGATAAAGCATGTCCATACATAAATGGAATAAGTTGTTTTCCAAAAACAGTTTATCATGCAATGTTTTCTCCCCCAAAGGTAGAAAAAGTAAAAAGGGGCCGTGAACTCACCTGATTAGCAGTTCCGGTGTGTTTGTGTGTTCGCGTCTGCGAATGCTAGCAATCCTGCTAGTAGGCACCTATAACCATATAGATGTGAGTATGTGTTTGTGTGTTCGCGTCTGCGAATGCTAGCAATCCTGCTAGTAGGCACCTATAACCATATAGGTGTGAGTATGTGTTTTGTGCTGTGTTGTATCCCATACAACTTCAAGTGTCGGTGTGCCCAACCGAGTGTTTGCATGTCAAGGATTTATCATTTACATTGTCATAATCAAATGGTTTAAACCATTATAACCATTATTATGATCCCATGCAAACCGGGCATTACAACGGCTCAAAACAAGGATTTACCCGTTAACAGTTTGAGTTTGTCATTAAAAATCAATCCTAGCCATCATCTAGGTGAATATCAACAATCCTAACTATATCATTACGTTCAAAACTAAGATTTAATCATTCATAATCAAAACAGAAGGTTTAAAATGAACCATTACCTAATCTGGAGAAGTTCTGTGGATAGAAAGATGATCAGAACTTGTTTTAACGCTTCTGGATGCGATCTATACGTCCCGGAGGCTTCGAAACAGAGATTGGATGTGTTGGATGATGAAAATTTCGAAGGTGATGGTGGTGTCTTCGGCTGGAAGAAAAAGAATATGATGATGATGATGATCTGATGAAATCTGATCTTTTTAAGCAAGTTGGCGACATCTCCATCCGTCGCGTACCGCGATGATAAGAAAAGTAGACTTCGCGTACCGCGGAGAAATCCGGAGAAATCTCAGATATTTTCAAGCATCGCGTACCGCGAAGAACCCTCAACTTCGCCATCGCGTACCGCGAAGACCATTTTTTTCCATTTTTCGACAGAAACTTCGTTTTGCGATTCCGGACCATCCGTAACTCCGTTTTGTACGCGGTTTTCGTCCATGTTCATCATTTCTCACATACTATCATCCCATATTAATTTCGGTTGTCAACTCCACGTGGATTCTAAGCATGATCAACTGTGCTCAATTCATTGCTGACGTAACTCCTCGTACCCAGTTATAATCGATTGACCTTGATTACTAATATTCGGTCATCTGTAACTCAATTGACATTCGATTGTTTGTTCACCAACTTTGTGAGACTCGTGTGTGTTTCGATAATTCCTCGAATTATCGGTGATCGTTTGTGTTTGTGTTTTACGAAGTGTTTGCACGCTTGATTAATCCCAATCAACGTGTAATGCACAATTCAGTAATTCCCCGAATTATTGTTTTGTGTTAGTGTTGTGTTTGCCACACTTGGTTTCCAAAACCAATGTGTGTTTGCCACACTTGGTTTCCAAAACCAATGTGCAATGTACGATTCGATAATTCCACGAACTATCGTTTCGCAGTAGTTTGTGTTCAACTCATCTAATTAAACATAATTAAATGAAATACAACAAGTATGAATGTGAAATGTAAAGAATGTAAGAGTTGCAATTTACCTAAAATTGCCGGGTGTCACAAAACTCGATCATCGGTCGAAATTCTTGACCATTTTTGGTTGTAGGATCCAAGTGTGCACAAATATTGTGGTTGTCTCCGAAAACTAAGTTCGCCATTTCTACAAATAGAAATAAAAGAAATTAGAAACAAAAATTAAGTAAAATTAATAAAATAAAAAAATAAAAAATTTCTAAGTAAAAAACAGCGAACCTATCCTTCTTAGACGAACCTTACTACTAGACGAACCCTATTGCTAGACGAACCCTACAATGACCGAACCTTGCAATGACCGAACCTTGTAATGAACGAACCCTTTAAATGAACGAACCTTGTTAGTCAAACGAACCTTGACCAAAAGATTCGTTGCTTTTAAAAGTCAAAGGTTCGCCACGAGCCTATACAAATCCAACGAACCCTCAAGGTTCGGCGAACCTAAGGTTCGTTCAACGAACCTGTTCATCGTCCCAGTTTCAACACTTGAATCAAAAAATTTAATCTGATGTAAAACAAATCATACACCTAGGTTCGAAACTTATCGATGAACAACTTTAACAAAGATGGTTTATCCAATTTTTAGAATTTAACCATATAAAATTCAAATTACAGATCTGAACTTAAAAATTCTAAAAACTCTCAGATCTCTCAAATTACTCGGTCAAATTCCAAAATTTCTACCTAGAAATGTTCACGAGATGATTCTGAATCTAATGACAACAACAAAACGTTCTGGGAGGTCCAAGATCGAAAATCGAAAAAATCCTCTCGAGGGTTCGTCGTCTGTGAACAAAATGAAAGTGACGAACCATTTTCGCGAACCATATATTTATACCTCACGAACCTTTCCAGCGAACCATTTGAACGAACCATCTTGCAAACTATCTCCACGAACCCTAACTCACGAACTATCATCACGAACCTTATCAACGAACCATCTCAGCGAACCTTACCAACGAACTATTCAACGAACTATCTCAGCGAACCTTACCAACGAACTATTCAACGAACCTTCTCAAAACATGATTTTTCTTTTAAAATCCAAGACAAAATTCATATTTAATTGTTCCAAAGTCAAACAAATAATCAAACATTATCAATTTAACATCAGATTTGAATTTTTTAAATTTTTAGAACAATTAAAATGCAATCTAAAAAAAATAAAAAAATTTTTTGTTTGAGAAAGATTCAGACATGAGATCATATTATATTACAATTTTCAACATATCTGTTTATATTATTTAACAATTATTTGTAAATTACAAGTCTACAATGATTGTTAATATACTTCTCCTTTTAAATTTAATTACTTAGTAAAGAAATCAGTTTAAACAAAATTATCAAACATTTTATAATGATCCAATTACTTGAACACATCCCCAATTTGTGAATAATTATTCAAACATAAATGTTCTCAAACTAATAATATCAATTATACCTAGTCTGATCATGCAAAAATAAAGCAGAATTTCTTTTTGGAAAAAAATAGAAAAACAATTTGAATTTGTTCAAGATCATGGAATCAAGGTTGATACTTACGTATACTCAAATGATCCAGAAAATGAACTAAACAATAATTTAAGTTTAAGATTTAACAATCAGTTCGATATTCACATATACACATAGATTGTCCAAATCTTAAACAAAACCAAGAAAAACAAATTTGAATTGTCTAAAGCTAACACAATCAGGTCGATACGTAAGTATACACAAAGAATGTATCAGCTTTAAACTAAAATAAAAGAAAAACCAAAACAGAATTTCTTTATTAAAAAAATTAAAGACATGATCAGCTAGAAATTTGACTTTTTGTTCAAGAAACATTTTGTCAGAAAATTACCACTCTTTTAAGACAAAACTAAGTACTGCATTCTAAGCATTTGTTTCTTATAAAACATTATCAAAAATTTATTCAAACTTATCTTTACTAAGTTATAAACCTATCAACACATCATTTATAGTACTTGTAATTATTTTATAAATTTTAATAATACAAACAGATATATTTCCAAATGTAAATAATGTACTATCATTTCTCACATAAACAAATCAATTTCTCAGATTTTTAATTTTTTTCTTGTTTTTGTGTTTTTGATTTTTTAATGTTTTTGTATTTTCTAAAACTATTCTCCCCCTAAAAACTAAAACACAAAAAAATGAATAAAAATCTGATGTTATTTCAATAAATTTGATTATGAAGGAATTTGATTCTTGATTACCTCACCCATAACCCTGATTCCATTTAATTTGAGTAAGTACTCAAAACGTTGTTTATCAAAGGCTTTGGTGAGAAGGTCTGCCCTTTGCTCGTTTGTGTGTATCTTCACAACATCAATCAGTTTCTTTTCATAACAATCTCGTATGAAATGAAACCGAATGTCAATATGTTTTGAACGTGAATGATACACTGGATTTTTGGTAATCGCAATTGCAGCCTCATTGTCGACATGAATCGGGGTAGTTAGGAAATTAAGTCCATAGTCTCGCATCTGTTCTTGTATCCACAAAACTTGGGAACAACAACTAGCAGCTGCTACATATTCAGCTTCACATGTAGATGTAGCAACAGAAGTTTGTTTCTTGCACTGCCATGAGACTAACCTCTCCCCCAAAAATTGAGCACCTCCAGTAGTTGATTTGGAGTCAGTCTTGCATCCTCCATAATCTGAATCACTGTAAGCATGAAATGAGTAGTTATCATCCTTAGGATACCACAGACCGGTGTCTAGAGTACCCTTCAGATAACGTAAAATCCTCTTGACTGCAATCAGATGAGAAACCTTTGGTTTTGATTGATAGCGAGCACAGATACTTGTAGCAAATACAATATCTGGTCGAGATGCAGTCAAATACATTAAGCTCCCAATCATTCCACGATATAATGTAGCATCAATTATCTCCCCCTTAATATCCGGCTCAATCCCGTGATTGGGTTGGATGGGCGTGGAAATGGGTTTACAATCAAGCATGATAAACCGTTTTAGCACGTCTTGAATGTATTTGGTCTGATGGATAAAAATACCATCATCAGACTGATCAACTTGTAAACCCAAAAAGAACTTAATGTCAGACATAGCACTCATCTCAAACTTCTCAATCATAACCTGCTTAAATTCTAAACACATCTGCTCATCGGTAGATCCGAAGATGATGTCATCCACATAGATCTGAACAAGGAGAATGTCCTTGTCCTTTTCCCGATAAAACAGAGTTTTGTCTATCTGACCCCTATTGAACCCGTGTTCAATAAGATGAGTCGAGAGGGTCTCATACCAAGCTCGAGGAGCTTGATGAAGACCATACAGTGCTTTGTCGAGGATATAGACCTGATCCCGGTGGATAGGATCCTCAAAGCCCGGTGGCTGACACACATACACTGTCTCCTTCAATGATCCATAAAGGAATGCAGACTTGACATCCAACTGGTATACTTTGAACTTCTTGTGGGCAGCAAAAGATAGAAATAATCTAATCGCTTCAAGCCGCGCCACAGGTGCAAAAACCTCGTCATAATCAATTCCTTCGATTTGTCTGAACCCTTGGACAACCAAACGAGCCTTGTTTCGAACAATTACACCTCTATCGTCTCGCTTACACTTCAACACCCACCTGGTGCCAATCTTCTTTTCACCTTTTGGTAAATCTACCAAATGCCATACTCCAAGTTTCTGGAACTGATTAAGCTCCTCTTGCATGGCCTCCACCCAGGCAGGCTCACGCAGGGCTTCAGTTACAGATTTAGGCTCAATCTGAGAAACGAATGCAGAATGCATCCATAACTCTTGAGTCCCATGATTTCGCTCCAGCTCAACGTACAAACTCTCCTCGTTTGTAACTTGCCTTCTCGTCTGTACTCCAACAGACGGATCTCCAATAATCTGCTTCACAGGGTGATTCACATGGACTCTAGACACTGGCACTTGCGGTACTCCAACTCCATGATCAAGATTTGTGATATTTTGTTCTTCATTTTGATCTTGAGAAATTGCATCTTCAAAAATTTCTTGATCATCCTCCGATGACCAGTCATCATTAACTGCTTCAGTAATGCCTTCCTCAGTTGGAGAATTATTTTCAACTTGATGAGAAACTTCTTGATCTTCAGAAGTTTGTAAATCATATAACATCTGCAAAGAAATTTCATCATCAGTAACAGTAGGAGACAAGTTAAAAGACTCGAAAAGTTTATCATAATCGAATAGCCAATTTGGACCTTTGCCTTCCGGTATAGGTGTATGTCGTTGAACATCCATATTATACCAGAGTTCCACAACACCCGTGCGTTTGTTAAACACACGTTTGTTTGGTAGGCTATAACCCAGAAAGAAACCTTCTTAAACCTTAGAGTTGAATTTAGCATCTTTCTTGAGCATTGTACAAGGAGCCCCAAAGGGTTCCAGGTGTTCCAAATTTGGTTTCCGATTCTGAAGAAGTTCATAACAAGTCTTTTTATGTCTTTTGACTATCAGCACTCTATTAAGGGTAAAACAGGCGGTCGCTACGGCTTCACTCCAGAATGTAATGGGCAACTTCGAATCAGCAAGCATCGTTCTAGCAGACTCTATCAATGTACGATTTTTCCTCTCAGCTACACCGTTCATTTGTGGTTCATACGGTGCGCTAAACTGCTGCTGAATCCCTTTAGAATTACAAAAAGCTTCCATGTTCTAATTCTTGAATTCTGTCCCATTGTCTGATCGAACCCGCCTAACCCTTAACTTGTACAAAGTCTCCAATCTGTTCACAAGCAACACAAAATTTTCATAAGTTTCTGATTTAGTCTTTAAAAATAAAACCCATGAAAATCGAGAAAAATCATCGGTCACAACAAAGCAATAAGATTCACCACCAATACTCTTCACATTAATTGGTCCAAACAGGTCCATGTGAAGGAGTTCTAATGGTTTATCAATAGAAAAGACAGTTTTAGACTTATGCGACCTCCTTTTCTGTTTTCCTTTTTTACAAGAAACACACACATCAGGTAATCTAAAATGTTTAACATGTACACCATCAACCAAGTGATTATGTACAAGATAATTCATTTTTCTGATGTGTATGTGACCCATTCGTCTATGCCAAGACCAAGTATCCTGTTCTGTGGCCTTCGACACTAGACATGTTTCAACTTGATTTACCGTCTCCGCCTTAGCCATGTCCAACACATATAAGTCCTTATACCTGTCGGCAGTCATCAGAATCCAGTCATCAGGAATTTGAATACCTTGTTTGAGCACATAGCATTTCTTGTCATCAAACAACACCTGATACCCTTTATCACATATCTGTGATACACTTAAAAGATTGTTAGTTAACTCCTTGCAGAAATTAACATTATCAAACGAAACTTTATCGTTAGTCAAACTACCACATCCAGTAATCTGACCACCCTTATCTCCTGCAAAGTTAACGTAACATCCTTTCATTTCCTTGAAATCTCTCAACAAAACTAACTCTCCTGTCATATGCCTGGAGCATCCACTATCAACAATCCATCGACTGTTGATATGGCCCGTGAATGCATCCTGCATAATAAATTAAAACAAAATTTGATTAGTACCAAAAGGGATGACTCCCGCCTTTTCGGCGTTGAGTCTCCCCAAACCGCATCCTGCCGTTCGATCTTGATGAACTAGTTGAAGAACCATCTACCAAGTATTCATCATCTCTCAAATCAAATCTATCTCCTGACCTGTATCTGGATTTCCAATAAGAATTTGAATTTGAATTTTGTTTTGAAAAATTTTTATGATGAAAGTTATCATAAAATTCATCATCAGATGATGATGACCTGTTCAAAACCTTTTTACCTTTTTGTTGATTATCAAAAACTCTTTGTTTATGAAATTTTTCATCCTTAACCCAGATACACTCAGGATCAAATTTCCTGAGAATTTTCATCTCATCCTCACTAGGCTTTACCCTCCTAGTAGTTCTATCAGAATGAATTACCCGACTGTCATTAGAAGAGATTTTCTTCTTAACCTTGTGATTTGGACAATTAACAGAAATATGCCCTTTTCCTCCACAAGTGAAACACTGTCGTGTTTCTCGTGGAGTAAAAGTATGAAATCTGTTACAATTATCCATATCACATTCAGCAATGACATGTCCCAGTTTCCCACATCTGTAGCATTTCCTTGATGACACCTTCTTTGGCTTTTCATCACACCCCTTAGATGAATCCAAAGATTTGGATGCTACAGATGGAGATTGAATCTTTTTCTTCAAATCAGTGACTTTGGTTTTAACATTCTTTTGAAAATTCTTTGAAGTTCCCTTGTTTCCAACCCCACTTTGATTAACATTGCCAACAACTTTGACAAACTTTTTGTCAATCTTTTTAACAAATTTCTCTGGTTTTTTAAAAACTTTGCTTGACTCTCCTTTTTGTGTTGTTGATGACTCAACAAACACAATAGGCTTAACAGTAGAAGTAGTCTTGACTTTTAGGTGTGATTTTGAAACAGACTTGTGTTTAGTCACAGAATTCCCAACATTTTTTATTTCAGATTTTGATTTCTGAAAAACTTGACTCTTCTTATCCACAGACTTGTCCTTTTGATGACCAATCATTCTTAGAATATCATCTGAATATTCTAAATCAGTGATGTCCTCAATGATAGGAGCATCATTGTCAACAAAATCACTCTCATGATCAGATCCACTCTTCTTTAATGAAATAGGATCAACTTCTAAATCAGGCTCAAGTTGTGGTCTTGGTACAAAACTAGAAGGAGGTGGAACAGCATGAAAACCAATCCCAGAACTATCTCGTGAATTTTGCAAAGCCGCAAAATAATCAATGACATATGCGGAATTCTGATAGTTTTCAAGCTTGGCTTTGTTTAATTCAGCTTCAGCTTTTGCTTCTGCCAATTCCACTTTTAACTTCTGAACTGAGTCTAAATGTACAGAAACTGCATAATTGTTTTGCAAAACCTTGATTTTCAAGTCTTCATTTTCTTTACTAAGATCGATTATCTTCTTATCAAATGCCTTTTCTTTAGAAATCAACTTTTTGTTTGCCTCTGTGCATTCCCTCAGATCAGAAGTTAACTGAGAATTCATTTCTTTAAGTCTATCTATCATCTCATACAAATCACTTTGTACCTCTGTCATCTCATCAATTTTCTCTTTTCCTTTGCTAGATTCTTCTTCCAAAGAAGCCATGAACGCACCCATAAGATCATCATACTTGACACCCCAATCATAACCTTCATCAGCTTGACTCACAAGTGCTTTAGACGTTGATTCCTCAGTTTTCTCTTTCTTTTTCTGATATTCTTCCTTTGGCTTGAAAGGATTCAAATTTCCTTGCTTCTTGGGATTCTTACATTCTCTTGCAAAATGACCGTGTTCACCACAGTTATAACACTGTGTTGATTTTGGATTAAATCCAAACTTTGTGTTCCGGTCAAAAGTAAATTTCTTCCCAGTTTTCTTCTCATATCTGTTAATTCTGCGAATAACACTCGCCAACGCCCACTGAGTATCTATTAGCTCCATCTCATCCTCATCTATCTGAGCATAGTCTTCAAAAGTCAAATTGGCATTTCCAATTCTTCCAGCTACTTGCTCATCATATGCACTCACTACACATGATAAAATAGACATGTGATCTTTTACTGCTTCAACTGTTACTTTTCCCAAATTTGAAGTATTCAGCTGTATTGGTGGTGATGCAGATTCAGACTTTTTCTCATTAATCGGACAATGTGAACTAGAACTTGAAGGTACAGAAGAACTCTGAGTAGTTTCAGAAGTTCTAGACACAAAAGCAGTCTGTATTTTTGCAGATGCAGCAGGAGGTGTAACAACTGAACCACCATATAAAGAAGGATCTTGAGTGACATTTACTCTTCTTGCTTTACGTTTGTCCTTCATTTCTTGTTCCTCCAGTTTCTGAATAAACTCTACCAATGTCAATCCAGGTAGATTTTCTCTCAATATGAGCACCAAAGAATTCCACTTATCTGGCAATGCATCAGCTAAACAATCTATCTTCTCATCTTTAGTATACTCAATGCCATATTTCCTTACTTCAGTCAACAAATGTCTGTATCTGGTAATCAAGGCATCTAGAGTTTCATTTCCGATGATGTTGAAATTCTCAAACTCCTTTCTGATGTCAGTAGCTTTCATTTTCTTCAGATTTGTGTTTCCTTCAACTCTGGCCTTCAATGCGTTCCACAAACTATATGCAGTCTTGTGCTCATCAAACTGATGCAAAATTTGATTTGGAATCGCTTGACTTAATAACCAGTAAGCTTTCTTCTCTGAGTCATACTTCTTCCTTTCATCTACATCTAACCTTTCCAAGAGTTGATACAAATCAGTTCCAACTACCCTTGGTCTCTCATAAGGAGATAAAATCCTTTCCCATAAATTTGTATCTGTGCCATTAAGATGAGTCTCAAATCTTCCTTTCCAGTTGTCATAATCTGCTAGATCTAATAGCTTCGACACCTTGTTAGTACTTCCAACTTCCGTCTCACTGATTAAGATACTTTGTAGTTTGGAGTTCTGACTTGCCATGGCCGCGTACATGTCAGACATAATTTCTGAATTTGAAAACAGCGAACCTTTTCAGACTTTAAACTAGCCGAACCTTCAACTAATCCTCAGACGAACCTTTAGACAAAATTCTGTCTCAGCCGAACCTTCAGACGAACCTCAGCCGAACCTATGGACTAAATTTTGCTTCAGCCGAACCTTCAGACGAACCTCAGCCGAACCTATGGACTAAATTTGTCTTCTGAGCAACGAACCTTTGAGCAGCGAATCTTTGAAACTCACGAACCTTTGCACAGACGAACTCTTAATACTGACGAACCTTTAGTTCAACCGAACCCTCAGCCGAACTATGAACATTAATCAGCGAACCTTTGCCGAACTATCAAACGAACTATTACCACAAACAAGCGAACTATATTGACGAACCTTGCCGAACCTTCAGCGAACTGTCAAACGAACCCTCTGAAAACTCAGAATAACAGCGAACCTTTGTCTTCAGCAAATCACAGGTTCGTGGAACGAACCTGTAGCGCAGATTTGAAATTTTTGAGCGGGAAACTTTCCAAAACTTCAAGAAATCCTTCCAAATCTTTACCAAAACACTTCCAAAACTTCAATTGTTGTAGTTCAACAACAATTGACAATATAAACAACCTCAAACACCAAAAAATCAGTCAAAAAGAAAATAGAAATTAGCCATTGATGATCTTCATATCTTCAAATCTTCAAATTGCTTGAAATTCTTGAATTTGTAGTGTAGAACTTCACCAAATGCTCTGATACCACTGTTGGTTTGGTGAAACCGTTCAGGATCGAATCAAAAGCTCTACTAACTATCAAATACGTGCGGAATCCATAGTTGATATGTATAAAACTCAAGAACACAAGCAATTCAATAAACACTTCTTGTATTATCAACAAATGATTACAAGATCACTCAAAATAACAAACTTCTCACACAGAGAATTTCAGCAGATCTATCACAAAGCACTCAGCAAAAGTCTACTGAAATAACAAACAAAACAACTATATATAGTAACAAAACCAGCGAACCTTAGGTTCGTGAGCCGAACCTTAAGGTTTGCTAGACGAACCTTAAGATTTGACAAACGAAACTATTTCAGGTTATAGGTTCGCCGAACCTTTAGACACAATAGGTTCGCCGAACCTGCCTAGGTTCGTGGGCCAAACGAACCTTGACAAACCTAGCCGAACCCTTTACAATTCAAAATAAATACAACTTTTGAATAGCAAACCATTTCAAATATGTACTAACAAGCACGTCTTGAATGTATTTGGTCTGATGGATAAAAATACCATCATCAGACTGATCAACTTGTAAACCCAAAAAGAACTTAATGTCAGACATAGTACTCATCTCAAACTTCTCAATCATAACCTGCTTAAATTCTAAACACATCTGCTCATCGGTAGATCCGAAGATGATGTCATCCACATAGATCTGAACAAGGAGAATGTCCTTGTCCTTTTCCCGATAAAACAGAGTTTTGTCTATCTGACCCCTATTGAACCCGTGTTCAATAAGATGAGTCGAGAGGGTCTCATACCAAGCTCGAGGAGCTTGATGAAGACCATACAGTGCTTTGTCGAGGATATAGACCTGATCCCGGTGGATAGGATCCTCAAAGCCCGGTGGCTGACACACATACACTGTCTCCTTCAATGATCCATAAAGGAATGCAGACTTGACATCCAACTGGTATACTTTGAACTTCTTGTGGGCAGCAAAAGATAGAAATAATCTAATCGCTTCAAGCCACGCCACAGGTGCAAAAACCTCGTCATAATCAATTCCTTCGATTTTTCTGAACCCTTGGACAACCAAACGAGCCTTGTTTCGAACAATTACACCTCTATCGTCTCGCTTACACTTCAACACCCACCTGGTGCCAATCTTCTTTTCACCTTTTGGTAAATCTACCAAATGCCATACTCCAAGTTTCTGGAACTGATTAAGCTCCTCTTGCATGGCCTCCACCCAGGCAGGCTCACGCAGGGCTTCAGTTACAGATTTAGGCTCAATCTGAGAAACGAATGCAGAATGCATCCATAACTCTTGAGTCCCATGATTTCGCTCCAGCTCAACGTACAAACTCTCCTCGTTTGTAACTTGCCTTCTCGTCTGTACTCCAACAGACGGATCTCCAATAATCTGCTTCACAGGGTGATTCACATGGACTCTAGACACTGGCACTTGCGGTACTCCAACTCCATGATCAAGATTTGTGATATCTTGGTCTTCATTTTGATCATGAGAAATTGCATCTTCAAAAATTTCTTGATCATCCTCCGATGACCAGTCATCATTAACTGCTTTAGTAATGCCTTCCTCAGTTGGAGAATTATTTTCAACTTGATGAGAAACTTCTTGATCTTCAGAAGTTTGTAAATCATATAACATCTGCAAAGAAATTTCATCATCAGTAACAGTAGGAGACAAGTTAAAAGACTCGAAAAGTTTATCATAATCGAATAGCCAATTTGGACCTTTGCCTTCTTGTATAGGTGTATGTCGTTGAACATCCACATTATACCAGAGTTCCACAACACCCGTGCGTTTGTTAAACACACGTTTGTTTGGTAGGCTATAACCCAGAAAGAAACCTTCTTCAACCTTAGAGTTGATTTAGCATCTTTCTTGAGCATTGTACAAGGAGCCCCAAAGGGTTCCAGGTGTTCCAAATTTGGTTTCCGATTCTGAAGAAGTTCATAACAAGTCTTTTTATGTCTTTTGACTATCAGCACTCTATTAAGGGTAAAACAGGCGGTCGCTACGGCTTCACTCCAGAATGTAATGGGCAGCTTCGAATCAGCAAGCATCGTTCTAGCGGATTCTATCAATGTACGATTTTTCCTCTCAGCTACACCGTTCATTTGTGGTTCATACGGTGCGCTAAACTGCTGCTGAATCCCTTTAGAATCACAAAAAGCTTCCATGTTCTGATTCTTGAATTCTGTCCCATTGTCTGATCGAACCCGCCTAACCCTTAACTTGTACAAAGTCTCCAATCTGTTCACAAGCAACACAAAATTTTCATAAGTTTCTGATTTAGTCTTTAAAAATAAAACCCATGAAAATCGAGAAAAATCATCGGTCACAACAAAGCAATAAGATTCACCACCAATACTCTTCACATTAATCGGTCCAAACAAATCCATGTGAAGAAGTTCTAATGGTTTATCAATAGAAAAAACAGTTTTAGACTTATGCGACCTCCTTTTCTGTTTTCCTTTTTTACAAGAAACACACACATCAGGTAATCTAAAATGTTTAACATGTACACCATCAACCAAGTGATTATGTACAAGATAATTCATTTTTCTGATGTGTATGTGACCCATTCGTCTATGCCAAGACCAAGTATCCTGTTCTGTGGCCTTCGACACTAGACATGTTTCAACTTGATTTACCGTCTCCGCCTTAGCCATGTCCAACACATATAAGTCCTTATACCTGTCGGCAGTCATCAGAATCCAGTCATCAGGAATTTGAATACCTTGTTTGAGCACATAGCATTTCTTGTCATCAAACAACACCTGATAACCTTTATCACATATCTGTGATACACTTAAAAGATTGTTAGTTAACTCCTCGCAGAAATTAACATTATCAAACGAAACTTTACCGTTAGTCAAACTACCACATCCAGTAATCTGACCACCCTTATCTCCTGCAAAGTTAACGTAACATCCTTTCATTTCCTTGAAATCTCTCAACAAAACTAACTCTCCTGTCATATGCCTGGAGCATCCACTATCAACAATCCATCGACTGTTGATATGGCCCGTGAATGCATCCTGCATAATAAATTAAAACAAAATTTGATTAGTACCAAAAGGGATGACTCCCGCCTTTTCGGCGTTGAGTCTCCCCGAACCGCATCCTGCCGTTCGATCTTGATGAACTAGTTGAAGAACCATCTACCAAGTATTCATCATCTCTCAAATCAAATCTATCTCCTGACCTGTATCTGGATTTCCAATAAGAATTTGAATTTGAATTTTGTTTTGAAAAATTTTTATGATGAAAGTTATCATAAAATTCATCATCAGATGATGATGACCTGTTCAAAACCTTTTTACCTTTTTGTTGATTATCAAAAACTCTTTGTTTATGAAATTTTTCATCCTTAACCCAGATACACTCAGGATCAAATTTCCTGAGAATTTTCATCTCATCCTCACTAGGCTTTACCCTCCTAGTAGTTCTATCAGAATGAATTACCCGACTGTCATTAGAAGAGATTTTCTTCTTAACCTTGTGATTTGGACAATTAACAGAAATATGCCCTTTTCCTCCACAAGTGAAACACTGTCGTGTTTCTCGTGGAGTAAAAGTATGAAATCTGTTACAATTATCCATATCACATTCAGCAATGACATGTCCCAGTTTCCCACATCTGTAGCATTTCCTTGATGACACCTTCTTTGGCTTTTCATCACACCCCTTAGATGAATCCAAAGATTTGGATGCTACAGATGGAGATTGAATCTTTTTCTTCAAATCAGTGACTTTGGTTTTAACATTCTTTTGAAAATTCTTTGAAGTTCCCTTGTTTCCAACCCCACTTTGATTAACATTGCCAACAACTTTGACAAACTTTTTGTCAATCTTTTTAACAAATTTCTCTGGTTTTTTAAAAACTTTGCTTGACTCTCCTTTTTGTGTTGTTGATGACTCAACAAACACAATTGGCTTAACAGTAGAAGTAGTCTTGACTTTTAGGTGTGATTTTGAAACAGACTTGTGTTTAGTCACAGAATTCCCAACATTTTTTATTTCAGATTTTGATTTCTGAAAAACTTGACTCTTCTTATCCACAGACTTGTCCTTTTGATGACCAATCATTCTTAGAATATCATCTGAATATTCTAAATCAGTGATGTCCTCAATGATAGGAGCATCATTGTCAACAAAATCACTCTCATGATCAGATCCACTCTTCTTTAATGAAATAGGATCAACTTCTAAATCAGGCTCAAGTTGTGGTCTTGGTACAAAACTAGAAGGAGGTGGAACAGCATGAAAACCAATCCCAGAACTATCTCGTGAATTTTGCAAAGCCGCAAAATAATCAATGACATATGCGGAATTCTGATAGTTTTCAAGCTTGGCTTTGTTTAATTCAGCTTCAGCTTTTGCTTCTGCCAATTCCACTTTTAACTTCTGAACTGAGTCTAAATGTACAGAAACTGCATAATTGTTTTGCAAAACCTTGATTTTCATGTCTTCATTTTCTTTACTAAGATCGATTATCTTCTTATCAAATGCCTTTTCTTTAGAAATCAACTTTTTGTTTGCCTCTGTGCATTCCCTCAGATCAGAAGTTAACTGAGAATTCATTTCTTTAAGTCTATCTATCATCTCATACAAATCACTTTGTACCTCTGTCATCTCATCAATTTTCTCTTTTCCTTTGCTAGATTCTTCTTCCAAAGAAGCCATGAACGCACCCATAAGATCATCATACTTGACACCCCAATCATAACCTTCATCAGCTTGACTCACAAGTGCTTTAGATGTTGATTCCTCAGTTTTCTCTTTCTTTTTCTGATATTCTTCCTTTGGCTTGAAAGGATTCAAATTTCCTTGCTTCTTGGGATTCTTACATTCTCTTGCAAAATGACCGTGTTCACCACAGTTATAACACTGTGTTGATTTTGGATTAAATCCAAACTTTGTGTTCCGGTCAAAAGTAAATTTCTTCCCAGTTTTCTTCTCATATCTGTTAATTCTGCGAATAACACTCGCCAACGCCCACTGAGTATCTATTAGCTCCATCTCATCCTCATCTATCTGAGCATAGTCTTCAAAAGTCAAATTGGCATTTCCAATTCTTCCAGCTACTTGCTCATCATATGCACTCACTACACATGATAAAATAGACATGTGATCTTTTACTGCTTCAACTGTTACTTTTCCCAAATTTGAAGTATTCAGCTGTATTGGTGGTGATGCAGATTCAGACTTTTTCTCATTAATCGGACAATGTGAACTAGAACTTGAAGGTACAGAAGAACTCTGAGTAGTTTCAGAAGTTCTAGACACAAAAGCAGTCTGTATTTTTGCAGATGCAGCAGGAGGTGTAACAACTGAACCACCATATAAAGAAGGATCTTGAGTGACATTTACTCTTCTTGCTTTACGTTTGTCCTTCATTTCTTGTTCCTCCAGTTTCTGAATAAACTCTACCAATGTCAATCCAGGTAGATTTTCTCTCAATATGAGCACCAAAGAATTCCACTTATCTGGCAATGCATCAGCTAAACAATCTATCTTCTCATCTTTAGTATACTCAATGCCATATTTCCTTACTTCAGTCAACAAATGTCTGTATCTGGTAATCAAGGCATCTAGAGTTTCATTTCCGATGATGTTGAAATTCTCAAACTCCTTTCTGATGTCAGTAGCTTTCATTTTCTTCAGATTTGTGTTTCCTTCAACTCTGGCCTTCAATGCGTTCCACAAACTATATGCAGTCTTGTGCTCATCAAACTGATGCAAAATTTGATTTGGAATCGCTTGACTTAATAACCAGTAAGCTTTCTTCTCTGAGTCATACTTCTTCCTTTCATCTACATCTAACCTTTCCAAGAGTTGATACAAATCAGTTCCAACTACCCTTGGTCTCTCATAAGGAGATAAAATCCTTTCCCATAAATTTGTATCTGTGCCATTAAGATGAGTCTCAAATCTTCCTTTCCAGTTGTCATAATCTGCTAGATCTAATAGCTTCGACACCTTGTTAGTACTTCCAACTTCCGTCTCACTGATTAAGATACTTTGTAGTTTGGAGTTCTGACTTGCCATGGCCGCGTACATGTCAGACATAATTTCTGAATTTGAAAACAGCGAACCTTTTCAGACTTTAAACTAGCCGAACCTTCAACTAATCCTCAGACGAACCTTTAGACAAAATTCTGTCTCAGCCGAACCTTCAGACGAACCTCAGCCGAACCTATGGACTAAATTTTGCTTCAGCCGAACCTTCAGACGAACCTCAGCCGAACCTATGGACTAAATTTGTCTTCTGAGCAACGAACCTTTGAGCAGCGAATCTTTGAAACTCACGAACCTTTGCACAGACGAACTCTTAATACTGACGAACCTTTAGTTCAACCGAACCCTCAGCCGAACTATGAACATTAATCAGCGAACCTTTGCCGAACTATCAAACGAACTATTACCACAAACAAGCGAACTATATTGACGAACCTTGCCGAACCTTCAGCGAACTGTCAAACGAACCCTCTGATACCACTGTTGGTTTGGTGAAACCGTTCAGGATCGAATCAAAAGCTCTACTAACTATCAAATACGTGCGGAATCCATAGTTGATACGTATAAAACTCAAGAACACAAGCAATTCAATAAACACTTCTTGTATTATCAACAAATGATTACAAGATCACTCAAAATAACAAAATTCTCACACAGAGAATTTCAGTAGATCTCTCACAAAGCACTCAGCAAAAATCTACTAAAATAACAAACAAAACAACTATATATATAACAGAACCAGCGAACCTTAGGTTCGTGAGCCGAACCCTAAGGTTTGCTAAACGAACCTTTAGGTTTGACAGACGAATCTTCTCAAGGATATAGGTTCGCCGAACCTTTAGATACAATAGGTTCGCCGAACCTGCCTAGGTTCGTGGGCCAAACGAACCTTGACAAACCTAGCCGAACCCTTTACAAATTCAAAATAACCACAACTTTTGAATAGCAAACAATTTCAAATATGCACTAACATATACGATGGAAATTGATGCCCGTAAACACTTGTAACTGTATTGCAAACCCCGTGTTTTCGAAATTCAAGGACTTGAAGAGGGGTTCTCAACACACTTAGGCATATTAGTGTAGTTTAAACGCGTAAACCGGATGTAATTGTACGGAAAACCGCGAGTTTTGGAAATCCATGGATTCGAAAATGAGTTACGAGCTTACTTAGTCATAACATGGTAACTGAAGCACGTAAAGTCTTTGTAATTATGCTGAAAACACCATGTTTCAGAAGTCCAAAGATTTGAAAAAGGGGTTATAAACTTAATTAAGAATGTCCTTGTAGTTTAAACACGTATACACTTTGTAATTGAATTGCAAACACCGACTTTTAAAAATACAAAGAGTTGAAATGGGGTTATGAAGTTACATAAGCATATCGTGGTAAGTGAAGCACGCAAACACTTCGAATTAGGGTTGCAAACCCCGACATTCAGGAATCTAATGATTTGAAAAGGGATATTAACTTACGTAATCATTTCGTTCCGGTTAAAGCACACAAACACTTTGTAATTGTATTGCAAACCCCTGGTTTTTGATTTCTAATGATTTGAGAACAGTTGAAGAGCTCACCTAAGCATACAATTGCAATTTAAGGTCGTAATCTCGTTTTAATTGTGTTGCACCTGGAGCTTTTAAAACACAAATATTTAAATAAGGTTAAGGTCTCATCTAACCATTTGATGGTAATCACGCACGTAAAGAATTTTTAATTGTATTGCGAACCCCGTGTTTTCGAAATTCAAGGACTTGATGGGGGTTGTCAACACACTTAGGCATGTTGTTAAAGGTTAAACGCGTAAACCCTTTGTAATTATACGGAAAACCGCAAGTTATAGAAATCCTAGTATTCAAAAATGAGTAACGAGCTTACTTAGGCATAACATTGTAACTGAAGCATGTAAAGACTTTGCCATTATATTGAAAACAAAATGTTTTCGATGTGCAAAGATTTGAAAACGGGGTTATAAACTCACTGAAGCATATCCTTGTAATTTAAACACGTAAACACTTTGTAATTGAATT
The DNA here is from genome assembly GCA_009363875.1 of Mikania micrantha. Taxonomy (NCBI): domain Eukaryota; kingdom Viridiplantae; phylum Streptophyta; class Magnoliopsida; order Asterales; family Asteraceae; genus Mikania; species Mikania micrantha. The sequence goes on from CM018687.1 coordinate 32,714,008, forward strand.
TCAAACACCTAGTTTTAGATAAACAAAGAGTTGAAATGTGGATATGAAATTACAAAAGCATCTCCTTGTAATTGAAGAACACAAACGCTTTGAAATTAGGTTGCAAACCCCGACATTCAGGTATCAAATGAATTAAAAAGGGATATTAACATACGTACTCATGTCCTTCCAATTAAAGCACGCAAACATTTTCTAACTGTATTGCAAACTCCCGGTTTTGAATTCTATTGATATGAGAACTTTTGAAGAGTTAACTAAGGATATGATTTCAATTTAAGGTCGTAAACTCTTTGTAATTATGTTGCATCGGGTGCTTTAAAAATAAAAATATTTTAATGGGGTTAAGGACTCACCTAAGAGAAGGTATAGATCTTTGGAATGTGGGTATACGATGGAAATTGATGCCCGTAAACACTTGTAACTGTATTGCAAACCCCGTGTTTTCGAAATTCAAGGACTTGAAGAGGGGTTGTCAACACTCTTAGGCATATTAGTGTAGTTTAAACGCGTAAACCGGATGTAATTATACGGAAAACCGCGAGTTTTGTAAATCCATGGATTCGAAAATGAGTTACGAGCTTACTTAGTCATAACATGGTAACTGAAGCACGTAAAGGCTTTGTAATTATGCTGAAAATACCATGTTTCAGAAGTCCAAAGATTTGAAAAAGGGGTTATAAACTTAATTAAGAATGTCCTTGTAGTTTAAACACGTATACACTTTGTAATTGAATTGCAAACACCGAGTTTTAAAAATACAAAGAGTTGAAATGGGGTTATGAAGTTACATAAGCATATCGTGGTAAGTGAAGCACGCAAACACTTCGAAATAGGGTTGCAAACCCCGACATTCAGGAATCTAATGATTTGAAAAGGGATATTAACTTACGTAATCATTTTGTTCCGGTTAAAGCACACAAACACTTTGTCATTGTATTGCAAACCCCTGGTTTTTGATTTCTAATGATTTGAGAACAGTTGAAGAGCTCACCTAAGCATACAATTGCAATTTAAGGTCGTAATCTCTTTTTAATTGTGCTGCACATGGAGCTTTAAAAATACAAATTTTTAACTAAGGTTAAGGTCTCATCTAATCATATGATGGTAATCACGCACGTAAAGAATTTTTAATTGTATTGCGAGCCCCGTGTTTTCGAAATTCAAGGACTTGAAGAGGGGTTGTCAACACATTTAGGCATATTAATGTAGTTTAAACGCGTAAACCCAATGTAATTGTTCGGAAAACCGCGAGTTTTGGAAATCCAAGGATTCAAAAATGAGTTACGAGCTTACTTAGGCATAACATGGTAACTGAAGCACGTAAAGACTTTGTAATTACGCCCCCACCATGTTTTAGAAGTCCAAGGATTTGAAAACGGGGTTAAAAACTTAATTAAGAATGTCGTTGTAGTTTAAACATGTATACACTTAGTAATTGAGTTGCAAACACCGAGTTTTAAAAATACAAAGAGTTGAAACGGGGTTATGAAGTTACATAAGCATATCGTGGTAAGTGAAGCACGCAAACACATCAAAATAGGGTTGCAAACCCCGACATTCCGGAATCTAATGATTTGAAAAGGGATATTAACTTACGTAATCATGTCGTTCCGGTTAAAGCACACAAACACTTTGTAATTGTATTGCAAACCCCAGGTTTTTAATTTCTAATGATTTGAGAACAGTTGAAGAGCTCACCTAAGCATACAATTGCAATTTAAGGTCGTAATCTCTTTTTAAGTGTGTGGCACCTGGAGCTTTAAAAATACAAATATTTAAATAAGGTTAAGGTCTCATCTAATCATTTGATGGTAATCACGCACGTAAGGAATTTTTAATTGTATTGTGAACCCCATGTTTTCGAAATTCAAGGACATGATGGGGGTTGTCAACACACTTAGGCATGTTGTTAAAGTTTAAACGCGTAAACCCTTCGTAATTATACGGTAAGCCGCAAGTTATGGAACTCCTAGTATTCAAAAATGAGTAACGAGCTTACTTAGGCATATCATTGTAACTGAAGCATGTAAAGACTTTGCAATTATATTGAAAACAAAATGTTTTCGAAATGCAAAGATTTGAAAACGGGGTTATAAACTCACTGAAGCATATCCTTGTAATTTAAACACGTAAACACTTTGTAATTGAATTTCAAACACCGAGTTTTAGATAAACAAAGAGTTGAAATGTGGATATGAAATTACAAAAGCATGTCCTTGTAATTGAAGAACACAAACACTTTGAAATTAGGTTGCAAACCCCGACATTTAGGTATCAAATGATTTAAAAAGGGATATTAACATACGTACTCATGTCGTTCCAATTAAAGCGCGCAAACATTTTCTAACTGTATTGCAAACCCCCGGTTTTGAATTCTATTGATTTGAGAACTTTTGAAGAGTTACCTAAGAATATGATTGCAATTTAAGGTCGTAAACTCTTTGTAATTATGTTGCATCGGGAGCATTAAATATAAAAATATTTAAATGGGGTTAAGGACTCACCTAAGAGAAGGAAGAGATCTTTGGAATGTGGGTATACGATGGAAATTGATGCCCGTAAACACTTGTAACTGAATTGCAAACCCCATGTTTTCGAAATTCAATGAGTTGAAGAGGGGTGGTCAACACACTTAGGCATATTAGTGTAGTTTAAACGCGTAAACCGAATGTAATTGTACGGAAAACCGCGAGTTTTGGAAATCCAAGGATTCGAAAATGAGTTACGAGCTTACTTAGGCATAACATGGTAACTGAAGCACGTAAAGACTTTGTAATTACGCTGAAAACACCATGTTTTAGAAGTCCAAAGATTTGAAAAAGATTATTATAAACTTAATTAAGAATGTCCTTGTATTTTAAACACGTATACACTTTGTAATTGAGTTGCAAACACCGAGTTTTAAAAATACAAAGAGTTGAAATGGGGTTATGAAGTTACATAAGCATATCGTGGTAAGTGAAGCACGCAAACACTTCGAAATAGGGTTGCAAACCCCGACATTCAGGAATCTAATGATTTGAAAAGGGATATTAACTTACGTAATCATGTCGTTCCGGTTAAAGCACACAAACACTTTGTAATTGTATTGCAAACCCCTAGTTTTTGATTTCTAATGATTTTAGAACAGTTGAAGAGCTCACCTAAGCAAACAATTGCAATTTAAGGTCGTAATCTCTTTTTATTTGTGTGGCACCTGGAGCTTTAAAAATAGAAATATTTAAATAAGGTTAAGGTCTCATCTAATCATATGATGGTAATCACGCACGTAAAGAATTTTTAATTTTATGGCGAACCCCGTGTTTTCTAAATTCAAGGACTTGATGGGGGTTGTCAACACACTTAGGCATGTTGTTAAAGTTTAAACGCGTAAACCCTTTGTAATTGTACGGCAAACCGCAAGTTATGGAAATCCTAGTATTCAAAAATGAGTAACGAGCTTACTTTGGCATAACATTGTAACTGAAGCATGTAAAGACTTTGCAATTTCATTGAAAACAAAATGTTTTCGAAGTTTAAAGATTTGAAAACGGGGTTATAAACTCACTGAAGCATATCCTTGTAATTTAAACGCGTAAACACTTTGTAATTGAATTGCAAACACCGAGTTTTAGATAAGCAAAGAGTTGAAATGTGGATATGAAATTACAAAAGCATGTCCTTGTAATTGAAGAACACAAACACTTTGTATTTAGGTTGGAAACCCCGACATTCAGGAATCAAATGAATTAAAAAGGGATATTAACATACGTACTCATGTCGTTCCAATTAAAGCACGCAAACATTTTCTAACTGTAATTCTATTGTTATGAGAACTTTTGAAGAGTTACCTAAGAGTATGATTGCAATTTAAGGTCGTAAACTCTTTGTAATTATGTTGCATCGGGAGCTTTAAAAATAAAAATATTTAAATGGGGTTAAGGACTCACCTAAGAGAAGGAAGAGATCTTTAGAATGTGGGTATACGATGGGAATTGATGCCCGTAAACACTTGTAACTGTATTTGTAACATTTGTGCATTTAGTCATGTAGTCGTGAACAGTGTTAGAACAGTGTGTGTCAATGTCCAGTAAATCAATGTGATTCATGTGTTCATTATGTGCTTGTGTGTTAGAATCATTATTTCTTGAGACAAGTATGTATTACTTATTTACAGTCGAGTTCACTAGGCAAGAACAGTATCTTGTTATATCGAAACAGTGGTGGGCAGCGAGAGTGAGCCCTATATATATACTGCGTTCGGTGTAACAGGATAGTGTTAGTGCGTAGTGTTGAGACGAATATTATAACAATTAATTAATTCAACAAGAATCGTAATACGTAAGCGAGACTGAGTATAGTTATGGGTGACGATCCATAATGATACGAATGTTGAACTTATAATTATGATTAAACGACTTTAAATAATTAATACGATCGAAAAACGTACGCGATTGCGGGTATACACGTAATTGTGAATGTTTAACGATCTGACAACGCACGAAGAGTAAAAATAATTAATTTAATTATTTTATATTTTTACAATTTTGAAACTCATCATTTTAATGAGTTTAACAACACTTTTATTTTTAACCGCGTAAAATACGCGTTACGTATCGGAAACGCGAACCGAGCGACCGAAACGGACCCGAATACCACATGGGCTATAAAAGCCTTGAACAAGGCTTAAATGCTCATTTATGTTACCAACAACCCTTTCTCTCTCTAAATTTTCGTTTACCCTCTCTCTCTCTAAGAGAACCAACTTTAAACGTTCGTAACTCGCTTATTTCTCAACGAAATTCGTCATTCTTGGTGTCCACGCGAAGCCCCCGACATCCTCTACACGAAAGTACAAGAATTTCGCAACTTCATCCAGCCAATCTCGAGGTATTGATGCTTGAATAATCACGAGATTAGGGTTTTCGGTCATGGGTTGTTTAAACTCAACACATACCCGGTCTTTGCTTGTTATCAGTCGAAATAACCACTTGCGAGTGTTAGATCAGGAGGATTAGAAGTGTACAAATGGTTAGATCAACAAAAGAATGTTGTGTGATGATGATGGTAACAGGTTCGCGAGGGATTCAGCAACCACAGCAGAGGAACGAACCTGTTAGGGTTCCTTGGCCGAACTATTTGTGTGAGGCGAACCCTAACGAACCCACATGGTTCGTTGCCCGACTAGCCGAACCCAGAAGACCCTCACGAGCCTGTGCCGAGCCTCCATGCCTCCCACGAACCATTCTAGCCGAACCCTTGCGAACCAGTTGATGTCAACCGAACCTTAACATGCATGAAGCGAACCCTTTTCTGGTTCGTTGAGTGATCAGCCGAATCTTGGGTCGGTAATCATTAAGCCGAACCCTTCTAAGGACCATAAGCAACGAACCCTCATTCGTTTGAGCCAAATAATTTGGGAATCACGAACCTTGGGTGGATCACAAACCACTTCCAATGTGGCGAACCCATGCATGGATTGCATGGGCGAACCTTAGGCCAAGAAACCAAAAAGGTTCGCTGCCAAGGGTGGTAACCGAGCCAACAACATGCGAATTTCTTTGTATACCTTGGCCCAATCAATTGTATTAGCTCGGCCCACATTAGAATGAGCCCAATTCAATTATATCCGGCCCAATTCAATGCAACAAGGCCCAAATTCCATTAGCAACATGGTCCATAGGTTTAAATTAAGCACGATTGAACTAGTTTGGCCATGAGGATCTTTAGTTGGCCAATATCACAATGGAACCTTACATGATCTATTTACACCTTGTTTGGCCTAACACCACAATAAATTGGCCCATCGTTAACCTAAGTGGCCCATGAACTTGGTTGAGGACCATCATGGTTACTTAGGCCCACGGGCCAATGTTGGATCATAAATTCGATAATGGTGAATTGATCAATTATGGTTTAAGTTGCAACATAACCTAATCATGGTATCAATTCACAATCACAAGACTTAGAACAATTGGAACATCTTTTCATAAATCATAGTAATCAATGATTATCAAATTCTCAAACATTTATCATTTTATGCATAAGATTATGCACAAAAGAACATTTCATATTCGTTTCTTGGACCCATGATCAATCAAGTGATTCAAATCATAACTTTCAAGTTTTCACAACAATCATAATCATGAGAACAAGTTATCATGTGATAATCAATCTCAAGGGAACAAGTCAAACAATGAATCAAAGTTCATACAATTATAAATCCTATATCTTATGTATGATTACAATGTTATAGGAAACAATTAGAGGTCCTGTTTGCTACTTGCTATCTGTTTTAGTTCAGAGTCTACTGCAGACAGGTGAGAACTTTAGCCCCTCTTTTACTGTTTTATAACTGTTTTGGGGTGGAACACGTGATCAAACCAATCGTTTACAATCATATTTCATTACACACGGTGTGTGTATTCTTATAAACATTATGGGTTCATTTTACGAATCCTAGGGATTCACCAACTGTTTTAAAGGAATTATCAATCATTAAACTCTTTTCACTAAAAAGGTTTTATAAAGAATCTTTGAACTGTTTTGTAACCGATTTACTCAAATGTATAAATAAAGGATTTTATAAACTCTTTGGTTATAAACCTTGTTGTTACACAAGGTCACAATTTTATGGTATTCAATTCAAGTGGTTCACATCATGGTATTCAATTCAAGTGGTTCACATCATGGTAATCAAATCAAGTGGTTCACATCATGGTATTCAAATCAAGTGGTTCACATCATGGTATTCAAATCAAGTGGTTCATTTCATGGTATTCAAAACAAAGGATTTAATTCGTGGAATTAAATCTAGGTTTTCAATTCATGTTATCAAATAAGGCATTAACACATCCGGTTAAAGTAAGGTTCAGAAACATGGTGTCTATTGTTGTAAACAAACTTGTAAAAGCATCAAGTATCATATTCATTAGCGTTAGTACTGGGTGATCACAACAAGGGAAAGCGGACACACACATTGGGGCAGGCCGATTGCTGCAGTTAGTTTTTAAATCTGTTTTATAAACCAACTGCATATTTCGGTTACATATGGTTTTATCAAAACTGTTGACACATTATCTAACTCCAAACGTGGTTTGGGACTTGATATTATATGTTGACTCTCGTGCAAACAGTGATTGGACTGTTTCCACTCATTTTCTTACTTGATGTTAGTTTGGGTTGCAGCTCATCCTTGTGAATCTTATGTTGCTTTAACTTACCTATGCCTTAAATCATATACTCATGTTTACAAATGATTTAAACCTATTGTTCTCACCAACTACGTCTGTAGTTGACAGTTACTTTTCACGTGTTTCAGGTAATCAGGTTTAAGACATTTTCAGGGACAACTAAGGAGACCATTCTAAGATAGAACAAGATGAAGAAACATGCTAGGATGGATTAGAAACACACTAAATCCTGATTGTTTAATTGTCTTGTTTGAAGTCTTCTTTTGTAACTATATTTTGGGTCCGTAGTTGTCTTTCTTTTGGTAGATAGCTGTCTGTAACTAAACAATTGTCTTAACATTATGAAACATAGTAATCCGTTGTGGTTGTTCTTATTCAATACTTGTGCATGATTCAACTGTTCATACGTCACCGCGCCGTGGATTCCGCACGCGGCGCAGGGGTGTGACAGGTTGGTATCAGAGCCAAGGTTGTAGAGAACTAGGAAAAACCCAATGTTTAATGACCTAGACTATAACCTAAGCTACCCAATAGGACTAAGTGCTATAGACTTGAGGATACTTAGGATCTAAGTAACTTAAGTGAGCATTAAGTCTACATCAAGCTTGAAAGATCTTAGGGACATTTTACTAAGATTAATATCGAGTCAAAGAATTTGAATCGGACTTCTATAATTTTAGAAACCGAATTAAATTCTCACACATATGCATTTAAGGATTTCAGAGGCAAGGATCTGTATTCTTAGTATCCTTGATCTGAAATTCTCACACAGAGATCATTATAGGATTTAGAGGCAAAGATTGATATCTTTGATCTAAAGTCCTTGTCATATTCATTATGGGATTTAGAGGCAAAGATCTATTAATTTAGTATCTTTGATCTAAGATCCTTGTCATATTCATTATGGGATTTAGAGGCAAAGATTGGTATCTTTGATCTAAAGTCCTTGTCATATTCATTATAGGAATTCAAATGTCAAGGTCTATTAATTTAGAGTCTTGATTTGAAATCCTTGTCATATTCATTATAGGAATTCAAATGTCAAGATCTATTAATTTAGAGTCTTGATTTGAAATCCTTGTCATGCTCATTATAGGAATTCAAAGGTCAAGAACTATTAATTTAGAATCTTGATTTGAAATCCTTGTCATTGTTATCATTGTTATCATTATCAGGTGTTCATTATCATAGGAACTTTATAACTTAGAATCTGTGTAACAGTATTCTTTAGTTGAAGTTCTCACAAGAGATCATTATACTCGATACGGTAAGTATTGAGAACCTAGGTTAATTAACCTAGGACACACATGCTAAAACCTAAGGTTTTAATTTCAAGCAAATTAAGAACCATGGTTTACATAATCATAAACATATCCACAGAACAAGAGGCAATCATGAAACAATCATAATCAATCAACAGTTGGAATCTTAGCCCCAAATATAGACGACGGATTAACGCTGATGTGTTGAGGTAAGTGGTGGGTCGGTGAGAGCTTACCCTATATATAAGCTTATTTCAGTACGTTAGGGGGGATCAGGCGTTTGTATTTGGAGTGAGGATTTGGGATCAACTGGAAACATGGAACATGAGTCAAACACATGGGATACAAACATTTGGGAAACAATCATTGGTGAATCAAATCATAGTGCAATTCAAACTTGGATGAACCAAACATTATGGTGAATCAATCAAGTTGTGAACATTCTGTAAATGTAAACCTTAAGTGAAATTCTAAGTGATTACATCATTAGTACTTACTAACATAGTTAACAAGAAAAATGTAGAGCACACGTATGATTTAGTTCTACATGTTAACAACTGTTAGTAGGTGCACGCATAACATAATCATAGTTCAATCATGGAATCAATCATAGTTCAAGTTGATCAAAGATCATGGGATTCTTAATCAATGGAACACACTTGCAAATCAGTACAAACGTGTTGCCAAATGCTAGCAAGGGCATGATCGTGGTATACCGAAACGGTGGTGGGCAGCGAGAGTGAGCCCTATATATAAGCTATTTTCGGTATATCGGGAAAGTGTCAGTGTGTAGGTTTAGTGGAGAGATCATGGAACATCGTACATATTCACATGATAAGTATGCAAATAAGTTGATAACTTATACGTGTACTGGATCATATTACAATTGAATGATAATACTAGTAGTATGGATATATTACTGACCTTATCATGAAAATTCAATTGTATCCTTCCTCATTACTGACCCACTTGTGGCTTCTATTCGTAGAATGCCTCCCCGACGTGATCCTAACGGAGGGGGTTCAACAAGTGGCAACGACGATGAGATCAACAAGATTGCTCGAGCTATCGCGGTTCATATGCGGGATGTGATTCCTGGCATGGTCACTGATATCACCCAGAATCTTCGGGGAAGTACCAGTGATTCTGCACACAACTCCAATGCCACTAACGCTGGAACTGCTAACTTTACTTTCAAGCAGTTCAACGATGCTAAGCCTCCTAAGTACTCTGGTACCAAGGGAGCTACCGGCCTACTGCAGTGGCTGGAAAGCATTGAAGACATTCTCGACTTCACTGGATGTCCTGAGAATCTGAAGGTCAAGATGGCCTCAAGCGCTTTTCACAAAGGCGCACTCACCTGGTGGAATTCTGAGAAGAACACCAGAGGACGTGAAGTTGCATTAGCCTTATCGTGGGACGGTTTCAAGAACTTACTCGTGGAAAAGTTTTGTCCACGTCATGAACTGAAGAAACTCGAGGTAGAGATGTGGAATCTGGTGCAAGATAGTGGAGAGAACGCAAAGTATACAACTCGATTCCATGAGTTGTGCATTCTGGTACCCCATTTTGTTACTCCTCTATCCCGCAGGATAGAGAAGTACATTGAAGGTCTACCCTTAGTAGTTAGGGGAACTGTTATGGGGAATAACCCCACTACTCTGGAGGCAGCCATTCAACTTGGTGCTACTCTTACTGAAGAGTATGTGAAGTCTGGAGTGCTCACCCGAAAGGGATTCAAGAGAGCTCAGATTGAAGAAGGCAAGAAGCCTGAACAGCACCATCACAAGAAGAAGAAGCAAAAGACAATCAAGATCTTTGCAGCGTTGACTGCAGCTGCACCTACTCATGCCACACCTATCACTGCTATGCCACAACCTGCTAATGCCAGAAAGCCTTATACTGGCCCGTTTCCACTTTGCACCAAATGCCAGTATCATCATCTGCCCAACACTCCATGCAAGAAGTGTCTCAAATGTGGGCGTATGGGACACTTTGCAGCTACTTGTAGATCTACTCATCTTGCTGCTGCAACTACTGCTACCACTACCACTGCTGCTACAGGTGGAAGGGCCTGTTATAATTGTGGAGCAGAGGGACACTTCAGAAATCAGTGTCCAAAACTCAACAACAATACTGCTGCTGCTCGTGCTTTTGTTATTGGAACTGCTGAAGCACGTGAAGAGCCGGCAGTCATCACGGGTACATTTCTTATCAATGATCATTATGTTCCTATCATATTTGATACTGGTGCCGATAAAAGTTTTATCTCTACTCATACTGCTTCTTTGCTTAATATGCAACTATCCACACTTACTGCTCCTTATACTGTAGAAGTAGCGAATGGTAAGACCATAGTTGTAGATTCCATAATTCATGCTTGTGAGCTAAGATTAAATGACCATCTCTTTTCCATCGATCTCATTCCTATGACTCTCGGAAGCTTCGAAGTTGTAGTAGGAATGGATTGGTTATCCAAAAACAATGCTGAAATCGTATGCTCTTAGAAACTTATTCGAATTCCCTTACCGTCCGGCGAAACGATGATAGTCTACGGCGAGAAACCATGCCGTGGATTGAAGATTGTATCGTGCATCAAGGCGAGGAAGTACTTGAAGAAGAAATATTATGCTTTCCTAGCTCATGTAGTGGAAAAGAAACCTGAAAAGAAAGCAGTTGGAGATGTTCCAGTTATCAGAGATTATCCAGACGTATTTCCAGAAGACTTGCCCGGACTACCACCAGTCCGACAATTGGAGTTTAGAATTGATCTCGTCCCTGGAGCAAACCCAGTGGCGAAGTCACCGTACCGATTAGCACCGTCTGAGATGCAAGAACTGTCTAGTCAGCTTCAAGAACTTTTAGACAAAGGTTTCATAAGACCGAGTTTCTCTCCATGGGGAGCTCCGGTTCTCTTTGTCAAAAAGAAAGACGGTTCATTTCGTATGTGCATCGACTATCTTGAGCTGAACAAGTTGACAATCAAGAATAGATATCCTCTGCCCAGGATCGATGATCTGTTTGATCAATTACAGGGAGCAACTTGCTTCTCTAAGATTGATTTGCGATCCGGGTATCATCAGTTAAGAGTAAATGATGAGGATATACCAAAGACGGCATTTAGGACTCGATATGGACACTATGAGTTTGTGGTTATGCCATTTGGGCTGACCAATGCACCCGCAGTGTTCATGGACTTGATGAATCGAGTCTGTAGGCCTTACTTGGATCAGTTTGTTATCGTCTTTATTGATGATATATACTGATTTATTCCAAGTCAGAACAAGAACATGAGGATCATTTGAAGAAAGTCTTGGAACTACTAAGAGAGGAACAACTTTATGCTAAATTCTCAAAGTGTGAATTTTGGCTAAAGGAGGTTCACTTCTTAGGACATGTCATAAACAAAGATGGGATACATGTAGATCCGGCGAAGATTGAGGCGATTAAGAACTGGACTACCCCATCTACTCCAACAGAGATTCGTTCATTTCTGGGTTTGGCAGGTTATTACAGAAGATTCATTGCAAACTTCTCTAAGATAGCCTTGCCACTTACCACTTTGACTCAGAAAAGTCAAGCGTTTATATGGGGACAGAAACAGGAAGATGCATTTCAACTTCTTAAACAGAAGTTATGCAACTCCCCTATCCTTAGTCTTCCAGAAGGCAGTTATGATTTCATTGTCTACTGTGATGCTTCAAACCTTGGTCTCGGTTGTGTACTTATGCAACGGGACAAGGTCATTGCTTATGCTTCAAGACAACTTAAGGTTCACGAGAAGAACTACACTACTCATGACCTTGAGTTAGGGGCTGTGGTCTTCGCATTGAAGATTTGGAGACACTACCTTTATGGTACTAAATGTGTCATCTATACAGACGACAAGAGCCTGCAACACATTCTCAATCAGAAAGAACTTAACATGAGACAACGACGTTGGGTTGAGCTTCTAACTGATTACGACTGTGAGATTCGTTACCATCCGGGTAAAGCCAATGTGGTGGCGGATGCTCTTAGTCGCAAGGAACCAGTCAAACCGATTCGTGTAAGAGCCATGGAGATCAACACACAGCCAAACTTGAAAGACTTGATTCGCATTGCACAACAACAGGTAGTAACAGACAATCAACTCAAGACAGACTTGGATTGTGGCATTGAGAAGAAACTAGAACCTCGAGCTGATGGGGTGTTATATCTCAAAGGCCGCATTTGGATTCCGAAGTCTGAAGAATTGCGCACACTCATCTGTGATGAGGCTCATAAGTCGCGATACTCAGTTCATCCTAGAGCCGACAAGATGTATCAGGACTTGAGGACATCTTACTGGTGGCCGGGAATGAAGAAAGACATAGCACTGTATGTGGGAAAATGTCTTACATGTTCAAAGGTCAAAGCAGAACATCAAAAACCTTCGGGACTTCTACAGCAACCTGAAATTCCTCAATGGAAATGGGAGCAAATTTCCATGGATTTCATAACAAAGTTGCCGAGAACTCCGCGAGGCTACGATTCGATTTGGCTGATCGTTGATCGACTCACCAAATCTGCTCATTTTCTCCCTATCCGAGAGGATTACAAGATGGAGAAGTTATCCACATTGTACATCAACGAAATCATTGCACGACATGGTACTCGAACATCAATCATATCTGATCTTGATAGTCGTTTCACTTCTCGCTTTTGGCAATCATTGCAAAAGGCTTTGGGAACGCATGTTAATCTTAGCACGGCGTATCATCCTCAAACCGACGGCCAAAGCGAAAGGACTATCCAAACACTTGAAGACATGCTTCGTTCTTGTGTCATTGACTTCGGTGGAAGTTGGGACACTCATCTCCCACTCATTGAGTTTTCATATAACAATAGCTATCATACGAGCATTCAATGTGCACCATTCGAAGCTCTATATGGTAGAAAGTGCCGATCACCGGTCTGCTGGACCGAGATTGGTGACTCACAGGTCGTAGGACCAGAACTCATTCAGGAAACATTAGACAAAATCACAATCATTCAGTCACGGCTTAAGGCCGCACGAGATCGGCAGAAGAGTTACGCTGATCGACGTCGGAAACCGCTTGAGTTTCAAGTCGGTGACCGAGTCTTACTCAAAGTTTCTCCCTGGAAAGGCGTTGTCCGATTCGGGAAGAAAGGGAAACTTGCACCAAGGTACGTTGGACCTTTTGAGATCCTGGAACGGATTGGTCCTGTAGCCTACAAACTCAAACTTCCAGTGGAGCTAAGCAATGTTCATGATACTTTTCATGTATCAAATCTTAAGAAATGCTTGGCGGATCATGATGTCCAGATTCCACTGGAAGACATACAGATTCAGAATAACATGCAATTCATAGAACGTCCAGTTGAGATCATGGATCATGGGGTCAAGAAACTTAAACGCAGCCGTATCCCGATCGTAAAGGTACGATGGGAGGGCAAACGCGGTGCTGAGTTCACCTGGGAACGTGAAGACCAGATGAAGCTTAAGTACCCTCATCTTTTTACAGTATCTTCGGCTAGTTAATTTCGGGACGAAATTCCCTAAACTAGGGGAGACTGTAACATTTGTGCATTTAGTCATGTAGTCGTGAACAGTGTTAGAACAGTGTGAGTCAATGTCCAGTAAATCAATGTGATTCATGTGTTCATTATGTGCTTGTGTGTTAGAATCATTATTTCTTGAGACAAGTATGTATTACTTATTTACAGTCGAGTTCACTAGGCAAGAACAGTATCTTGTTATATCGAAACAGTGGTGGGCAGCGAGAGTGAGCCCTATATATATACTGCGTTCGGTGTAACAGGATAGTGTTAGTGCGTAGTGTTGAGACGAATATTATAACAATTAATTAATTCAACAAGAATCGTAATACGTAAGCGAGACTGAGTATAGTTATGGGTGACGATCCATAATGATACGAATGTTGAACTTATAATTATGATTAAACGACTTTAAATAATTAATACGATCGAAAAACGTACGCGATTGCGGGTATACACGTAATTGTGAATGTTTAACGATCTGACAACGCACGAAGAGTAAAAATAATTAATTTAATTATTTTATATTTTTACAATTTTGAAACTCATCATTTTAATGAGTTTAACAACTCTTTTATTTTTAACCGCGTAAAATACGCGTTACGTATCGGAAATGCGAACCGAGCGACCGAAACGGACCCGAATACCACACGGGCTATAAAAGCCTTGAACAAGGCTTAAATGCTCATTTATGTTACCAACAACCCTTTCTCTCTCTATATTTTCGTTTACCCTCTCTCTCTAAGAAAACCAACTTTAAACGTTCGTAACTTGCTTATTTCTCAACGAAATTCGTCATTCTTGGTGTCCACGCGAAGCCCCCGACATCCTCTACACGAAAGTACAAGAATTTCGCAACTTCATACAGCCAATCTCGAGGTATTGATGCTTGAATAATCACGAGATTAGGGTTTTCGGTCATGGGTTGTTTAAACTCAACACATACCCGGTCTATGCTTGTTATCAGTCGAAATAACCACTTGCGAGTGTTAGATCAGGAGGATTAGAAGTGTAGAAATGGTTAGATCAACAAAAGAATGTTGTGTGATGATGATGGTAACAGGTTCGCGAGGGATTCAACAACCACAGCAGAGGAACGAACCTGTTAGGGTTCCTTGGCCGAACTATTTGTGTGAGGCGAACCCTAACGAACCCACATGGTTCGTTGCCCGACTAGCCGAACCCAGAAGACCCTCACGAGCCTGTGCCGAGCCTCCATGCCTCCCACGAACCATTCTAGCCGAACCCTTGCGAACCAGTTGATGTCAACCGAACCTTAACATGCATGAAGCGAACCCTTTTCTGGTTCGTTGAGTGATCAGCCGAATCTTCATGCATGCCCGAACCCTTAGGCGAATCTTGGGTCGGTAATCATTAAGCCGAACCCTTCTAAGGACCATAAGCAACGAACCCTCATTCATTTGAGCCAAATAATTTGGGAATCACGAACCTTGGGTGGATCACGAACCACTTCCAATGTGGCGAACCCATGCATGGATTGCATGGGCGAACCTTAGGCCAGGAAACCAAAAAGGTTCGCTGCCAAGGGTGGTAACCGAGCCAACAACATGCGAATTTCTTTGTATACCTTGGCCCAATCAATTGTATTAGCTCGGCCCACATTAGAATGAGCCCAATTCAATTATATCCGGCCCAATTCAATGCAACAAGGCCCAAATTCCATTAGCAACATGGTCCATAGGTTTAAATCAAGCACGATTGAACTAGTTTGGCCATGAGGATCTTTAGTTGGCCAATATCACAATGGAACCTTACATGATCTATTTACACCATGTTTGGCCTAACACCACAATAAATTGGCCCATCGTTAACCTAAGTGGCCCATGAACTTGGTTGAGGACCATCATGGTTACTTAGGCCCACGGGCCAATGTTGGATCATAAATTCGATAATGGTGAATTGATCAATTATGGTTTAAGTTGCAACATAACCTAATCATGGTATCAATTCACAATCACAAGACTTAGAACAATTGGAACATCTTTTCATAAATCATAGTAATCAATGATTATCAAATTCTCAAACATTTATCAATTTATGCATAAGATTATGCACAAAAGAACATTTCATATTCGTTTCTTGGACCCATGATCAATCAAGTGATTCAAATCATAACTTTCAAGTTTTCACAACAATCATAATCATGAGAACAAGTTATCATGTGATAATCAATCTCAAGGGAACAAGTCAAACAATGAATCAAAGTTCATACAATTATAAATCCTATATCTTATGTATGATTACAATGTTATAGGAAACAATTAGAGGTCCTTTTTGCTACTTGCTATCTGTTTTAGTTCAGAGTCTACTGCAGACAGGTGAGAACTTTAGCCCCTCTTTTACTGTTTTATAACTGTTTTGGGGTGGAACACGTGATGAAACCAATCGTTTACAATCATATTTCATTACACACGGTGTGTGTATTCTTATAAACATTATGGGTTTATTTTACGAATCCTAGGGATTCACCAACTGTTTTAAAGGAATTATCAATCATTAAACTCTTTTCACTAAAAAGGTTTTATAAAGAATCTTTGAACTGTTTTGTAACCGATTCACTCAAATGTATAAATAAAGGATTTTATAAACTCTTTGATTATAAACCTTGTTGTTACACAAGGTCACAATTTTATGGTATTCAATTCAAGTGGTTCACATCATGGTATTCAATTCAAGTGGTTCACATCATGGTAATCAAATCAAGTGGTTCACATCATGGTATTCAAATCAAGTGGTTCACATCATGGTATTCAAATCAAGTGGTTCATTTCATGGTATTCAAAACAAAGGATTTAATTCGTGGAATTAAATCTAGGTTTTCAATTCATGTTATCAAATAAGGCATTAACACATCCGGTTAAAGTAAGGTTCAGAAACATGGTGTCTATTGTTGTAAACAAACTTGTAAAAGCATCAAGTATCATATTCATTAGCGTTAGTTTTGGGTGATCACAACAAGGGAAAGCGGACACACACATTGGGGCAGGCCGATTGCTGCAGTTAGTTTTTAAATCTGTTTTATAAACCAACTGCAGATTTCGGTTACATATGGTTTTATCAAAACTGTTGACACATTATCTTACTCCAAACGTGGTTTGGGACTTGATATTATATGTTGACTCTCGTGCAAACAGTGATTGGACTGTTTACACTCATTTTCTTACTTGATGTTAGTTTGGGTTGCAGCTCATCCGTGTGAATCTTATGTTGCTTTAACTTACCTATGCCTTAAATCATATACTCATGTTTACAAATGATTTAAACCTATTGTTCTCACCAACTACGTCTGTAGTTGACAGTTACTTTTCACGTGTTTCAGGTAATCAGGTTTAAGACATTTTCAGGGACAACTAAGGAGACCATTCTAAGATAGAACAAGATGAAGAAACATGCTAGGATGGATTAGAAACACACTAAATCCTGATTGTTTAATTGTCTTGTTTGAAGTCTTCTTTTGTAACTATATTTTGGGTCCGTAGTTGTCTTTCTTTTGGTAGATAGCTGTCTGTAACTAAACAATTGTCTTAACATTATGAAACATAGTAATCCGTTGTGGTTGTTCTTATTCAATACTTGTGCATGATTCAACTGTTCATACGTCACCGCGCCGTGGATTCCGCACGCGGCGCAGGGGTGTGACAGTATTGCAAGCACCGTGTTTTCGAAATTCAAGGACTTGAAGAGGGGTTGTCAACACACTTAGGCATATTAGTGTAGTTTAAACGCGTAAACCGAATGTAATTGAACGGAAAACCGTGAGTTTTGGAAATCCATGGATTTGAAAATGACTTACGAGCTTACTTAGGCATAACATGGTAACTGAAGCACGTAAAGGCTTTGTAATTACGCTGAAAACACCATGTTTTAGAAGTCCAAAGATTTGAAAAAGGGGTTATAAACTTAATAAAGAATGTCCTTGTAGTTTAAACACGTATACAATTTGTAATTGAATTGCAAACACCGAGTTTTAAAAATAAAAAGAGTTGAAATGGGGTTATGAAGTTACGTAAGCATATCGTGGTAAGTGAAGCACGCAAACACTTCGAAATAGGGTTGCAAACCCCGACATTCAGGAATCTAATGATTTGAAAAGGGATATTAACTTATGTAATCATGTCGTTCCGGTTAAAGCACACAAACACTTTGTAATTGTATTGCAAACCCCTGGTTTTTGATTTCTAATGATTTTAGAACAGTTGAAGAGATCACATAAGCATACAATTGCAATTTAAGGTCGTAATCTCTTTTTAATTTTGTGGCACCTGGAGCTTTAAAAATACAAATATTTAAATAAGGTGAAGTTCTCATCTAATCATATGATGGTAATCACGCACGTAAAGAATTTTTAATTGTATTGCGAACCCCGAGTTTTCTAAATTCAAGGACTTGATGGGGGTTGTCAACACACTTAGGCATGTTGTTTAAGTTTAAACCCGTAAACCCTTTGTAATTGTACGGCAAACCGCAAGTTATGGAAATCCTATTATTCAAAAATGAGTAACGAGCTTACTTAGGCATAACATTGTAACTGAAGCATGTAAAGACTTTGCAATTATATTGAAAACAAAATGTTTTCGAGGTTTAAAGATTTGAAAACGGGGTTATAAATTCACTGAAGCATATCATTGTAATTTAAACACGTAAACACTTTGTAATGGAATTGCAAACACCGAGTTTTAGATAAACAAAGAGTTGAAATGTGTATATGAAATTACAAAAGCATGTCCTTGTAATTGAAGAACACAAACACTTTGAAATTAGGTTGCAAACCCCGACATTCAGGTATCCGATGAATTAAAAAGGGATATTTACATACGTACTCATGTCGTTCCAATTAAAGCACGCAAACATTTTCTAACTGTATTGCAAACCCCCGGTTTTGAATTCTATTGATATGAGAACTTTTGAAGAGTTACCTAAAAATATGATTGCAATTAAAGGTCGTAAACTCTTTGTAATTATGTTGCATCGGGAGCTTTAAAAATAAAAATATTTAAATGGGGTTAAGGACTCACCTAAGAGAAGGAAGAGATCTTTGGAATGTGGGTATACGAAGGGAATTGATGCCCGTAAGCACTTGTAACTGTATTGCAAACCCCGTGTTTTTGAAATTCAAGGACTTGAAGAGGGGTTTTCAACACACTTAGACATATTAGTGTAGTTTAAACGCGTAAACCGAATGTAATTGTACGGAAAACCGCGAGTTTTTGAAATCCATGGATTCGAAAATGAGTTACGAGCTTACTTAGGCACAACATGGTAACAGAAGCACACAAAGGCTTTGTAATTACGCTGAAAACACCATGTCTTAGAAGTCCAAAGATTTGAAAAAGGGGTTATAAACTTAATTAAGAATGTCCTTGTAGTTTAAACACGTATACACTTTGTAATTGAATTGCAAACACCGAGGTTTAAAAATACAAAGAGTTGAAATGGGGTTATGAAGTTACATAAGCATATTGTTGTAAGTGAAGCACGTAAACACTTCGAAATAGGGTTGCAAACCCTGACATCCATGAATCTTATGATTAGAAAAGGGATATTAACTTACGTAATCATGTCGTTCCGATTAAAGCACACAAACACTTTGCAATTGTATTGCAAACCCCTGGTTTTTGATCTCTAATGATTTGAGAACAGTTGAAGAGCTCACCTAAGCATACAATTGCAATTTAAGGTCGTAATCTCTTTTTAATTATGTGGCACCTGGAGCTTTAAAAATAAAAATATTTAAATAAGGTTAAGGTCTCATCTAATCATATGATGGTAATCACGCACATAAAGAATTTTAAATTGTATTGAGAACCCCGTGTTTTCGAAATTCAAGGACTTGATGGGGGTTGTCAACACACTTAGGCATGTTGTTAATGTTTAAACGCGTAAACCCTTTGTAATTGTACGGCAAACCGCAAGTTATGGAAATCCTAGTATTAAAAAAAGAGTATCGAGCTTACTTAGGCATAACATTGTAACTGAAGCATGTAAAGACTTTGCAATTTCATTGAAAATAAAATGTTTTCGAAGTGCAAAGATATGAAAACGGGGTTATAAACTCACTGAAGCATATCCTTGTAATTTAAACACGTAAACACTTTGTAATTGAATTGCAAACACCGAGTCTTAGATAAACAAAGAGTTGAAATGTGGATATGAAATTACAAAAGCATGTCCTTGTAATTGAAGAACACAAACACTTTGAAATTAGGTTGCAAACCCTGACATTCAGGTATCCGATGAATTAAAAAGGGATATTTACATACGTACTCATGTCGTTCCAATTAAACCACGCAAAAATTTTCTAACGGTATTGCAAACCCCCGGTTTTGAATTCTATTGATATGAGAACTTTTGAAGAGTTACCTAAGAATATGATTGCAATTTAAGGTCGTAAACTCTTTGTAATTATGTTGCATCGGGAGCTTTAAAAATAAAAATATTTAAATGGGGTTAAGGACTCAACTAAGAGAACGAAAAGATCTTTGGAATGTGGGTATACGATGGAAATTGATGCCCGCAAACACTTGTAACTGTATTGTAAACCCCGTGTTTTCGAAATTCAAGGACTTGAAGAGGGGTTGTCAACACACTTAGGCATATTAGTGTAGTTTAAACGTGTAAACCGAATGTAATTGTATGGAAAACCGCGAGTTTTGGAAATCCATGGATTCGAAAATTTCTTACGAGCTTACTTAGGCATAACATGGTAAGTGAAGCACGTAAAGGCTTTGTAATTGCGCTGAAAACACCATGTTTTAGAAGTCCAAAGATTTGAAAAAGGGGTTATAAACTTAATTAAGAATGTCCTTGTAGTTTAAACACGTATACACTTTCTAATTGAATTGCAAACACCGAGTTTTAATTATACGGCAAACCGCAAGTTGTGGAAATCCTAGTATTCAAAAATGAGTAACAAGCTTACTTAGGCATAACATTGTAACTGAAGCATGTAAAGACTTTGCAATTATATTGAATACAAAATGTTTTCGAAGTGCAAAGATTTGAAAACGGCGTTATAACCACACTGAAGCATATCCTTGTAATTTAAACACGTAAACACTTTTTAATTGAATTGCAAACACCGAGTTTTAGATAAACAAAGAGTTGAAATGTGGATATGAAATTAGAAAAGCATCTCCTTGTAATTGAAGAACACAAACACTTTGAAATTAGGTTGCAAACCCCGACATTCAGGTATCAAATGAATTAAAAAGGGATATTAACATAAGTACTCATGTCGTTCCAATTAAAGCACGTAAACATTTTCTAAATGTATTGCAAACCCCCGGTTTTGAATTCTATTGATATGAGAACTTTTGAAGAGTTACCTAAGAATATGATTGCAATTTAAGGTCGTAAACTCTTTGTAATTATGTTGCATCGGGAGCTTTGAAAATAAAAATATTTAAATGGGGTTAAGGACTCCCCTAAGAGAACGAAGAGATCTTTGGAATGTGGGTATACGATGGGAATTGATGCCCGTAAACACTTGTAACTGTATTGCAAACACCGTGTTTTCGAACTTCAAGGGCTTGAAGAGGGGTTGTCAACACACTTTGGTATATTACTGTAGTTTAAACGCGTAAACCGAATGTAATTGTACGGAAAACCGAGAGTTTTGGAAATCCAAGGATTCGAAAATGAGTTACGAGCTTACTTAGGCATAACATGGTAAGAGAAGCACGTAAAGGCTTTGTAATTACGCTGAAAACACCATGTTTTAGAAGTCCAAAGATTTGAAAAAGGGGTTATAAACTTAATTAAGAATGTCCTTGTAGTTTAAACACGTATACACTTTGTAATTGAATTGCAAACACCGAGTTTTATAAATACAAAGAGTTGAAATGGGGTTATGAAGGTACATAAGCATATCGTGGTAAGTGAAGCACGCAAACACTTCGAAATAGGGTTGCAAACCCCGACATTCAGGAATCTAATGATTTGAAAAGGGATATTAACTTATGTAATCATGTCGTTCCGGTTAAAGCACACAAACACTTTGCAATTGTATTGCAAACCCCTGGTTTTTGATTTCTAATGATTTGAGAACAGTTGAAGAGCTCACCTAAGCATACAATTGCAATTTAAGGTCGTAATCTCTTTTTAATTGTGTGGCACCTGGAGCTTTAAAAATACAAATCTTTAAATAAGGTTAAGGTCTCATCTAATCATATGATGGTAATCACGCACGTAAAGAATTTTAAATTGTATTGCAAACCCCGTGTTTTCGAAATTCAAGGACTTGATGGGGGTTGTCAACACCCTTAGGCATGTTGTTAAAGTTTAAAGGCGTAAACCCTTTGTAATTGTACGGCAAACCGCAAGTTATGGAAATCCTAGTATTCAAAAATGAGTAACGAGCTTACTTAGGCATAACATTGTAACTGAAGCATGTAAAGACTTTGCAATTTCATTGAAAACAAAATGTTTTCGAAGTGTAAAGATTTGAAAACGGGGTTATAAACTCACTGAAGCATATGCTTGTAATTTAAACACGTAAACACTTTGTAATTGAATTGCAAACACCGAGTTTTAGATAAACAAAGAGTTGAAATGTGGATATGAAATTACAAAAGCATGTCCTTGTAATTGAAGAACACAAACACTTTGAAATTAGGTTGCAAACCCTAACATTCCCGTATCCAATGAATTAAAAAGGGATATTTACATACGTACTCATGTCGTTCCAATTAAAGCACGCAAACATTTTCTAACTGTATTGCAAACCCCCGGTTTTGAATTCTATTGATATGAGAACTATTGAAGAGTTACTTAAGAATATGATTGCAACTTAAGGTCGTAAACTCTTTGTAATTATGTTGCATCGGGAGCTTTAAAAATAAAAATATTTAAATGAGGTTAAGGACTTACCTAAGAGAAGGAAGAGATCATAGGAATGTGAGTATACGATGGGAATTGATGCCCGTAAACACTTGTAACTGTATTGCAAACACCGTGTTTTCGAAATTCAAGGACTTGAAGAGGGGTTGTCAACACACTTAGGCATATTAGTGTAGTTTAAACGCGTAAACCGAATGTTATTGTACGGAAAACCGCGAGTTTTGGAAATCCATGGATTCGAAAATGAGTTACGAGCTTACTTAGGCATAACATGGTAACAGAAGCACGTAAAGGCTTTGTAATTACGCTGAAAACACCATGTTTTAGAAGTCCAAAGATTTTAAAAAGGGGTTATAAACTTAATTAAGAATGTCCTTGTAGTTTAAACACGTATACACTTTGTAATTGAATTGCAAACATCGAGGTTTAAGAATTCAAAGAGTTGAAATGGGGTTATGAAGTTACATAAGCATATCGTGGTAAGTGAAGAACGCAAACACTTCGAAATAGGGTTGCAAACCCCGACATTCAGGAATCTAATAATTTGAAAAGGGATATTAACTTACGTAATCATGTCGTTCCGGTTAAAGCACACAAACACTTTGCAATTGTATTGCAAACCCCTGGTTTTTGATTTCTAATGATTTGAGAACAGTTGAAGAGCTCACCTAAGCATACAATTGCAATTTAAGGTCGTAATCTCTTTTTAATTGTGTGGCACCTGGAGCTTTAAAAATACAAATATTTAAATAAGGTTAAGTTCTCATCTAATCATATGATGGTAATCACGCACGTAAAGAATTTTTAATTGTTTTGCGAACCCCGTGTTTTCTAAATTCAAGGACTTGATGGGGGTTGTCAACACACTTAGGCATGTTGTTAAAGTTTAAACGCGTAAACCCTTTGTAATTATACGGCAAACCGCAAGTTATGGAAATCCTAGTATTCAAAAATGAGTAACGAGCTTACTTAGGCATAACATTGTAACTGAAGCATGTAAAGACTTTGCAATTATATTGAATACAAAATGTTTTCGAAGTGCAAAGATTTGAAAACGGCGTTATAACCACACTGAAGCATATCCTTGTAATTTAAACACGTAAACACTTTTTAATTGAATTGCAAACACCGAGTTTTAGATAAACAAAGAGTTGAAATGTTGATATGAAATTAGAAAAGCATGTCCTTGTAATTGAAGAACACAAACACTTTGAAATTAGGTTGCAAACCCCGACATTCAGGTATCAAATGAATTAAAAAGGGATATTAACATACGTACTCATGTCGTTCCAATTAAAGCACGTAAACATTTTCTAAATGTATTGCAAACCCCCGGTTTTGAATTCTATTGATATGAGAACTTTTGAAGAGTTACCTAAGAATATGATTGCAATTTAAGGTCGTAAACTCTTTGTAATTATGTTGCATCGGGAGCTTTGAAAATAAAAATATTTAAATGGGGTTAAGGACTCCCCTAAGAGAACGAAGAGATCTTTGGAATGTGGGTATACGATGGGAATTGATGCCCGTAAACACTTGTAACTGTATTGCAAACCCCGTGTTTTCGAAATTCAAGGACTTGAAGAGGGGTTCTCAACACACTTAGGCATATTAGTGTAGTTTAAACGCATAAACCGAATGTAATTGTACGGAAAACCGCGAGTTTTGGAAATCCATGGGTTCGAAAATGAGTTACGAGCTTACTTAGGCATAACATGGTAACTGAAGCACGTAAAGGCTTTGTAATTACGCTGAAAACACCATGTTTTAGAAGTCCAAAGATTTGAAAAAGGGGTTATAAACTTAATTAAGAATGTCCTTGTAGTTTAAACACGTATACGCTTTGTAATTGAATTACAAACACCGAGTTTTAAAAATACAAAGAGTTGAAATGGGGTTATGAAGTTACATAAGCATATCGTGGTAAGTGAAGCACGCAAACACTTCGAAATAGGGTTGCAAACCCCGACATTCAGGAATCTAATGATTTGAAAAGGGATATTAACTTACGTAATCATGTCGTTCCGGTTAAAGCACACAAACACTTTGCAATTGTATTGCAAACCCCTGGTTTTTGATTTCTAATGATTTGAGAACAGTTGAAGAGCTCACCTAAGCATACAATTGCAATTTAAGGTCGTAATCTCTTTTTAATTGTGTGGCACCTGGAGCTTTAAAAATACAAATATTTAAATGAGGTTAAGGTCTCATCTAATCATATGATGGTAATCACGCACGTAAAGAATTTTTAATTGTTTTGCGAACCCCGTGTTTTCTAAATTCAAGGACTTGATGGGGGTTGTCAACACACTTAGGCATGTTGTTAAAGTTTAAACGCGTAAACCCTTTGTAATTATACGGCAAACCGCAAGTTATGGAAATCCTAGTATTCAAAAATGAGTAACGAGCTTACTTAGGCATAACATTGTAACTGAAGCATGTAAAGACTTTGCAATTTCATTGAAAACAAAATGTTTCCGAAGTGTAAAGATTTGAAAACGGGGTTATAAACTCACTGAAGCGTATGCTTGTAATTTAAACACGTAAACACTTTGTAATTGAATTGCAAACACCGAGTTTTAGATAAACAAAGAGTTGAAATGTGGATATGAAATTACAAAAGCATGTCCTTGTAATTGAAGAACACAAACACTTTGAAATTAGGTTGCAAACCCTGACATTCCCGTATCCAATGAATTAAAAAGGGATATTTACATACGTACTCATGTCGTTCCAATTAAAGCACGCAAACATTTTCTAACTGTATTGCAAACCCCCGGTTTTGAATTCTATTGATATGAGAACTATTGAAGAGTTACTTAAGAATTTGATTGCAACTTAAGGACGTAAACTCTTTGTAATTATGTTGCATCGGGAGCTTTAAAAATAAAAATATTTAAATGAGGTTAAGGACTCACCTAAGAGAAGGAAGAGATCATAGGAATGTGAGTATACGATGGGAATTGATGCCCGTAAAGACTTGTAACTGTATTGCAAACACCGTGTTTTCGAAATTCAAGGACTTGAAGAGGGGTTGTCAACACACTTAGGCATATTAGTGTAGTTTAAACGCGTAAACCGAATGTTATTGTACGGAAAACCGCGAGTTTTGGAAATCCATGGATTCGAAAATGAGTTACGAGGTTACTTAGGCATAACATGGTAACAGAAGCACGTAAAGGCTTTGTAATTACGCTGAAAACACCATGTTTTAGAAGTCCAAAGATTTTAAAAAGGGGTTATAAACTTAATTAAGAATGTCCTTGTAGTTTAAACACGTATACACTTTGTAATTGAATTGCAAACACCGAGGTTTAAGAATTCAAAGAGTTGAAATGGGGTTATGAAGTTACATAAGCATATCGTGGTAAGTGAACAACACAAACACTTCGAAATAGGGTTGCAAACCCCGACATTCAGAATCTAATAATTTGAAAAGGGATATTAACTTACGTAATCATGTCGTTCCGGTTAAAGCACACAAACACTTTGCAATTGTATTGCAAACCCCTGGTTTTTGATTTCTAATGATTTGAGAACAGTTGAAGAGCTCACCTAAGCATACAATTGCAATTTAAGGTCGTAATCTCTTTTTAATTGTGTGGCACCTGGAGCTTTAAAAATACAAATATTTAAATAAGGTTAAGGTCTCATCTAATCATATGATGGTAATCACGCACGTAAAGAATTTTTAATTGTTTTGCGAACCCCGTGTTTTCTAAATTCAAGGACTTGATGGGGGTTGTCAACACACTTAGGCATGTTGTTAAAGTTTAAACGCGTAAACCCTTTGTAATTGTCACACCCCTGCGCCGCGTGCGGAATCCACGGCGCGGTGACGTATGATCAGTTGAATCATGCACAAGTATTGAATAAGAATAACCACAATGGATTACTATGTTTCATAATGTTAAGACAATTGTTTAGTTACAGACAACTATCTACCAAAAGTAAGACAACTACAGACCCAAAATATGGTTACAAAATAAGACTTCAAACAAGACAATTAAACAATCAGGATTTAGTGTGTTTCTAATCCATCCTAGCATGTTTCTTCATCTTGTTCTATCTTAGAATGGTCTCCTTAGTTGTCCCTGAGATTGTCTTAAACCTGATTTCCTGAAACACGTGAAAAGTAACTGTCAACTACAGACGTAGTTGGTGAGAACAATAGGTTTAAACATTTGTAAACATGAGTTATATGATATAAGACATAGGTAAGTTAAAGCATCATAAGATTCACACGGATGAGCTGTAACCCAAACTAACATCAAGTAAGAAAATGAGTGTAAACAGTCCAATCACTGTTCGCACGAAAGCCAATAATATCAAGTCCCAAACCACGTTTGGAGTTAGATAATACGTCAGCAGTTTTGATAACCATATGACACCAGACCTGCAGTTGGCTTTTAAAATAAATTTAAAAGCCAACTCCATCCTGGATAAGAAAACAATGACACCAGACCTACAGTTAGCTTTTAAAACAAATTTAAAAGCTAACTCCATCCTGGATAAGAAACAATGAGTCTGCTTTCCCTTGTTGTGATCACCCAGTACTAACGACAATGAAACTTGATGGGTTTATAAGTTTGTTTACAACAATGGACACCATGTTTATGAATCTTACTTTAACCGGATGTGTTAATGTCTTATTGGAAACCTGGATTTAACTCCACGAGTTGAATCCTTTGTTTATGTAACATGAAAATGAATCCCTTGATTTGATTACCATGATGTGAACCATATGATTTGAATACCTTGAAATGAACCATTTGATTTGAATACCACAAAATGAACCACTTGATTTGAATACCACAAAATGAACCACTTGCTTTGAATACCATGATATAGTGACCTTGTGTAACAACAAGGTTTTTAACAAAAGAAAGAGTTTATGAAATCATTTATTTAAAAATGTTTATCCTTTAAAAGAACATTTGAGTAAAACTGTTATAAAACATTTCAAGAAAACATTATAAAATCCTTTTTAGTAATAAGGGTTTAATAGTGAATAATTCCTTTAAAACAGTTGACAATTTCCTTAAACAGTTGAAGAATCACTTGGATTCATAAGATAAACCTGTAATGTTTATGAATACACATAAACTGTGCAATGAAACAAGATTGAAATAGCGGTTTTGATCACGTGTTCCACCCCAAAACAGTTATAAAACAGTAAAAGAGGGGCTAAAGTTCTCACCTGTCTGCAGTAGACTCTGAACTAAAACAGATAGCAAGTAGCAAACAGGACTTCTAATTGTTTCCTATAACATTGTAATCATACATAAGATATAGGATTTATAATTGTATAGACTTTGATTCATTGATTGACTTGTGTTCTCTTGAAATTGATTATCACATGATAACTTGATCTCATGATTATGATTGTTAAGCAAACTTGAAAGTTATGATTTGAATCAATTGAATGATCATAGGTCAATGAAACTTATGAAATGTTCTTTTGTGCTCAAACTTGTTTGTACACATCACATGTGTTTGAGAATTTGATAACCGTTGATTACTATGATTCATGAAAGATGTTCAATTGTTTTCAAGTTCTTGAAATTGTGATGTGATCCTCATGATTAAGTTTAGTTATAAACTTAAACCCAATAAGATCGAATTACAATTTACTTTGAGTGGTGGCCTATAATTTGGGCCTTAAGCCCATGAAACCATGATGGTACTTAAACCGAGTCCATGGGCCAATTAGGTTAATGGTGAGCCTAATGGGCTTGGATTAGGCCTAAGAATTTAATTGGGCCCACTAATGCGTATGTAACCCACACAAGTTTCTAAGACAATATCGGGCCAATTAAACCATAATGGGCCAATTTAACCCTATTGTGCTTAGTTGAAACCTATGGGCCAAGTGTTAATGAAATTGGGCCTTGAAGAACCGGATTGGGCCGAAAGGGTTTGGGCTGCCACCTTAGGCAGCGAACCCTCCAATTTACTGGACCAAGGTTCGGCCATCAACATGACAAGGTTCGGCTCTATCAGTAAATCAAGCAAGGTTCGGCCTTAGGTTTGTGTTTAAGATGGTTCGCTGCATGGCAAGAGGCTCGGCTGATTAAATGGTTCGGCTACGTCCCTATGGTTCGTGTCTACACTAAAGTTCGTGGGACACATGAAGGTTCGGGCAGCTAGGGTTCGCTGCATGAAAGCTTCGGCTGGTTTTAGCAACAGTATGCGAAGGTTCGTGTAGTCCAGAAGGGTTCGTGACCTTAGGATGGTTCGTCGACAGCATGAGGGCTCGTGAGGACCCCTAGGGTTCGGCTGATAACTCCACGAACCATGCAGGGTTCGTCGGGCTCGCTGTGTTCCCTAAGGTTCGGCCAGGTGCTGTTTGAGGGTTCGGTCCCTGAACCTTCGACGAACCTGTAACCTGGATCGTCTTCATCATCAAGTTACTTGATTCTAGACCACGATCTAAGCCTGTACAACTTCAATGGAGGTTGCTAGGTGTGCGAAATCAGAAATAAAGTGCTAGAACCGATTTCCTCCTAGGTTTCGAACAACATGTATAGAAAACCCTAATTTCGTGGTTTTTCAATCGAGCATACCTTGTTTTTGGCCGGATAAAACTGTGAAAATCTTGTACTTTCGTGTAGAGGATGTTGAGAGCTACGCGTGGACACCAAGAATGACGAATTCCGTTGAGAAATAAGCGAGTTACGAACGTTTAAAGCTTGGTTTTTAGAGAGAGGATGGCTTGGACGAATTTCTAGAGAGAGAATGGGTTGGTGGTGTAATAAATGAAAGAATAAGCCTTGTTCAAGGCTTTTATAGTTCGGGTGATGTTCGGGTCCGTTTCGGTCGCTCGGTTCGCGTTTCCGGAACGTAACGCGTACTTTACGCGGTTTTAAATATAAAGAGTTGTTAAACTCATTAAAATGATGAGTTTCAAAATTGTAAAAATATAAAATAATTAATTTAATTAATTAATTAATTATTTTACTCTTCGTGCGTTGTCAGATCGTTAAACACATACAATTACGTGTATACCCGCAATCGCGTACGTTTTCCGATCGTATTAATTTTTTAAAGTCGTTTAATCGTAATTATAAGTTCAACATTCGTATTATTATGGATCGTCACCCATAACTATACTCAGTCTCGCTTACAGATTACGATCGTTGTTGAATTAATTAAATGTTATACTATTCGTCTCGACACTACACACTAACACTAACCTGTTACACCGAACGCAGTATATGTATAGGGCTCACTCTCGCTGCCCACCACTGTTTCGATATAACAAGTTACTGTTCTTGCCTAGTGAAATCGACACTAATTAAATAATACATACTTGTTAAATGATAAAGATTCTAACACACAAGCACATAATGACACATGATTCACATTGACTGACGGAACAAGTACACACACGGTTCTAACACTGTTCACGACTACATGACTAAATGCACAAATGTTACAGTCTCCCCTAGTTAAGGGAATTTCGTCCTGAAATTAACTAGCCGAAGATACTGTAAAAAGATGAGGGTACTTAAGCTTCATCTGGTCTTCACGTTCCCAGGTGAACTCAGCACCGCGTTTGCCCTCCCATCGTACTTTCACGATCGGGATACGGCTGCGTTTAAGTTTCTTGACCCCATGATCCATGATCTCAACTGGACGTTCTATGAATTGCATGTTATTCTGAATCTGAATGTCTTCCAGTGGAATCTGAACATCATGATCTGCCAAGCATTTCTTAAGATTCGATACATGAAAAGTATCGTGAACATTGCTTAGCTCCACTGGAAGTTTGAGTTTGTAGGCTACGGGACCAATCCGTTCCAGGATCTCAAAAGGTCCAACGTACCTTGGTGCAAGTTTCCCTTTCTTCCCGAATCGGACAACGCCTTTCCAGGGAGAAACTTTGAGTAAGACTCGGTCACCGACTTGAAACTCAAGCGGTTTCCGACGTCGATCAGCATAACTCTTCTGCCGATCTCGTGCGGCCTTAAGCCTTGACTGAATGATTGTGATCTTGTCTGATGTTTTTTGAATGAGTTCTGGTCCTACGACCTGTGAGTCACCAATCTCGGTCCAACAGACCGGTGATCGGCACTTTCTACCATATAGAGCTTCGAATGGTGCACATTGAATGCTCATATGATAGCTATTGTTATATGAAAACTCAATGAGTGGGAGATGAGTGTCCCAACTTCCACCGAAGTCAATGACACAAGAACGAAGCATGTCCTCAAGTGTTTGGATAGTCCTTTCGCTTTGGCCGTCGGTTTGGGGATGATATGCCGTGCTAAGATTAACACGCGTTCCCAAAGCCTTTTGCAATGATTGCCAGAAGCGAGAAGTGAAACGACTATCACGATCGGATATGATTGATGTTGGAGTACCATGACGTGCAATGATTTCATTGATGTACAATGTGGATAGCTTCTCCATCTTGTAATCCTCTCGGATCGGGAGAAAATGAGCAGATTTGGTGAGTCGATCAACGATCACCCAAATCGAATCGAAACCTCGCGGAGTTCTCGGCAACTTGGTTATGAAATCCATGGAAATTTGCTCCCATTTCCATTGAGGAATTTCAGGTTGCTGCAGAAGTCCCGAAGGTTTTTGATGTTCTGCTTTGACTTTTGAACAGGTAAGACATTTTCCCACATACAGTGCTATGTCTTTCTTCATTCCCGGCCACCAGTAAGATGTCCTCAAGTCCTGATACATCTTGTCGGCTCCAGGATGAACTGAGTATCGCGACTTATGAGCCTCATCACAGATGAGTGTGCGCAATTCTTCAGACTTTGGAATCCAAATGCGGCCGTTGAGATATAACACCCCATCAGCTCGAGGTTCTAGTTTCTTCTCAATACCACAATCCAAGTCTGTCTTGAGTTGATTGTTTGTTACTACTTGTTGTTGTGCAATACGAATCAAGTCTTTCAAGTTTGGCTGTGTGTTGATCTCCATGGCTCTTACACGAATTGGTTTGACTGGTTCCTTGCGACTAAGAGCATCCGCCACCACATTGGCTTTACCCGGATGGTAACGAATTTCACAGTCGTAATCAGTTAGAAGCTCAACCCAACGTCGTTGTCTCATGTTGAGTTCTTTCTGATTGAGAATGTGTTGCAGGCTCTTGTGGTCTGTATAGATGACACATTTAGTACCGTACAGGTAGTGTCTCCAAATCTTCAATGCAAATACCACAGCCCCTAACTCAAGATCATGAGTAGTATAATTCTTCTCATGAACCTTAAGTTGTCTTGAAGCATACGCAATGACCTTGTCCCGTTGCATAAGTACACAACCGAGACCAAGGTTTGAAGCATCACAGTAGACAATGAAATCATCACTGCCTTCTGGAAGACTAAGGATAGGGGAATTACATAACTTCTGTTTAAGAAGTTGAAATGCATCTTCCTGTTTCTGTCCCCATATAAACGCTTGACTTTTCTGAGTTAATGTGGTAAGTGGCAAGGCTATCTTAGAGAAGTTTGCAATGAATCTCCTGTAATAACCCGCCAGACCCAGAAACGAACGAATCTCTGTTGGAGTAGATGGGGTAGTCCAGTTCTTAATCGCCTCAATCTTCGCCGGATCTACATGTATCCCATCCTTGTTTATGACATGTCCTAAGAAGTGAACCTCCTTTAGCCAAAACTCACATTTTGAGAATTTAGCATATAGTCGTTCAGTTCTTAGTAACTCTAAGACTTTCCTCAAATGGTCCTCGTGTTCTTGTTCTTACTTGGAATAAATCAGTATATCATCAATGAAGACAATAACAAACTGATCCAAGTATGGCCTGCAGACTCGATTCATCAAGTCCATGAACACTGCGGGTGCATTGGTCAGCCCAAATGGCATAACCACAAACTCATAGTGTCCATACCGAGTCCTAAATGCAGTCTTTGGTATATCCTCATCATTTACTCTCAACTGATGATACCCAGATCGTAAATCAATCTTAGAAAAGCAAGTTGCTCCCTGTAATTGATCAAACAGATCATCGATCCTGGGCAAAGGATATCTATTCTTGATTGTCAACTTGTTCAACTCACGATAATCGATACACATACGAAATGAACCGTCTTTCTTTTTGACAAAGAGAACCGGAGCTCCCCACGGAGAGAAACTCGGTCTTATGAAACCTTTGTCTAAAAGTTCTTGAAGCTGACTAGACAGTTCTTGCATCTCAGACGGTGCTAATCGATACGGTGACTTCGCCACTGGGTTTGCTCCAGAGACGAGATCAATTCTAAACTCCACTTGTCGGACTGGTGGTAGTCCGGGCAAGTCTTCTGGAAATACGTCTGGATAATCTGTGATAACTGGAACATCTCCAACTGCATTCCTTTCAGGTTTCTTTTCCACCACGTGAGCTAGGAAAGCATAATATTTCTTCTTCAAGTACTTCCTCGCCTTGATGCACGATACAATCTTTAATCCGCGGCATGGTTTCTCGCCGTAGACTATCATCGTTTCGCCGGACGGTAAGGGGATTCGGATAAGTTTCCCAGAGCATACGATTTCAGCATTGTTTTTGGATAACCAATCCATTCCTACTACAACTTCGAAACTTCCGAGAGTCATAGGAATGAGATCGATGGAAAAGAGATGGTCATTTAGTCTTAGCTCACAAGCATGAATTATGGAATCTACAACTATGGTTTTACCATTTGCTACTTCTACGGTATATGGAGCAGTAAGTGTTGATAGTTGCATATTAAGCAAAGAAGCAGTATGAGCAGAGATAAAACTTTTATCAGCACCAGTATCAAATATGATAGGAACATAGTGATCATTGATAAGAAATGTACCCGTGATGACTGCCGGCTCTTCACGTGCTTCAGCAGTTCCAATAACAAAAGCACGAGCAGCAGCAGTATTGTTGTTGAGTTTTGGACACTGATTTCTGAAGTGTCCCTCTGCTCCACAATTATAACAGGTCCTTCCACCTGTAGCAGCAGTGGTAGTGGTAGCAGTTGTTGCAGCAGCAAGATGAGTAGATCTACAAGTAGCTGCAAAGTGTCCCATACGCCCACATTTGAGACACTTTTTGCATGGAGTGTTGGGCAGATGATGATACTGGCATTTGGTGCAAAGTGGAAACTGGCCAGTATAAGGCTTTCTAACATTAGCAGGTTGTGGCATAGCGGTGATAGGTGTGGCATGAGTAGGAGCAGCTGCAGTCAACGCTGCAAAGTTCTTGATTGTCTTTTGCTTCTTCTTCTTGTGATGGTGCTGTTCAGGCTTCTTGCCTTCTTCAATCTGTGCTCTCTTGAATCCCTTTCGGGTGAGCACACCAGATTTCACATACTCCTCAGTAAGAGTAGCACCAAGTTGGATTGCCGCCTCCAGAGTAGTAGGGTTATTACCCATGACAGTTCCCCTAACTACTAAGGGTAGACCTTCAATGTACTTCTCTATCCTGCGGGATAGAGGAGTAACCAAATGGGGTACCAGAATGCACAACTCATGGAATCGAGTTGTATACTTTGTGTTCTCTCCACTATCTTGCACCAGATTCCACATCTCCACCTCCAGTTTCTTCAGTTCATGACGTGGACAAAACTTTTCCACAAGTAAGTTCTTGAATCCGTCCCATGGTAAAGCTAGAGCAACTTCACGTCCTCTGGTGTTCTTCTCAGAATTCCACCAGGTGAGTGCGCCTTTGTGAAAAGCACTTGAGGCCATTTTGACCTTCAGATTTTCAGGGCATCCTGTGAAGTCGAGAATGTCTTCGATGCTTTCCAGCCATTGTAGTAAGCCGGTAGGTCCTTCAGTACCAGAGTACTTGGGAGGCTTTGCATCATTGAACTGCTTGAATGTGAAGTTAGCAGTTCCAGTGTGATTAGTGTTGGAATTGTTCGCTGAGTCACTGGTACTCCCCCGCAGATTTTGGGTGATATCAGTGACCATGCCCGGGATCACATCCCGCATATGAACAGCGATAGCTCGAGCAATCTTGTTGATCTCATCGTCGTTGCCACTTGTTGAACCCCCTCCGTTAGGATCACGTCGGGGAGGCATTCTACGAATAGAAGCCACAAGTGGGTCAGTAATGAGGAAGGATACAATTGAATTTTCATGATAAGGTCAGTAATATATCCATACTACTAGTATTATCATTCAATTGTAATATGATCCAGTACACGTATAAGTTATCAACTTATTTGCATACTTATCATGTGAATATGTACGATGTTCCATGATCTCTCCACCAAATCTACACACTGACACTTTCCCGATATACCGAAAATAGCTTATATATAGGGCTCACTCTCGCTGCCCACCACCGTTTCGATATACCACGATCATGCCCTTGCTAGCATTTGGCAACACGTTTGTACTGATTTCCATGTGTGTTCCATTGATTAAGAATCTCATGATCTTTGATCAACTTGAACTATGATTGATTCCATGATTGAACTATGATTATGTTATGCGTGCACCTACTAACAGTTGTTAACATGTAGAACTAAGTCATACGTGTGTTCTACACTTTCCTGTTAACCTATGTCAGTAAGTACTAATGATGTAATCACTTAAGAATTTCACTTAAGGTTTACATTTACAGAATGTTCACAACTTGATTGATTCACCATAATGTTTGGTTCATCCAAGTTTGAATTGCACTATGATTTGATTCACCAATGATTGTTTCCCAAATGTTTGTATCCCATGTGTTTGACTAATGATCCATGTGTCCAGTTGATCCCGAATCCTCACTCCAAATACAAACGCCGGATTCCCCCTAACATACTGAAATAAGCTTATATATAGGGTAAGCTCTCACCGACCCACCACTTACCTCAACACATCAGCGTTAATCCGTCGTCTATATTTGGGGCTAAGATTCCAACTGTTGATTGATTATGATTGTTTCATGATTTCTCTTGTTCTGTGACTATGATTATGATTATGTAAACCATGGTTCTTAAGTTACTTTGAAATTAAAACCTTAGGTTTCTGTATATGTGTCCTAGGTTAATTAACCTAGGTTCTCAATACCTACAGTATCGAGTATAATGATCTCTTGTGAGAACTTCAACTAAAGAATACTGTTACACAGATTCTAAGTTATAAAGTTCCTATGATAATGAACACCTGATGATGATAACAATGATAACAATGACAAGGATTTCAAATCAAGATTCTAAATTAATAGATCTTGACCTTTGAATTCCTATAGTGAATATGACAAGGATTTCAAATCAAGAATCTAAATTAATAGATCTTGACCTTTGAATTCCTATAGTGAATATGACAAGGATTTCAAATCAAGAATCTAAATTAATAGATCTTGACCTTTGAATTCCTATACTGAATGTGACAAGGACTTTAGATCAAAGATAACAATCTTTGCCTCTAAATCCCATAATGAATATGACAAGGACTTTAGATCAAAGATAACAATCTTTGCCTCTAAATCCCATAATGAATATGACAAGGACTTTAGATCAAAGATAACAATCTTTGCCTCTAAATCCCATAATGAATATGACAAGAAATTCATATCAAAGATACTGAAACTACAGATCTTTGCCTCTGAATTTCTATAATGATCTCTGTGTGAGAATTTCAGATCAAGGATACTAAGAATACAGATCCTTGCCTCTGAAATCCTTAATGCATATGTGTGAGAATTTAATTCGGTTTATAAAATTATAGAATTCCGATTCAAATTCCTTGACTCGATATCTAATCTTAGTAAAATGTCCTAAGATCTTTCAAGCTTAATGTAGACTTAATGCTTACTTAAGTTACTTAGATCCTAAGTATCCTCAAGCCTATAGCACTTAGTCCTATTGGGTAGCTTAGGTTATAGTCTAGGTCATTAAACATTGGGTTTTTCCTAGTTCTCTACAACCTTGGCTCTGATACCAACCTGTCACACCCCTGCGCCGCGTGCGGAATCCACGGCGCGGTGACGTATGATCAGTTGAATCATGCACAAGTATTGAATAAGAACAACCACAATGGATTACTATGTTTCATAATGTTAAGACAATTGTTTAGTTACAGACAACTATCTACCAAAAGTAAGACAACTACAGACCCAAAATATGGTTACAAAATAAGACTTCAAACAAGACAATTAAACAATCAGGATTTAGTGTGTTTCTAATCCATCCTAGCATGTTTCTTCATCTTGTTCTATCTTAAAATGGTCTCCTTAGTTGTCCCTGAGATTGTCTTAAACCTGATTTCCTGAAACACGTGAAAAGTAACTGTCAACTACAGACGTAGTTGGTGAGAACAATAGGTTTAAACATTTGTAAACATGAGTTATATGATATAAGACATAGGTAAGTTAAAGCATCATAAGATTCACACGGATGAGCTGTAACCCAAACTAACATCAAGTAAGAAAATGAGTGTAAACAGTCCAATCACTGTTCGCACGAAAGCCAATAATATCAAGTCCCAAACCACGTTTGGAGTTAGATAATACGTCAGCAGTTTTGATAACCATATGACACCAGACCTGCAGTTGGCTTTTAAAATAAATTTAAAAGCCAACTCCATCCTGGATAAGAAAACAATGACACCAGACCTACAGTTAGCTTTTAAAACAAATTTAAAAGCTAACTCCATCCTGGATAAGTAACAATGAGTCCGCTTTCCCTTGTTGTGATCACCCAGTACTAACGACAATGAAACTTGATGGGTTTATAAGTTTGTTTACAACAATGGACACCATGTTTATGAATCTTACTTTAACCGGATGTGTTAATGTCTTATTGGAAACCTGGATTTAACTCCACGAGTTGAATCCTTTGTTTATGTAACATGAAAATGAATCCCTTGATTTGATTACCATGATGTGAACCATATGATTTGAATACCTTGAAATGAACCATTTGATTTGAATACCACAAAATGAACCACTTGATTTGAATACCACAAAATGAACCACTTGCTTTGAATACCATGATATAGTGACCTTGTGTAACAACAAGGTTTTTAACAAAAGAAAGAGTTTATGAAATCATTTATTTAAAAATGTTTATCCTTTAAAAGAACATTTGAGTAAAACTGTTATAAAACATTTCAAGAAAACATTATAAAATCCTTTTTAGTAATAAGGGTTTAATAGTGAATAATTCCTTTAAAACAGTTGACAATTTCCTTAAACAGTTGAAGAATCACTTGGATTCATAAGATAAACCTGTAATGTTTATGAATACACATAAACTGTGCAATGAAACAAGATTGAAATAGCGGTTTTGATCACGTGTTCCACCCCAAAACAGTTATAAAACAGTAAAAGAGGGGCTAAAGTTCTCACCTGTCTGCAGTAGACTCTGAACTAAAACAGATAGCAAGTAGCAAACAGGACTTCTAATTGTTTCCTATAACATTGTAATCATACATAAGATATAGGATTTATAATTGTATAGACTTTGATTCATTGATTGACTTGTGTTCTCTTGAAATTGATTATCACATGATAACTTGATCTCATGATTATGATTGTTAAGCAAACTTGAAAGTTATGATTTGAATCAATTGAATGATCATGGGTCAATGAAACTTATGAAATGTTCTTTTGTGCTCAAACTTAAATACATCACATGTGTTTGAGAATTTGATAACCGTTGATTACTATGATTCATGAAAGATGTTCAATTGTTTTCAAGTTCTTGAAATTGTGATGTGATCCTCATGATTAAGTTTAGTTATAAACTTAAACCCAATAAGATCGAATTACAATTTACTTTGAGTGGTGGCCTATAATTTGGGCCTTAAGCCCATGAAACCATGATGGTACTTAAACCGAGTCCATGGGCCAATTAGGTTAATGGTGAGCCTAATGGGCTTGGATTAGGCCTAAGAATTTAATTGGGCCCACTAATGCGTATGTAACCCACACAAGTTTCTAAGACAATATCGGGCCAATTAAACCATAATGGGCCAATTTAACCCTATTGTGCTTAGTTGAAACCTATGGGCCAAGTGTTAATGAAATTGGGCCTTGAAGAACCGGATTGGGCCGAAAGGGTTTGGGCTGCCACCTTAGGCAGCGAACCCTCCAATTTACTGGACCAAGGTTCGGCCATCAACATGACAAGGTTCGGCTCTATCAGTAAATCAAGCAAGGTTCGGCCTTAGGTTTGTGTTTAAGATGGTTTGCTGCATGGCAAGAGGCTCGGCTGATTAAATGGTTCGGCTACATCCCTATGGTTCGTGTCTACACTAAAGTTCGTGGGACACATGAAGGTTCGGGCAGCTAGGGTTCGCTGCATGAAAGCTTCGGCTGGTTTTAGCAACAGTATGCGAAGGTTCGTGTAGTCCTGAAGGGTTCGTGACCTTAGGATGGTTCGTCGACAGCATGAGGGCTCGTGAGGACCCCTAGGGTTCGGCTGATAACTCCACGAACCATGCAGGGTTCGTCGGGCTCGCTGTGTTCCCTAAGGTTCGGCCAGGTGCTGTTTGAGGGTTCGGTCCCTGAACCTTCGACGAACCTGTAACCTGGATCGTCTTCATCATCAAGTTACTTGATTCTAGACCACGATCTAAGCCTGTACAACTTCAATGGAGGTTGCTAGGTGTGCGAAATCAGAAATAAAGTGCTAGAACCGATTTCCTCCTAGGTTTCGAACAACATGTATAGAAAACCCTAATTTCGTGGTTTTTCAATCGAGCATACCTTGTTTTTGGCCGGATAAAACTGTGAAAATCTTGTACTTTCGTGTAGAGGATGTTGAGAGCTACGCGTGGACACCAAGAATGACGAATTCCGAATAAGCGAGTTACGAACGTTTAAAGCTTGGTTTTTAGAGAGAGGATGGCTTGGACGAATTTCTAGAGAGAGAATGGGTTGGTGGTGTAATAAATGAAAGAATAAGCCTTGTTCAAGGCTTTTATAGTTCGGGTGATGTTCGGGTCCGTTTCGGTCGCTCGGTTCGCGTTTCCGGAACGTAACGCGTACTTTACGCGGTTTTAAATATAAAGAGTTGTTAAACTCATTAAAATGATGAGTTTCAAAATTGTAAAAATATAAAATAATTAATTTAATTAATTAATTAATTATTTTACTCTTCGTGCGTTGTCAGATCGTTAAACACATACAATTACGTGT
Organism: Mikania micrantha; assembly: GCA_009363875.1. Lineage (NCBI taxonomy): Eukaryota > Viridiplantae > Streptophyta > Magnoliopsida > Asterales > Asteraceae > Mikania > Mikania micrantha. The sequence continues at coordinate 32,753,904 of CM018687.1, forward strand.
ATACCCGCAATCGCGTACGTTTTCCGATCGTATTAATTATTTAAAGTCGTTTAATCGTAATTATAAGTTCAACATTCGTATTATTATGGATCGTCACCCATAACTATACTCAGTCTCGCTTACAGATTACGATCTTTGTTGAATTAATTAAATGTTATACTATTCGTCTCGACACTACGCACTAACACTAACCTGTTACACCGAACGCAGTATATGTATAGGGCTCACTTTCGCTGCCCACCACTGTTTCGATATAACAAGTTACTGTTCTTGCCTAGTGAAATCGACTGTAATTAAATAATACATACTTGTTAAATGATAAAGATTCTAACACACAAGCACATAATGACACATGATTCACATTGACTGACTGAACAAGTACACACACGGTTCTAACACTGTTCACGACTACATGACTAAATGCACAAATGTTACAGTAATTATACGGCAAACCGCAAGTTATGGAAATCCTAGTATTCAAAAATGAGTAACGAGCTTACTTAGGCATAACATTGTAACTGAAGCATGTAAAGACTTTGCAATTATATTGAATACAAAATGTTTTCGAAGTGCAAAGATTTGAAAACGGCGTTATAACCACACTGAAGCATATCCTTGTAATTTAAACACGTAAACACTTTTTAATTGAATTGCAAACACCGAGTTTTAGATAAACAAAGAGTTGAAATGTGGATATGAAATTAGAAAAGCACGTCCTTGTAATTGAAGAACACAAACACTTTGAAATTAGGTTGCAAACCCCGACATTCAGGTATCAAATGAATTAAAAAGGGATATTAACATACGTACTCATGTCGTTCCAATTAAAGCACGTAAACATTTTCTAAATGTATTGCAAACCCCCGGTTTTGAATTCTATTGATATGAGAACTTTTGAAGAGTTACCTAAGAATATGATTGCAATTTAAGGTCGTAAACTCTTTGTAATTATGTTGCATCGGGAGCTTTGAAAATAAAAATATTTAAATGGGGTTAAGGACTCCCCTAAGAGAACGAAGAGATCTTTGGAATGTGGGTATACGATGGGAATTGATGCCCGTAAACACTTGTAACTGTATTGCAAACCCCGTGTTTTCGAAATTCAAGGACTTGAAGAGGGGTTGTCAACACACTTAGGCATATTAGTGTAGTTTAAACGCATAAACCGAATGTAATTGTACGGAAAACCGTGAGTTTTGGAAATCCATGGGTTCGAAAATGAGTTACGAGCTTACTTAGGCATAACATGGTAACTGAAGCACGTAAAGGCTTTGTAATTACGCTGAAAACACCATGTTTTAGAAGTCCAAAGATTTGAAAAGGGGTTATAAACTTAATTAAGAATGTCCTTGTAGTTTAAACACGTATACGCTTTGTAATTGAATTACAAACACCGAGTTTTAAAAATACAAAGAGTTGAAATGGGGTTATGAAGTTACATAAGCATATCGTGGTAAGTGAAGCACGCAAACACTTCGAAATAGGGTTGCAAACCCCGACATTCAGGAATCTAATGATTTGAAAAGGGATATTAACTTACGTAATCATGTCGTTCAGGTTAAAGCACACAAACACTTTGCAATTGTATTGCAAACCCCTGGTTTTTGATTTCTAATGATTTGAGAACAGTTGAAGAGCTCACCTAAGCATACAATTGCAATTTAAGGTCGTAATCTCTTTTTAATTGTGTGGCACCTGGAGCTTTAAAAATACAAATATTTAGATAAGGTTAAGGTCTCATCTAATCATATGATGGTAATCACGCACGTAAAGAATTTTTAATTGTTTTGCGAACCCCGTGTTTTCTAAATTCAAGGACTTGATGGGGGTTGTCAACACACTTAGGCATGTTGTTAAAGTTTAAACGCGTAAACCCTTTGTAATTATACGGCAAACCGCAAGTTATGGAAATCCTAGTATTGAAAAATGAGTAACGAGCTTACTTTGGCATAACATTGTAACTGAAGCATGTAAAGACTTTGCAATTATATTGAATACAAAATGTTTTCGAAGTGCAAAGATTTGAAAACGGCGTTATAACCACACTGAAGCATATCCTTGTAATTTAAACACGTAAACACTTTTTAATTGAATTGCAAACACCGAGTTTTAGATAAACAAAGAGTTGAAATGTTGATATGAAATTAGAAAAGCATGTCCTTGTAATTGAAGAACACAAACACTTTGAAATTAGGTTGCAAACCCCGACATTCAGGTATCAAATGAATTAAAAAGGGATATTAACATACGTACTCATGTCGTTCCAATTAAAGCACGTAAACATTTTCTAAATGTATTGCAAACCCCCGGTTTTGAATTCTATTGATATGAGAACTTTTGAAGAGTTACCTAAGAATATGATTGCAATTTAAGGTCGTAAACTCTTTGTAATTATGTTGCATCGGGAGCTTTGAAAATAAAAATATTTAAATGGGGTTAAGGACTCCCCTAAGAGAACGAAGAGATCTTTGGAATGTGGGTATACGATGGGAATTGATGCCCGTAAACACTTGTAACTGTATTGCAAACACCGTGTTTTCGAACTTCAAGGACTTCAAGAGGGTTTGTCAACACACTTTGGTATATTAGTGTAGTTTAAACGCGTAAACCGAATGTAATTGTACGGAAAACCGAGAGTTTTGGAAATCCATGGACTCGAAAATGAGTTACGAGCTTACTTAGGCATAACATGGTAACAGAAGCACGTAAAGGCTTTGTAATTACGCTGAAAACACCATGTTTTAGAAGTCCAAAGATTTGAAAAAGGGGTTATAAACTTAATTAAGAATGTCCTTGTAGTTTAAACACGTATACACTTTGTAATTGAATTGCAAACACCGAGTTTTATAAATACAAAGAGTTGAAATGGGGTTATGAAGGTACATAAGCATATCGTGGTAAGTGAAGCACGCAAACACTTCGAAATAGGGTTGCAAACCCCGACATTCAGGAATCTAATGATTTGAAAAGGGATATTAACTTACGTAATCATGTCGTTCCGGTTAAAGCACACAAACACTTTGCAATTGTATTGCAAACCCCTGGTTTTTGATTTCTAATGATTTGAGAACAGTTGAAGAGCTCACCTAAGCATACAATTGCAATTTAAGGTCGTAATCTCTTTTTAATTGTGTGGCACCTGGAGCTTTAAAAATACAAATATTTAAATAAGGTTAAGGTCTCATGTAATCATATGATGGTAATCACGCACGTAAAGAATTTTAAATTGTATTGCAAACCCCGTGTTTTCGAAATTCAAGGACTTGATGGGGGTTGTCAACACCCTTAGGCATGTTGTTAAAGTTTAAACGCGTAAACCCTTTGTAATTGTACGGCAAACCGCAAGTTATGGAAATCCTAGTATTCAAATATGAGTAACGAGCTTACTTAGGCATAACATTGTAACTGAAGCATGTAAAGACTTTGCAATTTCATTGAAAACAAAATGTTTCCGAAGTGTAAAGATTTGAAAACGGGGTTATAAACTCACTGAAGCATATGCTTGTAATTTAAACACGTAAACACTTTGTAATTGAATTGCAAACACCGAGTTTTAGATAAACAAAGAGTTGAAATGTGGATATGAAATTACAAAAGCATGTCCTTGTAATTGAAGAACACAAACACTTTGAAATTAGGTTGCAAACCCTGACATTCCCGTATCCAATGAATTAAAAAGGGATATTTACATACGTACTCATGTCGTTCCAATTAAAGCACGCAAACATTTTCTAACTGTATTGCAAACCCCCGGTTTTGAATTCTATTGATATGAGAACTATTGAAGAGTTACTTAAGAATATGATTGCAACTTAAGGACGTAAACTCTTTGTAATTATGTTGCATCGGGAGCTTTAAAAATAAAAATATTTAAATGAGGTTAAGGACTCACCTAAGAGAAGGAAGAGATCATAGGAATGTGAGTATACGATGGGAATTGATGCCCGTAAAGACTTGTAACTGTATTGCAAACACCGTGTTTTCGAAATTCAAGGACTTGAAGAGGGGTTGTCAACACACTTAGGCATATTAGTGTAGTTTAAACGCGTAAACCGAATGTTATTGTACGGAAAACCGCGAGTTTTGGAAATCCATGGATTCGAAAATGAGTTACGAGCTTACTTAGGCATAACATGGTAACAGAAGCACGTAAAGGTTTTGTAATTGCGCTAAAAACACCATGTTTTAGAAGTCCAAAGATTTTAAAAAGGGGTTATAAACTTAATTAAGAATGTCCTTGTAGTTTAAACACGTATACACTTTGTAATTGAATTGCAAACACCGAGGTTTAAGAATTCAAAGAGTTGAAATGGGGTTATGAAGTTACATAAGCATATCGTGGTAAGTGAAGAACACAAACACTTCGAAATAGGGTTGCAAACCCCGACATTCAGGAATCTAAAAATTTGAAAAGGGATATTAACTTACGTAATCATGTCGTTCCGGTTAAAGCACACAAACACTTTGCAATTGTATTGCAAACCCCTGGTTTTTGATTTCTAATGATTTGAGAACAGTTGAAGAGCTCACCTAAGCATACAATTGCAATTTAAGGTCGTAATCTCTTTTTAATTGTGTGGCACCTGGAGCTTTAAAAATACAAATATTTAAATAAGGTTAAGGTCTCATCTAATCATATGATGGTAATCACGCACGTAAAGAATTTTTAAATGTTTTGCGAACCCCGTGTTTTCTAAATTCAAGGACTTGATGGGGGTTGTCAACACACTTAGGCATGTTGTTAAAGTTTAAACGCGTAAACCCTTTGTAATTATACGGCAAACCGCAAGTTATGGAAATCGTAGTATTCAAAAATGAGTAACGAGCTTACTTAGGCATAACATTGTAACTGAAGCATGTAAAGACTTTGCAATTATATTGAATACAAAATGTTTTCGAAGTGCAAAGATTTGAAAACGGCGTTATAACCACACTGAAGCATATCCTTGTAATTTAAACACGTAAACACTTTTTAATTGAATTGCAAACACCGAGTTTTAGATAAACAAAGAGTTGAAATGTGGATATGAAATTAGAAAAGCATGTCCTTGTAATTGAAGAACACAAACACTTTGAAATTAGGTTGCAAACCCCGACATTCAGGTATCAAATGAATTAAAAAGGGATATTAACATACGTACTCATGTCGTTCCAATTAAAGCACGTAAACATTTTCTAAATGTATTGCAAACCCCCGGTTTTGAATTCTATTGATATGAGAACTTTTGAAGAGTTACCTAAGAATATGATTGCAATTTAAGGTCGTAAACTCTTTGTAATTATGTTGCATCGGGAGCTTTGAAAATAAAAATATTTAAATGGGGTTAAGGACTCCCCTAAGAGAACGAAGAGATCTTTGGAATGTGGGTATACGATGGGAATTGATGCCCGTAAACACTTGTAACTGTATTGCAAACCCCGTGTTTTCGAAATTCAAGGACTTGAAGAGGGGTTGTCAACACACTTAGGCATATTAGTGTAGTTTAAACGCATAAACCGAATGTAATTGTACGGAAAACCGCGAGTTTTGGAAATCCATGGGTTCGAAAATGAGTTACGAGCTTACTTAGGCATAACATGGTAACTGAAGCACGTAAAGGCTTTGTAATTACGCTGAAAACACCATGTTTTAGAAGTCCAAAGATTTGAAAAAGGGGTTATAAACTTAATTAAGAATGTCCTTGTAGTTTAAACACGTATACGCTTTGTAATTGAATTACAAACACCGAGTTTTAAAAATACAAAGAGTTGAAATGGGGTTATGAAGTTACATAAGCATATCGTGGTAAGTGAAGCACGCAAACACTTCGAAATAGGGTTGCAAACCCCGACATTCAGGAATCTAATGATTTGAAAGGGATATTAACTTACGTAATCATGTCGTTCCGGTTAAAGCACACAAACACTTTGCAATTGTATTGCAAACCCCTGGTTTTTGATTTCTAATGATTTGAGAACAGTTGAAGAGCTCACCTAAGCATACAATTGCAATTTAAGGTCGTAATCTCTTTTTAATTGTGTGGCACCTGGAGCTTTAAAAATACAAATCTTTAAATAAGGTTAAGGTCTCATCTAATCATATGATGGTAATCACGCACGTAAAGAATTTTAAATTGTATTGCGAACCCCGTGTTTTCGAAATTCAAGGACTTGATGGGGGTTGTCAACACACTTAGGCATGTTGTTAAAGTTTAAACGCGTAAACCCTTTGTAATTGTACGTCAAACCGCAAGTTATGGAAATCCTAGTATTCAAAAATGAGTAACGAGCTTACTTAGGCATAACATTTTAACTGAAGCATGTAAAGACTTTGCAATTTCATTGAAAACAAAATGTTTTCGAAGTGCAAAGATTTGAAAACGGGGTTATAAACTCACTGTAGCATATGCTTGTAATTTAAACACGTAAACACTTTGTAATTGAATTGCAAACACCGAGTTTTAGATAAACAAAGAGTTGAAATGTGGATATGAAATTACAAAAGCATGTCCTTGTAATTGAAGAACACAAACACTTTGAAATTAGGTTGCAAACCCCGACATTCAGGTATCCAATGAATTAAAAAGGGATATTTACATACGTACTCATGTCGTTCCAATTAAAGCACGCAAACATTTTCTAACTGTATTTTGCAAACCCCCGGTTTTGAATTCTATTGATATGAGAACTTTTGAAGAGTTACCTAAGAATATGATTGCAATTTAAGGTGGTAAACTCTTTGTAATTATGTTGCATCGTGAGCTTTAAAAATAAAAATATTTAAATGGGGTTAAGGACTCACCTAAGACAAAGAAGAGATCTTTGGAATGTGGGTATACGATGGAAATTGATGCCCGTAAACACTTGTAACTGTATTGCAAACCCCGTGTTTTCGAAATTCAAGGACTTGAAGAGGGGTTGTCAACACACTTAGTGTAACAACTGTAAAAATCCCAACAAACTTTAACATATAATTATAGATTGAATACTTAGGCCTAATAAGGCCCAATAAGATATAAAAGCTCAACAAGATGTGAAGGCCCAAATAGGCCCATTAAAACCTAATATGTACAACTTAGGCCCAATAAGGATCGTTAAAAATATAACTGACGAAAGAATACTTGCAAATTATAACAAAATGATATTATCTTAATTACTAGAAACTTAAACATAAAATCTAACCCAAGAGAAATAACACGAATCAGTGTAACATAAACTTACGAAGTCGTGTTTAGCACTAGTTAAATGATATTAACCGTTTAAACGTTCTAATACCTAAACCAAGGTAAAGGTGTATAAGAAATAATATTTATGAATAGAGAAAATATTAAAAACATAAGAGATATATTATGAGTGAGTAAATAATTATACGAACCAGGTACGTCGTATACGCGCTATTAACGCTTTTCAACATAAATAATTAAACAAATTAATTATATAGGAGAAAATAAACATTCTCATATTATTATATGTTAGTCTATGTAAGTTAGAAAGTGTCGAGTCGAGAATGTTAAACGAAAACGAGATACGATCGCGAGACGATTCGAATACGCGTTAAACCCTAAATTTAACCCTAAGTATAAAAGGAACCCTTCCTTGTTTCCCCTCATTATTTCCAGCCGTAACACACACCTATGTGTGTTCCCAGCCGTTCAAACAACCGAGAGGAAGAAAGAGAGGGACGAGCGGCGGAGCTAGGGCAGAGCACGGCGGAGCAGCGGCGGCGTCACGGCGGCGGGACCAGCTGGTCACATCTCCGAACTCCTCTCATCCAGCTCTACCATCTTTCCTTCTACTATTTCGCATGATGTCGACTCTAGAGGGGTCAAAACGGGGTGATAATGCGACGACGGCTAGGGTTCCGCTAGGGCTGTGCGGCGGTGCATGTGAGTTCCGACCACTTTTCGCGCTACAAGCAGCCCTCAAAGGTAAGAAACGACTCTGTAATCCTCCGATTTACCCATGCATGACAATATCTTGAGGATTCTAGTTGTTTTACATGCGTTATTGGAAGATCTTGTGAAGGTGCTCATCGGATGTGGAGGTAGAGAGGTTACTGGTGGCTGAATGATGGTTCACGGTGGCTAGAGTGTGGTTGGTTGCACGATGGGGGTGGTCTCAACCCACTGGTGCGTCTACAGCAACGATGGGTGGCTGCTAAGTTGAGAAATCGGGTAAGAATCGACTCTACTAGCTTCGATCTACACATGCAAGTCATTTTTCTTTGTTTGTTATGAACTGATACATGTTTTGGATGGTTCTTGCGGCTGAGGTGGTCCAGACAAGGTGGCTGGTGGCGATGAAGCAGCCATGGTGGCGGCCAGAAATGGTGGTGATAGAAAATTAGGGTAGTGGTGTGTTGCAAGCTCCGGTCAAGAAAAGTCAAAGCAGATTAGGGCCAGTCAAACCCGGACAAACTCGGTCAACAGGAAAAACCGACTACTCGAATTTATTCGTTAATTAAAAACGATTTAAGAAACATGTTCGAGTTATGAAACAAACGTACGAATAGTTTAATCGGTTTTGGATACGCGAAACGAACGAGTGGGAGGTAAACCGCGCGCCATTAGCTTTTAATATATGGTTTATTTGTTTAAACAAACATACTAAATTGGTTGAGCTTTTGGGTTAACAAACATAAATTATAATTAGAAATGATTGGTTAAAAATGCAATTATTGGATTGAAACCATATACCGTGTGTGATTTATGTTAAAGTTTCGAAGACGTATACGTAAATAAACATAACTATACATGAGTGATTAATGAAAATAATATACATAGTTACACAAATATAAAATACATACACCAAAAATATGTATATAAATATTTATAAATATACTAAATATGTCAATACTTGACTAATGAGCATGATTTATAATTTGCTTTTATTATAGTATATGTGATATGTAAGTCGAGAGTTTTAATTTGAATGATTTTTTTTATAAACTTTAAACCAATTAATTATTTACTCATAATAAGAATAAGACTTTAAAAGCTAGAATAATTAGTTAGACATAATAAATTGTACAAGGCGTTAATGTGGACACTTGAAATATATATGTGTACAATTATACTTGATAAATACAAGTTAAATGGATATTACAAGTCTTAACATATAAAATATGGATACTTATGGAAATTATATAAAATTTGATGCATTGGGTGTAGAATAACATAGAAACTTAAAATAAATAAAATTTTATATATATTTGGAACTCAATGATTATGTATAAATACATATATTATTTCATGTAGATATTAAATCATTAAATATATATATACATACTATACATACACGTTTATAGGATAGTATACAATGATAATTTAAGTAAGATTATATGTTTAGAAACATGATTAATTCAATATGTTAACCATTGATTTTATACACCTATGGATAATCAAAATATAAATTAGGGTGGATTTAATAATAAAGATGTGCATACCCATATAAGATGTAATATGCTAGTGTTAAACAAATAATAACTTAACAAAAGTGTTGATTTAAATATTGATAAGAATACTTGGTAACTTTCTACATTTTAATCAACACTTTAAGCATTTTGCTAAATAAAGCTTGCGTGACTTTCAATTTATTGTTTATAAGTATATGATCTTACTAAAAACATGATCATCATCTTAACATATAATATATGATACCATTTCTATAGTTTTACTCATAATTAAAATTTAACAATAAAAATGATATTAATATTATTAGTGAAACTAGTATTATGATTATTAGGATTATTATTATTATCTTTGATAATTGATTCATAAAAAAAAATGTTTACTTACATTTAAACATAGTAAATAAATTATGAATACTTTAAACACTTTCTTATCATGTATTTATAATAATAATAATAGTTAGTATGTACAATGTTTACAACGTGTATAATATTTTAGATACTAATTATAAATTGCAACTATCTTGTTACATATGAAATCCCTATTAATAACCTCTAATACTAACAAGTTAGGTGAATACATTATAAAAAAAAATATATATCTTATTGTCTTATAGTACTTTATGCATTTCGTCAATTTATATTATTAGTAAAACACCATGACTAGCACTATACTTAAACGATTTTATATTGATTGTCTCCAAAACTCACAATCATGGTGACCCAACTTTAAAATATAATACCATTATTCACAATAAAATTCAATTATCTTAGAAGACCATAAACATACTAGTCACATGAGTGGTATAAGTTATACTAAACATCAAATAATACCAACATTTGCACATACATTAGATGTGAAAATATAAGGTAAGACTTTGTTAAGCATGGTAATATAAAGAAACTTTACACTAGTAAACTTTGAACACCTTAACCCAAAGAGCTCAACCACAGTAAACAACCATAATGTATGAAACTACAACTTATACATGTATAGATGATTACAATTAGGAACTTGCTTTGATGATACCTTTGGGAACATAGCAAATCATGCATAGTGGCACAATGATATAATTGTACAGGAACAAAATGAAGGCATTTAGCAACCAGGTGAGTTCATGTGATCCCTTTTCTTTTACTGTTTTTGGATACTGAAAGCATGCTCCATAAATTGTTTATAAAAATTTATTTATGTGATAATGAACGTCCGTTTCAATAAAATTGCTTCCCCTAGACATTAAACTTAATTTACAACCATTAACTCATAAGTAGAGCCGGTGAGTATATGGGTAGTACTACTTGGGGAATCCCCACGCACAGTGGCCCGAAAGGGTGGCCTTGTAAAAGTAAGGTTGAAACCCCACTGAGGTTATTGTCAACCGTTGTGGCATATATTCTTATGATACATAAATTGACCGAGAGCAGGAACGGGTCTCGGAATTGGGAAGTATATTTGGTTTGACCATGTTGTGGGCTAACAGTGTATGAGGCAAACGCCCGAGCATGGAACAGGGTTGGTTGTATTGTTTTTGAATTATCACATGCTATTAATTATTGTGTATGTAAACTAAAACTCATGAGCTCACCAACTTTTTAGTTGACGTATTTTAGCATGTCTTTCAGGTAATTAGAAACATGTATGACTCGGATACAGGGTTGCTTGAACAAGAACACTACATGGAAAACTGAAGAACTTGGTTTAAAGATTAATAAAGTGTGCTGATGCCTGGATGGACCCAATAACCCTAGAAAATCTCCCACTAGTTAAATCATATTTTAGATTTGTTGTAAACAAATTAGATACTTAGACTAAACCTTTGGTTGAATTGTAATATATTTATTTCGTCTTCCGCTACTTTGTGTTTGAATCAATCGTTAGTCAAGCCCCCTGGTTGGGTTGTGACACTTAGGCATATTAGTGTAGTTTAAACGCGTAAACCGAATGTAATTGTACGGAAAACCGCGAGTTTTGGAAATCCATGGGTTCGAAAATGAGTTACGAGCTTACTTAGGCATAACATGGTAACTGAAGCACGTAAAGGCTTTGTAATTACGCTGAAAACACCATGTTTTAGAAGTCCAAAGATTTGAAAACGGGGTTATAAACTTAATTAAGAATGTCCTTGTAGTTTAAACACGTATACACTTTGTAATTGAATTGCAAACACCGAGTTTTAAAAATACAAAGAGTTGAAATGGGGTTATGAAGTTAGATAAGCATATCGTGGTAAGTGAAGCACGCAAACACTTCGAAATAGGGTTGCAAACCCCGACATTCAGGAATCTAATGATTTGAAAAGGGATATTAACTTACGTAATCATGTCGTTCCGGTTAAAGCACACAAACACTTTGCAATTGTATTGCAAACCCCTGGTTTTTGATTTCAAATGATTTGAGAACAGTTGAAGACCTCACCTAAGCATACAATTGCAATTTAAGGTCGTAATCTCTTTTTAATTGTGTGGCACCTGGAGCTTTAAAGATACAAATCTTTAAATAAGGTTAAGGTCCCATCTAATCATATGATGGTAATCACGCACGTAAAGAATTTTAAATTGTATTGCCAACCCCATGTTTTCGAAATTCAAGGACTTGGTGGGGGTTGTCAACACACTTAGGCATGTTGTTAAAGTTTAAACGCGTAAACCCTTTGTAATCGTACGAAAAACCGCAAGTTATGGAAATCCTAGTATTCAAAAATGATTAACGAGCTTACTTAGGCATAACATTGTAACTGAAGCATGTAAAGACTTTGCAATTTCATTGAAAACAAAATGTTTTCGAAGTGCAAAGATTTGAAAACGGGGTTACAAACTCACTGAAGCATATCCTTGTAATTTAAACAAGTAAACACTTTGTAATTGAATTGCAAACACCGAGTTTTAGATAAACAAAGAGTTGAAATGTGGATATGAAATTACAAAAGCATGTCCTTGTAATTGAAGAACACAAACACTTTGAAATTAGGTTGCAAACCCCGACATTCAGGTATCCAATGAATTAAAAAGGGATATTTACATACGTACTCATGTCGTTCCAATTAAAGCACGCAAACATTTTCTAACTGTATTGCAAACCCCCGGTTTTGAATTCTATTGATATGAGAACTTTTGAAGAGTTACCTAAGAATATGATTGCAATTTAAGGTGGTAAACTCTTTGTAATTATGTTGCATCGTGAGCTTTAAAAATAAAAATATTTAAATGGGGTTAAGGACTCACCTAAGACAAAGAAGAGATCTTTGGAATGTGGGTATACGATGGAAATTGATGCCCGTAAACACTTGTAACTGTATTGCAAACCCCGTGTTTTCGAAATTCAAGGACTTGAAGAGGGGTTGTCAACACACTTAGGCATATTAGTGTAGTTTAAACGCGTAAACCGAATGTAATTGTACGGAAAACCGCGAGTTTTGGAAATCCATGGGTTCGAAAATGAGTTACGAGCTTACTTAGGCATAACATGGTAACTGAAGCACGTAAAGGCTTTGTAATTACGCTGAAAACACCATGTTTTAGAAGCCCAAAGATTTGAAAAAGGGGTTATAAACTTAATTAAGAATGTCCTCGTAGTTTAAACACGTATACACTTTGTAATTGAATTGCAAACACCGAGTTTTAAAAATACAAAGAGTTGAAATGGGGTTATGAAGTTACATAAGCATATCGTGGTAAGTGAAGCACGCAAACACTTCGAAATAAGGTTGCAAACCGCGACATTCAGGAATCTAATGATTTGAAAAGGGATATTAACTTACGTAATCATGTCGTTCCGGTTAAAGCACACAAACACTTTGCAATTGTATTGCAAACCCCTGGTTTTTGATTTCTAATGATTTGAGAACAGTTGAAGAGCTCACCTAAGCATACAATTGCAATTTAAGGTCGTAATCTCTTTTTAATTGTGTGGCACCTGGAGCTTTAAAAATACAAATCTTTAAATAAGGTTAAGGTCTCATCTAATCATATGATGGTAATCACGCACGTAAAGAATTTTAAATTGTATTGCAACCCCGTGTTTTCGAAATTCAAGGACTTGATGGGGGTTGTCAACACACTTAGGCATGTTGTTAAAGTTTAAACGCGTAAACCCTTTGTAATTGTACGTCAAACCGCAAGTTATGGAAATCCTAGTATTCAAAAATGAGTAACGAGCTTACTTAGGCATAACATTGTAACTGAAGCATGTAAAGACTTTGCAATTTCATTGAAAACAAAATGTTTTCGAAGTGCAAAGATTTGAAAACGGGGTTATAAACTCACTGAAGCATATCCTTGTAATTTAAACACGTAAACACTTTGTAATTGAATTGCAAACACCGAGTTTTAGATAAACAAAGAGTTGAAATGTGGATATGAAATTACAAAAGCATGTCCTTGTAATTGAAGAACACAAACACTTTGAAATTAGGTTGCAAACCCCGACATTCAGGTATCCAATGAATTAAAAAGGGATATTTACATACGTACTCATGTCGTTCCAATTAAAGCATGCACACATTTTCTAACTTTATTGCAACCCCCAGTTTTGAATTCTATTGACATGAGAACTTTTGAAGAGTTACCTAAGAATATGATTGCAATTTAAGGCGGTAAACTCTTTGTAATTATGTTGCATCGGGAGCTTTAAAAATAAAAATATTTAAATGGGGTTAAGGACTCACCTAAGACAAAGAAGAGATATTTGGAATGTGGGTATACGATGGAAATTGATGCCCGTAAACACTTGTAACTGTATTGCAAACCCCGTGTTTTCGAAATTCAAGGACTTGAAGAGGGGTTGTCAACACACTTAGGCATATTAGTGTAGTTTAAACGCGTAAACCGAATGTAATTGTACGGAAAACCGCGAGTTTTGGAAATCCATGGATCGAAAATGAGTTACGAGCTTACTTAGGCATAACATGGTAACTGAAGCACGTAAAGGCTTTGTAATTACGCTGAAAACACCATGTTTTAGAAGTCCAAAGATTTGAAAAAGGGGTTATAAACTTAATTAAGAATGTCCTCGTAGTTTAAACACGTATACACTTTGTAATTGAATTGCAAACACCGAGTTTTAAAAATACAAAGAGTTGAAATGGGGTTATGAAGTTACATAAGCATATCATGGTAAGTGAAGCACGCAAACACTTCGAAATAGGGTTGCAAACCCCGACATTCAGGAATCTAATGATTTGAAAAGGGATATTAACTTACGTAATCATGTCGTTCCGGTTAAAGCACACAAACACTTTGCAATTGTATTGCAAACCCCTGGTTTTTGATTTCTAATGATTTGAGAACAGTTGAAGAGCTCACCTAAGCATACAATTGAAATTTAAGGTCGTAATCTCTTTTTAATTGTGTGGCACCTGGAGCTTTAAAAATACAAATCTTTAAATAAGGTTAAGGTCTCATCTAATCATATGATGGTAATCACGCACGTAAAGAATTTTAAATTGTATTGCGAACCCCGTGTTTTCGAAATTCAAGGACTTGATGGGGGTTGTCAACACACTTAGGCATGTTGTTAAAGTTTAAACGCGTAAACCCTTTGTAATTGTACGTCAAACCGCAAGTTATGGAAATCCTAGTATTCAAAAATGAGTAACGAGCTTACTTAGGCATAACATTGTAACTGAAGCATGTAAAGACTTTGCAATTTCATTGAAAACAAAATGTTTTCGAAGTGCAAAGATTTGAAAACGGGGTTATAAACTCACTGAAGCATATCCTTGTAATTTAAACACGTAAACACTTTGTAATTGAATTGCAAACACCGAGTTTTAGATAAACAAAGAGTTGAAATGTGGATATGAAATTACAAAAGCATGTCCTTGTAATTGAAGAACACAAACACTTTGAAATTAGGTTGCAAACCCCGACATTCAGGTATCCAATGAATTAAAAAGGGATATTTACATACGTACTCATGTCGTTCCAATTAAAGCATGCACACATTTTCTAACTTTATTGCAAACCCCCAGTTTTGAATTCTATTGACATGAGAACTTTTGAAGAGTTACCTAAGAATATGATTGCAATTTAAGGCGGTAAACTCTTTGTAATTATGTTGCATCGGGAGCTTTAAAAATAAAAATATTTAAATGGGGTTAAGGACTCACCTAAGACAAAGAAGAGATCTTTGGAATGTGGGTATACGATGGAAATTGATGCCCGTAAACACTTGTAACTGTATTGCAAACCCCGTGTTTTCGAAATTCAAGGACTTGAAGAGGGGTTGTCAACACACTTAGGCATATTAGTGTAGTTTAAACGCGTAAACCGAATGTAATTGTACGGAAAACCGCGAGTTTTGGAAATCCATGGGATCGAAAATGAGTTACGAGCTTACTTAGGCATAACATGGTAACTGAAGCACGTAAAGGCTTTGTAATTACGCTGAAAACACCATGTTTTAGAAGTCCAAAGATTTGAAAAAGGGGTTATAAACTTAATTAAGAATGTCCTCGTAGTTTAAACACGTATACACTTTGTACTTGAATTGCAAACACCGAGTTTTAAAAATACAAAGAGTTGAAATGGGGTTATGAAGTTACATAAGCATATCATGGTAAGTGAAGCACGCAAACACTTCGAAATAGGGTTGCAAACCCCGACATTCAGCAATCTAATGATTTGAAAAGGGATATTAACTTACGTAATCATGTCGTTCCGGTTAAAGCACACAAACACTTTGCAATTGTATTGCAAACCCCTGGTTTTTGATTTCTAATGATTTGAGAACAGTTGAAGAGCTCACCTAAGCATACAATTGCAATTTAAGGTCGTAATCTCTTTTTAATTGTGTGGCACCTGGAGCTTTAAAAATACAAATCTTTAAATAAGGTTAAGGTCTCATCTAATCATATGATGGTAATCACGCACGTAAAGAATTTTAAATTGTATTGCGAACCCCGTGTTTTCGAAATTCAAGGACTTGATGGGGGTTGTCAACACACTTAGGCATGTTGTTAAAGTTTAAACGCGTAAACCCTTTGTAATTGTACGTCAAACCGCAAGTTATGGAAATCCTAGTATTCAAAAATGAGTAACGAGCTTACTTAGGCATAACATTGTAACTGAAGCATGTAAAGACTTTGCAATTTCATTGAAAACAAAATGTTTTCGAAGTGCAAAGATTTGAAAACGGGGTTATAAACTCACTGAAGCATATCCTTGTAATTTAAACACGTAAACACTTTGTAATTGAATTGCAAACACCGAGTTTTAGATAAACAAAGAGTTGAAATGTGGATATGAAATTACAAAAGCATGTCCTTGTAATTGAAGAACACAAACACTTTGAAATTAGGTTGCAAACCCCGACATTCAGGTATCCAATGAATTAAAAAGGGATATTTACATACGTACTCATGTCGTTCCAATTAAAGCATGCACACATTTTCTAACTGTATTGCAAACCCCCAGTTTTGAATTCTATTGACATGAGAACTTTTGAAGAGTTACCTAAGAATATGATTGCAATTTAAGGCGGTAAACTCTTTGTAATTATGTTGCATCGGGAGCTTTAAAAATAAAAATATTTAAATGGGGTTAAGGACTCACCTAAGACAAAGAAGAGATCTTTGGAATGTGGGTATACGATGGAAATTGATGCCCGTAAACACTTGTAACTGTATTGCAAACCCCGTGTTTCGAAATTCAAGGACTTGAAGAGGGGTTGTCAACACACTTAGGCATATTAGTGTAGTTTAAACGCGTAAACCGAATGTAATTGTACGGAAAACCGCGAGTTTTGGAAATCCATGGATCGAAAATGAGTTACGAGCTTACTTAGGCATAACATGGTAACTGAAGCACGTAAAGGCTTTGTAATTACGCTGAAAACACCATGTTTTAGAAGTCCAAAGATTTGAAAAAGGGGTTATAAACTTAATTAAGAATGTCCTCGTAGTTTAAACACGTATACACTTTGTAATTGAATTGCAAACACCGAGTTTTAAAAATACAAAGAGTTGAAATGGGGTTATGAAGTTACATAAGCATATCATGGTAAGTGAAGCACGCAAACACTTCGAAATAGGGTTGCAAACCCCGACATTCAGGAATCTAATGATTTGAAAAGGGATATTAACTTACGTAATCATGTCGTTCCGGTTAAAGCACACAAACACTTTGCAATTGTATTGCAAACCCCTGGTTTTTGATTTCTAATGATTTGAGAACAGTTGAAGAGCTCACCTAAGCATACAATTGCAATTTAAGGTCGTAATCTCTTTTTAATTGTGTGGCACCTGGAGCTTTAAAAATACAAATCTTTAAATAAGGTTAAGGTCTCATCTAATCATATGATGGTAATCACGCACGTAAAGAATTTTAAATTGTATTGCGAACCCCGTGTTTTCGAAATTCAAGGACTTGATGGGGGTTGTCAACACACTTAGGCATGTTGTTAAAGTTTAAACGCGTAAACCCTTTGTAATTGTACGTCAAACCGCAAGTTATGGAAATCCTAGTATTCAAAAATGAGTAACGAGCTTACTTAGGCATAACATTGTAACTGAAGCATGTAAAGACTTTGCAATTTCATTGAAAACAAAATGTTTTCGAAGTGCAAAGATTTGAAAACGGGGTTATAAACTCACTGAAGCATATCCTTGTAATTTAAACACGTAAACACTTTGTAATTGAATTGCAAACACCGAGTTTTAGATAAACAAAGAGTTGAAATGTGGATATGAAATTACAAAAGCATGTCCTTGTAATTGAAGAACACAAACACTTTGAAATTAGGTTGCAAACCCCGACATTCAGGTATCCAATGAATTAAAAAGGGATATTACATACGTACTCATGTCGTTCCAATTAAAGCATGCACACATTTTCTAACTGTATTGCAAACCCCAGTTTTGAATTCTATTGACATGAGAACTTTTGAAGAGTTACCTAAGAATATGATTGCAATTTAAGGCGGTAAACTCTTTGTAATTATGTTGCATCGGGAGCTTTAAAAATAAAAATATTTAAATGGGGTTAAGGACTCACCTAAGACAAAGAAGAGATCTTTGGAATGTGGGTATACGATGGAAATTGATGCCCGTAAACACTTGTAACTGTATTGCAAACCCCGTGTTTTCGAAATTCAAGGACTTGAAGAGGGGTTGTCAACACACTTAGGCATATTAGTGTAGTTTAAACGCGTAAACCGAATGTAATTGTACGGAAAACCGCGAGTTTTGGAAATCCATGGGATCGAAAATGAGTTACGAGCTTACTTAGGCATAACATGGTAACTGAAGCACGTAAAGGCTTTGTAATTACGCTGAAAACACCATGTTTTAGAAGTCCAAAGATTTGAAAAAGGGGTTATAAACTTAATTAAGAATGTCCTCGTAGTTTAAACACGTATACACTTTGTAATTGAATTGCAAACACCGAGTTTTAAAAATACAAAGAGTTGAAATGGGGTTATGAAGTTACATAAGCATATCATGGTAAGTGAAGCACGCAAACACTTCGAAATAGGGTTGCAAACCCCGACATTCAGGAATCTAATGATTTGAAAAGGGATATTAACTTACGTAATCATGTCGTTCCGGTTAAAGCACACAAACACTTTGCAATTGTTTGCAAACCCCTGGTTTTTGATTTCTAATGATTTGAGAACAGTTGAAGAGCTCACCTAAGCATACAATTGCAATTTAAGGTCGTAATCTCTTTTTAATTGTGTGGCACCTGGAGCTTTAAAAATACAAATCTTTAAATATGGTTAAGGTCTCATCTAATCATATGATGGTAATCACGCACGTAAAGAATTTTAAATTGTATTGCGAACCCCGTGTTTTCGAAATTCAAGGACTTGATGGGGGTTGTCAACACACTTAGGCATGTTGTTAAAGTTTAAACGCGTAAACCCTTTGTAATTGTACGTCAAACCGCAAGTTATGGAAATCCTAGTATTCAAAAATGAGTAACGAGCTTACTTAGGCATAACATTGTAACTGAAGCATGTAATGACTTTGCAATTTCATTGAAAACAAAATGTTTTCGAAGTGCAAAGATTTGAAAACGGGGTTATAAACTCACTGAAGCATATCCTTGTAATTTAAACACGTAAACACTTTGTAATTTAATTGCAAACACCGAGTTTTAGATAAACAAAGAGTTGAAATGTGGATATGAAATTACAAAAGCATGTCCTTGTAATTGAAGAACACAAACACTTTGAAATTAGGTTGCAAACCCCGACATTCAGGTATCCAATGAATTAAAAAGGGATATTTACATACGTACTCATGTCGTTCCAATTAAAGCATGCACACATTTTCTAACTGTATTGCAAACCCCCAGTTTTGAATTCTATTGACATGAGAACTTTTGAAGAGTTACCCAAGAATATGATTGCAATTTAAGGCGGTAAACTCTTTGTAATTATGTTGCATCGGGAGCTTTAAAAATAAAAATATTTAAATGGGGTTAAGGACTCACCTAAGACAAAGAAGAGATCTTTGGAATGTGGGTATACGATGGAAATTGATGCCCGTAAACACTTGTAACTGTATTGCAAACCCCGTGTTTTCGAAATTCAAGGACTTGAAGAGGGGTTGTCAACACACTTAGGCATATTAGTGTAGTTTAAACGCGTAAACCGAATGTAATTGTACGGAAAACCGCGAGTTTTGGAAATCCATGGGATCGAAAATGAGTTACGAGCTTACTTAGGCATAACATGGTAACTGAAGCACGTAAAGGCTTTGTAATTACGCTGAAAACACCATGTTTTAGAAGTCCAAAGATTTGAAAAAGGGGTTATAAACTTAATTAAGAATGTCCTCGTAGTTTAAACACGTATAGACTTTGTAATTGAATTGCAAACACCGAGTTTTAAAAATACAAAGAGTTGAAATGGGGTTATGAAGTTACATAAGCATATCATGGTAAGTGAAGCACGCAAACACTTCGAAATAGGGTTGCAAACCCCGACATTCAGGAATCTAATGATTTGAAAAGGGATATTAACTTACGTAATCATGTCGTTCCGGTTAAAGCACACAAACACTTTGCAATTGTATTCAAACCCCTGGTTTTTGATTTCTAATGATTTGAGAACAGTTGAAGAGCTCACCTAAGCATACAATTGCAATTTAAGGTCGTAATCTCTTTTTAATTGTTTGGCACCTGGAGCTTTAAAAATACAAATCTTTAAAGAAGGTTAAGGTCTCATCTAATCATATGATGGTAATCACGCACTTAAAGAATTTTAAATTGTATTGCGAACCCCGTGTTTTCGAAATTCAAGGACTTGATGGGGGTTGTCAACACACTTAGGCATGTTGTTAAAGTTTAAACGCGTAAACCCTTTGTAATTGTACGTCAAACCGCAAGTTATGGAAATCCTAGTATTCAAAAATGAGTAACGAGCTTACTTAGGCATAACATTGTAACTGAAGCATGTAAAGACTTTGCAATTTCATTGAAAACAAAATGTTTTCGAAGTGCAAAGATTTGAAAACGGGGTTATAAACTCACTGAAGCATATCCTTGTAATTTAAACACGTAAACACTTTGTAATTGAATTGCAAACACCGAGTTTTAGATAAACAAAGAGTTGAAATGTGGATATGAAATTACAAAAGCATGTCCTTGTAATTGAAGAACACAAACACTTTGAAATTAGGTTGCAAACCCCGACATTCAGGTATCCAATGAATTAAAAAGGGACCCTTACATACGTACTCATGTCGTTCCAATTAAAGCATGCACACATTTTCTAACTGTATTGCAAACCCACAGTTTTGAATTCTATTGACATGAGAACTTTTGAAGAGTTACCTAAGAATATGATTGCAATTTAAGGCGGTAAACTCTTTGTAATTATGTTGCATCGGGAGCTTTAAAAATAAAAATATTTAAATGGGGTTAAGGACTCACCTAAGACAAAGAAGAGATCTTTGGAATGTGGGTATACGATGGAAATTGATGCCCGTAAACACTTGTAACTGTATTGCAAACCCCGTGTTTTCGAAATTCAAGGACTTGAAGAGGGGTTGTCAACACACTTAGGCATATTAGTGTAGTTTAAACGCGTAAACCGAATGTAATTGTACGGAAAACCGCGAGTTTTGGAAATCCATGGGATCGAAAATGAGTTACGAACTTACTTAGGCATAACATGGTAACTGAAGCACGTAAAGGCTTTGTAATTACGCTGAAAACACCATGTTTTAGAAGTCCAATGATTTGAAAAAGGGGTTATAAACTTAATTAAGAATGTCCTCGTAGTTTAAACACGTATACACTTTGTAATTGAATTGCAAACACCGAGTTTTAAAAATACAAAGAGTTGAAATGGGGTTATGAAGTTACATAAGCATATCATGGTAAGTGAAGCATGCAAACACTTCGAAATAGGGTTGCAAACCCCGACATTCAGGAATCTAATGATTTGAAAAGGGATATTAACTTACGTAATCATGTCGTTCCGGTTAAAGCACGCAAACACTTTGCAATTGTTTTTCAAACCCCTGGTTTTTGATTTCTAATGATTTGAGAACAGTTGAAGAGCTCACCTAAGCATACAATTGCAATTTAAGGTCGTAATCTCTTTTTAATTGTGTGGCACCTGGAGCTTTAAAAATACAAATCTTTAAATATGGTTAAGGTCTCATCTAATCATATGATGGTAATCACGCACGTAAAGAATTTTAAATTGTATTGCGAACCCCGTGTTTTCGAAATTCAAGGACTTGATGGGGGTTGTCAACACACTTAGGCATGTTGTTAAAGTTTAAACGCGTAAACCCTTTGTAATTGTACGTCAAACCGCAAGTTATGGAAATCCTAGTATTGAAAAATGAGTAACGAGCTTACTTAGGCATAACATTGTAACTGAAGCATGTAAAGACTTTGCAATTTCATTGAAAACAAAATGTTTTCGAAGTGCAAAGATTTGAAAACGGGGTTATAAACTCACTGAAGCATATCCTTGTAATTTAAACACGTAAACACTTTGTAATTGAATTGCAAACACCGAGTTTTAGATAAACAAAGAGTTGAAATGTGGATATGAAATTACAAAAGCATGTCCTTGTAATTGAAGAACACAAACACTTTGAAATTAGGTTGCAAACCCCGACATTCAGGTATCCAATGAATTAAAAAGGGATATTTACATACGTACTCATGTCGTTCCAATTAAAGCATGCACACATTTTCTAACTGTATTGCAAACCCCCAGTTTTGAATTCTATTGACATGAGAACTTTTGAAGAGTTACCCAAGAATATGATTGCAATTTAAGGCGGTAAACTCTTTGTAATTATGTTGCATCGGGAGCTTTAAAAATAAAAATATTTAAATGGGGTTAAGGACTCACCTAAGACAAAGAAGAGATCTTTGGAATGTGGGAATACGATGGAAATTGATGCCCGTAAACACTTGTAACTGTATTGCAAACCCCGTGTTTTCGAAATTCAAGGACTTGAAGAGGGGTTGTCAACACACTTAGGCATATTAGTGTAGTTTAAACGCGTAAACCGAATGTAATTGTACGGAAAACCGCGAGTTTTGGAAATCCATGGGATCGAAAATGAGTTACGAGCTTACTTAGGCATAACATGGTAACTGAAGCACGTAAAGGCTTTGTAATTACGCTGAAAACACCATGTTTTAGAAGTCCAAAGATTTGAAAAAGGGGTTATAAACTTAATTAAGAATGTCCTCGTAGTTTAAACACGTATAGACTTTGTAATTGAATTGCAAACACCGAGTTTTAAAAATACAAAGAGTTGAAATGGGGTTATGAAGTTACATAAGCATATCATGGTAAGTGAAGCACGCAAACACTTCGAAACAGGGTTGCAAACCCCGACATTCAGGAATCTAATGATTTGAAAAGGGATATTAACTTACGTAATCATGTCGTTCCGGTTAAAGCACACAAACACTTTGCAATTGTATTTCAAACCCCTGGTTTTTGATTTCTAATGATTTGAGAACAGTTGAAGAGCTCACCTAAGCATACAATTGCAATTTAAGGTCGTAATCTCTTTTTAATTGTTTGGCACCTGGAGCTTTAAAAATACAAATCTTTAAAGAAGGTTAAGGTCTCATCTAATCATATGATGGTAATCACGCACGTAAAGAATTTTAAATTGTATTGCGAACCCCGTGTTTTCGAAATTCAAGGACTTGATGGGGGTTGTCAACACACTTAGGCATGTTGTTAAAGTTTAAACGCGTAAACCCTTTGTAATTGTACGTCAAACCGCAAGTTATGGAAATCCTAGTATTCAAAAATGAGTAACGAGCTTACTTAGGCATAACATTGTAACTGAAGCATGTAATGACTTTGCAATTTCATTGAAAACATAATGTTTTCAAAGTGCAAAGATTTGAAAACGGGGTTATAAACTCACTGAAGCATATCCTTGTAATTTAAACACGTAAACACTTTGTAATTGAATTGCAAACACCGAGTTTTAGATAAACAAAGAGTTGAAATGTGGATATGAAATTACAAAAGCATGTCCTTGTAATTGAAGAACACAAACACTTTGAAATTAGGTTGCAAACCCCGACATTCAGGTATCCAATGAATTAAAAAGGGATATTTACATACGTACTCATGTCGTTCCAATTAAAGCATGCACACATTTTCTAACTGTATTGCAAACCCCCAGTTTTGAATTCTATTGACATGAGAACTTTTGAAGAGTTACCAAGAATATGATTGCAATTTAAGGCGGTAAACTCTTTGTAATTATGTTGCATCGGGAGCTTTAAAAATAAAAATATTTAAATGGGGTTAAGGACTCACCTAAGACAAAGAAGAGATCTTTGGAATGTGGGTATACGATGGAAATTGATGCCCGTAAACACTTGTAACTGTATTGCAAACCCCGTGTTTTCGAAATTCAAGGACTTGAAGAGGGGTTGTCAACACACTTAGGCATATTAGTGTAGTTTAAACGCGTAAACCGAATGTAATTGTACGGAAAACCGCGAGTTTTGGAAATCCATGGGATCGAAAATGAGTTACGAGCTTACTTAGGCATAACATGGTAACTGAAGCACGTAAAGGCTTTGTAATTACGCTGAAAACACCATGTTTTAGAAGTCCAAAGATTTGAAAAAGGGGTTATAAACTTAATTAAGAATGTCCTCGTAGTTTATACACTTATACACTTTGTAATTGAATTGCAAACACCGAGTTTTAAAAATACAAAAAGTTGAAATGGGGTTATGAAGTTACATAAGCATATCGTGGTAAGTGAAGCACGCAAACACTTCGAAACCGGGTTGCAAACCCCGACATTCAGGAATCTAATGATTTGAAAAGGGATATTAACTTACGTAATCATGTCGTTCCGGTTAAAGCACACAAACACTTTGCAATTGTATTGCAAACCCCTGGTTTTTGATTTCTAATGATTTGAGAACAGTTGAAGAGCTCACCTAAGCATACAATTGCAATTTAAGGTCGTAATCTCTTTTTAATTGCGTGGCACCTGGAGCTTTAAAAATACAAATCTTTAAATAAGGTTAAGGTCTCATCTAATCATATGATGGTAATCACGCACGTAAAGAATTTAAATTGTATTGCGAACCCCGTGTTTTCGAAATTCAAGGACTTGATGGGGGTTGTCAACACACTTAGGCATGTTGTTAAAGTTTAAACGCGTAAACCCTTTGTAATTGTACGTTAAACCGCAAGTTATGGAAATCCTAGTATTCAAAAATGAGTAACGAGCTTACTTAGGCATAACATTGTAACTGAAGCATGTAAAGACTTTGCAATTTCATTGAAAACAAAATGTTTTCGAAGTGCAAAGATTTGAAAACGGGGTTATAAACTCACTGAAGCATATCCTTCTAATTTAAACACGTAAACACTTTGTAATTGAATTGCAAACACCGAGTTTTAGATAAACAAAGAGTTGAAATGTGGATATGAAATTACAAAAGCATGTCCTTGTAATTGAAGAACACAAACACTTTGAAATTAGGTTGCAAACCCCGACATTCAGGTATCCAATGAATTAAAAAGGGATATTTACATACGTACTCATATCGTTCCAATTAAAGCACGCAAACATTTTCTAACTGTATTGCAAACCCCCGGTTTTGAATTCTATTGATATGAGAACTTTTGAAGAGTTACCTAAGAATATGATTGCAATTTAAGGTGGTAAACTCTTTGTAATTATGTTGCATCGGGAGCTTTAAAAATAAAAATATTTAAATGGGGTTAAGGACTCACCTAAGACAAAGAAGAGATATTTGGAATGTGGGTATACGATGGAAATTGATGCCCGTAAACACTTGTAACTGTATTGCAAACCCCGTGTTTTCGAAATTCAAGGACTTGAAGAGGGGTTGTCAACACACTTAGGCATATTAGTGTAGTTTAAACGCGTAAACCGAATGTAATTGTACGGAAAACCGCGAGTTTTGGAAATCCATGGGTTCGAAAATGAGTTACGAGCTTACTTAGGCATAACATGGTAACTGAAGCACGTAAAGGCTTTGTAATTATGATGAAAACACCATGTTTTAGAAGTCCAAAGATTTGAAAAAGGGGTTATAAACTTAATTAAGAATGTCCTCGTAGTTTATACACTTATACACTTTGTAATTGAATTGCAAACACCGAGTTTTAAAAATACAAAAAGTTGAAATGGGGTTATGAAGTTACATAAGCATATCGTGGTAAGTGAAGCACGCAAACACTTCGAAACCGGGTTGCAAACCCCGACATTCAGGAATCTAATGATTTGAAAAGGGATATTAACTTACGTAATCATGTCGTTCCGGTTAAAGCACACAAACACTTTGCAATTGTATTGCAAACCCCTGGTTTTTGATTTCTAATGATTTGAGAACAGTTGAAGAGCTCACCTAAGCATACAATTGCAATTTAAGGTCGTAATCTCTTTTTAATTGCGTGGCACCTGGAGCTTTAAAAATACAAATCTTTAAATAAGGTTAAGGTCTCATCTAATCATATGATGGTAATCACGCACGTAAAGAATTTAAATTGTATTGCGAACCCCGTGTTTTCGAAATTCAAGGACTTGATGGGGGTTGTCAACACACTTAGGCATGTTGTTAAAGTTTAAACGCGTAAACCATTTGTAATTGTACGGCAAACCGCAAGTTATGGAAATCCTAGTATTCAAACATGAGTAACGAGCTTACTTAGGCATAACATTGTAACGGAAGCATGTAAAGACTTTGCAATTTCATTGAAAACAAAATGTTTTCGAAGTGCAAAGATTTGAAAACGGGGTTAAACTCACTGAAGCATA
Organism: Mikania micrantha; assembly: GCA_009363875.1. Classification (NCBI taxonomy): domain Eukaryota; kingdom Viridiplantae; phylum Streptophyta; class Magnoliopsida; order Asterales; family Asteraceae; genus Mikania; species Mikania micrantha. The sequence continues at coordinate 32,780,547 of CM018687.1, forward strand.
ACCTTGTAATTTAAACACGTAAACACTTTGTAATTGAATTGCAAACACCGAGTTTTAGATAAACAAAGAGTTGAAATGTGGATATGAAATTACAAAAGCATGTCCTTGTAATTGAAGAACACAAACACTTTGAAATTAGGTTGCAAACCCCGACATTCAGGTATCCAATGAATTAAAAAGGGATATTCACATACGTACTCATGACGTTCCAATTAAAGCACGCAAACATTTTCTAACTGTATTTGTAACATCAGTGCCGGAACCGTCACCGGAACAGTGATCTTAAACAGTACATGAACAGTAATCAGGTACAAGTTTTACGTAATTCAGTGTATTTCATGTTCATGTCAAACATTATTATCATTTCATGTTATCATAATGCAAATTCACAGACATTTCAGAGAAACAAGTTCAGAACAACGATTCTTGAGTCAGATAATTATCTGGCAACACAGAATCATCATGTGATTTATCTGTTAGGATTTTATTATGTATAAACGTATGTGAGGATTTACAGAACAAAACAGCACAAATGTCGTTACGTGAATGCTAAACCGACAGATTATTCGTATAGGTGACGATCTGTACGAATAAATCTGAAAGTTTAACGTTCTGAATGATATTCAATAATTAGAAAACAATATTGAAAAGTGTAGTTATCGTCGTGTTTGATCGGGTGACGATTCGAATAAATACGCGCAATGACCGCGCGATTCGATTTAAACGTTAAATAAACATTTTGTAAATGAAATAATTAAAAGATATTTAGTTAATTTATTAGGAATCACAACCTAAAATGATTTTATAAATTCTATTTTATAATCGAGTCGTTTCGTAACGAAAACGAAGAGAAACAGGTATTTTTTTGCAAAACCACGCGAAACCGAACGAACCCGGACGTACCCGGGTAAATTCTAGCCATTTATTATGGCATTTAATGCCATTACACCACACAACAACCAGCCACCAACCTCACCATCGTTCACCTCTTTCTCTCTCTACCCTCTCTCTAGAATTCTTACCTTCTCACTACAAGATCTCTCTCATTTCTTCACCATTTCAAGCCATCTTGGTGTCTAAACAACCACCATCACTTGTAGATCACGAAAGTACAATGATCTGAAGCTTCAAACCATCTGATTTGAGGTAAAAACGAGATCTAAGTCGCGATTTTAGGGTTTGGAAACCCTAGTTTGAAACCCGTTTGGGAGTCGGTTTTCAACCATTTTCCACCATAGGATCTTCACAAAAACCACTCATAATCGGTCGAATGTCTCTAGCCCGAATCAGCCTCCTTCAGTCGGCCTTCATTCTGTCGCCAACAGTCATTCGCTCGGCCCAACTCTTGACTCATTCGACAGTCATTCATTCGGCTAGGCCTCATTCGACTGGGCCCTATTCGACAAACCCCTAATCGCTCGGGCCACAGCCATTTGATCAGCCCAGTGATCCGGTCCAAGTCTTCATTCGGCAGCAACCCGTCCGGCCTAATGTCCACGCGGTTAGCCCAAGTAGTTCAGCCCAGATCCATGCGGCCCATAGTTGTTGTTGGTTACTCGTGTATTGGGTGATGAATTTCGTGCATGAAAATCTTAGTGTGCATGCATGCATGAGGTGTGCACGGGGAAACCTTTTATCTTTAACACTAATATCACACTAAGGATTAAGGAACCATGATTAGGGTTTCTATGAAATCAAGAAAACTAACTAAGTAAGTATATTGGTTTTGATACTAACACCTAATACTTAGTAAGCACTATATAATATACAATAGGGTTAGATAGCTCTATGGAACTTTCTAAACCTAGTTGTAAGCTTGAACAATCAAAGAACTAGCAATCGGGCCCAAGATTAGCCTAGTGGGCTTGACACAAGCCCATCATGGTAATTATATATAATTCCTTTTAAATTCATTAAGCTTTTGATAAAACAAAATGATTTATAAACCTTGCTAAGATAAAATAAATAATTTTAAACTGATGTTTAATTTAAAGTGAATCCCATTTAGAAACATTTTATTTAAAGTTTTGCAATAATTAACTGTGGGATGAGGGTTATCAATGGGAAATAAGTTAGAATAAGTTATATGAAATCTTAGAAACACAATAGTAATCTAGGACACTTAGTTGCACACCGAGACCCCACCCTAGATACGGCGACTACTGTACTTACTTATCGTATTCGAATTCTCTTAAAACAAACTCAGGTATTGAAGATACTTAGGTTACAACAAAGAGCGCGCATTTTGTGGTAATTCTATACAGAGCAACACAGGTGAGTTCATTGCCCCTTTTCTAACATTTTTGTTTTAAAACGCGGGGCTGAGAAGCATGCGTAAACTGTTTTATTTAAACTGTTTATTTAAATGCTTTTATTTATTATATGTTTTACATATATATGTTTGTTGATACTCCTAGACTCCTGTCTAGGAAATTATTAAACAGATCAAATTATCAAATTAATTAAAGTACTCTTATGAGTAATACTTTAATTTAAACTTTAAATCAACCCTTAGTCCATAAATCTCCAAATTCAAGAATCTAAACTCAAAGTGGAATCAAATGAACAAAATCAAAAGATCACATTCAAAGAAATCATAGCTCAATGTGAGATCTGAGATCCAAGAATCAATATCAAATCAATTATCATTGTGAATCATGGGAAAGTCAAAAGATCAAGATCAAGAGACTCAAGAAATCAGATATCATAAATGTGTGTGAATCATGTTAATAATGAAATCACTATGATCTAATGAAACCATTAATCTTCAACCTAAGGTGGATGTCAGTTGTATAAGGAATCAAGACCTCGTGTAACACACATATAAAGTCCCACTCAGATGCAGAAGACCATTGGGTCAGGCTGTAACGGGCAATAACATGAACGATCAAAAGGAATCAATATCAAAGTCAAAATCATGAGAATCAAGAGATCAAGAATCATAGGATATCCTTAAAGTCCCACTCAGATGCAGAAGACCATTGGGTCAGGCTGTAACGGGCAAAACATTAAAGTCCCACTCAGATGCAGAAGACCATTGGGTCAGGCTGTAACGGGCAAAACATTAAAATCCCGCTCAGTTCAGGTGTACTCCTTGTGAGTTATGCCTGACATGGGTCACGTGTGAGAGGTTACAACTTGGACAACCACCCACAACTAAGTCTAATTGATTGGGTCAATTAATGCCCAATCATCATGTCTTAGTTGTACTTAAATGTTTTATTTAATTATTTAATTAAATATTTGACATTTTACTATTATCACTGACTTTTGGGAAATTCTATGTCTACGATCAAAAATCAAGAGGATCAAAGGCAAATCAGGTTTCAAAAATCATAATCAAATTCAGAAGTGTTAGGTAAAAATGCTTAATTATCATTAATAACAGTGTCATATGCATATTAGTATGTGGTGGGATAGCGTCTGGGCTTGACCCTTTCGTGATTCCCTATATATAAGCATATCGATGTGGATATCACATGTGGAGTTAATGAGGTTAGGGTCTTTACCAAAAGAGGTTTTCAATTCATTTTCAAATCATAAAACTATATACCATGTGTTGACTTGATTTTTGCATGACTTCTCAGGTGACGAACATGTCAACTAAGGAGTTATTCCTTTTGGACTAGGACTTCAGATAGAAGACTTAGTATTTTGGACCTGCATATTTTTGAAGACATCATTATACGAATTATTTTGTATATCTTGTATAAATGCAAGATAGAAAGTTATGATGTTGATGGTAGATTTACATTGTTAAATTATAAACAATACCGATGTAATTTAACTTTGTAATTCTATTATAGTTATCATTTCTCATTTGTATCATGTGCAATGTAAACAATCTGATCATCACGATTATCACTCACGATATCGCGCCCCGGGAACCTTCCGCCCGACGGGACAACCGATCCTATCCCGCCGGCTCGGGGTGTGACAGATTGGTATCAAAGCCATGGTTATAGAGAAATATAGGTCATTTATTTAAACAGTTTGGCCTAGACTATAACCTAGGGACCCTGCATGTAGAGAATCTAAGATTTAAGACTTTGTTGCATTATGTCTTCTGCATTTGATCATTGCACTAACCAATATTATTTTGGTTATGATCAGAATGCCGCCGCGAAGACAGACTCCCTCGTTACCACCTCTAGACTTGGCTCCACATTCTTCGACACCATCTCTAGCCGATTCACCACCGCCACCTCCTCCACCGCCTCCACCTCCTCCTCCACTGATCACCGAGGCATCAGGTTCAGGAACAACTCCTATACTGGATCCTACCACCATCGCTTTGGTGACTCTACTGAGCAGCCAGATGACCAATCAGATGAAAGAGGCGATACCGGAGATGTTTAACCTTCTCCGTAATGAGATCAACAACACTGGCAATTCATCAGGAGAAGCCAGTGGGAATACTGGTAGTACCTCACACTATTCCTACAAGTCATTTGTAGGATGTAAGCCGCCTAGCTTTAGCGGATCTGAAGGAGCCGTTGGATTAATCCAATGGATTGAAAAGATTGAAGCTACTCTGGACCTCTGCAGCTGTCCAGAACATCATAAAGTCCGCTACTCTGCTGGAACATTCAACAAACGGGCTCTGACTTGGTGGAATAGTCAGATCAACACCCGGGGAAGAGATGAAGCTATGGCAATGCCATGGGAAGACTTCAAAGCACTGCTGCGAACAGAATTCTGCCCTAAGAATGAGCTGCAGAAGTTGGAAGTGGAACTGTCCAACCATGTGATGAAAGGTGCTGATCACATCGGTTACACTACTCGTTATCACGAGTTGGTTGCTTTGGTGCCAGACATGGTACCGACTTTAGAGAAGAGAATCGACAGATATGTAGGTGGACTTCCCGCCTGCATTCAGGGAATGGTTGTTTCAGCCAACCCTACTACTGTTGAATCTGCAGTGAGACTGTCTGAAAAACTCACTGATCTGATGGTTGCCTCTGGAGTTCTGAAGAAAGAGGCTGACACCGGTAAGCGCAAGGAAGAGTCTTCAAAGAAACCACAGCAGCAGCAACACCAGCAGAAGAAACAGAAATTTATCAAGAATTACACTGTGGCTACTCCCCTGAATCAAGTAGCAGCAGCACAACAAAATGTGCCCAAGAGACAATATACTGGCCCACATCCTTTGTGTACTAAGTGCCAGTATCATCACATTGCTAACACTCCTTGCAAGCAATGTACGAGATGTGGAAGAAAGGGCCATTGGGTCCAGCACTGCCGGATGACACCTAACCAAGCAGTCAACAATGCTGCTTTGGCTATTCCTCCACCAGCCAACCAGAACAACGGTGGATGCTTCAACTGTGGCGAACAAGGCCACTTTGCAAAGAACTGCCCGAAGAAGGCTCAACAAGCAGTTCAAGCTCCTCGTGGAAGAGCTTTTGTTATTGGAGCACCAGCTGCACGCCAGGACCCAAATGTGGTCACTGGTATGTTTCTCTTACATGACTTTTATGCATCTGTTCTATTTGACACTGGTGCGGATCAGAGTTTTATCTCTGCCGATTTTGCATGCCAACTAGATGCGATAGAGGAACAGTTAGATTCCCCTTATATTATAGAAGTAGCTAACGGAAAACAGATCACAGTTAGTACAGTTCACAGGAATTGCCCATTGACACTTAACGGTCATACATTCTCTATCGATTTGATACCGATGGAGTTGGGTAGTTTCGACATCATTGTTGGAATGGATTGGCTTTCCTCTAACCGAGTGGAAGTTGTCTGTTCTGAGAAGCTTCTTCGAGTTCCATTGCCTGATGATCGTGTATTGGAAGTCAGAGGGGACCAAGCAAAACGAAGTGTCAAAATCATTTCCTGCATAAAGGCGCGTAAGTGTTTACAGAAGAAGTGTGTAGCTTTCTTGGCTCATGTAGTGGAAAAAGAGAAAGACAAGAAGAAGATACAAGACGTACCAGTAGTGAAGGAATATCCAAAAGTATTTCCTGAAGATCTACCAGGTTTGCCTCCTGTGCGACCGGTAGAGTTCCGAATTGACTTAGTTCCTGCAGCAACTCCTGTTGCTAAATCTCCTTACCGGTTAGCACCTTCGGAGATGCAGGAATTATCGAACCAGTTGCAGGAGTTACTGGATAAAGGGTTCATTAGACCGAGCTACTCGCCTTGGGGAGCTCTGGTCTTGTTCGTGAAAAAGAAGGACGGATCGTTCAGAATGTGCATTGATTACAGAGAGCTGAACAAACTAACCATCAAGAATCGGTATCCATTGCCGAGGATTGATGATTTGTTTGACCAACTGCAAGGAGCTCAGTACTTCTCTAAGATTGACTTGCGGTCTGGTTATCATCAGCTTAGAGTTCAAGATGAAGACATACCGAAGACGGCATTCCGAACCAGATACGGGCATTACGAATTCATGGTGATGCCTTTCGGATTAACGAACGCACCAGCGGTTTTCATGGATCTCATGAACCGAGTGTGCAAGCCGTATTTAGATCAGTTTGTCATTGTCTTTATTGATGACATATTGATTTATTCCAAGAGCAAAGCAGAACATGAACAACATCTCAGGAAGATCTTGGAACTGTTGATGGAACAGAAACTTTATGCCAAGTTCTCTAAATGTGAATTTTGGCTGAGAGAAGTTCAGTTTCTTGGTCACGTAGTCAACAGTGAGGGGATACACGTAGATCCCGCCAAGATTGAAGCAATAAAGAACTGGGACACTCCGAGAACGCCAACGGAGATACGGTCTTTTCTGGGATTGGCGGGTTATTATAGAAGGTTCATCTCGAACTTTTCTAAGATAGCTTTGCCTCTCACTAAGTTAACTCAGAAGAATGAACCGTTTGTCTGGGAATATAAACAAGAGGATGCCTTTCAGACATTGAAGCAGAAGCTATGTAATGCTCCAATCCTATCACTCCCGGAAGGATGTGATGACTTTGTAGTCTACTGTGATGCATCCCATCAAGGACTAGGATGCGTACTGATGCAACGGAACAAAGTTATCGCCTATGCATCAAGACAGTTAAAGGTTCATGAGAAGAATTATACTACTCATGATCTTGAACTGGGAGCAGTAATTTTCGCATTGAAGATTTGGAGACATTACTTATATGGCACCAAGTGTACCATATTTACTGATCACAAGAGTCTGCAGCATATCTTTGATCAGAAGGAACTCAACATGCGACAACGCCGTTGGGTTGAACTTCTGAATGATTACGATTGTGTGATCAAGTACCATCCGGGAAAGGCAAACGTTGTAGCTGATGCCTTGAGCCGGAAAGAACGGGTCAAACCCTTACGCGTTAGAGCTATGGGGATGACTGTGCAGACCAGTTTACAAGACAGGATCATTCAGGCACAACAGGAATCAGTTGATAGAGGAAACTTGAAGAAAGAACTTGACTGCGGAGCAGAGAAACATTTAGAGACCAAGTCTGATGGAATGATCTACTATCAGGATCGTATATGGATCCCAGCAGTAGATGAATTGAGAAGACTTATCTTCGATGAAGCACACAAGACAAAATACTCTGTTCATCCAGGCGCTCATAAAATGTATCAAGACTTGCGTGGATTTTATTGGTGGCCGGGAATGAAGAAAGACATAGCCGAGTACGTCGGTCGGTGTCTGACGTGTGCAAAGGTAAAGGCGGAACACCAGAGACCGTCTGGTTTACTGGAACAGCCTGAGATTCCGCTCTGGAAGTGGGAACAAATAGCTATGGACTTCATTACCAAGCTACCCCGCACTTCTAGTGGGCACGATACGATTTGGGTGATCATAGACCGTTTAACAAAATCTGCTCACTTCTTGCCTATGCGTGAAACCTTCACAATGGATAGACTGGCGAGATTGTACATTAATGAGATAGTGGTACGTCACGGTGTACCATTATCAATTATTTCTGATAGAGACAGCAGATTTACTTCAAGGTTCTGGCAATCACTGCAGAAATCTCTAGGGACACAGTTAAATCTGAGTACAGCTTACCATCCACAAATGGACGGCCAAAGCGAACGTACGATTCAGACCCTAGAGGATATGTTAAGGACCGGTATTTTGGATTTCGGTGGGAGTTGGGATTCTCATTTGCCACTGATTGAGTTCTCCTACAACAACAGTTACCACAGCAGTATCGGATGTGCACCATTCGAGGCTCTTTATGGTCGGAAATGTCGATCACCGATCTGTTGGACTGAAGTTGGAGATAATCGCATAACTGGGCCAGAGCTTATTCAGGAAACCACCGACAAGATTGCTCAGATTCAGAGAAGATTGCAAGCTACAAGAAGTAGACAGAAAAGCTACGCTGACAAACGGCGTAAGCCGTTGGAATTTCAAGTGGGAGACCGTGTCATGTTGAAGGTTTCTCCATGGAAAGGCGTAGTCCGCTTTGGAACAAAAGGCAAGTTAGCACCACGATATGTGGGACCGTTTGAAATCATCGAACGTATTGGTCCGGTAGCTTATCGACTGAGATTACCAGATGAACTCAGTGGTGTGCATGACGTGTTTCATGTCTCAAATTTAAAGAAATGCCTTGCTGACGAGTCACTCGTCATTCCACTCGAAGAGATTCAAGTTGATGATCAGTTGCATTTTATTGAGGAACCTTTAGAGATTATGGATCGCAAAGTCAAGCAACTGAGGCGAAGCCGTATTCCGATAGTAAAGGTTCGATGGAATTCAAGACGCGGACCCGAGTTTACTTGGGAACGTGAAGATCACATGAAGTTAAAGTATCCCCAGCTGTTTGAAGAGGAAGCTGTACCCGATAACAATTCTTAAATTTCGGGACGAAATTTCTTTAACAAGGGGAGACTGTAACATCAGTGCCGGAACCGTCACCGGAACAGTGATCTTAAACAGTACATGAACAGTAATCAGGTACAAGTCTTACGTAATTCAGTGTATTTCATGTTCATGTCAAACATTATTATCATTTCATGTTATCATAATGCAAATTCACAGACATTTCAGAGAAACAAGTTCAGAACAACGATTCTTGAGTCAGATAATTATCTGGAAATACAGAATCATCATGTGATTTATCTGTTAGGATTTTATTATGTATAAACGTATGTGAGGATTTACAGAACAAAACAGCACAAATGTCGTTACGTGAATGCTAAACCGACAGATTATTCGTATAGGTGACGATCTGTACGAATAAATCTGAAAGTTTAACGTTCTGAATGATATTCAATAATTAGAAAACAATATTGAAAAGTGTAGTTATCGTCGTGTTTGATCGGGTGACGATTCGAACAAATACGCGCGATGACCGCGCGATTCGATTTAAACGTTAAATAAACATTTTGTAAATGAAATAATTAAAAGATATTTAGTTAATTTATTAGGAATCACAACCTAAAATGATTTTATAAATTCTATTTTATAATCGAGTCGTTTCGTAACGAAAACGAAGAGAAACCGGTATTTTTACGCAAAACCACGCGAAACCGAACGAACCCGGACGTACCTGGGTAAATTCTAGCCATCTATTATGGCATTTAATGCCATTACACCACACAACAACCAGCCACCAACCTCACCATCGTTCACCTCTTTCTCTCTCTACCCTCTCTCTAGAATTCTTACCTTCTCACTACAAGATCTCTCTCATTTCTTCACCATTTCAAGCCATCTTGGTGTCTAAACAACCACCATCACTTGTAGATCACGAAAGTACAATGATCTGAAGCTTCAAACCATCTGATTTGAGGTAAAAACGAGATCTAAGTCGCGATTTTAGGGTTTGGAAACCCTAGTTTGAAACCCGTTTGGGAGTCGGTTTTCAACCATTTTCCACCATAGGATCTTCACAAAAACCACTCATAAGGTTGTAGGAATAAGTGATACATTGTTGGATGGTCTCAAAACTCGATTTTGGGTGCTGTGTCTGAAAGAAGTCGATCGGCCGAATGAGTCATCAACCTCATTCGCCGAAGGACCACCAACCTCCATTCGCCGAATGGGCTAAGGGCGAAGCAGCCTTTCATTCGCCGAATGTGCCCTAGCCGAAGTAGCATGTTATTCGTTGCATGAGACATCACTAGGTCGAATGTCTCTAGCCCGAATCAGCCTCCTTCAGTCGGCCTTCATTCTGTCGCCAACAGTCATTCGCTCGGCCCAACTCTTGACTCATTCGACAGTCATTCATTCGGCTAGGCCTCATTCGACTGGGCCCTATTCGACAAACCCCTAATCGCTCGGGCCACAGCCATTTGATCAGCCCAGTGATCCGGTCCAAGTCTTCATTCGGCAGCAACCCGTCCGGCCTAATGTCCACGCGGTTAGCCCAAGTAGTTCAGCCCAGATCCATGCGGCCCATAGTTGTTGTTGGTTACTCGTGTATTGGGTGATGAATTTCGTGCATGAAAATCTTAGTGTGCATGCATGCATGAGGTATGGCCTTGTGTGTGTGCATGCATGAGCTATAACTCTCACATGGGTGTGCATGAGGTGTGCACGGGGAAACCTTTTATCTTTAACACTAATATCACACTAAGGATTAAGGAACCATGATTAGGGTTTCTATGAAATCAAGAAAACTAAGTAAGTATATTGGTTTTGATACTAACACCTAATACTTAGTAAGCACTATATAATATACAATAGGGTTAGATAGCTCTATGGAACTTTCTAAACCTAGTTGTAAGCTTGAACAATCAAAGAACTAGCAATCGGGCCCAAGATTAGCCTAGTGGGCTTGACACAAGCCCATCATGGTAATTATATATAATTCCTTTTAAATTCATTAAGCTTTTGATAAAACAAAATGATTTATAAACCTTGCTAAGATAAAATAAATAATTTTAAACTGATGTTTAATTTAAAGTGAATCCCATTTAGAAACATTTTATTTAAAGTTTTGCAATAATTAACTGTGGGATGAGGGTTATCAATGGGAAATAAGTTAGAATAAGTTATATAAAATCTTAGAAACACAATAGTAATCTAGGACACTTAGTTGCACACCGAGACCCCACCCTAGATACGGCGACTACTGTACTTACTTATCGTATTCGAATTCTCTTAAAACAAACTCAGGTACTGAAGATACTTAGGTTACAACAAAGAGCGCGCATTTTGTGGTAATTCTATACAGAGCAACACACGTGAGTTCATTGCCCCTTTTCTAACATTTTTGTTTTAAAACGCGGGGCTGAGAAGCATGCGTAAACTGTTTTATTTAAACTGTTTTACATATATATGTTTGTTGATACTCCAAGACTCCTGTCTAGGAAATTATTAAACAGATCAAATTATCAAATTAATTAAAGTACTCTTATGAGTAATACTTTAATTTAAACTTTAAATCAACCCTTAGTCCATAAATCTCCAAATTCAAGAATCTAAACTCAAAGTGGAATCAAATGAACAAAATCAAAAGATCACATTCAAAGAAATCATAGCTCAATGTGAGATCTGAGATCCAAGAATCAATATCATTTCAATTATCATTGTGAATCATGGGAAAGTCAAAAGATCAAGATCAAGAGACTCAAGAAATCAGATATCATAAATGTGTGTGAATCATGTTAATAATGAAATCATTATGATCTAATGAAATCATTAATCTTCAACCTAAGGTGGATGTCAGTTGTATAAGGAATCAAGACCACGTGTAACACACATATAAAGTCCCACTCAGATGCAGAAGACCATTGGGTCAGGCTGTAACGGGCAATAACATGAACGATCAAAAGGAATCAATATCAAAGTCAAAATCATGAGAATCAAGAGATCAAGAATCATAGGATATCCTTAAAGTCCCACTCAGATGCAGAAGACCATTGGGTCAGGCTGTAACGGGCAAAACATTAAAGTCCCACTCAGATGCAGAAGACCATTGGGTCAGGCTGTAACGGGCAAAACATTAAAATCCCGCTCAGTTCAGGTGTACTCCTTGTGAGTTATGCCTGACATGGGTCACGTGTGAGAGGTTACAACTTGGACAACCACCCACAACTAAGTCTAATTGATTGAGTCAATTAATGCCCAATCATCATGTCTTAGTTGTACTTAAATGTTTTATTTAATTATTTAATTAAATATTTGACATTTTACTATTATCACTGACTTTTGGGAAATTCTATGTCTACGATCAAAAATCAAGAGGATCAAATGCAAATCAGGTTTCAAAAATCATAATCAAATTCAGAAGTGTTAGGTAGAAATGCTTAATTATCATTAATAACAGTGTCATATGCATATTAGTATGTGGTGGGATAGCGTCTGGGCTTGACCCTTTCGTGATTCCCTATATATAAGCATACCGATGTGGATATCACATGTGGAGTTAATGAGGTTAGGGTCTTTACCAAAAGAGGTTTTCAATTCATTTTCAAATCATAAAACTATATACCATGTGTTGACTTGATTTTTGCATGACTTCTCAGGTGACGAACAGGTCAACTAAGGAGTTATTCCTTTTGGACTAGGACTTCAGATATAAGACTTAGTATTTTGGACCTGCATATTTTTGAAGACATCATTATACGAATTATTTTGTATATCTTGTATAAATGCAAGATAGAAAGTTATGATGTTGATGGTAGATTTACATTGTTAAATTATAAACAATACCGATGTAATTTAACTTTGTAATTCTATTATAGTTATCATTTCTCATTTGTATAATGTGCAATGTAAACAATCTGATCATCACGATTATCACTCACGATATCGCGCCCCGGGAACCTTCCGCCAGACGGGACAACCGATCCTATCCCGCCGGCTCGGGGTGTGACAATATTGCAAACCCCTGGTTTTCAATTCTATTGATATGAGAACTTTTGAAGAGTTACCTAAGAATATGATTGCAATTTAAGGTGGTAAACTCTTTGTAATTATGTTGCATCGGGAGATTTATAAATAAAAATATTTAAATGGGGTTAAGGACTCACCTAAGACAAAGAAGAGATCTTTGGAATGTGGGTATACGATGGAAATTGATGCCCGTAAACACTTGTAACTGTATTGCAAACCCCGTGTTTTCGAAATTCAAGGACTTGAAGAGGGGTTGTCAACACACTTAGGCATATTAGTGTAGTTTAAACGCGTAAACCGAATGTAATTGTACGGAAAACCGCGAGTTTTGGAAATCCATGGGTTCGAAAATGAGTTACAAGCTTACTTAGGCATAACATGGTAACTGAAGCACGTAAAGGCTTTGTAATTACGATGAAAACACCATGTTTTAGAAGTCGAAAGATTTGAAAAAGGGGTTATAAACTTAATTAAGAATGTCCTCGTAGTTTAAACATGTATACACTTTGTAATTGAATTGCAAACACCGAGTTTTAAAAATACAAAGAGTTGAAATGGGGTTATGAAGTTACATAAGCATATCGTGGTAAGTGAAGCACGCAAACACTTCGAAACAGGGTTGCAAACCCCGACATTCAGGAATCTAATGATTTGAAAAGGGATATTAACTTACGTAATCATGTCGTTCCGGTTAAAGCACACAAACACTTTGCAATTGTATTGCAAACCCCTGGTTTTTGATTTCTAATGATTTGAGAACAGTTGAAGAGCTCACCTAAGCATAAATTGCAATTTAAGGTCGTAATCTCTTTTTAATTGTGTGGCACCTGGAGCTTTAAAAATACAAATCTTTAAATAAGGTTAAGGTCTCATCTAATCATATGATGGTAATCACGCACGTAAAGAATTTTAAATTGTATTGCGAACCCCGTGTTTTCGAAATTCAAGGACTTGATGGGGGTTGTTAACACACTTAGGCATGTTGTTAAAGTTTAAACGCGTAAACCATTTGTAATTGTATGGCAAACTGCAAGTTATGGAAATCCTAGTATTCAAAAATGAGTAACGAGCTTACTTAGGCATAACATTGTAACTGAAGCATGTAAAGACTTTGCAATTTCATTGAAAACAAAATGTTTTCGAAGTGCAAAGATTTGAAAACGGGGTTATAAACTCACTGAAGCATATCCTTGTAATTTAAAGCATGTCCTTGTAATTGAAGAACACAAACACTTTGAAATTAGGTTGCAAACCCAGACATTTAGGTATCAAATGATTTAAAAAGGGATATTAACATACGTACTCATGTCGTTCCAATTAAAGCACGCAAACATTTTCTAACTGTATTGCAAACCCCCGGTTTTGAATTCTATTGATTTGAGAACTTTTGAAGAGTTACCTAAGAATATGATTGCAATTTAAGGTCGTAAACTCTTTGTAATTATGTTGCATCGGGAGCTTTAAAAATAAAAATATTTAAATGGGGTTAAGGACTCACCTAAGAGAAGGAAGAGATCTTTGGAATGTGGGTATACGATGGAAATTGATGCCCTTAAACACTTGTAACTGTATTGCAAACCCTGTGTTTTCGAAATTCAAGGACTTGAAGAGGGGTTGTTAACACACTTAGGCATATTAGTGTAGTTTAAACGCGTAAACCGAATGTAATTGTACGGAAAACCGCGATTTTTGGAAATCCATGGGTTCGAAAATGAGTTACGAGGTTACTTAGGCATAACATGGTAACTGAAGCACGTAAAGGCTTTGTAATTACACTGAAAACACCATGTTTTAGAAGTCCAAAGATTTGAAAAAGGGTTATAAACTTAATTAAGAATGTCCTTGTAGTTTAAACACGTATACAGTTTGTAATTGAATTTCAAACACCGAGTTTTAAAAATACAAACAGTTGAAATGGGGTTATGAAGTTACATAAGCATATCGTGGTAAGTGAAGCACGCAAACACTTCGAAATAGGGTTGTAAACCCCGAAATTCAGGAATCTAATGATTTGAAAAGGGATATTAACTTACGTAATCATGTCGTGCCGGTTAAAGCACACAAACACTTTGCAATTGTATTGCAAACGCCTGGTTTTTGATTTCTAATGATTTGAGAACAGTTGAAGAGCTCACCTAAGCATACAATTGCAATTTAAGGTCGTAATCTCTTTTTAATTGTGTTGCACCTGGAGCTTTAAAAATACAAATATTTAATAAGGTTAAGGTCTCATCTAATCATATGATGGTAGTCACGCACGTAAAGAATTTTTAATTATATTGCGAACCCCGTGTTTTCTAAATTCAAGGACTTGATGAGGGTTGTCAACACACTTAGGCATGTTGTTAAAGTTTAAACGCGTAAACCCTATGTAATTGTTCGGCAAACCGCAAGTTATGGAAATCCTAGTATTCAAAATTGAGTAACGAGCTTACTTAGGCATAACATTGTAACTGAAGCATGTAAAGACTTCGCAATTTCATTGAAAACAAAATGTTTTCGAAGTGCAAAGATTTGAAAACGGGGTTATAAACTCACTGAAGCATATCCTTGTAATTTAAACACGTAAACACTTTGTAATTGAATTGCAAACACGAGTTTTAGATAAACAAAGAGTTGAAATGTGGATATGAAATTACAAAAGCATGTCCTTGTAATTGAAGAACACAAACACTTTGAAATTAGGTTGCGAACCCCGACATTCAAGTATCCAATGAATTAAAAAGGGATATTTACATACGTACTCATGTCGTTCCAATTAAAGCACGCAAACATTTTCTAATTGTATTGCGAACCCCCGGTTTTGAATTCTATTGATATGAGAACTTTTGAAGAGTTACCTAAGAATATGATTGCAATTTAAGGTGGTAAACTCTTTGTAATTATGTTGCATCGGGAGATTTAAAAATAAAAATATTTAAATGAGGTTAAGGACTCACCTAAGAGAAGGAAGAGATCTTTGGAATGTGGGTATACGATGGAAATTGATGCCCTTAAACACTTGTAACTGTATTGCAAACCCTGTGTTTTCGAAATTCAAGGACTTGAAGAGGGGTTGTTAACACACTTAGGCATATTAGTGTAGTTTAAACGCGTAAACCGAATGTAATTGTACCGCGAGTTTTGGAAATCCATGGGTTCGAAAATGAGTTACGAGGTTACTTAGGCATAACATGGTAACTGAAGCACGTAAAGGCTTTGTAATTACGCTGAAAACACCATGTTTTAGAAGTCCAAAGATTTGAAAAAGGGTTATAAACATAATTAAGAATGTCCTTGTAGTTTAAACAAGTATACAGTTTGTAATTGAATTGCAAACACCGAGTTTTAAAAATACAAAGAGTTGAAATGGGGTTATGAAGTTACATAAGCATATCGTGGTAAGTGAAGCACGCAAACACTTCGAAATAGGGTTGGAAACCCCGACATTCAGGAATCTAATGATTTGAAAAGGGATATTAACTTACGTAATCATGTCGTGCCGGTTAAAGCACACAAACACTTTGCAATTGTATTGCAAACGCCTGGTTTTTGATTTCTAATGATTTGAGAACAGTTGAAGAGCTCACCTAAGCATACAATTGCAATTTAAAGTCGTAATCTCTTTTTAATTGTGTTGCACCTGGAGCTTTAAAAATACAAATATTTAATAAGGTTAAGGTCTCATCTAATCATATGATGGTAGTCACGCACGTAAAGAATTTTTAATTGTATTGCGAACCCCGTGTTTTCTAAATTCAAGGACTTGATGGGGGTTGTCAACACACTTAGGCATGTTGTTAAAGTTTAAACGCTTAAACCCTATGTAATTGTTCGGCAAACCGCAAGTTATGGAAATCCTAGTATTCAAAATTGAGTAACGAGCTTACTTAGGCATAACATTGTAACTGAAGCATGTAAAGACTTCGCAATTTCATTGAAAACAAAATGTTTTCGAAGTGCAAAGATTTGAAAACGGGGTTATAAACTCACTGAAGCATATCCTTGTAATTTAAACACGTAAACACTTTGTAATTGAATTGCAAACACGAGTTTTGGATAAACAAAGAGTTGAAATGTGGATATGAAATTACAAAAGCATGTCCTTGTAATTGAAGAACACAAACACTTTGAAATTAGGTTGCGAACCCCGACATTCAAGTATCCAATGAATTAAAAAGGGATATTTACATACGTACTCGTTCCAATTAAAGCACGCAAACATTTTCTAATTGTATTGCGAACCCCCGGTTTTGAATTCTATTGATATGAGAACTTTTGAAGAGTTACCTAAGAATATGATTGCAATTTAAGGTGGTAAACTCTTTGTAATTATGTTGCATCGGGAGCTTTAAAAATAAAAATATTTAAATGGGGTTAAGGACACACCTAAGAGAAGGAAGAGATCTTTGGAATGTGGGTATACGATGGAAATTGATGCCCGTAAACACTTGTAACTGTATTGCAAACCCTGTGTTTTCGAAATTCAAGGACTTGAAGAGGGGTTGTTAACACACTTAGGCATATTAGTGTAGTTTAAACGCGTAAACCGAATGTAATTGTACGGAAAACCGCGAGTTTTGGAAATCCATGGGTTCGAAAATGAGTTACGAGCTTACTTAGGCATAACATGGTAACTGAAGCACGTAAAGGCTTTGTAATTACGCTGAAAACACCATGTTTTAGAAGTCCAAAGATTTGAAAAAGGGTTATAAACTTAATTAAGAATGTCCTGGTAGTTTAAACACGTATACACTTTGTAATTGAATTGCAAACACCGAGTTTTAAAAATACAAAGAGTTGAAATGGGGTTATGAAATTACATAAGCATATCGTGGTAAGTGAAGCACGCAAACACTTCGAAATAGGGTTGCAAACCCCGACATTCAGGAATCTAATGATTTGAAAAGGGATATTAACTTACGTAATCATGTCGTGCCGGTTAAAGCACACAAACACTTTGCAATTGTATTGCAAACGCCTGGTTTTTGATTTCTAATGATTTGAGAACAGTTGAAAAGCTCACCTAAGCATACAATTGCAATTTAAGGTCGTAATCTCTTTTTAATTGTGTTGCACCTGGAGCTTTAAAAATACAAATATTTAATAAGGTTAAGGTCTCATCTAATCATATGATGGTAGTCATGCACGTAAAGAATTTTTAATTGTATTGCGAACCCCGTGTTTTCTAAATTCAAGGACTTGATGGGGGTTGTCAACACACTTAGGCATGTTGTTAAAGTTTAAACGCGTAAACCCTATGTAATTGTTCGGCAAACCGCAAGTTATGGAATTCCTAGTATTCAAAATTGAGTAACGAGCTTACTTAGGCATAACATTGTAACTGAAGCATGTAAAGACTTCGCAATTTCATTGAAAACAAAATGTTTTCGAAGTGCAAAGATTTTTAAACGGGGTTATAAACTCATTGAAGCATATCCTTGTAATTTAAACACGTAAACACTTTGTAATTGAATTGCAAACACCGAGTTTTAGATAAACAAAGAGTTGAAATGTGGATATGAAATTACAAAAGCATGTCCTTGTAATTGAAGAACACAAACACTTTGAAATTAGGTTGCGAACCCCGACATTCAAGTATCCAATGAATTAAAAAGGGATATTTACATACGTACTCATGTCGTTCCAATTAAAGCACGCAAACATTTTCTAATGGTATTGCGAACCCCCGGTTTTGAATTCTATTGAAATGAGAACTTTTGAAGAGTTGCCTAAGAATATGATTGCAATTTAAGGTCGTAAACTCTTTGTAATTATGTTGCATCGAGAGCTTTAAAAATAAAAATATTTAAATGGGGTTAAGGACTCACCTAAGACAAAGAAGAGATCTTTGGAATGTGAGTATACGATGGAAATTGATGCCCGTAAACACTTGTAACTGTATTGCAAACCCCGTGTTTTCGAAATTCAAGGACTTGAAGAGGGGTTGTCAACACACTTAGGCATATTAGTGTAGTTTAAACGCGTAAACCGAATGTAATTGTACAGAAAACCGCGAGTTTTGGAAATCGATGGGTTCGAAAATGAGTTACGAGCTTACTTAGGCATAACATGGTAACTGAAGCACGTAAAGGCTTTGTAATTACGCTGAAAACACCATGTTTTAGAAGTCCAAAGATTTGAAAAAGGGGGATGTAAACTTAATTAAGAATGTCCTCGTAGTTTATACACTTATACACTTTGTAATTGAATTGCAAACATCGAGTTTTAAAAATACAAAGAGTTGAAATGGGGTTATGAAGTTACATAAGCATATCGTGGTAAGTGAAGCACGCAAACACTTCGAAACAGGGTTGCAAACCCCGACATTCAGGAATCCAATGATTTGAAAAGGGATATTAACTTACGTAATCATGTCGTTCCGGTTAAAGCACACAAACACTTTGCAATTGTATTGCAAAACCCTGGTTTTTGTTTTCTAATGATTTGAGAACAGTTGAAGAGCTCACCTAAGCATACAATTGCAATTTAAGGTCGTAATCTCTTTTTAATTGTGTGGCACCTGGAGCTTTAAAAATACAAATCTTTAAATAAGGTTAAGGTCTCATCTAATCATATGATGGTAATCATGCACGTAAAGAATTTTAAATTGTATTGCGAACCCCGTGTTTTCGAAATTCAAGGACTTGATGGGGGTTATCAACACACTTAGGCATGTTGTTAAAGTTTAAACGCGTAAACCATTTGTAATTGTACGGCAAACCGCAAGTTTTGGAAATCCTAGTATTCAAAAATGAGTAACGAGCTTACTTAGGCATAACATTGTAACTGAAGCACGTAAAGACTTTGCAATTTCATTGAAAACAAAATGTTTTCGATGTGCAAAGATTTGAAAACGGGGTTATAAACTCACTGAAGCATATCCTTGTAATTTAAAGCATGTCCTTGTAATTGAAGAACACAAACACTTTGAAATTAGGTTGCAAACCCAGACATTTAGGTATCAAATGATTTAAAAAGGGATATTAACATACGTACTCATGTCGTTCCAATTAAAGCACGCAAACATTTTCTAACTGTATTGCAAACCCCCGGTTTTGAATTCTATTGATTTGAGAACTTTTGAAGAGTTACCTAAGAATATGATTGCAATTTAAGGTCGTAAACTCTTTGTAATTATGTTGCATCGGGAGCTTTAAAAATAAAAATATTTAAATGGGATTAAGGACTCACCTAAGAGAAGGAAGAGATCTTTGGAATGTGGGTATACGATGGAAATTGATGCCCGTAAACACTTGTAACTGTATTGCAAACCCTGTGTTTTCGAAATTCAAGGACTTGAAGAGGGGTTGTTAACACACTTAGGCATATTAGTGTAGTTTAAACGCGTAAACCGAATGTAATTGTACGGAAAACCGCGAGTTTTGGAAATCCATGGGTTCGAAAATGAGTTACGAGCTTACTTAGGCATAACATGGTAACTGAAGCACGTAAAGGCTATGTAATTAAGCTGAAAACACCATGTTTTAGAAGTCCAAAGATTTGAAAAAGGGTTATAAACTTAATTAAGAATGTCCTTGTAGTTTAAACACGTATACAGTTTGTAATTGAATTGCAAACACCGAGTTTTAAAAATACAAAGAGTTGAAATGGGGTTATGAAGTTACATAAGCATATCGTGGTAAGTGAAGCACGCAAACACTTCGAAATAGGGTTGCAAACCCCGACATTCAGGAATCTAATGATTTGAAAAGGGATATTAACTTACGTAATCATGTCGTGACGGTTAAAGCACACAAACACTTTGCAATCGTATTGCAAACGCCTGGTTTTTGATTTCTAATGATTTGAGAACAGTTGAAGAGCTCACCTAAGCATACAATTGCAATTTAAGGTCGTAATCTCTTTTTAATTGTGTTGCACCTGGAGCTTTAAAAATACAAATATTTAAATAAGGTTAAGGTCTCATCTAATCATATGATGGTAGTCACGCACGTAAAGAATTTTTAATTGTATTGCGAACCCCGTGTTTTCTAAATTCAAGGACTTGATGGGGGTTGTCAACACACTTAGGCATGTTGTTAAAGTTTAAACGCGTAAACCCTTTGTAATTGTTCGACAAACCGCAAGTTATGGAAATCCTAGTATTCAAAATTGAGTAACGAGCTTACTTAGGCATAACATTGTAACTGAAGCATGTAAAGACTTCGCAATTTCATTGAAAACAAAATGTTTTCGAAGTGCAAAGATTTGAAAACGGGGTTATAAACTCACTGAAGCATATCCTTGTAATTTAAACACGTAAACACTTTGTAATTGAATTGCAAACACCGAGTTTTAGATAAAAAAAGAGTTGAAATGTGGATATGAAATTACAAAAGCATGTCCTTGTAATTGAAGAACACAAACACTTTTAAATTAGGTTGCGAACCCCGACATTCAAGTATTTAATGAATTACAAAGGGATATTTACATACGTACTCATGTCGTTCCAATTAAAGCACGCAAACATTTTCTAATTGTATTGCGAACCCCCGGTTATGAATTCTATTGATATGAGAACTTTTGAAGAGTTACCTAAGAATATGATTGCAATTTAAGGTCGTAAACTCTTTGTAATTATGTTGCATCGGGAGCTTTAAAAATAAAAATATTTAAATGGGGTTAAGGACTCACCTAAGACAAAGAAGAGATCTTTGGAATGTGAGTATACGATGGAAATTGATGCCCATAAACACTTGTAACAGTATTGCAAACCCCGTGTTTTCGAAATTCAAGGACTTGAAGAGGGGTTGTCAACACACTTAGGCATATTAGTGTAGTTTAAACGCGTAAACCGAATGTAATTGTACGGAAAACCGCGAGTTTTGGAAATCCATATATTTGAAAATGAGTTACGAGCTTACTTAGGCATAACATGGTAACTGAAGCACGTAAAGGCTTTGTAATTACGCTGAAAACACCATGTTTTAGAAGTCCAAAGATTTGAAAAAGGGTTATAAACTTAATTAAGAATGTCCTTGTAGTTTAAACACGTATACACTTTGTAATTGAATTGCAAACACCGAGTTTTAAAAATACAAAGAGTTGAAATGGGGTTATGAAGTTACATAAGCATATCCTGGTAAGTGAAGCACGCAAACACTTCGAAATTGGGTTGCAAACCCCGGCATTCAGGAATCTAATGATTTGAAAAGGGATATTAACTTACGTAATCATGTCGTTCCGGTTAAAGCACACAAACACTTTGCAATTGTATTGCAAACCCCTGGTTTTTGATTTCTAATGATTTGAGAACAGTTGAAGAGCTCACCTAAGCATACAATTGCAATTAAGGTCGTAATCTCTTTTTAATTGTGTGGCACCTGGAGCTTTAAAATACAAATATTTAAATAAGGTTAAGGTCTCATCTAATCATATGATGGTAATCACGCACGTAAAGAATTTTTAATTGTATTGCGAACCCCGTGTTTTCTAAATTCAAGGACTTGATGGGGTTGTCAACACACTTAGGCATGTTGTTAAAGTTTAAACGCGTAAACCCTTTGTAATTATACGGCAAACCGCAAGTTATGGAAATCCTAGTATTCAAAAATGAGTAACGAGCTTACTTAGGCATAACATTGTAAGTGAAGCATGTAAAGACTTTGCAGTTATATTGAAAGCAAAATGCTTACGAAGTGCAACGATTTGAAAACGGGGTTATAAACTCACTGAAGCATATCCTTGTAATTTAAACACGTAAACACTTTGTAATTGAATTGCAAACACCGAGTTTTAGATAAACAAAGAGTTGAAATGTGGATATGAAATTACAAAAGCATGTCCTTGTAATTGAAGAACACAAACACTTTGCAATTAGGTTGCAAACCCAGACATTTAGGTATCAAATGATTTAAAAAGGGATATTAACATACGTACTCATGTCGTTCCAATTAAAGCACGCAAATATTTTCTAACTGTATCGCAAACCCCCGGTTTTGAATTCTATTGATTTGAGAACTTTTGAAGAGTTACCTAAGAATATGATTGCAATTTAAGGTCATAAACACTTTGTAATTATGTTGCATCGGGAGCTTTAAAAATAAAAATATTTAAATGGGTTAAGGACTCACCTAAGAGAAGGAAGAGATCTTTGGAATGTGGGTATACGATGGAAATTGATACCCGTAAACACTTGTAACTGTATTGCAAACCCCGTGTTTTTGAAATTCAAGGACCTGAAGAGGGATTGTCAACACACTTAGGCATAATAGTGTAGT
The DNA here is from genome assembly GCA_009363875.1 of Mikania micrantha. Taxonomy (NCBI): domain Eukaryota; kingdom Viridiplantae; phylum Streptophyta; class Magnoliopsida; order Asterales; family Asteraceae; genus Mikania; species Mikania micrantha. Next base: position 32,803,521 of record CM018687.1, read on the forward strand.
TTAAACGCGTAAACCGAATGTAATTGTACGGAAAACCGCGAGTTTTGGAAATCCATGGATTCGAAAATGAGTTACGAGCTTACTTAGGCATAACATGGTAACTGAAGCATGTAAAGGCTTTGTAATTACGCTGAAAACACCATGTTTTAGAAGTCCAAAGATTTGAAAAAGGGTTATAAACTTAATTAAGAATGTCCTTGTAGTTTAAACACGTATACACTTTGTAATTGAATTGCAAACACCGAGTTTAAAAATACAAATAGTTGAAATGGGTTTATGAAGTAACATAAGCATATCGTGGTAAGTGAAGCACGCAAACACTTCGAAATAGGGTTGCAAACCCCGACATTCAGGAATCTAATGATTTGAAAAGGGATATTAATTTACGTAATCATGTCGTTCCGGTTAAAGCACACAAACACTTTGCAATTGTATTGCAAACCCCTGGTTTTTGATTTCTAATGATTTGAGAACAGTTGAAGAGCTCACCTAAGCATACAATTGCAATTTAAGGTCGTAATCTCTTTTTAATTGTGTGGCACCTGGAGTTTTAAAAATACAAATACTTAAATAAGGTTAAGGTCTCATCTAATCATATGATGGTAATCACGCACGTAAAGAATTTTTAATTGTATTGCGAACCCCGTGTTTTCTAAATTCAAGGACTTGATGGGGGTTGTCAACACACTTAGGCATGTTGTTAAAGTTTAAACGCGTAAACCCTTTATAATTATACGGCAAACCGCAAGTTATGGAAATCCTAGTATTCAAAAATGAGTAACGAGCTTACTTAGGCATAACATTGTAAGTGAAGCATGTAAAGACTTTGCCGTTATATTGAAAACAAAATGTTTTCGAAGTGCAACGATTTGAAAACGGGGTTATAAACTCACTGAAGCATATCCTTGTAATTTAAACGCGTAAACACTTTGTAATTGAATTGCAAACATAGAGGTTTTAGATAAAAAAAGAGTTGAAATGTGGATATGAAATTACAAAAGCATGTCCTTGTAATTGAAGAACACAAACACTTTGAAATTAGGTTGCAAGCCCCGACATTCAGGTATCCAATGAATTAAAAAGGGATATTTACATACGTACTCATGTCGTTCCAATTAAAGCACGCAAACATTTTGTAATTGTATTGCAAACCCCAGGTTTTGAATTCTATTGATATGAGAACTTTTGAAGAGTTACCTAAGAATATGATTGCAATTTAAGGTCGTAAACTCTTTGTAATTATGTTGCATCGGGAGCTTTAAAAATAAAAATATTTAAATGGGGTTAAGGACTCACCTAAGACAAAGAAGAGATCTTTGGAATGTGGGTATACGATGGAAATTAATGCCCGTAAACACTTGTAACTGTATTGCAAACCCCGTGTTTTCGAAATTCAAGGACTTGAAGAGGGGTTGTCAACACACTTAGGAATATTAGTGTAGTTTAAACGCGTAAACCGAATGTAATTGTACAGAAAACCGCGAGTTTTGGAAATCCATGGATTCGAAAATGAGTTACGAGCTTACTTAGGCATAACATGGTAACTGAAGCACGTAAAGGCTTGGTAATTACGCTGAAAACACCATGTTTTAGAAGTCCAAAGATTTGAAAAAGGGTTATAAACTTAATTAAGAATGTCCTTGTAGTTTAAACACGTATACACTTTGTAATTGAATTGCAAACACCGAGTTTTAAAAATACAAAGAGTTGAAATGGGGTTATGAAGTTACATATGCATATCCTGGTAAGTGAAGCACGCAAACACTTCGAAATTGGGTTGCAAACCCCCGCATTCAGGAATCTAATGATTTGAAAAGGGATATTAACTTACGTAATCATGTCGTTCCGGTTAAAGCACACAAACACTTTGCAATTGTATTGCAAACCCCTGGTTTTTTTAATTTCTAATGATTTGAGAACAGTTGAAGAGCTCACCTAAGCATACAATTGCAATTTAAGGTCGTAATCTCTTTTTAATTGTGTGGCACCTGGAGCTTTAAAAATACAAATATTTAAATAAGGTTAAGGTCTCATCTAATCATATGATGGTAATCACGCACGTAAAGAATTTTTAATTGTATTGCGAACCCCGTGTTTTCTAAATTCAAGGACTTGATGGGGGTTGTCAACACACTTAGGCATGTTGTTAAAGTTTAAACGCGTAAACCCTTTGTAATTATACGGCAAACCGCAAGTTATGGAAATCCTAGTATTCAAAAATGAGTAACGAGCTTACTTAGGCATAACATTGTAAGTGAAGCATGTAAAGACTTTGCAGTTATATTGAAAGCAAAATGCTTACGAAGTGCAACGATTTGAAAACGGGGTTATAAACTCACTGAAGCATATCCTTGTAATTTAAACACGTAAACACTTTGTAATTGAATTGCAAACACCGAGTTTTAGATAAACAAAGAGTTGAAATGTGGATATGAAATTACAAAAGCATGTCCTTGTAATTGAAGAACACAAACACTTTGCAATTAGGTTGCAAACCCAGACATTTAGGTATCAAATGATTTAAAAAGGGATATTAACATACGTACTCATGTCGTTCCAATTAAAGCACGCAAATATTTTCTAACTGTATCGCAAACCCCCGGTTTTGAATTCTATTGATTTGAGAACTTTTGAAGAGTTACCTAAGAATATGATTGCAATTTAAGGTCATAAACACTTTGTAATTATGTTGCATCGGGAGCTTTAAAAATAAAAATATTTAAATGGGTTAAGGACTCACCTAAGAGAAGGAAGAGATCTTTGGAATGTGGGTATACGATGGAAATTGATACCCGTAAACACTTGTAACTGTATTGCAAACCCCGTGTTTTCGAAATTCAAGGACCTGAAGAGGGATTGTCAACACACTTAGGCATAATAGTGTAGTTTAAACGCGTAAACCGAATGTAATTGTACGGAAAACCGCGAGTTTTGGAAATCCATGGATTCGAAAATGAGTTACGAGCTTACTTAGGCATAACATGGTAACTGAAGCATGTAAAGGCTTTGTAATTACGCTGAAAACACCATGTTTTAGAAGTCCAAAGATTTGAAAAAGGGTTATAAACTTAATTAAGAATGTCCTTGTAGTTTAAACACGTATACACTTTGTAATTGAATTGCAAACACCGAGTTTAAAAAATACAAATAGTTGAAATGGGTTTATGAAGTAACATAAGCATATCGTGGTAAGTGAAGCACGCAAACACTTCGAAATAGGGTTGCAAACCCCGACATTCAGGAATCTAATGATTTGAAAAGGGATATTAATTTACGTAATCATGTCGTTCCGGTTAAAGCACACAAACACTTTGCAATTGTATTGCAAACCCCTGGTTTTTGATTTCTAATGATTTGAGAACAGTTGAAGAGCTCACCTAAGCATACAATTGCAATTTAAGGTCGTAATCTCTTTTTAATTGTGTGGCACCTGGAGTTTTAAAAATACAAATACTTAAATAAGGTTAAGGTCTCATCTAATCATATGATGGTAATCACGCACGTAAAGAATTTTTAATTGTATTGCGAACCCCGTGTTTTCTAAATTCAAGGACTTGATGGGGGTTGTCAACACACTTAGGCATGTTGTTAAAGTTTAAACGCGTAAACCCTTTATAATTATACGGCAAACCGCAAGTTATGGAAATCCTAGTATTCAAAAATGAGTAACGAGCTTACTTAGGCATAACATTGTAAGTGAAGCATGTAAAGACTTTGCCGTTATATTGAAAACAAAATGTTTTCGAAGTGCAACGATTTGAAAACGGGGTTATAAACTCACTGAAGCATATCCTTGTAATTTAAACGCGTAAACACTTTGTAATTGAATTGCAAACACAGAGGTTTTAGATAAAAAAAGAGTTGAAATGTGGATATGAAATTACAAAAGCATGTCCTTGTAATTGAAGAACACAAACACTTTGAAATTAGGTTGCAAGCCCCGACATTCAGGTATCCAATGAATTAAAAAGATATTTACATACGTACTCATGTCGTTCCAATTAAAGCACGCAAACATTTTGTAATTGTATTGCAAACCCCAGGTTTTGAATTCTATTGATATGAGAACTTTTGAAGAGTTACCTAAGAATATGATTGCAATTTAAGGTCGAAAACTCTTTGTAATTATGTTGCATCGGGAGCTTTAAAAATAAAATATTTAAATGGGGTTAAGGACTCACCTAAGACAAAGAAGAGATCTTTGGAATGTGGGTATACGATGGAAATTAATGCCCGTAAACACTTGTAACTGTATTGCAAACCCCGTGTTTTCGAAATTCAAGGACTTGAAGAGGGGTTGTCAACACACTTAGGAATATTAGTGTAGTTTAAACGCGTAAACCGAATGTAATTGTACAGAAAACCGCGAGTTTTGGAAATCCATGGATTCGAAAATGAGTTACGAGCTTACTTAGGCATAACATGGTAACTGAAGCACGTAAAGGCTTGGTAATTACGCTGAAAACACCATGTTTTAGAAGTCCAAAGATTTGAAAAAGGGTTATAAACTTAATTAAGAATGTCCTTGTAGTTTAAACACGTATACACTTTGTAATTGAATTGCAAACACCAAGTTTTAAAAATAGAAATAGTTGAAATGGGGTTATGAAGTTACATAAGCATATCGTGGTAAGTGAAGCACGCAAACACTTCGAAATAGGGTTGCAAACCCTGACATTCAGGAATCTAATGATTTGAAAAGGGATATTAATTTACGTAATCATGTCGTTCCGGTTAAAGCACACAAACACTTTGCAATTGTATTGCAAACCCCTGGTTTTTGATTTCTAATGATTTGAGAACAGTTGAAGAGCTCACCTAAGCATACAATTGCAATTTAAGGTCGTAATCTCTTTTTAATTGTGTGGCACCTCGAGCTTTAAAAATACAAATATTTAAATAAGGTTAAGGTCTCATCTAATCATATGATGGTAATCACGCACGTAAAGAATTTTTAGTTGTATTGCGAACCCCGTGTTTTCTAAATTCAAGGACTTGATGGGGGTTGTCAACACACTTAGGCATGTTGTTAAAGTTTAAACGCGTAAACCCTTTATAATTATACGGCAAACCGCAAGTTATGGAAATCCTAGTATTCAAAAATGAGTAACGAGCTTACTTAGGCATAACATTGTAAGTGAAGCATGTAAAGACTTTGCCGTTATATTGAAAACAAAATGTTTTCGAAGTGCAACGATTTGAAAACGGGGTTGTAAACTCACTGAAGCATATCCTTGTAATTTAAACGCGTAAACACTTTGTAATTGAATTGCAAACACAGAGGTTTTAGATAAACAAAGAGTTGAAATGTGGATATGAAATTACAAAAGCATGTCCTTGTAATTGAAGAACACAAACACTTTGAAATTAGGTTGCAAACCCCGACATTCAGGTATCCAATGAATTAAAAAGGGATATTTACATACGTACTCATGTCGTTCCAATTAAAGCACGCAAACATTTTCTAATTGTATTGCAAACCCCAGGTTTTGAATTCTATTGATATGAGAACTTTTGAAGAGTTACCTAAGAATATGATTGCAATTTAAGGTCGTAAACTCTTTGTAATTATGTTGCATCGGGAGCTTTAAAAATAAAAATATTTAAGTGGGGTTAAGGACTCACCTAAGACAAAGAAGAGATCTTTGGAATGTGGGTATACGATGGAAATTGATGCCCGTAAACACTTGTAACTGTATTGGAAACCCCGTGTTTTCGAAATTCAAGGACTTGAAGAGGGGTTGTCAACACACTTAGGAATATTAGTGTAGTTTAAACGCGTAAACCGAATGTAATTGTACAGAAAACCGCGAGTTTTGGAAATCCATGGATTCGAAAATGAGTTACGAGCTTACTTAGGCATAACATGGTAACTGAAGCACGTAAAGGCTTGGTAATTACGCTGAAAACACCATGTTTTAGAAGTCCAAAGATTTGAAAAAGGGTTATAAACTTAATTAAGAATGTCCTTGTAGTTTAAACACGTATACACTTTGTAATTGAATTGCAAACACCGAGTTTTAAAAATAGAAATAGTTGAAATGGGGTTATGAAGTTACATAAGCATATCGTGGTAAGTGAAGTACGCAAACACTTCGAAATAGGGTTGCAAACCCTGACATTCAGGAATCTAATGATTTGAAAAGGGATATTAATTTACGTAATCATGTCGTTCCGGTTAAAGCACACAAACACTTTGCAATTGAATTGCAACCCCTGGTTTTTGATTTCTAATGATTTGAGAACAGTTGAAGAGCTCACCTAAGCATACAATTGCAATTTAAGGTCGTAATCTCTTTTTTAATTGTGTGGCACCTGGAGCTTTAAAAATACAAATATTTAATAAGGTTAAGGTCTCATCTAATCATATGATGGTAATCACGCACGTAAAGAATTTTTAATTGTATTGCGAACCCCGTGTTTTCTAAATTCAAGGACTTGATGGGGGTTGTCAACACACTTAGGCATGTTGTTAAAGTTTTAAACGAGTAAACCCTTTGTAATTATATGGCAAACCGCAAGTTATGGAAATCCTAGTATTCAAAAATGAGTAACGAGCTTACTTAGGCATAACATTTGTCACACCCCCACCCCTCGTCACCTCATGTATGATGTCACTGAAACGGTTGCGGAAGCACAGTGGTGATGTCTCCGAGGTGAGGGGTGACTTACTTGATCCGATATCACAAGCACACAGATTAACTTAAATAAATACATTACAGGATTTCGTTATTACAATTTACATTACAACATTAACCTATTTAACTACAATTTTTGTGAGGTGCATTCTTCCCGAAGTCACGGTCTACCTGCAAAAAGGTTTGATCTGAAAACGTCAACACAAAGCTGGTGAGTTCATACAGTTCAGGTTTCACACCATGATATGATATGATATGTAATATAAGTTCACAAAATGTTCAGTTCAAGATAACCATGGGACCCGTATCTAGTTCCTTTCTGACAATATTGTTCTACAAGATACTACCCGTCGGTACATATCTTAATGCCTCATTATCTTAATGTCTATCACACCATTAAGAAGTTTTGGAAACAGGAAACAAACATTCACACAAGGGAGATGCAATCCTCCCAGCAAATGGGTGGTCAGCCAATAGTACTATCAATGTTTCCCCGTTCGGCCCCACATGGGTTCACTAGATACAGTTCAGAAATGAGGACTTAAGTTCTGTAATTGTGTTCTGTTCTCAGGGCAAAAATCCCATGAAATCCACAAGTTCCAACCCATCACATGCAATCACACAGATAACAGTGATACATATAATATAGTTTTGAAAAGTTTTACAGCGCTACCCCGATGTTTATAAAAGATTAAAAAGAAAAGGGGTCGTACGAAACTCACCTGGTAGTATAGATGTAGCAGAATATCTCAAAACTGATAATAGAGAAGTGATTCTGCATTTATTTATATTTAATGAGTTATTTATGTTCTAGTTTACTGATTAGATCTTTCTGAACGTTCAATGTCAAAGACATTGACTTAAAAGTCATCAAACTGATATTAGTTATGTAATTAGTTAACTTAATGTTATATCATACAATGTATGATAATGTAGGAACCTACATTGCATTAGATTCCTAATACAAAGTTGATGACACTCTTGATTAATCAGAATAATCTTAGATTAACCAAATAGTTAATGTTGTTGATTATGATACTGTAACAGTTTCTAGATAATTTAATGGCTTAGGAATGATCAATCCTTGTTATTGATTACCCAAATATCATGAAATATCACAATGTAGTATCATAAGAGGTATAATAACCAAGTTTAACATACTAATCTGACTGTTATCATAAACATCAGATAATCGTTCCAATGAGTATGTTAATGATTGTGATTAGTTTGAAACACTTGGATTTAACCTTGCATTTCAAGGATTAACCCAACTAATCACCTACATTTTTATAATCAAATGGATTAAACCATTATAATCATGGGTATGGTTTCATGCAAACCGGGCATTACAACGGATCAAAACAAGGATTTAACCGTTAGAACTTCGTGTTCTTTGTTTATAATCAATCCTAGCCATCATCTAGGCAATAATCAACAATCCTAACTATCTCATTACGTTCAAAATCAAGATCTAATCAATCAAAATCAAACTAGAAGGTTTAAACGGATCATTACCTAAACAGACGGATATCTGCGGTTGAAACTACGATCAGAACTTGTATACACGTTTCCTGGCTTCAAACTTGCGATCTGGTGGCTTCAAGATGGTATTTTGATGGTGAAAATGGGTGTGTTTTCGCCTGGAAGTTAAGCAGAAGCGAGAAGAAGAAATAATATTCTTCTGCATGCAATCTAATGAAGATAAGCAACTCATTCCACCGCCTCATCCGTCGCGTACCGCGACGGAGAGCCCAAAAATTCTTCGCGTACCGCTAAGAAATCCGGAGGAATCTTAGATATTTTACATGCATCGCGTACCGCGGAGGAAGTTCAACTCCTTCATCGCGTACCGCGACGAGGCCAGAAATCCAATACTTAGAAATTTTTCTTCGTTTTTCGATTCCGGGCAATCCAGGACTCCGTTTTGTGCACGGTTTTCACCCACGTTCATCATTTCTCACCTACTATCATTCTGTAACAATTACAAGTATTAAAACAACGTGGATTTCTAGAACGATCAAATGTGTCCACGTCATTGATGACGTAATTCTCGTATGCAACTGTCACAGTCTCCTCCTGTTAGAGAAATTTCGTCCCGAAATTTAGTGAAGACTTACATCATGACAATCATTTATGAGAATAGATGTGGATACTTTGATTTCATTTGATCTTCACGTTCCCAAGTATATTCAGGTCCACGTTGCGAGTTCCCCGCACTTTAACAATTGGTATGCGGCTACGTTTTAACACTTTCATTTCCCGATCCATTACCTCCACTGGTTCTTCGCTGAACAGAAGTTTTTCATCAATATGAATCTCTTCTAGAGGTACGATCAATAATTCATCAGTTAAGCACTTCTTCAGATTGGATACATGGAATACATCATGAATGTTACTGAGTTCAAGAGGTAATTCAAGTCTGTAGGATACTGATCCAATTCGTTCTAGGATCTTGAATGGCCCTACAAATCTCGGTGAAAGTTTACCTCTCTTTCCGAATCTGAAAATGCCTTTCCAAGGTGACACTTTCAACATTACTCGATCACCTACTTGGAATTCGAGTGGTCTACGGCGATTATCAGCATAACTCTTTTGACGATCGCGAGCTGCTTTGATTCGTTCCTGAATGAGTGCGATCTTATCAGTTGTTTCCTGAATGAATTCTGGGCCTATGATTTGGCTTTCACCTACCTCTGACCAACAGATAGGTGATCTACACTTGCGTCCATAAAGTGCTTCAAATGGAGCGCATTGAATACTGGTATGGTAGTTGTTATTGTATGAGAATTCAACAAGTGGAAGATGAATATCCCAGCTACCTCCAAAATCAATCACACACGCTTCTGAGCATGTCTTCAAGAGTTTGATTCGTTCGTTCAGTCTGCCCGTCAGTTTGTGGATGATAAGCTGTGCTCATATTGATTTGTGTGCCCAGAGCATTCTGAAGAGTTTGCCAAAATCGTGACATAAATCGACTATCTCTATCAGAAATGATAGAGATCGGTACTCCATGTCGAGATACAATCTCATTAACATAGAGTTTAGCGAGTCGATCCATAGAATAATCTTCTCGGATGGGTAAGAAATGCGCAGATTTCGTAAGGCGATCAACAATAACCCATATAGAGTCATGATTACGTGATGTTCTGGGTAATTTAGTAATGAAATCCATAGAGATCTGATCCCATTTCCACATGGAATCTCAGGTTGTTGCAATAACCCAGAAGGTCGTTGATGTTCAGCCTTAACTTTGAGACATGTTAAACATCGATTCACGTATTCAGCTATGTGTTTCTTCATTCCAGGCCACCAGTAAAAATCTTTAAGATCTTTATACATTTTATCAGCACCTGGATGAATAGAATACCTGGATTTATGCACCTCATCCAAGATAATAGTTCGAGAGTTACTGAATAGGGGAACCCACATTCGGTCTTTGAAATACAACAGTCCATCGTCTTTGGTATCGAGTTTCTTATCTAATCCTCTCAGTCCCTCAGCAGAATAGTTCGTTGCTTGTAAAGCTTGTTGCTGAGTGTCTTTGATTTGAGGAATTAGACTGGTTTGAATAGTCATACCTAACGCTTTCACACGTAAAGGCTTGACTCGTTCCTTGCGACTTAAAGCATCAGCTACAACATTTGCTTTGCCTGGGTGATAACGAATCTCACAGTCGTAATCGTTCAACAGTTCAACCCATCGCCTCTGTCGCATGTTCAACATTTTCTGATCTAGAATGTGTTGGAGACTTTTGTGATCAGTGTATATAATACACTTAGTTCCGTATAGATAATGCCTCCAAATCTTAAGTGCAAACACCACTGCACCAAGTTCCAGATCATGAGTAGTATAGTTCTTCTCATGTACTTTCAGTTGTCGAGAAGCGTAAGCAATTACCTTGTCGTTCTGCATTAAAACACACCCAAGACCTTGACGTGAAGCATCACAATACACTGTGAAGTTATCAGTACCTTCCAGTAGTGCCAAGATAGGTGCATTACAGAGTTTGTGTTTCAACAGTTGGAACGCCTCCTCCTGTTGAGAATTCCATACAAACGGTTGATTTTTCTGTGTCAATGTAGTCAGTGGCAAGGCTATCTTTGAAAAGTTCTTAATAAACCGGCGATAATAACCTGCCAACCCAAGAATTGACGTATTTCAGTCGGGGTTCGTGGTGTCTCCCACTGTTTCACCGCCTGAATCTTACTAGGATCCACTTGAATACCGTTTTGATTTACTACATGACCAAGAAATTGAACTTCTCGTAACCAGAACTCACACTTGGAGAACTTGGCATATAATTTTTCACGTGTCAAAAGTTCTAGAATTAATTTCAAGTGTTGAGCATGTTCTTGTTGGTTTCGAGAATAAATAAGAATATCATCAATAAACACAATCACAAACTTATCCAGATAAGGTCTACATACTCGATTCATAAGATCCATAAAAACTGCAGGTGCATTGGTTAAACCAAACGGCATTACTAAAAATTCGTAATGTCCGTATCGAGTTCGAAAAGCAGTTTTTGGAACGTCATCCTCATGAACACGCAACTGATGATATCCAGATCTTAAATCGATTTTTGAAAAATAAGTAGCACCTTGTAATTGATCAAATAGGTCATCGATACGAGGTAATGGATAACGGTTCTTGATTGTCAGTTTATTGAGTTCCCTGTAGTCAATACACATCCTGAATGAACCATCCTTCTTTTTCACAAAAAGAATAGGTGCTCCCCAGGGTGAGAAACTAGGTCTGATAAAACCTTTGTCTAACAGTTCTTGCAATTGACCTGAAAGTTCTTGCATTTCGGATGGCGCAAGCCGATACGGGGCTTTAGCAACAGGTGCTGCACCTGGAATCAAGTCGATTCGAAATTCAACTTGTCTCACTGGGGGTAATCCTGATATATCCTCAGGAAAAACTTCAGGAAAATCCTTGACTACTGGGATATCTGTGATTTGTTTGGGTGAAGAATTGTGCTCAATCACATGTGCTAGGAAAGCATAACAGCCTTTCCTTAAGAACTTCTGAGCTTGCATACAAGATATGATACCAAGTTTTCTACCTGCTCGTTCTCCTTGAACTATTAGTGTATTACCGTTAGGTAATGGAATACGGATCACCTTGTTTTGACACACAACTTCCGCTTGGTTATTAGAAAGCCAGTCCATACCAACAACGACATCAAAGCTCCCAAGCTCAATAGGAAGTAAATCAATATCGAAAAGATGATCATTCAAATTCAAGGAACATCCTTGAATAACATTGTTTGTTTTGATCAACTTGCCGTTAGCAAGTTCAATAACATAAGGAGTTTCTAGATCTACCGTAGGTAACGAAAGTAATGATGCAAATTCAGGTGAGATAAAGCTCTTATCTGCTCCTGTATCAAACAGAACTGATGCGTATAGATTATTGAGAAGAAACGTACCTGTGACAATGTTTGCATCATGTCTTGCTTCGGTAGCACCAATCTGAAAAGCTCTCCCCCTAGCTTCATTCCCTTGATTGGTGTTGTTGTTGTTTGGACAATTTTTCATGAAATGATTAGGGTTCCCACATTTAAAACATGATCGATTGTTTTGAGTGGTTTGTTGTGGTGCTTGGTTTGATGGTTGAGCAGGAAAGTTGCAATATTTAGAGTAGTGTCCTACTCGGTTACAGTTGGCACAAACAGGACATGGTCTTGTGTGATGGAAAGGACACTTATTGCATTTGGGCGCCTGCCCAGTATAAACTTTCCTCTCCGGAATTGCAGCACCATAGTTTTTCATAGTTGGCTTGCTCTGGGTGATCTCAGCCGGAGCTTTCGCCTTGCCTTTGCCAAACCACTTTCGTTTAGTACCTTTTGAAACATTCGAGGTACCGATATCACTACGGCTGTGAGCCGTCGGAGGTTTCAACAACAAAGTACCACTCCTTACCGCCTCATTGGTAAGCTTAGTGGTTAACAAATTGCATGTTTCAGAGTTGTAGGTTCAGCTGCAGTTACCATTCCCCGAATCTGGGGAATCAAACCTTTAATGTACTTCTCGATTAAGGCTGCTTCCGTAGGAAACATATCGGGAAGCAAGCAAGTGAGTTCATGAAAACGATCGGTATATGCTAGACAATCAGCACCGATCATGGAGTGATTCCAGAATTCCTCCTGGAGTTTTTGAATTTCAGTGATGGGACAGTACTCTGATCTAATCAGAGTTTTGAAATCATTCCAGCCCATCGAGTCAACTATGGCTGAACCCAAAGTCTTGGCCTGGGTATTCCACCAGGTCAAAGCTGAGTCTTTCAGAGAACAGGCAGCATAAGACACCTTATGCTCCTCCAAACACTGACTGATTTTGAGTTTGGTTTCCATCTCCTCGATCCACCTTAAAAGACCAGCCGCTCCTTCCTTGCCAGTGAAAGTAGGAGGGTTACAGGAAGCAAAGTACTTATATGTACATCCTTGCTGTGGTGGATCAGGAACAGTTGTTTTTGTGATTGTTGCACCGGTGGTAGTATGAGTTTCAGCGTGACCACCAGTAGCATTATGTTCAGTATGATCGTGTTCCCCACCCGAACCTGCGGTGATATGTGGTTGGTGTTGTAACAGAACACCACAAGCAAATAATTGTTCACGCACAATTCGTGCTATCATAGCTTCGTTTGTTTCGGATCCGCTTGTACCAGCAGGGTGGAACAGTGCTTGCTCCCGGATTCACTGGTGGAGCAGTATTTGTTTCCAAGTTCCCAGGTGGAACGACGTTCACTTCCGGATTAACACGCGGATCCGGATTTGATTCAACAGTCAAAGGTGGAATTTGAATCTGTTCAGGGTTTGTAATGTTCTGAGTAGCTCTCTTAGCTGGTCGACCTCGTTTAGGAGCCATTATTCTGCTCACAAGCAGACAAAACTCAGGTCAGTTCAAGACATTAAAGATATAACCCGTTTTATCACATAAATTCAATCATATTCAGTTACACTGAAAATTTATATTGAAATGTGAAGATAAAAAATACAGTATAACTACATGAATTTACTTCAACATGATTTCAGTACACACAGATCACACAGATGTTCGTAGTTATACTCAGTCCTGTTAATTCAAAAACATGTTAGAATATTTCACAGCTCACAATACTGTGATATAAATATTTGATTACCCATGTTTTTGATAAATTCAGATTCAGGACATTGATAAGTTCTCACATTGATATGTTCCCATACAGATATACGTTCTCATACATGTTCCATGATATGTTCTCAGTTCGTGTACTAGATTTGTTCTCATACAAACAATAGATATGTTCTCGTTTAGATATGTTCTCGCACAATATGGCTCTCGTACTGTACTTTAGTAATAGATATATTTGCATACAGTATTGCTCCCGTACTGTATTTCAGCAAAAGATATGTTTTTAACCATGTTTTTGATATACGATCACTCAGGACCTTGAAATGTTGCCACAAGGGACTTTGATACGTTGCCACAAGGGACTTTGATACGTTGCCACAAGGGACTTTGATATGTTGCCACAAGGGACTTTGATACGTTCTGACATTGATATGTTTTCGTATTGATTTTCTGATATTGATATGTTTTCGTATTGATATGTTCTGATATTGATATGTTTTCGTATTGATATGTTCTGATATTGATATGTTTTCGTATTGATATGTTCTGATATTGATATGTTTTCCTATTGATATAATTATAGTTCACACAACCCAAATAGTACATTGCACAGATCGATACACAAACACCCATTTTATTTCATCATTATCATTATTGATTTTATACAGACCACCAAACAACACAAGACACTACCATCAGATAAAGAAAAGAACAGAAAAGAACTCCCCTATCTACACCCTGATGCTCTGAAAATCCCAAACTGATCTTCTGTACATACTCATCGCATAAAGTATGATAAGAAGGAAAGTATCATGGCCATTATTGCCATGACTACTGCCAGGATCATCATCCTGGTCTCGGTACTCGCCACTCCAAACCATGCCAAAAACTCTGTCGCTCTCTCTCTCACCCAACTCCATCCCTCAGTCATCCATGCCACTTGCCGCCAAAATACAGCAAGCATAATCTGTCCCCATGTCATCCTCAGTCTATCATCCATCATGGTTCTCCAGGCTCGAGTATCGGTGTCCAACGCCTTCACTTGATCCATCAGGGTCAAGTGAGAAGTGAGGATCTCTAATATGGTCATACGTGTATCCTCAACCGTAGCCTGACACTGCTGTAGACTCTGCTGTGTCCCCTGCAAGTTCTGAGTAACTTGCTGCAACTGTGCTCTCAGCTCTGCCTGATGGGAGGATTCTCCCATCTCGTGTATGGCATGAAACTCGTCCCTGGGAGCCAGCTGCTTCCGGGGAGGTAGTCCTGTGGTCTTGCGGGCTTGACCCCGCATACGCCGCAACCCGTCCCAAGCGGGTACTCTAGGAGGTAATATACTCTGCATCCGATCCGCAACGGGATCAGCCGGAGTGAGTGAGGAGGACTAGGTATGATAGGGAGTGCTGGTGGTGGTGGTGTAACTGGTCTAGGCTCTAATGGTGAATGTGGTAATGCTGGTTGTGCCTGTGGCACTACAGATGGAGCTCGTGAGGCTGCAGTCGATGCCTCCGAAGAATCTGAATCCGGTGCTGAGCTAGAGCTCGGAGTACCATCCCTCATATCATGAGGAGCTAGTTGATACTGTTCGCCTCGATCTGCCATCGCTGTACAATAAAAATCTCTAATCAGTATCATGAAAAAAATATTTGAATAATAACATTCAACATACACATGATATGAGACGTCCTCCTATCTTAACGCAACTATTCGTCATTACTATTGTTAGTGTTTTTCTTGAATTAAATCAAACTAGAATGCACACGTGTTGCAAATTTCAGTTATGCTGGCCACTCATAACTGGAATTTGTATCACCTGATTATCCTGGCTTAATTCAAAACAAGTTTTGTTCAATATTAATGTTCGGTGCTCTCTGTGTTACTATACGAGCCTATGGTTATAGTCTAGGTTTCTAAGTCAACCTAATTCTCTATAACCTGTGGCTCTGATACCACCCTGTCACACCCCCACCCCTCGTCACCTCATGTATGATGTCACTGAAACGGTTGCGGAAGCACAGTGGTGATGTCTCCGAGGTGAGGGGTGACTTACTTGATCCGATATCACAAGCACACAGATTAACTTAAAATAAATACATTACAGGATTTCGTTATTACAATTTACATTACAACATTAACCTATTTAACTACAATTTTTGTGAGGTGCATTCTTCCTGAAGTCACGGTCTACCTGCAAAAAGGTTTGATCTGAAAACGTCGTCACACAAAGCTGGTGAGTTCATACAGTTCAGGTTTCACACCATGATATGATATGATATGTAATATAAGTTCACAAAATGTTCAGTTCAAGATAACCATGGGACCCGTATCTAGTTCCTTTCTGACAATATTGTTCTACAAGATACTACCCGTCGGTACATATCTTAATGCCTCATTATCTTAATGTCTATCACACCATTAAGAAGTTTTGGAAACAGGAAACAAACATTCACACAAGGGGAGATGCAATCCTCCCAGCAAATGGGTGGTCAGCCAATAGTACTATCAATGTTTCCCCGTTCGGCCCCACATGGGTTCACTAGATACAGTTCAGAAATGAGGACTTAAGTTCTGTAATTGTGTTCTGTTCTCAGGGCAAAAATCCCATGAAATCCACAAGTTCCAACCCATCACATGCAATCACACAGATAACAGTGATACATATCATATAGTTTTGAAAAGTTTTACAGCGCTACCCCGATGTTTATAAAAGATTAAAAAGAAAAGGGGTCGTACGAAACTCACCTGGTAGTATAGATGTAGCAGAATATCTCAAAACTGATAATAGAGAAGTGATTCTGCATTTATTTATATTTAATGAGTTATTTATGTTCTAGTTTACTGATTAGATCTTTCTGAACGTTCAATGTCAAAGACATTGACTTAAAAGTCATCAAACTAATATTAGTTATGTAATTAGTTAATTTAATGTTATATCATACAATGTATGATAATGTAGGAACCTACATTGCATTAGATTCCTAATACAAAGTTGATGACACTCTTGATTAATCAGAATAATCTTAGATTAACCAAATAGTTAATGTTGTTGATTATGATACTGTAACAGTTTCTAGATAATTTAATGGCTTAGGAATGATCAATCCTTGTTATTGATTACCCAAATATCATGAAATATCACAATGTAGTATCATAAGAGGTATAATAACCAAGTTTAACATACTAATCTGACTGTTATCATAAACATCAGATAATCGTTCCAATGAGTATGTTAATGATTGTGATTAGTTTGAAACACTTGGATTTAACCTTGCATTTCAAGGATTAACACAACTAATCACCTACATTGTTATAATCAAATGGATTAAACCATTATAATCATGGGTATGGTTTCATGCAAACCGGGCATTACAACGGATCAAAACAAGGATTTAACCGTTAGAACTTCGTGTTCTTTGTTTATAATCAATCCTAGCCATCATCTAGGCAATAATCAACAATCCTAACTATCTCATTACGTTCAAAATCAAGATCTAATCAATCAAAATCAAACTAGAAGGTTTAAACGGATCATTACCTAAACAGACGGATATCTGCGGTTGAAACTACGATCAGAACTTGTATACACGTTTCCTGGCTTCAAACTTGCGATCTGGTGGCTTCAAGATGGTATTTTGATGGTGAAAATGGGTGTGTTTTCGCCTGGAAGTTAAGCAGAAGCGAGAAGAAGAAATAATATTCTTCTGCATGCAATCTAATGAAGATAAGCAACTCATTCCACCGCCTCATCCGTCGCGTACCGCGACGGAGAGCCCAAAATTCTTCGCGTACCGCTAAGAAATCCGGAGGAATCTTAGATATTTTACATGCATCGCGTACCGCGGAGGAAGTTCAACTCCTTCCTCGCGTACCGCGACGAGGCCAGAAATCCAACACTTAGAAATTTTTCTTCGTTTTTCGATTCCGGGCAATCCAGGACTCCGTTTTGTGCACGGTTTTCACCCACGTTCATCATTCTCACCTACTATCATTATGTAACAATTACAAGTATTAAAACAATGTGGATTTCTAGAACGATCAAATGTGTCCACGTCATTGATGACGTAATTCTCGTATGCAACTGTCACAACATTGTAAGTGAAGCATGTAAAGACTTTGCAGTTATATTGAAAGCAAAATGCTAACGAAGTGCAACGATTTGAAAACGGGTTTATAAACTCACTGAAGCATATCCTTGTAATTTAAACACGTAAACACTTTGTAATTGAATTGCAAACACCGAGTTTTAGATAAACAAAGAGTTGAAATGTGGATATGAAATTACAAAAGCATGTCCTTGTAATTGAAGAACACAAACACTTTGAAATTAGGTTGCAAACCCAGACATTTAGGTACCAAATGATTTAAAAAGGGATATTAACATACGTACTCATGTCGTTCCAATTAAAGCACGCAAATATTTTCTAACTGTATCGCAAACCCCGGTTTTGAATTCTATTGATTTGAGAACTTTTGAAGAGTTACCTAAGAATATGATTGCAATTTAAGGTCATAAACACTTTGTAATTATGTTGCATCGGGAGCTTTAAAAATAAAAATATTTAAATGGGGTTAAGGACTCACCTAAGACAAAGAAGAGATCTTTGGAATGTGGGTATACGATGGAAATTGATGCCCGTAAACACTTGTAACTGTATTGGAAACCCGTGTTTTCGAAATTCAAGGACTTCAAGAGGGGTTATCAACACACTTAGGAATATTAGTGTATTTTAAACGCGTAAACCGAATGTAGTTGTACGGAAGACCGCGAGTTTTGGAAATCCATGGATTCGAAAATGAGTTACGAGCTTACTTAGGCATAACATGGTAACTGAAGCACGTAAAGGCTTTGTAATTACGCTGAAAACACCATGTTTTAGAAGTCCAAAGATTTGAAAAAGGGTTATAAACTTAATTAAGAATGTCCTTGTAGTTTAAACACGTATACACTTTGTAATTGAATTGCAAACATCGAGTTTTAAAAATACAAATAGTTGAAATGGGGTTATGAAGTTACATAAGCATATCGTGGTAAGTGAAGCACGCAAACACTTCGAAATAGGGTTGCAAACCCCGACATTCAGGAATCTAATGATTTGAAAAGGGATATTAATTTACGTAATAATGTCGTTCCGGTTAAAGCACACAAACACTTTGCAATTGTATTGCAAACCCCTGGTTTTTGATTTCTAATGATTTGAGAATAGTTGAAGAGCTCACCTAAGCATACAATTGCAATTTAAGGTCGTAATCTCTTTTTAATTGTGTGGCACCTGGAGCTTTAAAAATACAAATATTTAAATAAGGTTAAGGTCTCATCTAATCATATGATGGTAATCATGCACGTAAAGAATTTTTAATTGTATTGCGAACCCCGTGTTTTCTAAATTCAAGGACTTGATGGGGGTTGTCAACACACTTAGGCATGTTGTTAAAGTTTAAACGCGTAAACCCTTTGTAATTATACGGCAAACCGCAAGTTATGGAAATCCTAGTATTCAAAAATGAGTAACGAGCTTACTTAGGCATAACATTGTAAGTGAAGCATGTAAAGACTTTGCCGTTATATTGAAAACAAAATGTTTTCGAAGTGCAACGATTTGAAAACGGGGTTTATAAACTCACTGAAGCATATCCTTGTAATTTAAAACGTAAACACTTTGTAATTGAATTGCAAACACCGAGTTTTAGATAAACAAAGAGTTGAAATGTGGATATGAAATTACAAAGCATGTCCTTGTAATTGAAGAACACAAACACTTTGAAATTAGGTTGCAAACCCCGACATTCAGGTATCCAATGAATTAAAAAGGGATATTTACATACGTACTCATGTCGTTCCAATTAAGCACGCAAACATTTTCTAATTGTATTGCAAACCCCAGGTTTTGAATTCTATTGATATGAGAACTTTTGAAGAGTTACCTAAGAATATGATTGCAATTTAAGGTCGTAAACTCTTTGTAATTATGTTGCATCGGGAGCTTTAAAAATAAAAATATTTAAATGGGGTTAAGGACTCACCTAAGACAAAGAAGAGATCTTTGGAATGTGGGTATACGATGGAAATTGATGCCCGTAAACACTTGTAACTGTATTGGAAACCCCGTGTTTTCGAAATTCAAGGACTTGAAGAGGGGTTGTCAACACACTTAGGAATATTAGTGTAGTTTAAACGCGTAAACCGAATGTAATTGTACAGAAAACCGCGAGTTTTGGAAATCCATGGATTCGAAAATGAGTTACGAGCTTACTTAGGCATAACATGGTAACTGAAGCACGTAAAGGCTTGGTAATTACGCTGAAAACACCATGTTTTAGAAGTCCATAGATTTGAAAAAGGGTTATAAACTTAATTAAGAATGTCCTTGTAGTTTAAACACGTATACACTTTGTAATTGAATTGCAAACACCGAGTTTTTAAAATAGAAATAGTTGAAATGGGGTTATGAAGTTACATAAGCATATCGTGGTAAGTGAAGCACGCAAACACTTCGAAATAGGGTTGCAAACCCTGACATTCAGGAATCTAATGATTTGAAAAGGGATATTAATTTACGTAATCATGTCGTTCCGGTTAAAGCACACAAACACTTTGCAATTGTATTGCAAACCCCTGGTTTTGATTTCTAATGATTTGAGAACAGTTGAAGAGCTCACCTAAGCATACAATTGCAATTTAAGGTCGTAATCTCTTTTTTATTGTGTGGCACCTGGAGCTTTAAAAATACAAAATTTAAATAAGGTTAAGGTCTCATCTAATCATATGATGGTAATCACGCTCGTAAAGAATTTTTAATTGTATTGCGAACCCCGTGTTTTCTAAATTCAAGGACTTGATGGGGGTTGTCAACACACTTAGCATGTTGTTAAAGTTTAAACGAGTAAACCCTTTGTAATTATACGGCAAACCGCAAGTTATGGAAATCCTAGTATTCAAAAATGAGTGACGAGCTTACTTAGGCATAACATTGTAAGTGAAGCATGTAAAGACTTTGCAGTTATATTGAAAGCAAAATGTTTACGAAGTGCAACGATTTGAAAACGGGGTTATAAACTCACTGAAGCATATCCTTGTAATTTAAACACGTAAACACTTTGTAATTGAATTGCAAACACCGAGTTTTAGATAAACAAAGAGTTGAAATGTGGATATGAAATTACAAAAGCATGTCCTTGTAATTGAAGAACACAAACACTTTGAAATTAGGTTGCAAACCCAGACATTTAGGTATCAAATGATTTAAAAAGGGATATTAACAGACGTACTCATGTCGTTCCAATTAAAGCACGCAAATATTTTCTAACTGTATCGCAAACCCCCGGTTTTGAATTCTTATTGATTTGAGAACTTTTGAAGAGTTACCTAAGAATATGATTGCAATTTAAGTCATAAACACTTTGTAATTATGTTGCATCGGGAGCTTTAAAAATAAAAATATTTAAATGGGGTAAGGACTCACCTAAGAGAAGGAAGAGATCTTTGGAATGTGGGTATACGATGGAAATTGATACCCATAAACACTTGTAACTGTATTGCAAACCCCGTGTTTTCGAAATTCAAGGACTTGAAGGGGGTTGTCAACACACTTAGGAATATTAGTGTAGTTTAAACGCGTAAACCGAATGTAATTATACAGAAAACCGCGAGTTTTGGAAATCCATGGATTCGAAAATGAGTTACGAGCTTACTTAGGCATAACATGGTAACTGAAGCACGTAAAGGCTTGGTAATTAGGCTTATAACACCATGTTTTAGAAGTCCAAAGATTTGAAAAAGGTTATAAACTTAATTAAGAATGTCCTTGTAGTTTAAACACGTATACACTTTGTAATTGAATTGCAAACACCGAGTTTTAAAAATACAAATAGTTGAAATGGGGTTATGAAGTTACATAAGCATATCGTCGTAATTGAAGCACGCAAACACTTCGAAATAGGGTTGCAAACCCCGACATTCAGGAATCTAATGATTTGAAAAGGGATATTAATTTACGTAATATGTCGTTCCGGTTAAAGCACACAAACACTTTGCAATTGTATTGCAAACCCCTGGTTTTTGATTTCTAATGATTTGAGAATAGTTGAAGAGCTCACCTAAGCATACAATTGCAATTTAAGGTCGTAATCTCTTTTTAATTGTGTGGCACCTGGAGCTTTAAAAATACAAATATTTAAATAAGGTTAAGGTCTCATCTAATCATATGATGGTAATCAAGCACGTAAAGAATTTTTAATTGTATTGCGAACCCCGTTTTTTCTAAATTCAAGGACTTGATGGGGGTTGTCAACACACTTAGGCATGTTGTTAAAGTTTAAACGCGTAAACCCTTTGTAATTATACGGCAAACCGCAAGTTATGGAAATCCTAGTATTCAAAAATGAGTAACGAGCTTACTTAGGCATAACATTGTAAGTGAAGCATGTAAAGACTTTGCAGTTATATTGAAAGCAAAATGCTTACGAAGTGCAACGATTTGAAAACGGGGTTATAAACTCACTGAAGCATATCCTTGTAATTTAAACACGTAAACACTTTTGTAATTGAATTGCAAACACCGAGTTTTAGATAAACAAAGACTTGAAATGTGGATATGAAATTACAAAAGCATGTCCTTGTAATTGAAGAACACAAACACTTTGAAATTAGGTTGCAAACCCAGACATTTAGGTATCAAATGATTTAAAAAGGGATATTAACATACGTACTCATGTCGTTCCAATTAAAGCACGCAAATATTTTCTAACTGTATCGCAAACCCCCGGTTTTGAATTCTATTGATTTGAGAACTTTTGAAGAGTTACCTAAGAATATGATTGCAATTTAAGGTCATAAACACTTTGTAATTATGTTGCATCGGGAGCTTTAAAAATAAAAATATTTAAATGGGGTTAAGGACTCACCTAAGAGAAGGAAGAGATCTTTGGAATGTGGGTATACGATGGAAATTGATACCCGTAAACACTTGTAACTGTATTGCAAACACCGTGTTTTCGAAATTCAAGGACTTGAAGAGGGATTGTCAACACACTTAGGCATATTAGTGTAGTTTAAACGCGTAAACCGAATGTAATTGTACGGAAAACCGCGAGTTTTGGAAATCCATGGATTCGAAAATGAGTTACGAGCTTACTTAGGCATAACATGGTAACTAAAGCACGTAAAGGCTTTGTAATTACGCTGAAAACACCATGTTTTAGAAGTCCAAAGATTTGAAAAAGGGTTATAAACTTAATTAAGAATGTCCTTGTAGTTTAAACACGTATACACTTTGTAATTGAATTGCAAACACCGAGTTTTAAAAATACAAATAGTTGATATGGGGTTATGAAGTTACATAAGCATATCGTGGTAAGTGAAGCACGCAAACACTTCGAAATAGGGTTGCAAACCCCGACATTCAGGAATCTAATGATTTGAAAAGGGATATTAATTTACGTAATAATGTCGTTTCGGTTAAAGCACACAAACACTTTGCAATTGTATTGCAAGGGGGTTTTTGATTTCTAATGATTTGAGAAAAGTTGAAGAGCTCACCTAAGCATACAATTGCAATTTAAGGTCGTAATCTCTTTTTAATTGTGTGGCACCTGGAGCTTTAAAAATACAAATATTTAAATAAGGTTAAGGTCTCATCTAATCATATGATAGTAATCATGCACGTAAAGAATTTTTAATTGTATTGCGAACCCCGTGTTTTCTAAATTCAAGGACTTGATGGGGGTTGTCAACACACTTAGGCATGTTGTTAAAGTTTAAACGCGTAAACCCTTTGTAATTATACGGCAAACCGCAAGTTATGGAAATCCTAGTATTCAAAAATGAGTAACGAGCTTACTTAGGCATAACATTGTAAGTGAAGCATGTAAAGACTTTGCCGTTATATTGAAAACAAAATGTTTTCGAAGTGCAACGATTTGAAAACGGGGTTATAAACTCACTGAAGCATATCCTTGTAATTTAAACGCGTAAACACTTTGTAATTGAATTGCAAACACCGAGTTTTAGATAAACAAAGAGTTGAAATGTGGATATGAAATTACAAAAGCATGTCCTTGTAATTGAAGAACACAAACACTTTGAAATTAGGTTGCAAACCCCGACATTCAGGTATCCAATGAATTAAAAAGGGATATTTACATACGTACTCATGTCGTTCCAATTAAAGCATGCAAACATTTTCTAGTTGTATTGCAAACCCCCGGTTTTGAATTCTATTGACAAGAGAACTTTTGAAGAGTTACCTAAGAATATGATTGCAATTTAAGGTCGTAAATTCTTTGTAATTATGTTGCATCGGGAGCTTTAAAAATAAAAATATTTAAATGGGGTTAAGGACTCACCTAAGACAAAGAAGAGATCTTTGGAATGTGGGTATACGATGGAAATTGATGCCCGTGAACACTTGTAACTGTATTGGAAACCCCGTGTTTTCGAAATTCAAGGACTTGAAGAGGGGTTGTCAACACACTTAGGAATATTAGTGTAGTTTAAATGCGTAAACCGAATGTAGTTGTACGGAAAACCGCGAGTTTTGGAAATCCATGGATTCGAAAATGAGTTACGAGCATACTTAGGCATAACATGGTAACTGAAGCACGTAAAGGCTTTGTAATTACGCTGAAAAACACCATGTTTTAGAAGTCCAAAGATTTGAAAAAGGGTTATAAACTTAATTAAGAATGTCCTTGTAGTTTAAACACGTATACACTTTGTAATTGAATTGCAAACACCGAGTTTTAAAAATACAAAGAGTTGAAATGGGGTTATGAAGTTACATAAGCATATCGTGGTAAGTGAAGCACGCAAACACTTCGAAATAGGGTTGCAAACCCCGACATTCAGGAATCTAATGATTTGAAAAGGGATATTAATTTACGTAATCATGTCGTTCCGGTTAAAGCACACAAACACTTTGCAATTGTATTGCAAACCCCTGGTTCTTGATTTCTAATGATTTGAGAACAGTTGAAGAGCTCACCTAAGCATCCAATTGCAATTTAAGGTCGTAATCTCTTTTTAATTGTGTGGCACTTGGAGCTTTAAAAATACAAATATTTAAATAAGGTTAAGGTCTCATCTAATCATATGATGGCAATCACGCACGTAAAGAATTTTTAATTGTATTGCGAACCCCGTGTTTTCTAAATTCAAGGACTTGATGGGGGTTGTCAACACACTTAGGCATGTTGTTAAAGTTTAAACGCGTAAACCCTTTGTAATTATACGGCAAACGTCAAGTTATGGAAATCCTAGTATTCAAAAATGAGTAACGAGCTTACTTAGGCATAACATTGTAAGTGAAGCATGTAAAGACTTTGCAATTATATTGAAAACAAAATGTTTTCGAAGTGCAAAGATTTGAAAACGGGATTTTAAACTCACTGAAGCATATCCTTGTAATTTAAACACGTAAACACTTTGTAATTGAATTGCAAACACCGAGTTTTAGATAAACAAAGAGTTGAAATGTGGATATGAAATACAAAAGCATGTCTTGTAATTGAAGAACACAAACACTTTGAAATTAGGTTGCAAACCCCGACATTCAGGTATCCAATGAATTAAAAAGGGATATTTACATACGTACTCATGTCGTTCCAATTAAAGCACACAAACATTTTCTAATTGTATTGCAAACCCCCGGTTTTGAATTCTATTGATATGAGAACTTTTGAAGAGTTACCTAAGAATATGATTGCAATTTAAGGTCGTAAACTCTTTGTAATTATGTTGCATCGGGAGCTTTAAAAATAAAATATTTAAATGGGGTTAAGGACTCACCTAAGACAAAGAAGAGATCTTTGGAATGTGGGTATACGATGAAATTGATGCCCGTAAACACTTGTAACTGTATTGGAAACCCCCGTGTTTTCGAAATTCAAGGACTTGAAGAGGGGTTGTCAACACACTTAGGATATTAGTGTAGTTTAAATAAACGCGTAAACCGAATGTAGTTGTACGGAAGACCGCGAGTTTTGGAAATCCATGGATTCGAAAATGAGTTACGAGCATACTTAGGCATAACATGGTTACTAAAGCACGTAAGGCTTTGTA